>FR989956.1:10140000-12540000 GCA_905404175.1 Anthocharis cardamines | reverse complement strand
CGGAATTCCATATGCTCCGATCCTTGCATACCTTCTTGCACTTTCATCGATGCTTTCATTCACGCTCGTTGGTTTCGAGTAATTTTGACTTTGACCTTTTGAAGAACGTCCCCGAACTAAACGAGGTACGTTCGCCGAGGTCGACCAGAAGTAATGTAGTTATGACGTATGCAATTAGAGGGACAATCGGTAATCTTGATAAAACAATCTGAGAGATTATGTGTTTTCATATTAAATGTCACATTATCTAAATTGATTGCTATTCTTCCGTTTTTTATCTCGGACCTATCTATTTGAAATTATATTGACGAACTTTGTTTATTTGTGGATAAAGGTGGATTAAAGAAAAAAATGAGATTTTTGTAAAAATATGTTGTGAATACTACTATATAATATTAGATCATGCGAATGGAACTTTGGTAGAAAGGAAGATAGAATGAGAAAGGTATAAAAGATGAATATTAATGACTCATGTTCCTGGACTATGACAATTTTTGTTCTTGGGAAAAAAAAACAAGATTTTTGTCCGTTCATTCTTAAACCGTAACCGTATTCAGGAAAACGTCCCGTCCCGTAGGAAAACATTTTCTTTATTTTATCAGAATATTTTCAATCATTTTTTTCTTGTTCTTTAATTTTATAGATAAAAAAAACGAATAAGTATAGTGCTTAACAGGGAACGAGCAATAAGGGCTTTATATGTGATTATTATTTCCAATCAGAGTCAATCCCAGTATTGACATTAAGATTTAAACAAAATAATTAAGTCATCTTTATTATTAATTGACCCTATTTCCTTTACGAATCTATTCGTTATATTTATATTGTTGTAGATAGGATTGTGGAAGACGTTAACAAAGGATAATTAACGGATTTATTGTGACATCTTATGTACAACCAATTACATATATTAACACTTTGTCGGTGCTTCATTTCAAAATTACCGACATTTAAATAAATGTTATATCACACCAACAGCTGATTCACTCTTTAGACAGTTTTGCCTTAATAAAGTTTTAGGCGCTTCAACATATATTTTGACCAAATAATAAAATATTTAAGACAACACCTGACTTTCAAGAGTAGTGTAGTCGCAAACAATATATAAATCAAATTAATATAAAATAGCTACTGTTTATAACGCGTTCTTGGGACAAATGTCATGAAAAACAGTACTTTTAAAACTTACCTAAGGCAGTACCGGGGCCCATAACTACAAAGTCAGCGGAGGAAGAGAAAAGTCCATGCATCACAAATGCCACTGGGCGTCTTCCAGGGACATTGTTTTGGTCGCGACCGTGTGGGATGCGGTGCAATGTCAAAATATAACCATCTTCAGTTATAACGTGGTGCTCTTCGAACGGGTAACCATATTTCTTGACAAGCCCGTCCTACAATAGATTAATATGTAGTTTCATAACTAGAGATACAATATCAAGAAGTCCTAAAATATATATTTTTTAACTTTAACCGCGATGATATAATAATACATTGGAATTAGAACATAATGTTGTAGATATAAGAATAAGTAAGATGACTGCGACAGCGCACACAGGTGTGTGTTGACAAAAATATTGAGCATCGTTTCAAACCATGTACAGGTAATATTTAAGTATGAATATTATTAAGGACATTACTTTGAAATATGAACCAGTTTATTAAAATCAAACATTTTCCTTATGATTGCCGTATATTATTACTTCCCAAAATTCGCTTCTTATTAGCGCCATTATCGAATGGAGTAATAAGTTTCCAGTTTGGCCACAGACGTCTACTTGAAATCAACCTGAATATCCTAAAATCTAAATTAATGATGTGCAGTAACTTGACTTCCTCTAGATGTGTTCGACATTAGAAGCTTGTACATACATATTTTTTATGTAAGATCGACAGACAAGCATGAGGTTCACTTGATGGTAGGTGATACCTCAGCCACAGAACATCGCAATGATGCGCTGTCGACTTAATTTTTACTTCGAGCATTCGGAAATCTATAGACTGAAACCGAAACGCGCAATATGCTGACTTCACGGTTTTTCCATCTATGAACGGAATTTCGATATTCCTCCAACCCGATCAATGCTCGAAGTTACCAGACGTGGGGAAGACATGTTTACAGAAAAATATAAACATGTCGTCCCGGTGGGATTAGAACCCACGACCCATCGATGCGCACGGCAGGTGTTCTACCAAATGCGCCAACGAGACCGTCAAAATATATATATATGAATAAATTATGAAAAATTTACGTTGAAATAACGCCTTCGTCAACGTGGTCCAGATTACATATCACATGAGGCATCTCCAATTTTACTCGGAGTTAGATGGTAATTTTCATATTTAGGTAGACTTAGCCTGGTGTACAAACTAAATAACTTACCACATCGAGTAGGGCATCTTCTATAAGATTATCCGAGACTCTTGATCCTAAGTCGGTGGTTTGGAGTAACTCTTCAATGTAGTCTGCGTTTGGAGATCGTCCTCCGATCGCTAGCGCGACACAACAAAATAACAAGTATAGACGCAACATTATTGAAAATGCCGTTGTGTCAAAAAGACGTGGCTTATAAATAAATATTAACTGATAATGGTTTAACATTATCACACACTAATCCGATTAATTTCCAAAATATCTTCATTAATATGTATCTATGGCAGGAAGACAATATTTATATCTTTTTCTTGACTTATTCTCTGATTGAATTGATCAAAATCATGCCGAAACTGCTGAAGTATGTGATACATTTAGTAAATATTTAAATAAAATACTGTATACCGGTTTAAAACGCGATTTATTATTTATATTGTTTAAATTATTTATCCCGACGTTTCGGATGCTTTTCAGCAACCGTGGTCGCGGGGAGACACGTTCTTGGTTGTATTGATGGAGTCTCACTAAATATTATTTAGCCACGGTGGCGGTTATTAAGTTGTTAGTAATTAATTAGCTATGCATAAGTTTTAACTATAAATGCTATTAATGGCATGAACCGAAAAACATGTAAATTTCTTGCCAGCGGTTTAGGGGGAATTCAGTGACATACACACGTATGAAATAATTGTATGCATATATAAAGATAGGGATAACAAAAGTATTTAATCGCTGAAGAACTAAATTAAGTCAATGTCAACTTGATAACCTCGAAAAAAGCGTAATAAAGCATACGTAATACTATAGATATTCGAAATTTAAAATACGATAAAAATATTAAATGATTCACTATTTAAATAAAATACTGTATACCGGATTAAAACGCGATTTATTGTTTAAATTATTTATCCCGACGTTTCGGATGCTTTTCAGCAACCGTGGTCGCGGGAGACTGGGTTGCTGAAAAGCATCCGAAACGTCGGGATAAATAATTTAAACAATAAATCGCGTTTTAATCCGGTATACAGTATTTTATTTAAATGTGTGATACTCGCGTTAATAAAAGACAATATTATGATTCACTATTGTTTCGGCTGGTTGTCATGAGTGGTGTTTCAAAATGGTAACTAAAATACTATGTGTAATTTTGCCTTTATAACTCAACAGGCGCTTTAATTATTTAATCCTAACGTATGAGCATGGACGCTAGCAGCCGGCCTAGCATGACAACCGCGACAAAATTTTGTCAACCGTTTTCTCGTGTTTTAATCGATTATTGCTCTATTTCTTTCGGGTCTAACATGACAATTACACTTAAAATTCGACTTTTAATATAAAAAATAGATATATTTGTCGATCGAGATACAATATATCGAGATATCTTAGATTGTCTTCTCTCGTCCGCGACATATCTCGTGGTGGTCATGCTAGGGCGGCAGAAAGGTGCAAATAAGTGTTTGCAACTTGCATACCCTGTCAAGAAATAATATAAACGGAACAGAGTTTGTCGTCGACAGATGGAAATCCTAGCGACGCATACGAATGAAGTAAAACCACTTTATTAAATAAACATTATGTCCCAAACTGCAATTTTTAGCGTATCTGTAACGTATTCGAATATAATATGTATGAATCAATTAGCTGAATTGCTAACACCTTTACATGGACTGCTGTGTTCGGAATTTTTAAACGACGAAGCCTTTAATGGCAGTCTTATTTATAAAGCAATTTAAACATTGGGAGATTATATAATCAAACTAGCTGACCCGGCAAACGTTGATTTGCCATGTAAATAATTTCTAAAAAGGAGGGGTTGGTGATAAAAAAAGTAAAAATCTAGGGTTGTATGTATTTTTAATGCCACATTATAAAAAAATTAAAACAAAAAATTTCGTCCAAAAATTAAAAAAAAAATTGTTTGGGGTGGATTACCCTTAACATTTAAGGGGATGAAAAATAGATGTTGTCCGATTCTCAGACCTACCCAATATGCACACAAAATTTCGAGAGAATCGGGAAAGCCGTTTCGGAGGAGTTTAACCACAAACACCGCGACACGAGAATTTTATATATTGGATTTAAATGTATCAAATTTAGCCATAATTCGTTAATTAACTTGTGAACTCGTGTTACTACCTAATTTTTAATAGTCTACTTGAATTTTTAATTGTCTGGAGCCCAGATCTAATAATTTCAATGTCATAGAATTTTTCTGAGATTTATCACATTGATGAAGAAAGTTACAATACACATACAGTTGTGTTCTATTACTCTTATAATAATAATAATAATAATAATAATATAATAATATAATTTATTTAACACACACAAAACACAGCATACAAAAAAAAAAACAGATAATTATAGCTAAAAAACTAACCTAGAATATAATAATTTACAAAATTAAGTATTTTATTTATTACATATATCAGCTGTGTGGCAGTGTGCGTCAAAAGGGATGCTGCTCAGTTTACCTGTAACAATTAGTCACAGCACTGATTTTCAGCAGCTCCCATTTGACACTTGACGTCGCGGTGCTTAACAAATTAATATAAAAATAAAGAATTATAATTGTATACTTAATAGAATTGTATGTTAGAAATAATAATAATAATATAATGCTAAACTAAGTAAATAAACCCCAAACCAAGTAAATTACCCCCAAACTATATTGTGCAGACCTGTTATTTTGGCGCAACCAAAAGCCGACCAACCTGACCCGTCATTACGTATTCCTTCATTTTTAATCGGAAGTTTGGAATTGTTTTGAGGTCACGTAATGGTGGAGGCAGGTTGTTCCAACATTTGGTTGCGCTATAACGAAAGCTACCTCTGAAGGCAGCTGTATGATATTTAGGCACATCTAGCATCCAGTGTGATGCCCTAGTACTATAGGCCCTATTTTTATCTCCCAGCCAAGACAGTTTTTTATATAGGTAGGGAGGCATTTGATATTTTACAACACCAAAGAGTAAAACTGCAAAATGCGTGCGCCTACGGCTTTCCATATTGGGAACTTTGGCGTCGTTAAGATATGGTGTTATATGCGATCGCGGTGGTATATCCCAGCAATAGCGAGCACACGCGTTTTGAATGCGCTGTATATAATTTTTTGTACGAACTAGCATGCGGTCGCCGTAAACCGTATCACCATAGTTTAATTTCGAAAGCACGAGTGCGTCGCATAGTTTCTGCCGGAGTTTAGGAGCGATGTGATTTCTAATGCGGTAGAGTAATTTTAGACGATAAAAGCAATTGGATATTAATTTGTCGATGTGTTTCTCAAATCTCAAGCTTTCATCGAAGACAATACCGAGATTACGTGCCTCATTCACGCGTTCCAGCGATATTCCCTTAACATGTATTTGTGGGTTGGCTCTTTCAAAATGTTTTATAAGAAAAGGTGTACCAAGAATCATAAATTTTGATTTATTTGCATTTAAAGCTAAAGCACTTCGCTCCGACCACTCAGCAATACGTTGCAGGTCAGCATTCAACTGATTTATGGCAACTTGAGCCTGCCCTGGAGGAAATGAAATATATAGCTGTATGTCGTCCGCATATATGTGATATTTGCAGTGTTGTATGTTGTTTATAATATCAGCAGTGTAAAGTATATAAAGTAATGGGCCAAGAATAGACCCCTGTGGTACACCTCTTGATATTGGCTTATACTGAGAATAACATGTGTTACCAATATCGTTAGTAACAGCAACACTCTGGTACCTATTTTCAAAATAACTTTTGAACCACAATACAGTCTGATCACTGAACCCATAATAAACAAGCTTAGAAAGTAGCAATTCCACATTGATTGTATCGAAAGCACGGGAATAATCTAACAAGACTAAAACAGTGCATTCACCTTTGTCTTGTGACTGCAAAATATTATCTACAACGTCTATCAAGGCGGTTGTGGTACTTCTACCCCTTCTAAAACCAGATTGCAGGCATGGAAGTATGCCATTAGTTTCTAAGTACGTCATAATTTGGCCATGTACAACTTTTTCTAAAACCTTAGACATACATGGGAGAATGCTGATTGGTCGAAGGTCTTTAAAGTCTAAGGGATTCGCTATTTTGTTTAGTGGACGAACGATTGCTTTTTGCCATTGATCCGGATAGGTACTCGTGGTCATAGAAGTGTTAACTATGTGTGTCAGGACTGGCAAAATTTGATCTTGAGTGAGGCGTATCATTTCAAGAGAGATACCGTCAGTGCCGATGGCTTGAGATTTCAGTGACCTTAATATTTTCAAGATTGTAGACTCATATACTGTTTCAAAATTAAAAACTATGTTACTGAATGAGTTATTCATAAAAAAATTTATATCATCGGTAGAAATCTGATTTACTGCTGCTACATGGAGAAAATGAGCATTAATAGTATCAGGATCATTAAGGTGTGACGGTAGAACGATGTCTTTTTGCGGCTTGATACGTACTTGGTTTTTTATGTGCTTCCAAAGAGCTTTAGGTTTGTCTAAATTGGAATTGATGTATTCATTAAAATATGCAGCCTTTTCTCGCTCTATTGCCGTTTTAATATATTTTTTAAGTTCGGTATAGTATGGTCTATGCTGAATATCTCTTTTGGATAAGGCTAGAGCTTCGTCGCGTCTTTTCATCATGAGTTTGATGTTGTACGTGATCCATGGATAGGATTTTTCCTTAATATGTATCGTTCTTATGGGGGCAAAGGAATCGAAAAGGGTGATCAGAAATTGATTTAGACACTGTACCATGTCACCAACGTTGTCGAGTTTGCAAATGTAATCTAATTTAAAGTTTGATAGTGCGAGTTGAAATTGATCCATATCTATGTCCTTGATAGGCCTATAGGTTATCCACTTAGGTTTAAATTTTTCTTTCATAATTTTAAGGGTGCAGGATATAAAAGCGTGATGGCTAAGTTCTTCGATATGATCAACAGTAATATTGTGGACTGGAGCGTCGGTACATACTAGGTCTATTAAAGTTTGGCTATTGTTAGTGTAATGTGTAGGTTCAGTAACATGTTGTGTTAGATTCGTGCGTTGTGTGAATTGGTGAATTTTAATAGTGTTAGTGTGGTTGTGATTCAAAAGGTTTATATTAAAATCACCCAGCAATATAATATGATCGCACCATGCAAAAAATCCTACAGATTCTGTTAAAGCGTCCAAAAACACGTTACTATCCATCCAAGGAGGTCGATAGGCCGTACCTATAACGATGGATTTTCTACTGACATTTAACTTTATCCATATTTGTTCGACTTGTGAACTTGGTGGGTATGGAAGTGTGCGTACATTGAGACCCTTTTTTAAGTAAAATCCTACACCTCCACCACGTCTTCGGACACTTATAGGACGTGGGATATGTTTGAGTCTATAACCAGGTACTACAGGTGCACGACCTTCTTCCCCATCTCTCAACCACGTTTCATTTATGGCCATTACATCTACAGCGTGTCTTTCCATTGCAACAATAAATTCTTCATGATTTGTGCTTAGCGAGCCCGGATTAAGGAGACCAACTTTCAAATAGGTGTTTTTATTTTCAACCATATTTGAATACAAAAACCACAATTGTGGTATTCGCATTCAAGCAGCAATTCTTAAAGAAGTAACCTAAATAATATTTTAAAAGTTTTATATTGTTTGAGTCTCCCTCCAGTCTCGAGTCAGCATAATAAGCACAAACTGATATTGCTTCTATTTTTACATTTCCCACCGAATCAGCTGTATAAAAATGATAATCACGCTTGTAAAAGAAAAATATGGAGATAAAACACTGCCACACAACTGCGTTAATGTATAATGAGATTAACTTTATTCTTGGAGATAATAGTCTAATAAACAAATTTTTATAACTAGCGACCCGCCCCGGCTTCGCACAGGTCTAGATGTTTTGACAAAAAAAAGTAGGGGTTGGTAATAGAAGAGTGAAAATATAGGGTTGTATGTATCTTTTAATGCCACATTATAAAAAAATAAAAACAAAAATTTTCGTCCAAAAATTAAAAAAAAATATTTAAGGGTGAACCCTTATCACTTTGGGGTATGAAAAATAGACAGTAGCCGATTCTCAGACCTACTGAATACGCATATAAAATTTTGTAAAAATCGGTAAAGCCCTTTCGGAGGAGTACGGTAACTAACATTGTGACATGGAAATTTTATATATAAGAAGATAATGAATGTTAGAAAAGCTACTTCTAATATATCATGCCAACATTAAGCTGATAATGCCCTGTTTGTTTGATACAAGTCTTTAGTAAACAAGGCGCATAAATAATGTAATTTTTTACCTCACTTACCTATTGAAGCAATTTTGACTTTCTAGCTTATTTTTTCATCTAGGCAGCCTAAAAGATACCTCAAGAGGTATTTATTTACTATAGCGCCATCTAGTAGCAAATTTAACACACTACAACATTTGTCTGGTTTAATCGAGAGTTGGTTACGTTTGGATGTCAACAGTAATAGTACTTTATACATTGGATAGATGGCACTTTTGAAATAACAATCATAATAAGGGTATTATATTTTAATATAATATTATTATTATAAAAAATAAAGGTAATTTAAATAAATTATAACTCAAAGAAATGTATTATCAATCATATTGAATATTTATAAAGACTTCATATTTAAAATAAAGTCCATTATTTCAGTCAAAACATAACGCCCAATAAAGAAGTAAATAAAATATTGACAAAACAAAATATAATCTTGTTGTAAGTAGGTTGTATCAGAAAGCCTGCTTATAAAGGTTTCTAAGCCGTTCAATGGTAAGAATATTTTATGACCCGAGGGAATCAGATTGAAAAGTTGACCTTTCGCACTATATTTTGTGCAGAAACGTATTACATTTAATATTGAAGCATCGTATCGATGTATGGCTGAGTGTTTTGTCTTATCGTTGAATTTATTGCAGCGTTCGAAGAAGAAAATGAAAGAAAGACAGTATGATTAATACATGGATGCTTCAATTGCCAAATAGATTACTTTTGTTCTATGTATATTTCTGTTTCTTGTGCCAGCGCGCCACTCCACCGGAACCACTGAAAATCAGTGTTGGGACTGTTGGGGCTTATGCTGAACCCCAACGTATGCTGAGTGGTATTCCGTTTCAGGTTGCACAACTGTTGTATGAAAAATTATGTTAGCTATTTCTTTATTATTTTTTATTATATGTAATTGTTTTATTTTAAAAAAGAAATATAAATAGTAAGTAAATAGTTTTGTAATAGACGTAAGCGGTGGTGTTACTGAATACATTTTCTATCTAATTATTTCTTTAATCAAGAAAAAAATGTAGTAATAATAACAATAATAAATAACAATTGCTCCAAGTATTTTCTATATTATACTTTCTATGTGTCGCCAGATAAAAGATGTGTCTGCAATAATACAACATATTTTTTTAAATGACAATATTTGATGATTTATGGAGTTAATCGATGTGGCAAGTGAAGCATTCATATATAGAAGGTTGGCATCGGATAACACATCATTACACGTTAATTATTTTCTACCCTCTTTTTGTACGAAGTCGCGGAGGCTTTTTTGCACGTATCGAAGAACGCACGTTCGGCGTTCGTGCTGGAGAACGTGAAAATTATCAATGTTTATTATTTTGAACTTTTATCTTCGTTTTTGTATTCTTTAAAGTGCTGTGAATTGAAGCTGAAGTATTGGATCCATAGCAGGAAAGATAGAGTGAAATAGGGGTAGGTGTACATATTTCCACAATTCAATTCCACTATTAATAATAATTTATAATATGTTTATTACCAACGCCAGTTTTTAATATACCAGGGTGAATCAAAAAGTTCTTAGAAGTGCATATATATGAAACCTTTTTGGATCAAGTTCGATATTCAAATTAAAGAGTGTCTATCACACTATATTTATGCAGACTGTCACTTGTTTTTGTCAGTTCGTTCGCATGTAATAAATTTTTTTGTGCAACGAGTTGCTAAAAAGTCAAAATTATGGATAAAAGTGAGTTACGTGCGGTGATAAAATATCTCAGTTTGAAAAAAATGTCTACGAAGGAAATTTTTTTGGACATTCAGCAGACATTAGGGGGTGATGCTATACCCTATTCTACGGTTGCGTACTGGGTGGCTGAATTTAAAAGAGGTAGATCAAGCTGTAAAGATGACCCGCGTTCTGGGCGGCCTTCAACCTCCGTTACAGAAGAAAATGTCAAAAAGGTTGAGAATCTGGTTTTGGAAGACAGAAGAATGACTATAAAACATATAGCTGAGATCCTAAAGATATCTTTTGGTAGCGTTCAATCCATTTTAATTGATTCACTGGGGTTCAAAAAAGTGTCTGCAAGATGGGTGCCACGAATGTTAACCGACGAAAACAAAAAGCGACGTTTGGAAATTTCCAAGCGTAATCTCGAAATGTTCCAACGTGATTCGGATAATTTTTGCCGTCGTCTTGTCACCATGGATGAAACGTGGGTCCACCATTTTGATCCTGAAACTAAAAGACAAAGCATGTCTTGGAAACGACCATCCTCTCCATCCATCAAGAAATTTCGAGTTGCTCCTACCGCTGGCAAAGTTATGGCCTCTGTGTTCTGGGATAGTGAAGGAATCCTTTTTATTGATTACATGCCAAAAGGCCAGACGATTACTGGACCCTATTATGCAAATTTAATCCCGAAAGTGCGTGAAGCGATTAAAGAAAAACGTCGTGGAAAACTGTCGTTGGGCGTGTTGTTCCTTCAAGATAACGCTCCTGCTCATCAATCGGAAGTTGCGCTCAACGCAATCCGCTGTGCTGGCTTCAATCTCCTTGACCACCCACCATATTCTCCGGACTTAGCCCCAAGTGATTTTCACTTATTTCCAAAATTAAAAGAGGAAATTCGTGGAACAAAATTTCACGATAATGACGCGGTTATAGCTGCCGTAGAGGACTTTTTCGAGAGTCAAGAAAATAATTTTTTTTCACAAGGAATAAGGAAGTTAGAAACGCGTTATTCTAAATGCATTGCATTGGAGGGAGATTATGTAGAAAAATAAAATATTATTATTTAAATCTTTGCATTTTTTAATATTGATTCCAAGAATTTTTTGATTCACCCTCGTACATATTATAAATCATAGTTCAAGTTTCAAAATGTCTAAGACTTTTTTTTATATTATATGTATATCGACAATCGTATCGTATCTTAACTCTCACTTGATGGTAGGCCATTAATTTATCATAGACGCAATGTCAACCATTTTTTAACCGACTTCAAAAAAGGAGGAGGTTCTCAATTCGTCTTGAAGGGAATCGGACGAGGTACATCTACTTCCCTGTTAAGAAAAAAAATAATTTTGAAACAGGTAAATAAATATGTCTGCTCCATGTTTCACTAGGGGACTCGAGAATACTTCCAGGGCAAAGAGAAGGGGTGAGCGCAGGAGGAGTTACGCCTACCTTCTTGCACCTTCCCTATAACTCTCCATGGCGAGTCACTGAGGCGGCAAACGCCGGGACCACGGGATGCAATGCGCAAGCGAACCCGTGAGACCCACGATGGTGGACCTGAGGGTCAAGACGGGGTTAAGTGCATATAGCTCCATAGCCCCATAGGCGTAGTTATTGTGCAAGGGTGGTCAATGCCCATCCTAGAAACTTCTTTGCCCGCCCTTGACAGTATTAAAATCTCGCATTAAATAACTATGGTTAGTTCATCTGGAATGCTGTCCCCCGTAGACGAAATCTCTAGCTACGCCAAAGTATGGCTCTCCAGGCTCTGTGGTTATCAGAGAGTCTTCGGAAGATCAGAGTCCCATACTCTCCCCACATAGCACTACCCGCGGGGAGGGTAGACGAAAAGAGAAACCTTGCACGGTAATAAGTAGCTTCCCCCTCTAAAAAAAGGGGATTCGAGAATATAACACAATTTTTAATGTAGGTTTATTATCAGTCAAAATTATTAGAAATCAGCTAAAGCAAAAGCCAGTCTCTGGCAGAGGTTACTACGAGAAATAATCAGTAAAAAGGAACAAGTCCGTCTTAGTAACACTGGCCATTAGCTGAAGCCGTGACCCTCGCGTTTTTGCTCTCGCAATAAAGCTAATTATCTACTTGGTCACTTTATACGTTATATTGTCTTTTATTAACGCGAGTATCACACATTTAAATAAAATACTGTATACCGGATTAAAACACGATTTATTATTTATATTGTTTAAATTATTTAACAATATAAATGTCTCCTGTCCTGTCTCCCCGCGACCACGGTTACTGAAAAGCATCCGAAACGTCGGGATAAATAATTTAAACAATATAAATAATAAATCGCGTTTAATCCGGTATACAGTATTTTATTTAAACACTTTATACGTTCTTCAATCTTGTTAATTTTTTATAGGGAAGGGCTAACTCTGGAGCGGCACCCAACGTAGAGTCACTTTTCACTGAAGCTAATCCGCGGTGACTATTTGGCGTCGACTGGGGTAAGTAAGATATATTATTATTCGACGTACCTATTTTTAATACGAGTTTCGTGAAAGTTCACAATATAGCTTGTTCGATTCCCGGGTAATTTCGATATTTTTCTCATCGTTTAGCTTAAAGTTGGCAAATATAGGGAATAACTAATAATTTGATATTTGATGAATTTTTTGGTTGAACGTAACCTATGTACGGTAGAAGTTCGCATTGTATTGAGAGTATTTACATACCATCGAAAAGCATAACATACGTGCGATATATTTTTGTCGGTATATAACCGAAACGATATATTTATTAATGGTTGTATTTCTGAGGGAGAGTAGTATTAACAACGTATTATTAGTTATTGCTAATATTACCCGTTAATTATATGTAATAGAAGCTAGTTAGCTTCTATTAGTCAGTTGACTGACAGACCGATTGAGCTGGATATCCGATAGACAGCTTACAGGCAGTTCTCCACTGAGAAAAATTATTTTTAAACAAAATACAAAAATCGACTTCAAAACGACAACTACATATAGTATACAAAGCTACACTAAAAAGTAAAAAATAATATTTAAATTAACTACTTCAAAGAATTATTTATTAACAGTTATTTTGAAGTCGGTGCCACCCAACCGATGCCGCTCCGTATCTACTTTTCGAAAGTTTGTTCAAAAGCAAGATTAAACTGTTCTTCTTGGCTGGAAGAAGTATATTTTTGTTTTTGTTGATTATCTAAAAAAGTACCAAACCAAATTCGTTTAAAATTATAAGGGACTCCTTCTGAAATATGCCCTACTATTCAATAATCATCCAAATCCATCCACAACTTGCGGAGTTATCGCGTAACAAACATACAAAAAAAAAGCAACATACAGACGAATTGAGAACCTCCTCTTTTTTTGAAGTCGGTTAAAAACCCACCCTAAACGTGATAAAAATGGGGATTTGTATAAAACTCCACCCTATCTAGAGACGTACATGAAGTTGCAGTAAATTATCGTCAGTCAACTGAGTTACATATATAACGATGCTACTTTAATGTAGTCATTTCAAAACGTAGTACAATTACTGCTTCAACTTACGGGTTGAAATGTTAGCGACCTTTTTCAACATTATTTCTAAGCATAAAAAAACCCTTGTTAGTACCTTTGGAGACCGGTATAATGCGTGTTGCGTTGATACAGTGTTTCTGCGCCTTAATTTTCCTGAAGCGAGTGAGGTCGTGCTTGGAATCCTGAAACTGTGATTATTAAAAGACAATCGCTAACATGCAATGAGTATCGCCTTTATTACAAGGGCTTGAGGTTCAATTTAGGACATAATATATGTAAATATGCAGCCGTCTCTTAGAATAAACAATTATGCTTGTGTTAATGTGTGAAATATAGGAATATTTGCAGCTGACATAATCTAAAAGGTACACTATGGCAGCTATGAACTATATTCTATGTAAAGACGTATAAAAAATTGCAAGCTTTTCGATATAAAAAAATCTAAATCAATTATTTCCCGCTTTCTGTAATGTGATCAAATATAAATCTAGGTAATTAGATTTTTATTTTTTATTAGATTTTCTAAGCCCCATCTAAGACCGCTTGTAGATGTCCGTTTCTTTCAACGGATAACGGACCGTCAATAAACTGATATCCGTAGGAAATCGTTGTATACATATTTTACTTATATTTGTATATAACTTTACCTTCTTTATAATATTAGTATACTCGTAGATAAATTAATTGTAATTAGTTCGAAAAGCTTTCATAGTATGTATAAAATCGAATGATATTCAATTCGGAAATACAGTCAAAGTAAATGTTTAAATTTACATATAATGTGTTGAAACGAGCGTATCTTTATTTAAAACGGCCCAAACAAACAGACAAAACAAACATGGCTCATTGAATGAGTAATTGCATGGGGCCTTGTGTCAAAGCTATGTTAAATTAAAAGTTTTTAAACATCGAGAATAAATTAATTAAAACATTGAAAGTTGGACCCAAAAGAGCGCTTTATAGATAATTTGAATATGTGTTAAAGTAGTTCTTATGGTATGGTTGGTATTGCTACTTGAACTTGGAGTTCATAAACCGTAAATTTTTTAAAGGCCGCCACGCACCTGCAAGGTTTTGTAGATGTCTATGGGCGCCGGTGAACAATTACCATCAGGTGAGTCGAAACCCACTTTGTCCCCTATTCCGTAAAAAACAACTTTAAAAGAAGTTTGTCGTAGTCGGCTTCTGCGACCTGGGTCAAAAAAAAATACATTTTTGCTGTAAGAAATAAAGAATAAACTCTCAATAAATAATGAGCTGTGGATATAAATATTTAAGGGATAAATACCTTAAAAAACCTACATATAAATTTTGAAAATAATAAATTTGCTTTTAAATAAAATACTGTATACCGGATTAAAACGCGATTTATTGTTTAAATTATTTATCCCGACGTTTCGGATGCTTTTCAGCAACCCACGGTTTTATTTAAATGTGTGATACTCGCGTTAATAAAAGACAATAAATTTGCTTTTCGGCTTAAAAAAAAACAAAATTCTTTTATGGGGCAAAGTATACGTTTTTATAACAAAATCCATGGAAATGTTCCATATCAACTTCCTTTGTCTAAAAATTTGCAGTTAAAACAACCTATTGGAAAAGGCTTTATATGTAACTTCATACGGGTGCAATGTAGATAATATACCTATTATACACAAAAAACACAAATATTATAAAGAGGAAAGATTTGATTTTCTGTATCTTTGTAACGAATAAACTCAAAAACTACTGGACCGATTTTAAAAATGATTTCACCAATAGGAAGCTACGTTATCAGCGAGTATATAATACTATATAAAATATATAGGCTATTATTTTTTGTATAGTACATCTACATTGCACCCGGGCGAGTAAGTAGTACATAATATAAATTGCGTTTTAGTTCGCTGGTTTTGGTATTTCATTTGAATATGTGAAACTATTAAACTATAGAAATCAGAATATGTAAACACGGAATTCAATCAAGGGAATCTGTATGTGTGTGGAGCTAAACTGTCGTATGGTACCCGCAGTAACTCATAGAAGCAATGGAACCACAGCTAACTCAATGTCCATATCATCGATACTATTGTGGTCAGGAAATATGCGTTTTTTATTATTATTACAGAGCAAACAACCGAGCGAGGTAACGTGATGGTGAGCAACCTCCCATAGACATCATCAACACAAATGTTTCAGATGCGTTGTCGGCCTTTGCCTTTTAAACTTTATCCTTTTTTTAAGAACGAGGTCGTAATTAGTTGGAAACACTAACAATTAGATGGAATTGACCGCCTTAGTTACCTGATGATAAGTGACCACCGCCGCTTTATTAATATTAATACTACTATTAATACTAATTAACCGCAAAACCAGAGGTTTTGAGGATGTGTTGCCGGCCTTTAAGGTGAGAATAGGCTCGTTTCTTGAAGGTTCCCAAATCGTCCCTAAGTCGTATTCGGAAAAGCTCCTCTATCCCATTGCGGTAGGCAGAGATTACGGAATACAATATGCTCCGATCCTTGTATACCACTTTCGCTTCTTCCACTTTCATCAATGCACACGCATACACGTGAGTACCTACTATTATGATGTAGTATAATATTAGGTACTTATATTTCCTTATATTGTACTAGGTTATTCAAATTTCAATTAAAATCGTTCTACGAATTTAATACGTTTTGTAAAATAAGTATTCAATAATTATCCTACTCAAAGATTTTGTACAGCAAGCGTGGTTAACGTGCATACTTCCAAATGCTCGAAGTAAAAAGTAGGTCGACCGCGCATCATTGACTGATGTTCTGTGGCTGAGGTACCGCCTGCCTTCAAGTGAGCCTCATGCTCGTCTGTCGATATCTAACATAACATTTAAAAAAACTTGATTAATTTAATTTAAAATACACATTGCAATATAAAATTATTAATTTTCTAATAATATAACGCTTGCTGCATAGCCACGCTCTTGTACGCGCAGTTGATCGTTTAACGGACATTCATCAACTCTCATATCGTATTGTATTGAAAACCATACGCCGTATGTCGCTTTAATATCCAGTATCACTTTATATTTGCTGATGTATGCAAATACTCGTTTATTATTCAGCTAGGGTTGTCCGTGACTTTGCTAACTTGCTTTGGAAAACTTACTGTTGTCGATTGTTATTTCAATTGCATTTTTTTAGATTTGTTATTAAAATTGAAAATTCTTTTTGAATTTAATAAGATATCGATTCATAAATATCATCAAACTTTTATTTTTTTAGGTGACTAATGATTCGCAGTTTCGCATGGGTGCAATGTATTTAAATGTATAAAAAAACTAAGTCTATGTAACTTTCTGATAATGTATCTTTCTATTGGTGAAGTATTTTTTAAAATCGGTCCAGTAGTTTTTGAGTTAAATTGTAACAAACAAAGCTTTCCTCTTTATATTAGTCAAAGAGAAATAGAGTTAAAACCTATCCATAACTCCTTTAACTATACAAGCTTGTACGATAAATAATGACTGCATTTTAACTTTAATTACTTTTAATTCTTTAAAAAATGTATTAACAACCAATATTGTATCACTAAACAGCAACCTCAACATACAACATACAAGTTTAAAGATATAAACTTACATATCCTATAGTTATTACTGGATAAGGAGATTAATAATAAATCATCTTCTACCTCGCCTTTTCCAATTTATTTGTTCTTGTTCAATTTCCTTCTTACACCCGTCATATCAGTCATACAAACACATCTTTCATTTATTTTAATTCTGAGTAAACATGGTCCATGATATGCGACTACGGGTCAGTTCGTTAATTTCGGCGTTAATCATCCAGTTTATTGGTAATTCACCGCACTGTCGTCCTCAGGGAAATCACTAATAAACGTGTATTTCATATTATTCCAATCAGTACGTACTATTTTTTATGTTAGATATCGACAGACGAGCATGAAGTTCACTTGATGTTAGGTGATACCCCAGCCACAGAACATAATTCAATGATGCGCTGTCGACCTACTTATTACTTCGAGATCGAAACGCACAATGTGCACTTCACGGTTTTTCTATCTATGAATGATGGTTCGTTATCCGGTCGGAATTTCGATATTCCCATCCGTTTAATGCCCGGTCAGACGTGGGAAAGACATACAGAACTTACAGTAAATTATAAACATGTTATCCCGGCGGAATTCGAACGCGTGCCCCATCGGAGATGAAGGTAGGTCGTAGTTGTTGACCGCTACTGTTGCTTAGTTGTAATGTAAATTAAGATATCTATAGAAAAGTCCTCACATATAATGATAATAGAAACAATATAAAAAAGGAAAATACTACTAAATTATTATTTAATACTGTTACACGTATAAATAAAAATTATGTAACAACAATGGCTACACGGTGACCGTTCATAATAATATTATGATGATTCAGCTGTTGCTGCATTTAACAGATAACATTCACAGCGCTGATTTTCAGGAAGGTCGTTAGGTATTTATATGTAGGTGGTTCGAAATTTGGGGAAAAAATAAAAGAAAATAGGGTTAAAAATGTGTCGCGTCGGAATTAATAAACTGGAATAATATGTAATATTCCATGTCATTATTTTGTATCATCTTCTAAAGTGTTGACGTAATTAGTCCAGCATTAAGTCGATTTTGATTTTTTATTACTATTTATTTATTTATCACGATGTTTTTATATCGATCTCTATAAATGTATATTTTTTATAAAAGTAATATAATAGAGTTTTTTTAATTATATTTAATATCAACTTCAAATACATAGTTTGAAACAGTCCTTAACTTTTTAATATATTAAAAATTCTTATACTAAAAAAAGCGAATCAATCAAAAACTTTTAAACTGCATGTTGAGGATTATTCCATTCCATTCGTATAGTAATGGTTTGGTAAAAGGCCGTGAATGCACTCGCGTCGATTATGCGCACCCACGTCACCGGTAATGAAGTGGCTAGGATAGTGTAGCCTTTATCGTGCTATGTAGACATCCGTTTTATATGTAACTACGTTTCTGGTGCACCTTTAATATCGTCAAACCTTCAAAGTGTGGTACACTAGAAATATAAGGACCTCTTTTTAATATTTTATTCATGCCACTAAGCTAAGCTTCAAGATACTTAGATAGTTTTTTATCAGTTTAACATTCGAATCATAGCAAATGCTCGAATAATATTGTTTTTTGTATTCGAGTAATCATTCAAATTTTAACGGCCTTATTCATAAACGTAAGCTTGATATAGTATAAATATATTTTGTTTCTTTTGTTCTGTAGAATTTTTATATTAGATAAAGGGAGACAAAACATATTTTAACTATATGAAGCTTACGTTTATGAATAAGGCCGTATATGATTAAAACCGATTTATTCATAATATTATTTATCCTGATGTTTCGGTAACAGAGTTTGCCCGTGACAACGCGACGCTTGCTGTGTACTCGAAAATAATTTTCTAAATATTTAATTAAAACTATATACATTTGTATAAAATCTCGTGTCACGGTGTGGTCGCACTCCTCCGAAACGGCTCGACCTATTTTTATTATTTTGAGAATAGGTCGTAAAGTGAAACATATAAATCATACCGCTAGGTGATTAGGTGGTCCATATCCAGGTTTTTTTTCTATACTTTTGACAAAAAAATTGATTGGGTCTCATTTTCTTCATTAATATAGTCTGGCAACAAACTAGGACTACTAGTAAATCGTATAATAATTGCGTTTTAAGGTTTTTGAGATGAAATGCTCGATTGTTTTCCAAACTTGACAAATATTTCTCTCTTTAGTTCATGCATAAATAGATCATGTCCAGAGAGATCTGTCTGAAGATACCATTCGTACGACCGTAAATATTGTCTCTGGGCAGAGCAATTAAGGTAGTGGGTGTTTACATGTTGAATTTGCATAGCACGAGAAGCAGCCACCACGGTAGGTGCATGGAAATCATCTCATTTGCATACTCGTACTACCAACTCCAATTCTAGTGAAATAAGCCAAAAATGAATTTCCTAAAACATAAAAAAGTCAAAAGTAGTGTTAAAAGTTGTTATTTTTTTATGTTAATTATCGACAGACGAGCATGAGGGTCACTTGATGGAAGGTGATACCTCAGCCACAGAACATCAGTTAATGATGCGCTGTCGACCTACTTTTTACGTCGAGCATTCGGAAATCCATAGACTGAAACCAAAACGCGCAATGTGCACTTTTCGGTTTTTCCACCTATGAACGGTGGTTCGTTACCCGGTCGGAATTTCTATAATCGAGATCAATGCCAAAAGTTACCAGACGTGGGAAATACATGCTTACAGAAAATTATATACATGTCGTCCCGGTGAGATTCGAACCTACGACCCATCGATGCGTACGGCAGGTGTTCTACCGAAAACGCGCCAACGAACCCGTCATGTTTCGAAAAATTTTGATGTTTAAAATCAAAAATCTCTTTTTGAAACGTAACAAATTAATATTAATTGATTTTCACATCCAACAATATTAATAGAAATATGCGAATTATCTGCCTCTGAGAGAAGTATACCCGGACTCTTGTATCTTAAATTTTTTCTGTAAAAATTGTAATTTCGCGGACATTATTTTAAATTTAAGGATCCAGTAAAGGCCAAAGAGGCAATAAATACTTATCACTTAAAGTCAAGATAAAAGCGTGGGAGCAGTTTTTTAGAGAGAATCACAGCCTATTTCGAGATAACACAGCCGAGACTGAAAATGAATCCCCTGTCCAACCTCTGGCCTTAATAATAGACTTTCGCACAATAAATACGCTTAAATGACTCGTCTATTATATAATCTTCTCAATTTATTTTTACTGTGGGTAACGAATCAGAAAATGTGAAGTTTTTAATGTTTCATCGCTTTTCAGCATGTATGAAGTAAATATTGTCATAAAGTATAATACAGTTGATTAACGCTAGGTATTTTTTTATTTTTGTTTCCCGTGGGCCCCATTATGGCGGCTTGAGGAGTGAGGGCATTTTTTTAGGTATTTTTTATATTAGACATATTTTGTGTTTGTTTTATCTATCTATATATTATATAAAAGAGATTCCCACCTATATAGTCACTCATCACGATATCTCTGGAACCATAAGGCGTAGCGACATGAAATATGGTAGGAATATTCCTTTCGCCGAGTAGAGGTCAGCTAAGAACGGATTTTACGAAATTCAACCCACAAGGGGGGTTGCGGGGGCAATTGCTAGTATTTTATAAAATAATATGTCGCTTCTTAGTTCAGATAATAATATCGTTGATAAATAATAATCTATCTACGGCCATCAATTAGTTGAATATAGAGACGAGACAACATTTTAATTTTAATTTTTATATATTTAAAAAGTTTAGCTTATATCTAATTTGTTCGCCCTAACTTAAGTTCCTGGGAAACAAGATTTAAAACAGACATTTTTTTGAGCAGGGGAAACAATGACCTACTTGCCTAAAAATGAAAATGATCAGTGAGATGGTCAGAAAATTATTCTCACTAAGGAACTCGGAAACTTCCTTATTAATTCGCCCTTATCCAGCACTGCACACAAGCCTCAATCTCTTAAACATCCATTCAAATACATAATCCTTCTCAAGGTAGTTATATTCAATGCATGTCGAATTGTAAGAAAGCTTTTTTATTCACAGAAGTAACAAGATCAGATTGTGCTTGACTAGGGTCTGTATTAAAGTGTAAAAATAACCCCTTTTGGGCGAAACGAAGATATTTGTAAGACAATAATTATTTTCCAATCCATCATTTATTATTATTAGATAGCCAAATTATTGAAAGTATTTTATTAATTTATGTGGGATTGCTTGTAATGGAATGTGATGGATGACGGAAACGGATGAAAGAGAAGGGAAGATGAAGGATGGAAAAAGAGGGGGGGAGAGACGTGTGAGGTAGGAAAAAGACGTGTGATGCGCTTAGTTAGAGCAATAAAACAAAAATAAAGAAGATTTAAGTGAGAAAAACCATTTTATTTTGAAGCCCATCAAAAATCCCACATTTATTACAGACTAGCAACGCGCCCCGGATTCACACGGGTGCAATGCAGATGTAGTATACACAAAACATAATCTATGTTACTCGCTGATAATGTAGCTTTCTATTGGTGAAAGAATTTTTAAAATCGGTTCAGTTGTGTTTGAGTTTATTCACACAAAAATTCAAAAATACAAATCTTTCCTTTTCCTAATATTAGTATAGAAGTATAGATGATCCTTTAGGTACTATTACGTATTAATTCATAAATGTATTTTATATGAATTTAAAACGAATATTAAATTGTGTACGTATATTGCTGACTGTACCTTAAAAATATTTAGAACACGTCTTAGATTACAAGTGCGATTAATGTAGCGATTTTATTAGTGACCGAAATTAATTCTGAATCAATTACCTCTGCCAGATCCTCCATTACGTTAACACCGATCTCATTTAACGTTAAAACTGGGCGTCTGTTACACCGTCATGTAACGTGAATTACTCTGATAGTAGATTTGTGAACAAGTATTCTATTCGTCTAAGGCTACGCATAGTATTTATGTTTTATTGTGGCTGTTATAAGCTGCTGGTAGATTAAAGGTCATATGATAGTGTTTAAAAACTGAATTCCCTAGTGGATGGGGTATGCACATTTCTATAACTATATAATAGTGATACATAGTTTTTAAAATCTATAAGTATTTAATATTATTAAGTTACTACTTATATACGCACATTTATATATCTAAGAAGCCAGTTGACGTGATATACAATAGTTTTGTATTCCTCCAAATTGCAAAAAGAAAGCAGTTAAATACTTGTGTCATTCAAATTTTATTAACAACAATATAATAGATTTTAAAAATCCTTCAGTAACATTTTATAGTACATAATGAGTTTCATTAGACACAGAAAATTAGTTTCATTATTGACAGTTATTTGAATATACACAAAGTAATTCACTTATAAATAAAACTTTGAAATAATTACAGAACGGTGTAACATGAAGACATTTACCACAAATTCGAACAATGAGGTTTTCGGCGAATCTTTATAGGCATCGAATTTATTCTTCGTTCGCGAATTCGGCCATTCAATTACTCTCGTGGTTGAGCATAAACGTTGAGGGCGCGGGATTACAGAGTAATTACAGAGAATTGCGCTTTATATTCCCTTCAGGAGGTATTTGAAAAATACGACGTTGTAATTGAAGCTCAGCAAGTTTTGCCTGGTATAAACCTTTCATCACTGATTCCCGCCAGTCAATAGGACATATTACATACATTTTTTTTTATAACAGAGCGGACAACCGAGCAGGTGGGTTACCTGATGGTAAGTAATCACCACCACCCATAGACATCCGCGACTTAAAAGTCTCAGATGCGTTGTCGGCCTTTCAAAAAATTATTAAGTCGGCTTTTTAAAATCAACGAGGTCGTAGTCGGAGGGAAACACAGAGGGTGGTAATTTATTTCATAGTTTGGTAGTGCGTGGAATGAATAAAATCAAAATACATTTTGATTTTTTAATGAAGAATCAGGAAGTATTTGACCGCTATCCTACCTCAGTGTAAGCGCTGATGCGGCCTATTTACTCAAACTTTGAAAACGTCAAGATTGTTGAGCAATCGTAACACAGAATTTGATGTAAAACAGGTTACCAGGTTTCTTTGGTGTCCTACTGATAGTATTTATCTACCTATACCTATGTACTTTATATACCTTATCACAATCAATAACCACCTGGCACCACAAAGGACGCTTGTTTCTCAATATTTTAAAATAAATGAAAAAAATCATTAACAGTGCATTTTTTCGAATAACGTGAATCTTCTGCCGTCAAAAAAAAAATCTTAATTTTTCTGTATATGATGTAAATAGGTACATAGTAAATAAGTCTATTTTTTATTACGGCACAACTAAAAGGCCAGCTGAATTAACTTTCTGTTTTACTCATTTTTCAGTGAGTAAAAGCTCCCTCCATTTCAGCAACTTTTCGTTTGATATTTAACTCTTGAAACTATTTTGCCAGAAGATCATAATATATGGGTATAGAGTTAAAAAGATATGTTCTTCTTTTTTGTTTATTACCTACAACAAATTACAATTGCATATAATTCTCAAACAAATAAAGTGAGCAAGTTGTTACGTATCTATGCAACGCGTCATTGGGCATAGATGTCGTCATCGCCGGCCAATCAACGCGCAGGAAGATGACGACAGGTCCAGCGAAGCAGGCGATCGAGCGGTGCCGCCACGCGGCACATTCGGCTACAAGATTTCGACACGCGCGCATACTAATTAAGTTATATAAGAAATCAATTGTAAAAGTCTATATTAAATTGAAGAAATTATACGCCTATTCATTTACGAGTAAAACCAGCGACCATCATTAACCAAACATAATTTTTGGATCTTCGTACCCGGATTTTGGAATACGAAATAGAGGAGAAGACATACGCCTACTGCAGTGCTGTATCGGTAAGACGTGCCAGCCAAAATTCCTAAACCTCTCCTTTCTTCATCTGAATGATACTGTGTTTTTCTCAATTCCAGTGCTTTGGATGCTGCTTGCCTGCTCACGTATTTTCATAGTGCTTGCCTGCACACGTGGCGCTTCCAGATCGTATCTTCACAAAGTTTCATCCGTGAGTACTTACTGCTTTTCACTTTAGTGCAATATGGAGGAACAAAAGGTTGAAGACATTTTAAAAGATCTTAAAAAAAAACGGGGTTTGATCAAGTGTAGGTTAACTTATTTTAAAAAATATGTCTCATCATTTAAAAACGTAGATCTAACAATTCATCAACGAGCAGAATTAAAATTGCGTATACCAGGAGCTCAAAGTTTACTGAACGATTTCAACCAAGTGCAAAGTAAAATTGAAGATTTAATTCCAGAATCAGAATCTGATAAACTAATTGAGTCACGCGTAGAATTTGAACGGGAATATTATGTAGTTCTTGCCATGTTAGATTGTATGGTTAATCCCGACAATTCCGATGAGAAGTCTGTTAACAAATCCATTGACTGTTCCTTAATACACGAATCATCCAGTAATAATCATAATGAGTCTGTTAAATTACCCACTATATCAATTCCAACCTTTGACGGTTCGCGTGAACACTGGGTGGAATTTCGCGACACATTTTTATCGCTTATACATGACGCTAAAAACATTGCAGACATTCAAAAGTTCCATTATTTAAAAGCTAGTTTGAAGGGTGACGCTAAAGTGGTGATAGAAAATGTCCAATTTTCGTCTGATAATTACCAAGTAGCATGGGAACTCCTGTTACACAGATTTAATAATGAAAAATTAATTATTCAAAGTCATATAAAGTCAATATTTTCCATTCAGAATATAACCCAGGAGTCACCAGCTCAATTAAATAACCTTATCGATACCGTTTTAAAAAACTTACGAACTCTCAAGCTTTTAGGCGAACCCACTGAGCATTGGGACACTCTGATTATTTATATTGTAGTCTCTAAATTAGACCCTGCCTCTGAGCGAGAATGGGAACAGTTTAAAAATACATTTTACAAAATAAACACCAAGTCAAAAATAAAATTAAGGGATTTGTTAGAATTTCTAAAGGAAAAAGCAGATTTATTAACTACACTGGTCGTTAACCACAGCACTAAATGCTCTAATACAAATAAAAAAGCAACTTACCAAAATAAAGTTAATTGTAACATTAGTTCAGAGAATAATAATCATACCGTGAGTAAACCACAACATAAGAAATTGCGTAATTTTGTTAAGCTATGTTTATTGTGTAACAATCAACATCCATTGTATTCATGCCAAAAATTCCTGGATCTTAATGCGAAAAATAGATTTAACTTTATTAAAGATAAAAACTTATGCATTAACTGTATGCGTTCAGGTCATACGGTGGCGACTTGTGTTTTTGGTCCATGCCGAAAATGCGATCAAAAACATAATAGTTTAATTTGTGACGCAATTAACTTAAAAAATAATATCTTAACGTCTGCTACCTGTGAACGCGCATCGAGCACTAATACGGGTCAAGTTCCAGCTGATAACGCACACACGCATAATGTTCCGTTGCAGCTACACAATATGCACGCGCTAAGCAATTTGTATAGCAATGACCTATATATTTCGGACCAGCTGGTTATATTACCAACAGCTGTTGTTGAGGTATGTAGCGCTTCGGGAGAATATTACAGCGCTCGCGCAGTTCTCGACAGTGGAAGTGAGCGTTCATTTATCACGGAATCATTTTGTAATAAATTAAATATTAATATTATACAGTCCACTCAACATAATATACACGGGGTAGGTAACGCTATCGCGCATTGTTCTCAATCGTGCAAAATAACATTAAAATCGCGCAACGGGAATTTTTCAACCCAAATTCAATGTTTGATTTTGCCTCAGATAACGTCAAAGTTACCTACAACCACTTGTAATATAAATAATTTCAATATTCCTCATAATATATCGTTAGCGGATCCGTACTTCTACGACAGTCAATCTATTGATTTATTACTAGGTGCTGATTTGTTCTGGGATTTATTTTCAGAAGGAAAGATTCGTCTTAAAAATGGCCCTTTCCTTCAAAATACCAAATTAGGTTGGATAGTGTCCGGTGCTATTCAATCTTCTCTTTATAAACAAAACATTAAAAATATTAAATGTAATTTTTTATCGCATTCCACTGATTTAGTATCACTTGATCAGTTAGTTAGGAATTTCTGGGAAATAGAAGAATTACCAGTGACTTCTGATAAATCATACTCTAGTGAGGAGTCTGCCTGTGAGGAACATTTTATTAAAACAACGAAACGGCTTTCCGATGGTCGTTTCTGCGTTCGATTCCCGCTAAAAAAATCACCTGAAACTTTAGGTGATACACGCGCGCAAGCTGAACGTCGTTTTTACGCTTTAGAAAAACGACTTCAACAAAATTCTACTTATAAAAAAATTGTACTCTGATTTTATTCATGAATATATTCAGTTAGGTCACATGAGTCTCGCTAATACTTACGGTAATCCGCATTATTTTTTACCGCATCATGGTGTGTTTAGAGAACACGCTACAACCACTAAATTACGCGTAGTGTTTGATGCGGGTATGGCATCTAGCTCAGGTGTATCTCTAAATGATTTACAAATGATAGGACCTGCAATACAGGGTGATTTAATTTCAATATTATTACGTTTTCGCGAAAAAAGATATGTCGCGTGTGCTGACATTGAAAAGTTTTATCGACAAGTGTACATCTCTGAAGATCAGCGAGATCTGCAGCTGATCTTGTGGCGGGATAACCCCTCAGAGCCGCTGAGAGTGTACCGGTTAAATACCGTAACGTATGGTACGGCCTCGGCACCTTATCTTAGTTGTAGGTGTTTAAAAGAATTAGCACATAAATGTGAGGTTCCGTATATAGCTGACACTATTAATAGTTCATTTTACGTAGATGATTTAATTTTTTCATCTGACAGTATGAAAGAGCTAGAAAACATTTGTGAGGGCATTAATAATGTTTTAAAGTCAGCAAATATAAATTTACGTAAATGGGTTTTTAACTATGACCGCGTGAACCCTAATTCAATTATCAGTACCGATAAACAAGTACAACAATTTTCTTTTTTCGACAAAATTTCACAAAATAAAACGTTAGGCGTTGGTTGGAATAATGAGCATGATGAGATCTCTTATTTGTCCCAGGTTCGACAATATCATGAAAAAATAACAAAACGAATTATTTTATCTTCAGCGTCTCAGATATACGATCCACTCGGATTACTGAGCCCGGTGATTACTGTTGCTAAAACTTTATTACAAAAGTGTTGGTTACTCAAATTAGATTGGGACGAACCTGTTCCCGATGATATTTCGCAAATATGGAACAAATTTATCGATGGATTATCTTTCCTAGGTTGTATACGAATACCGCGTTACGTAATGTGCACTGATCCTATTCGTATGGAATTACATATCTTCACGGACGCTTCGCAAGTTTCGTACGGTACCTGCGCCTATATACGTAGTTTCAGTGCTTCAGGGGATATTACAGTACGCCTGCTATGTTCTAAGGGCAAAGTCGCGCCTACTAAACCCACAACTATACCTAGGCTAGAGTTGTGTGGTGCGTTGTTAGGGGCACGATTATATAATAAATTAAATGGATCGCTACGTTCTCATTTTGATAAAGTTGTGTTTTGGACCGATTCTACCATCGTATTAGGTTGGTTAGGCATGCCTACTAATTTACTCAAACCTTACGTTCAAAACAGGACGGCAGAGATCCACGAATTGACCAAGGAACATCCGTGGCGTCACGTAGCTGGTAGGGATAATCCAGCCGATTTAGTTTCGAGAGGTCAAAGTCTAAACGCGCTCAACTCGTCATCTTTATGGTGGGAAGGCCCATCATTTTTACATGACATAAATTTTGAACTACCAGATTTGAAAAATTATAATTTAATAAGTCAAGATTTACCCGAAATTAAGTCAAATAATATTCACTGTCACACAATTAATAACTTAAGCGATAATTTATTTATTTTTTCTCATTTTTCTCACTACATGAGACTGAAACGAGCTGCTGCTTATGTTTTACGTTTTATCTATAACATACGTAATAAAACAAATAGACGGAAAGGTTCATTGTCTGTCGATGAATTAAAAACTGCCGAGTTAACGCTAGCTATGTTAAGTCAGCGAGAATCATTTCCGAATGTTTATGATTCTATTAAAGCCAAGAAAACTTTAAAAGATTGTAATCAACTTTCCAAATTAAATTTATTTCTTGATTCTAGTAATATAATTCGAGTAGGTGGACGCATTCAAGATTCTCCTAATTTTAATTACAATAAAAAAATTCCAATTTTACTTTCGGCTAATCATTATTTTTCCATTTTACTTTTCCGGTTTGAACACCAACGCTTGCTACACGCTGGACCGCAGCTTCTTCTATTCACGTTGAGGGAGATGTGGTGGCCTGTCGGGGGTCGAAACCTTGCTAGAAGGGTAGTACATTCATGCATGCGTTGTGCGCGGCTGCGAAAAACGACGATAACTCCCATGATGGGAAATTTACCACAGGAGCGTTTAGACCCAGGATTTCCATTCTTACGTTGTGGCGTCGATTACGCTGGTCCAGTGTTCACGTTAAACCGTAAAGGGAAAGGTGCTAAATTACAAAAATCATATATTTGTCTTTTTGTATGTCTAGTGACGCGCGCAGTCCATTTGGAACTAGTTAGCGACCTTTCATCGGAATCGTACCTTTTAGCTTTAAAACGTTTTATAGCTCGGCGAGGTAAACCGAGTGAAATATTTTCTGATAATGGAAAAAACTTTGTTGGTGTAATGAATGAGTTAAAAAAATTTTTGGCTTCCTGTTCCGATGATATAAAAGAATACGCAATTTCTCAAAGTATAAACTTTAAAATGATTCCTCATTACGCTAGTCATTTCGGGGGATTATGGGAAGCTGGAGTGAAAAGCTGTAAGCATCATTTACGACGTGTGATAGGCAATGCGCATTTAACGTTCGAGGAGTTTAGTACAGTATTGACTCAGATCGAGGCTGTCCTGAATTCCCGTCCATTAACTCCTCTGTCCACAGATCCGTCTGATTTACTTCCCCTTAGCCCAGCTCATTTCTTGGTTGGTCGTCCACTGACTGCACCTGTAACGGCTGATTTAGACGACGTGTCTCCGCATCGCCTCACCAGATATCAGCGTGTGGAGCAGATACGCCAACATTTTTGGCGTCGATGGTCCAAGGAATACGTGTCGGAGTTACAGACTAGAACCAAATGGCATCAGCATAAGGGAGACTTAAAGGAGAATATGCTTGTCTTGATAAAGGATGACAATTTGCCGCCCTTAAAATGGAGCTTGGGTCGTATTGTAAAAACTTATCCAGGGAAAGATGGCGTGTCACGAGTTGCCGACATACGAAAGGCAGATGGCATTGTACGACGCGCTTTCCCCAAAATTTGTCCACTCCCAACGACTGATTGCTGATTTCATATAATTAATTTGTTTATATAATCAATTCTTTTATATTTCCATATCATTTGTCTTCATGTTGGAATCTGGTGCAGCTTCCAAGGCCGGGAGTATGTTACGTATCTATGCAACGCGTCATTGGGCATAGATGTCGTCATCGCCGGCCAATCAACGCGCAGGAAGATGACGACAGGTCCAGCGAAGCAGGCGATCGAGCGGTGCCGCCACGCGGCACATTCGGCTACAAGATTTCGACACGCGCGCATACTAATTAAGTTATATAAGAAATCAATTGTAAAAGTCTATATTAAATTGAAGAAATTATACGCCTATTCATTTACGAGTAAAACCAGCGACCATCATTAACCAAACACAAGTATTTATTTGTGTCCAGATAATAATAAATTTGCAAGGGTCGACTAAACCCCTAGAGAGCTCAACGACACTGCTACAAAAATGAATGAGATTGGTTACGAACCTCTTTTTTTGTTTTTTAACAAACTGAAAATCGAGTTTTGAGATTAAAGGTAAAGCCTCCCATTTAACTGACAACGATAGAAAAGCGTTTTGGTCTATTTATTGAAGTGTTATCGTGAAAATATCATCTATGATATATCAAAAATCTTGTTAAAAAATATTAAGAAACAATATTCCACCAAATATATATAAACCGTTTAATACTACTTAAAGGGTTTAGATACTCACGTGTGTCTGCTTATTTTATTGATTTAAAGTACTAAATTAATTCTAGTGTGGTTTTTACAGCATCAGCATACGTGATCACGTCGGGTTTGATAATATAATTAATAAATGGCTATTTTATTAGAAATTTTATCATTTTAATATATTAATCTCGCTTTTATAAGACAATAGAATATTTGTAAAGAATATTGAGTTATTAAATATAATATTTACGATTAAGCAAAAATATACGCATAAGCAGAATTCTAATTAACTTTTTGTTAATTTTTCGGTAAGAAAGGAAATCACGTAATTATAAATTAAAGCCTCATTAAGAGATCTTATAAATGTAAACGAAGTCGCGAGTCCCGAGGGCCTTTAATGACTTCATTTGGACCTTATTTAACCTTTAATTCTTGCATTTGTTTCAAATGGAGATGTTACGAATATACAAAATACATTGGTTATATTAAATTCTTATAAAAATATTTTTCTCTTTGTCTATGTAAAGTTATGATAATGATTTAAAGTGCGTTATTTCGTGGTAAATATGACGTTTTATTAATTTGTATCAGCTTCTTGCCTTTGACCTTTTCCTTTTCAGCAACCGTGGTCACGGGTTTCAGCTAAACGTCGGGATAAATAATTTAAACAATATAGATAATAAATCGCGTTTTAATCCTGTATACAGTATTTTATTTAAATATTATCTTTCTGTATCAATATAAATTTTAATAACATGAATAAAAATTATTTAGTAACGTATCATCGACGGCTTTATATAAGACCGGTAACTATATAAATAGATGCATCGTTATAAATTATATGTTATTTTGATGTATAAACAATAATACTGTAATGTTCATCAAAATCCGTTGAGTAGTTTTTGCGTGAAAGAGTAACAAACATTCACATTTAGGTATAATATTAGTAGGAGAGTATTAAATTAAGCCAATCAGTTATTATATCATAGAAAGAAAGAAATTATTTATTTCCGGTACAATACTTATTCACTTACAATATACTGTGAAGGGAATCCATGATATTTTAAATATTATCGTATAGATTTGTTTAGAGCAATCTGAATACCCATTCTTAATTTATGCTCTACGAAGTCATGCAAAAGGAAGAGACAAAACTAAACATCGCTAATCAAAGGTAATCCCATACCCGCTACATTCACCTGTCGCCTAAGATGGAATAATTAACTTCATCTTATTTCCACGAACGACAGTCTCTTATCCACTACATTCCATTGCTTCTCCTCTTAGAAGGATTTAACAGGTAAAATTTGGAACACGAACTAAAAAGGTAATGCACCGTGTTTTATGTAAGTTGCAATGAAACAATTGATAGTTACATTTGGTTTAAGTCGATATAACATGTTAGCTATTTAAATACGAGTAGCAGGATCGAATTGTGGTACGAGGTTACACGTTTATTTTTAAGCTTTAAGATTAATTGAAAGTTCTATTCAACTTGCTAATGGATTGGAAACTAAAAGATATTAGTTTCGTAGGGATTTTGAGGTTTCAGTTTAAAGGTTTCAAAATCGAAATTCTATGAACGGGTTTGTCTTTTTTTATGAGAGAATTTTTAGTTTTAGATCAGTCTTAATATAATACATAATTCGCGTTTTAATCTCATAAATGTTTTTCGTGTTATACGCGGAGTAGTTTATTGCCTGGATGACATTTTGTTATGCCACTTATGTTTAAGTACATTCAAAGTAACTAGGAAAGTATGGAAAGATATACTTGCAATCCACAGCAAAAACTATGCCAATATTTTGTGCCCTCTCCGTAAGAAAACAATTTTTAAATTAAATATTAAGTAACAGTTTTTTTATTTGATCGTAATGTTCAATACCCTTTCAAAGCTTTAATTAGATCAGATTAAGTCAACTAAAAACCTCTAAGTATACATTTATATAGCCATTTAAATGAAATTAGAGGAATTATGAACGAATGAATTCCCAATTCAATCTTCTGAAAAATCGCAACGTCTCCATAGCAAATTTCTATCAGGGTTTATCCCGTAATTCTTCAATTAAATCACAATTAAAATTCAGTCCGGTGGAATTATTCGGTGCCCGTTTGGAGCTTGGACCCAAGGTCCATTGCGAATTAATCCTTAATCCTGGTTAAATGAGCAACGCCTGGCCGATTCCCTTATATAGAGTGGTTTTTCTTATCGTATCGACTAAGTGAATTAGATGAGATGGAAAGAAAAGATAGATATACTTATCTATTACAATTTTCTAAGGTCGTTTAACGATTAGGAAACATTTAACTTTTTTTAGTATTAAGTACAAGAATTTATAGTTTATGTGCTACAAGTACAGTTTGGCGAGACAAGAGATGTATTTTAGGTATTTTTTTAGTTTTCTATGAAAATTGAATTGGTTAAGCAGACTGATACATCCATATATCTTCAAAATAAATCGATATATTTAATAAATAATTTTAGATTCTCTTATAGCTTGAGATTGGATCAACAAAATATATCGTCAGTAGATTCCGAAATAATTGCCTGTGATGGAGACAAGTTTAATATCTATATTGGTTGTACGACACCGTAAAAAGTTCTTATAAAACCTCATTCTGTTATCAACAGATTTTAGAAGTACTAACTAACTAACTAAATAAGATTGTTGTTTTCAATTAATTTTTATGCTACTTTGTAAAATTTTCTGAGAAAGAAGATTTAATAATTTTGAAAGTAAAAAAGAATGATTTTTATGTTTCTTCATAATTTTCAATGTTATGTCATATATTTATATATGTGTTTTTAATGTCTATTAAAGACATTAAAAAAAAATCATATTTATATGCTTAAAACGATTATTGGTAGGTAAGTGCAATAATTAGGTAAGTGATAGGTAGGCAACGATCAGAGCATATGGAATTCCGTCATTTCTGCCGCAATGGGAAAAAGTCTCGTCTGCATGTATGTAAAAGTATGATATGGACAAGAAGTTGATATTTAGAAATAAAATTAGTAATATTATTTACTTCATTACCTTGTATTATTAGGATCAATTATCACTATTAAATATCTTATCACTTAAAATACATTTAAGCTAGTCGAGCAGTTTACTTGTAAGTTTATAGACCGACGGAATTTTTACATTCATAATATTAAAGAACTAGATACTCTGAGAACTTATTGAGGCAATTCTAACAAATTGCAATCACCGGCCGAGCGTAGAAAACTTAGCCTTAAGTTTGTTAGATGCAAATCCGTCCATAAATTGTTGAGGCGTCGACGGATTGGGGGCATTAATTTGTGGTAAATCGGGTGGAAAATGGAAATTTTGTGCAGCCTCCGGCGTCGAGGAAACATGCTTTGCAGTTGAGAAACAGTTTGAGAAAAATTTAAACGCCAAAATATATCTTAATTCGAATAACATAAGGGTGTTTGTTAAACTTTATTCTAAAGCCGTAGGTGTTTGTATATTTTGGATAAGAGGCACGTGATGATATTCGATTAATTTTTTACAGGGAATAGTTCATTTGTTTTCTATAGTTCGTTGACTCCCAAGTTATATAAACGTTAGTAGGGTTAAGAAGCGACTTGTTTCGAATTGAAGTTGTTAAACGAAACCTAAGACAGCCCTGCATTGAAGCGTATAGATACTACTGTGTGTTTTATTTTGTAAAAATCAGTTCAATCTTTTAACAGTTAAACTGTTACATTTATAAATATCGTGAAGTTTTTTAAAAACGGGTACGTTTTTTGTTTAAACCTAATTGTTCCAAATGCCATAGCTATAGCCTCACCATTCGGCTAGGCAATAGTGCTAGTATCCTGGGTACCATGCCACATGGCAGTACTCTTGAGGGTGTATATAGTATATGTTATAGTTAGTTAAGATTTAGGTTATTGTTTTATTTTTATAGTATTTGTGTAGTTAGTCCTAATCTTGTATAGCTTTAGATAACTTATTAAATAATTGTATTATTTCATGTCAAAAAGAATATTCGTTGAGGTAATATTCTCCAACTTCCGGTTTCTATTTAGAACTAACTGATATGAAGAAAGATAAAAGATACAGCAACGTTACTATTAATTAAAAAAATATATAAATAATTATTTAATTAATTAATTTATTTAATTATAATTAATATTCTATACTATGCCCGACAGAATATTTCTTAACTCTCTCCAGGAATCGAACTTCTGATGCTAAACGCTACCACTATGTCATAGAGAGGGTAAACGGTAATAGAAACGTAAACATTTTAAAATACCTTTAAATAAAATACTGTATACCGGATTAAAACGCGATTTATTATTTAAATTATTTATCCCGACGTTTCGGATGCTTTTCAGCAACCGTGGTCGCGGGAGACTGAAAGATGACAGTTGTCTTATATTTGAAATGTCACAAAGTTGCCATATTTAATTCAATTAAATTAAAAAAAAAATATAATCTATTAATTTAGGTAACACAATGTACACCTATGAACGTGAATAAAAAATAATACATATTAAATTACTAATATTACTAATATTAAATGCTTCTAATTTTACATTTACTACCAGTTCACAAATCAAGGGCGTAGAGCGTACGAGAAGAACTGGCAAGAAACTCGCCGCCACTCTTTTTAATCGCCAAGTTTTTGTTTTACAATCATTACATATTAACGCCATCTATTCCTACGGAGTTGATATTTACTGTAATTTTCTATATTATGACAATATTGACTAACGGTGTCCTCTTGTTTTTTAGTATGTTTGATTTGGGGCTTTAGATTTTTAATTACTGGATCCCAGGTGTTAGAAAGTCTCAAACCATCTTCTCTATTGAAGTTAGGATGTTTTTTAATTTCAATAGCCTCACGTACTAGTCTGGGAAAGAATCTACTTTCTTTTGCAAGGATTTTCGGTTGGTCGAAACGTATGTAGTGGTTTGGTTTATCCAGAGTGTGTTCACATACTGCTGATTTAGAGTGACGTCTGTGTTTGATATCCGCAATGTGTTCCTTAAGTCGGTTTGAAATGCTACGTTTAGTTTGCCCAATGTAGGATAAACCACAGTCACAATCCAGTTTATATACACCTGGATCTTGCAAAGGAATATTACTTTTTATTGGTCTCAAGAATTGTTGAATCTTCTTGTGCGGCTTGAAAACTGTATTAATAGAAGCTCGTTTTAAGATTCTTCCAATCCTGTAAAACAAAAACTTGGCGATTAAAAAGAGTGGCGGCGAGTTTCTTGCCAGTTCTTCTCGTACGCTCTACGCCCTTGATTTGTGAACTGGTAGTAAATGTAAAATTAGAAGCATTTAATATTAGTAATATTAGTAATTTAATATGTATTATTTTTTATTCACGTTCATAGGTGTACATTGTGTTACCTAAATTAATAGATTATATTTTTTTTTTTAATTTAATTGAATTAAATATGGCAACTTTGTGACATTTCAAATATAAGACAACTGTCATCTTTCAGTCTCCCGCGACCACGGTTGCTGAAAAGCATCCGAAACGTCGGGATAAATAATTTAAATAATAAATCGCGTTTTAATCCGGTATACAGTATTTTATTTAAATGTGTGATACTCGCGTTAATAAAAGACAATATTATGTGCACCAGTACGGACTGAAAAATGCTAATAAAATTCGACGGTTAGAATACAAGAAGACAAAGGCGGCACGTCTCCTGACATCGTTGAACTTCCTCAAGTAATGTCGAGACAATAACATCATCCCAGTTTGTGTACAAATCGCGCCGAAAAAGGACATAGCTGGGAGCGCCGGTATTCTCAAAAATGCAAGTCACAAGTTGCTATTAAAACTAATTGCCAACCACAGATCAGATATACAACGGCAAAATTTTGATATCCAAAATGAAACAAATAATTTACGGGAAATCTTATTGGAAGCAGATTGGCAACAGTGCATAAATATATTAAATAGTCGTGCTCATAACAAATTTAACATCTATAAAGAAAAACAAATAAAAAAGTTTGAAAAATTAACCGACAAATATAACAAAACATCATACAAGTTTCCGAACACCAATGACGTTGACAGTCAATGTCCAAAAACAGTTGTCAATCTGTCAAAACAAACATTAGATAAATCAACCATTGAGGTACTAAATAAAGGCCTTAATTTTGCTCCTGCGCCGCGAAAAATACCCTGTGAAGAAATAGTCAGCTACGTTGAGGAATGTATCTACAAGAACACGATTCCTAAAGACGATGCGGAGGCAATCCGGCAAGATATTTCGTGCATATTACGAACTAGCAAGCCGCCAAAACCTAACATCTCTCGTGCGGAATCAATGGCTCTAAAACAACTACGAGCCAATGAAGATATCATAGTACTCCGAGCGGACAAGGGAAACGCGACGGTCGTGATGGATACGTCAGATTATGAACACAAAATTTCCCAGATCCTTGCAGATGTTTCCACCTACAAGAAAGTTGAAAAAGACCCAACAAACAAGGTAATAAAAAAGACATCTGAATTGATCAATAAACACAAAAAGACACTTAATCTTGACAGTAAATTCCTCACACCTGCATGTGCAAAGCCTCCAAAAATGTATGGGTTACCAAAAATTCACAAAATAAACACACCCTTAAGACCTATAGTGAGCCAGATTGACACACCTACACATAAACTGGCTCAACACATAGCTAAAGTACTTTCTCCCCTCAGAGGGAACAGTAGTGCTCATGTTAAAGACTCATACCATTTTGTTGAAACTATTAAAGATCTCAAACTCTCCAACAATGAGACCATGGTAAGCTTTGACATTGAGTCTCTTTTTACAAATATTCCTGTATCGGACTGTCTAAATAATGTTAAGAAAAGGTTATCAGAACACAACATGTCTCCAGAATATGCAGATATTTTAGAACATTGTTTAACATCTGGCTACCTAACGTGGAATAGTGAATTCTATATACAGGTTGATGGGGTGGCTATGGGCTCTCCAGTCTCACCTGTTGTCGCTGACATTTTTATGGAGGACTTCGAAGAAAGAGCCCTAGCCACAAGCCCGGTTAAACCGAGGCTTTACAAGCGATATGTAGACGATACCTTTACTATTCTGCCCACGGAACACATATCTGTATTTCTAGACCACCTTAACTCCATACACAGTAACATTAAATTCACTATGGAGAAGGAGAATAATAACTCACTGGCCTTTCTAGACATTTTAGTGGTTCGGGGAGGGGATGGTACACTTGGCCATACTGTGTTTAGGAAAATAACCCATACTGATAGGTACCTCAATGGTGATTCCCACCACCACCCTTGCCAACTCTCTTCTGTCGGTGTATGTTTGTTTCAGAGAGCCCACCGCCTCTGTGATGCTGCCCACCTCAACGGGGAACTGCAGCATGTTAAGCGGGTACTCCGTGACAACAAGCTGCGGGTGCCTCCACAGCATCACAGAAACAGGAATAAACCACAAACAGTACAACGTCTACCAGCCTACCTGCCTTATGTGAAGGGTGTTACAGACCGGATTGGAAGAATCTTAAAACGAGCTTCTATTAATACAGTTTTCAAGCCGCACAAGAAGATTCAACAATTCTTGAGACCAATAAAAAGTAATATTCCTTTGCAAGATCCAGGTGTATATAAACTGGATTGTGACTGTGGTTTATCCTACATTGGGCAAACTAAACGTAGCATTTCAAACCGACTTAAGGAACACATTGCGGATATCAAACACAGACGTCACTCTAAATCAGCAGTATGTGAACACACTCTGGATAAACCAAACCACTACATACGTTTCGACCAACCGAAAATCCTTGCAAAAGAAAGTAGATTCTTTCCCAGACTAGTACGTGAGGCTATTGAAATTAAAAAACATCCTAACTTCAATAGAGAAGATGGTTTGAGACTTTCTAACACCTGGGATCCAGTAATTAAAAATCTAAAGCCCCAAATCAAACATACTAAAAAACAAGAGGACACCGTTAGTCAATATTGTCATAATATAGAAAATTACAGTAAATATCAACTCCGTAGGAATAGATGGCGTTAATATGTAATGATTGTAAAACAAAAACTTGGCGATTAAAAAGAGTGGCGGCGAGTTTCTTGCCAGTTCTTCTCGTACGCTCTACGCCCTTGATTTGTGAACTGGTAGTAAATGTAAAATTAGAAGCATTTAATATTAGTAATATTAGTAATTTAATATGTATTATTTTTTATTCACGTTCATAGGTGTACATTGTGTTACCTAAATTAATAGATTATATTTTTTTTTTAATTTAATTGAATTAAATATGGCAACTTTGTGACATTTCAAATATAAGACAACTCTCATCTTTCAGTCTCCCGCGACCACGGTTGCTGAAAAGCATCCGAAACGTCGGGATAAATAATTTAAATAATAAATCGCGTTTTAATCCGGTATACAGTATTTTATTTAAATGTGTGATACTCGCGTTAATAAAAGACAATATTATTTTAAAATACCTCCATTTTCCAGTTTAAAACGTAAAATAATATTAAGTGCTTGTTTTATTTTCTGTTGAGTCACCGCTTAAACAATTTACACTCCCTTAGCTGACGTTAATAAACATGACTGCAGGCTTCGAAATGAGCTAATTTAAAGAGCACTCTAAGCGTGACTCATGCTGTTCTAGATAACATGTTGCCAGTTAATTTTGAGCTTGGTTGGCCGTGATAAAATGGCATTAGTATGTCATATATATAAAACAAAGCCATATTAGTTACACCATTTATAAGTCAAGAACGAGTGCAGTATGCACCGATTTAAATTTTATTTTATTTGTTGGAGTCGTCTATGAAAATAATGACTATTAAAATATATAATAGGAAACATTCAGAAAGAAAATTAGGTTCGGAAGTCCGCCATCTTCCGTAATTGACAGCTCAAATAACGAACGTTAATAGCTATTGCAAATCAATGACATACTTAATATTATACATAGAATAGAAGTGGGAAAATAGCGTATATTCAAGTTTAGTTCTCTTTTGATAAAAAATTAACAACAATTTCTGACTCTTATTATCGTACGAATCCGTATACCTAGTAAGAAATAACAGTATATGCATAATATACGTACTTGAAAAATAAAATATTATGTAGATTATAAATAACTTACGAGTAAATATGAATCAAAACATGTTGCATAAAAAATAATTTGTGATTTTTTTGAATTTCTTACTTCACCATTTCCATATTTTGTTTTGTTCGATTCTAGAGAGAAATATTTATTTAACGTCACAAAAGCATTGAACAATCTAACATATAATATTGTCTTTTATTAACGCGAGTATCACACATTTAAATAAAATACTGTATACCGGATTAAAACGCGATTTATTATTTAAATTATTTATCCCGACGTTTCGGATGCTTTTCAGCAACCGTGGTCGCGGGAGACTGAAAGATGACAGTTGTCTTATATTTGAAATGTCACAAAGTTGCCATATTTAATTCAATTAAATTAAAAAATAATCTATTAATTTAGGTAACACAATGTACATCTATGAATGTCATTAAAAAATAATACATATTAAATTACTAATATTACTAATATTAAATGCTTCTAATTTTACATTTACTACCAGTTCACAAATCAAGGGCGTAGAGCGGACGAGAAGAACTGGCAAGAAACTCGCCGCCACTCTTTTTAATCGCCAAGTTTTTGTTTTACAATAATTACATATTAACGCCATCTATTCCTACGGAGTTGATATTTACTGTAATTTTCTATATTATGACAATATTGACTAACGGTGTCCTCTTGTTTTTTAGTATGTTGGATTTGGGGCTTTAGATTTTTAATTACTGGATCCCAGGTGTTGGAAAGTCTCAAACCATCTTCTCTATTGAAGTTAGGATGTTTTTTAATTTCAATAGCCTCACGTACTAGTCTGGGAAAGAATCTACTTTCTTTTGCAAGGATTTTTGGTTGGTCGAAACGTATGTAATGGTTTGGTTTATCCAGAGTGTGTTCACATACTGCTGATTTAGAGTGACGTCTGTTTTTGATATCCGCAATGTGTTCCTTAAGTCGGTTTGAAATGCTACGTTTAGTTTGCCCAATGTAGGATAAACCACAGTCACAATCCAGTTTATATACACCTGAATCTTGCAAAGGAATATTACTTTTTATTGGTCTCAAGAACTGTTGAATCTTCTTGTGTGGCTTGAAAACTGTATTAATAGAAGCTCGTTTTAAGATTCTTCCAATCCTGTCTGTAACACCCTTCACATAAGGCAGGTAGGCTGGTTGACGTTGTACTGTTTGTGGTTTATTCCTGTTTCTGTGATGCTGTGGGGGCACCCGCAGTTTGTTGTCACGGAGTACTCGCTTAACATGCTGCAGTTCCCCGTTGAGGTGGGCAGCATCACAGAGGCGGTGGGCTCTCTGAAACAAACATACACCGACAGAAGAGAGTTGGCAAGGGTGGTGGTGGGAATCACCATTGAGGTACTTATCAGTATGGGTTATTTTTCTGAACACAGTATGGCCAAGTGTACCATCCCCTCCCCGAACCACTAAAATGTCTAGAAAGGCCAGTGAGTTATTATTCTCCTTCTCCATAGTGAATTTAATGTTACTATGTATGGAGTTAAGGTGGTCTAGAAATACAGATATGTGTTCCGTGGGCAGAATAGTAAATGTATCGTCTACATATCGCTTGTAAAGCCTCGGTTTAACCGGGCTTGTGGCTAGGGCTCTTTCTTCGAAGTCCTCCATGAAAATGTCAGCGACAACAGGGGAGACTGGAGAGCCCATAGCCACCCCATCAACCTGTATATAGAATTCACTATTCCACATTAGGTAGCCAGATGTTAAACAATGTTCTAAAATATCTGCATATTCTGGTGACATGTTGTGTTCTGATAACCTTTTCTTAACAATATTTAGACAGTCCGATACAGGAATATTAGTAAAAAGAGACTCAATGTCAAAGCTTACCATGGTTTCATTGTGGGAGAGTTTGAGATCTTTAATAGTTTCAACAAAATGGTATGAGTCTTTAACATGAGCACTACTGTTCCCTCTGAGGGGAGAAAGTACTTTAGCCATGTGTTGAGCCAGTTTATGTGTGGGTGTGTCGATCTGGCTCACTATAGGTCTTAAAGGTGTGTTTATTTTGTGAATTTTAGGTAACCCATACATTTTTGGAGGCTTTGCACATGCAGGTGTGAGGAATTTACTGTCAAGATTAAGTGTCTTTTTGTGTTTATTGATCAATTCAGATGTCTTTTTTATTACCTTGTTTGTTGGGTCTTTTTCAACTTTCTTGTAGGTGGAAACATCTGCAAGGATCTGGGACATTTTGTGTTCATAATCTGACGTATCCATCACGACCGTCGCGTTTCCCTTGTCCGCTCGGAGTACTATGATATCTTTATTGGCCCGTAGTTGTTTTAGAGCCATTGATTCCGCACGAGAGATGTTAGGTTTTGGCGGCTTGCTAGTTCGTAATATGCACGAAATATCTTGCCGGATTGCCTCCGCATCGTCTTTAGGAATCGTGTTCTTGTGGATACATTCCTCAACGTAGCTGACTATTTCTTCACAGGGTATTTTTCGCGGCGCAGGAGCAAAATTAAGGCCTTTATTTAGTACCTCAATGGTTGATTTATCTAATGTTTGTTTTGACAGATTGACAACTGTTTTTGGACATTGACTGTCAACGTCATTGGTGTTCGGAAACTTGTATGATGTTTTATTATATTTGTCGGTTAATTTTTCAAACTTTTTTATTTGTTTTTCTTTATAGATGTTAAATTTGTTATGAGCACGACTATTTAATATATTTATGCACTGTTGCCAATCTGTTACCGATAAGATTTCCCGTAAATTATTTGTTTCATTTTGGATTTCAAAATTTTGCCGTTGTATTTCCGATCTGTGGTTGGCAATTAGTTTTAATAGCAACTTGTGACTTGCATTTTTGAGAATACCGGCGCTCCCAGCTATGTCCTTTTTCGGCGCGATTTGTACACAAACTGGGATGATGTTATTGTCTCGACATTTCTTGAGGAAGTTCAACGATGTCAGGAGACGTGCCGCCTTTGTCTTCTTGTATTCTAATGCTGCCCACCTCAACGGGGAACTGCAGCATGTTAAGCGAGTACTCCGTGACAACAAACTGCGGGTGCCCCCACAGCATCACAGAAACAGGAATAAACCACAAACAGTACAACGTCAACCAGCCTACCTGCCTTATGTGAAGGGTGTTACAGACAGGATTGGAAGAATCTTAAAACGAGCTTCTATTAATACAGTTTTCAAGCCACACAAGAAGATTCAACAGTTCTTGAGACCAATAAAAAGTAATATTCCTTTGCAAGATTCAGGTGTATATAAACTGGATTGTGACTGTGGTTTATCCTACATTGGGCAAACTAAACGTAGCATTTCAAACCGACTTAAGGAACACATTGCGGATATCAAAAACAGACGTCACTCTAAATCAGCAGTATGTGAACACACTCTGGATAAACCAAACCATTACATACGTTTCGACCAACCAAAAATCCTTGCAAAAGAAAGTAGATTCTTTCCCAGACTAGTACGTGAGGCTATTGAAATTAAAAAACATCCTAACTTCAATAGAGAAGATGGTTTGAGACTTTCCAACACCTGGGATCCAGTAATTAAAAATCTAAAGCCCCAAATCCAACATACTAAAAAACAAGAGGACACCGTTAGTCAATATTGTCATAATATAGAAAATTACAGTAAATATCAACTCCGTAGGAATAGATGGCGTTAATATGTAATTATTGTAAAACAAAAACTTGGCGATTAAAAAGAGTGGCGGCGAGTTTCTTGCCAGTTCTTCTCGTCCGCTCTACGCCCTTGATTTGTGAACTGGTAGTAAATGTAAAATTAGAAGCATTTAATATTAGTAATATTAGTAATTTAATATGTATTATTTTTTAATGACATTCATAGATGTACATTGTGTTACCTAAATTAATAGATTATTTTTTAATTTAATTGAATTAAATATGGCAACTTTGTGACATTTCAAATATAAGACAACTGTCATCTTTCAGTCTCCCGCGACCACGGTTGCTGAAAAGCATCCGAAACGTCGGGATAAATAATTTAAATAATAAATCGCGTTTTAATCCGGTATACAGTATTTTATTTAAATGTGTGATACTCGCGTTAATAAAAGACAATATTATGTGCACCAGTACGGACTGGAAAATGCTAATAAAATTCGACGGTTAGAATACAAGAAGACAAAGGCGGCACGTCTCCTGACATCGTTGAACTTCCTCAAGAAATGTCGAGACAATAACATCATCCCAGTTTGTGTACAAATCGCGCCGAAAAAGGACATAGCTGGGAGCGCCGGTATTCTCAAAAATGCAAGTCACAAGTTGCTATTAAAACTAATTGCCAACCACAGATCGGAAATACAACGGCAAAATTTTGAAATCCAAAATGAAACAAATAATTTACGGGAAATCTTATCGGTAACAGATTGGCAACAGTGCATAAATATATTAAATAGTCGTGCTCATAACAAATTTAACATCTATAAAGAAAAACAAATAAAAAAGTTTGAAAAATTAACCGACAAATATAATAAAACATCATACAAGTTTCCGAACACCAATGACGTTGACAGTCAATGTCCAAAAACAGTTGTCAATCTGTCAAAACAAACATTAGATAAATCAACCATTGAGGTACTAAATAAAGGCCTTAATTTTGCTCCTGCGCCGCGAAAAATACCCTGTGAAGAAATAGTCAGCTACGTTGAGGAATGTATCCACAAGAACACGATTCCTAAAGACGATGCGGAGGCAATCCGGCAAGATATTTCGTGCATATTACGAACTAGCAAGCCGCCAAAACCTAACATCTCTCGTGCGGAATCAATGGCTCTAAAACAACTACGGGCCAATAAAGATATCATAGTACTCCGAGCGGACAAGGGAAACGCGACGGTCGTGATGGATACGTCAGATTATGAACACAAAATGTCCCAGATCCTTGCAGATGTTTCCACCTACAAGAAAGTTGAAAAAGACCCAACAAACAAGGTAATAAAAAAGACATCTGAATTGATCAATAAACACAAAAAGACACTTAATCTTGACAGTAAATTCCTCACACCTGCATGTGCAAAGCCTCCAAAAATGTATGGGTTACCTAAAATTCACAAAATAAACACACCTTTAAGACCTATAGTGAGCCAGATCGACACACCCACACATAAACTGGCTCAACACATGGCTAAAGTACTTTCTCCCCTCAGAGGGAACAGTAGTGCTCATGTTAAAGACTCATACCATTTTGTTGAAACTATTAAAGATCTCAAACTCTCCCACAATGAAACCATGGTAAGCTTTGACATTGAGTCTCTTTTTACTAATATTCCTGTATCGGACTGTCTAAATATTGTTAAGAAAAGGTTATCAGAACACAACATGTCACCAGAATATGCAGATATTTTAGAACATTGTTTAACATCTGGCTACCTAATGTGGAATAGTGAATTCTATATACAGGTTGATGGGGTGGCTATGGGCTCTCCAGTCTCCCCTGTTGTCGCTGACATTTTCATGGAGGACTTCGAAGAAAGAGCCCTAGCCACAAGCCCGGTTAAACCGAGGCTTTACAAGCGATATGTAGACGATACATTTACTATTCTGCCCACGGAACACATATCTGTATTTCTAGACCACCTTAACTCCATACATAGTAACATTAAATTCACTATGGAGAAGGAGAATAATAACTCACTGGCCTTTCTAGACATTTTAGTGGTTCGGGGAGGGGATGGTACACTTGGCCATACTGTGTTCAGAAAAATAACCCATACTGATAAGTACCTCAATGGTGATTCCCACCACCACCCTTGCCAACTCTCTTCTGTCGGTGTATGTTTGTTTCAGAGAGCCCACCGCCTCTGTGATGCTGCCCACCTCAACGGGGAACTGCAGCATGTTAAGCGAGTACTCCGTGACAACAAACTGCGGGTGCCCCCACAGCATCACAGAAACAGGAATAAACCACAAACAGTACAACGTCAACCAGCCTACCTGCCTTATGTGAAGGGTGTTACAGACAGGATTGGAAGAATCTTAAAACGAGCTTCTATTAATACAGTTTTCAAGCCACACAAGAAGATTCAACAGTTCTTGAGACCAATAAAAAGTAATATTCCTTTGCAAGATTCAGGTGTATATAAACTGGATTGTGACTGTGGTTTATCCTACATTGGGCAAACTAAACGTAGCATTTCAAACCGACTTAAGGAACACATTGCGGATATCAAAAACAGACGTCACTCTAAATCAGCAGTATGTGAACACACTCTGGATAAACCAAACCATTACATACGTTTCGACCAACCAAAAATCCTTGCAAAAGAAAGTAGATTCTTTCCCAGACTAGTACGTGAGGCTATTGAAATTAAAAAACATCCTAACTTCAATAGAGAAGATGGTTTGAGACTTTCCAACACCTGGGATCCAGTAATTAAAAATCTAAAGCCCCAAATCCAACATACTAAAAAACAAGAGGACACCGTTAGTCAATATTGTCATAATATAGAAAATTACAGTAAATATCAACTCCGTAGGAATAGATGGCGTTAATATGTAATTATTGTAAAACAAAAACTTGGCGATTAAAAAGAGTGGCGGCGAGTTTCTTGCCAGTTCTTCTCGTCCGCTCTACGCCCTTGATTTGTGAACTGGTAGTAAATGTAAAATTAGAAGCATTTAATATTAGTAATATTAGTAATTTAATATGTATTATTTTTTAATGACATTCATAGATGTACATTGTGTTACCTAAATTAATAGATTATTTTTTAATTTAATTGAATTAAATATGGCAACTTTGTGACATTTCAAATATAAGACAACTGTCATCTTTCAGTCTCCCGCGACCACGGTTGCTGAAAAGCATCCGAAACGTCGGGATAAATAATTTAAATAATAAATCGCGTTTTAATCCGGTATACAGTATTTTATTTAAATCTAACATATTATAATAATGTATAAAGAGATAAAGTTTCTTAGTTTGTTTGAAGGAAGTAATCTCTGAAACTACTAAACCGATTTTGAAAATTGTTGCGTGCGATGACTAAACAGTTTAATGCAGGTAAATATAATACAAAGAAAGAAATATCCTAAAAAATACTAAGCACCATACAAGTAAAAATGTTTGACAGATCAGCCATATGTACTAATTTAACTTATAAATATATATTCGATAAGAATTATTGTAAAAAGACAGTAGACTCAGATGCAATCAAAATCGTTTTTGCAATAATTCTAAGAGAGCTGACTCGCTTTTACGTCGGAAATTTCCGAAAGTCTGCAAACTATGAAGCGGAGGTGCCAGATTATTACAGCATTTGGTTCCATTGTAGCGAAGGCTGCATCAAAAAATCTTTAAAATTATACGTTCCTTTCTTTACATTTTCAGGTTGTTTGAATTTTTTCAACGAGGTACATTTTTTCTAGGACATTTCTCGCTCGTTTGTGTTTCGAAGGGTCGACTCCGACTGGGAAGACGTTTTAATTTTAGTTTATTTTAAAATTTAAATTATTAGTCACATTGATTAGTCTCACCCTAAATTATAACTATTGAACCTATCTATGTACTTATAAAAACTCTTTACTTTAAAAAGTACATGTTAATAATTTTCTGTAATAATTTTTTCCTCACGTCTTGTAATTTGAACCAGTCATTAACCCCCGTTCATAGATAGAAAGACCGTGAATACATGCTGCAAGTTTTACCGATTGCTCGAAGTAAAACATAGGTTGACAGTGCATCATGAATTACTGTTACAAGACCATGTAACCAGCATCATCTATCCGAAACAGAAAAACAAATCACCCACTATTGCGATGGAAAATCTCCAAATACAATAGTACCTTTATAACAAAGTTGCTGCCCATTTCCCTGCTGGATATAATAATATTTTATCGCATACATAATAATAATATAATATGAGATACACAGATGGGGTATAGATAATAACCGTAAAGGTAGAAGGCACTAAAGAAAATCAGGTTAAACGAAAGTGTGGTGGCGAAAGTCACTTTAAACTCTTTGAAAACCTTAGGTTATTTTATATTAAATTTTAGAGAAATCATCGACATCACAATGTATATTATATATTATGTATATAATGATAGCTGCTACTTCTCACTAAGAAAGATTTAAATTTGAAACTGTGACCCCTGGGGGTCCGTATAGAGTATCATAGGGATTAAGAAATAGCAGGAGAAACTTGATCAAAGATAGCTCAAAAAAAGGATGTTAGATTTTGGATGAGGTCAGGAAAGAGCATAAAATTATTTCATGATGTATCAATTAATATTTTCAATGGAAAACGTTCGCTGTAATTCGATTTCATCATTATCTCTACAGTTCCCTCTTCGAAAAAGCTCTATTCCAGATGACAAGCTCTATACTCGTACAAGATGCTCGGGATTGTATTCCCTACCCACGCCATAGTATATACATATAAAGTATATAAGTATAGATTAGTATTAGTATATTAGTAATAGATATAGATTAATATTATGTCTAAAGGCTGAATCGATTTTGATATATAACATACATTGGTTTCGATACAGATTGCATTGGCTCTTGAGGTTATATCCTACCTTCTATGGTTCAGGATAGCAGGCTTCGGCATATTTCCCACAAATTTCCTAGCTCCATAATAAGCCGCCAGTGGTCACGCTGCGATCTGCACGCAACACGTAAATTTTGATCACTTAACGGTGAATCAGTGCAAGGGAGTGTATTTGGCCGCTTTCCCAACTGGAATTACCGCGATGACTAATCAAATATTTATCATTGTTATGGTGTTATTTCAAAGCTTGCTTACTTCTGTCGAGTAGGCAAGCAATTTAAGCTTGAAATACGATATAGTCACCGTTCTAGAAACACTGGAGTAAAACAAAAGAAATATTTCGAGGTGAGCGCAAATAAAGCTACCTAATATTAATCATATAGAAACATATAACATGAAGAAACTAATTCTATCTAATTCGTAATATAATATTGTCTTTTATTAACTAGAGTAGCATACATTTAAATAAAATACCGGATTACAACGCGTTTTGTGCCAAATGTAGGATGGGATAACTAAACGTAGCATTTCGAACCGACTTAAGGAACATATAGCATATTGCGGATATCAAACACAAACGTTATTCTAAATCAGCAGTATCTGAACACACTCTAGATAAGCCAAACCACTTCATACGTTTCGACCAACCGAAAATCCTTGCAAAAGAAAGTAGATTCTTTCCCAGACGTAGTACGTGAGGCTATGGAAATTAAAAAACCCTAACTTCAATAGAGAAGATGGTTTGTGACTTTCCAACACCTGGGATCCAGTAATTAAAAATCTAAAACCACAAATCAAACATGCTAAAATTACCTACCTTTTGAAAAAACTTATATGAGGATACTTCAATGAGAATCTCTTCTCCTAGTCGTTTTTTGACGGGCTCATTAGTGCATTAAGTATTACATAATATTACTTGTACATAATATATATATACATATATATCGATTGGCCGTGGGTTTTGATACACTTGGTGGGATTAAAAAAATCTCTCATTTTAATTAACATTACAACAATTTGACTAAATTTAAATAAATTATACACAAATAAAAAAAAATATATAAAAAAATAAATAACGACCCTACTTGTCGTTGCGGACATTAACTCATTGGAGAAAAATTGAATGCATTGACTGACCCGCGAACTTTCCATTTCCTTGCAAGCTAAGCATAAAATGACTGAGTAATATTTTAAATGTGAAAATCTATTCTGATATTGTTATTCAAACACGCTAAAGCTTTCGTACACATTATACCTATAGATGACTATGAACTAATATAAATCAAAGAAACACAATGTTTTATTCAAGGCAGTTCGCAATTCTCCCATTCAGATGTAGACAATAAAACTTTGTTTATATTATTAGAATTCACAAACGTTTATTCCAAACAGTGTAACGTCTATTTACTAGAATTTATATTCAAAATGTTGAAGTGAGACGTTACGTGTGAAATCAGGAATGCGGAGTAGTGACCAGGGGGATATAAATCAGTGCTCGCCTGGGACCGCGCATGCTTTGGTTCTGAATGCTATGATAATACTATAGTTCAAGAATTTCAAACCAATGCAAGGGAATTCATAAATCATAGAATTATATGAGAGTTTTAAGATATTCGTAGCTGAGAGCGTATTTTACTGCTACGAGCTACAACTCATGAAACAAATTTCTACGACTGGCTACGAATTTGTTACCGCCTACGAAGTGCCTACGCACCCACGAATAATTTGTAGCTAACTATACAACGAGTATGAGTAAATTGTAATGCCATCAAAAACATAAATTGTAAAAAAAGCCAAGTCTTGCAACTCAGTTCTTCTATCGTAAAAAGTTGTGAGATCCACATAATACCAAGTCGGTCAATTTATTCAGTCTCTACTGAAGGATCCTTCTGTCTTAAGTAATTACATGATAAGCTAACCTAACAATATCTTATAGTGATCGTATCAATGCCAATATTAAAAATCTTTGATGTTTAAAATAAATAGATTGGCTCGGCTATCGCATGAAATCACATTGTATCTTTTTTTATTTTATTAAAAACATAATGTATCTCACAAGTAATACATATTATATTAAATTAGATTGTTTAGTGCGATTGCCAAGTCAATCTATTTATTTTAAACATCAAAGATTTTTAATATTGGCATTGATACGATCACTATAAGATATTGTTAGGTTAGCTTATCATGTAATTACTTAAGACAGAAGGATCCTTCAGTAGAGTCTGAATAAATTGACCGACTTGGTATTATATGGATCTCACAACTTTTTACGATAGAAGAACTGAGTTGCAAGACTTGGCTTTTTTTACAATTTATGTTTTTGATGGCATCTCATTTCTTTTTGTAGATAGTCCTTTTCTTAGTTTATTTGGATAAGAATTAATACAAAGCTATGGATAACATAGTCTGATTTTGATCGGCATTTTTATCAACTTTTTAATGTAAAAAAGTAGTTATAGTGACATAACTACAATAGTTGGACATAATATGGTCTCGTGAAGTTTTTTGTATATTTAGATATGTTCTATAATAATAATATAAAAATATAATAATAAAAAACGTTTTTTTGTTCTATCATCAATACTTTCCGCAGCACATGCGGTGAAAGACATTTTATTGCTAATTTTTTTACACCTTGGGTTGTTTTTAGTAGGGATTTCTAAGGATCTCTATTTTTTCTAGTAATAAATACCCTATGTTACTCAGTGATAATGTAGCTTTCTAACGGTATTTTTAAAATCGGTCCAGTAGTTTTTAAGTTATTCATTACATACAGAAATACAAAAAAAAATTGTATATCTAGAAAACTGGACCGAAATTTCAAAATATTGTAGTTTTTCCTTGATTTATAGACTAAACACTAATTGTATTCTAAATATCAAGTTTCTATGTCTGCTAGAAGTGCCTTAGAGTTTTGATGATCGGTCAGTCAGTGAGTGAGTGACAAATTATCAAACTTTGACTAGTTATAATTCTTAAACTACTGGATCAAACAGAATGATATTTGAAATATACCGAGTTTATACAATGTCTGCTTAGTGACTGAAAATTCAGGATTCTAGTTTTATCCACAACGAAGTTATAGGGGGTCGAAAATGGCCCGAACTACTTCGAGAAAAGGATAGTACGGCCGTGCCACTTTTTGCTCGACTTGGCGGGGGCACTACCGTGCCCCCAGATATTTGAAATACATTTTCAACTTAATATTTACGTATAAACAGATTATATTTTTTCATACTCTTCTTTTGTTGTCCACACAAAATATACGTAATTAGGTAAATAATCTAAGAATGTAACAGTGAGTGAGCGAGTGAGAGTCAGCATAAGCGTGTCATCTGGAATACCTTCCATATGTAGTATTTAGTATAAACAAAGGGCAAAACCGTATATTTTTTAGACTTAGTTGACAAATAATGAAATATTGAACCGAAAATTAAAGTTACTTTCTACATTCTAAATAAACTATAAAATTTCAATGTCTTTTAAAGTTTTGTCGATACCTTTTCACATATAGAATCCACTCAAATCTTAATTATCCTCATTCCCTCATAGTGCATGTTCTCTCTTTTAAATTTTGCTAAAAAGATTGCAAAAAAACAGCGCCACAGCTTCAGCTGTAACAGATATCTTCAATCTATTAGTAAGGGCTAGGTAAAAAGTGCTCGAAACCGAGGAGCATGTATGAAAGCATCGATAAAAGCGGAAGAAGTGAGTGTGGTATGCAAGGATAGCATATGGAATTCCGTGATCTATGCCTACCCCGAGGGGAAATAGGCGTGATGAAGATGTATGTATGTAGGAATTAATCGCTGTAATTAAAATGTAGATGTGTATATGTTTGTGTTTAGTGTGTTGGGTTATTGAATAGGTATTTATGTTGAATTTAAGAAGAAAATGTTTTGTATTCTAATCAAACTCGTTATTACATCATAAGGTTAGTTCGAGTAACGTCTTATTAACTTCCGCTATTTCGGCTTCTTAATACAGCGTTATATCGCTTGATTATGCTAATACGGTGACAGTGCCGGTAATGATAGGTAATGTTCTCATTACCTCGGCTGCCTCCACGATAAGTGCTTTAAGTGCGGTTACTGGGAATGGAATTTGGCGGTATAAGGGTTTATATATCAATGGCTCCTACGTATACAGGCCTAAGTGAAAAAAGTGAATTTTACAGGAGAGCGGTTTGAAGTTGCCAGAACTATATTTTGGGTCATATCTTTTAAACTACTGATTCGATTTTTATGTAATTTTGCAGTTAGTGTTAACGTATAGTGGTTTTTATACATATGTACATAAATTTTATGTATTTTTTATATATTTCGAGATTTTGCACATTCGTCTTTTTACTTTGTTGGTTTCTTACGATTTCAGTTTTATTGTTCAACGTAAAAAGGCTAAAATGACTTTCAGCCTATTTACAAGGGTAATTTACATACAAACAGCCTGCCTGCACTGACGCCATCGGAGGTTATTAACTCAATAGTAATAATTAACTAATAAAGGAACTGTCATAGTATACAAATGTATAGTTGTATCCGAAATCTTCTATCGAAAAAAAAAATCTTAATTAGTTTTCATTAAGTACAAAATATGACATGTGTACAAAACAGGCGAATACGATTTACTAAAAACCGAATCACGTAAAAAGGCAAATGTGATGTTTCGCCTTTATAAGAGGTATTCGGATACTGAGTAAAAGGACTGAAACGGTACATTCGCCATCTCACCGCGCCCCCGACGCGCTCACACGACGCCGTAAATCAACCAAACGTTTGATCGGTTTTTATACGCTACCGATTTGTGTACATACGCCTATATGCCTAAAATTTTATTTTGTATCTAGTAAAAAAAATAAAAAATTTATTTGTGAATGTCATAGAATCGGATACAAGGAACTCAATGCACTAATAATTGGAAAAAGGCTTAAGCGGCAGTTTCGCCCCTTTACGTAGGAGCCATCGATATGGGTCATTTTTTTATGACAGATATCGAAAGTAGCAACAAAACACTTGCTTTTCGACTTATTGAATTACTTCGAGGACATGCACATGCACTTCACGGTTATTTCATCTATGAAAGGAGGTTCTTTACGCATTCGGAATTTCCATATACCTTCCATCCATTGAATGCTCGAACTTACCAGATGTAAGAAAACATGCTTTATGTTAGAATTACATGTTATCTCGGCGATATACCAATCGAAACGATTACATGACAAAAACACAAAAGTACATTTTTTTAATGGACTGGAGAGTATCATAGACTTAGACGTTCTTTATTAAACACTAGCAACAATGTAGATGTAATGTAAAACGCCTATATTTTTTTATGTTAGTACGTTGCTAAGCGTTACATTTTCCCAAAATCTCATCTCGAATTATCTTTGTTCCTCAGAAAATTAATGTAAGACGTGCTAATGCATTTCTCATTTGCGAGATTTTTCCTAAAGTTAAAGCAAGCTTCTTATTTCAGGTGCTAAAAACTTCAACAAGAGAATTTAAATAATCATAGCTTTTAGCGCCATTTTTTGTTTTTTGTTGAAAGGCGAGCAAGCTTATAAAATACTTGTGATTCACTTAGCATTGTACGCGCTTGTGTTCATATAATACTTTCAGACGAGATATTCGAAGATCTAAGAATTCAAAGAGATAGTAATAGCAACCTTATACTGATTATAATATTGACTAAATCCGCCCGTTGTTTTACCAGAGTACCTGCCTCACAATTGTCTATCAATAATTGATATTTTATAAGTATCAATAATTAAAACACCGTAGGTTTGAGGCCCGAACTAAGCTAAGTTTGTATCTTTGACCATCCAGTCCAGCAAAATACAATACATTTAGTAGATTATTTTCTTAAAACATGTTGTTGGAAAAGTATAAGGTATTACAATCTAGCCAAAACATTAATTTACTTAAAAAACTTAAAGTATTACTTTACTTAAAAATTATATTCAGTGACTTGACTTAATGTTCATAAATAATTTTAGATAATAATGTGTACTTCCAAGTCCAAGTACTTGACTATTTTTCAAGGTTCACTAACACTACACTAGCTCAAACGGTTTAGTTCGGTTTCGTCTTACTCAACTGTAGTAACAAACTATACTGCTCCTTCAAGTATGCATGCATGCATGCAAACGATAACTGACATAAAAGAAATCTCCATCTAAAAAGCCTTCAAATAAAAAACCATCGATCCGATAGACATGATTCAACATTGCACTGAGACAAGCTATCGCTATGTTAAACCAAAACGATTTTCATCTATTGTAAACCCTATTACAAGGGCACAAGTTCTACAATATAATTTCTAATTTATTATTAAATTGGTATCTTCTAATGACCATTGGTTGCCCAGAGACTGGCAACACGAACGAATTAGTGAACAATGAACAATTAGACGCACTTCAGATTGGACGTGTGTTCCAATTATTTGAGGATTTTGCTTGTTGTGTTTGGGGACCAATGGCTCCTCAGAACTTCTCATCTTTATAGTTAGAAGTAGCCGCCCCGGCTTTGCACAAAAATTAATAAAAAGTCACTGTTACTTGCTGATAATGTAGCTTTCTATTGGTGGAGGATTTTTTTAAATCGATAAAGTAATTTTTGAGTTAAATCGTAACAAACAAACAAATAAATCTTTTCTCTTTATAATACTAGTACAGATAACTAGGCCAATGCGACCTTATCTTCAAATTCAAGTATACGTAAACCCGATTGCTATAAGCATCTATCTATCTTACTTTAAAACTGTAGGGAGGAACTTTAAATATCCATTTGGGTAACAAAAACCTGTGAAACAAAAAAGATGTGATAGTCTCTATACTTGAATTAAAAAAATATTTATTTATGCAAAATAGCTGTGGTACCGCCTAAAATCAAGTACAACCAGTGTTCAAAAATTAACGGGAATAAGAGGGACATAATATAAGGGGTTTGGAGGATAACAGAAAGAAAAACATTTATTTCTTAATAAAAATAAAATAAAGGTACAAAATACAAAACGATGCAGCATAATTAAATATTGATTAAGTTAACACAGAGTTCCTGTGCAGTGTTGGAAATGGGTCACTGACTCAGGATTATCTGTGACTCGCTATGTCACAGCACTGATTCTCAGCGGTACCCGTTTAACTCTAGAGATACAGAGCGCTCTACATAAAATAAATATATAATATTAAAGTTCATTAAAAACAATAATTAAGCGTTTTAAAATATTTCTATAAATAGACATATTAATAATAATACCACAAAGTGGCTATATTAGACATTTTTTGTGTTGCCTTCAGTTGAAAGGACAAAATATTAGTAAAAATAATTGATCCTAATATTAATATTTGTTTGTGAACAAAAACGGAGAGCAAACTAGAAACTGAATGTTCCTACTAATTAAAGTTTTCCTTGTTTGTTAGATGAATGTAAATCTCTAAGAGCTTTTAGATTACAGTGATGATAACTTAAGTCTTTTGGCTAGAGTGCTTCTTCTCAGGTTGCCTTTCCGCTGCGAGAATGTTGAACTTACCTTCGTTTTTATATTAATTACTAAATTAATTCAAGTTTGTGGTTCTCCTTTCACGAAAAATAACGCAAAGAACCGACATGATGTTTGCGTTGAGGTAGCTTTAGTAGAGAGGATCATAATTCGTTCCGGGAAATACGCAAATTTTCTCACAATTTCTCGTAATAGTATTTATATAAATGCAAGGTATTTCAACTTACTATGAAAAGATTTATGACGAAAAATGTGTCTTATTTCTCAACACTAATTATTTGTGCCGAGACTTTCAACTCACCGCGGTAAAGTACACTTTAAAACAGATGTAAAATGGAAGAAAGCTTTTCTTCGACAAATTTTCTGGCGGAATTGCCTGAACGGCTCGGGGCTATAATTCGGCTTAAACGGAACTTTATACCTATTAAGTGTAACCGACACGCTAAATTAATATCTACATAGTCTAACATGTAGAGGTTCTACATATAGGTAAAATGTTAATTTTTATCTATATGAAGAGTATATAGAATTGCATCCTGACGCGATTGTTCTCCGGTTTGACATTTTATAATTTTCTGTAATCATGGTCTCCCTATGTCTGGGCATCGGGCATACAAGGGTTGTGAGGAATATTATCCCAGCCGGGTATATATTGCGCGATTCGGTTACAGCCTATGGATTACCGATTGCTGAAAAAATAGCCTAGCTGTGCATTATCGGCAGATGTCTTGTGGCTGAGGTAGGCCATCAAGTGAGCCTCATGCTTGTAAAGTCAAAAAATAATTTCATGATATTATTAAAAAAAAAAAAAGTAGAATATAAAACATTTCCTTCCAATTTTCTTTAGCTTTGCAAAAACAGAGGCAATCAATTAAGAAACAGTAAAAATTATTTATATTCTTTTCTTCGTAACTATCATTTCTATCATTTCGCCATCGACATCGCGTCAAAAATACCACGCATACCATCTTGATGTCTGGAAGTCCGCAACTGCGCGATTCTTGAGACACTTCTTGCCTCGCACAACCACTCTGTGGAATCAGCTTTCGCCGGCGGTTTTTCCGAACCGATACGACTTGGAAACCTTCAAGAAGCGAGCCTACATCTTTCTTAAAGGCCGGCAACGCACCTGCAAGCCTTCTGGTGTTGCGGATGTCTATGGGCGGCGGTGATCACTTACCATCACGTGAGCCGTCTGCCCGTTTGCCCCCTATACTATAAAAAAAAAAAAAAAAACTCAACAGTAGCACAGAACAGAAGAAGTAAGGCTACTATCCTGATTGATGATTCTTCAAATTTTTCATATTCTGTTCCTTTGTCCTTGATGGTTTGACAGAATGTGTTACATATTGACGTGGGTTTCATACCATTACCTGTCCTGCTTTGCACGGCTATAATGAAGAAAATGAAATCAAACCAATGTTTTGACTAAAAAATAGAAAAAGAATCTGCATAGGGAGATCCTAATCACCTAGCGGTATAAAATATACTTCACAACCAATTCTCATATCTAACAAATATACATACAAAAATCATAAAAATCGGTCGAGCCGTTTTGGAGGAGTGCCACGAGATTTGTATATATATAGATTAAGCATCGTTCGAACTATACAAAAAGTTTAATATGAATTTGATACCAAATTCCTTTTTTTATTTGTAAGGCTACTGACATAATATACCTTACCATAACCAAAATTTTAGAAAAAGTTTTTAGTATTTTTATTATTATATTATAAGTTGTTGGCTAAAAGAAAGGACATTTATAATGTGACATTTATAATTTATTTATAATGTGTATAAACCCTGTAATGGTTATTTAATGTTCAGTAGCTTCAAAAGATATTCTTACTTCATATGATTGATGTCATAACAAATTACGAAGGTATTATATTATAAATATTAACAATTGCCCCCGCAACCCCCCTTGTGGGTTGAATTTCTTAAAATCCGTTCTTAGCTGACCTCTACTCGGCGAAAGGAATATTCCTACCATATTTCAAGTCGCTACGCCTTATGGTTCCAGAGATATCGTGATGAGTGATATACATAGGTGGAAATCTCTTTTATATATATAGATTATATGTATATAACTCCTTAGAAATATTATGTATATTTGCAATCTTTATAAATTCTTTGTGTTTTTTTTAAAGTTTTCACTAACATAATACTTTTTTGTGATATTTGCCCAATAGCGCTTTCTCCACTGATTACAGACGTAACTTCAGCCACAAAATATTTTTAGGGTTCCGTAAAACGTACTGAAAACGGTACCGTTATAGGATCACTTCGTTGTCCGTCTGTCTGAAATTAATATAATATCAAATATACCGATTTTCCCGTTAATTTTGACACCAGCAAGGGAACTAATAGGGTACCTATAGGGTACTTCCCGTTGACCTAGAATCATGAAATTTGGCACGAAGCAAAGTCGTAAATTTTTTTACAGTAGAGCCCTTTCAACTTATACTACAAGTGTTCGGAAATCAATAGAGTGAAATCGAAACGCAATGACAGAGCGCGGGGTCCACTGTATATACGATAGTTACAATACAATCAGTCAATTATGTGATATCGACCTGTTTCCTTCGAGCTTTCTGAAATTCATTAAGACCGAAACCACGCAAAATACATTTAATGGTTTTTCCATCAATGAACATTGGTTCGTTACCCGTTCATAATGTCTTAGATGATAGGTGGTCCCGGTAGGATTCAAACCCGCGACTCATGGAAACGCGGGTTAGTTACTACACAATACGGTAATGAGCTCGTCAATCTATTAGTCATCATTACACGGATTTTATTACGAAATTCCTTCCATTAACTCAAAGTAGACAGTCATAAAGAAAAATAATTTATTATAAATAAATAAACATATCAGACCTGGTGCTTATCGAACCTACAATCCATCGTGCCAACGAGCCCTTCATCTTCTGAAAAGCTTACTTTGTAAAATAAAATATGTTTTATATGCAAAAAACAGCTCACCTAGCAATAACATTTAGTGCAATTAAAAATAATATGCGTAAAGTTCTATCAATTATAAGTACGAATGTTAATAAATTTCAGTAAATTCGCACACACGGTTGGAAATCACTGAGCAAATTTCATTGAGTTCAAAATTAATAAGCATCGCAGCGTAATGGCTGACATTTATAATGTCGACATCCACATAAAATTGTTCCATTCGATAATCAAATCGACAAATGTATTTTTATATTATACCTACTAGCAACATGCCCTGGCTTCGCACGGGTGCAATGTACTATACACAAAAGTATTCGTTAGCTTTCTATTGGTGAAATAATTTTTAAAATCGGTCGAGAAATGTTTGAGTTAAATTGTAACAAACACAAATAAATCTATACTCTTTATAATATTAGTACAGATATAGAAGTATAGACTAGCTCCCCGATCCGGCTTTGCACGGCTATGTACCTATACTTATGAAGAAAATTAGACCAGGGCCGTTTTGAAGTGATGCGCGAAAAAAACATTTGTGGCAGTTGATTTTTATATAGATCACGATAGCGGATAGACGAACGTGGGACTAGTTGATAGTAAACTCAACCTCAGGACAATTCAACAACGATGCTTTTAGCAACAAAAATATCAATTCTTAGTTTACGGTTTCATACTTCAAAACTTTAACTGCTTCCGTAGCTTAGAGGAAGTCTCGGCTTCAAATCCCAGTGAAGATAATTAAAAACAAAATGTTTCCATAGAGCATCGACGACTTATCAATTTCCATATTTTCTGTTAATATTCTTAATAATATTTTATTTAGTGCCGTTTTTGTGACTTAGAGGTAGGTACATATACCGAGCATATTCAATGACTGGTTTTCACACCACTCTACTTTGTTGCCTTTTGAGTATATAAATGCACCAGATTATAGAACCCGTCACACTGCTCTGTTTCACGTCCCCCATGTTACTACAAATTATGACCAAAACAGTATATTAAAACGTATAACATACCTGTATAATAGTGAGTACGCAGATGCAAACGTTTTTACTTTGTCTAAGCAACGGTTCTTACACGAAATCTCAATATTGAATAAAAATAAAAAAATAACACGTTAGCACACACACAACCACACCCACACACAACCACACCCACACTCACCTACGTATATGCACATTCATCTCTTAAATCAATCATTGTTAACTTTTTGTGTTTCTAACATATTGTAATAGGATGTATTCTTATTGTTTTTGTAATCATGTTATAATCCTATACTGGCATAATGTATAATTACTTCTAAGTCTATTTTGTTATATAATAAAAGCTAAAATAAATAAATAAAAAAAAATATAAATATACTGAGAATACAGACATTGATTTCATACATATTTGTATACGTAACAAATGATTTCGATATATTATATAATTCAAAATGTATCAATTATTGAAACAATGTCCGTCCGCGATGCGGTATATCACAAATGTCAATCAATAGTTAGTTAGTTCAATTAAAACGTATAGTAACTATGAATTGTTAGTTATTTTACCAACGATTTATTTATATTTAAGGTTTAAAAAGGGAAGATTGTCTCCTTCTAGATTTTTTTTTATTACAAATTATGTTTAGCAGTTGCTTTATTCCACCGTGTAAGATGGACAGACAAACTACGGTATGTCCTGGGGCTGAGATATCACCTACCACAGTAAATGATGCGCTATCAATCTAAGCTTTACTAAGAGCCATCAGAAATACATATAGTGAAACCGAAACTGTTTTAATCTATGAACGGTGGTTCGTTATATATATTATTACTAAGTCGGCGTCGTCCTAGCCGGATAACAACTCATGAACCATTGGAAAGCAAGATTAGTTATACTACTCAACACGCCAACGAACCGTTCACAACTAGACGGTTCGGTGTTATGTGTCCACTGCTTACTAAAAAACTCACTTTAAAAATTAATACAAAGCATATAAAGTTTATATCATACACGACGATAATTCGAGTAACAAGTTGCGAGATTGCAAAAACTTACATGTTCAGAATCGCCACAAACTTCCAAGTTAAGCGGCGTTTGATGACAACAGGGAAGATTAGATCAGCCGTTGCGATAGAAGCGCGCACTGCTTGTTTAGGGCGTCTATACACCGTGCGATGGTATGATATTGTATGTAATATAACTTATCCCTCGTTTATATAGATAATCTGTTTTACCAAAAATTATAATAAACAGCGTATAAAATGGAATTCGCCTTCCTATAAGGCGCCAAAAATAAAAACAACATTTTTAAAGCTGTAATAATGTTAACAACGTTAAAGGGTGTTTGTTTGGTCCCTTTTTTCATAGAATTCCCTTGGGATTTGATTTTATGCATAGGAATAGTTTAAGAGTAGGAATGATATTTAGTTTTTTATACGTATTTTTTTCTTTAAATGGTTTTGTAGAATTATAATAAATGTATATATGTTAATGGAAAAAAAGGTATTTTTATTAAATGAGTCTATAATGAGAATCCTAGTTATTAATACTTTTTACATAGCTACTTTAAAGAAGCCACAGAAATAATCACGTAATTAAATTTTTAAATAAGTTATGAGACCAATATATACAGAGTCATCATTAAATGACATTGGTAAATACAAGATACCAAATCAAAAGAATTAAAACAACCACATGAAAATTATCGTGGCGTACATTTCAATGACGGCGTATTAAAATCCGTCGGATCACTAATGAGGAGTTTTAATTGTTTCTTTTTAAATGAAACGTCATTATGTTTTTTTTAAACGGAACCGAAAAGTAAATCGTATGATGGTAGTTATCTGGGGGCACGGTAGTGCCCCCGCCAAGTCGAGCAAAAAGCGGCACGGCCGTACTATACTTTTCTCGAAGTAGTTCGGGCCATTTTCGACCCCCTATAACTTCGTTGTGGATAAAACTAGAATCCTGAATTTTCAGTCACTAAGCAGGCATTGTATAGTCTCGGTATATTTCAAATATCATTCTGTTTGAACCAGTAGTTTAAGAATTATAACTAGTCAAAGTTTGATAATTTGTCACTCACTCACTGACTGACCGATCATCAAAACTCTAAGGCACTTCTAGCAGACATAGAAACTTGAAATTTAGAATACAATTAGTGTTTAGTCTATAAATCAAGGAAAAACTACAATATTTTGAAATTTCGGTCCAGTTTTCTAGATATACAATTTTTTTTTGTATTTCTGTATGTAATTAATAACTTAAAAACTACTGGACCGATTTTAAAAATTCTTTTACCGTTAGAAAGCTACATTATCACTGAGTAACATAGGGTATTTATTACTATCCTTAGAAATCCCTACTAAAAACAACCCAAGGTGTAAAAAAATTAGCCATAAAATGTCTTTCACCGCATGTGCTGCGGAAAGTATTGATGATAGAACAAAAAAACGTTCTACAATATTATAGAACATATCAAAATATACAAAAAACTTCACGAGACCATATGTCCAACTATTGTAGTTATGTCACTATAACTACATTTTTACATTAAATTGGCAATCGCACTAAACAATCTAATTTAATATAATACTCGTATGTATTACTTGTGAGATACATTATGTTTTTAATAAAATAAAAAAAGATACATTGTGATTTCATGCGATAGCCGAGCCAATCTATTTATTTTAAACATCAAAGATTTTTAATATTGGCATTGATACGATCACTATAAGATATTGTTAGGTTAGCTTATCATGTAATTACTTAAGACAGAAGGATCCTTCAGTAGAGACTGAATAAATTGACCGACTTGGTATTATATGGATCTCACAACTTTTTACGATAGAAGAAATGAGTTGCAAGACTTGGCTTTTTTTACAATTTATGTTTTTGATGGCATCAATTATTCTTGAAACATTTTGGAATATTCTTCAACTTTCATTTGTTTTCTGCAGCACATTTATGCGCTTAAGGCTCACATAACCGAGTAACAAACCACAGATTATAGGAAGAACAACCGTGAAATCTATATTGCACGATTCGGTTTCAGTCTATTGATTTCTTAAATACTCAATATTTGTTGGCATATCATAGATTGGTATCTTGTCTTGTATATACCATAAAGTACACCCCACGATCGTCTATAATAACTGACATTAAAAAAAATGTTTCTTACTGCAATAAGTACTGTATAGTAAATACATTTGTTCTTATTTTAAAAAGTCTTACAAACATACTTTATAGTGTTGGTTGAATACACGGCACTCTCCTAAATCAGCGATTTTTCCAGTTATATTGTTTCGCCACAATCCTTTCAATGGGCCATTTGCTATCGCTTAGATCCCCGCCTTATACAAAATTTAACGGCTTTTAATTTAATTTAAGACTGCAGTTACGTTTATCGTTTCTAAGCAACGAGTTCTAAATACAATATTTAATCAGTTAAATTGAATAGTGACTTGCTTTGTCCCATATAAAAGAAAACCATCTCAGGGACATGGTTAAATATTATTTTATATAAATAATGATACTTCACATTGTATACATTTCATGTATTTTGAACGTCACATAAGTTATTTATAAGTTTGTCTAAAAAAGTATTTTGATTATATTATGATATAGTACCGCTAAAAATATTAAGGTTTATAAAGTAAAAAAAAGAAAAAACTAAATTAAGTCAGGCTAAGCTTAGGAACATATTAACATGTCAAACATACTTAAAAACAAGAGAAATCCATTTAACCAGCACTGCTATTACTAGTGTTGTGCCGGATCGTTAAAAATATATAACCTCGCATACGGATATTTGGTATCAAGCTCCGCGGACACGGAAATGGATACGTATTTTAACTTTCTTATAAAGAGGAAGATTTGTTTGTTTGTTACGATTTAACTCAAAAACTAATGGACTGATTTTAAAAATTCTTTCACCAATAGAAAGCTTCATTATCAGCGAGTAACATCTAGGTAGTTATTAGAAATTGTGTATAGTAATTATTAGAAATTCCAATTCAATTCTATCAACTTAAGTCTGCTCGTAAACGCACTGGCTGTAAATGGAATGCATAATATAATAATAATCCGACAAAAGTTTTGTTTTCAAATAAGAGTATGTTTAAAACATTTATATATTGGTATTTTTAATATAGAAACATTGATACCAGTGTCGAAACAATTTTTTTATTGTAGCGCACTGTGTGGACGGCCGTTTACAAGAAAAGAACAATTTGAAACTCGTACAACCTCTTGTTAGCTCTTGCTCCGAAGACTCGCTTTGTGATACTGTTTTAAAGTGACTTCAATTTATGTCAACACATTTTTATACCTTGCAAGTTGCAACCAACTTGGAAATTATTTTTGAAGTAGCAACACTGCGGCAACATAATATTAAAATAAATTACCAAAACAGAATTTTTCAAATTTAAATTTGTTTTAGGATTTATATTCCCAATGGATTAGAAATAAGAGAGGTGGATTACAGTTGAAATCTCCTCACACCGACATGTGCAAAGCCTCCAAAAATGTATGGGTTACACACAAAATAAACACACCATTAAGTGAGCCAAATTGACACACCTACACATAAACTGGCTCAACACATAGCTAAAGTACTTTCTCCCCTCAGAGGGAACAGTAGTGCTCATGTTAAAGACTCATACCATTTTGTTGAAACTATTAAAGATCTCAAACTCTCCAACAATGAGACCATGGTAAGCTTTGACATCGCGTTTTAATCCGGTATACAGTATTTTATTTAAAAGTTGAAATATTCCTAATTTTGAATGTTGACGGTATGCCTAGTCTGTGAGCGTAGAAAATGAAATGAATTTGCAAGTTCACTAACAGTCGCACAACATAGGAAGATACAACATTAAAAAACTCAGGGAAACGTTAGATAATAATTAGTGCCCCCGTCCAATATGCTATCGAGGGCAGCCATAGCGTAGACACCGGTATCTGTCAAAAGTTGCGGTCAAGTCATACATTTTATATGGTACTGGCATACACTGAGCGCTCGAGTGGGTGCGACGGAGGCACAAACTACACACCACCCTACTCGGTACTTCGGTACTGGTAGGCGCGACTACTGGCAATATCGCCATTATCTAGAATTATATTATACTAGTCTCTGTTCTTTGCTGCGCATCTTGATAAATAGAAAATTGTGTAGAATGGAATGCAATAGAAATCTTTATAAGCATACAAAATATTTTAAGCAACAAACTCTGACCTAAAAAATCTGCTTATAAAGAAGCATAATAACAAATACACGAATCGTATTCAATATATTTTAAAAGAAGTATTTATTTTTTATACCGTTTATATATTTGTAAACTTGAAAGAGTATTCAATAAGTTATTAAGTCCCGAAGAAGCTTTCAAACTATTTAATTTTCTAGAAAAATGAACGAATTTAGCCAGTAAATTGTAATATATTCAGTCTGAAAGTAAAAGTTTGTGAATAATTTCTAAATCTGATTTAAATTCCAACGCCGAACAAAGTTAGTAAATACGGTAAATGTTTAATGTGTCCAGTTTATTAATATTAACTTTTTATATGTCTGATGTCGACAAACGAGTAGTTGATAGGTCAGTGACATAAAATCGAACAATAATGCGCTGTCGATTTTTTTTCATTACCCTTTCGGAAATTCAATTCCCCCTTACCCGAAGTTACCAGATATATGAAAAACTTGTTTAAAGAACTATTAAATGTCAAGCAGGTGGGATAAGAACAATCGGAACGAAAAGCAACCTTCTAGCAACCCTACAGCCGAGCAAGGAGCTAGACATTCGGTAAATTATCTTATATTAAGGTCAATTTTTGTGGCAATAAATTAATTATAAAGGTAAATAAGGGGAATAAAATTTTTCCGTACGGAACGATCTCAGAATTTTCAATAGTGATACTTTGTTACTCCTCTTTTGAGATAGAATTTGTGCCGGTAGGAATGCAGAGCAGACACACTTAAGTATATCAATTTTTAATGTGAAGATGTATTTCTACTCGGGTGAACAAAATAAATATTAATAAATAAAAGTTAATTACCGGTGAAACAATCAGAAGCTGCTTTAAATCAAAGACTAAACTTACCCCTTGAAGGTGTATTTATTTACCACATTCATTAAACAAATAGGTCTTGTTTTAAATACGAAAAACACAAACTTTTTTACAAAAATGAACTATATTCGAGGCAAACTACATTTAATTTTTTGACGGGCTCGTTGGCGCGTTCGGTAGAACACCTGCCGTGCGCATCGATGGGTCGTGGGTTCGAATCCCACCGGGACCACATGTTCATGATTTTCTGTAAGCATGTTTTCCCCACGTCTGGTAACTTCGGGATTGATCGGGTGGGAGGAATATCTAAATTCCGACCGGGTAACGAACCACCGTTCATAGATGGAAAAACCGTGAAGTGCATATTGCGCGTTTCGGTTTCAGTCTATGGATTTCCGAATGCTCGAAGTAAAAATTAGGTCGACAGCGCATCATTGACTGATGTTCTGTGGCTGAGGTATCACCTACCATCAAGTGAACCTCATGCTCGTCTGTCGATATCTGACATAAAAAAACTACATTTAATCATAAACCAATACGCAATATTCATTTATCTGAAATATACTGGTGAGCTAAAAACAAAGTTTTTGTAACAGTCTTACTACAAGCCCGATGATACCCCAACATACCTTATCTAATGTGATCAAGTTAATAACAAAACACCTCAACTCTATACAATGACTCCCTGTTCCCTCCTAAAGGCAGTACTCTTGATTAATTACAGCTATTTACACTTTAATCCCTGACTGAGCAATATATGTCGTAAATAGTTAAATTAATAGACGCAATAAACATTAGGAAACCACTCTTGTTTGAGTTTCAGCTCCATACTTGCAAAGGATTTACGTAATATTTGGTAAATACTAACTAAGTACAATTAATTTGGATGTGGGCTTAATTTGTTTTCAAGCTAGCAAATAGATTTTAATACATACATATATACATTACGCCTCTTTCCTATTGGGGTACGCAGAGACAACGGAATTCATATCTGTACATGTACATATCCTAGATCTCTAGATCTAGGATATTGTTTTTAGTGGTGTGATGGTGCTGGGATTAAAATTTTATATGTAGGTACTAATGATTTAAATATTTTTTATGCCATGCCATTATGTTGAGTAGGTATCTATTCAATTAAATGTAACTGGTACGATAATGGAATGTCATAAATATGTAAATTAAATAATGTAAAAAACGTGTAGAACTATTATAACTACAAACATTTTTGCAATAATATTTATGTAGTCAGTAATAATTTGTAAAACTAAATTAAACGACAGATAGGTCGACATAACTTTTGGTTAAGGTACATCATGTCATCTAAAACTCAAGTTCGCCTGTCCATATCTAACATACCCAAGAATTAAATCTTTAACATTTCTTAATGATCTTTCTTCAATTTTTTTTTATTAAACTTGAGATGTTTTCACGGAATAAGAAGTGTCTTTTGTTAGGGTGCAAGTTCTCCTTACTAAATTCTGTTCAGCCGTGCCTATTTGGCCGTGATAACTTAACAGAGAGACTCACGCTTTAATAAACAAGTATGGTAGTGCAATAAATTATTAGAACGAACAAACAGAACTTTGCCGAAATGTCGCATTAAAAGCTTATAAATCCGAACAAGTGGTGTAAGGTGAGATACTTTCCACGCCGACGTCGCGTCGCTGTGGTTGCACCAAAACTTTTACACTATAACGAGTTGTCGAAACTAACGGATAGTTCGACAACTACGACGCTTCGCACTACTTCAGTTAATATTGAAAATGGATCGTTTACATGCAGCGTTTTATGAGAAAACTTCGATGTGTCTACTGAAATTAACCCACAGTACTGGCAAGAAATACGGTATTTTCACCCCATGCCGTATCAGTAACGTGGGGTAATTTCAAATCGAAAGTGTTTGTAACGTAATCAATACGTGTTTTAATATCCTCAACTTCAAAGACGCACTAATTAGCCAGTATCGATTACATTTCACATTTCTATTCTTCAAATATATGTAAGTATTAGCAGGTAATTTAACTCATACTAGATTTTGCATGCTTTTTAGAGCAGATCGATTCAAAATATACTTAAAACTGAATTTCCCCACCCCACCTCACTGCACACCTCAGAGGGGTGATCACGAAAGAGTATTCGTATCGTCGAACTGTCAGTTGTATGAGAAATCATTTGAAATTTCATACAAATGACAGCTCGACGATACGAATACTTTTTCGATAGTTGTTCGTGCTCACCCCTCAGGTCTGCGGCTCGGCTGTAAGTTGTAACACATACCATTACATAACATTACATTTTCTTGCGAGGTAGAAAACGCACGCATAGGTACGTCGAGTTAGTGCTAAAATAAAGTATGTCTAAACATTAAAGTGAAGATGAATAATTAATTAATTAATAGTGATATTATAATTATATCAGAAAAAGATTTAAAAAGTTATTTTTAAAAAGTTAGGGGATTATATATAAACAAACAATATACGAGTTTAAACGAATACCGAACAATTCAATTTAATTCTCAGAAGTCGCTGTGATACTGAATGTGATACGTCAATTACTACGAAGACATGTGGTCAGAGTACGCTTGTCGCAGCATTATATAGAGTCTGTGAAGAAAGGAAACATGACAATAAATCAAGAGCACAAAGCATGATACACGATCCAGTGTGATATTCGTAACACGCGCTTGGCTTAATAGCCTCTGTTCGGCTTATCTCGACAACTTCTTATGTAACCTACGTGACTCTTCCGATAAGTCGATTGTTTTGGTGTAATTACTATTTGCTTCCAGTATTCGAGTAATTTCAAGATAGTCTTGTAATGATTTCCCGTGTACCCTCAGGGGGATGTTGCACACACGTTTCCATAGCTTTTTTAACTTATCCTTATTTTAAATACTTGATTCCCCAGGATATCCGGTTCGAATCGCAAGGCACGTATCCCTACTCCTAGACCACGGGAGATGATCAATGTCCAGTTATTCATTTAATTTTTTTTTATGTTTATCGACAGACGAGCATGAGGTTTACTTGATGATAGGTATACCTCAGTCACAGAACATCAGTCAATGATGCGCTGTCGACCTAATTTTTACTTCGAGCATTCGGAAATCCATAGACTGATGCCGAAACACACAATATGCACTAGGCTTACACAGTGGCGGCGTAAGACCTAATTTTTTATGTGGGCAAGATTAATTTTGCAGGGCCCTCTGCGGCGTTCGCGGCTTTTAAGTAATGCATAATAATTTTCGGGGCGTGAGGCCCCCTGGGTCGCGAGGCCGTAGGCGGTGGCCCACTTCGCCCACGCCTTACCTTAGGGGTTGAGTAAAGTAAAGGTGTTTGTGAGCTCTTTGGCATCTTTGAACTGTGTGGTTCAATGGTTACGCTTAGCATAAGAGGTCCCGGGTTCGAATGCCCGGAAAACAAGATAAAAAACAATTGTTTCAGTCAGGCAGGCTACAGAATTTTGATCACTGACTCTTTACTTGCTTGTAAATAAAAATTATCAGTGAACTATACACAGAAATGCGCCACAAGAGGCACGTAAATATCCAAGTGTATCCAACATATTTTTCCTTATATATAATATTTACTAAGTTCTGCTCCAGTAGAAAGTAAATTTTTCTTTAGTGGAATGATTTTGAGCCACATACATAGATGGAAGATGAATTATTTGAACAAATACGTGAAATAAGGTATTTTATATAAAAATCCTACGTATTTTGGATTATGTATTTAAATATATTAAGTGATAACTATTTTTTATTTTTTTTTAAATAAAATATAGCCAAGTATTTGCATTTTGTATTTAAGTACTTTTAATAAACTATTTTGCACATCTCTGCTGCTAAGCATGAATAATAATTTCCTGTAAATAGTTTCCCTGCGATTAATCTGCGATTTATATATTATTATAGTTTTTAGACAACAGTACGGTCCACATTGATAAATTTTCAGTTAGCCTAGTACATACTCGTACATATAAAAATAAATAATTATCCAAAAAAATATATTTGGCAACACTCCCATAAAATATCCAATCCAACACAAAAAATAGTTCTTACAACCCAATAATTCCACACAAAATTGATTGAACGAAATGTTCTAGAATGATCTAAATATTCCTATGCAAAGCCAGCAATGGTATGAATAGTAAACAATCCCGAATTATGGTCACGTAACGCGTCGGTTCTGCTGAATTAATCCCGACTTGTATGCACCTCGCACCCAGAGTGCACTAATAAGACACTGACGTGACTTGTCAGGTTATTCAGTGCTCAATAGTATCTGCATTCTATTAAGCATTATATAGGGTACTTTTAATGTCAATTCGAATATCTATCTTATATATAAAATTCTCGTGTCACAATGTTAGTCTGCATACTCCTCCGAAACGGCTTGACCGATTCCTCTGAAATTTGGTAAGCATATTGGGTAGGTCTGAGAATCGGCTAACATCTATTTTTCACACCCCTAAATAATAAGGGTGGTCCACCCCTAATTTTTTTTTTTTAATTTTTGGACGTAATTTTTTGTTTTTATTTTTTTATAATGTGGCATTAAAAAATACATACAACCCTAAATTTTTACTTTTCTATCACCAACCCCTGCTTTTTAGAAATTATTTACATGGCAAAACAACGATTGCCGGGTCAGCTAGTATCTATATAAAAATGAATCCCTATTTCCCTTCGACTTCACGCGTGAACGGCTGGACCGATTTCGCTAATTCTTTTTTGTTGTGTTTGTTATTGTCATGAGAAGATTCTTATGAAAAAATTAAGATTATAAAATTTAAGAATACTTAATGACCATATTAAATTATTTCTAATGTAACCATTCCAACTTTTACAATTCAATCTTTTTTGATGTAACCTTATGGCGTTTGTCATAACATTGACAGAATGCGTGCTGCAAATATCGACAAAGAGGATTGAAATCAAAATTCATAGTTAAGACAAGACAACGTCTGTCAGGTCCGCTAGTTTTAAATAATTCATGAATAATATAGTATATTGGGCACACATTTTAATTCGATTTTTAAACTTTATCGTTACAAAGCTATAGTACTCTATTATTTTTTTTGAGAGATTTAGGTACCGATTGTTCAATATTGCTTACATTCTATTTAGAACCTACTGAAGAATACTGAAATAATATTTTAAAAATACTATAATAAGTATTGAAGAACTGAAATTTTCATAAAACTAGACGTTGGGCGAATCCGTTTCAATTGACATTTTTGAGAAAATCTAAGAGGGTGTGGACACCCTCCAAAGATGCCTTGTGTGATGTCTGACTATACGCAAGTACCTACGTGAAAATTAAAAATATTTTTGACTTATTAATGGCAAACTTGATAAAACAATTTTTTAGACCTCGCAATTCAAAGTTAAAAAAAAACGTGTCTTCAAAATTGTTAATGTTTAATCGTGTATCGTGTGTTTTATGAATCATCATAAAAGTAAACAGATTTCAAATATTCATTAAATGTGGAATTGGCTTCAAGTATACCATTATTTTTTATCGTTAATACAAACAAAATCCGTAATCTCCTAAAAGTAGAATAATTTCTATCCTCTATCAAACATCTAGTCAGCCTCTCAAAATAAGTTAGATATTTTATTGTGCAAGCCAAAAGCTTCTCCCAAGGGTTCTGACCTAAATTGAAATAACCTGGCGCAATGTTGCCATTTTCAAATAATATTCAATTGGAGAATTCTGGCGCTGGCATATTTTGAAAATGGAAATGTTCAAATTTTCATGGATTGAATTTTCGTGTTTTATTATTTGTTCCATATTTAAATATGAATGATAAAAAACAGGTTTGTTGTCAAATATTTTTTTTTAATGAAAAATATTTCTAGGGATTAAAATGCGATAAATTCTTTAAATGTTTTAATATCGACGCTTCGAATATTTAACAGCAAACTTAGTCACGGGTAGGCGATAGAGGACAGTTGTATGGAATTAAATATCACAAAGCTAAATTCAACATTTTCGATTTTGATCTAGCTACTATTGATGAAAACAGTACCTAATGTGTTTTTTTCGCAAGCGTTAGGAGGTTGATTAGGAGGCTTAATAGAATACTTCATGAACTTTTCAAAATCTATACTAATATTATAAATAGGAAAGATTTGCATTTTTGAATTTTTGTATGTTATGAATAAATTCAAAAACTACTGGACCGATTTTGAAAATTCTTTCACCAATAGAAAGTTACATTATCAGCGAGTAACATATGCTATGTTTTGTGTATAATACATCTACATTGCACCCGTGTGAAGCCGGGGCGCGTTGCTAGTATTTTATAAGATAATGTCTTACCTGTGCCAATAATACTACAGACATACATAATATGTTCGTCTTGTATCGATCGAAGAACAATGACAGTTTTCCAGATTGGCGCAGTAGTAGAGAATTAATCTTAAATCCTAGCATGAGTACTTATTCGCGCTTTGTGTTGTATTTGTATTGTGAGTCTATGTTGTACGAGAAATCTTATTAAATTGCATATAACGTGTAATTGCATTGCACATTGTATTTCTATTTTTCATTTATTTTAATAACAATTACTTACTTACACAGGGATGTCGATAGTAATAAAAAAAAATCACTCACGCATATCATTTTATTAAATCAGTAGCTAGGCTCTTTTCTATATTCAATTAGTTAAACATTAATTGACAATTAATATAAATAAAACTTACATATGTACGGGTATAAAAATAAAACGTAAAAAATTGCTATCTACACAATTAGTATTAATCAATTCAATTTATACTCTATTCATACATAAACATTCAGTAGTAACCAGAGTTAAGTACAATCTAAGGACTTAAGATCGAAACACATGAAGGAAATAGAGAATTATGGACTCTTAGTTTATTTTCAGTTATGCTATTATTCGTCGGCGACCTATACGTCAATATTCCTCAACCAGCCCACTCACTTCCCCTCACTAACTTTGTACAGTATGCATGATAACTGGCGTATACTTAAAATATTTTTAAGAGAAACGCCTTGTATTAAATTTCAATAACAAATTGCTTTACCAATAGTAATCAAGAAAATATAAAATAAATATACACCATCAATCCTGTTTTTATAATCAAAATAATATTATTTGTAAATAAATTCTATTGTGGGCTTTTATAATCCCCATTCTTAAATAGTGTGAAAGAAATTTAGAATTTTCTGTGCAAAGAATTATCCACTTTCTATAAATTAATTATAAGAATGATAAACAACTCTATCTCAAGACTAATATTTTGAGATTTGATAACCCGTTTTGTATCTACAAAAAAGAGATGTTTTGACAGCTTATAAGAAAAGATACCTACCTAAGTATGATGTAGAGGTTCGTAGCACTTGTAGAAAAACTCACTATGGCCTTTCCAAGACGTGATTCAGTTTCCATCTATTCAATATTTGACATTCTGTCACTTTCAAGAACAAATTTTGACGCGTCTTAAAATACGGGCCTTAGTTTGAAATTCACCTTTCACTCGCCCATGGGTAGTATCGCTCAGGCTTATCGTAAGATAAAAGCATAAAGCATAATATAACATCCTTAGTAAACATGCTTAAAAAGTCATAACATAATATAATGTATCATAGTTCTTTTGGCCGATTAGGTTACAAAAGCAAATTTTGTTTGAAGAATAAAATATGAAATCGTTTCCTGATATTAAGCACTCCGACTGGACTTTACAGGCAATTATAGAAGCTCTGAGTCATTTAGGTTATAAACTTGATTTTGCTGCGCCTTTCTACTAACGATTATAATACGCATTAGAGTCTGGTTTTCAACGATAATATCAATACTAAATGGTATTTTAGGAAAGGAGAAAGTACAAATTGAATGAAAAATGTATTACTTTTTTAAAGGTTTTTATGTTATCATAATATTTATCTATCTTTATCGTTAAATTTCTGTTAAACTTCGCAAGCTAAATGAATGTTTTGAGTTCATATTTACATATTTATTGATTTTATAGTTAAATGTTAGTGCCATTTTTTACAAACAATTTGTTATTTAAAGTTAACTTCATAGTAATTTTATTAATATTTTTAATTTCTTGAGTCAAAATATTTGAAGACAATATAATCAATATTACAAATTACATATTTTAAACTCCTATAAAACACTATCAGTCTGATTTCAACAACAATAATATATATCTACTTAGATAAATTACATATTACATTTCGTAGTTATTTTTCATTATGCCTATTAATATTTCATTAATAAATTTTAGATATTACATAGATTCCTCTTAATATTTAAAATATTAATATAATTACATTACATTATTAATAATTCAAAACTTTAGTTTTCAAAGTGATATACATTTTGTCAATCATTTATAATTTAGATAGAAAAAGCGCCAATATAATCCTAATTTAAATATCGATTCGATTAAAAATAACCTATTTTTATATATACCTTAAACATTATTTAAAAAGGTCAGCAACCCAGCAAACTTTTTTAACATCAGAAGGCCTAGCACGAACGACTATCGAAAAAGGATTTAAATCGTCCTTCTGTCAGTTGTATGAAAAATGATTTGTTTCATGCAAATGACAGCTCGAATACTTTTTCGGAAGCTGTTCGTGCTAGGACCTCATGTAAGCCACTTGTCCGTTTTCCCCTATTTTATACTTGACAAATAAGCGATAATTTTAAAAAAAGGGGCCAGCGGGCTGTCCGCTCACCTGATATTAAGTGACCCCGAAATCCAACGACATTTATACAGACTTGCAGGTGAATTGCTGTATTAAAGTTATATTGTATACAAAGTGACATTTTATTTTGTTGCTATTAGTTTAACTAATTTAGTAAAAAGTAACGTTTGGCGCTTTTTGCTGTAGATTTCATTTAAGTTGCAAAGATTAAGGATTTAACAAAATTTAAACTTTTGTAATATCACTATAGTAAAATACTAAATTTAAACTAGCATTAGAATTTCAAAAAGTGGATTTCCTTAGTAGTCTAGTTTACAAAATAATATACAATGAAAACATTACCCCCAGGAATACATTTCATTATTTTCAGCTATAACAAATGAAACAAAATTAAAATCAGATTTTTATGAAAATGCATAATTAAAGTAACAAAAATCATTTCGATATACAGAATACTTTCAGAAAATCTAAATAATATAAAAATATTATTACATAATTTAATTTCATAGTCTTGAACAAACAAGACGTATTGATGTACAATAGCGATCGATCAAAAAGTCAAGATGAGGCATCAACGCATTACCTTTTTTTTTATTATTTTATTATGTAAAAAGATTTGTGAAAGTATATTTTTATGTTACAGAATTGAAAATCTATGTGAGTAAATATAGATGAGTAATTTGTCAGCAATTTCTGTTAAAAATTCGTGTTACACAATTCCTATGGACCATAAAAATCATAAAAAAACACATGTTATATCAAATCCACTAAAAATATGTCAGGTTTTATTTTAAAACATTGCGCAACAGAATTTTAAAATGCTATATTTTTGGAAGATTTTACAAGTGAAGATAGCTGGTTGGCTTTCATCCAAACCGAAATGCAGTCGACGATATCTGGTGAAGTTAATTTATAAAAATGCATTGTCTCAATGCGAGATTTGGTTTATAAAATAAATAATATTGTTCAATACATCCACTGATATTTATTAATGCAGTGTTGTTTTTGTTTGAAGCATTAGTTTTGATTGTATTATTATTACAAGACACAGTAGAAGCTATAAACTCTGGGTAGCATTTACATGTAGTCTTTGTATTAGGTTATAATCAATTTAGGGAGTAGGGACATATTAAAATACATTCGGTCGTCATTATCTTGTAAATTGTGAAATTAATTTTTATCAATATACTTTTTGTATTTGCATTTGCCTGCCTAGCATGACCATCGAAGGGACGAGTGAAGACATACTAAGATATAAGATATCGAGATATATTATGTCTCGATCGACAAATGACTCTACTGTTGACATTATATCGAGTTGTAAGTGTAAGTGTCATGTGAGACCCGGAACACAAAAAGAGATAATCGATTAAAACACGAGAAAACGGTCGACAAAATTTTGTCGTGGGCCTAAATCTAAAATCAATATAAAGATACAAATAAATATTTTTATAACATATAATTGAAAACTAAAGAGAAGCAAATTCACAAATCTTTGGTTTTAGAATACAATAATTCAAATTGAACTTTCTTTGGCTTTAAAGGTCTTTGAACTTTAATCATCATTAATATGGAGTTTAAAAGTCATAAATAATACTATCAATTTCTTTGAGAAGCGTTTATTACCCTGCAGATCATTTTAAAGTACAACGCTAGTGTATTCCATCCTAAAGCGTTAAGTTAATACAAATGTTATGTTGAAGACAATTAATATTTAATTTAAAGCCCCTGCAAAAAATAGTAAGACAAAAAATGCATCGGTCGAAATAGCTAATTCTTTGTAGGTGTAACTTATATCGTTTTTTAAATAATACAATTATTAAAACTCATTCTGTCGTACTATCTGTGACAATACATAATAATATCCACTTAACACTTTAACCATACTCCATTAACAAAAACAACAGCATAAAGACGAATGTTTTTTTTGCTGATTCTATAATGATTTCGTATTTTGTCTGTATATCTGGACAAGAAACTCGTTCTCAGAACCACGTGAAAGTATAAATGTCCGTTATTAAAGAAACAATATATTTTTGGATATAAAAGTGTTGAAAATATAATAGTAAGATCTGTCACCATATTGTAAGTAATCATCGCTGTACACGGTCAACTGCAATAACAAAGGCCTTAGTGTGCATGAAATATAATTCCAATTCGATTATACACAAACTAAATCATGCTACTTCAATCATTTTACACTTTTATAGATCAAATAAAATATATAAATATAGCCACATCTACATTCTGCGACTACAATCAATACGAAGACGTTAATAATCTTGAATCGCGCTATCAAAATTTTTTCGCGCGCTGAGCGCTAAGTATAAATACATAATATATACAACATCTCAGCGTCAACCATTGAGGCCTTAGGGCCGGTGGTTAGACTGGTCGAAGCTCCTCCCTTTATGTTGGTATAAGAGAACACTTTCCTTCCTCCACATTTCGACAGAAGCAATTAACACTACGCTAACTTGGAAAACTTAAACTTAAATTGTGATAAGTATATAAATTATAAGTTAGCGAAGTGTTCATTGCAAGTGTTGATTTACTCCTTAGTACTTCATTTATTATTATACGAAATAGATTTCAAGACAAATCTAATTTTCTTCTTCTAGTTGGATTACTACGTTTTCTTTAGAACTAATATCTATAGCCATACCGTCCTTTTTTAGCTTAGATGGGATCAAATATATCTATAGTATTACTATAACCACCACAAATTAAGCTCACAACTGCACAATATACAACACAGCTACACTTTGAGCACTTATAATAAACTAAACCAAACTATATACACTTCAGTTTCCATTGTCAATATAATTCACTTAGTTTTTTCGAACGATAGTGTTGTTGCACTAAAGTCGGGTTAAGCACTAAATAGTTTTTGTCACAATGCTACTGTCACTGGGACTCGAATTGTCCTCCAAACGGATGTTTTTGAGATCCTGGAACAAACATATAAATTATTAGTGATCCGCCCCGGCTTTGCACAGTTGCAGTGTACATGTACTATACACAAAAAAGTAGCCTATGTTACTCGCCGATAATGTAGCTTTCTGTTGGTGAAAGAATTTAATGTAAAATCCGTCGAATAGTGTTTGAGTAAAATCATAAAAAAAAACAAACAAATATTTCCTTTCAGAAAATATTTAGAACGTAATGTGAAAATTTTAAATTTGATTTTAATATTCAGCCAGCGAGCGCTTGTTGCGCGCTGTCGCTACAAACTTACGAAGAGAAGCTCTGAATAATGGTGAAAACCACATCAAAATCCATTGTATTGTTAATAAAAATGCTGGGCAGATATCGCCTTTTTTATGTGAGATAGATGAGCGTGAAACTCACTTGATGGTAGGTTATACCTCAGCCACAAACAACGGTCAATGATTCGCTGTCAACCTACGCGCTGTTTTTTTATTTAATAAACAAAAACTTCACAAGTAATATAATCCAATAATAATAGACATACTTGACCAAAATGTAGGTCTTCAAGTAATCACTCTTTTAATATTTTCATACCATGTTTTTTTTGGATTTAGCTTATCTATTATCTTTTCTTTTTTTCCATTTCGTTTATATTCATACATTCGCAACTAGACTTTATTAAAAAATAGTGGGTGCAAACAGCAGGCTCTGAATAAAGCTGTCATACTTTAAACCAGAATTTATATTAATTGCCACATAACTATTGTTAAAAAAATAATGAAACTGTGCAGCAAAAAAATAAGAAGTTCTCTTTATTTCTCGAGCAAAGAGTTTTTTGTAATCATAATACTCTTTTTAATAGACATGGAAAAAAGCGGGGAAATCATAAACAATTTCTATAACATAAATGATTAGTATCAAAAGCGCTACCGCCTAAAAAGAAATTGGTTCCCAAATTGTAACGTAAGTCAGTCGCACGTAAAAAAGGTTCCTCTTTGAAATCGGAGCCGATATTAAAATGTTTGGCAATAAGCATTTCTTGCTAGCCATTATTACAATTTGCAATCCTATCACAAATTTAATTTTCTTATATTATATTGGAAATAAGAATAATTGTATTTCACTTGACCATATTATGTTGAGGCCTTTTGATCGAAGTGTTTTCAATTGATTTTTAGAGGTGTATTTATATGCCTGTTTTAATGTAAAATATGACTTAAACATAAGTATACATATAGTATTTGATATTATCTTATAACTCTTCTGGTAAATAAACAATTATGGTGACAGTAAAAATTCAATATAGGTACCTAAGTATTTTTTGGAATATAATAATCTATTTTTAATTTCAATTGAAATATACCCTATACTTTTTGGGAAATAATTAATAATTGTCGTGGGTTCGAATCCTGCCGAATTAAAATTATGCAGTATCCCGATATCTGATCACTTCCGGGTGGAAAATATCGAGATTCCAAAGAAATCGCCGGTCACAAATGGAAAACCCGAGTATGCATATTGTGGTTTTCAGTTCCAGTTAGATTTCCGAAAACTCGAAGTAAAAATAAAATAGGTCGAGAGCGCATCATTGATTTATGTTGAGCTTGACCACGAAATATCGTTACGCTCGTCTGTTGATATCATCTATACTAATACTATAAAGAGAAAAGATTTGTTTGTTTTTTTTTCTCACGATTTAACTCAAAAACTACTTGACCAATTTTGAATATACTTTCACCAATTAAGAAAGCTACATTATTAACGAGTAACATAGGCCTACATTATTAGGGAGTAGCACAGGATATAATTTTTTATTGTATGTTTTGTATATAGTACATCTACGCCGCACCCGTGCGAAGCCGGGGCGTGTTACTAGTACATACTTTAACTGAGTATTCATTATAATAATGTCGCATCTCATAAATATTTCAGACCTCTCATTAATCAACTGTAATTTAAAATTGCCATGTTTTCGGTCGCAGATAATGACGTCACGTAATATTCAATCAATATACAATATGACGCCAGCATAATGTCGATACATATTATTGCTTAATCTTCTTACATTTTATATTGATATTTTGGTGCCAGAGAGTAATAACAGATCATGAGGTTCACTTGATGGTAGGTGATACCTCAGCCACAGAACATCAGTCAATGATGCGCTGTCGACCTACTTTTTACCGCAAGCATTCGGAAATCCGATTCGGAGACCGTAATATACACTTAACGGCTTTTCTGTCTATGAACGGAGGTTCGTTACTCAGTCGGAATTTCGATATTCTTCCCACCCGTTCAATGCCCGAAGTGACCAGACGTGAGGAAGACATGGTTATAGACAGTTATAAACATGTCATCCTGGCGGGATTCGAACCCGCGACCCATCGGAGCCCAAGGTAGGCGTTCTATCAAATGCGTCAACGACCCATTTTTGTTTTAGACTCTGGTAAGACATATACAATACATACATAACTTCAGTGAAAACGCAAAACTGCTATAAATGATAATACTAATATTATATAGAGGAAATATTTGTATTTTTGAATTTTTGTATTTTTATATGTTATGAATGAACTCAAAAACTACTGGACCGATTTTGAAAATTCTTTCATCAATAGAAAGCTACATTATCAGCGAGTAACATAGTAACATAGAGTGTGAAGCCGAGCGCGTTGCTAGTGATATATAAAGTCAGATTATTATTTATTATACATATGTATATTGTATATGCTATATGGGGCTCAATATAAGTCAGTCTAAGCTTATGGCACCCAAAGAAGTATTACTTTGGGTGTCATAAGCTTAGACTTTAACATTGTCTAGGTCCTTATCAGTTCTTACCCTGGAGGTAGCCAGCCGTTGAACGACGATCTCTAGCCGGTCACCCGCGGAAGCAATCAGAGGTACCGTCAGACAGCAGTCGTAATCTACTGTCCTCGTTCCGTTCACCTGTTAAAAAGATAAAGAACATTTTAGGTGTAGGACCAAATAAAAGCAATTCCAATACAAAAAATATATTTATAAAAATATATTTCAAATTAACATCATATCCGATTTACAGGATAGTGACGACGATGAATTGGGACGGCGCGGCGTAAGACCTAATTTTTATGTGGGCAAGATTAATTTTGCGGGGCCCTCTGCCTACAAAAAATTTTTTGGCACGTTCGCGGCTTTTAAGTAATGCATAAGACTTTTCGGGGCGCGAGGCCCCCTGGGTCGCGAGACCGTAGGCGGTGGCCCACGTCGCCCACGCCTTACGCCGCCACTGAATTGGGAATATGCATGTGATTCTTATGAGGGTCAAACATTTTTTTATAAACTTTATTACTTTTGAGCAAGAAATTTATTTTAAAAAAGGGCAAAATACTGTGGGATATTCAAATATTTGAAAAGCCACGCCATTGGTTAGAGCAAATATTAGGTGTTTCTGCTTTGTGTGTTTGCGATTTAGTCAGTTGTTTGTAGTTGTAATAGATTATAAAACTTTAAAAGATTTAACTTTTTTAAAATAACTTTAGGTACTTACTTTACTTTTTAACTTTTTTTTAGATCAACTTTATTGGTGTTGAATATTATTTTTTTCTATAATATAGCGATATAAGCTACTAGATAAAGATATAAAAAAATACATGCATATTCCCTATTTAGCTCTTTACACGGACTACATATAGCTTGGAAAATAATCGGTTCACCCATACAAACACAAAAAGACAATACAGCACTTTTATAGGTGTCCCTCCAAACATGATTCAATCAACATGATTGTAGAAAACTTCTCCATTCCGTCTACTTGGCTCCGCAAATAAACAATATTGTGTCCCAAAAGTTTTGAAGTATGTGTAATGTGATCGTAGTGTGTGTGGGATTGTCTAGTTAAGTATAAGGGTCACTATCTCCTTAGGCACTAATATATCTCTATATACATATGTTCTCTCGTAAAGACGGCAGTTACAAGATCGTCCCCATATACATATAGATATGGCCCCAGTGCACTAATATATACTGGGTAACCAAGGAAAGTACCCATAATATTAACTGCCTTAGAACTAAAATTACGCAAAAATCAAAATTATTCTTTATTAAGTTAACGCTCTTCAAAACATATATTTTAAAACATTGACGTAGTATTTTAAACCATCAATTATGTTTTGTTATTTGACGCTTTTATTTCCCATGTCTATAAAATTTTGTTTAAACTGTTAATAAAGGCCAGCTTCTAATAAGCCCCAGTAAATGGAGTGTTGTGATTGGTTGCGGTCAATTTCATCAACCTATATGATACGTAAACACTTCGTTACTGAACAGAGGGGATACTGAAGTGTCAGTAAATTAATTGAAGGTATACTTCAGAAAATGTACTCTTAATTAAATTTAATATTGAAGAAAATATTTTAGTAATGGCCATTTTTATTGCAAAATAATAATTACCATACTAAATTTTATTTTTATAAAGCTCGAATTCAGGTCTGTATAGGAATAAAGGCAACATTTTTAATGCTAGTATACAAGTCATACGTTAAACTAAAGTGGCACTTGTGATTATAACTTTGTGTTAATTGAACGCAACTCTAACATCATATTAATTTTTAAAATAAATGATCTCAATAGTAGCGAAGCATTTTTTGCTATTTTTATGATGGTGTGTATTATTACTAAAAATCAGTATAATATGTTTTTTACTCTATGTACTCTTATTTATTCTTACTTACTATATTCATCAGATGATAATTATGATAAAACTTTGATAAGTTGTTTTGCGCCCACGAAGCTTCTTAGGCCAAAAATATAATTACGTATTTTTGATAGTAATATGTAATAACTATGACAATGATTTGAAAATCAAAGTATTATGACGATATAATAATAAATTAAAAATATTGGGAATTGTATTGTTTAATAGAGAATGAATAAATACATATTACAAAGTCAGTTATATATGTATTTGTTCCTTGCTCGGCCTTTCATGAGATAGAACATTGCACTTAACGACAAAATTCTAAACATCAATAATATCATATCTTGAACAAAAGAGCCACTTCAAAGTCCCGCAGTACATACGCAAATCCTCTGATATTACCGTATTCTATACCTCTTACAAAATAGTACAGAATCAACGCTTTACCCAGTGCACAGTCATTTGAATGAAAACTTTATTTGACAAATAACTTAATTTAAATATAAGTTGAAATATAAAAAGTCAACACTAAAACAATACTTCTATCACGTAACAGTGATTTTCAGCCACTTCCCCAGACAATGTGGCATTTAGAACGAACAGTCTGCTCTCAGTACGATTAAAATTAGATGTTTTTTTAACTATTAATATTATTATCGTTAAGAGACATGAGTTGTCCATATCCAGAATCCATTTTCTAAACTAGACATGATTGATGTGCTAGCTTAGAAAATGGATAAGGGATAGTGTATAATATTGTCTTTTATTACTAGTCTGGGAAAGAATCAACTTTCTCTTGCAAGGATTTTCGGTTGGTCGAAACGTATGTAGTTGTTTGGCTTATCTAGAGTATGTTCACATACTGCTGATTTAGAGTGACGTCTGTGTTTGATATCCGCAATGTGTTCCTTAAGTCGGTTTGAAATGCTACGTTTAGTTTGCCCAATGTAGGATAAACCACAGTCACAATCCAGTTTATTTACACCTGTAAAATATATGTGTGTATAAAAAGTAATATTCCATTGCATTCAGGTGTATAACGCCGCTGTGCTTCGATCTACGATTATAACCTCCGATTCTAATCTATCGGAACCGAAATCGTAATCGGAGGTGCAAAATCATTCGTAGTTCCGACCTTTCGAAACCGGAATCGAACCTCCGTTACATCCCAAAAGCACTCGAAACTGCGTCGATATAATACATATAATGAATAATTCATTATAATAATATGTAAATAACATTCGTATTACCTGTAAAATTCTATCATATGGCCGCAACATTCCAACAATATCAGCCGGTCCTCCTTTCCGTATCCTGTTGATGTAGACGCCTCTCTCGTACAACCCGTCCGAAACCGAGAAACCGTAGTCATCGTAAATCGCATCCTTGTACAGAATGACGTGGTGGACGGAACCGCGGGCCGGTGAGAGGGTTTCGCTACTGTAGAGACCTATAAGAGATATTGTATAGCTATAGTTTTATAATATTTAATACAAATATATGAATAGATAAATAGACACATTTATGTTTCTTATAGGTTGGTAATCAATCTTCTGTGTCGTACCCGATTGAAACATTTTTTAATTTTTTTTTATGTAGGTATACTAATATTATAAAGAGGAAATATTTGTTTGTTTGTTTGTTATGATTCAAAAACTACTCGACAGATTTTACCAATAGAAAGCTGCATCAGTGAGTAACATAGGCTATTTTTTATTTATTTAGTCTATCTCAATTGCACCCATGCGAAGCCGGGGCGGAACGCTAATCGACAGACAAGCATAAGGTTCACTTGATGGTAGGTGATATCCCAGCCACAGAACCTCGTCAATGATTTACTTTTTACTTGGAGCATTCGGAAATCCATAGACAGACTGAAACAACATGCATCACGGTTTTTCCGTCTATTCCATTTTCCCGGGATTCAAATCCGCAACCTCCGATAAACTCAACGCACATACCACTGAACGGTCAATACACATTTGATGGCAATCAATTCGCAGAATTCAATATAAGTAGGAGGGGACATAAAAGTTTTAGGGACCTTCAATCTATGGTAATTTAATTTACTCTGTGACCGGAGCGATATTAATATTCTGCCAGTTTGAGTTAGTTCTATTCGTCTGTATCCTAAATAAAATCTTTTTTTATTTATTAGATGGGTATACCTGGGTTTGCTGGCCTACCTTTGTTAATATTGTATTTTTATAACTACATAATATGAACTGATTCCACTTTCATCAAATATATTATATTTGATGAAAGTGGAAGAAGCGAAAGTGCTATGCAAGGATCGGAGCAATTGGAATTCTGTGATCTCTGTTTACCCCAATGGGAAAGATGTGGATATATGTATTTATACCTACTAATAATTAATTTCATCATTAAATTTCAAAGTATATTTTCATTATTTCGTTAATATTATGTATTTATATAAATAATAAATAATATGAATTTTGCAATTATTAATTTCATTCTACGGGTGGCTTTAGCTGCCATATTTTATCAACAAAATGTAAAATGCTGCTAAGCGAAGCATGTTCGTTGTCAGTTCAATTTATTTCAATACCGATTAATGGAAGCTGTCATACTCTTTTATAGATTCAGAATTACTAAAAAATATTTTTTAAAATTGAATTTGGTTTTTTATTTGTTGATTTCGTGGAAAATAGCAGAAATAATAATCATAGAACGTTGGGGGGGAGGATTTGATGATACTTTGATTAAACTTAATGGTTTTTTGTTTTGATGATAATTTCCGACCGAGATATAGTGAACACCGCAAATTTCTAAGTCAGCTCTGTCACTGGCTTGTTTTTAACTCCCGCATGAAAAAATTACAGATTATGGTTAAAAGTATACTTAATAATGTACAAAATATTTGAATGCTTATTCCATACTTTAAAAAAATAAAATAAAAAGTGTGTTTTTTACGCTGAAACCTTTACATTTACCATGTTTGTTGTTTTTTAGAATTTAAAAAGAAAAAGAAGTGAAACATCCGTAGGTACGTACCTGGAGCATCATTCTCGTATATAGGACTATTGGAGAACTGAAAGCTGGAGCCAGCGATGTTCGGATTCATTGGCGACTTCTGCGGTGTCGTGACTGTATAGATTCCATTGTTTAAGTAATCACAGTCCCAGTTAGGACGCCTACTCTTCGGCGATACCATACTATACGGGCCCATTTGAACGTAGTCGCATTTACACGACGACCTCTCCATATTATGCAACTGACAGTCCTTCATATTACTTGTCAAAATCTCTATCTGTTGAACGTCGTCTTCTCGCGTATTCGGCTTATTTTTCAATGTATTTTCGGGTATAATACAGGTATTTTCGTAGTGAAAGGTCTTCAGTGAATTATTGAGTGAATAATTCGGTAAAGGCAGGTCTTGGATGAACGAATTGAAGTTGGAGGCCATAAGTTTGTCTTCGTCTGTCGGTGAGTAAGGTTGCTTATCAATTATTCGACTCTTGTCTGGAACAGCGTATTCTATTACCTCGGAATTGCCTGTAAATTGAACGTATGAGTGAAAAATGGATGGATAAGTCTTGTAAAAGATAGTTAATATTAAAGTTCTTCTTAACAAATGATTTGTATTCATAACTTTATCAATTAAGATTTATTAATCTTTGTATTATTCACATTATAATATATAAAAAATAACCTAAGATATAAAAAGGTGGCATTTTAAATTATTTGTTATATCTTCAATGCAACCTTTTTCTGCATAAGAAATGAGTTTATTTTCAATTACTTGCGATTAAAGTATACAAATAAAAGCTCGCTCTATCGAATATAAAAATACTTCAAAACAAAACATATTTTAACTATATGAAGCTTATATTAGAGGGTAAAAGTTTGAAGTAATTTATCGTACAAAACATAAGTGTTTTCTTTTAGTTTAATAATTTCTCTTATAGTGTAATTGAGTTTATTCTTTATAAATAAATCCTCAGTGAAGAAAATCAAAATCAAAAGTTTTTTTATTTCAAATATTGCAGGCTCTTTTGAAACGTCTAGTTGCACGAAGAGCGGCATTTATTTATCCCGAACCTCCATAGCTCGCAACAATATTGTACACTAGCTGATGCCCGCGACTTCGTTCGCGTGGGGTTCACTTTAAGCTGAGCTTTTGAGCAAGCTTTCTTCAAATGACATATCCTCCTCCACCCTCTGTACTTGGTGATTTCTTTTGGGAAAGAGATATCAAATTAGTCATTGACGGTTGCTTTTGCATCATGTTATCGACATGTTTAATGGTGGTTGAGATTGGGGTTCGAAGGATGATTTGATATTCAATAGTTGAAATAATTAACCTGACCTTAAAGAAACATTAGGGAAATTCATATTAATTAAATTTTCAATACATTTTCTGTCTTAAATAGATGCGTGCGTTCATTTAATTGGTTATTCTCATTTTCGGACATTTTTTTTAATTCCCGGGATTCCTGCCCGGGTTTCCGGTGCTAAATGCGGAAACCTCTAAGATACGGAAGCAAAAAAGCAATGTCGAATAATCGTAATTCTGTTTAAGAGAAAGGATTGATGAAAAGGTGAAATAAATGATCTCATAAGAAATACTTTTTCATATATTATTTCAATAATACATTTTCTATTTTTTTTATAATATAGTTCTTTCAAAAAATAAATAAATAAATACAAAAAAATATTTCTTTCATTTCAACTTCAGATTCGAACTCGCATCAAAAGCTACGCTATGGGACTGCATATCCACTATTCTATCCACTATTCTACGAATACATATTGCAAATGGCGAAATAATCAAACTATTTCATTTACATATCAGACTGTGATTGACATCTGACAATTCGAAAAAGTTCAACGCGAGTCAGTTTGCATTGAAATTTGGTGATATGGTGCCTTTAAAATAATATTTAAATGATGATAACTTTTCTTTCCGATAACCAATTTCGATGAAACAAAGCCTATATGTTGCCCCGGGCTTTCCTTAATATATTTGTGTAAATTGCATTAAAATCGGTTCAGTATCTTCGGAGATTAGCGTGAACAAACAGACAGACAGACAGACAGACAGACAGACAAGAATCTTAAAAATTGCATTTATGCATTCTGCTACCCTTCTTTTATCACCCCTCTTAATTTCTGGTAAAAATATTTAGTGAAGCGTAATTTCGATCCTACTCTTATATATAAAACAAGAATCTTAAAAATTGCATTTATGCATTCTGCTACCCTTCTTTTATCACCCCTCTTAATTTCTGGTAAAAATATTTAGTGAAGCGTAATTTCGATCCTACTCTTTTATTATATGTATAGATCAATTACAATTATTAGTATGGCTATTACAACTTTAGTATAAAAATTAATAAAAACAATGTCTTAAAAATGTTTTGATGTTGTTTTATGCAGTATCTTGTTTTAAACTGGTTTTTAACTAATTATATGACACATGTATATTGTATACTCACCACAATTAGCACTAGTTCTAACAGGTGTGTTCTGATCCCAGGACTCTACAGCACTGTCATTGGAGAGTCCTGGACTTGAAGTGGAATGACTTGAGTCTCTTGCACTGGATTCTCCGCAGTCCAGGTGACCTGTTAAATTCGTTATCATTTTTGAAATAATCGGTCCTTTATGGCTGTTGTCCGTGAAAAGATACATCTCAATTGAAGTATTTAGTGGAAAACAGCGAATTAAAAATATATATTTCGATGGCTAACAGTCGAAAAGAGATAACCACCATTCCACTTTAAAGGAGGATAAGAGAGGGTAGGCAGGCTCACATGATGGCAAGTGATCACCGTCATTCATAGACATCTGCTACACTAGAGGGCTTGCAGATGCGTTGCCGACCTATAAAGTTTAAAGTTCGAAGTATACAAAAAGTTCGCTGTAAATTCAAAGGAAAAAAAAAAGAAAATAAGTCTATTCTTCCCGTCTAGCCAAAAATGTCGCTTAACCTTTTTTAATATCGGTCGATTAATTATTAAACACAAACATACCAGTGACTTTTCTACACATCTGAAGCTGTATCCTCTGGCCACTTTGCTGCAACAGCTTGATAGCTTCAGAGAGAGGCTTGTTTAGCACGCTTTCACCGTTTATGCTGAGCAGCTCATCTCCTATAGCTAATTTCCCACACTTCTCTGCTAAACCACCTTCGAAAGAAATTTTCGTAATTCAGTAATCAGTTTTACTTCATTAAAAATTAGAAAAATACAATTCTAGATTAAATATTGGTAATGTGTTCTATTGTACTCTATTATTTTTTCAGCTCTATTAAAAAAAAACACGAAGTTTCCGTGTCATAGTGGTATGTACTTTGCGATTAGTTTCCGAAGTTCCGGTTCGAAGCCAAAGAAGTAAGTATACAGTTAATAATAAATTACTAATGAAATATGATCAGTGAAACAGATACAGAAATGTAACTGCCTCATACCTAGGGAACACTGGGGAATTAATTTTTATTACAAAAAATCTATTCGTTTTAATAACAAAAAAATATATAATTCTGATACATAAAAATTGAGACAAGAGAATGATCGTAATGAGGGGCCGAATATACAGTAGTACTAAACTAAACTTTCGGCAGTACATTCAGGCAACATCTACGAAAATTGTCTTACATGGATACCGAAAACCTTACTTGTTCCAAATAATGTTATTATGCTTTTAAATCAAAATAGTGGATATTCAATTTTTTTTAATCCAATACAGATATTATCACACTCAATTAAGACGGTTTTTCAGTTTACTTTTAGCTTTATACTTTGGAACTAGCATAGCTCACAACAAAGGGATTAGGACTATTCCAATTCTCAATACGCATGTGAATTCACGAGACCCATTCCTATGTCTACTTTACTAATATTTTTTTATTACATGCAAGTAATCAGTCTTATGTGCCTTGACCATCCGAAACAATGTTTTTTTATCTTATTTCCCCGTGAACCTTCAGTGCTAACCGAATCGCGTTTACGGCTGAACCACATACGGTCAGTAAATATATCATATTTTTTTATATTTTACCTTCAATCAAGCCGCTTAATAAAATAGGCTGCGTCACATCTTCACTACCAGCAATCGTTAACCCTAATGGCCCATTTTCTGTTCTTATAATCTCCACCATAAACACCGCGGTATCACCATGCCTTCCATCCTTCCCGCTGTTATTTGGACTATCCGTGTGATTGCCGGAGTCCTCTTCGCTATGAATGACAGCTTTAGTTTCAATACTGCTGAAACTTTGGAGAGTCAGTTTCGCGTTTTGTTGGTGGATGTTCGACCAGTCTTCTGTGAGATCGCGTTTTCGGATTTTTAAAGTAATTATATCTTCCGGTGAGTTTTGGAGGATGTTAAACGCTGTGTCCTGTGAAAATAAACAAAATTAAAATTGTTTGTATTTGGAAGTTATTGGGTTAAAATCTTATGTGAATTTTGTTAGGATTATTTTAGATCGTATTACAAAAAAAAGTTTGCAATACTCTATACTATCATTCATTTAATATAAATTTGACATCTGATTATTATCCTTACGCGGTTGGTTTCTATTAATAAATTCTAAGCATTAAATATTAACCAGCTGTGCAATTATAAAGGGACTTGTTGCCTCGCACAACCGAATGGTCGAAGTAAAAAGTAGGTCGACAGTAGATTGACTGATGTTCTGTGGCTGAGGTATCACTTACCATCAAGTAAACCTCATGTTCGTCTGTCATTGAAGGCAGCAGGTACCACACCAGCGCTAATTACAACCGATATGAGTAGCTTCAAGAGAAGGCTATTTAATGATTCTATATGATGACTAGTTACTTATCATTAAAACTTAACCTATCAGTTTACCTCGTAAAATATTTCAAAAAAATATTAGCTTAGAACATCTAAATGTTCAATTCACAAATACAGTTTTAAAACATTTATTTTAAGAAGATATTGACTTAAATTACAATACACAATTAATAGAACAATCAGTTCCCAATCCAATCTCACTTAACCCATTAGTTGCCACGATCCTTTGGGACTTGGGACCCACGATTTGGGACTTTCAAAAATATCAAATATTTCCAAGACAAAACATAATTCGAATACTATTACTGCTACATAACCTTTGTGCATATATGTTAATAGTAAATTGTTAGTTAATGGGTTGTTTTTATCATCAGCTCATAAAACATGTATTACCAGTGATAAATTGTGCAGAGGCTGTCCATTTATAGCGAGGAGCTGGTCTCCCGGAGCCAGCGCCCCGCTGCGGTGAGCAACCGACCCTGGCTTGATATCTGATATTACCATCGGTTCTTCATTGCTGAGCAGCTTTTGCTTGCAACCTGAACAATTAATTAGATTCATAAATAATCCTGCTATAAAAAAATATTTTGAATTTTTATCTCAAGAATAAATAAGTGGTAGTAAATAATAAATTGCTATTAAGAGCTACATTTAATTTATCCATGCACTAGGAACACGCCCCGGCTTCGCACGGGTGCAATGTAGATGTACAATACAAAAAAATGTAAAATGGGTCGAGTAGTTTTTGAGTTAAATCGTAACAAACAAACAAATAAATCTTTTCTCTTTATAATATTAGTATAGATGAAATAACCCCTTATCCGGGAACTCATTCATCTATTGAATATAATTCTGTGTAAATAGTTTCCTTTTTGAGGGTCAATTAAAAATCCCACCTGTAATAGTTACTCCAAGTCCAGCTGTAGTCTTCGCCAGTTTCACATTGAATACTCCACTCGACGCTTCTATGGTATTCGGCATACTGAATTCAACATTCAACGTGAGATATTTAGGGTTGTGGGAGTCGTTTCTTCTCTGTAGGATCTCATTTGCGACCTCTAGAGTCAGATTCTCATGTCCGTTTATAGACATCACGCGGTCACGCACTTGGAGACAGCCAGATCTAATAAGATGATAGAAAAAGTTTCATAGATAGATATTAAATCGTGGTGAGGGAGGCTTTTATGACTCACATACCGCTCACACACGACCACTGGTGGCGACCACATCATAGCCACCGGTGGCCACCACAAGCTACGGGTGTGATATTTCATACATTTTAGGAAGGCCGCGCTCGAGAGGTCGCTCCTAGTGGCGGCCACCGGTAGTTCTAGTCTGCGCGTAGGCTTACGCCGAAAGAAGAGAGTGAGGCCCAGATTAGTAAAACATTAGCATTCGTAAATCTATAGACTGACAACAAAATTGCTTAATTTTTTAAATGTTTACCTTTACATTTTAAATGGAAGTTCATTCGAAGTTTCGATATTCCTCTCTTTCGTATATTGACCAGATACCCCTATAATCTATATATTCGAACCAGAGACATATCGTAGCATAAGACAGGTAGAACTACTTTGTTAGCACAGTCAAATGAGGAAGACTGCAAAAAATTGTGTTGCGTGCGATTTCCACGGCGTATACTGAGTGGCTTTCTTTTCTGATGGAAGTTTTATTCATTATCATTCTAGGTTTTATAAATCATTATTTACCCTTTGTACTCAAGCGGCGCTCGGCTGATTTGAATTATCAAATCGAGCGGTGCTGCTGCGGAGGTAAGGTCTTTTGTAACTGCTTATTTACGATGTGTGCTAGAATTTTTCTGTGCGTGTATTATCGATGTGCAGTGGCATGCAAAAAAACTCCAAACATGTATCTCTAAGTTATTTATTATTACACAATAAATGTCGCGAGATACATTCAAATTAAGAGCCTCGAGTGCAAAAGGTTAAATTAATTATTAAATAACTAAAAGAAGTAGAATTGAGAAATAACTAAATTTGTTAGTTAATTCCTTTAGAAAACAGTTTTGGTACTGATTCCCTCACCTATACGCCGGCGACTGTGGCGAAACAAGTGAGACAACTAAAGTTGCGTTATCCTCGTGAACGAGCAGCCCGCTGTTCTGTCCCGGAGGCACTTCCAGTTGTATGTTCAGGGAATCTGTCCTACATACTCCCATGCTCATGTAGTTTTGTTGGTTATCTGTAATTATATATTTATTTCAGAGAGTATTTCGTACTAGAAAAAATACCTATACTATACTATACTAGAAAAAATATGTGAGAATGTACGAAAATGGCAAGGAATACTATAGTAGTAGATTAAGATGTGATTTTAATATCAACACTTTTTTTAAGTTTAGGTTTAGTAAAACTCCTCACTCTTTTCAAAACTTTTTCAAAACATCGTCTCGTTTCCAAGTTTTTGTTCTAACCACGAAGGCCGTGAAGCCAGTACCGAGAAAACGAACCTATAAAGTAAGATTACGGGCCTAAACAAATATTGGGAGCGTGAAATCTCAAAGTTGGTTGGGGCAGACAAAAAATTGTTTGAACACCGCATTTTCGCTGCAAAACGGTGGCGAAATTGTTATTCTTGGCAATAAATTTTCTAAATTATTCCTGGTTTTCCTGTTTTTTGTTTAAGCGTATTTTTATTGTGATTTATAGAGATATAGAGCAGCGACTCAATGATACAGATATTAGGCTTGAAACATTCTTCCGGATAAAGTAAAATAGAAAATGATCACCCTCTGATGTTTTTATTTAATTTTACCTACAATTGGTATCCACGTCGTGTCTGTTGTTTATTTATTTATTTACTCTTTATTTCAAAATAAATTTACAACTATAGGTGCAGAAAGCAAAAAAACAAGACCATCAAAATAAAATAAAATAACGTTTCCGAATGTAAATCGTTAAATATCTATAATGCAATATAAAATTTATAACTTTTTATAGATCTATTTAAAAATATTGTAGGTCAGTCTGCATATATACCTAAGTATTTTATGTTCCAATTTTTAAAAGTTGTTAATACACATATTTAAATGCACATACCTGCAATACTTTTTACTGTAAGTCTTTTGACTCTATTTAACATTTTTGCATGAAATATACAAAGTTTACAGTGCTCCAAAGCTTCAATAGTAAACACAATTCTACATTTCACGTAATTACGTGTTAGATGAAGTTTCATCTACATGATAATTTACCCATTCAGATTAAATATTTTAGTGCTTAGTATTTTTTTAAAACGCTTACTGGAGTCTTACTTTGTATTGCGAACTTCCACATTTCTATTTATATAAATATAATGCGGTGTATAATGTATGTCAGTCAATACAGACAGTTTATACAAACTATAGTATTGTACCGGCCCTACTCCGATCCTACGGCCGATCTCTTGAAGAGGACACAACATGAATCTCTTTTGCCTTTATGTGATCTGATGATATTTTAAGTAAAGTCATCGAATTTAGGCAGGCCTAAGATTAGTTTTAGCAGTGCTTTCCATGAATGAAGAGGCCTATCCTAGAGATAATGGTCCGTTAGGTATAAATTCTGCACTTTTCGCCTTTGTTCCTCTTAAATCTTAGTGTCATTTGCAATCGTGGGCCTAGATTAAAATATTATCTTGTATCATCTATATTCTATACATATAATAAAAAAGTAGATTAAAACAATTCTGTACACTGACCGGCTAGTTTTTTAATAGTTACATCGAAAAACTTACCATAATCATCCTGTATTCCTAGTTTAGGCATCGAACTTTGTCGGAACCTTTGCCGCTGTTTCTTAGGATTCAACGTACCGGATATTGAATTTTCTAAAAGAAAACATTTTGTTATCTCATGAAAAATGTCATATCCTTTGACGTGGAGATACTTTGTTACATGAAAGATTAATATTTGTCCACTTCTTTAGTCACGATCTTGAGGGATATTCATTATTATGGAAACTTATATTGATAAAATTTTTCGCTAGGATGTTGTTACTGCGCTATTATGAGTGTCTGAGCCCATTGTGTAAACTATTTGCTTATCTATTCAAATTTTATTTGTATGCAATAAACATTTTAATGGCAATACTGACATAACAGTTTTAATTTTATCAAAGCCGTCACGTGAGCCCCCTGTCCGTTTGCTATACCCTGAATTTCCATTACCCTTATCGTTCTTCGTATTGATTCACAGGATCGATTTAACTTTTACGCTCCGTAGCGTAGGTTCAAAAAATAGGCTGAGACTAATAGATACGATAGAATTTTGACGGGCTCGTTGGCGCGTACGGTACAATATCTGCCGTGCGCACCAATGGGTCGTGGATTCGAATCCCACCGGGACGACATGTTTATAATTTTCTGTAATCATGTCTTCCCCACGTCTAGTAACTAAGGGCATTGAACGGGTGAAAGGAATATCCAAATAACGAACCACCGTTCGTAGATGGAAAAATCGTGAAGTGCATATTGCGCGTTTCGCTTTCAGTCTATGGATTTCCGAATGCTCGTAGTTAAAAGTAGGTCTATATTTGACTGGAGCGCATCACTGACTGGTGTTCTGTGGCTGAGCTATCACCTACCACCAAATGAACCTCATGCTCTTCTGTCGATATCTAACATAAAAAATAAAAAAGATACATGAGATAATCTTTAAGGATCACGTTATTTGACGGATCTAATTCACACTAAAATAAGTACCTCTAGGAAACCTTCCACCATGCGCCAGGATATGCCTCGGAGCTATGTGTAGTCTTGTAAAGCCAGGCTCACAATTCTCAAGGTAGCACATCACTTCTTCAGCGGTATACGTGTTTCCATCTATTACGTGATCATCAAATGCCAGGAGCTGATCGCCAGGATGAAGAGCACCACATCTGGAATAATTTATTACTATAGCAATGTACTATAATATTCAACCGCAGTTAGCAAGTTCTGTCTAAATGTGGGGTTATGATGGTCATTAGAGTACCAGATCATACAAGCTTCTGCAGAACTTAAATATGATATACATATGCTGCGTCTACATTGAATGAAAAAGAAAAAAATATAAAAAAGAGTAGTATATTTATTCGTTTTATAGTTCGCGACATAGAAAGAGACATCCTATCGTTTAGAGTGGAAAAAATAACTTCTGTTACGTAAATAACATAGCGAAGAAAGAGATATAAAGATTGTAACGTTTATATAAGAATACTTCCAAAATACGCAGCTACAATAGATGGTTACTGTCGGCGACTTAGGTTTTATCACCTTATATCAATACTTATATTTTTATTAATCAATAAGTTAGGTTTATTTTAGTATATCACGTCGGCGATTTAGCTTAGACATTCATAGATATTTTTGAATAGTAATTTAACGTAAAATATATATGTATAAAGATAACAATATAAAAGCTATCAGTTTAAAAGATTAAAATAAAAATCAGAATTTAACGAATTTCTATGTTACTACGCTGGGGTGTAACAAGTTGTCAGAACGAAACATTATTTCGAAATAATTGACTAAAATTAATAATTATCGATAATTCATAGATTTTGAATGTTTTTGATGTTTTAATGTTTTAGAAAAATATGATAAATGTAAATACGTAATTAAAACTAGTAAAAACTAATATATCTTGTAGGAATCCAAAAGTTGATTATTTTTATGTCTTAGCACTTTGAACGTAATTTTATGTATGTTATACTATGAATATTGTATTTTAATAACTTGTAAAAGAAGGGATTCGATACGGAATAATTAGTAGACATAAGAGGTTTTTTACAAGTATTACGATATAAATATTAGAGGCTCGTGAACAGTAATTTTCACTAGAAAGGCGAGTGAAAAAACCCCTTTAAAGGTAATTAAAGGTATATAATCCGTATCGAATCCAGCATATAACGGTTTTAATATGATGTACTTACGATGCCCTACAAGATAATGTAAAATATGTAAATGTATAACTGTGTTTTTATGGAAATAAATAATTTAAAAGAAGTCTCAGATAGCGAAAATAACAGTAAAATTTTGGGAAAACGTTTGTAACGGTCGTAGTTCACATCGCGGTATACTGCACAATTCAGGTGAGCTACGACCATCAATATTAAATTATGCATTCGAAATACGAATAATAACAAGTAATAACAAGTGATATCTGAGACGGCTTCAAGTTTAAAAGTGACCAGTAGTTTATTATAATTCCAAGTTTCCTATATTTTCCAAGTTTCCCAGTAACCTTTTCCTTCCCCCTCACCTCACCCTCACCTTTATCCCCCTATCCCATAAACACTGGCAGGACATCCAGGCACATAGCAGGGTGTGCGGGCCGGACAGCACCAGCACTAGAATACGACCTGTCCCGGCAAATTAAGTCGAGGCCACCACCTCCCCAGCGCCGCAGTATCAACTGGTTAGCCCCTGTCGGGGCTTGGGTATTGAACCTTTGATTACTGCCGGTGCGAGGCACCGAGATAAAAGCTGGTCAGCCCTTATCAGGGCTACCGTCATAGACCAGTGGCGGGGTGATACGCGGGCTACGCCCTATCACTCCGCTTCGGCATCCGCCTATCTCGGGAGTCTCTAGGGGGGTGCGTGACATCGTTGTTGGTCCTTCGAGTACGGATCCTGCGTCATGCCAGTGACACGATCGCAGAGGGGTCACCCAGAAGACAGTAGTACCAGCGGAACTTCGGGTACTACGGAGCCTACGAATGCATCTACGGCCTCTACGGAGGCAACACGGACGACGGAGACTACGGACTCCTCAGAAGCCACCACAGCAGCGAGCCAACCAGGTCAGACCATGACAATAGTACCAGCGGGTTCCACCCGGCAAGCTGCATCCATCGCGAGGTCACGAGCCAGTACGACACGACGGCGGCTCGAGGCCAGAGAAGAATTGGCGCGATTGGAGTTGGAAGAGGCACAGGCAAGGGCACGCCTGGCCAGGTTACGTTTACAGATGGCAGATGAAGCGGATGAAGACTCTGCTATTGAGGATGAAGACGTCGTCGAAGCGCGAGAGGACCACCTGAAGAAGTGGATGGAGTCTTCGGTGGAGGAGCAACCAGTAAAGAAAACCGAAGCTCAATCGGAGGTCCAGATACTCGCAACAGCGCTTAAGGAGGCGCTATCACAAAGTGCGGCGACGGCGCCGCAACCCAAGTATGTACAAGAATTACCAATTTATGAAGGTGACAGCACAGAATGGACGGCGTTTCGGGTCGTGTATGAAGATACGGCTCCAATGTTCTCGGCGGTGCAGAACATGGCGCGGCTTCGGAGAGCAATAAAGGGTGCAGCAAGGGAGAGCATCAAGAGCCTCCTGTACTCCGAAGCCAAACCTGCTGAGGTGCTGGACGCGTTACGACGGCGCTTCGGGAGGCCCGACGCGCTGGTGCTAGCCGAGCTGGAGAAAATCAAGGCGCTACCCCGGACAACAGAGAACCCGAGGGACATCTGCGTCTTCGCCAGCCAGGTCAACAACAGCGTAGCTGCCATCAAGGGTCTGAAAAGGCCACAGTACCTGCACTCACCGGAGATAGTGAAACTTATCATTGAAAAGCTGCCAACCATATTGAAGTTTAGGTGGTATGACTACACAAAGGCGAGCAATGAAGACTCGTTTGCGAATATTGAATTGGTAAGTGCTTTCCTTAATAATGAAGCAGATATGTGTGGTGCGTTCGCAGCGATCGAGACTTCCAGACCCCAGAGGCAGGGCGCGATCACACGAAGACCCATCAGGCAAACGGCATATAACATGGCAGAGGAACCACGCAGTGTCCAGTGTCCCAGCTGCGAAGGCGCTCACCGGCTTCCTGAGTGCCAGCAGTTTGTCAAAGCGGCAGTTGCGGATCGGTGGGACACCGTTAAGAAATTGAACATATGCTTCAAGTGCCTGACCGGGAAACATAGAAAAGAGACGTGTCGAAGACCGCCGTGTAAGGTATGCAAGCGCTGGCATCATAACCTTTTACATGATCATTCACACAGGCCACAACAAGCGACACCGTCACCTACATCGGCATCGGCAGCACCGCCAGCAGCATCAGTCAACACCATCGGAACAACGAAGGCCTTCTTGAAAATGATTCCGGTTGAAGTGTACGGACCATCCGGCAGCATGAAGATACTGGCGCTGCTGGACGAAGGGTCGACAGTGACCCTGCTTGACGAGGAGGTAGCTGCCAGCATCGGGGCCCGGGGGCCTCACACCAGTCTGTCGATCGAAACTATCGGCGGGCGCCTCATGGAAGCGCAGGGCTCAATGACGCTGGACCTGGAACTGCGTGGAAGCAAGCAAACAAAAAGGGAAGTCATAAAGCAAGTAAGAACTATTAAGAATCTTAAATTAACGCCTCAACTAGTAAACAGAGAGCGACTTAGCCAGTGTAGACATTTGCGCAATATAGTGAACGACATATATCACGAAGGGGAGGCGCCGAAACTATTGATCGGCCAAGATAACTGGGAATACATTGTGTCCCGGAGAGTACGCCGAGGTAAGCCGGGCCAGCCAGTGGCTTCGCGGACAAAGCTCGGTTGGGTACTGCACGGCGCCGACAGTAGTAGCCTCACACCCGTTAATTTTATAAATATATGTGCGCATGTTAACACCGAGGAAGAAGAAGTCACTCGTCTGGTAAAAGAGCACTTTGCCATCGAGTCGCTGGGAGTGCAGCCAAGAAGACCTTCCACGGACGCGGAGGGACAAGCTCTGAAGATATTAGATGCCACCAGCAACAGACTCCAGGATGGCAGGTTCGAGGTCGGCTTGCTGTGGAGAAATCGAGAAGTCACGCTGCCAAACAACTATCTGTCAGCGCTGAACAGATATAAGGGAATAGAGAAGAAACTGCAAAAGGACGCTCTTCTACGTAAACAATATGGTGAGCAGATAAATAATTTATTACAGAATGGATACGCAGAAATCGCACCAGCCGACTCGACTTCAACAAAGAAGTGGTACCTGCCTCACTTCCCGGTGGTGCATCCAGTGAAGAAGAAATTAAGAATCGTGTTCGACGCTGCAGCCAAAACCAGCGGAGTCAGCCTCAACGACACGCTGCTACCAGGTCCAGACTTGCTCCAGTCCCTGTTCGGAGTACTGATACGATTCCGACAGGGACCCATCGCGGTGGCAGCGGACATTAAGGAAATGTTCTTACAGGTGAGAATCATTGATTCAGATAGAGATAGTTTAAGGTTCTTGTGGAGAAACGAAATAGACACGCCCGTGAAAGAATATAGAATGACGTCTGTCATTTTTGGCGCTGCGTCCTCACCGTGTACGGCGATCTATATTAAAAACAAGAACGCGCAAGAATTCATGAATCAATTTCCCAAGGCTGTACGTGCTGTAGAAAAGAACCATTATATGGATGATTATTTGCAAAGTTTTCACAGCATGAAGGAGTGTAAGGCGATAATCGAGCAGGTCGACACGATTCACAAGAAAGCTCACTTCGAGTTACGAGGTTGGGCATCGAACTTCAAAGAAGTTATCGACACTGAAGGAGTCGAAGAGGTGAACCTAGGGGACAGCGCCGAAGAGAAGACGTTGGGACTCCGATGGCTGACGCGCGGCGACAAGCTGGGATTCCGAAGCCAGTTCAGAAAAGTTCCCGCAGAGGTGGCCCAAGGTATGAAAACCCCAACAAAGAGGCAAGTCACTGCCGCGGTAATGTCAACTTTCGACCCTTTAGGCCTAGTATCACCCATATTGATACAAGGAAAGAAGCTGATCCAGAGCATATGGCGGAGCGGCGTCGGATGGGACGACGCAATAACCGAGGAAGACACCAAGCAGTGGCTGCTTTACCTGGAAGACCTGAAGAAGATTCCAGACATCCAGTTGGCGCGATGCATCTCCCCAACATCCACCGAAGGGGAGCTACATGTGTTTACAGATGCAAGCGAAACGGCGTATGCAGCGACAGTATACTGGCGCACGAGGACTGACGATAAGTTCGAAGTCAACCTCATCGCAGCAAAGACAAGAGTGACGCCGCTGAAACCAGTATCGATGCCAAGGCTGGAGCTACAAGCAGCTCTATTGGGAAGCCGCCTAGCCGACTCTGTTGAGAAAGAACTGGATCTTAACATCGTGAGTAAAACTTATTGGACTGATTCTAGCGTCGTGCTTTCATGGATCAAGACGGACCCGCGCACGTTCAAAACCTTCGTTGCGCATCGTTTAGCGGAAATCGAAGATTTAACGAAGCCACATGAGTGGAGGTGGGTGCCCACTGCAGAGAATCCCGCTGACGACGCAACAAGAGATCTGCCAAGGAACTTCGACGCTACGCATCGGTGGTTCAAGGGTCCTGCTTTCCTGAAGAAGAATGAAGATTGCTGGCCGTCTCCGCGAACCTTCCGCAAGCAACCTACGGAAGAAGAAAAAACGCAAGTAGAAAAAACATATATTTTGTCAAACAATCAGCAAGTAACGCCAGTTCCAGAAAGATTCTCTAGCTGGAAGAAATTATGGAGATCCACGGCTCGAGTACTTCAATTTATCAGTCTCTGTAGAAAGAAAGGAGGCGACGGCGAAGCCAGAATCAAGACGAAGAGGAAATCACGGTTCTTCATGCCAATCGATGAAGAACAACTACAACGCGCTGAAGAATTACTGGTGAGACAGAGCCAAATTGATAGTTTCAGCAGAGACATAGCCTTGATACAAGCAGCAAAGACGCTCGAGGGCTCCAGCAAGCTTAAAAAGCTCGACGTTATGATAAAGGATGGGCTGTTACGACTGAGAGGACGAGCCAACGCTATCAAGGGCATTCATAGCAACTACTTAGCACCTATCATTCTAGAAGCACGAAGCCATGTAGGAAAACTTCTGATTTCAGATTACCATAAGCGATTCAACCATGGCAACCAAGCGACGGTGATGAACGAGATCCGGCAAAGGTACTGGATGATCGGGCTCCGGTCGGTTCTGCGCAGCGTCCAGCAGAAGTGTCAACACTGCAAGGCGATGCGTGGCAAGCCTGCTCCACCTCCGATGGGCGATCTACCACGCGAGAGACTACAACATGGCGCGCATCCCTTCACCTGTACAGGAGTGGACTATTTCGGGCCACTCACAGTCACCGTGGGAAGAAGGAGAGAAAAACGATGGGGCGCTCTGTTCACCTGCCTAACAACCAGGGCAGTCCACATGGAGCTAGTGCCGAGCCTGACAACTGACTCAACCATCATGGCGCTAAGAAGATTCGCTGCGAGAAGAGGTACACCTAAAGTTATTTATTCTGATAACGGCACCAATTTCGTACGAGCTAACAAGGAGCTGCAGGCAGCGCTCAAGACCCTAGAAGAAGACGAGCTCGCAACCGAAGCAGAGAAGATTGGCGTGCGCTGGAAGTTCATTCCACCCGGCGCGCCCAACATGGGAGGTGCATGGGAGCGTATGGTGAGCTCCATTAAAACTGCACTAAACGCTACGCTTAAAGACCGACATCCGAGGGAAGAGGTTCTCTCCACACTCCTACTAGAAGCTGAGCACATGGTAAACTCAAGACCCCTCACCAACATCGCAGACAACGCTGAAGAAGAGGCGCTGACTCCTAATCACTTTTTAATTGGTAGATCCTGCGGAGCTGCGCGCATCGGTAACTTTCCAGATACGCGACCTGTCGGCAGAGAAGACTGGAAGGCGGTACAGCAACTGGCGGACCACCTGTGGAGAAGATGGCTTCGCGAGTACCTGCCCACGCTGCTACCACGTAAGATCGACGGACGAACAGGATCCGACCTGCAGCCGGGCGATGTGGTCCTCATTGTAGACCGCACTCTCCCACGATGCACCTGGCCACGAGGAAGAATCCAGAAGACCTACCCTGGGCCAGACGGAAGAACACGGATAGTCGACGTGTCAACGAGAGGTGGCGTGCTGCGACGGCCGGCATCGAAGATCGTGCTACTGGTTCCCGCAACGGAGTCGCCGCGACAAGAAGAAGGTGCTGCGCAGAAGGGGAGAATGTCGGCGACTTAGGTTTTATCACCTTATATCAATACTTATATTTTTATTAATCAATAAGTTAGGTTTATTTTAGTATATCACGTCGGCGATTTAGCTTAGACATTCATAGATATTTTTGAATAGTAATTTAACGTAAAATATATATGTATAAAGATAACAATATAAAAGCTATCAGTTTAAAAGATTAAAATAAAAATCAGAATTTAACGAATTTCTATGTTACTACGCTGGGGTGTAACAAGTTGTCAGAACGAAACATTATTTCGAAATAATTGACTAAAATTAATAATTATCGATAATTCATAGATTTTGAATGTTTTTGATGTTTTAATGTTTTAGAAAAATATGATAAATGTAAATACGTAATTAAAACTAGTAAAAACTAATATATCTTGTAGGAATCCAAAAGTTGATTATTTTTATGTCTTAGCACTTTGAACGTAATTTTATGTATGTTATACTATGAATATTGTATTTTAATAACTTGTAAAAGAAGGGATTCGATACGGAATAATTAGTAGACATAAGAGGTTTTTTACAAGTATTACGATATAAATATTAGAGGCTCGTGAACAGTAATTTTCACTAGAAAGGCGAGTGAAAAAACCCCTTTAAAGGTAATTAAAGGTATATAATCCGTATCGAATCCAGCATATAACGGTTTTAATATGATGTACTTACGATGCCCTACAAGATAATGTAATATATGTAAATGTATAACTGTGTTTTTATGGAAATAAATAATTTAAAAGAAGTCTCAGATAGCGAAAATAACAGTAAAATTTTGGGAAAACGTTTGTAACGGTCGTAGTTCACATCGCGGTATACTGCACAATTCAGGTGAGCTACGACCATCAATATTAAATTATGCATTCGAAATACGAATAATAACAAGTAATAACAAGTGATATCTGAGACGGCTTCAAGTTTAAAAGTGACCAGTAGTTTATTATAATTCCAAGTTTCCTATATTTTCCAAGTTTCCCAGTAACCTTTTCCTTCCCCCTCACCTCACCCTCACCTTTATCCCCCTATCCCATAAACACTGGCAGGACATCCAGGCACATAGCAGGGTGTGCGGGCCGGACAGCACCAGCACTAGAATACGACCTGTCCCGGCAAATTAAGTCGAGGCCACCACCTCCCCAGCGCCGCAGTATCAACTGGTTAGCCCCTGTCGGGGCTTGGGTATTGAACCTTTGATTACTGCCGGTGCGAGGCACCGAGATAAAAGCTGGTCAGCCCTTATCAGGGCTACCGTCATAGACCAGTGGCGGGGTGATACGCGGGCTACGCCCTATCACTCCGCTTCGGCATCCGCCTATCTCGGGAGTCTCTAGGGGGGTGCGTGACAGTTACAATGACTGAAACTGGTAAGTGTAAATGGAAATCCTTCTTTTTGATGAAAATACGAGTATATTAATTGGCACACCTAGGAACAGCAGCAACGGCTGGATATAAAAGGGTCTGTAGACGTAGTTTTTTCGGGTTAGTTAATGGATTTTATGTGGTTCTTTTCTTGATATAGATTAATGGTGGTAAAGGTGGTAAGAGTTTGATAATTTATTACGTCGTTAATAACAGCTGAGGTACATTTTATTGCATTTGTTAAACGGATTTGATTCCTTTGATATTTTTGTTTCAAGATTTATCACAGGTCAGAATTTGATTCTGAAATTTATTCACGTGTAAGTGAAATGCTTTGACTTTTTACTAAATAGTCAAAGGTGAAATGAAATGGTTTTCTTTTTTATTCCAAGCCTCACACAAAAACTTACTAATACTAATGATAAAATATAAATATAACATTGAATAAAAATAAAAAAACAAACGAAAAAATATGAGGAGATGAGTGACAGTAGCATCTAGAAAAATTAGTTAATTCAGTTTTTGTTGTGCTACCTATTGATACCACAATATTGGTTTTCAGTTAAAAAAAAAGGAAATTAATAGAGATTTATAAACACACACATACCTATCACTTATACTTGCAGGTAATATACTGTCAATGTAAATAGCATTACACGTCCCAACCCTCTGGTAAGTATCGGAACCGGAACTGTACACGTCATCGGAGTACCGCTGGTTGCTCAAGAACAACCCTAAGTCTTCGTTACAGGGCCTCTCGATCTCGATGAGTAAGGGTCCGCTGGCCAGCTTTACAGATTCCATTATCGAGACGTCGTATTCGATGGTCAGGCTCGTCACTTGCGGGCAGTTCTGAAGAATTTGATGGACTTCTGAGAGGGTTTTGTTGGTAAGTGATATCTGGAACAATGGTTAGGATAATATAGTAACAACGATTGTTTAGTATTAGAACCAGGAGCGTTTTGATCTCTGGATAGATAAGAAATTTACACAGTAAAATTGTACATATTCTGTTAAATTATTTTTTTAGAGTTTTCAAACCTCCACTATTTTTTATGTTATCAACCCTTCCGGGCGTCTAACATCCCTCAAGTTCTCAAACTCTAATCACCATTTCCACACTTCCACACTTTTAAAAGCGAGAAACACTTAATGACCAACCTGGGAATCGAACCCGGGACGTATGCTCTTACGGATGAACGTGCGACCGCAAGGCTACATATGTACGCAGTTGAGACATTGATATATAACCTAAGCCTAAATAACTCAAGACTGCAAGAAAACTCAAGTTAATGTTATTATATAAAGTCTTTTTAGTAACATACATGGTCGACTTTCAAAAGCCGATCTCCAGGCTTTATCCTAGACGTGTTATATGCTGCACCTCCAGGTCTAACGTGGGTGATGACGAGCGGCTGAGCGTCCAGGGACCGGCTGTTCAGCACCAGATCAGCACTCGGAGCTGAGTTCTCCGGCAGTCCCCCACGGATGGTCACACCGAGAGACCCGCCAATTTTCTCAACGGGAACCTCTGCTAGCTTCGTTGTAATGTATAAGGAATTTTGGGATGCTGCAAATAAACAATATATATATATAACTAGTGGACTCGGCAGACGTTGTTCTGCCACAATGTTGGGTTTGAAATTATACAATTATTCTTAGATTTGAATATGCCCATTTTCCCACTTTTTATACAGGGTGGAAAGAATCAATGGGCCCTGGAGGGAACAAAATAAAATTGAATGACAAGATGACAAGATCATATTAGAACTGATGACAAAATAAAATTAGTGTTAGATTTTATGATCTTTTTTATTTCTAAGACCAAATGTTTATTAGACAGATTTTATCCTGAACGTTGATTCTATCGATTAGTGGAATAAAATAGGGAATGTTTAAATTTTGAATTTTTAGCTGGTTCGATTTCCAGGTGAGACAAGCTAATTTTAGAAAATCTTTGAATGCACTTTTTTTTCTTTTTAAAAATAAAGGAATGTTTCCTTTAAGTAAAATAATCTATCTTAAGGATTTAAAGTAGTTTCCCTCCAGGGCCCATTGATTCTTTCCACCCTGTATAATTGTCTAATATGTCACTGATTTGCAGTGGACATCTGTTATTCCAAAAAAGCTAAGCAGGCATGACATGAGCTGTCAAGATGGCGGAGTTCCGAACCTAATTTATTTAATAATTAATTTTCTGCATATATTTTTTTCCTGAATTTTTCCAATATTTTAATAGCTATTATATTATTCGGGATATAGACGAATCCAACAAAAAAGAGATCATTGAAATCAGTGCAACCGTTCTTGAGTTATAAATGGTGTAACTAACAAAACTTTCTTTTATATATATAGTTTATAGATATACAAGAAGAAGGAGTATAGGATAATAGTTGATAATATAGCCGTTCCTTAGTAGAGTAAAATTGCCAACTGATATATTTGTATAGAAACAAGTATATATACCTATAAGTTTGATCACAAGTGATAAAGACTGAGCACTGAGCATTCATACTTATGTTATTTATATTTTTCTAGAATTACTCTACTTCTACTACTCTACTAAGGCAAGTAAGTTTTTTACATTAATATCACGGCACATATTAAACGATAATTAATTTATCGTAATGGCTGAAGGCTGATTCAGCAGTTGAACTGCGCCAATTTTCGACTACAGGGAAAATTCGTCAGTTTGTATTATTAAAAGGGATTTCAAAGGATACGAAAACAAAATTCTAACACAGACCACAGCGCTTACGTAATAATTAACATAAAAAGTTTGTTTTGAAACTGCTCAGCTGTTTTACCATTCGGTAGCCAACTTTGTCGGTTGACTTTTTTTTAATTTCCCGAGGTTATCTCACGTTGTATGCACGCTCGTGACAATTTAAACTTCTAAAATTTGCTTTTTACTTTCGCTCAGAACTTTGAGCAAGAGTTTTTTAAAATATAGAGGTGAGGTTCAAAGTTGGATGATGTCTTAAATAAAATCTAAGAAAACGTAATTATTATCAAAGCTTAAGTTAGGAAGACCCAGAAGCAATTTTTTTTAAACCTTAAACTATACTTTAATTCGTTACGAGTTCATTTATTTCTTGAATGAAGGAATAGTTGAGTGAAAATTGTTTTTAACGGCATCGGTCAAATTCATTTCCGAATAAACGAAGTAAAAATAAAATCAACATTTTATCCTTTTTATATGTAACTAGCGACACGCCCCGGCTTCGCACGGGTGCAATAAAGAATGAAAAAAAAAAAGAACCTTTAAAATCGGTCGAGTAGTTTTTGAGTTAATTCGTAATAAACAAACAAATATTTCCTCTTTATAATATTAGTATAGATATATAATTTATTCCGACCTTTTATATTTATTATCTTAGCTAAAACTGTAACTAAACGTTATCAGTTATGTTTGAAAGATAGTTTTAATATTTCTCATGTCAGTGAATTTGACGGGCTCATTGGCGCGTTCGGTAGAACACCTGCCGTGCGCATCGATGGGTCGTGGGTTTGAATCCCACCGGGACGACGTGATTACAATCGTCTGTAACCATGTCTTCCCCACGTCTAGTAACTGCATTGAACGGGTGGGAGGAATATCGAAATTCTGACCGGGTAACGAACCACCGTGCATAGAAGGAAAATCCGTGAAGTGTATATAGCGCGTTTCGGTTTCAGTCTATGGATTTACAAATGCTCGAAGTAAAAAGTAGGTCGACAGCGCATCATTGACTGATGTTCTATGGCTGCGGTATCACGTTCCATCAAGTAAATCTCAACCTCGTCTGTCGATATCTAACATAAAAAAAGAATTGTAATTCTTATGGGAATTAAAGATATCTCGAACCTCATAAAAGACTTCTATATCTCTTACCATAGTTAGGCATATAGTACTCGACTTCCAAGGACGCTCTCTCCTCCACGTTGTCCAACAAACGGAGAACCTCTTCATTGGTAAGCCTGGCTGTAGAGATTCCATTGACGCTGCAGATCCTGTCTCCCGGAGCCAGCCGGTCAGACTCATGGGCAACTGAGTCCTTTGTGAAACCCACTATTGACGGTATTACACCTGGCTCTGAGCGACCTGCAAAAAAAACAATATTGTTTATTTCTGAGGTCATGCTAACAGAGCTCAATCAAGAGAAGATCAATAATCATATTTTTTTTATTGACGAGAGAACAAAGAACAATCATTAATAGTTACCGTGTTTTAATTATGTATTCATAATTTAAAAAAAACGTATGAAAGCGTACATACTATCATTTGAAATAATTTTTACCATAAATAAATGTCAATTTTTTGAATATGAATAAGATGATTTCAAATGAATGCTCAAACAAAAGTAAACAAATCCTGTAGAAAATAAAATTAGATAACACTTAGGAAGTCTTTTATTAAGCACAATTTTGAAGTTTAATTAATGCAATGTCGTATATATCCTAACATAGTCATCATTCTAAGCAAATTTAAACAATAAACAATCTTTGCTCCTACAAAAAGGCAGGCGTTTTAAATGTACATACATACATATACATCACGCCTCTTTCCCATTGGGGTAGGCAGAGATCACGGAATTCCATATGCTCCGATCCTTACATACCACTTTCGCTTCTTCTACTTTCATCAATGCTTTCATACACACTCGACGGTTACGAGTACTTTTGATCTGGCCCTTTTGCAGAACGTCCCCGATCTGATTGAGGTACGTTCGCCTAGGTCGACCACTCCCGACTCTCCCACTCACACCAGTTTCATAAATCTTTAAATGTAGACCACAATAATTAACTATAAATACATGTATTCATTCTGCTAATATAAAGTTTTAAACTAAGTATGAAATATGGTTGAAAGTTTAACAATGAGCTGGTTTTAATGAAAAATTTATTGAAAACTTTGGTAAATTGAAACACGAACTTCTAGATAAAAATTAATGCCTGAGTAAAAACATTTTTTAAACTTATTAGAGCAGGTGCTTTTATTAACGCAGCTGAATATTTACTAAAGTTTTGTTTCTATTTATGAAAAATACCATATTTACAATGTACAATAATAAAAATCAATGTTTGTCCTCTATACACTCTTAAATTATTCGTCCGATTATGATGAAACTTTGAAAAGTTGTTTTTCACTTTTTTACTTTACATGCTGCAACGCTGTCTGGGTAAAGCTACTCGTAGTGTGATATAAATTATGAAAATATACAAATTGAGTAATAAAATCATATACTTTTCATGCCTAAAAAAACCAAAAGAAAAAGTAATCTAATAAGTTTAAATGAAATGTAATATCAAAGTTTATTTAAACGTCAAATATAAACGTTTATAATATAAATATGCCAATATTATCCGCCTTTAAACCCCCTTCGTTGGAATACTCTTTCCTATTTTGTATTATGTATTGTTTGACCTAAATCCCTGTTGTACCTTAAATAAAAAATTGTTTTCTTGGGGACTCACAATCAGAACCTTCGCTCTATAGATAAACTATCAGTTCGTCAAACTACTATAATGCTTCCTTTGCTGCTAAAGCTGTTCGACTGTGGAATTCTGTCCCTACATCAATTAGAAAGGCTCAAATTCTTAATTCCTTCAAGAATCTAGTGAAATTGCACTTGTTTCTTGTCTTTAATTGTATTTTTATCATCTTTTATTGCATTGTTGACATTTTAAAATTAGTATTTATTTTATATATTTTATTTTAGACAAGCGATCCGATCTGGCTCGCACGTGTGCAATGTTTCTCGCTGATATTAGCTTTCTATTGGTGAAATAATTTTTAAAATCGGTGTAGTAGTTTTTGAGTTAAATAGTAACAAACAAACAAATCTTTCCCCTTTACAATATTAGTATAGATAGTATAGATTTGTTTATGCCTAAAATAGCAAACCTACCTCATTTTGCGTTTTTCCTATGATTTATGGTTTGCCTGGAAGAGATGCCTAGACAATAAATACATATTTCTATAGATTAGTTATATTTTTTTAATTATTTTGGTAAACAAAACAATATTGAAGAAGAACTATGTAATATTCTCCAGTAGTACGGCAAATTGATAAATGTTCGTATCGGGTTGTTAACTACGTTCACGTGTTATTGACTACATTATGCATAATCCCCCGCTGGCGAGCGAATGCTAATTGTAAACCCTGCCTGCGAGATTGTTGGCAGGACACGATGTATATGGAATTAATACCTAAAACGGTTTAAGCAAGGCAGAATCATATATCATAGCTCCGATTATTAAAATATAGGCTACTTTAGGGGACGTTTTTCTTATTATAATATTACAAAGAGGAAAGATTTGTTTGTATGTTTGTTACGGTTTTAATCAAAAACTACTCGACCGTTTTTAAAAATCTTTCACCAATAGAAAGCTACATTATTATACAAACATTTTTATGTATATTACATTGCACCTTGAAGTAACAATAAAATTTAAAAAATACTTTACTATTTCGTTATCCTTTTTTTTGGTTTTTTCAGTAATAAACATATTTTTTCAGTGTTCAAAGACATATTTGTAGGGTGTGTATACTGAAATTCAGCGTTAGAATATACCTATCATATATTTTAATAAAAATAATATAACACTGTGTTTAGTATTTTTATTATACCATTGATATTACCTACATACTATGTACTATACACTCTAGATACTGTTTCGTAAAGCAGGTGTTTTATTTTATTTCAATTAATGATATTATTTCTCGTTTCTATATGTCTCATATTTATGAAAATACAAAATAGGAAAGTAAGTGAGTATTCCGACGATCGGGATTTAAAGGCGGATAATATTGGCGAGTCAAATAGAAATCGTAGACATTGTAAGCTACTGCTGTTTTGTAAGTCGTTTAGAAGTCACCTAAAAGCTCCTGAAGCTAGAAAAAATTATAACAATGGAAGTGTAGAGCGTCCTTGATTATTAATAATTTGCAAATAATACATTTTGTGCCGAGGGTCGGGGGTAGTTGCGATTTTTTTATCACTGCTACGGGGCCCGTAGCCAGCTAGCTACGCCACTGCTCGCTTGAGACTCACTTGATGGCTGAGGCCATAAGATATCAGTCAACGATGCACAGTCGACTTATTTATTACTTCGAGCCCGCAATACATACTTGACAGTATATTTATCTTTCAACGAATCATTCAAAGGTTTCGGTTGATGTTCATTAATCGGTCGTAATTTCGATATTTCACTCACTCGTAGACGATCAATATTTACGCATGCCATTTTGGCGGGCTGCGACCCATATGTTAGATATACCTATTACCTAACGCACCAAAGGGTCCGTCAAAAAAGATTTCTTTCGTTTGAAGGTAAAAAAATATCTTCCTAAAGATGTACGTTCATGGATGGAATAGTGAAAAGTATATTATTAAAAACCTAAGGGACCATCCCTTGATATGGGTGAAACGTTCGCTCTGTTTCATATTCATGCTTTTAATAAAACAGAATAAGTTTATTCAGGCAAATACAGACTTATCTCCTATGAATTATTTGTAGATTCTTAGATGTAGTATTATTTAAAGTTTAAACTGTAATGTGCCTTTGTTTAGTCCAATGAATAAAATGCTCATCGTCAGAGAAAAAAAAAAAGATATCTCTTTAAATTTTCGTGTGATTTATTTATTTAAAAATAGTAACATGGTCAAAATTATGTTATATCTACCTCTATTAATGAAATATAGTATTTCTTTATTTTGGTCAAAATGGCGCTTTAACAGCTTTGCTTTTCCACTGACGACATAAATTAGCAATGATGATGTTAAATCTTCAAGGCATGAATAAACAGGCACCATCTAGACAATTGTCATGTCCTAATCACCAATTAATATCTGGTTGGGTGCCTAGTGGTCATCTATCTATTATTAGGTAAAAAAATTGAACATTTTGGCAGTGCTAATGTTTAATAGCCTTTTTACAGAGAGTGTTAAAACGCTGGGATAAATAATAAATCGCCTAAGAGTTTTTTTATTTAACTTTCTGCCAAGTGTAAGAATGTTGTACGTTTTATATAGATGTTATATACAGATACATACTACTTACTTACATGTAAGAATCTATATCTCTCTCTTCTATAACACGTACTGGCAATTTTTTGTACTAACCATGATTATATTATAAACTTAAAAACATAAAATATAATTTTTACACATTGCATGTAATACTTTTATGTAATACTAGCACTAAGCAACAAACTGCGGCTATAACCATACATTGCTTGTCGTACATCCCATTGCCGATATTACGACACTATAAAGCGAGCGCTGGACGTGGACCAAACTGCACTTCTCGCCGTTTTAACCGCTCGCCGTGAAGCTATTTAGAATATTATGTTTATGAGTAAAAAATTCTTGTTTCGTTCGCATTTTTAGGTGAATTTTTATAATATTCCAACGCTAAAAGCTAGGAACTTCATGTGGAATTTAACAAAGAATAGAATGAAATAATAAAGATAGTTTTCTTGTCTACCTAAAAGGTCGGCAACGCATCTGGTGTTTGGATGTTCACGGGCGGCGGTGTTCATTTTCCTTCAGATGAGGCTTTTTTGATCTCCTATCCTATAAAAAAGAATAATGGTTCTCTATATAATACATATCTATTAGTAATAATATTATAAAGCTAAAGAGTTTGTTTGTTTAAACGCGCTGATCTCAGGAACTACTGGTTCGAATCTTCTTTTTGTGTTGGATAGTCCAATTATCGAGGAGCGCTTTAGGCTATCCCGCTGCTACCAATAGGAGCGAGGCATCAGTGAAAAATGTTGCCAAAACGGGGAAAATTATCCATATTTGAAGGTTTCCGTTGCGTGTGCTGCGTAAACGGTTCAAGTTACCCAAAAAATATGTCTGAAAGAATTATTCCTCTTTAAATGTCCGCAACAGCATATGTCTATCTTTTAAGATTGACTTATTATAACCTTTTTTTATGGTAATTAAATTTGGTGGAAATAAATGCATTATTGCCAATTATTAAATCCAAAATTATTTTAAAAACTTCTTAATCGCGAACACAATAACAGAAATTGACGCGGACGAAGTCGCGGGCAACAGCTAGTTATATATATACGACGCACGAAAAAAGCTTTTTATTATTATATACTTTCTTTTATTTTTTATAAAGTATCGGCTAAGACGATACTTAGAAGCATTATTACTATCTCTACATAACATTTCTTCTGCGGCAGATTCCCCAGTGTACTGACTGAACGTCAAGTCATTAGCATTGCCAATTAGTGTTATCGAACGGTTAACTTCCTCAAAGCTATAAAAACTATTGGAATTACATAACAGGAACTATTGACTCTCATTACGGGACAATTCACAATGGAACAAAGGAGAGAAAGTAAATTTTTACAAAGCGCTGTTATATCTCAACTGGAAATAACACTGAGAAGAGAACAAATACTGAGAAAAATTAATAGTTTTCACGATTATACTTATTACAATCTTTGCCATGCTACCTGTTTTCTGACGTGTTTGAGACAGTCGGTACTAATATAGTAGTTTAAGAAGTGTTTCTTATATGAAAAGCTTTGAGGCGATTGTTTAAATCGCATTCCAGTGAGCGCGACAAATATTCAAATCTCTTGCGCATTTACATACGAAACGAATGAGATGTACTCGCTTGCTGATTATTCTATTCGACCGTAATTAAAACGTGTACACTCGAAACACCGAGCTCAAATTGATGAAAATCGTAAATGAAATTCTATTTGGATATGTTTGTTAAGTCGGTCTTTTGTACGTATAAGATGTAGAGCTAGAGCAAATTAGATATTCTGCTTTAAAATTTATAGGGTAACATTAAAAAATGTACCAAAAACCCCCCTTATATGAGGTGATGACAACCAACAGAGAAAGATGGCGAGACATCGTGAGCTGATAATAATACATGATGACCACAATCGCTCTGTCAAGAACGACACGAATGCATACATAGTAAAAGTGAATTCCCGAGTCCCCTAGTGGGGCATGGGGCAGACACACTTCCGTGTCTGTTTCACTTAACAGTTTTACTTACAGGTAAGTAGGTGATCAGCCTTCTATGCCCTGCCCGACCGAATCAATTGTTGTTAATCGTGTTTCCCAAGGATTCGAACCCAGGACCTTCGGTGCTAAACGCGCTTACCACTGAGCCTCGTAGGTGGTCAGTATAAAATATTATCTTCTATTACATATATATTTTACTGTAGTGAGCACCATACAAGACTTTCACGAAAAGAAAAATAAATTCTGACAGTTTTTTTTTAAATCTATTTCACATAACCTCACTTATATTTTACTCATGAAACTTAATATGATAATAAAATACAGAGAGAATAGTTATTTGAAATAATAACAAGACATTTTAACTAAGAAATTTAATAAAATATGTTTTTAAAATAACACATAGCCTTAGTAAATAAATGTTTGATCCAAAATCTCTCGTATTTTAAATATTTATCACAAACGAAATTTCAAGTATTTTCTCATTAATACAAAACAAAGTCTTGGATAATTAATTAATTATGGACGACAAAAGTATTCGCCACGTTCTCCAATTATTTATTTAATTATATTGACCAAAACCGCGTATAAAAACACTTTTGAAAAATATAATTAGTGGTTTGGCGAGGCCTTTGAATTTCCTCTTATTATTTTGAACACACAGTAATTAAAAGTAGAGATTTTTCATAACTGATAGTAACGTGTCCCGGCTTCGCACGGGTGCACTGTAGATAATACACAAAAAACTTACTGTATACTTAAATAAAATACTGTATACCGGATTAAAATGCGATTTATTATTTATATTGTTTAAATTATTTATCCCGACGTTTCGGATGCTTTTCAGCAACCGTGGTCACGGGAGACTGAAAGATGACAGTTGTCTTATATTTGAAATGTCACAAAGTTGCCATATTTAATTCAATTAAATTAAAAAAAAAATAATCGATTAATTTAGGTAACACAATGTACATCTATGAACGTCAATAAAAAATAATACATATTAAATGCTTCTAATTTTACATTTACTACCCGTTCACAAATCAAGGGGTATACAGTATTTTATTTAAATGTGTGATACTCGCGTTAATAAAAGACAATATTACTGTATACAGTTACTCGCTGATAATGTAGCTTTCTACTGGTGAAATAATTTTTAAAATTGGTTCAGTAGATCACCTTGGGTTACATTATTCAAGTTTTAGTAGGGATCCCTAACTATTTCTGGAAATAAATATAGCCTATGTTACTCGGTGAAGATGTAGATGTAGCTTTCTAACGGTTGAGTCGTTCTTGATTTAAATTGTAACAAACAAACAAAATGTTTTCTCTTTATAATATTAGTATAGATAATCGTAATAAACCTCCGTAGTTCAAAAGTACACACAAAGACGTTTAAAAGAAACGATATTAAATCTTGAAAATATTACCACATTTTTATTGAAAAGGAACAATAGAATCCGTCACGTGCAGCGATGTCGGCGCTGCTACTTTAAAGTCGTTTAACTCATATTGTAAACGTGGATCGCTTAAAGAGCTGCATTGGAGTGAACTTTTGAATTAAAGATAGATCACGTTCGTGGGTGTCGATTTATTTTTCCTTTGATATAGTAAATGTTGAATTTTGAGCAAGAAATTTTAACTTTATTATGTTTCGGCAGCGACTTCTCCCGTTTAATCTATAACTTTCACTTTATTTTTAACTAGCAACGCGCCTCAGCTTCACACGGGTGCAATGAAGATGAACTATACACAAAAAATAGCATATTATGTTACACGCTGATAATGTAGCTTTCTGTTGGTGAAAGAATTTTTAAAAAAGGTCCAGTGGTTTTTGAGTTTATTCATAACATACAAAAATATAAATCTTTCCTCTTTATAATATTAAGTATATAGTATATAGGCAAGGTATCAGCTATTTGTACCCTGCCCGACCGAAACGACTTTTTGTATATATGGCCGCCCCGTGGCTCAGCGCGTTTAGCACCGGAGATAATATTAGGTGTACCTGGGAAAACAAGATTGAAAATTTTTATTTCTGTTTTTTTTTTCTTACTTATTTTAAAATACTGGTCCTTCTCTTGATGTTCTTTAACTGTTATTAAAAATAAAAAAACCAAAAAAAAGTGTAAAATCAACAAATCTTGAGTTAACACTTTTTTAGGTTGATTTTTTAGACTTTTGTTATATTACATTAATTAAATCTGTAGAATAAAGTACACGCGTTCAACACTAAACTAAATTTAATAAAATAATATATGCAAAAGGGGAACTTTAATTACCTAATTTTAAAACATATGTCGCTATAACTCATTTTACTCGCCGAAAGGGTAATTAAACTTGGTTTATAATTAGTTTTCCAACACGCAAACAGAATAGCCGGGAACTAAAAATGCCCGACGATGTTGACTCATATCTCCAGCGAGTTGCGTGAAACGTATGAATCTGATGGACTTTCAACATGATGACACATTCTGAAATAGTATATTTTTTCCTATGAAATGTATACTTCTATGTTAAATTACTTAATACAAAGCTTACGCTTATGTCTGACCTTTAAATGAATAGATCATTGGACGTACTGATGAACATACAAGATATTGTTAGTATTATTTTTGGTTGTAAAGGTTGTAATTTTATGTGGATATTTGACAGTAAAAATTGTGACTTTTTTTTTAAGTGAATTGCAGTTAATGAGTCTGTTCTGTTAATTTATATGTAAACTAGCGACCCGCCCCGGCTTCGCACGGTTCTAGATTTTTTGACAAAAAAGAGCAGGGGTTGGTAATAGAAGAGTGAAAATATAAAGTTGTATGTATTTTTAATGCCACATAATAAAAAATAAAAATAAAAAAAATTCAAAAAAAGAAATTGGGGTGGACAGTGGACACCCCTTATCACTTAGGGGTTTGAAAGATAGACAGAAGCCGTTTTTTTAAAAATTAACAACTAATTTACGAATATAATATTAATTCGTAAACATTAGATATGAGTCTATAAAGTGACAAATTTCAATGTATTATTTACTTTATAAGCAGCTGATCGTCCTCTGTAAATTGCCAAACCATTTTTTTTTTACCTTCAGTGCTTAACGCAATGCATACGTCTGAAGTCAGTCATTGTATAAACAATTATAATACGTATAAAGACCACTTTAAAGCAATAAACACTGTTCCAGTGAATACAATGTCAATAACAATTGCTTTTATTGTATTTTCAGACAAACAGTATCTGCTTTGTCAAAGAGTCGTATTGTATCTTGAGCCTTGCAATGTTCAAAACAACTTAGTCAAATTACATAAATAAATAAATTAAATTTTTATATATTTCCGGTTCACCCTAAATATAAGTATTATGGTAACTTGGCTTCCATACTGGGAAAACTTTTAAAGATTTCATACTTCCTAGTAATTAATTACAATTGAATATTAAGATAATATACAAATACCATTTCAAATCGCCTCCGTTGCTCAGTTGGATTCGCGTTGTGAGGATCAGATGTATCGGGTTCGAGTAAAGGGAAAATAATTAAAAAAAAATTCGTTCGGACAGGGCACAGAATACTGATCACCTCCTTACATGTAAATAAAAATGATCAATGAAACAGACACAGAAATATCTCCCATTCCCCACTAGGGGACTTAGGAATTCACTATTACAACAAAGGATATAATTGTTTCGTTAAAAAGCGATTTATTAATGATTTGTTTCGAGTGCTTTGCAGCAAGCGTGCGCACGCGCAGACTAAAAGTGATAATTATCTGAATTGGATTATCATAAAAGACTTTTGTCGAGGAGGGGAGGGGATTAATGCCGGGCTTCCGCAACCGGACTCCAAGGTCGGCGTCTTCGGCGCAAGAAATCTCCTCGGGAGCCCCAAAGAGGAACTCTCACGGTGGTCTTAAAGTTGCTACACTAACGTCGTACTACTTAGTTGCTATAATGCGTGTCCAATTGTTTTTTACTATATTCGACATGGGATAATTACAGGACTCCAGATGTGGAAAAACCATCGCTTCTATTGAAATTTAGTATTTCAATGTCTGTTTGAGTCATCATCTATACTAATACTATAAAGAGGAAAGATTTGTATGTTTGTTAAGATTTAACTCAAAAACCACTGGACCGATTTTAAAAATCATTCCACCAATACAAAGGTACATTACTAGTGAGTAATATAGGCTATTTTTTGTGTATAGTACCCGTGCAAAGCCGGGACGTGTTAATAGATTTATGATAAAGTAGGCAATAAATTATGAAAAATCTATAGTGTTGATGAAAATAAATTATATCGATTTTTGAATAGCATAAAATTGTTAGGTAAACTTACAATGATTTATTTAGTTTATGTCCATTAGGTTTAACTAAGTTAGACTTGAATAGCCGCCGCCCAGCTGCCACCGTCTCAAGTGCTTATTTATTGAAGTTATACTTCTTTAGGCGCGTTATGAAAAAATGATGAGAGTGAAATTTTAAGATGCGCGCGCATCTGTGACACAAAATTAACATGATGAAGTTGGCTACAGATGACATGCGCGCGCACGTTGTCCCAAAAAAACGACATGATGAAGTTGGCTACAGAATAGAATTTGATTGATTTTAACATATTGCTTCGATATTTACTGCAGTTTTGTTTTTTAAATTTTTTCTTCAGACGCCAAAGAAGTATAACTTCTAACGCGTATACATAAGTACACACATACCTTTTTTTTATAACTTAAAGCATTTCTATAAAACTGCCATATCTAAAGTGTACACCTTAGTAACTAAATTGAAGTTGACAGGTTTCTTGATAAGAGGTTTTTGAGGTAATAAATATAAGTACAAAAAATGTTAAATAAAAGCCATATCGTAGAGTGTAGAAGAAAACTGTAATTAAAATACACAGTTGAATACTGTTAGAATTTTTATCGGTAAAACAAAATTTAAGGCTGTATCCAGGGATAATAAATTTAAGCTCTGGTATCAGAATAACTTAAAATAAACTTACTTTACTTAATACAATAATATATACTACTAAGCATTATTACTAAAACTTATTATTTCATTTTGTATAAATAGGTCATGCTTGCTATAAAAACATATGTTATTTGACTGTGAATAAAAAAAATTCACCTCTCACACAAATACTTATTTCTGATGTTAGGCTTTAAGTTTCTTTAGTCTATGTTATTTAACAGTAAATAAATAAGTTATCTCTCTCACAAATAATCATCTCAAAGAGAATCATAATTTCATTAAAATATTAAGATATCTGGGTCAAACTAGCACCAATTAGGCGCAGCTGGCTTGAATAGGGTCTAGACTTTGTAAATGACGTTCTGGCTATAATCAATGAAAAGTAACTGTAATTATAATTGTATTATCGTCGTTGCGCCTGCCAAATTCCATATGTGCATTTTTGTATAGTTTTGGGAAACAACGAAAAACGTATTATTGACTCACATACGGAGGTTTTCTTAACGGTCAAAACACATATGGACTTAGTTAAACTCATTTCCAGTTCGAATATCACAAAAAGGATTTTAGTAACACAGTAGAGAATAAAACGAAGATTATTTTTTGTGCAAAAACCAAAAATCAAAAAAATTCACATATGGAATTTGGCAGGCGCAACGACGTTATATTGTAATTGCTGTCGTCGGCGGTTTTTCCAACTTGGAAACCTTCAGCTCCTTGCAGCTCCTTACAAACAAGTTGTAAAACAAAACAATTGGCGATTAAAAAGAGCGGCGGAGAGTTTATTGCCAGTACTTGTTACTTTTCAATATCTGGGTTACCTGGTAGAAATCGCCACCAGGCGATAAGGTCGCCCCTTGTACATCCAATATATTTATGTTAGTATGTAAGTTATTTGTATTTCTTTGTTCTTTTTTTATTATGTACAATAAAGTTTTTTATTATTATTATTATTACTTCTCGTCCGTTCTACGCCCTTGATTTGAGAACTGGCAGTAGGTAAATGTAAAATTAGAAGTATTTAAATTGTTTTTATTTTTATTGATGTTCATAAGTATACATTGTGTTACCTAAGTGAATAAATAAATTGAATTGATTGATTGATTTTGAATTTGAATTTCAGTACACGAGCTTATACTTTACTCATAGGTCAGAAAAGTCTGCAAGCGTAGTATTGCGGATGTCTATGGATGGTAGTGATCACTTACCATCACGTGAGCCACCTACCTGTTTGTCCTTCTATTTTATAAAAAAAGCTAGCAACAATAACTAAGCAAGAAGCAATGATCGCAGTATTGATAGAACATTTTTACTTCTCCTAATTACCATAATTATTATACTTAATTATTATCATATTACCAAAGATTAAAAAATGTTTTTTTATGTACCTTATAAAGTTATTCCCGTTAAAATATATTTTGAACCATATCTAAGTTGTTTTTTAAAAAAGAGGCCATATTTTTATACGAGTATGCCGATTGTTCGCAATCAAAAGCAAGAATGGTGACAAAATAAAAAAGCACCTGTCAATTTAATGTCGAATGATTATTGGATTTTTTTCTAGTTTTAAACATTCAATAGCTTATATATGGCGACCGAATATTTTCTGTGTTCGAAGCTTATATTAAGAAGATTGGCAGTATCTATTTTTGATAGAAGTTGTTATTAAATAAGTTTTGTTATAATTATCTAGAGTTGTTTTTGTTATAATTAGTTGAATTCAGGGTAATACACAAATATAGGCTCTATCTTAGACTCTATACTGACCGCTGAGTATACGATTTGGATTACGATATTTGTGTCTGGAGTAAAAGAAATACGTGAAGTAGGTTAGACTGCACACTATCATAGTTCCATGGCTGATGTATTTTTACTTCTTTTCTAAATATAACTGTCGGTCCCATCGTTTTAAACTAAGAAACGTTTTTATTTAACGGCGTGAATTCAGTTCTTGGTTATGGGCAAATATTGGATTTTCATAGAAATAAATTGAATATTTGTTTATTTGACTTGAACAAAAAACGTCCACGACTATACACTAGTTCATGTTTAAATAAAAAATATAACAGCAAGTAAGCGTTTGTCAATGAGGGACTACACTAGGATGTATGAACGCCAACGCCTCAAACATAAACTCAGCAATTTTAACTCAAAAAAAAAAAATACACTTACAACGTCTGTCCAAATCTTATCAAGCAAAGCCGTATTTAAATATTATATGCTAGTAGAATAATAGAAAAAAAATCCCAATCACCTAACGGTTATTAACGAAATTCTATCCTACTACACAAAATTTCATAACAATCGGTCAAGCCATTTCGGAAGAGTTTTGTTACAAACAAACGACACGTGAATTTTATATTTTAAATGACATAATAATTGAACTATGTGAAATAAGAAGATAAGTATCCGCCGCAAGATTAGTATCGAAGCTGTGAAATTATAACTTGCCAAGTAACGCACACATGTCTGTCAATCATTTCCTTTTCTGGCATAATATAAATTTTGCATTTAGAAAGCCATGGCTTATTTTTCCTATATAAACGTCGTGAATATTCAGGCAACGTAACGGAATCACCTTAACCTGATAAGTAAAAAGGTTTTTCTTGAACCAAAAATTAGATTCCTCCACTGCTCCGAATGAATAATCCATTTAGATCTTCGAGGTGCCCGCGCGAATCAGTGAGGAACATTTCCTACCACAGCTTACTAAACACTGGCAGTTGTGAAACATTATTAAATATACAAACGGCTGGCAACGCATCCTCAAGACCTGTTGTGTAACGATTGTCGAGGGGCGGAGGTAGTCGCTTACATTTTTTTTAGACAAAACATAGGTAAACTGCTTTGATAGTGAATCGTTTTTTAAGTATTTTGAATTTTAAAAATTCTATAAATTTCCATTCTTGCCAAGGATATGCAATCCACGTAGGTATATATTTTGTCATTTATTTTATGAATAGTTTATTTTCAAATAATATTATATTTTTATTATTTAAATATACTTCATATTCATTTAGGTACTTAAAATGTATGCCACTGGATTTCATTTACATTATTGTCTTTTACGGAGATATCAAAACCGATGAATAAGTGTTCTATAAAATAAGGAAAAATAAATAAATATTTATTTCAAATCACAGCAGCAGGCTTCTCAATAGCCGCCACAATTTTTAATTATTCTTGTCTGCATACTTTTTAATTGTAAAACTGTATATAAGTCTTATATGGCAAATAAAAGTAGATATATATAAATATTTGAGAAACTGAAAAGCTCCTTCTCAGGGTCAAAAGCTCAATTCATATACAAATTGCACATCAAGTCAACTTTGGCCCAGTTTAGAAGGATTTTAAGGTACTACGCGTTTACTAATGCTTTATTGGTTTATAAGTTAGTGTTTTTGGTGGGATAGTACCTCAGTAAATCTAAATTTCTATATTATTATAAAATATATAAATAAATAAACCATAAATTTCCCAAAAATAGGGTGCGCTAAAGTTACCCTGATAGTTGGGTAACATTGTCCCACTTAAATAAAATCGATAATCTAAAAAGTTTCATTACTTTTAAGTCAAATTAACTTATGTTTTAAGATTAAAAATAGTCAATTTAACCATATAATATCTTTTTTTTTTCTTTTGGTAATAATAGTGTTTCCACAATTATAACAAAATGAAACTCCTTGGTAATCTAGAATCAACTTTTATTTAAAATCCTTTTAGGTATTTTTTACTGTTATAATCAGACTTGTATGCACTTAAAACTATAGCTAACAAAGTTAAAATTATTTAAATAATAGAAAATTTCTATTGAATCAACAGTTAACTTCAAAATAAAACAAACAAATGTTGATTCTCAATCCCCCCATTACATGTACAAAATTGATCATTAATGGCATACGAATCGCCTAGTTTTGTTTTGTACCGTCGCGGTCGCGTCGTCTAAATATGCTTTGAGGATGGCACATTAGGATATCAAGTTTAGATAAAGATTCTTTCTGGAAAAAGACTTCGTATTTGACAATGCAAAATTGAAATCTTATATCAAGCTTTTTGGTCATTTTTCCGATTTAATTTTTCTTTTTGGACTTTACTTGAGTTTGTTCGTCTATCTTCCCAAGTATTCCTCCATGGATTTCATACTTTCCTAAGATATGACATTTAAGACTTTCTCAGTTATCTCAGAATCAATAAATGAAAATGAAATGATATGAAAAAAATACTTTCACACCTTTAAATAAAAGACTACAACAATAACAAAATAATTTTACGTTTAGAAGCTTTAAAAGACATAAACATCCGAAGAGTGACTAGTGCGCTAATGTTAGGTTACCCTGATTGATTGTATTTCTTTTAATATAGCCAGAACTTAGGATTTTAAATAAAAGTCTTGGATACGGTGTGTAATTGCGACCAGAATATAAGATCTGTACCTACTACGTGTTTTCCATTTACGAAGTCCATTAGGGAAGGTGAGATTGAGTGTCACGAGGAATTTTTAATGCTAGCAAGAATGTTCGGTTCGTGACTCCTACTTGAATATTTAAGTGTGTGAGTCGACTGGGAAAATGTTTTCGCAGGGTTGCTAGATGCAATTTATTTTTTAATACTAGTTAGTACCTATCCGCAATTTAGTCCGCACAAATCGTCTTAGAATCTTTAAAGGACGATAAACTTTCTTTCTAAAATCCGATTTTGATGAAACAAAGTTATTATGTTACCCCAGATTAAGTTTTATCGTTAGTTTTGGATATTAGCTTCCACACCTACTTATTAGAGAGCCTTAAACTTTAGTTTTAAAAAAGTAACTGCCGAGTTTCTTGCCGGCCGGTTTACATGAATAGAGATGTTAAACAATTTGAAATGAAATGAAATCAAATACATTTATTCGGGACGGCACAAAAGTAAGTACAAGTACATGATAAATAATACAACTTAAAATATAAATTAACAATTAATAAATATAGGAAGAAGTGCCGCCACGAAAAGGGGAGGTACTCAGCATATGTCAGAGCATAAGCTCTGACGCTGATTTTCAGTAGTCCCCTGTGTGGTAATAATAAAAGCTATATAAACTAATTCAATTTGAAAGACCTGGAACTAAATATTTTTATATAGAATAAAATACAATATCAAAAATCTAAATAATATATAACAATAAAATATAACTAATGAAAAACATATAAAACACAAGAAGAACAGAGTAGGGAACAGTGTGAGGACTAGAAGAGCTGTTTGTCGCTTTGACATTTTGAATTTGACAGTCTATATAAAACTTCGCGCCTTTATATTATTTTTGAAGTTATACTTCTTTAGGCGCGTTATGAAAAAATGATGAGAGTGAAATTTTAAGATGCGCGCGCATCTGTGACACAAAATTAACATGATGAAGTTGGCTACAGATGACATGCGCGCGCATGATGTCCCAAAAAAACGACATGATGAAGTTGGCTACAGAATAGAATTTGATTGATTTTAACATTTTGCTTCGATATTTACTGCAGTTTTGTTTTTTAAAATTTTTCTTCAGACGCCAAAGAAGTATAACTTCTAACGCGTATACATAAGTACACACATACCTTTTTTTGTCTATGTTACTTTATCTCTGTGAACATCGCTGTTTATCGTTGTAATTGTTAATAATATTATTTAAAGTAAACTTGCAAATATATATTTCTTTGCATTATTTAATCTATGAAAAGTTATATTTGACTTAAATGATAATATGTATCTAATATCTACGCTGAGGGCAATAAAACCACCTATGTTTAAGTTATTTTAAATATTTTATCACAATTGTATTACTTGTTTGTGCAATAGAAAGTAGTAAATAAATAAAAGATAAGTATGAGTTCAGACAACAGATTTTCAACTGAATATACAAATAGTACTTGATCTTGCATTTCCAGAGTGTTTGATCTTTGTTTATATTTTCTACTAAATGTATGGACAATGATAGCCCTGTTTTGCATCAGACGTTTAATTTTAAAACTTGGAATGTTTGCGTATCCCATCGTCTAGGACAATGTGATGTAAGAGGCAGTAAGTTTTTATTTATGACGACTTTTATTTCGCAGCTTTAATGAAGTTTTATTTTGATAGTTATCTCTGGAATATATATTTTTTATTACTTAGATTTGTTTTTGACCGCGACTTCGTTACAAACGTATTTTTAATAATTCTGACATGATACAAGAATAGCTGATGAATGAATTGGGAATTAAATTTGTATTGAAATCTTTAGATTTTTTTTTGGTGCAAAAAAATTATTTAATAAAAAAGTTTTTTTTTTTAAGTTGATTTTGATAAATCATAGTATAAAACAAAGCGGATATCTGCGTCTAAAACACGCAACGAATTTTAAGAATTTCATTCTAACATATACATCACGCCTCTTTCGCATAAGGGTAGGCAGAGATCATATAACTCATATGCTCCGATCCTTGCCTACAACGTTCGTTTCTTCTACTTTCATCAACGCTTTAAGAAAATTCAACGTTTTATAATCAAGGTTAAAGCGCTGACATTGCTTACGCTAACAAAACCTTAAGCCATACCATTTGATATGTCATGTAATTTTTTTAGTATTTTTTTTGTCGATTCCTACTCGTTGTCAACAAGACAAGAAAAACTAGGTTTTTTTTTTCTAATGCTGTTAATTCTTTACAATATTTTAATGAAATAATAATATAAGCAATGGAATACAATTAGGTACCTAAAATAATTTAACACAAAAATACTTCAAAAGTATGACTCAAGAACAGTTAGTACGAAAAGTTTGCAGAAGAACAAAAAAAAAACAAAATATTGCACACCATTCAAGCAAAAAAAACCTCTCCAATTTCGCTAAGTACTCCATACAATAGCGAATGACCTGAATTACCATGCGAGGCTGTAAAAAATACCTGAGTACCTTGATTATCATAAGCCCAATTACATACTACGCCAAGTTCTGAATATAATATACGGAGCCGCTGAAGTAGGAATAATTTGATTCCACAATGCATTCATCCAATTACTTATGTATTACGAGAATGAACTCATATTTCTGAAGACCGCCGTATATTTTTAATCAACGTGCAAACAAAGAATCCACACTGTTTATTTAGTAAAATATGTTATATGAAATAATACTGTTTTCAGTTTTCTGGGATTTTACGATTTGTTTTGTCCCGTGTTTAAATCTCTGGGTAAACTCTAAAAAAAAAAACTAAAAGGGAATAAAAAATCCATCCGGTGGAGGACGGTCGCAGTATCCACGACAATATCTCTTCAGGAAGATTATCTATACTAATATTTTAAACAGGAAATATATGTTTTAGTATATTCCTTTATTTGTTTGTTTGCTACGATTTAACTGAAAAACTACTCGGGCGAATATTCTTTCACCAATAGAACGCTACATTATATCAGCGAGTATATATAGGTTAGTCGAGTTTTTTTGTGTATCGTATCTACATTGCACCCGTGCGAAGCCGGGGTGGATCGTTACGCTAGTATAAAATATTTCTGATAATAAGGTCCAAGCTAAGCCGTGACGATCTACTAGTATAGCATGATATAATAGATTAAAGTACGGGATTTCGCATGATAGAACCGTTTGAAAATTTCAAAGGATCCTTGGCACATGTTTGTACGCTCGTGCGATAATCGTTTTATTCGTCCTTCACTTATTTCAGGAATCGCGTGAATTCGCTTTGAAATTGTTAATATATATGTCTATTATATATAAAGATGGGTTTGTATTGAACGTATTCAACAATCCTAAAAATACTTAAAAATCGTATCAAGAGAAGTTGAAGCGATACACGGGCCAGGAAAGTTAATTTTTGAGTAAAAGCCATCGCCTCCCTAAACTATCATTTTCTAAGCTTCTTATGGTCCACTTGAAGGCTTTCATAAAGGGATGCTATAGCCCACTTAGACAGTGGCGTTGTAAGACCTAAATTTTATGTGGGCAAGATTCATTCTGCGGGGCCCTCTGCCAGCGCAAAAATTGTTTTTTTTTTAATTTTTTTTGGCGCAGGCTCGGCTTTTAAGTAACGCATAAATTTTCGGGGCGCGAGGCCCCCTGGGTCACGAGGCCGTAAGCGGTGGCTCACGTCGCCCACGCCTTACGCCGCCACTGCACTTAGGCATATGTCCAGTGTCTTTTTTAGCATATTTATGTAATGGTAATGATAAGGTAAACTGTAACCATGACACGTCAGCCAGAGTAATAATCAATTTTTACCTACGTCTGGGGCTTTCGAGCAGATTATGATCCCATTGCTCTTAGCATAATCATGAGAAAAATTGTAAATATTGTTTTCCGATTTTTTAAATTATAAATTTAATATACAGAAAAAGCAACTAGTATTAATTTTCGAAGTTTAAAGTTTGTAAAAGCTTTTTGGTTTTGGTAGGTATTTCACAAATGTATTTTCATGATTTTCATTATAATTGTTTGAATAATAATGTTTAACTATTTCAAGAAATGGGAAGACTAATTATTAACTGAAGAGCCCATGTATTTTTATCAGAAAAAATACGCATCGCCAATGACAAAATTATCACTAAACTCTGAAAAAACTAGTCTTATGCCAAGTGCGTCATGTCGTAAAAAATAATTTCCACACTTCTGTGAAGGGACTGTTTCGTGTGTCTGTTAGTTTAGTGTAATTAGGGTCAAGCAGACGTCAGAAATACGTCACGGCGCACAGTACTAACTCTTCAAGCAGTAAAGAGTCAGTCAAGAAGAGTTATGAAATAATGAGGCGCAAAGCATCACCGACAAATTATTACAACGTTGTCACCGTTTTTACTTAAAAAATAGAGCTTTTATACGTTCAGTCACCTGTTTGTCAATTTGTCTATTTTAACTCATTGCATCAGAATCGTATGAATGAAAACAAAACAAATTGCATCATTTTATAAGAATTTGTTGACCTAATTATAAATGTACAGCGGAAGTAATTATATTTATACATTGATGTAATTTTAACTCCAAGGCATTTTTTGTAGTTGCACTGCTTAACAAACCTATGTAGATAACTAATAAAATGAATACTAACATAATAATATGTATGTTAAATTTTTCAAGATAATAAGATCGAGTGTAAAATAGGAATAAGTCAGTAAGTGATGACATTATTACACTCTACGGATTGTAAAATCAAATTAAAAAAACTTAAAGAAGTTCATATTATATGAAAATGAATGCCGTCTTTACCTCCGAAACTATCAAGTTTTGAAGAACATAGAGGGATAAAAAACCGTGCATGGGAAAAACTTTCACAAAGTTCACATTCAAAGACACAGGTTTTGTGTCTCTTTAACTATTCATTACTAGTTTTTTAAATTTTATTGTTTTGAATCCGAGACTTTCTTTACTAGACGCAATGCGCAAGCCGCTGAGACATAAAATCAGAGGTGGATATAATAATTAACTTAATCTTAGGAGACAAACTTAATCTTAAGTAGGCTTAAACAACTGCCTAAAAAATAGACTACCGCATTACTTATTCCTGAGCAATCAGCTTATGTGCATTAAGCCGCTATATCTAGGCTGAGAACTTCCGAGGCCGAAGGTGGATGTCTTATCTCAAATTAGGCCCTTGATGTATTCTGACAGAACGGTAATGGACATGACTGGTTTCTTTCATTTAAAAGATACCATTAAGTTGATATTTGAAATCTCGGCTATAAATATGATAATGTATTTCTATCGGGGAGCGATTTTTCTCAGAAAACTCCTTCGGTGGAAACCGCTCAGACAGTATACATACATATTTTGATGGGATTATTGGATGAGTATGAATCAAAGATGAGTGTAGTTTTATGTTTTTATCAATCTGCTCGATTTTAAGTCAGTTCTTAAGTACTAAATATTTTTTATGTTAGATATCGACAGACGAGCATGAGGCTCACTTGACTGTAGGTGCTACATCAGTCAATGATGCGCTGTCGACCTACGTTTTACTTCGAGCATTCGGAAATCCATAGACTGAAACCGAAACGCGCAATATTAACGCTAATTCTTCGTCTAGACAGCTTATTGTCTAGCAAATATTAATTAATTAAATCTTTATTTCAAAACAAATAACCGTATTATAAGGTTATAGCAAATTAAATATTTTTCTTTGTTTTGTTTTATATTTACAAGTTGATACTTACTGCATACGATTGTTAATTAATTATTATATGTGAATATTAGATTAACAATAACTAAGATTAAAAATAAATTGATCACCAAGTTATCATTATCATTATAATGATCATTCAGAGATGACTTATAGAGTCGACTCATAATGGCAGAACTCTCAAAAATACTTCCAAAAATAAAATAAAAAAATATTAAGATTCATGAGAAAATTAAAAGCCATCTTTCAAGTAATTAATTGGCGTGTTGATAAATTAGACAATTTATCGTACTTCATAAAGAATTTGGGGCAATTAATTTCTCTTATTAATTCTCTTTGCGGTAAAGCTTTGCATTTTCAAATACTTTGGCTGAATTGTATACATTTCTAGATTATTTGATATCAACTTCTTTCTAAATACCGAGTAAAAATATTCGCGTCGCGTGGGTTATTATACTCTAATAGTCTTTCAGTGACGACCTTAAATATAACTACAGTAATTAAAATAATTGTAAGACCCTCATAACTTTAACACTAAAAGATAATTCTAGTTTTTATCCTTTTCAGACCTAATAAATATCATAATCTGTATATATAAAAGAGATTCCCACCCATATATTGACTCATCATGATATCTCTGGAACCATAAGGCGTAGCGACTTGAAATATCGTAGGAATATTCCTTTCGCCGAGTAGAGGTCAGCTAAGAACGGATTTTACGAAATTCCACCCACAAGGGGGGTGAGGGGGCCATTGCTAGTATTTATATAAGTAAGATACAAACTAAACTATTTATCAATACATTTTATTCGCAAGTTATATTTTATTTATTCACAAGTATTGTTAATCATTTTATCAGGTTATCTATTTTAAGCGTAAGCAAGGGCAGTTGAAAAACAAATTAATACATTTATAATGTACATAATATATATCATATTACATCGATCTAGTAAACAACCACGCAATTCCTTAGACCCTTCCTGCTTCGCACAACCAGCTGTCTCAGGCGGTTTTCCGACCCAATAGGCAGCGGAACCTTCTAGAAACGAGCCTACTCATTCCTTAAAGATGATGTTGATATAATATGTGGCAGTGATCACTTACTATGATTCAACAGCATTTGCATATCTATACTAAGAAGAAAATTTAGTTTGTTTGCTTGTTACGATATAACTCATAAAGTACTGGACCGGTTTTAATAATTCTTTCCCCAAATAGAAAGCTTCATTATCAGCGAGTAACATAGGCTTTTTTGTGTATAGTACATCTAAAGTGCACCCGTGTGAAGCCGGTTTTACTAGTGTTTCTATATAATAAGAGCTATAAGTAATTAACTATTAATTTACTCCCTAATCAAGCCAGTAACGTCTGTTTAAGTTCGTCTGTCCGTCTGTCCAAACAGCGGAAGCGGCACGTGGCGTTCCAATAAAACGGCCGTGTTTACAAATACACGCTATTTATATCTGGCGAGGATTTGAAAACCATTCAGCGTTCTTAGTTACGTGATACGAGTCATTGGAAACTCTACGATACATTTTATTTGGGATAATATATTATTATATTAGTATTGTAATACTCGTATGGGACATGATTTCTGAATTTTATATTGTAAGTTTTCTTGTATTGTATAATACGGCTTAATCTATAAAAAAATAAATTAAAGTTTAATTTCTGTCAATCATTACCTATTCTGTGGTACGGTTCCCAATTTATTTTTTATTTAATTATTTTTCAAGATTTTTTTCGGAACTTCTGTGATTTTCTGCAACCTAATTTTGAAGAAAAAAGACGATGACAAATTCTTTAATTATTTATGCAAAAGAGAAGATTCCTATAAAATACTACTTATATAAAAAAAAAACCGGAACCACAAAAAGCTATTTTGCTAGCATTTCTTTTATATATCATACAGATTACTGGTAATGTAAAATTCATTTTATACACAGATTCCGCTTAAAGGTAAACCCGATTCGAACTGCTATCGATTCCGATTCAATGAAGAGTAATATCAGTTAAATTCGCGCATCTGTAGGGCTATTACCAAAATCGAAATACGAAGTTTCGTTTGACGGAACGTACATTTTCCTATTACGTAAGTGTTTCGGATCCGACGATCGATGCGAAGTTCGCGATTAGACATTTTGCCTTTCGTTTACCTTATTACCAAGTTCACTTGACGATTACTTTTTCGTTGTTTGACATTATTGTAATCGTAACAATAACCTCACTTTTTACGACAGACTTGTAGCTTTCGTTTAATATAAACATTATTTATTTTTATTCTAAAATGGCACGTTTTTTGTTGTACGAAGAGGTATTGCACGAAGAAAATCATAAAAGAGCCAAAGAACGACTTAGGCTTCGACAATATTTTTTAAATAAGCAAATTCCCGATGAGGAATTTGTTCTAAAATATCACCTTAGTCGAACTTTATTATATTTGAAAATCTGTGCGAAGAGATAAAACCAATTATGCCTCCCAACAAAAATGCCAGAGGAATTGATCTTACTATCAAGGTAAGTTATATTAATATTAAGGTTTCCAACTTTATCAAATTTCTTATAAGAACTCAATATTTAAGTCCTAATTATGTAGAACATTCATTTATTAGTAGGTATAAATATAAAATATATATAATAATATTTATATTTAATAATATATAATAGTTTTTTTTTGTTCCCTACAAATAATTAAATAATACTTATAACTTTACTCACTAAAAACTTCAAATCTTTAAATTAGTTTACAAAAACCCGCGAAACAATTGTGAACTAACCACAGATTAGGTAAAGATAGAATGTAATAAATGACATATGTTCCGTCAAACTTTTAATAAAAATATTATTTTCTTGCAATAAAATAGAATTCGTTTTTAAAAAGATAGCATAACAGTTATATAATGCAATTCCACTATTTAATTACAAGTTTTCATGACGAAAAGCCTTTTTATAAGTTTCTTATTTGTCATCGGTTTTCGCACGTTTTTATCGGAAATATAAGGATGTACACTCAAATCATCTTTTTGCAATATCTTCATGTCTATGGTTACGAAACGAAGTCCGTCCGTAGTATTCGGATCCGAACTGCTTTGGTAATAGGTTTGAATACGAAGTTCGTTGTTCTTTCGTTTCGGCCCGAAACTTCGGCGTTCGATTTTCGTAATAGGCCTCCTGAAGCTGATACGTTACGTACGTTAGTACTCGTAGCACTTGTGACGTCACTCGGATTATCATACGAATAATACTCAGTCTTAATATTTTCTCTTAACGCAAGTATCACACATTTAAATAAAATACTGTATACCGGATTGAATGAATGAATGAATTTGAAATTTCATTCATTCATACCGGATTAAAACGCGATTTATTATTTATATTGTTTAAATTATTTATCCCGACGTTTCAGATGCTTTTCAGCAAGCGTGGTCGCGGGGAGAAAGATGACAGTTGTCTGATTTTTGAAATGTCACAAAGTTGCCATAAGAACGCCATCTATTCCTACGGAGTTGATATTTAATGTAATTTTCTATATTATGACAATATTAACTAACGATGTCCTCTTGTTTTTTAGTATGTTTGATTTGGAGTTTTAGATTTTTAATTACTGGATCCCAGATGTTGGAAAATCTCAAACCATCTTCACTATTGAAGTTAGGGTGTTTTTTCAATAGCCTCGCGTACTAGTCTATTTCAATACTGAGAGTTAATAATATCAAGTTCATTTGTTTATTTATAACACAGAGTATGGCAACTATATACTATACGATTATTCGATACAGTTAACTACGATGCAATATAATTAATATTACAGACCCAATCTACACTAATACATATTATCAAGAGGAAATTATGTTTGTAACGAATAAACTCAAAAACTACTAGATCGATTTAAAAAATTACTTCAACAATTAAAAGCTACATTATCAGCGAGTAACGAAGGCTATATATGTATATATGTATCTATATAGATATAGTACATCTAGATTGCACCCGTGCGAAGATGGGCCGTTTTGCTAGTAAATAATATTATATTTCAAATTAGCTCCTTATTTTCGCGACCATGGATTCTGTAAAATCTTATCATTATATCAGTTTTGGCTCATTTTTTATTTCAGGCAGTTTATTAAAAATGTCTATACATTTATAATGTACATCGTTCTTATAGATTATGTACGTAGGATATATGTGTGTGTGCGTGCAGTAAATTACTTTTTTATAAAGGGGAAGGTCCTTATTTCCTTATTTTATCTTGACCTCACTCTCCGCGATAGTGCAGTACGGGGAGAATGTAGAGCTCTGATCACTAGCAACTCTCTTTTTTTATATTATAGGGGGCAAACGAGCTTGCGGCTCACCTGATGGAAAGTGAACACTGCCATGAACATCTGCAACACCAGAGGACTTGCAGATGCGTTGCTGGCCTTTAATAATCAAAGAGTCTGGTGACCCATCCCACGACATGCCTTCTTGACCCTAAGGTCCCGCCGTATTGGGAACGTTTGCGCATCATTCCATGGCCTTGCGGGCAGTAAATGACGAAGCAGACAGCTAATTATTTAAACATATCATTTATGATTCCAAGCCCCGTCTTAATAGCATTAACACATCAGATTGTCTGTTATGGTAATTAAAAATTATATATATACTAGCTGACCCGGCAAAAGTTGTTTTGCCATGTAAATATTTTCTAAAAAGCAGGGGTTGGTAATAGAAGAGTGAAAATATAGGGTTATATGTATTTTTTAATGCCACATTATAAAAAAATAAAAACAATAAATTTCGTACAAATATAAAAAAAAAATTAAAGGTTGAACTACCCTTATCACTTAGGGGTATGAAAAATAGATAGTAGCCGATTCGCAGACCTACTGAATACGCATTTAAAATTTGGTAAAAATCGGTAAAGCAGTTTCGGAGGAGTACCTACGGTAACTAACATTGTGACATGGAAATTTTATATATTATTAGATTGAATAAGTGCAAGGTCGTTCTAGTTATTGTCTAAACAAAGTTGATCCTAAGTGAACAGCCGTGCCATACTATAAGACCTATATGAGTACTGAAATTTGCTATAAGACTCCAATGCCAAAACGTAATTTAAAGTTTTATCCATGATGAAAACGAATAAATATATTAATATAGGTAATATGTGACTTTGTGTCAGATCTCAATAGACGAGCATCAGACTCACTTGATAATAGGTAATATAAGCCACGGAACATTAATCATTAATGTGCCGTCGACCCATTTCTAACTTCGATTCAGAAATCCATAGTTTGAAACGAAACGCGAAATATGCACTTCACGATTTTTCCATCTATGAATTACATGGCCGATGGTCTCAAAATGTATCCTATTTATGTGGTCCTACGTATAATATCAATAGGGGATATATGTATACTAATATTATAAACAGGAAAGATTTGTTTGTTTGTTACGATTTAACTCAAAAAATACTGGATCGTTTTTAATTAATTCTTTCACCAGAAATTCATTATTTCAATAGAAAGCTACATTATCAGCGAGTAACATAGGCATATATTTTTAGTACATCTACATTGCACCCGTGCGAAGGCGGGGTGAATCGTTAGTTGAGATATATAGGACGTCACCGATTCTCATATAAGTCAGTACTCCTCGGCCTAACTTCAACACAGCACTTGATTAAGCCGAGTTTACACAAGTTACGCCTTTGATGTCTCGTGATTTAAACCTGGAATACATTATTAGTTGAAATGTTGCAACTCAATATTCCCTCAGAAGTTTATTTATTTTGAACAACTTGATGCGGTTGGGTTGTAAACTCCAATGGGTCACGCATTCGAATCCCGCCGCGAATGATTTAACTCATGTTTGACAACTTCGGGTATTAAACGTGTGGTAGAGATGGCAACGGAGTAACGAACCACCATTCGGAGATGGAAAAGATTCAATGTTTATCTATGGGAAAATACTCGAAAGGAACAGACAAGACATTACTAATTGATATCACTAGTTCACAAAATTTTACTTTTTGTCTGTTGCCGTGAATTTTGTGGGTGATTTTGTTTACTTATAACATGGTCTTTTCAAATATACCCTCAGAAAATTTTGTGCAGCTCGAATATTTTTGTTTTCGACGTTCATCATTTATGCTGATTTATTCGTTAATATCGTGGGTGTTTCAGTGTGTAATCATTAATTTCATAAGTTTTTGCGACATGAGTGGTTCAAGTAGAAGTTGTTTAAACTACCAACATTATTTTTGCTATATATGTGGAGACTATGTGCTAAAAAAAATAGAAAAGGTGTATCAGAGTGCGTTAAAAACTCCTACTTTTTCTACTTTGGGATATCGCTGGATAAAAATTATAAGTCTTGGGCTCCTGATTGTATTTGTAAATAGGGTGTTGAATATTTAAGATTATGGAAAGGCAGAAAAAAAGGTAGTTTTAAATTAAGAACTCCAACCATTTGGGTAGAACCGCGAAATCATCTGAATGACTGTTACTTATGGTTTATAATATGTAATATTAAATATTATATATTAATAATTATGAAATTATTAATATGTAATATGTAATATTTAGTCTAAAACTAACTAGTAGCTCGTAATAGAATTATTTTGCCGCCACTACATATTCAAATGAGAATCATGAAACAGTTTTTTAATGCACTCGATAAAAATGGGAACTACTTTTCCTACATTTGCCATAAATTTTCTCAGCTCACTATGAAAAAGATTATAGCCAGTATTTTTGACAGACCCCATATCATACAACTTCCAAAGATACTGGATTTATAAATTCTATGAGTAAGCTTGAATTAAGAGCATGGACAGCTTTCGTATCGATGATGCAGAACTTTCTCAGAAACAGAAAGTCAGAAAATTAAAACTGAACTTTTCAGAAAATTATACTGTCTTCTACAGACCTGCGTTTACAATTAAAAACTCTGAGATGCAATGTGAACATTAAATTCCACTTCCTCCGTAGTCATCTAGATAGGTTTTCAAAAAAAAATAGGAGACATGAGCGAAGAGCAGGAAGAGCGTATGCGTCAAGATTTACGCGTCATAGAGGAGCGTTATCAGAGTTTTTTTGGATGTCTGACTATTGCTCGTGCCCTATACGTTACTTCCCTAAGTCCACACATAAGAGAAGAGCTTTAAAGCGAAGTTTTTTGGAACTCAACGATTGTTTAAGTTTTTTAATAATAATTTTTCTTAGTAAATACATATAATTTTCATTTTTAACCGTAACTACCCGGAACTCATAAACTAGAGCTGATAAAAAAAATCTACTTATATATTTGTAACTAGCATATCATAAGTAGTCGACAACAGCAAAAATTGTATCGGCAACAGATACACTGTAAACTAGTGTATCCAAAGTCTGGTTAGTTCCTAAGATCATATGGACGGAAACAAAAATGCTTTCGAAAAAGAAAAGATCAGTCCTTTCACAGAATATTTAATTAGGTATATATTAAATTTAAAAATAATTAATTAAATTAAAATAAAATAAAACAATTTTTTAATTGGGGGCTCCCAAACAACAAACGTGATTTTTTGTCCGTTTTCATAGATAATGGTACGGAACTTTTCGTGCGCGAGTCCAACTCGCACTTGACCGACCTTTTATATATTATACGTAGATAAACCATGATCTTAATGTTTAGGTTACAAAAAAAAATAAAAAAAACAATAATTACCGTTATAAATACATTTAAAAACAAAAATGTAAAATAAAATTTTTTTTTTGGGCCAGGAACCTTTGCGTATTCAGAACTACTCCGCAAAGTTTTATCATAATCAGAGGAATAGTTTAAGAGTTCCAAGAGGATAAACATACTTTAATTGCTTTTTATTTATAAAGATAAACAAAGTCCAGAGATCTTCAGAAGTCACAGACAAAAGGTACAAGTCATATTTTACTTACACCTTTCATGTTTGGTGGGTTTCGGAGGTTTTTTAACACCATAACAATACACTTCCCTCTCTTTCTGTTTCACTTTGAAATTGAACATCGCACTTCACATCGCGTCGGCCATTTTTAACATACGTGCGCGTGCGCCGCCGTCTGACGTGGGACTCGCTCTATGATATATATAGAATGTGTCTGTTCCGTTAATTTACAGGTTACTTTATATTTTTAATGTATTTAGAATGTTTGTTATATTAACATGGAGTAATTGTATGGTTACATTTTGTTCATAAAAACAACCTCGGTAACATTTTAACATCATTCTTAAAATATTTTATTACTTATTTTTAATTTAACGGCTCGCTGATATGACAGGTTGAACCTGCTTGCGTTTCAATGGGTCGTGGGTTCGAATCATGCCAAGTTCGATATGATTACAACTTTCAAGTTGAGAGCGCATCATTTACTGATGTTCTGTGGCTGAGGTATCACCTACCATCAAGTGAACCTCATGCTCGTCTGTCGATATCTAACATAAAAAAATCGATAATCTAAGTGTAACTTTGCGTGGCTACTTCGTACTCGGATCAGAGTAGATCGAAGAAATATGTTCAAATAATAAAACACCATTCAAAAGCCGCGAGCAGATAGTGAACTTTCTAATGATGGAAGTAATAATATAAATATAATATACATATATTTAAATAAATTAATACTTTATACCGGATAAAATGCGGCTTATCATTTATGCCGTGGTCGCGGCAAACTGAAAAGTGAGAGCTGTCTGAATGTCTGTCTGTATCACAAAGTTGCCATATTAACGCCATCTATTCCTACGGAATTGATATTTACTGTAATTTTCTATATAATGGAAATATTGTCTTACAATAACCTCTTGTTTTTTAGTATGTTTGATTTGGGGCTTTAGATTTTTTATTACTGGATCCCAGGTGTTGAAAATTCTCAAACCATCTCTATTGAAGTTAGGGTGTGTTCATTAATTTCAATAGCCTCGCGTAAAATAATCTACTTCCTCTTGCAAGGATTTTCAGTTGGTCGAAACGTAATAGTTTGGCTTGTCTAAAGTATGTTAGAAAGACTCTAATACCTCTGCTTGTAGAAACTTTATCACAGAGCTGTGATGAACATGCCATAAGCAAACGCAAATTAAGTAGGTACCTATATACTGACGTGGCTTATTTCGGCAGCGCTGTAAAATCTCCATTATGCTGAAAGTTTAAGCTTTAAACTAAACGCAGCGTTTCGTGCACGGTTTACGAACATCAACAAAACTTGTGCTTGCATATTAGTATGTAATTTGCGCAGTGTATTCACCTACAAGTTAATTGGGGCACTGTGTGCGTATTACATACCTATAGGAAATGGTTTAAGCCGCGTTGACAATGTCGGCATTATGGGGGCCAAGCTAAGTAGCATTACGCTAGTACAATAGAAAAGGAAATATATGGGTTTAATATAGGTCTAAGATACATAATTTAATTTGGTGGTGGTACAACTTAGGTAGAAGTTGAACTTTGTATACATTTTTATCAATCTGTTTAATGATTTGAAACATCAATGAGACCGAATGGTACTCACTTGTTTTAAGTCACAGAATTGATAATGTTTCTGATATAAAAATTTGGTTAATTTGGTAAATAAACAAACACGCTTTCATATTTATACGTATTTTTTTAAGTAGTTATCTAATATATAAAATTTCCATGTCACAATGTTAGTTACCTCAGAAACGGCTTTACCGATTTTCACCAAATTTTAAATGCGTATTCAGTAGGTCTGAGAATCGGCTACTATCTATTTTTCATACCCCTAAGTGATAAGGGTTGTTCACCCTTAAATTTTTGGACGATTTTTTTTTGTTTTTATTTTTTTATAATGTGGCTTTAAAAAATACATACAACCCTAAAATTTTACTTTATTATCACCAACCCCTGCTTTTTTTTCAAAAAATATAGATCCGTGCGAAGCCGGGGCGGGTCGCTAGTATACATATATAAAAAAATCTTCATATTTGTGTATAGCTGTTTAAAGATCGGCAAAGAACCTGTCAAGCGGCGGATGTTCTATATAAAAAAAAAACCGAATAAAAATTGAAAAGATACATAAGCATAAAAAAAATTAAAAAGTGCTAATTGGAAAGGTGATCTAATACTCTTTGTATACACAATATGACCTGAAATGTGAAATGTGGCTTTTAAATATAATACTTTTTAACGGATTAAAACGCGATTTATTATTTATATTATTTATGCTGATGTTTCAGATGCTTTTCAGCCACCGTTCTAATCCGTTATAAAGCAAAGACTGAATACCGGTTAATTTACTATGGGAGTTATACCGGTATAATAAAGCTTTTTTTTAATATTTTTTCGTTTTTATTCATATTTACTGAAAAAAAAAATCTGTGGTAAGTTTAGTGTTAAATAATAATAAAAAAAAATAATAAAAATAATAAAAAATAATATCATGGTATCTCAGTCAGACACGTATTTTGGAAAATAAAAATTAACCGGTTTCAGTCCCTGTTATAGATTATTTTATTTAAATGTGTGATACTCGCGTTAATAAAAGACAATATCTGTGGCTTTTCCATCTATGAGTGAAGATTCGTTGCCCGATCGGAGTTTCAGTATACCTCCCATCCTCTTTTAAACTGACAAAATCTAGGGAAATTATGAATGTATAAAAACCGGTAGGTATACAACCCGCGAACTATAGAAAAGCAAGTATCTACTACCCAACGCTGCCAACGAGATCATCAAAAAACAGCCAGTTCAAAGATAAATCTGTAGACTGCTACTGGTTACTGTGGCTCTTCTAACTATTCGTTGCCCGATCGGAGTTTCAGTATACCTCCCATCCTCTTTTAAGCTGACAATATCTAGGGAAATTATGAATGTATAAAAACCGGTAGGTATACAACCCGCGAACTATAGAAAAGCAAGTATCTACTACCCAACGCTGCCAACGAGATCATCAAAAAACAGCCAGTTCAAAGATAAATCTGTAGACTGCTACTGGTTACTGTGGCTCTTCTAACTATTCGTTGCCCGATCGGAGTTTCAGTATACCTCCCATCCTCTTTTAAGCTGACAATATCTAGGGAAATTATGAATGTATAAAAACCGGTAGGTATACAACCCGCGAACTATAGAAAAGCAAGTATCTACTACCCAACGCTGCCAACGAGATCATCAAAAAACAGCCAGTTCAAAGATAAATCTGTAAACTGCTACTGGTTACTGTGGCTCTTCTAACTATTCGTTGCCCGATCCGAGGTTCAGTATACCTCCCATCCTATTTTTAAGAGGATATGTTGAGAATAATGCGGTTTTTCTATTACGTGTAACTTGTTCAGGCTGTGGATTATTTATATGAAAATTTTATTTTGCAGTGTCGCTTAAAAGGAAACAAAGGAAAGCAATGAAATTTTCTCGATTGAAAAAAAATGTGAAGTTATGTCCATTTTTACACATTTTTGGATCCCAAGGCATAACGGCAAAGACTTATTTAATTTAATTTAGTTTAAAGGATGTAGAATAAATGTCTTTAAGATTGCTCAAAACCGTTTTTTAATCAAATAAAGTATAGTAAAGTTGTGAAATGAATTAGTTTTGGCACATACGAGTACGTTGTTTTATTCCGAGCGCGTTCAAGCTACAGCTATCTCGTTTTTTTACATGTCTCAAGTAATTATTTCAATCTCGCTCGCTCACATTCAATAGAACGATGTCGAAGGGCCTATGTCGATGTCGGCCTGCGAGCCTCATCGACATAGGCCCTTAACTGACAAGACATAGGAAAATTAAAAATGTGTCAAAACCGGTGGGTATCAAACCCCCGATCAGAACGCAAGTACTACCCAACACGCCAACAAGCTCACTAAATAACATTCAGTTCAAAGATAAGTAGATTGCTACCGGTTGTATCTAAAGCGGTAATCACACTGTTCCGTCGTCTAAACAACGTGTATTTTATTTGTTTATTTATTTCCACACTTGTAAATACAGCTTCACTTTGGAATTCACACGTGTTATGAGCTTTTATTATGTTCAAGTGATAATATATTTTTCTTTTTATAAAGAACTAGCAACGCACCCCGGCTTCACACGGGTGCAATGTAGATGTACTATATACAAAACAGCCTATGTTACTCGCTGATAATGTAGCTTTCTATTGGTGAAAGTTTTTTTTTTAAATCGGTCCAGTAGTTTTTAAGTTTATTCGTTACATATAAAAATACAAATCTTTCCTCTTTATAATATTATTTAGTATAGATAAAACATAAACCACACTTTGTAGTTAAACCAGCTGATATACACCAGCTATTCATATATATCTATACTAATACTACTAATATTATAAAGAGGAAAGATTTGTATTTTTGTATGTTTGTATGTTAAGAATAAACTCAAAAGTTACTGGACCGATTTTAAAAATTCTTTCACCAATAGAAAGCTACATTATCAGCGAGTAAGTAAGAAGGCAATTTTTTGTGTACATCTACATTGCACCCGTGCAAAGCCGGGGCGTGTTGCTAGTATTATACAAAACTGTTTCGTAAGACCTCATTAGATTTCTTCAAGTGCAAATAGTAAACAAACGTCACAACCACATTACGCGAAGTCGGTCAAGTTGATTTCTGTCGAAACGAAATCTAATTTAAATATCCCGCGCCCTGAGTGATTCACTCAGGAAACAGGCGAAAATAGATTGGAGAAGTCTATAAGTCAAAATAAATTACAGTTGCCAAGTGGAAGTGGTTTCAAAGGCGCTTTGTTTGAGGTTTATTTGAGATTGAACGATATTTTCGTGGATAGTCATTTGGGGTATTTCATCTGTAATACATTAATAGAACAATATTTAGGTAATTTAGATGCAGAATGGAACATAAGGTCCGTTATATTGAGAAGACTTTTAAAGGATAAAGGAGTACACCGTATCATATTAATACAAAGATCATCCTTCGCTGCCGATGCATTTTTGTGCATTATAGCACACCTTTTAAGCACTTGTCTAGACGTTGCAGTTTTTTTATAACGAATAAGCTGCCCCCAAATGTGCGAATATTGTACATATGAATTGACAAAATTTTGTCGACCGATTTCTCGTGTTTTAATCGATTATCCCTTTATGTCTTCTGGGTCTAACATGACAATTACACTTAAAACTCGACTTTTAATATCAAAAATATATCCCTGCTTGAATACAAAACTGCCACAAGTCAAACACACTTTTTTACAGAAGAGCTCATGAAAGAACAAAAAACGTAAACGAAAGTCCTTTTGTAAAAAACTGGAGTTTGACTTGTGGCAGTTTTGTATTCAAGCAGCGATATATATTTGTCGATCGAGATCTTTTCTATCAAAATACGAAAATAGAACAAAAAAACATGCATGTTCTTCTGTTGCAGAAATACGACACAGGCGGTAGGGGCACGGAAATATCGGACACAAGCGGTCAAAAGGTTAAGCATAATTACTTTTTATATGTAATAAAATCATAAGAGAATTTCATCATCTACTATATCTTCTATTAAAGAAATAATCATAATACATGTGTGTTAATATTAAATTCCTAAATAATGTATTTACTAAGATTTACTATTAAGTAAAAGCCACTATTCCTATAAAATTCTAGAGTAGGTAATTAGAAAATAAAATGTATTTCAGAAGTTAGTACTATTTCACTTCAGCTTAAAATACGACACCGCCCGCCCAAACTATATGGGCGGAATGGCTCATGGGCAATACGGTTGGCATTAAGTACGTAATTAAAGTCTTCCACACGTCCGGCCATTCTACCTCCCAAAGCACTGAGTGAAGGTCCGAAGTTTGTGAAATACTTTCGAACATTTTATTTGAGAACGTTACGATTTTAAGTCTAGATGTTTTCATATGCCTACTAACGTAATTCTTAGATACGAGGGTGAATCAAAAAATTCTTGGAATCAATATTAAAAAATGCAAAGATTTAAATAATAATATTTTATTTTTCTACATAATCTCCCTCCAATGCAATGCATTTAGAATAACGCGTTTCTAACTTCCTTATTCCTTGTGAAAAAAAATTATTTTCTTGACTCTCGAAAAAGTCCTCTACGTCAGCTATAACCGCGTCATTATCGTGAAATTTTGTTCCACGAATTTCCTCTTTTAATTTTGGAAATAAGTGAAAATCACTTGGGGCTAAGTCCGGAGAATATGGTGGGTGGTCAAGGAGATTGAAGCCAGCACAGCGGATTGCGTTGAGCGCAACTTCCGATCGATGAGCAGGAGCGTTATCTTGAAGGAACAACACGCCCAACGACAGTTTTCCACGACGTTTTTCTTTAATCGCTTCACGCACTTTCGGGATTAAATTTGCATAATAGGGTCCAGTAATCGTCTGGCCTTTTGGCATGTAATCAATAAAAAGGATTCCTTCACTATCCCAGAACACAGAGGCCATAACTTTGCCAGCGGTAGGAGCAACTCGAAATTTCTTGATGGATGGAGAGGATGGTCGTTTCCAAGACATGCTTTGTCTTTTAGTTTCAGGATCAAAATGGTGGACCCACGTTTCATCCATGGTGACAAGACGACGGCAAAAATTATCCGAATCACGCTGGAACATTTCGAGATTACGCTTGGAAATTTCCAAACGTCGCTTTTTGTTTTCGTCGGTTAACATTCGTGGCACCCATCTTGCAGACACTTTTTTGAACCCCAGTGAATCAATTAAAATGGATTGAACGCTACCAAAAGATATCTTTAGGATCTCAGCTATATGTTTTATAGTCATTCTTCTGTCTTCCAAAACCAGATTCTCAACCTTTTTGACATTTTCTTCTGTAACGGAGGTTGAAGGCCGCCCAGAACGCGGGTCATCTTTACAGCTTGATCTACCTCTTTTAAATTCAGCCACCCAATACGCAACCGTAGAATAGGGTACAGCATCACCCCCTAATGTCTGCTGAATGTCCAAAAAAATTTCCTTCGTAGACATTTTTTTCAAACTGAGATATTTTATCACCGCACGTAACTTACTTTTATCCATAATTTTGACTTTTTAGCAACTCGTTGCACAAAAAAATTTATTACATGCGAACGAACTGACAAAAACAAGTGACAGTCTGCATAAATATAGTGTGATAGACACTCTTTAATTTGAATATCGAACTTGATCCAAAAAGGTTTCATATATATGCACTTCTAAGAACTTTTTGATTCACCCTGGTACATGTGGGGAGATACGTAGGGACGAATCTTTGCGATGACGTTGTATCAAGGCGTTTATTGTTTCCTCTTCGTAGATCATATAAAGGTAAATTAATTTTTTTGTTTGACTTTTAATTAAATTATCAATCAATCATCAATGTTCTATAGTTTTTGTGTGAAAACAATTGTAGTGGAAGCATGTTTACTAAACGTGACATTGGTCGGCGTAGCCTCAAAATGATTGGATATTAGAACAGTCTGACTTATTTACAATCTTCTCAATGTGTTTTAATGTACTCGTAAGTTAAAAAAGATATGACCGATAATTTACAACTTCGTACACGTAATTATATTTGATATGATGTTGCCAAAAATATCCTTATATTTTTATAAACGAATCGACTTATAGTTCTATCTTAGCCGTAGCGTTCGTAAGCGTTTTTCGTTCCCGTATATTTCTACGCGTACGATACCTGTCAGACCGGCATAATGTTACCTCAACCGCGACTACAGGTCTTGTGTTACGGGTAATGAATGCTTTTATAGCGGCGCTGTTACCGTCAACTATGTGCCCATATAAGTGAAATGGCTCCGAATAATACTCTCAAACAATGCTTTTGACTTTTGTGAAGTTAAATGGATAGAGTTGTAGGACTGTTTTTGTTTAAAAGCTGTAATTAGTCGTTAATTGTTTTAAAAAAAGAATTTATTATATTCCTTATAAATTCTACATTCTTAAAATCTCATCGGTGAGTGGCGAAAGAAAATGCAGATATTCAACTTGTTTATTAGCAGCTAGGGTTTATTTTCACAGCGTTGATTTTCAGCATATTTCTAGGTAACTGCTGGAGTGCCAGTAAACACTAAAAGATATTAAAAAAGAGAAACATATCATTATAAAACGAACCACAATTCCAAAATCGAAAAATTGTGCAGACTTCGTATTTCGGCTTGAGTCTGAATGTCCAAATACTACTTATGAGCTTCAAGCTGTATGTTTTTAACTGATATAATAACAATGACATGCATTCAGTACTTTTTCTTATCTAACTTTTTATACAGTGAAAAGTAGTCAGCATACTCAGTAGCTATTGTAACTGAAAAATGTCTAAACAACGTTTTCATGCTACAAAACCTCAAGAGGCTAACCATTAAGTGCTCAACTCATATCGACCCAACCGCACTACAGTGTATATTTCAACAGTATGGTAACTCCAATAAAACGTTCGCAAAAACTGCCACACGCTTATTTAGACTCGTAGCAACTAGAGTCCCAATTCGTTGACTATTAACTGAAATCACTATTAGATAATTGTTATAGGAATATTAGGTGTATGAAACAAAAGTAAAGAATGTTTTAGCAATCACTTAAGTTAACAAAAATTGCTTAAAAAAATATAACTATGTTTTTCTTTGTCAGATATATCTACAGACGAGCATGAAACTCACTTGACTGTATATGATACTAAGGTGTCACACACACTGGCCACAGGTATCAATCAGTGATAGGTTCTGGGCTTATATTTTACTTAGAGCATTCGCAAAGACACCGATTGCAATTACACCACAAACAATAAATTAATTATATCAAAATACTTTTTCATATCTTCACTTTTTGATTCACACTATATTTAAATGTGACGTCCTAATTTTTCCGAACAATTACGACAACTCTAACCGGTTAAATTATGTTAAACCCTGTACTATAGTTTCTGGTACAAATATTTAACATAAAATTCAAATAAAGAATATTTGTGTTTTACAATCGTTATATTTAAATTAAAATAAATATTCAGTTTCCTCATTAAATGCGTTTTTAAAGAAATGGACAACTGTCTTGAATTTCACTGTGCCTGTTGTATGCAAACCATTTCACAAGCATTGTTACGAGAGGGGTAAGTGGGAGATGACTGAGAATATGCCGGTTGTCCTTTGAAAAATCTAGGCCGTCATTCTACAGCTGTATCGAGGGGATACTTAATGAACTAAGTTAATTAACTAGAATTCTAAATGAGCTCTCAAAAGCATGTGCGCATCTACCCAGGTTTTTTAATTTAGAAAGTAGGTGACCTGTTTTAAAGTGGATTTTGTTGGATTTTATTTAATATCGAGTGGTTTATTTAGTTAGAGTCATTATGGAGGTGACCTGAATAATTCACTAATATTTAAGTTGATATTTGAGAAGCTTTTGAGTTTATTTAATTGGCTTATTGAGATTAAATATATAATTTCTTTTTCAATATCTTACTGAAATGACTTACAAAATAGCCACTGGTGTTACTTATGGTGGATACCTAAACGTCCGAAAAGCCAAAACCGAATTTTGACTTCAAATTTTGTACACACGTTCCATTTGGTTCCCCAAGGGTCTCCGTGAAAGAATTTTTGGCAACTAACAATATTTTTCAAAATATTGATTTTTTGGTTACAGAAAATGGTACTCACCTCCGATTTTAACTCTCTGCAACTGCCAAAAATAAAAAATTGTATATGGTAACCCTAGGCCTATCTAGTCTACTAGTAAATCCGCCGAGCTGAGGTATCACCATCAAGTGGATATCTACAAAATCAAGCAAAGCCGTGAATGAAATCCAGTATTCTCCACGACCAGCTTGACAAACAATATTGTTCACAAAGCTACTTAATTATCAAGTACCATAACTTGTGAATTAATTATCAAACTTGAGGTAACAGCAAGGCCTGTAAATCACAGAACTATCAGCAGACAAGTTTAATTAACTCTTTAAAACTTGTTCCATCTTCAACTTGAATGTGTCTTATATTGCGATATATTAGAGTAAACATTACACGTAAATGAAAAAAATTCAGTCAGTCTTCGGTTTACCACGATTTCTGTCAATCGATTTGTTGTAGGAAGTTAAAAAGTTAAAGGCCGGCAACGCACCTGCGAGCCTTCTGGTGTTGCGGATGTCTATGGACGGCGGTGATCACTTACCATCACGTGAGCCGCCTGCCCGTTTGCCCCTATACTATAAAAAAAAGTAAGTGTATTTTTTAAGTTTATTAATCCTTATAATATAATATGGGTAGGCCTACTAAAACGCGCTGTTCAAATAAGGCAGCGCCGTTTAGCAGAAAGTATTGAAAGAAATCGAGGGAAGAGAAAACTTTTGCTGAAAGGATCCACAAACCAAAACATTATCTGAGTACCTACATATATATATATTTTTTGTTGATTTTCTAAAAACTTCGAATTAATTTCAATAAAAATGACCTACCAAATAAAAAAAAGGTATGTGTTTCAATGCTCAGCATGAACAGCAGATACCTTTTATATCGCAGATTTAAAGAAGTGTATTAATGCTTTCTTTATGAATATTCGCCATTAATAATGATAGACTTCTTAAACGGTTATTAAATTGTTCAAGAAATAGTTAAATATTTTTTTTAGGATTTTTAGATGCAGACAAAATCGCACGCAAATGCTGGTTCAAGCATAAAATCGTTAAAAAAACGTACCCTTCGCAATACGCTCATAAGTTGATCGTATCAAAAGTTATCTTCATAATATCTAGTCACACAAATTTGACCTCTATTCCATAGTAATAAGGCATAATAAAACCGTCAAGCAATTTTACGAAAGGGCCTGTTACTGACAAAAGCCATAAATTTTTTCCTGCCTTTTGAACCAACTCGTGTAAACAACGTCAATTCTGTTTGTTTCAAGTTGATGCTTTTATCATGTTTTTATGGAAATGGAATATTTAATTTGAATAACGATTTTAACATGTTTCGATGTCAAAAACACAATATTTACAACACCACCCGAATAACGTGTTGAGTGAAATGATTGTCCAATTATTTTGTAGAATCATTATATTTTCATTTATATGAATATTGTTATTTGCATTTCGCACTCAGGAAAGAGACGTTTTCCAAGCTTTATTTTCCGGTTGATATAAGACGAATAAACAACAACAATTTGGCCGAATAGTTGAGCGTTAGTCAAGATGCGCTGGCAACCTACTTTTTACTTTGATCATTCGAAAATCCATAGTCTGAGATAGAAACGCACAATTTGCACTTCACGGTTTTTCATCTATGAACGGTGGTTCAATACACGAAAATTTTCGGTTTTCACTTTTTAACTTCCGTTAAGAAAGAAATACAAGCGTTCTAAGAATCTCTGAATTTTGAAGAGAAAATAATAGAAGACGTAGATTAATAGTTGCTTAAGGTTAACATTACTATAGACACGTTATAATCACTATGTAATGAGATTAAGTACACTAATGAAAAGGCCACTGAACTCAGCATAATGTCAACACCGTGTAACAAGCCATTTTTCATCCCTGGCTTAGTTACCTCACGCGCCAATTAAAAATTAAAGTTGAGTAAACTATTCCCCCAATAGTAACTATACCCCTTTCATTCACATAATTATTTAAATATTAATAATAATAATTATTATTATATTTTTATTTGAATAGCTATTTTTTAAAATCCTTATCATTGGTTCAAAATTTTACTTTTACTTGAGCCGGCAAGAAACTCGACAGTTACTCTAACTCATGTCAGTAATATTATACTTAAACAGCTGATATACTAACTACATATATAAGATAAATATTTGAACCAGTATGTACTCTGATTATTACCGTCTCAGTTTTCAACGTAAGAGAATCAAAGTCATTAAAAATGTAAAGAGAACTTAAAATAGAATAACAGAAAAGTCGTCAGTCATAAAACCTTATGTAACATTACATTAAGTACGAAAAGATCAAAGAATGTTACATAAGGGTGGCGTCAAACGTTGCGTTATCAAAATAATAAACACAGCTTTGTAATAAACGTCTAGCCATTACGCAACGCGCTATGCTCCACGCGTATTTTTCACACATTTTCCCCTAAGCTGTTACTCTTGATAATTCAATGCATACCCCTAAGTAAATAACAAAGATTTTTACTAAGGCCACGTATACACAAACTGTCAAATATAAATACAAACAATAATGCAAAGTGTGTTTCTTGAATGGAATATCAGAGTAATGGTTTGGTTTTTCATGTACATATTTACTTTATACCTCAGAAAAACAGCGCCTAATTTTCAACGTCACTGATGCCGCCAGGAATGCTGATAATTAATAATTGGATTATCAGATTTTTTAACAATCGAGAGTGATGGTTTTTAATAAAGGCTTTATCCCAAAACTGCAAGCATGTGCTCGACTCTTCACTCAAGGATAAGGAGTATAAATATGTATTTCATAAGAAAATCGTATAAAATGGTGTATATTGCGTAAGACATGTATGAAACAATACGATTTCCTGCTTTTCGATAAATATCTTGTGTTAAGTCATGTGTACATGACATGTAAAGATTTGTCTTTTAATAGAATATTTTTTCACATAAGGCTAATACCGTGACGTGTTTTGTCGTTATTCGTATACCAAAAGAAACTAAGTTCAGCAATACTATTTTTATGTCATATATACATAGATTAGCGTATATACGTTGTCGACCTATTATTATTTTTTTATTTTATTTTAGATATCGACAGACGAGCATGAGGTTTACTTGATGGTAGGTGATACCTCAGCCACAGAACATCAGTCAATGATGCGCTGTCGACCTAATTTTTGCCAATGCCCGAAGTTACCAGACGTGGGGAAAACATGCTTACAGAAAATTATAAGCATGTGCTCCCGGTGGAATTCGAACCCACGACCCATCGATGCGCACGGCAGGTGTTCTACCAAACGCGCTAACGAGCCGGTCAATTTTACTACGAGTATTTGAAAAAAAATATATATTCTTCACGATAAAACTGAATATGGCTGACATAAAGAATACTGAATTCAAAGGTCACACTAAAACTATTGTATAAATCTGCAATGCAGGTCAGACGCGTTCCAGACGCCACTCACGATTCCCCCTAAACGTTTATATTTATCTGATTTATTATTATGATAGGCCAAGTTTAGTCCATTTACATATTCGCATATAATACAACGCGAGCGTGTACATTACTTTTCTTTCGTGAAATATTCTTAGAGATATTATGTAAGACGGCACGTCTTTTATAACAATTTGTTTTGGAGAAATGGGACTGTTATATTATATGTAGATATTTTTGAGATTGTATCACATCTTCAATTGTATATATTTTAAAATACTGTTTCACAGTACTGAGATTATAGGATATTCTAATTAAAGTTTTTGGACGCGCCAAGTATGTTATTAAAATCTTCAAACTAAAATAAGTGGACTGTATGCGGGGTGTGTGGAGACAAGGGCGGATAAAGGAAGAAGGACAGGATCGGACTGGGACGGATAGGAAGAAGGGAAACAATACCTGCAACTCTCTTCTCCTGCAGCACTCAGTCCTTGCACTGTCACTTTTGCTTGTTATCACACTCGCGGGGGCGCGCGCCCTTTGTTTGAATATAAACGACTTAATTGTCGGGCTTTAATTAATTTATAGAGAACACGTAGTGTTGCTCGTGCGGAGGTTCGAACAGGGGGCGAAAAACAATATGGCGCCGTAGTCTTCAGTGTTGCTACAGCGGCGGTTGCGGTGTTACAAGGTAAAAAATATTGGAATGGAAATGGGAATGAATTTATATTATTTAAATTAATTTATGTATTTGGCGCTACCATTTCCACCCGCCCTTAAAGGGTCACCTTTAAAGAAACTTATCATAAGGTGTGATAAATAAAATACAATAACTCGTAAAGTTATGGTGATGCGGGAATGTAAAAAACGTACAAAAACAAAGCGGAATTATAACTAATTATAAACTAAACTTAAAGCGGTATAAATGTATAATATATAAAAATAACTTATTGTTTAGGCAGAGGACATAAACGAACGACTGGACGCAGATACGTTCCTTTCGTAGTTCTCACGGTTACAACGCGTATGATGCCATCCTTAGACGGATGCACCTTTTCTACAATAGCAAGTGGCCAGGAAAGAGGCGGTGAATTATCATTAATAACAATTACAACTGTACCTTCAGAGATCGGTACAGAAGGCGAGTTCCATTTCTGTCTAACCTGTAAACCGTGCAGATATTCCATCCTCCAGCGGTCCCAAAAAGATTGAACTAACTTGTCCAATAGCGAATGCCTATGAATCAAACTAGTATTACTGTTGATTTCCGGCGCGGGTAAAGATAATAATGGAGCGGTATATAAAAAATGACTTGGTGTGAGAGCTGTAGGCTCTGCGGGGTCTGAACTTAATATTGTCAGCGGGCGTGAATTTATTAAACATTCTATTTGAGTGAGAATAGTAATAAGTTCTTCATATGAAAGTAATTGTTGTCCGATTACTCGAAACAGATGCGTTTTCACGACCTTGACCATGCTTTCCCAAGCACCTCCAAAGTGGGGGGAGCTAGGACAAATAAATTTCCAAGTTATACGACTTTCGGCATACTCCTGCTCAAGCTTTAGACGATATTCATTATTAAGAAATTTATAAAGATCGCGGAGATAAGAATTAGCCCCTTTGAAATTTGTACCATTATCAGAGTACATGAATTGAACGGGCCCTCGTCTAGACAAAAAACGTTTGAGCGCGGCTAAGAAACAAGGAGTACTGAGATCCGTGGCAAGTTCGATATGAATAGCTCGCGTAGTTAAACACGTGAAAATACATAAATAGGCTTTCTCACTGCGAACGCCGCGGCGGCGCACAGGAGTATAGGCCACGGGGCCTGCGTAGTCGCAACCCGTATGCGTAAATGCCTTAACTACTTGACGTGTGCGACTATCAGGTAAATCTGCCATCAGAGGGTAAGTTGGACGTGGTCTTAGTCGAAAACAAGTGTTACACAAGTGGACTCTTTGTCTCACTAGGCGACGTGCTGACAAGATCCAGAATTTTTGGCGGAGAATTGAAAGTAATAATTCTGGTCCGGCGTGTAAGTTCTTTAAATGATAATAATCAATGATCGTATTTACTATATGATCATTGCGCGGTAATATAACTGGATGTACATTTGCATAGTCCAGTGCGGAGTTAACCAGTCGACCACCTACTCGAATCAGGCCGTGCTTGTCAATGAATGGCCTCAAGCGGTTGAAGACCGGGGAACAAGACTTATTATTTAATAAATTATTATATTCCTCTGCAAAATATTTACTTTGCAGAGCGCGAAGAACTTTAACTTCTGAGAAGTTTAAATCATCAGCAGTCACTGCGATAGTGCTGCGGCGGGGAAGTAACTTAATAAATCTACATACATAAACAATAATACGAAGTAACTTACTCCAAGAGGAGAACTTTTGTGAAAGATCATATAAAGCGCAATGCTTTGAAGACGTGCACACAGTGTGCGTTAAAACCTTTTGTTCAGGTATGTCTGTAATAGACTGATCGTTCAGAGCACGAAGCGGCCACTGAGACGGATCTTGTGAAGCCCACGGAGGCCCGTGGAGCCACAGAGGGTGTGAAATTAATTTATGTGGCATGATACCACGCGATAATATATCTGCGGGGTTTTCAATACCCGCAACATGATAAAAGTTATCAGCTGAAATATTTTCAGTAATCTGAACAACGCGGTTTGCGACAAAGGTTTGCCACCTGTGAGGCGAACTCTTAATCCAATAAAGAGCGACTTTAGAATCGATAAAGGCGTATACTTTGATTGAGAGATGATGACTATAATTATCATGAACTTTGCGAAGCAATTTCGAAAGCAATAGTGCTCCACAGAGCTCCAGACGAGCGATTGACATCGGCTTGGTCGGCGCGACTTTAGATTTAGCACAAACCAACTCAACGGTATTACCAGTGCGGGTGCTTACGTGCAGGTAAATTACTGCGCCGTACGCCTGCTCACTGGCATCAGAGAAACCGAGAAGGGTAACAGTACAGCTATCAGTCACACCCACATGACGTGGGATACGTAAATTATTGAGAGCTGATAACTCGTTGCAGAACTGCTTCCACACTTTTATAATATGTGGCGGTGGTGTATCATCCCAATCTAAGTTAAGATTCCAAAGTTGTTTTATTAACAGCTTGGCAAACAAGACTGTGGGAGCAACAAATCCCATGATGTCCCACAGGCGAGCGACAGTTGACAATATAACGCGCTTAGTGCACGTTACATCGGCGGGAGCGGTAATTTTAAAATAAAATATATCTCTATCTGTAGACCAATGCAAACCCAGTATTTTATGTTGCACGGATTTATCAAATTCTACCTCATTAGATACTTTATACGAAGCTGGAATATCATTTAAAGCGGATTTGTGATTACTGTGCCATTTGACGAGTTCCCACTGTGCACATTTAAACAGATCAATCAGCTGTTGTGACGCGGTGATAGCTTCTGATTCACTGGGAATAGAGAAAGCAATGTCATCCATAAACAACGAAGTAGATGCAATACTACTCGCGAGCGGGTAATGAGCACCATGGTCTGCAATCAGCTGTTTCACTGTGCGAAGCGCATGATATGGACTAGACGACAGTCCGAAACACACGCGATTGAAGTTGTACATCGTGAGAGGATCTTCTGGATGGAAACGATATAAAAAACACTGAAAACGACGGTCTGCTTCTCGCATAATAATTTGTAAAAATTGTTGACGACAATCGGCAGTCATAGCAACAGCGTATAAGCGGAAGTTCAAAATGATTTGAAATAAATCACCTTGCAGATTCGGACCTGAATGCAGAATATCGTTCAATGATCGACCAGAAGAAGTTTTACAACTGGCATCCAGCACAATACGGAGACGAGTAGAAGCTTTGTCTTCGCGTATAACCCCATGGTGCGGTATGACGTATAAAGGTATAGGATCAGTAGGGTCGTATCGCGGTGCGAGAGAGATATAATTTTTAGAAAGATATTCTTTAATGACGTCATCATATGCCGACCTCAACTTAGGTGAAGCTACAAGCTTTCTTTCAAGGCACATAAATCGTCTGCGAGCGGTTTCATAAGAATTTCCAAGTGTATAAATATCATCGCTGAATGGCAGGCCGACAACGTATCTACCAGTTACAGGATCGCGGGTTGTGGTATTCTTATAAAATTCTTCACACTCAACATCAGTGGGATGCTGAATGGGCGGTGCGTAAGAAAGCTCTTCGAGCTCCCAAAATCTCTTGACTAAGCTGTCAAGGGCGGTAGGCTCTTGTGCTAGGCAGCACATCAAGACCTGGTGCGAATTACGTGTAGGTATCGTAGGTACGGAACCCATAATAACATACCCTAATACGGTATTCAAAGCGGTAGGCGCAAACGAGTCGCGAGATGCGCGGACTACGTCGGGAAGAAGTAAGTGAGGGAAGAGAGATGCACCTATAAGAATGTCAATGTGACCAGGTACACCGAAGTTCTCATCCGCAAGCGGTAAGCTTGATAAATGTGATAAGACTGAAGAGTCAACCACAGCGGTAGGCAGTAAGTCGGTGATTTGATCAACGACCAGCGGTGAAATATTAAAATGAATATTTTTATTAAAGCGGGAATAAAATTTTAAATTAATCTGACTACTATTAATACTTTTTTCTAAGCCACCGAATCCCTTAATAATAGTACATTCGGTATCTTGTAGTTTTATATTTAATAAATCACAACATCTTTTAGTAATAAAGTGTGTTTGTGAAGCGGAATCCAATAATACGCGTAAAATATGTTCAGTTCCATGCGCATCGTACACAACAACCTGCGCGGTCGATAACAAAACAGTATTATTAGTGGCTGTTGTACACAAAGCGATGTCGGAACGCGGGACACCTGTGTGAGGTTGAGGAGGTGTGGGGGACGCGGGGAGCGCACGCGTAGGTTCAGTGGCGGACAGCGGCGCAGGCGCAGCCGGCCGGTCAGCGAGTTCAGTGCGCTGGAAGTGCAACAATGTGTGGTGTCGTGCATGACAAATGCGACAGTTTGAAGTTGACGAACAACGAGACACTTTATGCTTTAGACTGAGACAATTTAAACACCCACCTATATCTTTAATGTAATTAAATCGCTCCTGAGGTGTCGATAATTTATTAAATTTAGGACATTTAAATAAATGTTGATGAATTATATTAGTGCAAAGACACTTGCGGGTTGAATCAACCAAAGTACTCACATAAGTATTGTACTTAGGCGGCGGTTTATTATTATTTGTAGTACGTCGACTATAATGTGAACTATTATTATTATTATGAACTTGTGTACGTTCGAAAACTTTAGCGCGTATTTTTATAAAATCGACTAAATTATCAAAAGTAGGTATTTGATTAGATTTACAACTTAATTCGAAAGTACGAACAGTATCCGAATCCATTTTCTTTAATGCGATATGAAGTATAATTAAGTCAGTAAGATTGTCTAACTTTAAATTTTTCAACGCGCTCACTGCAGTTGTGAAACTATCGAGAAATGATTCAAAGCTAGATGCGGACGGAGATTGTATAGGTTTGGACTCGAACATCTGATCTAAGTATGAGGTAGCGAGCATACGCTTATCCTCATATTTATCTATAAGGGCTTGTAAAATTAAATTATAATTTTCTGAACAAGGCGATATGCCCGCACATACAGACAGGGCTTTGCCTGTTAATTTACCTAACAGATAATATAATTTTTCTGAGTCCGTGAGGGATGGATTATCGTGCACTGTTGATTTAAAACTGGCATAAAATAAAGACCAAGAACGAATATCACCTGAAAAAGACATTAATTCTATAGGCGGCAACGTAGGTCTGGCTTTAATATTAACGGTATCTTGTGTAGAATGTGAATTATTTTTATTTTTATTACATTCACACTGAATTCTTTTAATTCTCCCATATAAAGACTCGAAAGATATAAGACTTTTGTAATCTGGTGTAGCGGCAGGATTCAATTTTAACAAATGTGAATTATATTCGTCTAAAACCAGTCTGAACTCAGCGCGCAGTGACTCAATGTTATTACTCTCATCTAAAAATCGTTCTAGCATCGAGTCGTTCGACTTTATATGTGCAGAAACATCGTAAATATTTTGTATTATCTCAAAATAAGCTTCGCGCTTTGCGGTTAAAATTATTAATTGATGATCATGACATGTGTCCTCTGATGTGCTATCTGTATTTCGTGTTTTAGACATTATGTATATTTATAAATGAAATATCAAAATAAAAGATCAATAAATTATTATAAAGAAAATTAAAGTACGATAAAACAAAATACAATATAACAGTTGTATTACTATAGAAGTTCAATGCACTGTGGTCGCACTAAGCAGCTGTGCTGCGGAGTGTATGACGTAGTAACTAGAATGTTCGACGAAACAAAATTAACAAGTAACGGCGATCGGTGATCTACCCTACAATATAAAAAATGTAAATCTATATAATTTTCGTTGAAATATGATGATTTTAAATGCGGAATATACTTAAATACTTAGATATATATTATATCTAGGCGGTAAAACACGTAAGGGCCTGGCCACAGCTTCTGGCGGTGTGGAGCGCGGCGCGGCAAGAGGGTCTGCGAGAGGCGCGGTTTGCGGTGGTATGCCACAGCTCGATCAGTTGCGACCGCGGCGGCCTGCGGCGGCATCAGCGGTGGACGTATTTAGAGTATAATAATATAATATATATAATAGTAATATATATAATAGTAATATATATAATAGTAATATATATAATAGTAATAATAACATGCCTATATTTATGATGTGTATGTTTTGACATCCATATTGCTGGTCTACTCAGTATTTCACTAATAAATTGTTCTGTATTCATTATCTTATCCCATTTAATGCGCGGTAAAAACAAAATTATTTGTTTCGGTCGCGCGATGCTAAATGCGTCGACCATTGCCGCCGCGCGCGCCGCTCTTAGCTGTGGCCGCCTCGATACTCCCGAGTGCATTTGTTTCACTCGCCCGCCGCGCAGGCCGCCGCCACCGCCGCCGCGCGAGTGCCACCGCGCCGCAGGTCGCACCGCAATGCGCGTCGCCGATAGCTGTGGCATACTTCATACAATTTGCTCAATTTGTTTTTGCCGCTCGACGCTTTGCGCGCCGCAAACCGCGCCGCAAAACGCGCCGCAGGTGACTGTGGCCAAGGGGTAACTAATGTTACGGGCGGTTTTTACAGTATTTTTTGAAGAGAAATATAGGATGATGCAATGTCAACCCTGCGGTAAAATATATTAAAAATACTGTAAAATATATGATTAATTATATATATATCGCTTATTAGGGCCTAACAATAAGGTAACTAATAAGGGCGGTTGGATGATTCCCGTTCGAACGGTTTTATAGTAGTTAAAAGGTAACAAAATATGCGGCTCGAAGAGACCACTAACAATGGACGCGCCAAGTATGTTATTAAAATCTTCAAACTAAAATAAGTGGACTGTATGCGGGGTGTGTGGAGACAAGGGCGGATAAAGGAAGAAGGACAGGATCGGACTGGGACGGATAGGAAGAAGGGAAACAATACCTGCAACTCTCTTCTCCTGCAGCACTCAGTCCTTGCACTGTCACTTTTGCTTGTTATCACACTCGCGGGGGCGCGCGCCCTTTGTTTGAATATAAACGACTTAATTGTCGGGCTTTAATTAATTTATAGAGAACACGTAGTGTTGCTCGTGCGGAGGTTCGAACAGGGGGCGAAAAACAATATGGCGCCGTAGTCTTCAGTGTTGCTACAGCGGCGGTTGCGGTGTTACAAGGTAAAAAATATTGGAATGGAAATGGGAATGAATTTATATTATTTAAATTAATTTATGTATTTGGCGCTACCAGTTTTCGTTTTATGTAGTATAGGATTCTCGGCTCATCTGGTGGTGAATGGTAAGTGGCAACGCCTTTGTTCAATTAAAATGCCAGACAGTTTGTAAGTCCGCTATTTTAGATTTTAAAAATATCTATGGCTTAATTGATTGTAGGTGATATTTACTTCAATCAACGATGTGTCGTTGACTTATGGGTGAAACGTATGTAAATTAAAAATGGTGGTTAAATTGACCAGTCGGGTTGGAATTTGACCTTGCATTAATTCTAAGTAGGAATTTTATTGCACTACCCTTTAGAGGGGGTTAGTGGCAGTCTAAATTCAAAATGGCGACCAAATTCGACCTATGCATTAGCCGCCATTTTGATTTAAATGTATTACCAATTTTTGTTAATAACCGGCACTTTTCGGCCCTTTTTTCGACTAAACCGACTGGGCTGAAATATTTCCCATGTAACTGCGCGGGAAAGTACATATTTATACATGTATATAGAGTTATCGATAGCAATTATTCAGGATAGAAATCGATCATTTCATACTAACCATTGGCATACTAACCATTCACAGGTGTTTGAAAATTTTGATATTAATGCAATAATTTCCATTAACTACTAGTGATAACTGTAAATACTTTATAACACATACTTATGTCTATAAAACTCATTTATTTGTATAACCTACGAAGTTTTAAAACATAAGTAACATGAAATATGTAATTTAAACCTCGACCTACATAATAACAGTTTACTCCGTAAGAAATCAGGATAAATCCGTCGTTTTTTTCATGTTAAATCGTTTGCGAAGCCATAAAAATGGTTTAAATTTATCAACATGATATTTTATCATCTGAAATACAGACGTCATAAAACGTTTTCACGTTTTCATACAAATATTAAACGAAGTTATATCGCGATTCATCAAGAAGCTTTTGACGGGCTAGTTTGGAAGATACCTTTCCTCTTGATGGGTTGCGGGTTCTGATCCCGTCGGAATTTTTTGTTATGTCTTCCCTCCGTCTGGTCACTTCGAATTTTAGACGCATGGGAGGATTATAGCTAAAGAAACACAGTTTATAGATGGAAATATCGTGAAATGCATATTGCGCGTTTCGATTTCAGCTTAAGGATTTCCGTTGGCCGAAATAAAAAAATAGGTCAACTGTGCATCATTGACAAATGTTCTGTAATTGAGATATCATCTCAAAATCTTACGCTCCTTTGTCGATATCTATACTTCTATACTAATATTATAAAGAGGAAAAATTTGTATTTTTGTTTGTTATGAATAAACTCAAAAACTACTGGACCGATTTAAAAAAATATTTACCAATAGAAAGTTACATTATCGGCGAGTAACATAGGCCTTTTTTATTTTGTGTACAGGACAGCTACATTGCTCCCGTGTGAAGCCGGGGCGCATTGCTAGTCTAATATAAAAACGCGTAAATTCTTTACGCTGAGACCAAAGAAGTCCAAGTTCTTTACTATTATAGATATATTATTTTAATATCAAATTTCAATGGATTAAATTCAATAGTTTATTTTAAAGTACTATTCTCAGTATCGAATAGTATTTATTTTCGATTGTTGTAGTTAACTTTAATCAGTCCGTAATATTATTGATATGTTATGAGAACTAAATATTCTATATGGACATTTCTTAGTTCGAGAAGAAATACAAAAAAAACCTGTTTTCTTCAATAAACTGAACAATATGTATTTTTGGTCACGGACAGTGTGTGTGTGTCTGTGTTTTATTTAAAACTTAATAATATTCAATAACTCTTTTTGCTAGTTGAAAACAAACAAAACAGTTATTAAACTAGGCGACTACAACTAAAAAAAGGATAACGTCATTTGATGCTTAGATTTAACAAGACACTGAAAAGCACCCGTTCCATTTATCATAATAAGTTAGTATTTGCAGCGAGACAGCGTTCCAGTTCTAAGACATGAATGCAATCTTACAAACGCGACAGTTTTGGTACACACGTGACCTCAGAATTCAGAAAATGCAATTTAAACGTAACATCAAGATACATACCTACATGTCATAAAACAGTTCAATCAAAATTTCTGTATATTGGACAATTTTACCAGAAATGGAGAGAGGATGATTAAAAAGGGAAACAGTATACATAAAAATTATTAGTTTTTGTCTGTTTGTTCACACTTATCTCCGAAGACGCTGAATTGTATTTCATGAAGCTTTGACATTGAGTTTCTTAACGCATCATTGACTAATGTTCTGTGGCTTAGGTATCACCTTATCGATATCTAACATTAAAAAATATCTTCTTACGTAAGTATATTGCAAGTTAAAACCATCAACCAACCAAACCATCTTCTAAACATTATATTTATTATTGTCTTAATGTTATAAATATAAAGCAGTATATTATAGAGATGTATATAGTAGAATAATACTGGCCATAATTTAATTTCAGGGAGGTATTTCAAATTAGTTCAAATCATGAAATATTCTACTCTTAAATATTATTATGAATAATTAATTATACGTCGTCACAAAGAACGATTTCCAATTCAAAAACTTCATGGAATTTTATAACGTCTCTCGATGAGATAAGGCTGGAAATCGCTGGCACGGTCCCAATTCGTTAGTTCTTAATAATCCTTTGAAAAATTGAGTCGGTGATTTTTATTAATAGCGAAACTTGAATACATTAACATAATAAGGTCAGTCTTTGCATAAACCTTTCGCTTCTAAAGCATAAAGATGAATGGAATAGAGTAGTTGGGCTACCGATACTTCCACAAATAAAAGAAAATCTAACCGCTGGTATAATTAAACGAGAGAGTTATTGTGGCATCCTATTTAATTAGAACTTAAGGTAAAGATTATGTAGAACACTAAATAGTTTCTTCAAATTTCTTTTGTCTCTTTTATAATATGGTTCCATATAATATTTTCAAGTTATTACTACTACTAGACGTTGCAGGCAACAGCTAGTTCCACGGAATGGTTGTGGCAGGCAGATTGGGTTAGAAATCGCGCGAAATTGTGAGTTTGAAGTGTCTGGTGTTAACTTGGGAACATTCCTGGGAAAGCTTTTTTTTTTGACAGACGAGCATGAGGTTCATTCGATGGTAGGTGACACCTCAGCCACAGAACATCAGTCAATGATGCGAAGTCGACCTCACGGACCTCATTTTTACTTCTATCATTCGGAAATCCATAGATTGAAACCGAAACGCGCAATGTGCACTTCAGGGTTTTTCCATCTATGAACGGTGGTTCGTTACCCGGTCGGAATTTCGATATTCCTCCCACCCGATCAATGCACGAGGTTACCAGAACCAAAACTATAAACATGTTGACCCGGGTGCGATTCGAAACCACGACCCATCGATGCGAACGGCAGGTGTTCTACCGAACGCGCTAATGAGCCCGAAATGCTACTTTTTCAGTGGGGGACAAAGATGACCATCGTATTGTGATTAAACTAAGACTAACTTTGGAGTTTCTTTTCGGATCTTCTCGCCAACTGGTGGTAGCTTTTTTTGTGCAATATATCGACAGACGAGTGTTGTGATTCGTAAAATTAAAAGGCAAAATCGTATATTGTAATCAATTTTAGTGTTAAAAAATGAAATAATTGATATTAATTATAATGAGTTTACATATTGTTTTGATGCTTTTAAGTGTATTTAATTCAGATGGTCAATTGATATGATTCATTCGATTCCCCCACTTTCCCCACTACAAAACTTATGAACAAGTTTGGTATAAAGGAGGTGGAACGACAGTTGCGGAGCAGTCTTGGCTCTGGCGTGGCTCGGTGCAGTGATTGTCCCTCGCTACTAGCTTATCCTTGACTCTTTGCATAATTAATTTGTGGAAACGAATTAATTATCATTTTGATTGACTGCAGTCGTGCTGTAGTCGAGTTCTATAGATTTATAGATATAGATTTATTATTGAAATTATTGTAATATTGTAATTGTAAGGTTGTAGTGATGTATTAAAGTCTATACTATGTGAATATCGATATTTGGAAGTGTTGGAAGTTGAATATATCCATATATATGAGAAGTAAAGTTTGTATTGAAAATATAAATATATGTTTGAATTGTACACCAGTGATTTTCATTACATTTCAGAAGCGGGATAAGGACCCACGTTAAGAAGCGAGATAAGGACCAACTCTAAGGAAGCCAGTTCTTGGAGGTTATGAGTGACTACCAAAAGAAGCCATGTGTGCGTAGATCTTGGAGGTTACGTGTGCCGACCAAAAGAAGCCATGTGTGCTTAGTTCTTGGAGGATATGTGTGCCTACCAAAAGAAGCTAAGTGTGCTTAGTTCTTGGAGGTGATGTGTGCCTACCAAAAGAAGCTATGTGTGCTTAGTTGTTGGAGGTTATGTGTGCCTACCAAAAGAAGCTAAGTGTGCTTAGTTCTTGGAGGTGATGTGTGCCTACCAAAAGAAGCTATGTGTGCTTAGTTGTTGGAGGTTGTGTGCCCACCAAGAGAAGCCATGTGTGCTTAGTTGTTGGTTATGTGTGCCTACCAAGAGAAGCCATGTGTGCTTAGTTGTAGAGTTTATACGTAAGAGCCAGCTTAATTTGTTTTAAAGAGGTTTTAAAAATAAAAAGACATTATTTTGTTTTGATTGCATATACTACGAAAAGCAAGTTATATTAATACTTTAAACAATAATGAATCGATTTAACTACCGACATGATTTAAATGATATTTCTTTTTTTTTTGTATGAATGAATCCTGGAGGTTCGCCTGCTTGAAAGGATGATTGCCGAATAAAACTTCACGGAGTTCAAATAAGAGGAAATCCAAGGAAAAAGCTGGTCTACTAAAGAGCCAACCAGAGAAGAAAAGACAGATTCATCCCGGAAGTCAAGTAAGCACAGGATTCAGATCTTTATCTAGTGGGACAAAAGATGTACAGGCAGTAACTAAGATAATATCGAAAGGCTTGATATCTGTTTAAAATTGTACAAAAACATTTGTGAGTCTTCAACATTTGATAAGTACCCGCCGAATTTTAAGAGAAATATTACTCTGGAAAGGCAGTTGACTACATTATTTATGAAATCATTGATAGTTCAGTAGGTAATAGAGCCCAAACCCTTAAATGTAGCGAACCAGAAGATTTGTTGAAACATTTAGCTTCTCAGCAATTCTATCAGATTAGAAATAATGCTATGGTAAAAAGTAATTCTTTTAGAAAACTCAATGAAGGGACTGGTTCTGTTATCATAGTTAATGTTTACAAGTAAAATACAACTAGAGGAAATTATTCAACATATTTTAGTTATCAGGAATGGGGATATACATATAAAAATGTAATAAATATGATAGAACAGGTCATAAACCACCTTGAAGGCTGTAACAGAAATTTCATATAAATGAAAGTAGGGGTACAAATGAATTGACAAAAACTACTTAAGATATTTATAACAAAAATTAATTTCCGATTCAAATTGTTTAAAAAAAAATCCTGTAGAACAAATCAGAATTTGAAATTGCATCTCAAATAAACAGAAAATATTTTACAATTAATGTCAAAAGTAAAAGTTTCTTAAAACATTCATAATCTCCATAGCAATCGTAATAACCATAACTAGAATACCTACTAACTGACTAAAATACAATTTACAATTATTAGATATTATCGAACCCAAATTTTAGACCTATAGTTATTAATTACGTTCGATATTATTGAGGATATTGTAATTGCTGACAATCATTTTATTTATGTATTTTATTTTGGCACAAATAGTCATTTTATTAAACAGTGTTATAGATATATTTATTTTACGTACACAGACCTATAAAGTCCAAAAATAGTATGTATTACAAAAACATTACTAAAAGCCGATAGTATAGACAAGATAGAAAGGAGAAGAGCTAAAGATAGAAGTTATGATAAACGTTATTTAAAGACAACATATTAGATGTAATGATATACACAGTAGCTATTGAGATAGATCCTTATCAATTATTTTACGAACTTGTGCAATCGAAAGATTAAAAATGTAAACGTTAAGAAATTCTTTATTATAAGTGGTAATTGGTCGAAACGCAAAGCTGTTAAGAGTATAATTTTAACTAAGTGAAGGAGGTACAAATATACTTTTCGTTTGTAAGAGGCGAACAGGTTAGCGCAACTTAACAAGAAATGGAATCCTGGCTAAAACACTAGGAGAGTGAATTTTACAGTTAGTGATCTTGTAAAAAAATAAGATGTCAGACTGTTTTCTGTTGTTGTAGAGAGAAAGAATATTATGAAATTTAAGAGAATTAATGTAAGAATCATTATAGCGATTATCACGATAATTAAGGTAACTAATAAACTTTTTTTGAATTCTCTCATGTGATTTCTATAGTTCGGATTCCAGATTACACTACCGAAATCTAAAGTCGATCTAACATACGCAAAGTATACAATTTTTAAAGTTGATGTATCACGAAAAGGTTTAGTAACTCTGTAGATATATAAATCCTAGACTTCTATAAGCTTTTTGAATTTTAGTATCATATTTTGAGGAATAAGACTTTGTTGGGCGATATTTTGATAATGACCCCAAACCCAGACTATCATTTACATAATATTCTCCTGTTAAAATTAATGATGGAAAAATATTTTATTTATATCTGCATTATTGCCAATAGCTAATATATTAGAGTCGGAAGTTTTGTTTGTTAATCAACTCCACTGAGAAAACAAATGTGTGAACAAAAATTACACAGATATAATTGGTTGAATGGATTTAATTGGTTATTCGAAGTTTTCAAGCTTTTTTGATAATTATTATTAAAACATTCGCGTAAAGTCTTGATCAAATAAGAAATCGATATTGGTTTCCTGAATTATTTATCAATCTAAAAAAAAAGTAGTTTATTGGAGATCCCATGATGATAAATGTTTTTTGCAAATTACTGAAGTTATGACGATATATATAATATTTATTTTAGCTCACAGATTTATTTTATTTTATTTCTTTTTTTTAAATGCCGAAACTTTGATAATTTTTATTTATTTATTTTTAATTCTTTAAATTAAATTAATAATTAAATATAAGATTGAGAATTTGTTCCAAAATCAAAATGATTGGTTTGATACACCAAAAATCAAAATTTGCTTATTAAAAAGCAATAGATGGTTTTAATAATCATACGGTAAAATAAATAAGGAATAGAATGAATTTGAAGAAGTGTTGAACCTGAAACCTCCAATCAAGACTATAATAATGACAAATTTGATGTTTTTAACTACTAATTACAAATAACTAAAGCTAGACATATAGATAGATCAATCGTGTCAAATTTATTTGTATTTTTAATGGTAACACCTTCAAAGACAAAGTTTTAAATAGGTCCTCAGCTAATAGATAGAGGTGTGAAAGACACTTTTAAGTTGCCTCCCCCTGGGATCAATCGATATATTCAAGTCGTAAAGAGTGTCAAGTTGACTTTGACGGCACTCTAGTAAAGCGGTAAAATGATGGTGGTGGCGCGGCTATCTGTTAATTATTTCCGAGGCAATCGATATTCCTGTGTGGATTGAAATTGCTGCACATTTGTTAACACCAGTAAATATTTATTAAAAGTAGAGATCGGTAACTCAAGAGAGATAGATAAAAAAAAGATATGTATCAATCCGTTTATATCAATCACTCTTTATATCACTTCGAATCCGAATGTATCAGTAATTCAGTATATCTTTTACATCTTGTTCAGTCACAACGTCTTTTTGTATCTGTGTCGCAAAAGTGTATACATGTGCAAATTATAATTTTTGTTAAGTCTTCTGTCGCGCTGTCGCAAGATAGAGAGTAAGATGTTGATTCATGAATTGAGCGAATCGAATCACGCTGAGTAATGTCACTGCGTGTCATGCGCGGATACAGGAGATATAAAAGAGTGATACATATCCCAGTGATCGAAAGATACATTTCAATCTTTTCTTTTTAGTGATACATTGTTCCCATGTCTAACTAAAAGTACGCCCATGGCGATTGCCCATGCTCGAATGTTTAAAGAATTTTTTATTTTATTTATCATATAATTTAATTTATTTTAAATAAAGTGTTCAAAGTTATATATTATAAGCAATTTTTGAAGTATCGACAAATCTTCTATGTTCAAATAATAAATAAAATTTGTGAAACAAAGTAATATCTTTGAGATTGGTGACGTGTTGTGATTAGTTATAGTCTAGGTATAGTATGTATGTTCTAGTTTCCAAGTAAAAAAAAAATGTTATTTAATTGTTCTGTTTCTTATGTAAGAGAAGATATATTATTATTATTTTTTAAGAAATTTCTTAAACCACAAGTAAGTTCTTATCTAGATCTCATTGTAATAATAGAGGATAAGATGGTATTGATTGTATAATTATAAGATATAATTGTAAGATTAATTGTATATAATGTGCTCAATGAGTGTTGTGATTTTGCGTGCTCCGGAGATAGCACGCTTGTCGATGGCCGAGTGTTGTGATTCGTAAAATTAAAAGGCAAAATCGTATATTGTAATCAATTTTAGTGTTAAAAAATGAAATAATTGATATTAATTATAATGAGTTTACATATTGTTTTGATGCTTTTAAGTGTATTTAATTCAGATGGTCAATTGATATGATTCATTCGATTCCCCCACTTTCCCCACTACAAAACTTATGAACAAGTTTGGTATAAAGGAGGTGGAACGACAATTGCGGAGCAGTCTTGGCTCTGGCGTGGCTCGGTGCAGTGATTGTACCTCGCTACTAGCTTATCCTTGACTCTTTGCATAATTAATTTGTGGAAACGAATTAATTATCATTTTGATTGACTGCAGTCGTGCTGTAGTCGAGTTCTATAGATTTATAGATATAGATTTATTATTGAAATTATTGTAATATTGTAATTGTAAGGTTGTAGTGATGTATTAAAGTCTATACTATGTGAATATCGATATTTGGAAGTGTTGGAAGTTGAATATATTCATATATATGAGAAGTAAAGTTTGTATTGAAAATATAAATATATGTTTGAATTGTACACCAGTGATTTTCATTACACGAGTATGAGGTTCACTCGATGGTAGGTGATACCTCAGCCACAGAACATCAGTCAATGATGCGCTGTCGTGTGTGTGCTTGTCTTTCACTTGAATAAAGTTTCATATTCAAGGATAAAACTCTTTCAACTCTTCAGAAAATCGTATCTGACAAGGTTTAATAGTATTTGAAAGGAATTCACTATCGCATAACAGTTCAGAACAGTGTTCTATGAACTTGTCTTTCTAACTGACGTTTCTGAACTGGAACGCGCTGAAATTCGCGAACTTTGCCAAAAACTTGTGACGTTGATTTACATTGTTTTTCACAAAACTGATGGTATGATAGTCTATTACTAAAAATAAAGTTTTAAAGATTTTTAAAAGGATTGTTTTATGATTGACTGATCGCGACAATAATTGCTGCAGGTAAAATATTTAAAGCAACTAGATTATAGATAAATTAATATGATTGCGTTTTAATTTTTTTTAATCTTTAGATGACATTTCATGTAATCTAAACTATCAATACTAATATTATAAAGAGGAAATATTCGTTTGTTACGATTTAACTCAAAAACTACTCGACCGATCTTAAAAATTCTTACCAATATAAAGCTAAGTTATCAGCGAGTAATATAGGTTAGGTAGTTTTGTGTAGCACTACATTACACACGTGCGAACCAGGGGCGGATCGCTAGTTTTATTATAAATCAAGTCATGCTATTTTAATCTATATCTATATTAATTATTAATTAATATTATAAAGAGCAAATATTTGTATTTTTGTATGTTATGAATAAACTCAAAAACCACTGGACCGATTTTAAAAATTATTTCACCAATATAAAGCTACATTACCAGCGAGTAACATTGGTGTAACAAATTTTTTGTGTATCATCTACATTGAATCTGTGCGTTGCTAGTAATAATTAATTGAAATGGATTCTTAATATTATGTATGGCTTTAGGCTATCCTTATCACCCACTGTATGAGCCATGTTACTCATTTAGAATAGAAATTGAATGGATTAGAAATTGTTTATTCAGGAAGCCACTTAAAACTATTACAAGTATGTTTTTTAATAGTATATCAAGTGATGATAAGTGTCCACCGCCGGCCATAGACATCCGCAACCCCAGAGGGCTCGCAGATGCGTTGCCGTAAATGTATTACATTATCACATTATACATGTCGATATAAGTTGCCTTCACGATAAATAGGTCCATTATTGACACCGGATATCCATGAATCTAAATATAAGTACCACTGTCACGCTTAATGACATCAAGTTTATTTCGGATTTCCCTCGTCACGTCATTCGCATTCCCTCATTTTTAACTTGTCGACCAATTAAAAGAAAAACATATTTTTTTACAAATGAAATTAAAAAGTTATAATTTTATTTCAATAATAAGTTATAAGACTGAATATTTTTGTATTAATTAGAAACGAAACCCGTCAAGGTATGGAAGAAGATGGTTTTAATCGTGCAAGACCATAGGACCTATTTCGTGTATGTGACTATAAACTAGATATAACATAAAAATAAGTATATAGACGCGTCTAAGTTTGATTTTACGTATTTTTATTGCAGAACTCTGACTTGCCCAGTCAGCAACTCGCAGAGCTTAAGAAGTAAACGAAGAAACCAGTTCTTGAATGTCTCAGTTCTAGAAGTAGAAAAAAAAGGCAAAATGCTTTTTTATTGCAACTGAAATATTTAAAATTTTAAGACCAGCGAAGCTATCTATGTATTAGATAATAGGGTTGTCAACCGTACCTGAAAATGAGCTGAAATTGACTTACTCTTTACTTACTTACCCTTTGCCAGTGACATTTAAATAATATATAAAATATATTATTATCTAAATAAAATTATACATGTGAAAAATAATTGATTACTTTCATAAAAATACTACCTACTAGGTGATATACTATAAAATAATAAGTGAGCAGGTAATAAATATTTTCCTTTTGTGAATTTTTTTTTTAAATATTTTTTCCTAAATGAATTGGCAACCCTATCATTCGGACAGATAAGTAGTGACAATAAACATGACTAATAGCTGAATTTAACTGAACCACTCTGAATTATGGTATTAAAGTTGCAAGACGAAAAACATGCAGATCCAATCCCCAACAATTTTAAAAATAGGACACTCCTTTTTTGGGGAAGTCGTGTTAAAAGCACACATACAATACCAACTTTAGAGACAGCAGTAGCAGCAGTAATACATTTGGTTGAATAACGGCAGCTAACAGGTTTTTTACAACAATAGTTAATTTATGATTAAAAAAAAAATTTAAAACTCCATGCAAGTGCACTTTTAATATTACCGACTCCCAGACTATAATGTTAAATAAATATTTATAATTAACACTTATTCATGATATTATACAATACGGGGACAAAGCTGTTCGAATAATGTTAACCACGAGTTCATATTTTGATTATGAATAATTGTTAAATTAAATTACAAAAATAATATAATTTAATTATTAATAACGTAAGCCAAAACCATTGTTTTAAATTCAATAATTTCCAATTTGAGAGCGGTTTAATCATGTTATCTATTCCGGTAGGCTATTAATAGATAAATCTAAATACAAGAATATTATTACACCTCTTACAAGAAATAATTTGAATATTTGTGGAGGAATGGTTGCATTTTTCTCGCCAAAGGTATACTTTTAAAAAACCTGTGTCAACGTGGTTTATAATTTGAAATTATCATGATATGTAATTCCTCATATTGGTGTTGTCAATTAACTTAAGTTTAGCAATTTATGTAAGTACTGAGGACCTAGTACGAACAACTGTCGAAAAAGTATTCGAATCGTCCATCCGTCAGTTGTATGAGAAATCATTTGTTTCATACAAATGACAGCTCGACGATACGAATACTTTTTCGCAAATTGTTCGTGCCCTAGGCCCTTTGACGGGCTCGTCGGCGCGTTCGGTAGAACATCTGCCGTGCGCATCGATGGGTCGTGGGTTCGGATCCCACTGGGACCACATGATTATAATTTTCTGTAAGCATGTCTTCCCCACGTCTGGTAACTTCGGTTGAACAGGTGGGAGGAATATCGAAATTCCAACCGGGTAACGAACTACCGTTCGATGGAAAAACCGTGAAGTGCATGTTGCGCGTTTCAGTTTCAGTCTCATGTTTTCCGAATGCTCGAAGTAAAAAGTAGGTCGACAGCGCATCATTGACTGATGTTCTGTGGCTGGGGTATCAATACCATCAAGTGAACCTCGTCTCGTCTGTCGATATCTAACATATTTTTTTATTACAGAAATGCAAATATATATCATTGCAATCTAGAAAATAATACAAATCTGAAATACGATGTTGGAATTTTTATATTTGAGTAGAATTGATTGAGCTGAAAAATGATGTTAGAAAGCATGTAGTATCAAATTGCCTTCGAATTTCTACTAAAATTGCCGAAAGATTCACAAAGATAAATGCAAATGTAATGAAAGACATTCGCAAAGAACCCTATGTTCAGGCAATTTTAAATCTCTCTTCTTATCTCATATTCGTTTTCGATCATTACAGCCACCATTTTCTTATGGAATGAATTTTGTGTACGATTTTCTCCAATCTCGCATTTACGATGAAAGCTTTGTAAAAGCCACATATCGAAAATGTAATGGAAATATATACCCATGCGGGGTTAGGAATATTAATTTAATAGTATTCATATAATCTTATCTTACTAATTCTTACTATCTTATCTTATCTTATCTTACTTCTTACTAATATTATAAATGCAAAAGTTTGTGAGGATGGATGGATGGATGGATGTTTGTTACTCTTTCACGCAAAAACTACCGAACGGATTTTGATGAAACTTTACAATATCATAGCTTATATATTAGAATAATACATAGGCTACAATTTATATAGATTTTTCGTATATTGGCCATAGTATTACGATAATTAATTATCAAGTAACTCGGAAAAAATCCTGCCTTCTGAGGGCTATCTTGGCGTGCGCTGCCTAAACTGTTGGAGTTACACAAAGATAATGTATGATGGCATTGTTTATCTTAAAAAGTTCTAAATAAAAGTCCGCGACAGCATATATCTACCTTTTATGTGGAAGCCAATATATCCGAAATTATAAGCCATAAATATATTTAATTTGAATACTTTTTTTACAATGCACATTTTAGAGTATTTAGCTAATTCTTATTAAAATTAATACATTTGTCGCTTTCAGTATTTAATGTAGATGAACTTTGTCTTTTACACTAAGTAATTCGGACGAATAGTCTAAAAAATTTCACGATAAGATTGACTCGAGTGGAGCGCCTAAAGCGGAGATTGATGAAAAAACAGCTCGGTTTAAAAATAAGGTACCCGTAGTACTAATTCTACGCAGAAGAAGTCGCGGGCAGAAGCTAGTACTAGATATTTTTACTATGTATATTACTAAGGTAGTATATATCGATACCTCCCACGTAAATTGTGGTAACCAACAAAGTTAACGTTTTATGTGACGTTACATTTTTTTAACTATGCTGTCCGTTTTCACCTGTTTTTTTATAAAATAAAACACTAAACCGCAATAGGTACATTGCACGTTTATTATTTTTAATATTATCTTAAAAGTACCATGACTTTCACGGCTCCAAGCTCTCTTCATACAAAGATTCATGAAAATCGGTTAATGTTTTATTTTTTAAAAAAACATGTGAAAACGGACAGCATAGTTTAAAAAATGTAACGTAACACAAAACATTAACTTTCTTGGTTACCACAATTTACGTGGGAGGTATCGATACCCTACGTCTGATCACTTAGGGCAATAAATGGATGGAGGATTTGTATTTTTGTAACGAATAAACTCAAAAACTACCAGACCGATTTTAAAAATTATATCACCAATAGAAAGCTACATTAATATCAGCGAGTTATATATTTGTGTATAGTAGGATTTACTTGCATTCGTGCGAAGCCGTGGCGTGTTTTTAGGAAAATATTTTCATCTGTTTATGTATGAAAATCGACAATAGTCGAATTGAAGTTTTAGATGCAGTTATTAGTTTAAAAGGCTACGGCTTCAAAAACAGATTAACAAAAATCAGTCTCCCTTACTTAGTTTATAGTTGGCTCGTATCCAGCACCCACCTTACCAAAACCTCTGCATTGTGGTGTGAAACTCGATGCCAAAACGCATCCTTTTAAAGTTTAATACTTGATTTTAAATATTAAATGTCCCACAACATTTCTTTATTACTGAGTGTTAATGAAATTGGTATATTTGGAATCCTGCACAGGATATACTATTGGAAAAGTATTTTAAATACGGAGTCTTTCTCGTGGTTTGGAAGTTCAGACCATCGCTATGATTACAGTTTAAACTGAAGGTTCTCAAACTTTTTACTATGGTTCATTCAGCTCATCAAGAATCTTAGCTCTTCTTTTTACTACATTGTACTAAACTGATTTAATAAGAAAAGTTTAAGTGAGAACAAAATATGTTTGATAAAGAATGTATCTATACTAATCTAATATATAACATTTCCATGTCACAATGTTAGTTACCGTACTCCTCCGAAACGGCTTTACCGATTTTTACCAAATTTTATATGCGTATTCAGTAGGTCTGAGAATCATATTTCAATTTTTCATACCCCTAAGTGATAAGGGTTGTTCACCCTTAATTTTTTTTTTTAATTTTTGGACGTAATTTTTTGTTTTTATTTTTTTATAATGTAGCATTAAAAATACATACAACCCCATATTATCACTAATCTATTACCAATCCCTGTTTTATTTGTCAAAAAATTTAGACCCGTGCGAAGTCACGGCAGGTCGCTAGTATGTATTATAAAGAGGCATGATTTGTTTATTTCTTACGATTTAACACAAAATCTACTGACCTGATCTTACAAATTCTTTCACCAATAGAAAGCTACATTATCAGCGAGTAACATAGACATATTTTTTGAGTAAAATCATCTTCAGTGCACCCGTGCGAAGCCGGGGCGGATCACTAGTATTTTATAAAAATTCAAATTCTAAAAAAAATGATGAGACGCAACATCACTCATTGCATTGCACACAGCATGCATTCCCAGAATCTTTCTTTTACTTTGATTTCCCGGGAAGCGATCACAGGACATCTATATCTAAAAGCAACAAGCGTTGCACTGAGTAACTGTTGGCTACAGTTAAGATATACACATATGTAGTTAATGATTAAGCTAACTTAGCATTATCACACTGCAGTAATAATTCACCGAAAAGGTTAGACACCAATATTTTACACTACAACTTTACAAAGCCTTTCAACCATAAAACTTTAAATTATCCGACCCCTAAACAGAGTGGACTTCTAATTTATGATAACAACGCAAATTGCTTCGAAATAGCCAAGAGTATGAATAAAATTTGAGCTAGACGAACGTGGGAGATATAATTTAAATATTTATTGCCTTTTATATAGTTCAGACTTCAATTATTTCGTTTTACGGTCTTAGTTTAAGCTGCGAGGCTAAAACACGACTTAGATGAATAAAAAAACATAATCTAAATGTCACACGACTACTGGATGTTTTCGTATATAGAAAAAAAATGAGAAGACTGTATTCTCTTGCTTCAATCTAAAGGTAAAAAGGTAGACCAGACTAATCATTGACTAGCCGACCGTAACACCTCCTAGTTGAGTGAAGGCCTTGGGGCAATAAAGGATTGAAGGCCCCACATTATTTTCATTCAAGAACAATATAATCATGTTTGTAGAAAGTAGGATAAAGCAAAAAAAGTATCAAAGGAAAAGTTGTTTTCTGGTCAGAATTTGAAATAATTTATTTCCAAAGTCTCTATTGTGGGGGGGCCTCCTTTTTAGACGCTCTAGGGTAGAATCCCCGAATCCTCTAAATCCGGCCCTGGGAAGAATTGTCTATAAGTATATTAAGTGATAGAAGTATATTTGTTATCGTAATTTAGAATATTTGATGCAGATTGACTTTAGAATCCTTAATATTTTCGATTAATTATATCAATATTATTTTAATATTATGATATTATACATAATAATAGGTATGTGAAGATGTATGAAACTTTATTCGCTACCTTCTGAATAAATCGATATACATTGAGTATGCCATTAGTGAATATCAGTATGAAGACTAAATATTGTACACACCTCTCAGCAATAGTCATTCAACGTACCTGAAAAAAAAAATATTAAATTTTAAAGAGAGTTATCTGAGCTATAATATGAGTCCTCACGCGTGACACGGGACAGACCCATATATGAATATGTTTTTTATGTTAGATATCGACAGACGAGCATTAGGTTCACTTGATGGTTGACCTCAGCCACAGATGCCTGCCCTGCTCTATCAATTTTTTTTATTGGTACTCTTGTTTCCCTAGGATTTCAAACCGGCACCCCCGGTATTAAACACAACCCTTACTACCGAGCCATAGAAACGATTGAGTCGCTTGACATCAGGTGCTTCGCCCATCCGTTTACCTCATCCACTATAAAAAAATGCCAATTCAGTTTGCTCAAAGGACTCTGACCATGTTTATTAGGCTCTGGTAGTTTCTTTTACTGCACCATTTGTACAACATTCGTAGAAGCGTTTTTTCTTACTATTTGAGTCTCTTTTTTATATGGTATGACGCTGTTGGCCAGATTGGCTTTTACAGCTAAACGCAGATGCGAGTGTGCTACAGCCTTGAAATTTGGGGTTTTACTACGACATGCCTAAGCCATCTCAAGACACGTACCTCAGTTTGGGCTATCGTAGAAGGGGATGGAGCCTTAAGGTGTCTGTCGATAGCGAACCAGCTTTAAATTCTATTGTGAAGGCGAAGGAGTCGTTAGGAATTATTTTACTTAGCGAATGTTTTAAACTATTCAACTTTGGGTGAATTGATAGTTGCGTGAACAATGTTAGTCTATACTATACTTAGGGAATAATAGTACGACCTAGTGCAAAGGTATGTAGTTCTGGCATAAATTTATAAGTCAAATTTTAAACAACAAAAAAGCATTTCCATTACACGTTACGCAACAAGTTTTTGTATTATAACAAAATCGAAACTGATTACGTCAGAGCAAGCGCTGACGCGGTGTCATAAAATTGTTTATAACTCATAACTTCAGAACGTGAGTTCAGAGAATTCTGGCGACGAACTTGGGTAATCGGCAATTACGACAATGCGTCGATAAAAGAAAACTCGAGTTTCGCTTTTGAAACAATTGTAAGAGTTTCACTGCTTTAACCTTAGGATTATAGCATGAAGTAGAGAAACCCAACAGAATGTTCTAACATTTATATTTTACGCAGACATTATCCAATATCGTAAATGTAAACAATATTTTGGCTGCCCTGTTGAATGCTTGCATTGCGTTGCAATGTGCGGTGGGTTCGAATATATTTATAATTTATCACTTTAGGCTTTCAACGAGCGAGAGTCGAGTATGTTTTGTGGTATCACCTACCATCAGGTGCATCTCGCTCTCGTCTTATGTCTGAAAAAAATATCAACAATCATACTTTTAATTTCAATAATTATATTACCCATCAAGAGCAACTGATGTAAAAAATACAACACAAAAGAGGGATTTGACTCAACTGTATACTCACTGAAAGCTAAATACAAAAGAAGAATAATATATAAAATCCTGTTCAAGTCTTTTAAAGATGAAAAGTAAAGAATCTATCACAAATAATGGTTCGTATAAGAAAAATACGATGTATAAATTCGATCGATTTAAAGATAGAAATCTCATAAGTAAGCGTCCCATTTCATTACATCTAACTCGATGAAGACGCGCACATTACCATATAAAGAGAAATATCACGTCTTATCATGATAGCATTACATTTTACCGCCTCAAAAACACTATCTCCGAATTAACTCGAAACAAAATCACTCAAATATTGGCGAGCTTCCAAACTGGCCGGACGAATCATCTGAAATTCAAATACAGATTTTTATAGCCAAATTTCAACCTTAGATAGATGTAATAAGGCGACAGGAAAAATAATTCGGGAGAAGTTTCACACGTTCTCTGAAATGTATGGATTGACTTCGAATGGGTGCTTGAGATGAAAGTGCGTTAATACTCGGAGTAAACGTTTGTAGATTATTTTGAAACTTTCGAAGGACTGGGTTTATGTATAGGCATTTAGTTACTTTGACATAGGAGTCAGACAATATAGACTGAAATTTTATTATGAATACAGTATAGTATCAGAGGCTCTTTTAAATGTTAAGGTTAAAGTATTACGAAAGGTTCTTTTAAGAGGTCGGTTGAAGTTTGTTACTGATTCTAATATTTGGGCTCGATATTTCGAGTACTTAACAATAAACATGTTAGCAAGAAGATAATTTTATTATATTTGTCGATTTCTTATCAAATATTTAATTATTAATGTAATCTAAAGTAATTTGTTTTAACGAGGTGACTAAGATATCAGTTCAAAATTCGATATTCGATACCGCTGTAAGAATTGTGATTGGTCGCCACATGTATCTTTCATTCCCTCTCTAACAGTTGAAAACTGTTTTACACGTTCAATGCTATACGGGGTCTAAGTCACCTTGAATGTGTCTTACATGCGGTGCGTTGAAGAAAAACAGACTTTGTGGTGTGCAAGTAACTTCAGTTTGTTTCAGTGTAGAAAAGGGTGAATATAAAAAATTCTGTTGACGTTCTTCAAAAGTTCATAACTATTTTATATATAATATACTTATTATATACGCCGGGCCGGCGGCTTTGATGTGTATACAGCATAAGCCAAAAAAGGGGATCAATAGGCCTCGTGCCGCTACAATGATAGTTTTAGGACAGGGCCTTAAACGCCCCGTACCGCAGAATTGAAAAGTGCAGTAAAATCAGTGCTGCTGTGATCGTGTTAAACTGATCCGAGTTTCAGCCGGAGTTAATTAATTTGCAAAATTACAAGCGTGGTGCGTGGAGCTATAAAAAGAACGATCATTTTAAGCGACGCCGACATGTGTTAGGGTCATTTCTGTTTTATTTGCATGCTGTGTCGTCAAATTTAATGCAAATATCAAAAAACATGGGCAGTAACATGTTGAATATTTCGCTGTAAAGATCTTGACTGTTGATTTTGGAGAAAAATAATTTCAAATGTATTCAGTCGAAGTTTATTTGTCATATTTTTATAAACAGTAACAGATATTTGCTTTATTCAGTTACTTTGATGGGTATGATGATGAAAGATCTAAATTGAAGTTATTTAGAATAAATTTAAAATCAGTAGTTAAAATTTCAATTAATTATTAAATCAACTAATTATTATTACCAATATTGAGAAAATTTAAATTTGAAGATATTAAAAGTTTGTAATCTATATTTACTAATATTAAAGAGGAAATATTTTGTTTGTTTGTTACGATTTAACTCAAAAACCACTCTACCGATTTGCAAAATTCTTTCGGCAATAGAAAACTCAGCGAGTAACAAAGGCTATTTTTTTAGTACATCTACATTACCATGCGAAGCCGGGGCGGATTGCTAGATTTATTATAAAAATCAAAGACGCTTGATGTTGAACGCAGACAATGCTAGGAAAGATGTAGTCATTAAGAATTATTAAGACATTATTTGTAAGATTGGATTACTAAGGCATACAAAATTAGTGCGATTAACTATCTAAATTCTGAAACAATATTATGTGTTAATATATAATATGTACATATTTACTTAACAGATAACGTCTTACAAATAAAGATTACAATAACTTATTAATATATTTTCCAGGTTTAATCAAAACAAGAAGGAAAGTATTTACATAATATAGGTATATTTAGATTTTTTTACGAAACGAAGAACACTGAATTAATGAAATGTCTAACCCTGTATTAGAATTGCAAAAGCACGAAGACAAAATGTACAAAACCTTTCGCCAACTGCGAGCCTTTCAATTAACAAAGTACTTTTGTTTTTCCATGCAATATAAGAAGTGACGCAATTTTTTTTTTCAGATACTAGTAGATGATTAGTCTTCTATTCTCTGCCTGACCGATTTTTTTAAAACTTGTTTACCCGGGATGGGAACCCGTAATCTACATAATGTGCTAAACGCAGAGAGCATACCACTGAACTACAGGGCCACCTTCATAAAGTTAAATATTATAAATAAATATTAACGGCCTTACTCATAAACGTATAGCTTGATATAGATAAAATAAGTATTTTGTCTCGCTCTATCGAATATAAAAAGACTACAGAAGGAAAGAAACAAAACATATTTTAACTATATCAAGCTTATTATACGTTTATGAATATGACCGTAAAACTTTAATGTAAGAAGTATTTGGAAATTTAAATATAACAAATACGACAACGTACATCAGACAGGACCAAAGAATAAAAAAAAAACAATAGTATTATGCTACTTAAAGTGAATGTCCGAGTCCCCTAGTGGGGTATGGGGCAGACCCATTTCTGTGTCTGTTTCACTGATCATTTTTCTTTACAGGCAAGTAGGTGATCAGCCTTGTATGCTCTACCCAACAGGAACAATTTTTTTAAAATCTTATTTCCCTGGGTTCGAACCCAGGACCTCTAGTGCTAAACACATCGCACAACCACGGAGGCCATCATAAAGCTACTTATATGACTTTTAAAATATAACTCAAGTTTTATGAGTCCTTCTCGGTAGAGGCACATTATGATTTCAACATGTTTGTAAAAATCAAATAATAAAGTTTTCCTTGACTTCCGTTACGACTTCCGACAATTTGAAGCTATCTATCCTGTATGTTAAACGAGTAAATTTTATTTATAGAATATAATAAGTAAGAAATATTACGAAATAACTTTGTGATAAATCGCATGAAAACTGTAATTGGTTTTTAGGTACTTTTTATCTTGTTATTTTTCTCTTATTGTGAGAATTATTTCTTAATAGCGATCTGCCCCAGCTTTGCACAGGTGCATTGTTGATTTACTCAAAAATAAAATATATCCTATGTTATTATTATCGCTGATCATGTAGCTTTCTATTGGTGAAATAATTTTTAAAAATCGGATGAGTAGTTTTTGAATTAAATCGTAACAAACAAACAAATCTTTCGTCTTTATAATACAAGTATCTATAGACGAATGATATTCTTGACATAATTTTGGATTACAGCTAAAAACCAGGGCCTGCTTAGTCACTTCATGCTGAGTACATTATCGTTTGTGCATGTGTGTCTTTACCGTGTATTTTTTTTTTTTTAATATTTTAATACTAAGTTAATTGTCTTATCAATTGTGTATTATACATGCATTTTATTATTAACGTCGTACATATATATGTACAACAAATAAATGATTTAATACTTTAAAGCGCAAGACACACCAAAGCCGACCCGCCGACATATTATGTTGACAACTTTTTGATGTCAGGTTAGTTGACGGCTTCACTCATTGCAAGTCGGGCAACTGAGGCGTACGAAATGCATGTTAGCGGCATCTCGGCGGGCGGCAACATGTCGGCATGATTCTTTTCTTATACAGTCGGCGAGCTATGTCGCCGGGTCGACGACTTTGGTGTGTATTGCGTTTAAGAATTTCACGCTGATGCGTACTACCGATGGATAGACTGCCTCAACGGGCGGCGAGTACCAGAGGTGGTACGCATTCGTTGAGTGTACCTTTCTCGCCGAGGATCAAAAACTCTATTAACTGCCGACAAGAGTGATGCAAAAACGGCTAGACTTGCGATTTTTTTTCGTTTCAGGCTCTGGATTAGCTCCGGATAGGGAGCAGAGCTTGTGTAGCCGCTTATTGGACAAAGACATGAAATACGCTGCCGACGTGAATTTATTAAGAAATCAGGAATCGAAATCCCAAAATTCACAATTACACTGATAAAAATCTAAAATTTAAAAACTCGATCAATAGAAACATCACATCGAAGACTTTATCCGAAATTCGTTTTTGAAGGTATTTTTCCATACAAAAGGCGGAATTTTAAATGCATCTCTCATATTTGACGATGTCTGATCGACGCCGCTCCGCTAATTTGATTTTCTTTGTACTGGAAAATTATACAAGCGAGATTGTCTTGTTCTTGTAAATGGAATTCCTGGTGTTTTGTATGTAGGTATGCATCTTGTGTTTGTATTATCTAGGTAAAATTTTATGTGTTATTAATTGTAAGAAATATTATCAGTCACATTGAATTACACACACAAGTAAATATTAAGTCGCAATATGACCCTAACTTAGCTATTTTATTGATTCTTGATTGTCATAGTTAACATACAGTATAAGAAGAGTTTTTCCATTTTGCCTTTCGCAAACCATCTAGAGTTTGCAAACAGGCGCGGCTATTTTTTAACGAATCACACAATTTGTTTTGGTTTATTTCAACAAATTTTGCGACTTCATCTACTTCGATTTCGCGACTTTTGAAAATGTTAACTTCATACAAATCCCATTAAATTCCACAGAATTTTCATGTTATAGGACTTTCAAATTTCTCCTTTGAAATAACTTCAATATTATATTTAAATAAAATCAGTTTCAACCCATTAAAACGCGATTTATTATTTATCCCAACGTTTGGTTGCTTTTCAGCAACCGTGGTCACGGGCGGACTGAAAGGTGACAGCTATCTGATTTGAATATTTCTATGGAGTTGATAGTTGATATTTAAATAATATCCATAAATAATAAGTCGCGTTAATAAATTACAATATCGATATCGATAGTAATTCTTCGTCAGCTGCTCGCGCGGAAGCAGCGATCAGGCGGTCGCCGGCTCACTTCGCGGATTAATACGCGAAGCGAACGAAAACACAAATATCACGCACTGTACTAAATTCTACGAATCTCAAACCCCGACTACGACCGTTTTCGGGAGTCTAGAGGCGAGGAACGCGAAGAAAGCGATGTGGAGGCGGTCAACTCGCTCAAAAAAACGGATGTTTTATAATAAAATACCGAGTTGATGAGGAGGAGCGCGAGACACGGGTGCAAATGTGATATTGACTGTCCAAATTATTAAAATTACAATATATTGTAACATCAACATATTTATAACTATCAACGCGCCCCGGATTCACAAGGGTGCAATGTAGTTGCACTATACACAAAAATAGCCTATGTTACTCGCTGATAATGTAGCTTTCTATTGGTGAAAGAATTTTTAAAATTGGTCCAGTAGTTTTGGAGTTTATTCATAATAAAAAAAATACTAATCTTTCCTCTTTATAATATTAATATAGATTTTGCATTGGAATTGCTTAAAAATGGAAAAATATTGCATACAAAATACAGTGTTCAAGCGGGCATAAGCAAATAATTCGTGTTTGAAATCGCGTTGAATTTGCGGCAAAGTTAATTAAAGTGTGCTGTTATGTGAAAGCGGCCTGCTAAATTTATTTACTAAATAATGAGGTAGTCCCTTCTGGGCGCTTTGATAATTAGCTTTTTAGTTGTAAATAGAAATAAAAAGAGCCAATTTCTTCTCAAGCTATGTTGTGACACCTTTGATGTCAGAAATGTTCTAAGGCTGAAGCCTAATGACCATTATCATTAAAGCAAACCATACGCTTGTTTGCCCTCACTTTTATGTAAAAGGAATTTTTTTGATCGTGAACGGTGTTGCTATCCTTTAAAACAAAAGTCTTTTTCTTCATTTAATTAATGGCAACTTCCACCAAAGACGGTTTCTGCCAATGTCGAGTATTTTTGGGAGAGTCAATAGGTAATTTTGGGACAGTCCTACTCGACTTCGCGTTCGATCGCCCAAAACAAAAGTCAGTCTGCTTGAGAATTACTTGACATATTATGATGAAATCAGCTCCATCTGATGGTGACTTTACTATTTGTTATGCTCTCATGAGCCCCGTTTTTTGGCAAATGTTACCTCAGTAACAGGACATAATGTAAAACTATAGTAATACTAGCGACCCGCCCCGGCTTCGCACGGGTCTAAATTTTTGACAAAAAAAGCAGGGGTTGTATGTATTTTTTAATGCCACATTATAAAAAAAAAAACAAAAAATTTCGTCCAAAAAGTAAAAAAAAAATTAGGGGTGGACTACCCCTAACATTAGGGGCATGAAAAATAGTTGTTGGCCGATTCTCAGACTAACCGAATATGCATAAAAAATTTCATAAGAATCGGTCGAGCCGTTTCGGAGGAGTATGGCAACGAAAACTGTGACACGAGAATTTTATATATTAGATTGTCTTTTGATTATTGAGTAACACATATTTAAATAAAATAATTTACTGGATTAAATTGCGACTTATTTATTATTATTATTATTATTTATTTATTTTTTATATTATTTGGAAAGCTGTCACCTTTCAGTGTGATTGTACATATATAAAACAAAGTCCCGAATAACAGAATAACTATTAAAATATCGGAAAAAATCAGGAAAAAAGGAGGAGAAAATTAATTTTAAAATAAATTAGGTTCGGAACTCCGCCATCTTGCGCAACTGATGGCTCACGTAAAGCACATTTTTAGCTTTTTGGAAATAATCGACGTCCACTGCATATCAGTGACATACTAGACATTATACAATAGAATTGGGACAATAGCATATTCAAATCAAGAAATATTTTTTTTATTTTAGAAACCAATATTATGGCAGGACAACGTCTGTCGGGTTCGCTAGTAATTAATAAATAGCTTTTAATCACATAACACATGATCTTATATTTTATTTAGTTCAAAATTATATTTTTATATTGTACTAGCGATCTGCCCCGGCTTCACACAAAACTAGCCTATGTATATTACTTGCTGATAATGTAGCTTTATATTGTTGAAAGAATTTTTGAAATCGTTCCAGTAGTTTTTATGTTTATTCCTCATTATAATATTAGTAAGTATATATTGTATATACTGAGAGCAAAACAAAGGCAATATAAAAGCAAATATAATATTATTACAGAGACGCTAAACTGAAGCGTCTATGAATGTTGATGCAGAAATTCACGTTTCGTTATTAAAATTTATGAGTAGGTTTGTTCGGTTAGTTTTATATGTTAAACAAACACGAAATTGTATGCTTCGTAGTATCGTTATACCGAGGTTAATGTTATGCAAGAATGTAGAGTTAATTTTGAAAGGTTTGTAATTTTAAATATTCACTAGTAGCTCGTTTCGGATACATCCGGTTGGAAGAATTGTATTTTTTTTATGTTAAATATCGACAGACGAGCATGAGGTTCACTTGATGGTAGGTGATACCTCAGCCACAGAACATCAGTCAATGATGCGCTGTCGATCTACTTTTTATTTCAAGCATTCTGAAATACATAGACTGAGACGATTTTGATGATCGCCCGATTCAATGAGCAATTCACGGTTTTTCCATTTATGTACGGTGGTTGATCGGAATTTCGATATTCCTCCCATCCGTTTAGTGCACGAAGTGACCAGACATGGGGAAGACAAATTATAAACATGTCGTCCCGGCGGGATTACTAAACACGCCAACGAGCTCGCCAAAAAAAGTAATTGATGCTTAAATAAATCGTCATTTGAAAGTGTAGGTACTTACAAATAGAATAATATGAAAGCAAACACCCTACATTACAAACCCCTAAGCACCCACAGCTCCACAGATTATCCTCATACAATAAATCCGTCAACTGTCAAAAATTCAGGGATCCTCATAATCGTCTTTGGCCGCTAATTTTCATATCCCATTAAAACTCGGTGCCGGCTAAGCCGGATAAACGGACAGACGAAAAGTTAATTTAAATTATTCATTCATTATTCACTCTGGCTTACGACAATGCGGTTTATTATTGTTTCGCTTCTGGAAGTCTGCATTCATGTTAAGGCTAGGAAGTAGTCGATATGAAAATTCAGTGATGAAATTGTGTTATAAAGACGATTATGGGTTAACCCTTAATTATTACTCAAACAAACAATGTTCTACTATTAATTGCATATTTATATCCTCTACACAACTTTCGCACGGTAATGTACATAGTTACATTAATAGTACTAGTAGACATGGTGAAATAGGAGCGAAACTTCGTGCTCCTATTTCACCATGCTTACTGCTGATAGAGGTTAAGCCTTTGTTTTTTTTATTCGTTTATTTTTTATATTAATTACTTCAAGCTGTCACATGGAGCATGGTTTAATATGCAGTTGTAGTTTTGAAGTCGGTTTTTGTTTTTTGTTTAAAAATAATATACTATACTATGTATTTACTATCTCTTGAATAAACGTATTCTATAATTTTATTTGATGTACATATTATGTTAGACCCGGTATTTGTATCCACACCCACATAAAAACAGAAAGCAAATCTAACGCTCCAACAAACCTGTCCAATGAATCAGGATAAAAAATAAACAAAAGTTGATTTTAGTTTTCCAATAAAGTATGGGAGCGATAGATTTAAAGTCATACAAAAGTTTCAAAGTTTGTCGAACATAACCGATGATTGATGGCTTACCAATATTTGACTATCGGTCATACTGGGCTATCCTTCACGGAGTTGTGGAGTTTTATTCAATCTAAGTATAAATTTATCTATTGATTTATTACAAAAGGAAACTGTCTTGTTGGGATTCGTACGTACTCAAACGTGACTGCATTACTTAATATTATAAAGAGGAAAGATATGTTTGTGAAGATTTTTTCTTTATTTTATTTTTTATTTATTTAAGAATAGGTAAGCGTTTGCCCGCCATCACACCTGATGGAAAGTACTGATGCGGGCTATGATGTTAAGACACGCTTACCTGGGAGATGCCTATTAACTCGAGACAAAAAAGAGCCATGTTGTACTGCTCAGGAAAGACAGACGCAAGGAGAGAGTTCCAGTCCTTAGCGGTTCGCAATATACTCAAAAACTATTTGACCGATTTTAAAAATTCTTTCACCAATATAAATAACACCAGCCAGTAATGTAGCCTTTCTTAGTCGATTATATTATTTATTTTGTGTATATTTACTTTGTACCCGTGCGAAGCTGGGGCGGATCGCTAGTTATATATACAACTAGCAATTGCCCCCGCAACCCCCCTTGTGGGTTGAATTTCGTAAAATCCGTTCTTAGCTGACCTCTACTCGGCGAAAGGAATATTCCTACCATATTTCAAGTCGCTACGCCTTATGGTTCCAGAGATATCGTGATGAGTGACTATATAGGTGGAAATCTCTTTTATATATATAGATTATACCCCGTCGTTTCGAGTACTTTACAGCAAACTTTGAATTTTATATCGCTCACGGGCAGATGGAAAAGTGACAGCTCTCTGATTTAAAATGTCAAGTTTCCATATTAATGCCATTTATTCCTACTGAGTTGATTTCTAGAAAATTAGAGCAAACATCAACTTTGAACAGCAAAGAACCACGTTTGCTGTAAACGACTCGGAACATCGCGATAAGTATTATGAATCATAAATCGCGTTTTAAAACAAAATCACTCCTCGCCACTGCAGTAACTACATAACAGTAATTTCAAATAAGCGCCATCCGCAAATCAGTGTTAATACCTACTGCATAGTTTCACAACTCAGAATTCAAATTCTCGTTACCTTTCGAATACCCCGCCTTAGTCAATTTTCAAAATAGCACTCATAAAACAACTAATGCGTTGATCGTAAATTTAATTTATTAGGCTTGCCACGCGCAAACCGCCCCGATTCGTCACGCGAGGCCATTAGTCGCTAGTTTGCGAACTTCCTGCCATTTTCGACTTCAAAGCTACTGCAAATTGCTCGAAATGATAATATTTTTTGTATATTTATTAAAACATTTCAGAGAGTAATTTTGAATATTATTTATATTATACACTAGCGACCCGCCCCGGCTTCGCACGGGTGCAATGCTGATACTAAATATACTACAGAAAAATTGTTATTATTATACATATAAACCTTCCTCTTCAATCACTCTATCTATTAAAAAAACCGCATCAAAATCCGTTGCGTATTTTTAAAGATTTAAGCATACATAGGGACAGAGAAAGCGACTTTGTTTTATACTATGTAGTGATATGTCTCCTTCCAGTCTCTGATCTATTTTTAAACGCAATTTACATATGTACTCGTATGGAGATAGGCAGAGATCAGATATATTTAAAGACCGGAAATTCACGAACAAATCCTCTGGGTCATCGCAGCTGTCCATGAGTGCCGATAACAACAAAAAAAAATTGATCTATCCATCTGTTAATGTAAAAAAACAATTGATATAATTTGAATCAGTTGTTCCCGGCGGTTTTTCCAAGGCAATATGCCTTGGAAACCTTTAAAAAACAAGCTTATTCTTCTCTTTAAGGCCGGCAACGCACTTACCATTACTTGAGCCATCTGCGTGTTTGCCTAGAATAGGATTCTATAAAAAAAATTGCATAACTCTAATTAGATGATAATATGAGGTTGCTTCATAATAAGAGACAAATTCATTCCTGCTTCTGTGCAGCCGTGACAAAATACTTGTATTTTATATCGCATATTGCACTCAGTAAAATGTGTTAATAGCCTTGTATGAAACTGTTATTATGCTGACAAATTCTACACAGAATATTGTGTCGTTAGTCCGTAAAGGTCCTTAACTAATTACCGTTAGTACGTAAATAGACTTATTTACGTATTTAGGGATGACTACTTGCGATCGCTTTGAAGTGTGGATGCATGAAAATCAGATGGATGAGTCTGAAGTAGTTAAACACATATAAAAAAAAACTTATCTTTTTATAAATATATTCTAATATTGTCTTTTATTAACGCGATTATAAAAAAGCTCATTGGCGCGTTCGGTAGAACACCTGCCGAGCGCACCGATGGGTCGTGGGTTCGAATCCCACCAGGACGTCTATCCCATATTTTTTTTGGGCAGACTCAGAACAAAGCATCATGATCAATTCTCTTTTTATTATGTTAGATATAGACAGACGAGCATGAGGTTCACTTGATGGAAGGTGATACGTTAGCCACAGAACATCAGTCAATGATGCGCTGTGGACCGACTTTTTACTTCCAACATTCGGAAATCCATAGACTGAAACCGAAACGCGCAATATGTACTTCATAATTTTATAGTTATTATTACTTATTCAATATTTATAAAAGTATATATAATATGTGTAACTGTCTGCTACAAGTGTCGCTAGGTAGCCACAGAATATCAGCGCTGTGTTGTATCGTCGGCAGCACAGCATATGCTGAGTCGCCGCCTGTTTAAACTGCCACACAATTAGTTAGTAAGTTAGTTTAAGTGGGCCCAACCCGTCAAACTTTCCATACAAAAGCTCGTACGTGATTATGGCGATGTAACCAATCTTTCTTTGAAACTTTTGAACTAATAGGTATCTCGTGCACTATATCTAGGTTTCTATCGAAACAAAATCTCAAAATTTTCAAAAGTCAATATTAAGAATTCATAGAGAAGAAGTAGCCTTTCAAAAGTAGGTATTTCAACGGAAAACTGAAAGAGATCATCCGACATCAATTAACTTTTCACGTCAACAGCCGTACAGTCGAGTCGAAAACAGTTTCGATATTTTGATTGCAATAAATCGGAATTCAATTTGCACTTTTTAAAAATTCGCGCGAATTTATTGTCATACGATTTTCAGACGTGTGTTCGGAATATTGTGTTTTAAAAATGATTGCGAATCAAAAACACGTAGTGAGCGCAATGAAAATGAGATCTTATGCCGGTGTGTTAATGTATTTATTCGGCTGCAGTCAGTACAAGGGATAAAGAAATGCTTATTCCATATTATGTTGGCGTTTTCGGCGAAATATTGCGAATTGAACGCTTAAAGATCACAGTTCACTTGCAGGTAAGTATTGTATAAATAAAAAAATGTTTTTAAATAACTCGATGGTAGAATTATGTTTATTAAGTCAGATATCGACAGAAAAATGTAATAACACACTCCCTTCGTCTGACTTTCCCAGAAAGTATAACGAAAGTAAATAGGCACTTTCTCGACAGTTGTGACTGACCATGACCACATCACCACTTAACATCTGGTGGGATAGTAGTCAAACAAATGTCTATTCTAATGTGAAAAAAAAAACTAACTTGAAAGCTTTTAGTTCGTATGCTATGTACGTAAGCTTTAGGATCAAAGTCAAAAGAAAAATGCCAGAGAAGCGATACGTTTTCAAATTTATAATAACACTAGCAACGCGCCCCAGCTTCACACGGGTGCAATGTAGATGTACTATACACAAAACGTAGCCTATGTTACTCGCTGATAATGTAGCTTTCTATTGGTGAAAGAATCGGTTCAGCAGTTTTTGAGTTTATTCATAACATACAAAAATACAAATCTTTCCTCTTTATAATATTATGTATAGATATAGATGTTGCTACAATGGGTTTTTTTTTACTATTTTCTGGATGCCTGGAGATTTCTCACTTAAAACTAGCGAGAAGCAATACTGCTTTGATATTTTATTTGATGTTAGTTTAGGAAAGTTGTGCAATTCTCTAAGCAACATGACCTCCAGCTGGTCGCAGTGGCAGCGAAAAGTTACATTTTTGTGCGAACACTAACTTTGGTATGCTGAAAATATTTTCCTTTTTATTTGAGAAAAATATAATTGACTAACCAAAAACAGCGCATCACCGACTGATGTTCAGTTCTAGGTATCACATACCATCAAGTTCTAGGTATCACCTACCATCAAATGGATATCATGCTCGTCAGTCGATATCTTAGTGTATTATTTAGTTCCTCCATCCCAATTCCACCTCTGTACGTACATCAGGATATCACCCTTACATCGTGGATATTTTTTTTTTTTTTTTTTTTTTTTTTTTTTATTTCAGAGCAGACAACCGAGCAGGTGGGTTACCTGATGGTAAGTAATCACCACCGCCCATGGACATCTAGGACTTGAAGGTCTCAGATGCGTTGTCGGCCTTTTAAAAATCTGTAGGCTCGTTTTTTGAAACCAGCGAGGTCATAATTAACTGGAAAAACTGAAGGCGACAATTCATTCCACAATTTTGTTGTACGTGGAATGAAGTTGCGCGTAAATCTTACGGTGCTCGACTTCCATATGTCAAGGTGATGCGGATGAAATAATTGTTTATGACGTGTGGTACGGTGATGGAAGTCGGCAGCTGGGATTAGGTCAAATAGTTCGCCAGAACACTCGCCGTTGTAAATGCGATAGAAAACGCTCAGAGATGAGACGTCTCTCCTAAGACTAAGCGGATCAAGCCGTTCAGTAAGGTCTCGGTCACCGACAATTCGAGATGCCCTTCTCTGTATGCTGTCAAAAGGAGACAGTTGGTATTGAGGCGCTCCAGCCCAAAGGTGTGAACAATATTCCATATGTGGCCGGACTTGCGCTTTGTAAAGCTGCAGACGGTGGGCCGGCGTGAAATATCGTCTCGCCTTGTTGAGCACCCCAAGCTTTTTGGAGGCTAATTGGGCCTTGGCATCCAGATGACAGCGAAATTGGACGTCACTCGAAATGTCGAGACCGAGGATTCCGATACAGGACTTGGTGTTTAATGGAGTGTTCTGGAATATAGGTGTAGCGCCGAAAGGGTCCTTTTTCGTGGAGAATGCGCAAACTTGCGTCTTGGAGGGATTAAAGTGGACAAGATTTTGTCGGCCCCACGTCGACGCTTTGTCAAGGCATTCTTCGATCTCCGACACGAGTTGTAGACGACACTTATTGATTTCTTCCCCAGTCATTCTCGCACGGCCGCAATATAAGGCATCACCGGTACTGTCATCCGCATAACAATGAAAGCCACCGATTCCTAGCATGTCATTGATATGCAGAAGAAACAGTGTCGGTGAAAGCACGCAGCCTTGGGGAACACCAGCATTCACATTCTGAGAGTTCGAGCAGAATCCGTCAACGACCACTTTGATACTCCTCTCAGAAAGGAAGCTAGAGACCCAAGTGCACAAACGTTCGGGGAGTCCATACGATGGTAGCTTTGAAAGGAGACCCTTGTGCCACACTCGATCGAAGGCTTTAGCTACGTCCAAGCTAACAGCCAGAGCCTCTCCCTTGCTTTCAACAGCTTGAGCCCAACGATGGGTCAAGTAGATGAGAAGGTCACCAGTCGAGCGACCGCGACGAAAGCCATACTGACGATCGCTTATTAACTGGTGATCCTCTAGGTACTTTAAGAGCTGTTGGTTTATGATGGTTTCCATCACTTTAGACAGCAGGGAGGTTATGGCAATTGGCCTGTAGTTAGAAGCTTCAGAGCGTTCGCCTTTTTTAGGGATTGGGTGCACAATAGCGGTCTTCCAAGAAGATGGGACGATGCCAGTTAAGTATGAGTGACTAAACAAGTGCGTGAGGACCGGCGCCAACTCGGGTGCACATATTTTAAGGACGATGGCAGGAATACCGTCAGGCCCACTGGACTTGTGTGTAACGAGGGAGAAAAGTGCCTTCCGAACTAAGTCTTGTGAAAACTTCACGTCAGGCATAGTAAATTCACACCGCGGGATAGTTGGCGGGGTGTTCCCCTCGTCGTCCAAAGTTGAATTTTCTGCAAAGAGAGTGCATAGTATATTCGCTTTCTCTTCAGAAGAGTGTGCAAGGGAGCCATCATCTTTGCGGAGAGGTGGAAAAGACGACTGACAAAAGTTTCCTTGAACAGCCTTGGCCAGAGACCAGAAGGCGCGAGAACCGGAAGGAAACTGTGTCAACCTGCGTCCAATTCTACCTATGAAGTTGTTCTTTGCCGCTGCTATTTCCTTCTTGTAGGATCTGGAGGCATGGTTATATGTTTTTTTTTGTTTGCCAATGTCCGAGTCCTTAGTATTCAGGGCTTTGGCCCAGGCTTCAAAACATTCTTGCTTCTGACGAGACACCAATTTGCAAGTACGATTGAACCATGGCTGAGACTTGCCACCAACGGGTACAACAGAGTGAGGAATATAAAGTTCCATACCCTGCAACACCACGTCGGCGACAGAGTCAGCCTGAACACCAGGATCGTTTGTTTTAAAGCAAACTTTTCTCCAAGGGTAGGATGAGAAGAACAGACGCATCCCTTCCACCACCAGTTATATTCCACCAGTTTCGCTTCTTCCTTTTAATAAAAATGGCAGAGCTTTCTTCCAGCGACCATCTTCCCAGGCATAATGGCAGTTTTTTAAACAGAAGCGATTTCGTGTGCTAACAAAAATATATATAAACGTGAATTTTGAATAATATACCTAGTAATATTCATATTAAGAGACTCTTGTGATTGTAGAGTTTAATATGTATACACTTCAGTTCTCTGCCATACGATATTACAACGACCTATTCAGGCAGACGATCGCTATGTCAAGTGTCCCAGCATACTAACTATTTACAGTTGTGAAACTAATATAACAAATATAAAAAAATACAAAATTAAACCTTTTTTCGGTTAATATTTTATTTCGGATCCGTGATCTCTGCCTAATGTATGTAATATTTTATTTGAATTTGTTTTTATAATTATTGTTCCGGTGTATTTTTTTTAATTTCACAGTTGTTAATGCAGGCAGTTTGCTTATTTTTTTTTTAAAGACCATAAGATATATAAAGTTATCAAAAGTCAAATAACAAATGCTTGACCAATTCATTACTATAAGATTTATGCACTATGACTCTGCTACGATGAAAAGGCAATATTTCAAAGGCATAAGCGTTTTGCTCTGAAGCTTGGCATTTAAAATAAATATACAATTATTTAAAATTCTACTACTACTCTTTCCCATTGAAGTAGGCAGAGATCACAGAATTCCATATGCTCCGATCCTTGCATACCACTTTCGCTTCTTCCACTTTCATTAATGCTTTCATACACGCTCGTCGGTTTCTAGTACTATGGCACTTTTGAAGAACATCACCGATCTGATGAATGACTTTGTTTCACTACTTACATCCATCATTCCATCCATTTCTTTCATTTCTACGTGCTCAAAGCATCTCAACATTTTTACTATATAAAGAAATGCTATCTTTCAGAGTCACGCCACACATACATACTTGTGGAAAAACCGCCATTAATTGGATTATATGGAGGATGTAAACATACATTAGGTAAACTTTGACAACTTAGAACTGTCATAACTCTGTAGAAGTTGGAACATTGTACAACTTCGGTTTCCATTACCAAGAGTGGCTCTTTGTAAAAATACACATAAGTCAATTTATAAATCTGTATTTTTGTACAAATCCCAAAAAATAATTGGTGATTATTTTTGATGAGCTCATTAGCTTTTATTTTTTTCGGTTTTGATTGTGGCTGTATATAAGACCGTCTCCAAGCCTTAGTGTTATGCTAGTTGAATTTATCATTAAAAGTCCCGGGTTCAAATTCCGGAGATAAATAATTTTGAAAAAATATGTTTGGGTCGTGCAGGCATAGATAACATGTTTGCCCATAAATAATAATGATCATTATCTGTGACACACACAGAAGTATATCTGTAGTCTGTACTATAATATATTAGGGGACTATTTAAAAAAAAAACCCTTTAAAAAACTCTACATCGGCCTGAGGGTGGGAAAATATCAAAATATAATCCATGTATTTTTTTATATATTAGAGGAGGCAAACGGACGGGTGAATATCCGCGACACCAGTGGTTTTGATGATGCGTTGCTGGCTCGTTTCTTGAAGGAGAAAGGATCATAGTTCATTGATTTATAAGCCGTGACGTGCATATTGCTCGAAGTAAAACGGAACTATATTTTGACTATATTACGCCACCATCAAGTAAAGTTACATGTTTCAGAGAAACAAAACTTGTTAGAAATCGCGTTTTATATGACGATCATAAACGGAGTAATTGTCAGCGTAATATTTGTACAAATACTCAGGCAACAAAGCAAATATTATTTCTCTGCAAAGTTAAGCGGAAAATATGCCCATTGGAACAAATACGCAAATACACGTCAGTAAACAATCAGCGATATTAAAGCCGCAAAGATAGGTACAAACGTTATTCCAACATTTAGTAACGAAATTGGTGTAATACCTTTGGGTCCGTGGGAAGTGAACGAGTATATTACTGCGTTGTATTTTCAGTGGTAGAGAAATTGCTAGATCTATAAATTGTATGTCCTGGTATAAGATTAAATATTTTTAGAGGTAGAAGGTAAACAAAACCTTCCTACGTTTTCCGTCTGTTCTGTCTGTCAAGACGATTTTCTCAGGAAATTAGTAAGGTTTTATGTCATCAAGTTGAAATAAAACGTTCAAGTCAACACTAAAGTAAAATACTATTATTATAAGTAATGATGTCTACAATAGGTTGTTTTAAAATAATCGTTTCCCTAATAAAAAAAACGACCATTAATGGTATTTTAACTCTCTAGTTGATGTAGAATCAGGAAATTTTCAAGAATTTATTATTTTTATCACATAAACAATTTATACATAACCATTTCTTTGCAGGTTAGACTTTTTATGATACAATAAGTACATAATTTTAGAACTTAAACCGGAAGTCCTCATACTTATATTTTGTCTCGACGTCGAATATTTTATTTAAGTACCGAATTTTAAGTATAGCTTACCTTATAGATTTTTTTTCAAAATTATCAATATCTGATATATATTTTATTCACTTAAATACATTGTTTAACGATATCTATATGTGTATTCAACGTCTTTCTGTTGATTATTATTATTATGGAAGAAAAAGAGCTCGTTTTATGTCAACGAATATTCAATACCCGACTGAGCCATTTTCTTTTTTCCCTATACCATAATATGCGTTTCTGGAAGAAATCACAGCATAGCGATAAGGCCCGCCAGTTATACGCTTCCTTTGTGTGATTTCTATGTTTCTATATTAATTTTTTGATAGCTTTTATAATATAAATTTTAATCTATATGTACCTAACTTTCAAAACTCTAATTTTAATCTATGTTTACGTTTTTCATCTAAGGATTATTAAATCTTTTAAATCTAAATTGGCTGTATTTAAATGAACTCTGTACCTATAAATAATCGGCCCTTTTGACTCTGATTTCATAACTTCGGGAAGTGAACGTATTTCATATATGTCGTGTTTCATTCTTCAAAAGCACTAACAATAGTATAATAAAGATTTAGATAAATAAATAAAACTATAGAGTATCGTTGTTGATCTCTGGGTTTCGATATAAAACACTTTTGTTATTAAATACTTAAATATAACCCTAAGGGCTCTCGTCTCAAGCAGTCGAATTAGTTGTAATAAAAGCGAACCGATGAATCTTCAACAATTTTGCGGATCGGCGACAGCCCTTGACATTTCTTGACATCTCTTCAACAAATCTTAAGATCTCATTTAAGAAGAAGTTATTCTTAACTAAATAAATTTATATTTATATCATTTTATTAGTTAGATTTCTGTACAATAGGTGGGAAATATAAATACGCTCTTCGTATATTAGTTGTCTTTATTAGATCTGTTTCTTATGAACCCTCCAAACATCTACTAGAACTTATAGATGGAAAAACCGTGATGTGCATCTTGCGCGTTTCGGTTTCAGTCTATGGATTTCCGAATTAAAAATTAGGTCGATAGCGCATGATTGACTGATGTCTTATGGTAGAGGAATCACCTACCATCAAGTCATCTGCCGATATCTGAAAAAAAAAACTAACGAGTGGAATTCTCTCCCTGTGTCTGATTTGCCATCGCAGTTCGCATCAGGTGGGATAACAGGTAACCCAGACTATTCTTAAATTAATAAAAACACCCTCTAGTTCAGTCAGACTGTGTTAAATTTATAATATAGTACTTCTTAATTGATTCATTCCGGATTCATTTCACAGTCTCTTTGAAGTCTTTAAGAAAGTGCAGTATCGCTAAATCTCTGAGAAAACTGCAATGCAGTCGAAGTCTATCAGAGACTTAATCAACAGCTCTCGATTCACACTTACGTAATGAATACGGGGGTTACCATATTCAATAAAAATTAGGGAAAGTCCCAGAAATTTATGTTTTTAGGGGCGTTCATAATAAAGTTCGCTTTAAATAAACATCCCTACTTAATATTATAAATGTGAATGTAAGTTTGTTTGTTACGCTTTCACGCCAAAACTACTCAACCGATTATCATGAAACTTGGTACACATATTTTTAGAGGTATTATAAAGGACATAGGATACTTTTTATTAAAAAAATATTTTTTACGGACGGTAAAAAAAAATATTTTAGCAACAATAAACCCGTGCGAGGCCTGGGCATTTTGCTAGTATAATATATAAGATATATAATATAATTGATTTTTATAGGGGTAAAAATAGAATATTTCTATAGAACTTTTTATCAAAATCGGTTCAGTTGTTTGGCCGTAAAAATACAGCAAATAAAGATACAGACTTTGTTTACCAGTCACTTTGGTATTTATGACATAACTATAAATTACTGCATATATTAAAGTAAGGGCACGACTCTCAGTGCTAAGCGCGCATAGCCAAATTATGCCCGGAGTAACCGCAGGTCCTGATTGTGACTCCCAGGAAACAATATGATAAGTGGTTATTATCACTAATTAGGATCAAGAACGCGTTTAACGTTACATAATAATTTAAAGTCATATTTTAAATTTTGTCGTTTTCCAGAGAAGAAACCGATTTAAATTATCAAAGAAAATCCTATTTTGAAATTTGTTGTTTTTTTATGCAACCAAATTGAATTTAAATTAAAAATGATGTACAACCCAAATACACATATCCTAATATAACTAAAGGCGTTATTGCTTATACAATATGACTAGTGACCCGCCCCGGCTTCGCACGGTTCGAGATATTTGACAAAAAAAGCAGGTGTTGATAATAAAAGACTGAAAATATGGAGTTGTATGTATTTTTTAATGCCACATTATAAAAAAAAATAAAAACAAAAAATTTCGTCCAAAAATTAAAAATAATTTTTAAGGGTGAACAACCCTTATTACTTAGGAGTATGAAAAATAGATAGTAGCCGATTCTCAGACCTACTGAATACGCATATAAAATTTGGTAAAAATCGGTTAAGTCGTTTCGGAGGAGTACGGTAACTAACATTGTGACATGGAAATGTTATATATCAGATTAATGAATAAGAAAGTCTTGGGTCCCAGAGTCCACAGTCGCTGTGTCATGTGGACACTCTAGTGGGCTGACAACTTGACACAGATCAAGTGTGGAGTGGAATCAAAAGCTGACGTCTGCTCTCTTAGACTCGAGCTGAAGAATACTCGACTCGAACTCGACTCAAGGTCTCTCGTTAAGCTTATCGATCGGTATATTTTGAGGGTCCATCATTTTCTTTGACATTCCTGATCTTGAGTTTCCAAAAATAAACTCGAAGACGCCGCTTTATTGATTTTTTTTTTTACAAAACTACGTAGGTGTTTTTTTTTATGTCAGATATCAACAGACGAGCATAAGATTCACTTGACGGTAGGTGATACATCAGCCACAGAACATTAGTCAATGATGCGCTGTCGACCTAATTTTTAGTTCGAGCATTTGGAAATCCACGACTGAAACCGAAAATTGCAATATGCACTTCATGGTTTTTCCATCTAAAAACGGTGGTTCGTTATCCGGTCGAAATTTCGATAATCCTCCCACCTTTTTAATGCCCGAAGTTACCAGACGTGAGGAAGACATGCTTGAACGCGCCAATGAACCCGTCAAATTATTTGTAATATTTTCACCAATAAAGTCCACGTTTGACTTTTATTTGCCACTAACCCGTTATAACTTGTATTTTGCAGTATGTTATATACAAACAAACATACAATATTTTACGCCTCTTTCTCATTGGAGTAGAAAATCACGCTTTCCACTTTCATCACATGCACAACGGTTCGAATACTTTTGACCTGATCCTTCATATTATAAAATTAAAATAAGCATTTGAATTAAAAAAAAACAAAACTATTAACTATCATATTGAAGGGATCATTGGATCGTACAATTATTCGTATTTTAGTGAATCTTGAATGTTGAGTAGCAGATCCTTTTATATTTTTTTTAATATGTGTAAATTGGTTTCGTCTATCTGTCTCCTATCAGTCATATGGGCAGATTATGGCCTTGTTATCAGCAATATGATCATACTTGTAATTTAAAAAATATATAATAATGTTGAATGGCGACAAAAAATTGTTACACTAATAATTATAATAATGATGTTTATTACTGGCATTTTATATAATTTTGTTAAACCTAGACTCTTCATATTATTTCACTGTGTTTCTGTATCTTCTCAATTTTGTCAGTAATTAGAAAAATATATGCTATAATAAATATTGTTAGGAAAAGAGTTTGAATTTTTTTGTCAATAAACTGAGATAAACACTTTCTTATCACCATTTTCAAAAAAAGGCCCGTTTACTTGTACATACAATAAAAATAATTGACTGCAATAATTGAATCATATTAATTGAAGGGCAGTGATTAACATTCATGAATTGTAAGCAACTGTTTAACACCAAGAAAAATAATGATACTAAACTTGTATGACAAGAATGTTACGTGTTGTTTAGATCAAGCAAGTCATTTATTGATTCAATTTAATTGTATGCAACAGGCAAGAAACTTGCATCGTGTTAATAGGCCTTAAATAACCTGCTATATATTCTAGTAAGAGCTATTAATTACAGCATGTTAGCGAGCGAACAGTCTACATTACCTATTTTAATATCATAATTTTCAATTTCTCATTTAAAATTTTAATTAATACCTATATTTTAGGATAAATTTGTTGATATATTCAACACAATTATTATTCCAGCTCTTTCAAATTGGAAATTTCGTTATTACCCGTCCAATATTCATTCAAATCAAAGATAATATCAATATTTAATGTACAAATCAGTTGTGATGTTCAGATAGTAATATGTTACATCGAATTGGATTCGCCATTCAGAATCGATCATGCTTGACGTTATATCAAATATGTATTGAAATGTATTGAGTTATTACGATTGATATTACCATTAGCACTGCGATAGAAATACAAAATATTGGTTAGAATTACATACATACATACATAAACATCACGCCTCTTTCCCATTGTGGTAGGCAGAGATCACGGAATTCCATATGCTCCGATCCTTACATACCAGTTTCGCTTCTTCTACTTTCATCAATGCTTTCATACACACTCGTCGGTTACGAGTACTTTTGACCTGGCCCTTTTGCAGAACGTCCCCGATCTGATCGAGGTACGTTCGCCTAGGTTAGAATTAGATATCAATAGACATGTCCATTATTATGAAAATTAACTTATTATTAATCTTGCCATGCCCTAATGTCTCTCGGAGAGTCACACTTTTTTTTAAAAACTATTGTTTATCTATAACTTTTCACAGAAATATGTGAAAATATTTTTCTTTTTTATATTGATACGGAATATAGTAGTTCCTTTATTACTTTATAATATGCTAAGTAGTTACAGTAGCATTTAATACAGCTTGTTCTGCATACACTTAATATACTAAAAAGGTTTTTGTTTGTAAAAAGTAATCCCTAGAATTGTGCACTTTTCCTGATTAAAATAGGCTATATTTTATCCCGGTAACTTCTATTTTTTAGTGTAAAATTTTAATATATGTAAATGAGGTCGGAGGAAATGCACTTTTGCTTTATCGACGTGCGCTGAACCAATAAGCTTAAGTTGAAAGTGATGCAAAAAAGTAAAAAAAAATATAATTCCCGAGTCCCCACATAGGGCATAGGGCAAGACCCCCAAACAGACAGAAATGTGTCATCACGTGGTGGACTCGGGGCCTCAAATCCTATCAAATGTCGATTGATGTGCTTTTGATTGAGAGCTTTAGCAGCATAGGGTTGTAAATAAAGTTAAATGAATATGTTATACTTTTAAAGATATGAATGCTTCTTACACCGCTTTTTATTTATCTTAGGTCAAGTATCTTCAAAACTACAAACCCAGCTGTTTAAACTATATATTGATATTCAGATATTCCTTTAAAAATATATCTATTCTATATTTTTTTAGAAATAAAATTAAAAAATGTATAAAAACATAAATATGTTGCCAAGAAAACCTGGCTTATTAAAATGTCCATGGGCGGTAGATATCACTTACCACCATGTTAATATTCCTACTATATAACTATAAATTCAAAAAAGAAATACTAATAAAAATTAATATGTGTTTTTCCTCCGACAGTCTTTTAGCATCCCTATTTCTTATGTATAAACAATTTTGCTGAGAAAAGGTTTTAATGGAATCGGTAAACGCCGTGTATACTTAAAGTAGGATTATATTTTTCTCAAAGGCCATATTATCCATCAGTTAGTGGGCGATTTAATAGGGTCTGTGAGTGCACATTTATGAAGTACCGAGCTTTGAAGGTCTTATTTCGCATAATATATTTTGTTTTTTACAGAAGAAAATCGCTAAGACGCGTCGAGGGTTGCGTAATTCAAGAATGGTATATATTTCTTTTTAATGTTAGATATATCGACAGATGAGCATGAATTTCACTTGATGGTAGATTCAACCTATGGTAGCCTCAGTCACAGAACATCAGTAAATTATGCGCTATCGACATATTTTTTACTTCGAGCATTCGGAAAACATAGACTGAAACCTGAACGCGCAATGTACTCTTCTTGGTTTTTCCATCTATGAACGGTGGTTTGTTACCCGGATGAAATTTCAATATTCCGTCCATTTGTTTTAATACCCGAAGTGATCAGACATGGAAAATACATTTTTTGTAAAAATGCTACCATTTGATGAACCCGCAACCCATCGCAGCGCAAGCTACCTAACGCCCCAACGAGTTTCTCAAAATAAAATATTATTATATATTTATTATATAACTACGTCTGGAGTCCTATATTTTTTGTTAGATACCTATAAGACCTCAACATTTCCTGTAAATTATGATTCCATTGATGTTAGTCCTGGATCGAATATGAAGAAACGCTCTACTACGCGAACAAATTACCGAGCCTCGAAATAGTTGAAGATTGTATGAAATATGAACTTGTAATTTGTAGGTATATTCTTCTTGCATCATTAAAGCAAGTACGCACTTAATAGGAATTACTGAGCCTCGAAATAGTTGAAGATCGTATGAAATATGGACTTGTAATTTATAGCTATACATACATATGCATTTTATTACACAAGCACGCACTTAATACGAGTTAAACGTAATTCGTTTGTTTAGGGTTGAAAGTGTGAAGAAGTGATAATAGTAAACATTAATTTCCTTCATAAATATAATAAAGCTTCAGGGAAAATTCGTAGTTGCGAGTATTCTATAAACTTGTTTTAAATACATCCAGTTCTTGCCATTAATGATTAACTGAATCTCAATAAACCCACTATTGAGATTTATATACAATATATATATAAAAATTGAATGGTAATTTTTTTAACAAAATATGCTTTTTCATTTTAATTTATAGATATATAGAGATATATTTATTGTAATATGTTTATTTTCTGTTAAGTCTGTTAAGTGTACAAATCACTTAATTGTAGGAAATCCAACACTTTAATCATTTGTACAATATTCTTTTCGTTTATGTCACAAAGTTTCAAACTTCAGGCTCAGAGGAAAAATCAATTTTATGTACGTATTATCACAAGGAAAAATAATTTTCATACATGTTTTACATTTTCCGTAAGAGTTAAGAGGATCTATTCTTCCGAGGTTGTTGTGTGTAGCCATGAAGCGAATATTCTGAGCAATGACAAACAGTAGAAAACAGATATGTTGTAGCTCTTTCTATTACTACTAAAGTGAATGAGAAAGAATATCCGAACAAAAGAAGATGCTACGCCGTAGCGTATACCTGGCTTTCGTAATGAGCTACGGCGTAGCATCTTTATTTACAAACCACACCTTTAGAGAATTTATTTATATTTTAGAAAAAGGACAATAGAGCATGTGATTCTCACTTCTCATCATGGAAAGCGAACATTGCCGACCACTGCAACTTAAGAAGATTGGCTGTTGTTGCCGGCCTTTAAAGGTTGGATGGCAAAAATGGCCACAGCTATATCGGTAGTTACATTTTTAAATTATTTTGATATATTTCACAGGTAAATAAGAGATTGCTGTACGTGCCCTACCGATCCTTAATAATTTCTGTACTTTGCTACGTTTGTTGACCAAATTAGTTATTTATTAAAAACCAATATAATTATTTATCCTGAATATTTTTAATATTAATTATATAAACTTTATGAGAATTAACTGTAGCCAAAGAATGTACAACACAATAATAAACCAAAAAAAGGTTATCTCATTTCGGCAATGGTGGATACGTAACTGTTAGTACACGAAAGTTAACGAAATTGTAAATAGCTCAAAACGAAGCCTTTGAAAATATATTTCACAGGGAAGATTAATAGACATTCGAGTAACAATTTGTATGGCGAAGGTAACGACGCAAGACATTATTTGTGTCCTCTATAAGGGACCTGTCATTGGCCGCTCTGTTTGAAGATTAATCTTCAAGTCTGACCGCGGCTTTTCAATAAAATATCATGTATATAAATAAATTATTCACCTTTAAGTGTTCCGTCCATTATGTAGTCAAGGATATTCTACACCTATGCGATACCCCAGTAGCCAGCCCAGTAGTATTTCCACCCTCAGGGGTCTACAACTTTACAGTTCAGTTAGAAGTTAAAATACATAGTTTTAAGTGTAAAAGCACTATACCAACTGTCTAATATACATTTGATGTTGATGAATTCGCAAATTTTTAATATCAGGGGTCTACAAAAGAAAAAAGGTTTCGTCCTTCGTTCTTAACACATAATCGTATTACTTAAATAAATTTAAAAGCCGGCAACGCATCGGCAAGTCCTCTGGTTTTGCGTATGTCAAGGGCGGTGGTGTTCACTTTCAATCAGGCTCGTTTGCCATACTATAAAAATAATCGCGAAATACGATAAAGGTAGATAGGATTTTATAAAACTATCTCAATATTGCGTATCGCTTCTCCATGTTAAGCCGAAATCAATATTTGAAGCTAGCATCGCTAGTATATTTAAAATAGGTACAGGATAGAATCTCGGTGCAGCCCGAGGATATTCATTCCAAGCTTCTTAGAACGTGTTTGTTGGAACGAGGTCAAGCCTGATACTGTTTACAGGATTCAGATAAGAGTACGGGATGTTCAGTTTAGATACAGATTTGTACGAACGGTCTGCGCCATTAACTTATGTCAAAGCGATGGACTGAAAAATACAAACATTATCGAAATAACGCACACAGACACAATTCAATAAATTATTTATTGATTCTTCTATTATTTTTCTGGAATTGTTTTAATAAATTTGAATTCAACGAAGTTCGAACCTTAGAATATTTTACTTAAGTGTTCCAAAGAGAATAATATATTCTATTTTTATGTTATTTGAATTAATTGTATTAAAAAAAGTCACGGGCAGACTCGACATTTAAGCTATATCTATATCTATACCTACTTCTATATCTATATCTATACTAATATTATAAAGAGGAAAAATTTGTATTTTTGAATTTTTGTATTTATGAATGAACTCATAAACTACTGGACCGATTTTAAAAATTATTTCACCAATAGAAAGCTACATTATCAGCAAGTAGCATAGGCTATTTTGTGTATAGTGCATCTATATTGCATCTAAATAATAAATCGCATTTAATCCGCTAAAGTATTTTATTTTAATGTGTGATACTCGCGTTAACAGGTGTTCAAATCTTAATCAATAAGTGTGCAGCATACTTCAACTGACAGATTTATTAGTAATTATATATCATGTAAGTTAGTATTGTTGTTATAATACACTAGAAACACGTTCGGCTTTGAAGGGATGCAATGAAAATGTACTATACACCAAAAGTTTTTGAGTTTATTCGTTACAAACATACAAAAATAGAAATATTTCTTCTTAATAATGTAAGTAGAGACTCTTCAACTATTTACAACTGTTTTTGATATAGTATCGGTTTAAGGTTTGACGAAACATTGATATAGTGATAGTGAAAAAGGTACCTAATTTGACGGATAAAATGTGATCTGATTATAATTCACGCTCAAGAACTTTATATGTATACATATATAAAGTCATTGTTCATGCTGTATAGAAAGATAAATTTATTTGACACCTTTATTGAACTCTCTATTTACAAGTAAGGATAATATTCTCAACTAGCGACAAGGAAGTTATAAATAAATATTCAATGAAAACATATAAGAAAAATAACAGAAAGTTGATAGATCATTCTTATTTAAAGCTTTTTTTTAAGTTTAATTCGTCTCAACAACTCCTATTATAAGTTTAAATATACTTTCTGTGATTAGATTTAATCGAAAAATATATTTTGTAACTAAAAACTCGTAATCACGTATCGTGAATTGTCGTCGCGAGCTTTACGCTCTTCATAATATAACTATTTACTAGCTGACCTGAACCCACTTGGCTGTTACAATCACAATAAATCAACAATCATACAAGGAAAAACTGTTAAGTGCATATTGCGCGTTTTGGTTTCAGTCTATGGATTTACGAATGCTCGAAGTAAAATCTAGGTCGACAGCGCATCATGGACTGATGTTCTGTGGCTGAAGTATCACCTACCATCAATTGAACCTCATGCTCGTCTGTCGATATCTAATATAAAAAAAACGCATCAGCCCGTTTTTATCGGAATTGATTGACAAATATTATTATATCACATAAAAAAATATATTAATCATAATAAAATATTTTTTTCTTCTTTTTGTCACTCCGGAATAATGTAGCTTTTATAGTGAAATAATTTTCAAAATTGGTTCACTAATTTCAGAGATTACTTTCTACAAACAAACATACAAATTTTAACTCTTTATAGTATTAGTGAAGATAAAAAATATATTCACAATAATCCATTGAATAAAAGCCAAAAATATTTAACATAAATCAAATCTTCGTCGAAACACGACACAATAGAAGAAAGTCGGAGACATTTCGACGCAAAGCTTGTTTGAAAAGAGCAATATTTGAAGTAACATATACGGCATTGATATCAACCGAATGTACATACATATATAGAGAGGTTTGAACCTTTCAAATCGCTAAGAGCTGTGTAAAGAGCCACAGTGCGATGTGAAATCGTAAAACATGGATATCTAGACATCAGTTTTCTTTGCTCTCAATTTCGTCCAAATGTATCATGGAATATTTTCCCCTTTCTAACATTTACTGGTGGAATTTACTCATTTAGAAGTTAAATTTACTCACATAGAGGTGAAATTTACAACAACGCTTCTTTAGGTGGATGTAGACCTGGCGGTGTTCGAAGCTGCGATCCATCGGAACACCAGAGCTAGTAAAGCAGTCATTTATTTTTGTAATCATTCTCTTTGTGACAATGTTGGAGACCACGGAACAAGCTTCTGTGTTTGACCTATCTCACATGGTCTATTGCATTGGAATATGCTATTAAAGGGGAACTTAAACCAACTATGCTGTCAGGCTCGTTAGCGCGTTCGGCAGAACACCTGCCGTGCGCACCGATGGGTAGTGTGTTCGAATCTCGATTATAATTTTCTGTAGCATGTCTTCCCCACGTCTGGTAACTCCGAGCATTGATCAGGTGGGAGGAATATCGAAATTCCGACCGGGTAACGAACTACCGTTCATAGATGGAAAAACCGTGAAGTGCATATTGCGCGTTTCGGTCTCAGTTTATGGATTTCCGAATGCTCGAAGTAAAATGTATGTCGACAGCGCATTATTTACTGATGTTCTTTGGCTGAGGTATCACCTACCAACAAGTGAACCTCATGCTCGTCTGTTGATATCTAACATGAAAAAAAAACTAAAATATCTTATTTTTATTTCATTTTACAATTTAATAATAAGATAAGCGTAAACATTATTTATAACATGTAAACATACATACATACATATATTCCTCAGTTTGTTACAATTCAAAGCTCTCGAAGGCTAGTTTCCATGAGACAGTTTTATATTAAACAAAAATACGCACAAAATATGCTATAGGTATTACTAGAACCATATAGTACGAGTACGTTAGATTAATGGTTTGTAGGAAAAATGGAAGAGGCACGCCACCTTACCGCGTGTCGTCATTTATTACAGGACTCCATTATTGGTGATGTACGGTTCGGGTTTGCCAAATATTTGCGGAATGCTAATAATTTTCGATGTCGTAGATGTTTTAAGATAGAAGTAAAGGAATAACATCACAGGGAGAGAATATATTAAAATATAATAATATCCTTTGTGAGATTATTTTTCAATACGTTTAAATTTCAAGATGATCTAACGAAAAGATCTAATTAAATGATTTCAAGATGCAATATAGATATACTATACAAAAAATATATTACGCGCTCATAATGTAGCTTTCTATTGGTGATAGAATTTTTAAAATCAATCGAGTAGTTTTTGAGTTAAATCTTAATAAACAAACAAATCTTTCCGCTTTATAATATTAGTATAGCTAATAGCTGAGTTCCTCTTGTGAGGATTTTGGGTTGATCGAAACCTATGTAAGAATGATCCAGTCTACGATGTCTGAAACTACAGCAGCAGTTGTAACTGTTAATTACAAACTGATAAGCTGTTAAAAAGCAGCTAATTTTTTAACTCGTTTGCAGTAATGTCAATAGATTTTATTGCAATGATTAGTAAATAAATAAGTTAACAGTTAATAAATTCAACAGGTTTGCGTTTAATAAAAAAGCTGATTCGGCTGATGTTAGCGACTACGCGTTGAATGTTCGTTGAGGTCATCCGCGCGTTGCGTTCGAAAATTGTTGAATGGAACAGTTAATATATATAACGGCTATTTAAATAAAATACTGTATACCGGATTAAAACGCGATTTATTGTTTAAATTATTTAAGATGTCATCTTTCAGTCTCCCGCGACCACGGTTGCTGAAAAGCATCCGAAACGTCGGGATAAATAATTTAAACAATAAATCGCGTTTTAATCCGGTATACAGTATTTTATTTAAATGTGTGATACTCGCGTTAATAAAAGACAATATTATATATAAAGCTGCTTGTTGAATTAACGCCCACACACTACAACTTTACAGGGATTACTAATATCGTTTCAATTACCTGTTTTTTTTTTAATTTAACATCTACAGTTCTGTTTATAATACAAATACACCTAAACAATTTCTCAAACTCAAATCTCAATTCAAAGGTTAACCTACATCTTAGAATCCTGGCTCACAAGAGACCCTTCTTAACGATGTGAATAAACAGTGAAGTTCACTACAAATCCTTTGACGACAGTTGGATTCGTCACGTATGCGAAACTTTGCCCGACATTACCAACTTCCGGAGCTTTGTATTTATCTCTCAAATTTGCCTAAAGCATGCGTGAGTTGAGAGTGTTAATTATAGCTAACTAGAGTTTGCTAGGGGGTTTGTATGGAAATTTAGGAAACAAGATATAAAAATGTCTTATATTGTGATTTTATGTTTAGTCAGATTTTACGTCTGACATTCCGTAGCGTGACTCTTAAGGCAAAGGCTGACAACCAACGTGGTAAATGTCTGCCACAATATGTTGAGTCCTCTAGCTTTTCACTGTCAGTTGCACACATTTTTTTATACATTAATTTTGTATTGTTATTTATATATAGTTTTTAATAGAAATAGTGTTATATTCCTAATTTCCTTTTCTTTGATCTGCTAGCAAAATATTGCATACCCATTTTAATGCTCACTAATAAACTGCGTAAATAAAAGTTCTTAATAACTGCAATTTTATTAAGACGACAGAAACAAGACTACCCTTAAACGTTTGGCATTTTTTAAAGGGGAATTATAAAACGAGCGAACAAAAAAAAACTTTGCGACTGATGATGAGATACTGTTTTAATAACTTGAGCGGTATGAATTTACTAGCCGTGCGACTAAATTACTAAGTGAGCGACTAGTTTTGAAGTTCTAGGTTAGGTTATGTTGGTATGGTGACCACCGCGCACGAGTCGAGCGAGCGAAGCGAGCGGTGCCGCGGCAGCGGCCGACGAGTGCCAGAACCGAATTCTACTTATTTTACTTGGCTTAACGATGACACTCAAACAAATATTAGGTCGGTCAAATATTATGAAGCTTCTCATTTTGTATTTTAAGTAACTCAAATTAGTGTTTGTAAGTTGCTGTTTTGTTGATTTCTCGTCACTCGCAGTCAGTCGCTCACTTAGTAATACCACAACGTAAATTAGTTATTTTTGTCACTAAAACTTTAATTTACAGTCACTCGTTTAAATACTACCCTTTTTTAAATATCCAGTTCGAATAGTCCATGCATTTTGAAACAGAACTGAAATAAATTTGTCTTTAGTAATATTATAAAAAGAAAGTATTTGTGTGTTACGAGTTAACTCAAAAGCTACTCAACCGATTTAAAAAATATATTTCACCAATAGAAAATAAACATTAACAGAGAGTAACATAGGCAATTTTTTTGTGTAAATAATACATATAAATTACACCCTTTCGAAGCTTAAAAATAGCTTAGCGGATCGCTAGTTTAAATAAAATTTATATTTTGCTTCCTAATAAAAGTGATGGTAATTAAGTGGAATCGTTTTTAGTGGTTTTTCCTTTCGTCTTATTTGGAAGGAGCGAGACAAAACTATGTTTATGAACTAGCATATTAATAAGTATATTTTAACGTTCTATACATGCGTAATATTTATTGCTAGCAAGAGATCGTAAATTATTTTTATTGCGCGTATTTTACTGGCGTTTGTATACGCCAAGTTTTATCCGCATTACTTATGGAGATGTAAAATATGATAAACTTTCGGTTTAGCATTAAAGTATATTTTTTATGCCAGGAGCAATTTATTTAAGAAATAACCTTAAAGGAAGTATCCACCAATGCGAAGCAGTGCTATAGAGATCGGTGTTTCAATAGAGCGGTGTGGAGTGGATTTGTAATTTTAATTTTTGTATAAGTCATTTAGACTTTTAGCGGAATGATATCTGAGCCATAGATCATACCTATCATCATTTCGGCTGACACATCGATGGGTCGTAGATTCGAATCGCACCGGGACGTCTTGTTTATAATTTTCTGTAAGCATGTGTTCCCCACATTTGGTAACTTCGGGTGGGAGGAATATCGAAATTCCGACCGGGTAACAAACCACCGTTAATAGATGGAAAAACCGTGAAGTGCATATTGCGCGTTTCAGTTTCAGTCTATGGATTTCCGAATGCTTGAAGTAAAAATTAGGTCGATAGCGCATCGTTGTTCTGAGGCTGAGGTATCACCTACCATCACGTGAAAATCTATGTTACTCGATGATAATGTAGCTTTCTATTGAAAGAATTTATAAAATCAGTCGAGTAGTTTTTTTTAGTTACATCGTAACAAACAAACAAATATTTACTCTTTATAATAATAGTATAGAAACTGATTTGTCTTTCCTTCATCGACCCTATCACGCTTCACATTGTGGATGAAATTCATAATATATTATTTCTTCAAAACAGACTGTTAAACTCCATTTTACTCCCCATTCGAGGAATTGTACCCTTAAGCCCTGACTGTGGATCATTCGTTTTACAAAACAAAAACTAAGTTAAAGTCAAAGCTATAATTGGTTCTCCGATCTTCAACATATTATATAAGTCGATATTAATATTCATAAATCAAGATGGCGGATCTTAATCGTATTCTGTTAAATGGCGGTACATCGGATCAGATTAATAACGTTGAATGTAAAATTAGTTCGGGTAGGGCGCCCCTGGGATGTAACCGGTATATTATAGTAATAAATAATATTATACTGGGGTCATATTGTCCGTACTAACGTATAATCTAAAATTATAATTTATTTTTAAGGTTCAAATTACCTGTCCCAATATTGTAGTGGGTGACAAATGGAAAGTTTTTTAAAGTATATATGTAGCTCTGTCCCCTTCTGCGGTATAGATAAGACTGGGCCCATAGATGGAAAGAAGTGAAGTGCATATTGCGAGTTTCGGTTTCGGTCTATGGATTTTCGAATGCTCGAAGTAAAAAAGTAGGTCGACAGCGAATCATTGACTAATATTTTGTAGCTTAGGTATCCTACCATCGTGTGGAACTCATGCTCGTCTGTCGATATCTAACATAAAAAATATTTTTAAACAAAAAACAAAAACCGACTTCAATACTACAAACTTGCACTAAAAAGTAAAAAAGAATATTTTAATTACTTCAAAGCATTATTTATTAACAGTTATTTTTGAAGTCGGTGCCGCTCCGTACCTTTCGAAAATTTGTTGCAAAAGCTGGATTAAACTGTCGTTCTTGGCTGGCACCGACTCCAAAAATAAATGTTAATAAATAATGATTTGAAGTAATTAAAATATTATTTTTTACTTTTTAGTGCAAGTGTGTAGTTTTGAAGACGGTTTTTGTTTTTTGTTTAAAAATAATTTTATTTTTAAATTTTTGTAGGACGTGCATTCTTTAAGTTCATTAATCCTTACATAATAATTTAGTAAACCTACCACTAAACGTGCTGCTCAAATGAGACTGCGCCGTGAAAGGAACCACAAACCACAACATCATCTACGTACAAGTATATTTTTGTTTTTGTTGATTTTCTAAAAATGTACCAAACCAATTTCGATAAAATTTGAAATATCCCCCACCAAACAAAAAAAAAATCATCCAAATCCATCCATAACTTGTGAAGTTATCGCGTAACAAACATACAAAAAAAAAGCAACATACAGACGAATTGAGAACCTCCTCCTTTTTTGAAGTCGGTTAAAAAATAATCTATTAAGTATTTTCTAGAATGTTGTTAGTTTATATTGAGACATACCGTTGTAAAGAGCAATACGTGTAGGTACTTAACAATGAGTGACCTTACGACCGAAGAAAAGGTCTCATCGACTACTTTTATTCTATACAAAGGTTTTCGTACCAAGTTTGGAGGTAAAATAGTAGACAGTCCAATTCAAAAACGGCCTGATTATTGTTTAAGTTTGTGAATGTCAGACGGGTACCACTTCCCTGGCCAAGTTTGGTATTTTTTTTAAAACTCAATATATGTATGTTCGATAAAAATATACCTTTGTACTGGAACCAATTTCAAATTTAAAATGACAACTTCAATTTAAAATGAAAACTTTAATATATCGATGAGTAGCGGCCTATATGTGGTAACCGACATTTTTAGCGAAAATGAATTAAATATAGAGTTCGATTGAGTATGAGAAACCCACTGATATGTATTTTATTTTTTCCCTACTTTCATCTCAAAATTATACACGATTACTTTATTAAAGTAACATCCCATTTGACATCTTTTAATTTTATGTGTGGGTCTGATAAATTATTATCGTTCTTAACAAGCTTAGTATTTCCAAAGAAACATACTATACCAGTTTATTAGAATCGTATAAATTATACGATTCTCGATTGGAGCGGAGACGTTCTTCAAAAGGGCCAGGTCCAAGATATTCGAAATCATATGAAAGTGCAAGAAGCGAAAGTGGTATCGGAATCGGATCATATGGGATTCCATAATCTCTGCCTACCAATGGGAAAGAGGCTTGATGTATATGTATAAATAATACCTACTACAGCTATTGTAGTAGGTATTATTTATACATTTTGACGTGAGCATTGTAAATCCGTAATATATTAATTACTAGCGATGTATTGTCTCGTATTCTCTGTCGGTAATGATTAATTATTTAAAGGGCTTCCTGAAATCCAAGTATCCATAGCTCAATGGTACATGGTTAAGTGACGGAGGTTCTTCGTTCGAATCCAAACAAAATTATTCTGAAGAGTAATGTAGAAGAGGGGTAGAAAGTTGAATATTTTGTGAAATCTAAAATATAGTTATGCTCAGACAACAATTTTTTACCCTAAGTATTCAATTAAGATTCAAATAAATCAAATAAACTTATTTGCAGGCTTTTCAGTGAGCAGTTACCGACTTCACAGCTCGTGGCGGTGCTAAACGTATCGCGCTTACCACTGGAGGTCCTAGGTTCGAATCTCGGGAAAACCAGATTAAAAAAAAATATAGGATGGAGAATGTGCAGAAGGTTAATAACTTATTTGCCTGTAAACAAAAATGATCAGCGAAACAGATAAAATGCGTCAAACTCATGCCCCACTAGGGGGACTCGGGAATTCATTTTACTTTAAGCGCTCTCTAAACCCAAGTGATTCCAATAAGAATCGATCGACATTCTTCTCTTTTTAACTTCTTTCTTACTTTCAGTAATCAAAATACAATTATGAATAAATTAACTAAAGGAAAATACTACGTTAATGTACTCGTATACATATATGAACTCAAAGAATGGCTTAGTTAAGCAGCAGTTTCAGCTACTAACACGTTATCCACTAACTATACACATTCAAGCAATTTCAAAACTGTAAAAAAACAATACTTAAAAACTTGTATAACCACAAAACGTAATCCCAAGTACAGTTATGCAGAAAACTGTTGTTGTTAAATGTTCATAAACGCTCGGTTACTCGCCATTTTACGAGCGACATCGTGTATTTTTCTCTCGGTTTTAAAGTCTAACTACAAACGTATCTCGACAGCTGTGTCGTGTTAAGTGTCAGGGATAAATGTACCTAGAAGTGACATTATGTTTATGCAATTGCTTTGTGACGTTCTAGCACTATGCAAGGAAAAAGATAAGGAAGTTGTAACGTTTTAAGACAGTTGTAATTCTAATATCAAAATGAAAGATGTAGAAGTTTCCTATCTGAAATTGCTTTATATAGAACTTTTAGCTAGTCAAAGAGCCGTTAATTCAGAGAAAGAAAATGTCTCAATTTTTCAGGATATTATCGAATAGTCAATTTCTCAATACCATCTGATTAATATCGTTTACTTTCATTTACTATTATTAAGTCTAATTTTTAACTAAAGTAACTATAACCGGAATAATACGCGATCTATTATTTTTATTACTTATATAATATGTAACAGTTATTATATTGACTCGCGTTAATAAAATACAATATTAAGTGTAATATTTATAAATGAACTTGTATATGCAGTTCAGTTATGCAAAGCCTACCAAAGCATTGGTGAAGAAAGTTCTTTGACCTCTTAAATATTAAGTAAGAATTATTAATGAATTATAAATTATTATTCATATTTAAGTACCGTATCCAGACTCGCCGTACACAACATCCACGTTAACCACACGCAACTATTTTTATTACCTCCGGCATACAAATTTAGCCTCCCTCCTGGCGTCGCGATACTAATTGACGCTTTAAATCCATCCTCGCCTTCTCAGTGGACGAGTGAATAATTTTATTTCAACGTTATGAGTTATGTGTGCGAGTGTACTTTTGCTTTTCCTGTCTTTGTGGGCTTAATGCATTTATATTGAAAATGTTAAATTTAACCCGAAAAATAAATACAGTTTCTTTGGAAAAGCTAAGCAATAATAGCATATTTTATATGATTTTATAGAAAACGGTAAATATATTTTAGGATAATGTTATATTCTAATTTCGATATAACTAAAATATGACGAAAGTTTGTAGTGAGAATAATAGATTAGAATCTTGGAAGTTCTGTCAAAACTTAATCTTAAACTTAACATTTGCCACTTTTTATGGAATATTAAATCTATAAATATAATAAAAGAGAATCTACGACACTGTACACAGAATAAATTAACTAGAAAATAAAAGACGGGTAGCAAAATACGTTAAAACAAGCTATAATATGTATAATAATCAAATTGATTAGAATTATTATTAATAATAATTTATTATAAACACTGAGTATGGGAAGAACATAATGAACAATTGCTTCAACTCTATGCGTTTATTGCCTGAAATAATTTCTGTCTGTTTCTTTGTTTGTGATTGTTTGTATTTTATAATATTTTATCCACAATTATATTTAAAAATCTCATTCTCATCAATCATTATTTACTTACTGCCAATAGATCCACCTCAAAAGAAAGCTATCCAGAAGTTTCTTAAAACATTCCTTCTGCTAGAAAACCCTAACGAAACGGTCGGTGGTAGAATAATTGAAGTAATAATAATTTGACTCATCACTAAGTGATACATATGTGATACATACAATGTTGTATAAATAATTTTCATTCCGAACCGAAGCGATGGTTTAAAAATTTTAAGTTTTAAAATTGACGATTCAAAAATACTTGTAAAGGTTTACTCGAATAAATAATTCATATATTTGAATGTAGATATTTATTTAATCCAGTCAAAAATTAAATGATTCAGAAAATTCTAAACTTAGCCCCGTATTAACAGAAATGCAAGCTAAGCTAAGACAGCTAAATGAGCATAAAGTGATGTTAAGTCAACCTTCAAGATATCCTTTGACGTAGAGAAGACTTGTGACGGAATTAATTCAACCCTATTCACCTTTCTTGTGCAGGCGGTATTAGTAGGCTTTTGGTATCCTTTTGGGATTTTCTCAAGTGACAAACTAAAACTAAAGTCATTGTCTATTATATTTATATTTATTCTTAATAAATATATGAAGAAGTGCCGCCACGAAAAGGGGAGTTACTTAGCATCATATGTCAGAGGATAAGATCTGACGTTGATTTTCAGTAGTCTCCCAGTATGGCAGAAGACAGAAGTAAAAAATATAAAAAATAATAATAATAAAAGCTATATAAATTAATTCAATTTGAAAGACATGGAACTAAATATTTTTATATAGAATAATACACAAAATCAAAAATCTAAATATGTCACAATAAATACTAACGAAAAACACATAAAACACAAGATGAACACAGTAGGACTAGAAGAGCTGTTTGTCTAATAATGCATGTAAGCTCATCAATTTTCGTGCCAATGCGTTCGCCAAAGTGTTTCAAGTTTATCAATAAATTCATAAGAACAAAACCATGTATATTTACAGTTTTCACCTATGAAGTTCAGTGGTATCTGTATTGCGATTAATATTGAAGGTCCCAAGTTCATATCTATAACAAAATTAAATATAACGTTTTACTGTTAACAGCGAGACATTTGGCGCTTAGTAATAGCCCAAAATTTCGCGGTATCGATTAGACAGCGCATCTGTCCTCGGCATCCAATAAATATGTAAATTTGGCCCGGATTAACCCCGGGGAAGATTCGCGGATCGTGTTAACCAAGCTGCGAGGGTGTTTTTTTGCAATTATTAAGCTCTGCGATAGTTTTTGATGAAGTTTACTTTACAATAAACTGTTTAATTTAAATTACACTTCGGAAAAGTGACTATAATTACTCGTATTATTGAAAAGATTGATAACATTTGGCATTTGAATAACGTTGTCAGTTGCATCAGGCTGGAAGAAACCTCAAAGTTGGTCAGTAGTCGACAGAGGTTGCTAGTATAAAGGCCCATTTACAGATATCATTTTCTTGTACATACAAGGCCAATAATAATTTAATGAAATAATTTAAGCGCAATAAGTATTAAGCCGCGGATATTATGTTCTGTTTACATCGAAAGTATCGAAAATTAACATGTAGGTAGCAAGTCATTGCTTCAATTTAATTGTATGCAATAGGCAAGAAACTCGCGTCATGTAAATGGGCCTTAAGGCATCCCAGAGCAAATAACCTTCAGCATTTTGTTACCTCTTATGCCATAATAAATACCGATATCCTATGCGTGAATAAACCAGAAAATATGCACAGATTTTTGAAAAAAAATAATTTTAACATCAAATATTGGACTATTTAAAAAAATAAAATTTGCAAAATGTTCTTCTTTAAATATCTATCCATGAGTGACGAAAAAAAATTAAAATTATTCATATCGCACGAGAAGATGCAACATTTAATTTATTATTTTTGTGGTTTCTTTTTAACTGGGGATGAATGAAACTTTACTCTTTAAAATAAAAAAAGGATTCTACAATTTTGGAACTAAGACTGTGTATAAATTTTATGTATATTTTTTAATTGATTTATTTTGAAAAAACGAGTAGTTAGCTCCAAAAAACGTTTTGCATACTAAAGCGCCTTAAGTGAACACAGAATAATTATGATTGTTGAATGTATACAATTGTTAAACCAAATTGTTTGTTTAAATATACGAGTATACATATGTATATTCATACCTGCCAGTTTAAGTCCAATACGTTTCCCCGGAGGCTTGATTAGTTCAATGTGGGTTCTCCTTACTCCTCTTTCGGTGCATAATCCTGAATCGGTTGACAGTGACGTCTGGGATTTGAATACTGTAACAAGATTTTTTAACTTTTATATGTAGAAACGATTAAAGGTTGAAAACTTAAGATTAAAAACGACATTTTAACCGACTTCAACAAAAAAGGAGGATGTTCTCAATTCGTCTGTATGTTTTTTTTTTTGTATATTTGTGACGCGATAACTCCGCAAGTTATGGAGGGATTTAGACTAGGCTTTTGCAACAAATTTTCTAACGGTACGGAACGGCATCGGTTGGGTGGCACCGACTTCAAAAATAACTGTTAATAATAATGCTTTGAATTAATTAAAATATTACTTTTTAGTTTAAGTTTGTACCTACATAATATAATATGTAGTTGTAGTTTTGAAGTCGGTTTTGTTTTTTGCTTATTTATGTCAGAAGTTGATCTAGAGTCGCACTTGACCTTTTTTATTAACTTCGAGCATTTCGACACTAGCAATTTATACTACGCTAACTTGAAAAAATATATTTAAGCCAAATGTAGTTTAAAGAAAATTTGTGATTACTTTTTATAGCTTAACTTATAATTGGGCGCTGATAATTTTGAATAAATTGAGTTTGAAGTTATAATTAGGTTTCATTAAATTTCTATTAAAAAATAACAGTATTTTGTAATTATTATTATTACACTAAATGCATATCGCTAAATATTCTAAACATGTTAGGGTTTCGTGCTCACTAGATTATTCAATATTTTTACAACGATTTACTTAAATGATATTGTATAACTCTTTTGAAAAATATGTTCCAGGTCATTCGAAAGCGATTGGTTAAAATTTACATTATTATCATTTTATGGGTAGACAGTGTATTGCTTATCAGCGTAACATTTATATATTTATATCACATTTTTTCTTTACTAAAATATACTTTTTCAAGTTAGCGTAGTATAGATTGCTGGTGTCGATATGTTCCGATCCTTGCATACTACTCTCGCTTCTTCCATTTTCATAAATGCTCAGATAAATATTTCTAAGCTTATTAGACCCATCGGGATTCGAATCCACGATCCATCAAAATGCAAAGCAGATGTATTACAAGGCATAGCAAAAGATAATGATGTTAAACCGATAAAAATGATCATTAAAACAGACACAGAGATACGCCTGTGTCATTCCTTACTAAGGGCTGAACACTTTGATATTTAAGTGGTTTGCTAAATATATAACACACAAATCTCTTCTAGCCGCTCGTTAGTACTGACGTTTAGTGTTAGTGCCGTAAACACTTAAAATAATACCAACGACTGGTGCTAAGTTGAAAGGAAACACACAAAGTAATTATTTCAGGTAAAGTTGAATTTTTTCATCGTATAGGTAATGTACGCTATCTGTTATGTATAAACTATTGAACGGATTTCGTTATTATTCGGTAAATACTTGAATCCTTGTTATATCATATGAACCATAATATTATAAAGAAGAAATATTTGTTTATTTGCTACGATTTAACTCAAAAACTACTCGATCGATTTTAAAAATTCTTTAACCAATAGAGAGCTACATTATCAGCGAGTAACATAGGCTATGATTTTTTAACATAGGTTATTTTTTAGGATTTTTTGATTTTTTTAAGATGTCATGTGGAGCATGGTGTAATCGTTGCAGCTCCTTACAAACATTTTGTAAAACAAAAAACTCGGCGATTAAAAAGAGTGGCGGAGAGTTTATTGCCAGTTCTTCTCGTCCGTTCTACGCCCTCGATTTGAGAACTTCATAAGTAGGTATACATTGTTTAATAAATTATTTGAATTAAATTTAGTTATTTTTTATTTGTTTTTATAATTAAAAAATCCTTATAAGGGGCAGTTTTCCTTATACCTACCAGATATTCCTAAGCGCATAATAAATTGGTAGTTGGTCAGCGTAACTAGGTTAGATTAGATTGCATTATCACCTCAGAATATTGATTTCCGATGGGAGTTGAGTGGCTAAGATTATTGGGTTAATTCTAAATATTAGCATAAAACCACACACTATAAGTCAATGAGTGGCTTTTAGTGCAGCGACACGGTCAAAGATAGCTTTAATGAAATTAATATATAATTATGTACATCTTATGAGTAGTCAGTTTCTTTAAAGCTAGCACAGATTCAAAAGAAGGAGTCAAGGACGATAATTCAACCTCAAAAATATATGTATAAACAATATATCCACAAAATATGTGAATAATAACATTAAATATTGATAAAGTAGTTACAATTGTTTAATAAGACAAGGTATATATAGTAATTATAAAGTTTATACATTATATACATTAATAGTTATGTTTGAAAATTCCAAATGAATACAGTGTGTGTGTGCGCGTGTGGGTGTGTGTGTGCGTGTGTGTGTGAGAGAGAGAGTGAAGAAGAGAGAGTCTGCGGTTTACACATACGTTAAGATACGGCTCACAGAAAAATGATAAGAGCTTCGTTTTGAAAGAGTAAATGCAAGCTTTTTTCTGCCATAGATTGCCATATTTTCCCCATTCAAGAAAGAGATTATTATTATTATATTTATTACTATCGAATTACCATACTACGAAAGCGGGGAAATATATAAACAAAACTATTTCGGTCGGGAAACATATACAGACCGATGCATGTACGCATAATAAAAATAAATTGTACACGAATTCTTGCGAAAAAGACTTTCATAACTGTCCATGTTTTTAGAGTCACTAACTTCCCAAACACTTGAAAAAAGGCCCCATTTAAACGGAAAAAACTTTTACAAACAATCCTCTACATATGACTTAAGCCTACATGTAACAAACGCAACAAAAATCCCACACTGAATAAAAAACACGGCCTAGAAAACCGACAAATTCAAAGTACAAACTGTATTCGGAAGTACAGTTAAATACATGCCTTTTAAATATGGTCTCTTATGATTTAAACCGCTCTTGTTAACTTTGTACGTCGTTAGCGAAACTCAGCATTCCATTTAAAAGAAGGATTACTTTTTGTCTGTTCCTAATTTGGGAACGGAAAACTTTTTGTATTATTGTTTTGTTTGTATTGTCTTGGGAGATGATTGATTACTGAGTTAAAATACTCGTAAAGGTCGGCGATCAGTGAACAGTCCTTATCTATACTTCTTTACTATACTATCTATACTATATTACTATTTGATATATAATATTATAAAGAGGAAATATTTGTATTTTTGTATGTTATGAATAAACTCAAAAACTACTGGACCGATTTTTAAAATTCTTTCATCAATAGAAAGCTACATTATCAGCGAGTAACATAGGCTTTAATAACATAACATATTTTGTGTATAGTACATCTACATTGCACCCGTGTGAAGCCGAGGCGCGTTGCTAGTCATATATATAGATTACTAGAGCATTGATTAAACTTTATTAACTTATTAATTGACGGCGTTATTCATAAACGGCGTATAAGCTTGATATAGTTAAAGTATATTTTGTTTCTTTCGTTCTGTAGTCATTTTATATTCGATAGAGCGAGACAAAATATATTTTAACTATAGCCAGTTTATACTGCGTTTATGAATAAGACAATAAGTATATAGTAATTATTACTAATTAAGGTAATTTGAAAACTTATATAGGAAGGCACAACTTTTCCATAATCAAAAGATTATATGTATAATAACCTAAGGACATTAATTTAAATCAAATTTTATGCAAATTAATTACAATATAACTTTTAAAGTGACAAAATTTAAATACTTTGCAGCAGCATTGGCGAGGACTGGCAGATTAAAAAATATATTTATAAATTTCTTTTGTTTTTTTTCGTATTAAATGTGGTACCAAAGGTTCACAGTATACCATTTAAAAAACGGGTAAAATTAAAAAAAATATATACTTAGAATAAGTAAGCTCGGTGTTGTTATAATTAATTAAGATTTAGGTTATTAATTTTATTTTTATAGTATTGTAATTAGTTTATATTTTCTGACATCAAATATATTTGTAGTATTATAAATTTTATAAATGATTATCTCCTTAGAACAGTTTTCTTAACTTTGTCAGTGACCGTCAACCTTTATTCCAAAGAAAGAAAACAGAAGTTGAGTTGCGTTTTAATTCAAGTACGAGTCAGGACAAAAACAGAAAAACAACATTTGTTTCCGACCAAATTCCGGGAGCGGCATATTCAATGACAAATTATTAATGAAACATTTAATTCATTTTGCCAGTGGCTGGGGTTTCCCAGTTGATAATGTGATTAATTATAATGTTTCTTTTTATATAGAATAGGGGGCAAAGATGGATCGATGATTTGAAGAAAACTGCAGGTGTAACTTGGGAAAGAAAAGCCAAAAATAGAGACCGATGGCACATTCTGGAGGAGGCTTTTACCGCGAATAGTTCTTTTACTTTTCTACATTCTCTTTATCTTTTAATTTTATAGTTTTTTTTTTATATTTTACTAACAATAGTATTTAGATTTAAAACGCTACTAACAAAAACTGTAATAACTATGTAAGGAATAAGAAAGCTTTTTTATTTTATTTTTATTTATTTTATAGGGGGCAAACGGGCAGGTAAGTGATTTCCGCTGCCCATAGACATCTGCAAATCCAGAGGGCTTGCAGGTGCTTTTATTTATGTTAGAAATCGACATAGGAACATGAGGTTCACTTGATGGTAGGTGATACCCCAGCCACAGATCTGCTGTCGACCTACTCTTTACTTCGAGCATTCGGTATTCCATAGGCTGAAAGCGAAACGCGTATTATGCACTTCACGATTTTTCCATTTTTGAACGGTGGTTCGTTACCCGATCAGAATTTTGATATTCCTCCCACCCGTACAATGCCCGAAGTTACCAGACGTAGGGAAGACGTTATAGAAAATTATAAACATATCGTCCTGGTGGGATTCGAACCCACGAACCCTCGATGCGCACGGCAGGTGTTCCATCGAACATATACATATTTTATATCTGACCAAAATATTATCTTTGGTTAACGCGAATATAATAATATGTATATATGAAAAATTAAGAGATTAAAACGCGATTTATTATTTTTTCCGAACTTTTGAGTCATTTACCAACAGCAGGCGTGATCGGCGATTGAATATACATATTACATACGTATACTACGGAAGAAGTCCGACTCTATTGATTGTTCAGCGTCAAACACTATAACATCACCACGACTCTATCATTATTGTATTTGCCGTACAAGTAGGCTTTAAAATACGAATAATCATTGTCTATATCTATACCATAGTACTAGTATTCATATTGTTGTTTAGAGTTCAATGGACCGTTAGTCACTGTTTATAAGAAAATATTTGACGCAACTTCATTAAGAGCTATATAATAGAAGCATATAAAGGTCAGGTTTAACAAAAGAACTCAAGTCTCCTTTAAAATAACTCCGAACCTTCCACATTATATGGTATCCTAGATTCCCTATAGACTTGATACGAAAACTTTACACAGGCTATTGTGCTGGCTACGAGTGGGTAGACTTTACGTCGTGTTAGGCCGTTGATCCTGAATTGAAGTATCGATGCCTTTTTTTCTTTCAAAAGGATTTTTACACAGACTTATACTTGATTTTGTTATATATTTTACTCAGTATTCATAAAACAATGGCCGCTGTGTGAACTAAGTTAGTAAGTATTATGTATAATTATATAGAGTATAATGTCACTAAGTCGACATAGATCGACATGTCCAATAATCCGGCACCCTCCACACGCGTTAATTTAGGATTATTTTTAAAACTATGTAATTAGTTACATACATACATATACATCACGCCTCTTTCCCATTGGGGTAGGCAGAGATCACGGAATTGCATATGCTCCGATCCTTACATACCTCTTTCGCTTCTTCTACTTTCATCAATGCTTTCTTACACACTCGTCGGTTACGAGTACTTTTGACCTGGCCCTTTTGCAGAACGTCCCCAATTTGATCAAGGTACGTTCGCCTAGGTCGACCACTCCCGACTCTACCACTCACACCAGTTTCATATTTTTTTTTCATTTCCCTACTTTCATCCATCATTTAATTTTCATGTAATTAGTTAATTGTGAAATACCTACATAATATGTTACAGTTATAAAAAAACGTATTTTCATGAACACACATACGTTGTATATATTTACAAATACCCTTTAAGAATTAATGCTTTTTTTTATTTATTATGAATCCGAACATTCCATTAATCCGGCACCCTCTGGTTCTTAATAGTGCCGGATTAGTGAGAGTCTACTGTAATTCTTTTATATTTTCGATTTGGATGTTTCTCTTTTATTTTAGATCGATTTGTATGAAAACATCTATGTCTCTCAATGAAATACATATAATCTGTGAAATGGACAGAACTGACTGGCACTTGCCTCGCAAGCAATGGATACCATCGTTATATACCACTTGTAGTATATTATATTGAAAAATAAATCTCTAGGCATCGAATCGCCGCTTATAAATGGAAAATCTGTGAAGTGCTTTTGCACGTACCGGCTTCAGCCTATCAATTTACGAAACCTTGTAGTCAAAGTAAAAACAGGCGGCAGCACATCATTAATATCGTGTGCCGAGGCGTCACCGAACATCGAGTGAGTGAGTCATGTATCTGACATGTGACAAAAAAATAAGTGTGGTATTTTTTTAACTACAGATTCTTTAGCGTGAACAGGATGGGTCTCGTTATAGTCCTTCTGCAGGCTTTAACCTTACGACATCTATCAAAATCGGGACAGCAATTAAGCTACGAGCTGAGCTACGGTGAACCAATTAAGCTACGGAATATAACAACAAAAACTTAGATCTATTTATTTTTTATTTATTTATTAAAGTGCACCACATCATATAAATTCAAATTCAAAATCATTTATTCATTTAGGTAACACAATGTACACTTATGAACGTCAATAAAAAATACATATTAAATGTTTCAAATTTTACATTTACCGCCAGTTCTCAAATCAAGGGCGTAGAACGGAAGAGAAGAACTGGCAATAAACTCTTCGTCACTCTTTTTAATCGCCTAATTTTTGTTTTACAAAATATTTGTAAGGCAACCATTACACCATGTTCCACATGACATCTTTAAGTAATTAACTATAATAATAAAAAAATATAAACCAGAAAAAAAACAAAGATTTGTCCTCTATCAGCAGTAGGCATGGTGAAATAGGAGCACGCACTTACATTCTCGTGGGAACAACACGCAAACACATAGTCGAAATAACTAATATCACCGCATACACGAATTCAAGTCCGACCTGTCACCACAAGTAGCACCCGTTCACGAGCATGACGCATGGACTGCTCAGTGCTCATACACATGTATATTACAATTTTCTTCAGTTTAAGTTACAATTTGTTGTTCTTTAATTATTTTTAAACAAAAAACAAAAACCGACTTCAAAACTATAACTACATTTAGTATGTACAAACTTAAAGTAAAAATAATATTTTAATTACTTCAATGCAACAGTCTTAAATAAATATTTAATATTTATTATTTTTGAAGTCGGTGCCAGCTTTTTTGTAGGAAGTGTATTTTTAAATTTAATTAATCCTTACATAATAATTTTAGTAGGCCTACCACTAAACGTGCTGCTCAAATGAGACAGCGTCGCTTAGCAAAAAGTATTGACGATAGGGAAGATTTATGTGTATATTTCATGGCGTGACAAACATACATAAAAGAAAACATAAGTACATACTGTTAATGTTTTAGTGATGACAGTTAAAAGAACAGAGATTGAACTGAGAAACTTGATGAAAGGAACCACAAACCATACATCATCCATGTATAAGTATATTTTTGTTTTTGTTGAATTTCTAAAAAAGTATCAAATCAATGTCGATAAAATTTACATGGGACCACCTCTGAAATATTACCTACCAAACGAAATACGTTTGCATATAGCTGAGATGAGAATACTGAGGTGGATGTGTGGAGTGACAAGATTAGATAAGATAAGGAAATACTAAATAAGAGGAAGTTTGCGAGTAGCGCCACTGAATGAAATATTGAAAGGTAATCGTTTGGCTTGGTATGTTACGAGGAGAGATGAAGGACATGTATTTAAAAAATATTTGAATATGAAAGTGGATGGGTATAGGGGTGGAGGGAGGCCAAAAAAACATGGATTGACTGTGTGAAGAATGATGTGTTTGAGGTGTGACTGATGATATGGCGAGTGAAAGGATAGAATGGAAAAATAGAACATACTGCGCCCCAAATAAAAAAAGGGAACAGGGCAGGAAGAAGAAGAAGAAGAAATAATAGTATTATTTTAAATCTATTCAGTGTATGGACCACATGTAGCGGTGAAAACCTCATCAAATCTTTCCATTTAGCCCTATGTCTGCATCAGAGATTGCCTCCTACTTTTTCTAGGGAATCACTCCATCTCTTTATTGGCCTGCCTCTCTTGAGTAATTTAAGCATATAGCTTTTTACTACTGCTACTATCCCCCAGGGCAGTGGTCGGCAAAGTGCGGCTCCAGAGCCGCATGTGGCTCTTTGGCTCCTTAAGTGCGGCTCTGGCATTTAAAAAAAAATATTTTTTTTAAGTATGAAATTTAGTTTTAATTTAGTGTAATAAAAGTTTACTAAACAAGCAGATATGATTCCCATTTTTTTTAATTGTTGTAATGTTAATATTTGGCTAATAAGTTTGCCGACCACTGGCCCAGGGGATACTCGTAAGTGGTGATGTGATCTTCGGTGAAGAACGCCTATACTTTCTTTCTTTTTTTCTTTACAGGCATCAACAGCCAGGTCAACTTTCTAAGCCCTGCCCGACCGAAACAATTTTTTAAATCTTGTATCCCGGGGAGTCGAACCCAGAGACTATTGTTCTAAGCCCATCGCGCTTACCACGGAGGCGGTCATGTTGGGAGTCGTACTACTATTTAATTGACTCTAGAGTAGTATACTATTTTCATACTCTTGTACACTAAATGTCTCTATTTTGTTTGTAAATTACATACGCTATCGTGAAAATGTCGCACGAACAATACCTAGTTACGTAATTTTATTTCACAACAGCGGAAGAGCTTGTGTAAATTTGAATCAAAACATGAGCAGAATTGCAATCTCTTGTTGCAACTACATAACGCGAGTTATGTTGTTTCCATATCTATAAAGATAAAATAAATCCATAAATTAGATTATCGATATAATATCCATCTCTTACTATTGCTATTTAATTAACAGAGAAAAATATATGTATAAATTAAGTAAGGTGCGCTCTTCCTCCTAAAGGTAGGATTCTCGACCATTCGAAATATTGACTGGCCGGACGTAAAGGCCCTATTGGTTAATGTCGTAATATAGAGAACTAGCGATCCGCCCCGGCTTCGCACGGGTACAATGTAGATGTACTATAGGTACACAAAAATAGAAAAACGTATAGAAAGCATTAGAAAGCTAAAAACAAGTAACATAGGATACTCGCTGATAATGTATTGTAGCTTTCTAAAATAATTTTTAATATCGATCGAGCAGTTTTTGAGTTAAATAATGAGTTAAATCTCATGCTTGTCGACTGATATTTCACATAAAAAAATTAAGATCTCGTAAAAGTAATAGCTTCAAGTGCGAAGCATTATTATGAAAAGATAATAAAGCAGCAATTGTTTTGTCCGCATTGAAACGCTCTCATAATTACCTTCTGAATCATACATCCGGTGACCCGACTAGATTTATGGTGTTAGGATGCTAGAAAATAATTTTATTGTGAAGATTTATGAAGGCAGACAGGTAATTTAGCACTCAACGAGAAGAACTAAACAAATTCCTAAGATGTTTAGTAATGAGCAGAATTAGGGAATGATTTGGTAGCCGAGTGAAAGTACCTGCTACATGAAAAAGCTTTTATTGGATAAAAAAGCGATTTATCAATTATCAAGCCTGTCCAGGACTCAGTAGTCACTGTAAAAGAATACAATATTTTTTTATTATTATTTTTGGTAATTTAACAGGAATTTTACAGATTTTTGTTTATGTTAAATATCGACAGACGAGCATAAGGTTCACTTGATGGTAGGTGATACGTCAGCCACAGAACATCAGTCAATGATGCGCTGTCGACTTACTTTTTACTTCGAGCTTTCGGAAATCCATTTACTGAAACCGAAACGCGCAATATGCACTTCACGGTTTTTCCATCTATGAACGGTGGTTGGTTACCCGGTCAGAATTTCGATATTCATCCCAGCCGTACAATGCCCGAAGCTACCAAACGTGGGGAAGACATTATAGAAAATTATAAACATGTCATACTGGTGGGATAACAACCCATCGATGCGCATGGCAGGTGTTCTACCGAACGTGCCAACGAGCACGTTAATATGTGACAATATTAATATAAATAAGTCTTATATTAAAATATGTACATTTACAATACCTTAAAATAAAATGTAAGGTGCTGTTCAAATGTTGAATAAAACATATTATATTTTATAAAAATAAAAGAGTTCGCAAAAGATCTTTGTATGGAATTTTGTGACATTTCTTAGCGAAAATACTCTCAAGAGGCCATTGTTTCTTTTGTTTTTTGACAAGTGACAATCAAAAACTGACAGGGCTTTCATCACACTAAATAACCTTTTTAAGTGCTTGAATCATTGACATAGTATATTGTTGATCGAAGGCTTGAATGAAGCAATGAAACCTCTTTGCTATGGAGATAAATATTATATTAAAGGTTTCATGACAGTAGCCAGTATATACTTAGTAACGAATGCGCAGTATCTCTTATTTCAAACAGTAAGCAGAGTCCAAGACTGTCATCTAAGATTAGTCTTTTCATGTCCAGTTCATAGTAAATTAAATGATTTAATATGAGATTTCCGAACGAGAGATGTGGAGCTTATAATAGAATGGCTCCTTCAAAAAAGAAGACAAAAGGCATTCATACAGTTTCCATATCCATATCTTGTGAAAATGTTAAATTGTAGAATAAACGCTCAGTCTTTTTTTATTTAATCTGAGAATAAACGTATATAAAAATCCTCTTTTAGATAGTCAATATTATTGTTTATTGAAGAGTATAATTGTTATACTTTTTCAACCAAAAATACCTATATTATAATAAAATAAATATTATACATTTTCAATAAATTAATACTATATATTTATTGGTGGTACCGGGTTTAAAATGTATAACATTTTTTTGAAATCCTCTTCTAAGGGGACACAAAAGTGAAAGAAGCATCGCATACAAAGTTTGTTTCATATCTTTTGTGCACTGCAAACTTTTGTATAACGGAAAAACATATTCCCACAGCATCACGAGATCTCGTAAAAATTACTAGAAGTCGCTTCAAACTAACATTAAAATAAAATACATGTTACTTTTTAAAACATTTCTCGTTTCCCTCTTGTATTCTTCAAACTGAATTTATATCAAAAGAGGCACCAGTAAACTAAAACGGGTTATCGCTTTAAATGAAAACAGGGTATTATGCGTTACAGGTCGACACCAGAAATTCACACTACGCTAACTTGGAAAAGTATAATTTACGTAAGTACTTGCTTCTGCCCGAGACTTCGTCTGCGTAGAATTAGTACTACGGGTAGCTTATTTTTTAACCGAGCTGTTTTTTCATCAATCTCCGCGTAATGGCGCTCCACTCAAGTTAATGTTATCGTGATATTTTTTAAACTATTCGTCCAAATTACTTAGAGTAAAAGACAAAGTTCATCTATATTAAATACTGAAAGCGAAGAATGTATCAATTTTGATTAGAATTAGCTAAATACGCTAAAAAGTGCAATAGAAAAAATGAACCAAATTTAAATGTATTTATGGCTCATAGTTTAGTGTATATTGGCTTCCACATTAAAGGTAGATATATGCTATCGCGGACTTTTATTTAGAACTATTTTAAACAAACAATCCCACCATACATTTTAATCTTGTAACTCCAACAAAAAAAGAAAAAGTTTCATCAAAATCCATTCGGTAGTTTTTGCGTGAAAGAGTAACAAACATCCACCCATCCATCCATCCTCACAAACTTTCGCATTTATAATAATAGTAAGATAAGATAAGTATATAAGTTAAGCTATAGTGTGATAACTTTTAATTTATGTATACTAATCTATACTAACATTATTAAGAGGAAAGATTTGTATTTTTGTATGTAACAATAAACTTAAAAACTACTGGATCGATTTCAAAAATAGAAAGCTACATTATCGCTGAGTAACATAGGCTATATTGATTACTAGAAATCCTTAGAAATTCCTACTAAAACCAACCCAAGGTTGATTTATTGTTTTGATGATGGAACAAAAAAAAGTTCTACAATATTATAAAACACATTAATATCTACAAAAACTTCGCGAGACCATATATCTTACTATTGTACTTATGTCACAATAAATACTTTTTTACATTTTAAAAGTTGATAGAAATGCCGATCAAAATCAGACCATGTTATCTATACCTTTGTATTTATTGGTATCTAAATAAATTATTTCATATTGAAGACTGTTTCAATACCTGTTGATTATTGAAATCGGACATGCTATTCAAAAGATATTACGTAATTAAAAATGTTAATATAAACAAAAAATACGCGCCGCCACAGAGGCTCCACGCAGCGCAGCGAGCAATTCGTACCGAATGATTTAAAAAATTCTTTCACCAATAGAAAGCTATATTATCAGCGAGTAACATAGGCTTTGCTTTTTTTTCATCTACATTGCACATGTGCGAAGCCGGGGCATTTTGCTAGTCTTAAATAATTTAAAATAATTTGTCTTAAACTGCATTTGGCGTGATATACTTTTTCAAGTTAGCGTAGTGTAAATTGATGGTGTTGAGGTATTCTGCGAAGTACCAACGAATGAGACGTATACGTACCAGACGGCCTAGCAACCACGACAAAATTTTGTCAACCATTTTCTCGTGTTTTAATCGATTATCTCTTTATGTCTTCCATATCTAACATGACACTTACACTTAAAACTCGACTTCTAATGTCAAAAGTAGAGATATTTGTCGATGTCGAGATATATCTTAGTTTTTCTTCTCTCGTCCACGAGATATCTCTTGAAAGTCATGCTAGGCGGGCAGGTTTAAAAACCAGGGTTTCGCTTGGAAGTTTAAAAAAAAAGTACTTTCTTTTTCAAAAAGGTTCACCATCTGTTTAACCATATGTGGTAATTTATTTTTATTCTATACGAATCAATTAGAATTAAACCAAACTAACCACTCAGTTTCAAGCGTAATTGGAAACCATATTAATCAAGTTTCAATAGCTGCCCAAGAAGCCTTTTTATTGAAGGAAATAATCAACATAAAATGCCATTATTCATTATTGCTGCGTCCCAGCGATGTACGCGGTTTCTATTGTATTTGAACAAATAGTTTCCCTGTAGAATGCTTCTTTTCTACGTATTGAGGATGCTTTTATTAGTTAAACAGTATATCTATAATATATTGTAACAAATGTATCAATGTTAACATAGTAATTAATTTGACACGAGCAATAAATACTGAGCTCACTTGAAAAAGGATATTTTACGCCAGAGGATTTCAAAGAAAAATTGTAATAACTTTTAAATTATTCAAGATAATTTAAAAGTAATCATAATATTTTCAAGTTAGCGTAGTGTTAATTGCTGATGTCGAAATGAAGTGTGATTTTGTTTTTTTTATTGTCTTAGAAAAAAATATTTTTTTTTTCAAAAGCTCGATTTTTAAACTATAGTTCGCCCTTGAAGCGTATGTGTAAGCATCGATGAAAGTGGAAGAAGCGCAAAGGTCGTATGCAATTCCGTGATCTCTGGTTGGTTAAGTGGGAAAGAGTCGTGAATCGTGATGCATATGTATATTTTATACATAATATGTTTTTTTAATATAAAATGTATACATAAAAAGTAACGAGAACTTTAAAGTACGTAATGGTAACGAAATAACCTGAAACTTCCACGCGGGCAAAAGGAAGAGCTTTAATTCAACAAAACAATTCTTCGTTTTTTTTGTTAACTTACATTGTTTTCCAGTTTCTGTGAGTTCTTCAAACTATTCATTACTTTTACGTTATTCTTGTTAAAATATACGTTTTAATTGTACCTACTCTTATATTTTTACCACTAAATCCTTTCTCGACACAAACTCATCACAGGAACACATTAAATCTTCATTTCGTAGCGTTTCATTCTTCTCACTTTATTCACACTAGTACACTCACTCAAAACTCGAGCGGAACGTTTCACGGATGCTTTTCACTAATTTAGAGAATTTCCAATTATGTTCACATTTCTATGCGAACTGTTTCTACATATAATATTATACATAGAATATTTTCCATTGGACAGAATGCTGTCATTGATTTGAATGGAGAATCAAATCAGATTGTGCAAATACTCGTACATTTCATTCTTGTTAGTCCTAAATGCGTTATTACATTGCACATTATGGTCGATATACTTTATTATTAGTATTTTTTTTATAGTTTATACAGATTATAGGGATCCATAATTATTTGTAAGAGCTTATAATATTGTCTTTTATTAACGCGAGTATCACACATTTAAATAAAATACTTTATAACGGATTAAAACGCGATTTATTATGTATATTATTTATGTCGACGTTTCGAATGCGTTTCAGCAACCGTGGTCGCGGCAGACTGAAAGATGACAGCTATCTGATTTGAAATATCACAAAGTTGCCATATTAACGCCATCTTTTCCTACGGAGCCGATATTTGATTTAATTTCCTATATTATGACAATATTGACTAATCGTGTCCTCTTGTTTTTTACTTACTCATCATACTGCCCTTTATATCTATATAAATAGAAATCAATGTAAGTGTGTTTGTCCTCTATGCACTCCTAAAATATTCATCCGATGATGATACAAAATTGGCGAGTTCTGCATTCGCCTGCAAAATAATAAGAAGAATTCGCTAGATGGCGCTGCATAGCAACGCATGAAGCTAATACTAATTATTAAATATAAATTTGATTTTTTTTATTATTGTATGTTATGAATACAAAAATAAATATAAGTATTTTATTTAAATGTCGCGTTAATAAAAGACAATATTATAAAATTGACCTGTTGGCTTTGGTTATATACTAAAATCTTACTAAAGTATAATTACGTTATGAATTACAATCATACAAGTTAACACTTCAGTAATAATAGATATACATAGTTCCGAAAATTGGCTCTCAAAATCAACATCTGGACCAAATAAACAGACTATGGAAGACTACGGATTTAGAAATTGCTGGAGTGAAAAAACGAATGTAAATTTTAAAAATTCACGCGAATTTTAAGCTTATTTTACGTAACAATACCAGCGTATCCCGTATTACAGAGGAAAGTAAACAGGCACGAATTCAACTTTTATGGGGCCCCAAAGATAGAGACTTCCTCTTGAACAAATAGTTTCTGAAACATAGCTACTTAATTTATCTCTATATGTTGTCTTATTAGGATGATATATTTCTAAATTTTTAATTATTATATACGTATTAACAAAATGCTATCGACTTAAAAAGACAAATATTACATGTACTTTAGTTATAGTACAATAGTTATAGTTATCGAACTATATTTAATCTATACTAAATACTAATATTATAAATAGGAAAGATTAGTTTGTGTGTAACGATTTAACTCGTAAAATACTTGACTGATTTTAAAAATTATTTCACCAATAGATATATAGATAGCTACATTATCAGAGAGTATTTTTTTTTCAAATCTACATTGCACCCGTGCGACGCCGGGTTGGATCGCTAGTATTTCATAACTTATCTGTAGAATTATTCAGAGATTGTTTGCTAGATAATGTAGCTTTCAATTGGTATTTTTTTTAATCAGTCGAGTATTTTTTGAGTTAAATCGTGACAAACAAACAAATCCTTCTGCTTTATAAATAAAAGTATAAATGTCGTTCATGTGTAGAAATAGGAAAAAGACCTCAGAGTATTTTTGGGGTCCCTAAAATGAATCATTGTCGTAAATCCGCCCGTCTTTCTTCAGAGTACCCTCAGAATGTCCGCTATTCGCGTCCTCCTCGCTTGGGCTCTTTATTTAAAACCATTTTCTACAAGTGTTTGTAATTTATTAAGACAACTCTCGGAACGACGCTGAATTCCCATTTGCATTAATGTTCTTAATTACAATATATATTTTTTAACAGATATCTGTTTTTCTGTCTTATTAATTCAACATGAGATATACATATGTATAACTTAATAAAAAAATAACAGATTATAACAAAAATTTTATATTTACAATGTAGTCAAAAATGGTTGTTCATCAAACATCAAAAAAAAGAAATATAAGTCAAAATAAGTGCTTGATGCAAAACTAAGGCAAAGACAACACTTACCATACACACAAAAATAGCCTTTGTTACTAGCTGATAATGTAGCTTTCTATTCGTGACAGAATCTTTAAAATCGGTCCAGTAGTTTTTGAATTTATTCGTTACAAACATACAAAAATACAAATCTTTGCATTTTGTAATATTAGTTTAGATAGAGGTAGCAAATGGATAGGCGTGATCACCTGATGGTAAGCGACTACCACCGCCCATAAACATACGCGAATGAGCTTTGGGAGTAGGAAATATGTTCCACTCTTGCACATCCAGACGATCGGCAAGACTTCATCCATTTCTTGTGGATATTCCCCGAATCTGCACAGTTCTAACTAAGACTGCGAATGGAACGCCCTACTGGCTTCTATCTTTCCGGACCACTATAACTTGGGTATCTTTAAGGCCAGGCTGAATAGGCTTCGTCAAGACAGACGTAACCCTTCTTAGATCGCATAACCACTATCACCAGAATATGGGATCGCGGTCAAACGTCCGCCTATTATGCATTAAAAAAGTATGTTATGAAATAATAATGAGAACTCACCATCTAACTCATACCCTTGGCCCCCCCACTGCGGCAGGTCATGTGGGTAGCCCTTAGGGTCGGTCTTGCCTATGGAAATTTTGAGGCTTTTCCACAACTTCATCTTGTCACCATATTTACTTCACAAACACCTTGCTTTCCTCACTAACACTGCACTGTCACTTCAGCAGCATACCTGAAATGAGAGAACGGTTCTTAAAATAGAGCTTCCCGCCTAGCATGACGATCAAGAGATATCTCGCGACAAACTAAGATATAAGATATCACAATATATTATATCTCGACATCGACAACTTTGATAGACAAAATGTCTCGGTCGACAAATACTACTACTTTTGACATTTTAGAAGTCGAGTTTTAAGTTAAGTGTCATGAAGCATATTTGTATACGGTAAATTCAAGCTAAAATCGATCTCAAGAAAGTACTCAAGAATTTGTCAAAATTTCAAATTAATATACGCAAAAAAAAGAGTTTGAGTATTCTTTAAACTATATTCAAATCTGAGTCATGCTTTACTATACGCGCCTAATAATACGGAAATCACAGTGAGGGTACGGACCTTCACTGTGATTTCTCCAAATATACAACAAAAAAATATCCATAAATAAAAAGATATCCAATTTCGCCATAATAAAATAAATAAAATATTAATTATGCAACGTTTCTATTATTAAGTCAATCTACATATAACAATAACTGGTATCAAAAATTCGTTATTTAGTGTGTTTTATAACCAAATAGATAGCGAAATTCAGCCTTACAACTATTGCAAAAGTCTTTTAATAAGACATGGTTAATTCATGAGTATTGTGAGCAGTGAACCGTGTCAGATGCGATTCATAGAAACAAGTGACCTGTAACGAACGGAAGTTACTTGGAACTGTTTTTGAGACTTCACTATAGTTTCTGCTGTTGATTTTTAATACATTTGGCATGATGCAATATCTATTAATTGCCATACGCATGCGTACAGTAACAACACCTATAAGTATGATGACTCCTTGTCTGTCCTTGTCAGATTTTCTTTTGATTCGGTATGTTTTTTTTATGTTACGAGTAGATATCGTAGATATCCACAGACGAGCATGAGGTTCACTTGATTGTAGGTGACACCTCAGCCACAGAACATCAGTCAATGATGCGCTGTCGACCTACTTTTTACTTCGAGCATTCAGAAATACATCGACTGAAACCGAAACGCGCAATATATGTATACGCGCACTTCAAGGGTCATCTATGAACGGTGGCTCGTTACCCGATCGGAATATTGATATTCCTCCCACCCGTTCAATGCCCAAAGTTACCAGACGTGGGAAAGACACGCTTACAGAAAATTATAATGATTGTCCCGGTGGGATCCGAACCCACGACCTATCAATGCGCACGGCAGGTGTTCTACCGAACCCGCCAATGAGCCCGTCAGAATGTTATTTGTATGGACTCTTTGTTCTAGAATACTTTTGTTCTATAAGATATCGATGAATGTGAAATAATCTAAACAATTGTTTCAATATGGAATTATACAAGCTGACACTGATCAATAGAACTCATAGTATGATTTGTGCAAATCGATTCAAACACCAATTATCTAATGAGGTTATATATAATATGTATGATAAATAAATTAATAAGCTTCCTAACACTACACTAGAACCACTATGACATCATAGCGCCATTTGCAAACTGTCATACAATATTGCTCAACATGAAACAAATGGCACATGTCAAGTCGTCTAGCATAATACAAACTCAATTTGTATCACTGATGGTTACCAATACAAATCAAAAGGCACTAAATACACTTAACAGCAGGAATATTATGGAGCTTCGTGATCGTATCCAAAACTATAAGATATCCGGTATAAATCTATCCGTAACCGTAACCGAATCCTGCTTAAAAGTTTCGAATAATTTCGATTTGGGCGGAGTTTAAATGAGACTTTTGTTTTTGCTCAGTCGAGCCGATACACTAGCCGCACGTCCCGGTTATGTAACTTCAAAAACGTATCCAAAACTATAAGATATCCGATATAAATGTATCCTTATCCGTAACTTGTAACCGTAACCGAATCCTGTATAAAAGTTTCGAATAATTTCGATTAGGGGCGGAGTCCTACATGAGATATTCGACAGTTTTTTGTTTTTTGCCCAGCCGAGACGACACACTAGCGCACATCCTTTGAATTATTATTTTTATTGCTTATTCATAACTAGTTAGTCATAATGGGATTACGTTACAATATCTAATATCCAGAACCGAAACTATCCGAAATTAATGGATAATCAGAAATCATTTCATATCCATAACATTCTTACTTTAGAGCAAATGATTTGCCAAATATTTATGAAATGTCGATACACGAGCGAGCAAAGCGCTTATTTGCAAGGGAATGCAAACAAAACACTGCCCTAGCGTAACATTACGCATTCAACGGAACCCCGGTAAGAATGCAAATAAAAATATACCTCTCACTCAGAGGAGTTATTAAAGAGGGTGACAATTCCGAGGTTTCTGGAGGAGCTTGAAAACGACTTTTTACGCTTCAATTTTCACTGTTTTAGTATAATTTATTGACTACGAAATAAAATAACTTTTACCAGATTAAATGCTATTCATCCCGACGTTTCGGACGCTTTTCAGCAACCGTGGTCGCGGCAGACTGAAAGGTGACAGCTGTCTGATTTGAAATATCACAATGTTGCCATATTTACGCCATCTATTCTTACGGAGTTGATATTTGCTGCAATTTTCTACGAGATGGAAAACCGCGACAAAATTTTTCGACCGTTTTCTCTTGTTTTAATCGATTATCGCTTTATTTCTTTCGGGCCAAAAAAGACAATTACACTTAAAACTCGACCTTTAATAACAAAAATAGATAAATTTGTCGATCGAGATATCTTTTCTATCATAATTGTCGATGTCAAGAAGTTTGTCTTCTCACGTCCGCGACATATCTCGTAGTGGTCATGCTAGCCCGGCTGCTGTCTAAGATGGTAAATCCAGTGCCGTAACATTAAATTGAATAATATAATGATGAAATCATATTTTAATATAGTACATCATTTAATAATGACCTAAAAATATTTAATCAAATAGTCTTAATACAATACTGGTGGTACATGAGTTTACAATTATTTTAATATAGCATAAACGTGTCTGAATTCCTAGTGCATATCAGGCCTTAACGAGGCATCGTCTATAATAACCATCACCAACTGAATCATCTCAAACCACAAACAAAGACGTCTCTTGAGTAACATAGTAAGCGGCTTATTATTCGTCCAAAAATATACTTCTATTAATAACGAAATGTCTTTTATATAAATAAAAATCAATTTAAATAAAATACTGTATACTGGATTAAAACGCGATTTATTATTTATATTGTTTAACACACAGACTGTCTTCCCGCGACCACGGTTGCTGAAAAGCATCCGAAACGTCGGGATAAATAATTTAAACAATATAAATAATAAATCGCGTTTTAATCCGGTATACAGTATTTTATTTAAATTTGTGATACTCGCGTTAATAAAAGACAATATTAAATAAAAATCAATGTATGTTTGTCTTCTATGACGTCCTAAACTATTCATCCGATTATGGTGAAACTTTGGTGAGTCATTCTGCATATAATCATGAAGGTTCATGGCACTTGACGTGGCATTACAATATACGGTTACAGCTAGTTTTTGACACGAACGAGTACCTTTTAACAGCAAAATACTCGAGTCATGGAGGCCATTAATATATTTTTTTTATTTCCATCTTACAATATTATAACTACTGTTATTTCATACATTTGAATTAAAAAGCATTCAAATAAATCGCGGCTACTAAACTAAATTATTCAATCTGACGTTTCAAGAGCTGTCAACTTAATTGCAGGGTGTAAAGTATTACCCGTTCATCACCACATTTATTGTAAAGCATTCAGCTTTAGGATAAAAATATTAAAAAAAAGTTGTAATCGATTGAAAGCTTTTTCATATGAAACATTTTTGTTTTGATATTTTATCCAAAAACACATATCATTTGATTGTATGACCTAAAAAGTGAATTCCCGATCAAGTGGGGCATGGGGCAGATCCATTTCACTGATCATTGTTCTTTATAGGCAGCCAGCTGATCAGCATTCTGTGGCCTGCCCGACCGAAACATTTCTTTTTTAAATTTGGTTTTCATCGCTAATCACCGAGTTAGGGAGGCGGAATATCATTTGGATTTTATAATAAAAACATTGGGAAAATAAATTTTCAAGATTCAATTATTTATAATAATCTAATTAAATTCAGAAGTAAATGGTAAATTTTATTTTCTTATTTTAGCACTTCACAAGACTAATAAGGATAAAGCTCATTGTGCACTTAGCTTTATTTACAGATTGCCATACCCTTAAAAAATATGTTTTTTTTTTTAATATGCCAATGCATGTATATACCAAAATATCGCCTAATATTGTCTTTTATTGTCTTTTAACGCGAGTATTACACATTTAAATAAATTAAAATCAGACCGCTGTCACCTTTCAGTTTGCCCGTGACCACGTTTGCTGAAAAGCACTTGAAACGAAGAGCTAAATATCGAATATAAATAATAAATCGCGTTTTAATCCGGTATAAATCATTTTATTTAAAAATACCGCTTTCTTCTAAATGAAAAATAAGAAGAGTTCTTCTTATATTCTACCTACTAATACAATAAATCAAATAAATTGATAATAGATGCTGAGGTAGGAATAGAACCTTTTCTTGAATCTTTTTGCTCATTTTTTGGTCCTTTAAACAAAATCTCCTTTTGAAGGATAATGTAATTTACTTTACTTCAAAACTAACGAAGCTCTTAAACTAATTTATATTTCAAACTTTGCAATTTAATTTGGATTTTATACGTAAAAGAATAAAGCGAATATTCGTGTAACTAACTTAAAGAAGATAATTGCAAATCGTCGTTTGGCTAACTGAATCATTCTGGATCGGTGCCAGATTCTTTTTTTCTTCGGTATTAGCGTCCATAGAACTATGGAGCGTGGCTTCGAAACGCTTTTTGAATAATATTATTGTAGTAACAGGTAGGCTTATACCGGCTTTCCGTTATAGTTAGTATTTTTCTAATAATTCTAATTAAAAGAATGTCCAATCATATGGTTAATATAATATGACATAACAACATTGTCTATCTTCACTATAAAGAGGAAAGATTTGTATTTTTGTTTGTTTGTAACGGATAAACTCAAAAACTAATGGACCGAGTTTAATTTTTTTTTCACTAATAGAAAACTACATTATCAGCAGTAACATAGGCATATATTATAAAATATATACGAGGGTGAATCAAAAAATTCTTGGAATCAATATTAAAAAATGCAAAGATTTAAATAATAATATTTTATTTTTCTACATAATCTCCCTCCAATGCAATGCATTTAGAATAACGCGTTTCTAACTTCCTTATTCCTTGTGAAAAAAAAATATTTTCTTGACTCTCGAAAAAGTCCTCTACGGCAGCTATAACCGCGTCATTATCGTGAAATTTTGTTCCACGAATTTCCTCTTTTAATTTTGGAAATAAGTGAAAATCACTTGGGGCTAAGTCCGGAGAATATGGTGGGTGGTCAAGGAGATTGAAGCCAGCACAGCGGATTGCGTTGAGCGCAACTTCTGATCGATGAGCAGGAGCGTTATCTTGAAGGAACAACACGCCCAACGACAGTTTTCCACGACGTTTTTCTTTAATCGCTTCACGCACTTTCGGGATTAAATTTGCATAATAGGGTCCAGTAATCGTCTGGCCTTTTGGCATGTAATCAATAAAAAGGATTCCTTCACTATCCCAGAACACAGAGGCCATAACTTTGCCAGCGGTAGGAGCAACTCGAAATTTCTTGATGGATGGAGAGGATGGTCGTTTCCAAGACATGCTTTGTCTTTTAGTTTCAGGATCAAAATGGTGGACCCACGTTTCATCCATGGTGACAAGACGACGGCAAAAATTATCCGAATCACGCTGGAACATTTCGAGATTACGCTTGGAAATTTCCAAACGTCGCTTTTTGTTTTCGTCGGTTAACATTCGTGGCACCCATCTTGCAGACACTTTTTTGAACCCCAGTGAATCAATTAAAATGGATTGAACGCTACCAAAAGATATCTTTAGGATCTCAGCTATATGTTTTATAGTCATTCTTCTGTCTTCCAAAACCAGATTCTCAACCTTTTTGACATTTTCTTCTGTAACGGAGGTTGAAGGCCGCCCAGAACGCGGGTCATCTTTACAGCTTGATCTACCTCTTTTAAATTCAGCCACCCAGTACGCAACCGTAGAATAGGGTACAGCATCACCCCCTAATGTCTGCTGAATGTCCAAAAAAATTTCCTTCGTAGACATTTTTTTCAAACTGAGATATTTTATCACCGCACGTAACTCACTTTTATCCATAATTTTGACTTTTTAGCAACTCGTTGCACAAAAAAATTTATTACATGCGAACGAACTGACAAAAACAAGTGACAGTCTGCATAAATATAGTGTGATAGACACTCTTTAATTTGAATATCGAACTTGATCCAAAAAGGTTTCATATATATGCACTTCTAAGAACTTTTTGATTCACCTGGTATATTTTTGTGTAAAGTACATCTACATTGTACCCGTGCATAACCATCGTTATGTATTACAATTTTCTTGCATTTTTATGGATCGTGAGTTCGATTTATAACACGATACAGTGCCTTTCAATGATTTTCCGAACGCTATTAAAATAGTTCATATAAGAATATTAAATATTTATAGGTGAATTCTCAAGTCTCCTAGTAAGAAGAATAAGCCAGACAATTTTCTATGTCTGTTTCACTGATCAATTTTCGTACAAGGATTTAGGTGATCAATATTTTGGGTAAACACCCTGTTTCTCTTAGTTCTCGGAACCGAAACTACCGATGTCAAACGCAACACATAACATACTACGAGTATCAATCCATAGAGACAGTACAAATCTTATGAACAGAAGCTATATTTAAAGACCCAAAAAAACATAATATAACTACAGAAGCAGTAAAATCTAATCCTATTATATTTAAAGACTCAAATAAACGAAATGGGTTCAAAACGGTATAAATTTGTAGAAGCAAGGGCGATTGAAGTAGTTATTGAATTAACAATAATAACATAAAGAGCAGGCGACCAGCGCCGCAGAAACATTTCTCAAAACATCTGCGCCATTAGGTCTGGAACGAAAACACCTAGCATCATTTATTTCATTCTTGTTTACTCTTTGCTAGACATTTATATCTTTAGAAAAAATTAAAAATACCAATTTATTAGATTTTGTTTTATCGGTCTAACTACGAGTATTAATTTGCAATAAAAGTATTACAGTTGTTGAAAATATATAAACTCAGAATAATATTTTTATAAGTAAAATTCAAATATTGTTCTACTGTTTTCTACACGCTGCTCTTTTATTATTCTTTTACTGACATTCAATATGTCTTGTGTATTTTCTATAATATAAAATTTAATTTGATTTTTTTTTTATGACGAATAAGTAAACATTTGACCGCACTCCTGCCTGATGGTAAGCGCGGATGCGATATAAATGGGAGCATGCTTACTTAGAAGAAGCCTATTCACTCTGGCTTTGAAGACGTCAAGATTGTAAGAATCGGGAAAGACAGACCCAGGTAGAGAGTTCCATTCCTTGGCGGTTCGGATGATAAAGGAGGAGGCGTACCGTTTCGTACGAATATAAGTTACATAAACCATATAAGGATGAAATCCCACTCTGTGTCTGGCCGTCCGATTATAAAACTATAATCGTGTCTCCTTTTATCCCTAAAATCCAACAACAGCGTGGGAAAGTTGAGATTATTTTCCGGGTAGTTAAATTGCCTATGTATGTCACTCTCCTGTCTTCCATCCGCCTCCATGGCTCAGTGGTCAGCGCAATTAATGCCGGAGATCCTGGGTTCAAATCCAGGGGAAACAAGACAAAATTGTTTCGGTAGGGTAGGACACAGAAGGCTGCGAAGAAAAATAATAATTAGTACAGACAAAATCGATCCCCACTAGGGGACTCGGAAATAGACTTTTTACCCTCCTAAACTAACCATATACAAAAAACTGAAGTTTTTTTGTGTTTTCCTTGCGACAGTACACCTGGAGCATAAAACAGGAGAAGTATCGATTTCCTAAGAGGTACCGAATTGCTGTTCATAGATGGAAAACTGAAATGTGAACACATTGCACGTTTCGGGTAAGACCGGCTCAAAATTTTAAGATGTACTTAACATTTCATGTCACGTTAGGTACTCTTTACTCCTCTCGTGACGACGAAATATTGTGTGAGTAAGACAGAGACATCAAAGAACTTGTCACAAGGAATCTCTTCAAAATTACACTTTCTAAGATAGGGGCATACAAACACAAGAATCAGTTGTAACTCGTTACCTGCAAGTTCCACCGGATGTCAAGACGCCTCGTCTTATTTAAAGTGGGACATTGTACTCAGTACACCCTTTTTTGTATTCTTATAAACTCACTAGCAACGCGCCCCGGCTTCACACGGGTGCAATATAGATGTACTATACACAAAACATAGCCTATGTTACTCGCTGATAATGTAGCTTTCTATCGGTCTAGTAGTTTTTGAGTTTATTCATAACATACAAAAATACAAATCTTTCCTCTTTATAATACTAGTATAGATATAGATTTAAAAATTATGTCCAACACAATGAAAATTCATGATTAAAATTATCAACTTTACTTTTAATATTTCAAAATTTAAAACAATTCAAATATACGTTTGTATAGGCAAAAATATTTATACATAAAAAAAAATATTTATATATAAAAAACATAAAAAACATTTATTCGCTAATACACACATTCATACACTCTATATAATATTATAATATTATAATATAATATTATAATGGATAAGCCTTATAATTGTTAACTTTTTCAATCTACCTACCAAATACGCTTACTCGCTATCAATAATTAACACAAAATAAATTTTACAAATATACCGTCAATTCGCTGCGCTAATTATATTAAGTTAAAATTGTTTGTTTTTTCTCTGTAAGTGATTTAATGTAAATCTTTTGAGAAATAAATGTCTTTAACCGTAAAAATACAGTGATGAAAAGGAAAAACGGAAAGAAACATAAGTCCAAAACTTTACCCTAATATTTATCTTAAACTCACTAAGAAAACCTTTTATTCACTTTATCCTCGATATCTTTGGCAAGAATTCGCCCTTCATGGCGTCGTGCTCAAGTGGCGAAGACGGGTATTTAAAGTGATCCATACTTGAAGTTCCATTCTGAGATGACGCTGACGTAAGCGAAACGTTAATTAGCTGAGCCACTGAACTGATTTCAGCGATTGCTTGTTCAGACGAAATATGGTCGATCTTTTGTTCGGTAAAAACAGATAATTAATCCTTAAAAATGTACTATCTGATTTGAAATTGGTGTGATATGAAAAGGCCTTTATTTCAAGACGTGACTCAGATTTGAATCTAGTTTTGAAACTATTTTATTTATCTCTATAGAAATCTGACTTTTGACAGTTCTCAAGAATAAATTTTGACTTGAATAACGTTTTGACTCTTGGAGTCCCAAGATGCTATCAAGTCTGAATATATTCTTGCAACCATCCAATTTATATAGGGAAATATATTTTGAAATGGATTGAGAGTTAAACTCAGCCCTAAAATAAGACATCTAGTAATCCCAATTGACAACTCCCTCTTTCACTTTCTTCACACGCATCGAACTGTACTGTACTTAAGGTTTAAGATCTTTTTTATTTCTCAAAGATTACAACAAATCACTTACGAGAAATAAATGTATTAATAATAATATATGTAACATTGTTTCCTAACGAGTATTGTATTTAAATAAAATACTGTATACCGGATTAAAACGCGATTTATTATTTAAATTATTTATTCCGACGTTTCGGATGCTTTTCAGCAACCGTGGTCGCGGGAGACTGGTTGCTGAAAAGCATCCGAAACGTCGGGATAAATAATTTAAATAATAAATCGCGTTTTAATCCGGTATACAGTATTTTATTTAAATGTGTGATACTCGCGTTAATAAAAGACAAGAGTATTGTATTGTAAAACAGAAGCGGGTATTTTGTATGTATGATATATGCGAATTAGGACCTCTTCATTTTATTATGTATAGCTTACTATATAAGTATACTTATATTTATTAAACCACAAAATTTAAATTTAAATCGAAAGAATGTCTTAAAACTAGTGTACCTACTAGTACTTAGTGTGGTAGCCAAAGAGTGATAAAGTAATTTATAAACCTTAAAGATATTCATCACTGATATAAATCTCAAATAGTCATGGGCCATGGCTGCTTATTCTACAAATATTTTACTAAATAAAATTTGGGTTTTATTAGATGCACGTGAATAAATAAGCTAGCCAAAGAGCAGAGATATTTTCCCACATTATTTGTGGTTCTGCAGACATCAATGTGACGATGGTTAGTGATGAAATAAAGATAGGATGAACGTTAAACGTTATTTTCAAATAAAACTTTAGTTTGGGACGATGAGAAGTCATTTTACCGCATAGTATTTTTAAGTATGCACGGAGAAATTTTATTTAAGCTTTGGGTAGCACAGGTCTAAAACTATCTGTAGTTTATCGTTCTACCTCTACAGTTAGAAATTTAAATATTTGTGAACAACGGGGCAAAGGTGTGTACAAGAAACCAGTCCTTTATTTTTGACCGAATACTCCGAGTATACTACCCGTTCACTTCGAGAAAGCCGCTGTCGACAATTATGATGTCCTTGTAACGGTACTGTCGACAAAATTATAATAGAATAGAGAAAAATAAAATAATCTAAAACTTTTAAAGTTTTATTTTACTGTCTGAACATTCGAAAAATATTTTTTAAATTCATTATTTAAGAAGGCGCAAACAAAACATTGTGGGTTAATTTATGTATTCATAACTGCAATACCAGTTATTTCATCGAAATAATTTAAATAAAATACTTTATACCGGATTTAAACACGACTTATTATGTCTTATGTCATCACTTTCAGCGTCCACTGAAATAATTAGTTCCCTCTTTTTTCTTCTTGTTCAAAGAATGTCATTAGATTAAATAACAAATTACGGTCGCCACTATGTAGAACCATTGTAGCAACACAAATATGTTCGTAGTAAATAATAAACCAACAGAAACAAAAACTCAACGAAAACAAAAATGAACAATATTAACAACAAATCGAAACACAGCAGCGTTGCTATCCGTACCAACCGGGCGTCGCTTGAGGAGCGGTATGAGGAAGCAGGGCTGGAGGTAACGGCAATCTTGAAATGAACGGGTAGTAAGTTACCATAATTGACACACTTATTAGATTTGAGGACTAAGCGAAGCCTGTGTTTTGGCCTTCCAGATCAAAATACAACACGATGCTTATTTTGAAAGGCTTAAAAATAGTTGATGAACTCATCTATAACTTCGATATTAATCAATAAAGTATAAATATAGTCAGGGCGGGGGATTCGTCTAAATCTAATTATAATTGAAGAATAGACGTGACCAAAATATAATCGCTGATGGATGAGTGTGGGGTGACATTGACGCGTGGCTTTATCGACTCGTGTTATTATTTGATCAAATTAAAAGACGATATTTTAAATATAGAATCTTTGAGTTAAATATGATAAAGGTTACGTGATTCAATATTCGTTTTATGAATATCGAAATAACACCGTATTTTAAAGGCCGACAACACATCTAAGACGCTTGAGTCACGGACCATGGGCGGTGGTGATAACTTACCAGAAAGTAACCCTGTTCAGTTGGCCGCTCTGAAATAAAAAAAAAGTTATGCTATTCTCTAACTATTCGTGGCTTGACTTTGAAACTAGGGACTATCAAAGATGTAAGCTGTATAGAATATCTAGTTTACTATTGAGTATGAAGATCGAAGTAACACTGCAATTATTATATGCTTTAACAATTCATATTCTAGCTTGCTGTCGAGTGAGTCCTCCCTAAATCGATTGAATTAATTGAAGCGGGTGATAGACTGTTTTAAAATAGTGTAACAATACCCTATTTATTTACTCTACGCTACTAAAGCTGTCTCTATGGCTCAGTGATATTCCTGTAACGTTTGACAGAGGTTTCCGCTTCTACACCGGTGAAAACAATAGTTAGTTTTTTTTAACTAACTAACATTAACTAGTTAGTTATGGATTATGGTACAGAAGACTGACCAACTTATTTGTAAAGTAAAATGGTCTGTAAAAAGACACATCTATATATCCGTCTCTACTAGGAAACTTGAGAAAAATCTTTATTTCACTCTCACAAAAGGGGCGAATCGTTCATTAAAATCAAGCCATTTCAGCAACAGGACGTGCTAAAGAAACAAACTGTCGAAAAACATTACACATATTCTCCCTTTTAGTCGGTTAATTAAAGAATAATAGTATTTATGAAGCCATATTCCGACCAAACGCACTGTTGATAAACGTTGCATATTTCATGATTTAAAATAAAAGTTAAGGCAATAGTATTGAAAATTACATGAAAATGCGCTCAAAATACAATTATCGAGTTTTCGCTTGGTTCCGCTGCAGCAACTGCGCAATAACAACCGGTTGGAACTCGTTACTCGCTAGACCCACTGACTCGTTAGAACCGTTCTAACTTAGTTACAAATAGCCATTGTTAAATGAATTAGATTTATTTCCATTTTATAAAAGGAACGACTGAAAATAGTTGAGATAATGTTATACTTTTGTTTTATGTTAGATATCGACAGACGAGCATGAGGTTCACTTGATGATAGGTGATACGTCATCCACAGAACATCAGTCATGATCCATAGACTAAAACCGAAACGCGCAATATACACTTCACTGATTTTCAATCTATGAACGGTGGTTGGTTACCCAGTAGGAATTTTAATATCCCTCCTATAAGTTACCAGACGTAGGGAAGACATGCTTACAGAAAATTATAAACATGCCGTCCCGGTGGGATTCGAACCCACGACCCATCTATGCGCACGGCAGGTGTTCTACCGAACGCGTCAACGAGCATGTCAAAAATCAAACTCACAATCAGTATGTTCGGATTATTCAAAGATATTTTTTAACCTCTTCGATATAATGCTACGTTAAGAAGGGTAAAATACTAAAGTATAGGGAATATCGAAAATATCTCAAAGGAGTCTTCTAAACCATTTTTGTGACTAACTCATAAACAAAAACTTCTTGAGTCGTTAATATAAAAAAATATACACCTACTATACCTACCATATTACTGCACCATCTTGTAGAGCATCTTATAAGGCTCAAATCCTAAAGTACGAGTATTATATAGGTATAATGTAAATAGATTTGTTGAAGTTATACTTCTTTAGGCGCGTTATGAATAAATGATGAGAGTGAAATTTTAAGATGCGCGCGCATCTGTGACACAAAATTAACAGTATGAAGTTGGCTACAGATGACCTGCACGCGCACGATGTCCCAAAAAAACGACATGATGAGGTTGGCTACAGAATAGAATTTGATTGATTTTAACATTTTGCTTCGATATTTACTGCAGTTTTGTTTTTTAAAATTTTTCTTCAGACGCCAAAGAAGTATAACTTCTAACGCGTATACATAAGTACACACATACCTTTTTTTTTTTTTTTTTCAAGGCTCATTCAAAAATTCATCACTGTATAGAGACATGAAAGTTATCTTCTAGCGAACAATAGCCTATCTAGCTATGAACAAAAACATAGACATAAACATACAGAATAACACAAAAAATAATTACGTTATAAGTGAATTTCGGTTTTCCCTTTTATTTGGAACTCAAAAATTAAATGCAACGACCATTGACAAAAGCATAGAACCACGAAGGATATCAAAAGAATCTAATATATAAAATTCTCGTGTCACAATGTTCGTTCCCATACTCCTCCGAAACGGCTTTACCGATTTGTACCAAATTTTATATGCGTATTCAGTAGGTCTGAGAATCGGCTACTATCTATTTAGGTTGCTGAAAAGCATCCGAAACGTCGGGATAAATAATTTAAACAATAAATCGCGTTTTAATCCGGTATACAGTATTTTATTTAAATACTATCTATCTTTCAAACCCCTAAGTGATAAGGGATGTTCACCCAAAAAGTTTTTTTATTTTTTTGGATTTTTATTATATATATTATTATGTGGCATTAAAATACATACAACCCTATAATTTAACTCTTCTATTACCCACCCCTGCTTTTTTTGTCAAAAAATCTAGACCCTTGCGAAGCCGGGGCGGGTCGCTAGTATAATATAAGATCCAATGTGATAAAAGACTTCAGTACTTCAGAGTCTAAAGTCTATAGAGGAAGTAACTGACTAAATACTTCTTGGAACACTTCTCCGAATATTGGTTTAACTAACACATATTAACCAAACTAATGGACTGAAATGATCAGTACCCCACATCTCGACTCAATTGATACAATACTGGTCAATTATTCATAGGGTTGCCATAAGCTGTTTGAGGAAATGGTAATTGATTTTAGGTAGTTTTTTTTTAAGAAAATCATTTTTTTAATGTAGCAATATGAATGTAGCTAAGTCAGACATTTTCCCGAAGTTTTAGAATAGTTTGAAGCCTGTTCAGTACTTCTAAGGCATAATGCAAGACTTATTCTAATAATATTAACTATCTTTGTTTTTTACATTTATACATTCTAGTTACCACCTAGAGATAAAATGTAGTGTAAAATATATGAAATGATGTTTTAGAAATGTGCCAAAGCAGTCTGGGTTGGTATGCACATTTAGAACTATAAATTGTATTATTAATAAAGTTAACAGTAACTATAAAAAATGAATGATTGGTTTTAATTTAAATTTATTTTTTAAAGTACCTAAATATCAAATATTTATATTTTAATGAGTAGAATGAAAAGTTATATATACATATATAAATGTCAACCCTATATGTTCACCGATAATCTGGCAATCTTGGAAAAATACCAGTGCAATAATGCTCTTTATTGCGACGTCATAAAAACCCTTTTACTGTCAATAAGTTTTCCGATTTGTGACGCTGTTTGCTTAAATGCATACGAGACTGTTTAGTACACATGTTTAAAGTATTTGCGACATTATTTCCGAATATTAAAGGTTATTATTGCTTGGAGTTCAGGCAATATAGTTGATAGCACTTTTATTAAATACAGCCGTCATTAATTCGTTGGGAATTTGGGATATAACTTTATTATGAACACATTATCGTTAAAGGGCGTTCATTTTATAGTGTCAAGGGGTGAATTAAATATAAGCGTATATAATTTTGATTAAGACACAATAGCGTTATTATTGACAATGTACCCGTAGACCGAAATAGAGTAGGTACTTGTCAGGTTAATATTTTTTAAATTTAAAGATAAGAGGCAAAATTAAATGGTTCATGGAAAGCATAGTAGGTGAGTAGTTATTTTGAATATATATAGATTCTATGTGAAATTTTATGTAGCCTATGTATTCGTTTAACTTCATTATTTTTATTTTTTTGTAATTTCCATATATTTTATTTTCTCATTTGTATCTTATGGTTGTCGTTCGCCAATTGTATTTTACTGTTTATTGTTATTTCTGTTTCTATATGCTTTCTTTACATTGTGCAATAAATAAACTCTAAATTATTTAATCATTAAAAAAAATTCTGTCTAAATAGATAGTAAATTACCCACCAAAAACCACACAAACATACAAGACTACCGACAATACCAGTGCATATTAGTCTAGAAGTGTGGACTTCTAAGCAATCTCTGCGGTGCAAATATAGTCGACTATAAATAGAGACAGATGTAATCACTCACAGCGAACATCCGGACAAAAAGTGAATCGCACGTTTTGTTGCAGAGTCCTATTTTTGGTTCCGCACTAATTTGTTAGAGGGCTGTAATTATTAACAATATCTAACATAAGAGGTTATTTGGCCATTTGGACATAAAGAAACCCTTTCATAGGTTTCATCCAGTATTGGTGACATCTTTTGACATATCTTTTACGCCGTAGTAAAAGGCAAATCAAGATTTGTTTTCGGTTGTCCCTTTAGGTAGGTGCGACTCGGCTGAGGTAGAAACAGACGAAAATCGCAAGGAATTTTATTCGCCATGCGTGTTAGTGAAGATTCAGTACGCGATTTAAAAATCGTCAGAAAAAAAAATACGTGAAACGATAAATGAAGATCTACTTATGCATGCAGGCGATTTTATCATTTATTCTCTAGACAAAGCTATCAAATCTCCGAACATAAAGCAAGGGACGGCCATAAAGGGGTTAACCACAGAATAAAATACGATTCCTGATATCCATCGCATGCCTTTTTCACAGTTCAACAAACAGATAAACTTCAAAGCTCGGCTCTATGTTCTTTATGTGTTTTGTAATAAGATTTATATTCCAATATTAAGTTTTCGATCTAACAAGGTACAGCAAGAAAATTACTAGAGAAGAGATGGATTTTCAAGAGCTCGTTAATTCAATTAATCTTGAATTCATGAATAGCAGGTGCTGTGCCTGTTAGATCTTATTTTACTTTTTTAACTTTAATACTGAAATGCCGTTCGAGTAAGGATTCGTCGTCAGTACTCATTAACCAGCCGTCGCGTCGGTTCAAGTCAGCGGGTTTGTGCTTAGACTCGTGATTCTATTTAAAATGTATTTATATTTACAAAATATTGTTTTTTATTAACACGAGTATCACACATTTAAATAAAATACTGTATACCGGATTAAAACGCGATTTATTATTTATATTGTATTATTTATCCCGACGTTTCGGATGCTTTTCAGCAACCGTGGTCAGTAAATATCAACTCCGTAGGAATAATATATATATCTATCACAGAGGTCTATTAAAATATCATACTGGCACAGATTAAGTGTACTTTTAATTTTGTTAACTATTTATTTACATCATTGGAACGAAGTGAGCGGGGTAAGCGAAGCTCCCATGAAGCGACTCAAATGACATTTGTGTGTTGTAAGCAGATCTCAGCAACCACTTAGCTGATTTAAATATGTTTGTGTCTAAATAAACAATAGCAAATTACAGAGGAAGCCCAAATTATCATTTTTGCCACAGACTTTTTTAAAAAAATGCCGATCATCATGTTTATGTTAATTATCATTATATGCCGATGATCAGCAAAACAAAATATTTGTGTTTTAATTGAATAAGCAATGAGCCCTAAACTAAGAAAATTTGGGTCCCTTAATTATCTTTGATAAAGCTTGGCGTGGCAGAAGAATTGTTTTAACGTTATTGATGCGTATATACTTGTATACGTAAGATAAAAAACGAATACGTAAGATAAAGAATTGAACTAAGAAAAATCAATGTAATATGTTATATAATCAAATCAAATTATCATTTATTCATTTAGATAACACAACGTACACTTACGAACGTCAATAAAAAAATATAATATTAAATGCTTATAATTTTACATTTACGGCCAGTTCTAAAATCAAGGGCGAATTGGCATTAAACTCTCCGCCACTCTTTTTAATCGCCAAGTTTTTTGTTTTACAAAATGTTTGTAAGGAGCTGCAACCATTTCACCATAATATTCCATTATCTATCCACATGACAGGTGAACCATGAATAATGTAAATACTTCTAGGTAACTGTAACGAGAAAATCCATTGCTGTAGATAAGAAATCTAATAATTTATTTTACCTAAATAAATTAACACTGAATTTAATAGGAGATAAACCAAAGACAGGATCCAATTTGAGCTAAAAGCTATCGTATGGCTGGATCACAACCCATCTATTTGAATAGGCATTTGCATTTGGGATATATATTGATAGTACCTCAGTAACATTATAATAAGATGTTATTGTTGTAAATTTCAAAATGGGCAGATAGTTAACGTATTGTTATAATGGTAAATCTGTAATATAACAATGATAGGTATCCAAGTTTGTGATATTAAACAGTTACTAAGGCCTTATCAAAACTACTAGAATAAGCATTATAATAGACGTCAAATTACATAATTATGTGATATATTGAGAAGTTGCAATTTATTACAATTCATACATGTGAAAATAATATTACGTCAACCCATTTCATTGATTACTTTTAAAAAAAATTGCCGTTTATGGTTATTGGGTTCACAATTATTGCTCGTCTTATAAAATATAAATATATTTATCTATCTGTTTTAATTGTCTTACATCACTCAGCAAGCAATCCGTGAAATCTAATTTAAAGAATAACATACTTTTTTTATACATATTTATATTTTTACACTGTCGCCACATACTCGTTTGTCAAAGTTTATATTATTTTTTGTTTAATTAACTTTAATTTCAAATTCAGCTTGTTTTACCAATAGTCACATTTTTATTGTTTCATTGCTGTACTGTTTTTTTTTTCTTTCATTTTTTTAACGATATGCGGTAAAAATTGATTTTAAAAATGTGGAATAAGGACTGGCTGAAAATCAGCGCTGTACAGACCCCGGTTTGTCAGCTTTATGCTGAGCCTGCTGCCTTTTGTCACGAGTCTAGTATAGTATTTAAGCTTATTGTGTATGTACTTGTGAGTTGTGACAATAAAGATCATATTATTATTATTATTATTTAAGACTTGGTTTAAAATTACGGATTTTAGTTGATTTTTGGTGCATACATTGAAGATGTTGAACTAAGCAGACAGATTTTTGGTTTAAAATGTTACTGATTTTTCGTGAATAATTTGAAGATGCTTGTTATATTATTGAAAAATCTAAGAGCGTTTATCAGTATCAACTTGTAGATATAGTAGTAGATATTCATTTTTTTAAAATACATTATATATTTTTAACTGGTCATTTTTATGTACTGGCAAGTGCTTCTTGTCTTCTGTGCTTTTCGAGACTTTCCAATACTTGGGATCCAATAATTCAACCCCAAGTCAAACATACTAATAAGAGAACACTGCTAGTCAATATTGCCATAATATAGAAAGTTACAGTATAAATATCAACTCCGTAGGATTAATATGGCAACTTTGTGAAATTTCAAATCAGAAATGTCTCCTTTCAGTCTGGCCGTGACCACGGTTGCTGGAAACGTCGGGATAAATAATAAATCGCGTTTTATTCCGTTATAAAGTATTTTATTTTAATTCTGTGGTTTTGTTTTCTATGGAATCCTGTGCCGGATTCAAATTCAGGTCTTCTGACACTAAACTATATGCAATAAGATCGTGGATAAGAATTAATTTATTGTAAGACTGGGCTACAGAGGTGGTTATAACATGAACCCGGCATACCCTATCATTTACTGACATTCAATATTGTTGCAATTCCTTGTCTACTGCGAACACAGAAAACATTTGGTCGCAGCTTGTCTATGCAATATTTCAGATAAATACATTTACTAGTAGATAGTTGCGCATAAAATTTTCCCCATCGGTTATTTGCTATCAGTACTGCTAAGGAAAAGTATGTCAGTATCCTAAATATTAAAACTATATTGTTAATAATAATCTTCCCACACAACAGGAGGGAATTATTTCCTTGAAATCTGGGAGTATTCAGGAAATTGTCGCTGTCTCGATGTCCCTAAAGATAGAGGGACGGAATGTGACGGACGAATTACAGCTGTAATTGGGGATAAATGAAGATTGTTCTAGACAAATGAGGGTGTAGTAATTGGAATCAAATGCTTTAAGATGTATTGGAGGTTAGTTAATTTTATTTCAAGTGCCAGGCGACTCATTGGAAACAGCCGGACAACCACGAAAAAATTTTGTCGACCGTTTTCAAAAAAAATTCAAAATTCAAAAATCATTTATTCATTTAGGTAACACAATGTACACTTATGAACGTCAATAAAAAATACATTTTAAATGCTTCTTTAGTTTTACATTTACTGCCAGTTCTCAAATCAAGGGCGTAGAGCGGACGAGAAGAACTGGCAAGAAACTCGCCGCCACTCTTTTTTAATCGCCAAGTTTTTGTTTTACAAATGTTTTGTAAGGAGCTGCAACCATTACACCATTACGTGACATCTTTTTTCTCGTCTTTTAATCGAGTATCTCTTTATGTCTTTCGGGTCTAACATGACACACTTAAAACTCGACTTCTAATGTTAAAATATTTGTCGATCGAGATATCATGTCTATCAAAGTTGTCGATGTCGAGATATAATATATCGAGATTTAAAAACGGCTATTGACTCTTGAACATCATCTGTTAGTGTTTTACATCGGATGGCCAGACACAAAGTGAGATTCTATCCATATATGTGCAGTGTGCCATGTATTCGTAGGTAACAATACGCTTCCTCCTTTATCATCCGAACCGCCAAGTAATGCCTGGGTCCATCTTTCCCGATTCCTATAATCTTGATGTTTTCAAAGCTAGAGTGAATAGGCTTCCTTTAAGTATGCTCCCATTTAGAGCGTAATCGCGCTTTAGGATTGCGGACCAATGTATACTTATTCTTCACAAAGAAAAATATTTAGCCCTCTATCTACATACACAATCCACATCCTTAGATGTTAAGAATCACTAAACAAAAGTTTTCTTCTATTAGGATAGAAAAATGTAAAAGAGAAATTAGTTTGTATGGCGATCTAAAAGGTTATGTGCAGTGTGATTCATTTTTGACATATGTCTAGTTTTCAGAACTTCATCAATACTGAAGCGTCAGTTAAAAATTACTTAAACTATTAAAAATAATAATATAAAATATATAAAAATATTTATTTCTTGTGCAGAGAGTTCTGCCAATTGAGAGAATGAAATTGTATCGGTAATTTTAACACAAAAAATCACTTACTTTGATAAATGATTATTCTAGTCAATTCGTTTTCAAAACCAACCTTGTGACGGCCTCCTTAGCTCAGTGGAAACCGAAGGTCTGGGTTCGAATCTCGGAGCCACAAAAAAAAAGTTTCGGTCGAACAGAGCACAGGAGACCGATCACATATTTGTAAAGAAAAATGGTAGTGGAATGGACAAAGAAATGTATAACCCGTTGTTCCACTACCTCGAGAATTCGTTATATCATCGACAGCAAATGGATATCAAAAACAATTGTCGTAAATCGTATACAAAATAATTGTTAAGAACCCAATTTGGTTCTACATACTTTTTATACGAGAGCGGGATGCGTCGTAAATTCTTAATCCGGACAAATTGCCGGACGCCGCACGTTGTTGAGCCTGATATCGGACCGGATGAGACCCGGGTTTTACACTTCATTTGGTTTGATATACCTTCTGATATAACTTTCAATAGCTATAGGAGTCGATTATAGATTGTATACTTTAATAACAGCTCCTCGGACTTTTAATCCATAAAAAAAAGAAAGTCATAGACTTAAAAGGAGTATCGTAATCAGTTCGTTATTTTAGGTTTAAAATTATGAGTTTTTTTTTTAAATATAATTTCTAGGCAAAATAGTTAAGCGTTACAGAATGTCTAATTTACTTTTAAGAGTGTTGTGATTCGTTAATTTAAAAGGCAAAATTGTATATATTGTAATCAAATTTAGTATTAAAAATAGAAATAATTTATATTAATTATAATGAGTTTACATATTGTATCGATACTTCAAAGTGTATTTAATTCAGATGTTCAATTGTTATTATTGTGGAAGTAATATCAGTCATTCAACAGTTCACTCATCACGTGTTCACTCATGTCATTCGTTCCTTTCAATCACTCAATATTGAGAAAGTATCGTCTAATGTCTAGCTGTTAAGCAAAATTATTAGAAAACGGGCATTCCGTCTACAGTCGTGCTCCAGTAAAGTCCTAGTTATACTGTTCGTAATCTCGTGATGTATTATTATGTATTAACGTCTATACAAAGTGAATATCGATATTTTAAGAAATTGTACACGTGTTGGTAGTTGAATATATTCATGTCTGAGAAGTCAAATCTGTATTGAAGATGGAAATATACGTTTGGATACTGTACACTGGTGATTTCATTATAAGAGTATCGTTAAAACAAGTTAAATTATCATTTTTTGCCAAATTTCGAGCATATCACGACACTTGATGGTATGGTACTATTATACTTATTAATGATGCTCTGTCGACCTATTTTATATCAAGCTGAAAGACTGAAATCTGACTCGCAATCTGTACTTTATTATTTTATACCTATGAACGTTCGTTACCCGGTCGATATATCAAAATTTAATTACCTGATATAAGAAAAAAATCGTTAACATATTATTCTTTCTTTAAAGTTCTGTTCTTTTTGTCATGTCTTATAGAGGCTTAATAAATAATAAATAAAATAATACAATTTCAAAATAACAAATAAGAAGATATCACACATTGAGTGAATGAAGTAGGTACTATTCATTGTGCAATCCTAAAGGAGACCCACCTATTGTAGACATTAAATTTGCTGAAGCATGACCGTTAGTTAAGCGTGAAACGTCTGTCCAGCAATGCAATTTCAACCCTATTGTTGTATATATAGAGGCTTTAGTATTCAATTTGTCCTGCAACGTTGTTTACCAAAGTTCTGACAATGTTCAGAGGTTTGCAGTTATTTAAGCGAAGCAAACTTAACAAGTTGCTAAGTTAGTTTCAAACACTTTTCTGTTCAAATTGGTAGGACTTATTGAGATTGCAAATGGTGGAATATTAGCAGAACTCGTCATGGTATGAATGAGACAATTTTATAAAGAAAAAAAAAACCTTGACTTCAAATGGTTTGGAATGCCGTAGAGTTTAATATTTTTTATAATTTTCTGTTAACGAGTTTTTTCTTATATCAGGTAATTAAATTTTGATATATCGACCGGGTAACGAACGTTCATAGATAAAATAATAAAGTACAGATTGCGAGTCAGATTTCAGTCTTTCAGCTTGATATAAAATAGGTCGACAGAGCATCATTAATAAGTATAATAGTACCATACCATCAAGTAGTTCCGACGACAGATTATCCTGACGCACTTTTTAGTCTGTGAAAATAGAACCTTAAGAGTTATAGGCTGGAACAGAAAGTCCAGCGCACAAAATAGCCTTGTTATTCCAACGGATCGCGCCGCATAATATATTTTACTGAGTACTTTCTCCTCATAAATCATAAGGTTATGTGTAACAAAGATTGATGTCCAATCTATTAACAGACGAACATAAGGATCAATAGTAGGTACTTTAACTGCAAAATGTCAATTTTTTTTGAATGATTGATGAAACAAAATCGTTACTCCGCTTACTTCTAAACCACGTAGTTGATTTCGATAAGGTTAGTGTGTATAGTTTTGACGGGCTTGTTGGCTCTTTTGGTAGAACACCGACATTACTCTCCGGGATTCGGGTGGGAGGAATATCGGAATCGAAGGGTGATAGGAATATCGGAATAACGGGAACTGGAAAGAACCGTTCATCGATGGAAAACCGTGAAGTGCATATATTGCACATTTGCAACATTGACTTATTTTCTGAGGCTGAGTATCACTGGCAATCAATGAATGATAATCTCTCAATATTTAAAATAAAAATGATAAATATGTCTAATCTATATGTATTTTTGTGGTATATGTTATGTATGAGTGTTTTTGATTACTAATTGTTGTATCCCGTATATGTGCTCTGATATTGTGTCGATATATATTTTTTTGTTATCTTTTTTTCTTTTGTAGATGTTTTTTTGTATTTTAAATTCCCTTTTGTGTTTTAATATTTAATTACCGTGTGAACATCCGTGAGGTGACTAGGCCACGGCTGAAAAACAGCGTGGTGAGTTTGTCAAAACCTCACCACACCATGCTGAGTCCAGTGGCCTTTTCAACAGAAGTGTATATATATTTAATATTTTTCTTTAAACTGTGCTTTGTATTAACTTTCTGTTGAATAAATGTCTATTCTATTCTAAATAAATAATATAAATAATTTGTTTTTGTTTAGTAGGAAAGATTCAATATTTTTCATCAAATCGTCAATTTACGGGCGCTTACATGGCTTACGCTGGATAAACCTTCAGGACACATTACGTATTTTCCATTTATAAATGCTACCCTGATGAAATATCGATATTCCTACTACTCGTATGGAAAAATATGTTTATAAAGTTGAGAGCACGATGGATCCAACTGGATTCAAACCCATGATCCTTTTAAACGCTACCTAGCTGTGCACTACCTTTCGCACCAATGAAACCGTCAAAATAATTAATGAACCACAAAAACCACACAATTATTCATTAACAGCAACAGATACAATAACGCAAATAAAACTCAATTCATTTGTTAGCACTCTACAAGCAATAAAAGTCGTTATATCTGTACAAATTAATGTCAAAATTGCATGCTTTTAATTTGACTTATGGAACAATGTCCCATACCCAATACAATTACGATCTGATTGTTAAATATATTCTGTTTGGTATTTTATGCTTTAATCCTTTCAGTTTAGTACCGTATTAGCATGAAATAAATAAGATTATTTCAATTAATTTTAGTCATTAATGTGCTGGCAATTGGGCGTAATTATGTCACAAAATAGATAGATATATTATATAGCACTAACGACTTGTCCTACCCTCGCCTTTTTAAACCCTCGCCTGGGTAAGAACTGGTGATCTGATATATACCAGGATAACATCTGACTACTCCCCATCTTTTCATATGGAGTTGATATTTGCTGATTTTTTTTATATTATGGCAATAGTGGCTAACATTGTCCACTCTTTTTAGTACTGACTTGGAGTTTTCGATTTTTAAATTTCAGATCCCAGGGGTTAGAAAGTCCCATACCATCTTATCTATTGCAGTTAGAGTTTTTTTAACTTCAATAGTTGGTCGATCAACTAAAAATCCTAGCAAGAGAAAGTACATTATTTCCAGTGGCACACGGGGATACAAGATCGGCTTGCCCTAATAAAAATAAAAATATTAATGTCCCGTAATTATAAGTCATATTATAATATTATTTTTTATAACTTATATGATTACGTTATTATATAAGTAATCACTACATATTATAAAACAAAGTTCTCCGCTGCGTCTGTCTGTCTGTCTGTTAGCGCTAAACTCAAAAACTACTGAACGGTGAAAATGATGGGGTTTTTACTAATATATATTACTAGCGACCCGCCCCGGCTTCGCACGGGTCAAGATTTTTTGACAAAAAAAAGCAGGGGTTGTATGTATTTTTAATGCCACATTATAAAAAAATAAAAACAAAAAATTTCGTCCAAAAATTAAAAAAAAAAATTTAGGGGTGAACTACCCCTAACATTAAGGGGGATGAAAAATAGATGTTGGCCGATTCTCATAGATACCGGATAAGCACAAAAAATTTCATCAAAATCGGTCAAGCCGTTTCGGAGGAGTAGGTATGGCAACGAAAACTGTGACACGAGAATTTTATATATTAGATAGAGAGCCGGGCTTCTAAGCTTCTGTGATGGTTCCGCGACTGATTATATATTTTCCAGACTGGTACGCGAGTGGTTCGTTTTCCATACAAAAAGTCATGATTGATGACTTTTTGTATGGAAAACGAATCACCTTAATATAAATTCTATAATTTAACAGATAAATAGTATTATAAATTGAGATGAAATACTAAAGCTCTCTATAGACAGAGATAGTGAAGGAGAGTGTTTTATTGAAATTAATATATTTCACAATACAAAAAGACACCCTCTCATAAACACTAGCGTCTCTACCAAGAAATATATAGACAATTTAGATTCGAATCATAATGAAATAACACCCTGTTGTTAGCAATTTATTATGGACTAGAGTTTACCCCAGCATTTGGATGCAAAATAATAACATAGTTTATTTATTTTTTTTATGTTATATCGACATACAAGCGTGAGCCTAACTTTATCGAAGGACATCAATCAGTGATGCGCTATTGACCTATTTTATACCTCGAACATTCGGAAATCCATAGGTTGAAATCGCGCAATATGCACTTCACGGTTTTTCATTAACACGAATTTCGATATTCCTTTCAACTGTTGATATGTATATAAAGAAATGACAGTTAGCTATTACATGTTACTTTTAACATAATCGATTCTTATATGCATTACTTTCTAAGCATATTTCCTCAAAGAACAAAGCGTTCAATGTCGCGTACCCATTAAGTCATAATAAAAACACGTCGACCCTAACAAATTGTACATTAAAATAACACTTAGAAGCCGTAAAATATATCTGTTATCTCCCCCATAATAATAAATAATAAAAGGCGAACAAACAGCGCGGATTCCAAGTGATATTGACAATAAAAATTCTTCCCCAGACCAATGAAGGGAGGCGTTCGGGATGCCTTCGAATGACTTCAATACACGTTCAGAATTCTATTCAATATCTATTAAAATGATGGAGATTAATATTTTGTTTTACTGTAGGACTAGAAAATTGGTTTTTCGTTTCGGAGGGCCAAGAATTCGGGGTTGCCTTGCTAAAAAAGTAAGTATTATAGGAAAGTAACTAATTTTTGCCATAAAAGAGATAATGGCTCATATGTTGAGGTGTGACTGTAGAAATAGTAGGACTAGGGGAGTTGGGGGAAGTCTATTCATATTATTATTATGTATCCGTGTTCGACTGCTTTATAGACAGACTTCCGGTTTACTATACGCGTGATAGGCGGGACCTCTATACGGCTTTTGCTGCTTTAACGTATATATAACTTACTAACAATACGCCCGGCTTCGCAGGGGTGCAAAGTACACAACAAATTTATATGTGACTTGCTGATAATGTAGCTTTCTATTGGTGAAATAATTTTTTAAATCGGTTCGGTAGATCCAGAGATTACCCCCTACAACCTCATAAACTTTACCTTACTTTAAAATATTAGTATATATATAATTACCTAATTATATAAGTTTTATATGACTTATATGATTACGTTAAGGGCTTGGATAGTGGTGCCACCCAGTGGCGGATTTACCAGCATGCTGAGTAGGCTTCAGCCCAGTGGCGTAGCATGGGGGGGGAGGTCGCGGTCCGCTCTGGGAGGCACTTTGGCGAGGGCGGCATTTCACAGGTAATAAAATGACATGACATCCTTCAACGACTTTTTAAAAAAAAAAACTTACTACATCACCGTAATAACAGAGTTTCTTTGTAGGTTTGTGTTATTCAATAAAAGCCCCATTTTTTAATAATGAATTGCAAACATAAGGGGCGACAAATTTGGGATCCGCACCTATGCTACGTCACTGCTTCAGCCTTGGGCGGCAGATTTTTGGGGCGTCAAATTTAGAGTTTTTTTTTAGCTTTCTTATAGAAAACAACTCTAAAAGTATCATAGTTTTCCGTATCTTACAGAAAATAGTCTTAAAGTAAATCTTACAGAGAGAAGTGTAGAAGACAATCGCTATCATTGTATATTATAAAATTTAAGAACTCACTTTATTGAGGCGGGGGCGGCAACATTTTAACAGCCTACGCAAGAAATGTGTAAATCCACCACTGGTGCCACCACTGTTCGTGACATCAAAAGACAATTATATCATTAAATAAATTATACTTAACTAAACGACAGTACTTGTTTATCACCGGGTCTAAATTACAGATAAAGATTATGTGACGTGATTGATGATACAGGTTGGATCATATGTGATGGCATCTGTGATATATGGATCGCTATCCTAATTATTACGTGTAATTTGCTCCTAAAACGTTAAGACTCTCGCATATATGTTCTTATTCGTATATCCATCACCGACCTTAATACCTATGATTGTAAATAGAGTTCGGTAAAGACTTTTTTACAAGACTTGTTATCGATAGTTAACAGCTAAAAAAAATCGCCATTTCACAGCTGTGCTGCAAAGTAAATTAAAGTTCGGAATAAACAAAACAAAATTTATATTAACATATGAGTGTAAAAAGTTTGTCATAGATTCATGAAACTTGGATCAAATGTCGCGAAAAAAGATAAATAATAAGAAAGAAAGTAAAGGCAAAAAGTAAGAAAAGATGTCTATTTTGCCAAAAATTTCGCTCATCTCCTGTTAGCCATCGATTTACAATATTATAAAAGTTAAGTGTAATTCTCGCCTTTAAAAATATGAAATTATGACCAAGCCAAAATGAGCAGTATGTCTAATCTAGAGTTTTTAAGAGTAGGGACAAATGAAAAGATTAGGAATAACTCGACAACAAGATTTGGACTAATGGAAAATAATCAATTTAGGAGGCTTTCGCTGCCAACGATCCTTATACGAAGTAGAATTTTCGACAAACTTTTCAAGTACGTGTTAAAATTACATAATTTCCCACTAACAGTTCTGTTCGCTAATACTTTACGAACTTCAATACATACCCACAAAATTTTAAATAGAACACTAAACCTGGGATAAAAAGCTTTTTCATTAATTTATTCGACTAGACGTCAGCATTCAAACGATTTCGAGGAATATCGAAATTACAATCAGGTAACGAACCACTTGGAGAGAAGTGAGTTAGATTGATTATAGCTTTGTGTTGTAGATGTAAATAAATCGTTTATCTATCAGAGTATGCCTTTCGAATTGAGCCTATAGATTTCTGAAAGTTTAAAGTAAAAAATACGTCGACAGCGCATCAGTGACTTCGAACATCAAGTGTGTGATATATTTGGCTTTTAATAAAACTTTCAAAAATATTTAACAAAATTATCTATAATAATCGTTGAATTTGTTTTTAGTTCATTTAGTTTAGTATTAAACCATCGAAGAATGAAAATTAACTGCCTATTTCACATAACACAAACTTGTAACACTGCTTCAGAATTAAACTTAGAGTTGAACTTTAACTATACAACTCTGAACACTCGCATTCTTCGCTTGACTAAGTGCATAATATATGCGACTATAAAACTAACTGCAGGGATATCGTAATGTTCTGCGCCATTTTTATTGGCGCCTGTAAAATGTCCCAGCGGACTGTTTGAATTTGAGAATTGCTTTATTGATGCGTTTTATCGCTTGATTTGTTGTCGGCTGACGCATACAGGATGCCGATATTAAATTGATAATATAGCTTCACTATAGTCAGTTCACTAGACAGTCGAAAATAAAATGATACTGATAAAATATATAAAAATAGAGAATCGAAGTCACATTTTATAGGATATTAGAACAAGTGCATTTTTTATATTAGATATCGAATGCATGAGGTTCACTAGATGGTAGGTTACCCCAGCCACAGAACATCAGTCAAAGATGCGCTGTCGTTGTTTAATGACCGAAGTGAACAGAAGTGGGGAAGACATGCTTATAGAAAATTATAAACATGTCGTCCCAGTGGGAATCGAACTCGCGAGCCATCGGAGCGCAAGGTTCTACTTACCGTCATACGGTTTAAGGTTAGTTAAAACCAATCTGGAAAATATATTTAAAAAAAACAACAAATAGACATTTTTCTTTTTGTAATACAGACTATTGCTCTTACGTACCCGGTTAGACAGTGGAGTAATATGTACTTTCTTACTTTATACCAAATCTTTATTTTAATAAAATAACTTTTACGGGATCGAAACACCATTTATTATTTATCCCAAAATTTCGAATGTTTTCCAGCAATCGTGGTCACGGGCAGATTGCAATGTGTTTTTTTTTAATTATTTGCCAATAAATTGTTTACAATTCTAATATACCATTAGTATACATTAAAAAAAGGTGGTTTAATCCGGGAAAGGCTATTTCATTTAAATTTGTGATACATTTATTTAGGTGTGATTACGATTTAACTCAAAAACTACTCGACCGATTTTAAAAATTCTTTCACCAATAGAAAGCTACATTATCAGCGAGTAAAATAGTCTAATTCTAATACACTAGTGTACATTAAATAGTGGTTTAATCCGGTAAAATGTATTACATATGTGTGATACTCGCATTAATAAAACATAATACTAAATCTTTATTGTATGAGAAAAATAACAACACGACCAACAACTGTTATCTAGTTTCCAGCTAACAAGAAACAGATCAGCGAAGTTTCAAAGACATATATCAGCTGAAAAGCTTCGCCGGCGAATTGGGGTGAACTGTTAACAAGCAAGTAATAACTACGCGACAGTTCTTTCATTGATATTTTTTAGTTTGTTCAGCCTTGAAGGTTATAGAAAAGGTAGATTTAATGTGTGAGGGAAATCATAAGCAATGTGTCAGGTGGATATGGTGAAGAAATTGCGTGTTTCTTTCGATCTTTCAAATGTTCGGAGAAAAATTTTTACTTGATGGTAGGTGATACCATCTACCATCATATCACTAGGCATATAGGATACTAGGCATCAGAAATTATGTCGAAAAATTTTTTCGACATAATTTGTGATAAGCATAAGCATTCGGATGTAGGTTCGATATCCGGTTCGGTTATACTCTTGATATTCCACCCACCCGTTTAATGCTCCAAGTGACCTGACGTAGGGAAAACAAGTTTACAGAAAATATAAATATGTAATCCTCACAGCATTCGAACCTGAGATACATAGGAACTAAAGGTAAGTACTGCCCTACGCGGCAACATTTATATGAAAATTGTATATGATTACATTTAAATGAGAAATCACGAATAACGAGTGCTTTACGGTAAAAGAGCAAACTAGTGCTGTTTGCTGTAATGCATTCGAAATGTATAATGAAAATGAAAAAATAATCACATTTTTATACAAGACACAATTTATTGGATTAAATTTAAAAGTCAATATTATATAAAACACATTTGATAAAAGCATTTAAATTTGTTATAATAATAAGCCGCCTCAAAACAACAAACTGTATATAAGTTGATGTTATGGCTAAGCAATTACGTTCCGCTGAAAATAAAAATGCATTCCTATAATTGTTTACCGAAAACGTGCGAACCTGGAATCCAATAAATAAATTGAATTTAGTTTTCGTTAAAGCCATTTTCCATTCAAAAACGAAAATTGCCCAATTGCAAGTACCGTGTTACAGTTTTTCTGGTGTTTTGAATATTTTAACACCTTAAAAGTATTTTGTAAAATATTATTTGATAACAGAATAATATATTATAATCCTATAATATTATTCAATAATATATTTTCGGGTAAAATATCATGTTTAGCAAAAATTGTCTTTTTATATTTAATGTCGACACGAGCTTGATACAATACCTTAATCATAGGACATCAATATATGCTCTCTCTTTTTTTATTACTCCCATGCCTGAAGTACATATAAAAGGAAACATTTTCACAGAAAATTATAAATACTTCAAACCCAACGGGATTCGAACCCGTGACTCATTGGAACACAAACATCCAACGCGCTAATTCAAATTCTGATAATTTATAATATCGCTAGTCTACGTGTAAGGCCCATGTAAAAGCATTCCATATAGCTTACACCCGTCTTTATATTTTCGTTTATATTCATACAAAACATAAAATCAGTGAGACCGTAAAAATTTCTTTTCATAATGCAACTGGTATCTGTTTATCAATGGCGGAACCACCATATAAGCCCAAAGGCATAAAAAGAAAAATAATAATGGCCTGATTTAAATAAAATACTGTATACCGGATTAAAACGCGATTTATTATTTATATTGTTTAAATTATTTATCCCGACGTTTCTCCAGTCTCCAGTCTCCCGCGACCACGGTTGCTGAAAAGCATCCGAAACGTCGGGATAAATAATTTAAACAATATAAATAATAAATCGCGTTTTAATCCGGTATACAGTATTTTATTTAAATGTGTGATACTCGCGTTAATAAAAGACAATATTAATAATGGCCTGAACATAACGACTTATATAAATAAATACGTACGGCTTAAATCGGCTTTTGGGCTTTTCGGCTTTTAGGCTTGTATGGTTGCCCCCGCTACTGTTGCTTATATTCACATCACGCTAAGTTCCTCAAACTCTTACAACTTAGTATTTGTCTTGATAAATTGAATTACGTTCGGTCTAGATTTTAGGTGTAATTGGCTCAAGCGTCTGTCTGAAGCAGTTTTTGTTTATCTTTTATGTCAGCTATCGACAGACGAGCATGAGTTTCACTTGATGATAGGTGATACCCCAGCCACAACACATCAGTCAATGATGCGCCGTCGACCTACTTTTTTACATCGAGCATTCGGAAATTCATAGACAGTGGTGGTTCGTTACCCGGTCGGAATTTCGATATTCCTCCCACCCATTCAATGCCCGAAGTTACCAGACGTGAGGAAGACATGCTTACAGAAATTATAAACATATCGTCCCGGTGGGATTCGAACCCATGACCCATCGATGCGCACGGCAGGTGTTCTACCGAACGCGCCAACGAGACCATCAAACGGTTTCAGTTTCAGTTTAGGTCGACTGCGCACCATTAGCTGATGTTCTGTGGCTGAGGTATCACCTTCCATCAAGTGAACCTCATTCTCATCTGTCGATATCTAACCTAAAAAATCATTGTGTTGTAATTTAAAATTGAATATAATTATTTATTGCTATCCTACCTAATATATTATGTTGCTACAATGTATTTACGGCATTTCTTCTGTGGCCACCAAGAGACAGGCTGTGCCTAGTTTGGGGTCACGTCACCTCCTTAATGTATTTTACTGTTATTATAAATAAATGTAAAGATACAATGTAATATTCAATATATGTAAAATGTAATAAATAAATAAATAAAATAAAAAAAAAGGTGTTCTACCGAACGCGCCAACGATGTCATCAGAATACGCGTAAAATTAACACAAATAGTTTGTAATTTTAGTTAAATGAAGATGAATTGTATGTATGCGGTAATTGTCGCGTTACTAAGCCAGACTGTGAATTTGTGGTTGTTCATCCAGATCAATTTTGTGGAATGAACCAAATGTTACGTTATTATTTTAGCTGACTGGATTGCGGTCGTAAATGAAATAGTATTTGATGAACCTTTTTCATTGTCTATTGGAAAATGTTTATTACGCAATAAATGAGTATATGAAAGATGAAAGCTCTTGAACAACGATTGGATAGCTGTTAAAATTTTCTCTCTGTCCTTTTCCCTTTTATATGGAGTCGATGCAATCTGGGGGCACGGTAGTGCCCCCGCCAAGTCGAGCAAAAAGCGGCACGGCCGTACTATACTTTTCTCGAAGTAGTTCGGGCCATTTTCGACCCCCTATAACTTCGTTGTGGATAAAACTAGAATCCTGAATTTTCAGTCACTAAGCAGGCATTGTATAATCTCGGTATATTTCAAATATCATTCTGTTTGAACCAGTAGTTTAAGAATTATAACTAGTCAAAATTTGATAATTTGTCACTCACTCACTGACTGACCGATCATCAAAACTCTAAGGCACTTCTAGCAGACATAGAAACTTTTTTTTTAGAATACAATTAGTGTTTAGTCTATAAATCAAGGAAAAACTACAATATTTTGAAATTTCGGTCCAGTTTTCTAGATATACAATTTTTTTTTGTATTTTTGTATGTAATGAATAACTTAAAAACTACTGGACCGATTTTAAAAATTCTTTTACCGTTAGAAAGCTACATTATCACTGAGTATACATTATTATTACTAGAAAAAAATAGAGATCCTTAGAAATCCCTACTAAAAACAACCCAAGGTGTAAAAAAATTAGCCATAAAATGTCTTTCATCGCATGTGCTGCGGAATGTATTCATGATAGAACAAAAAAAACGCCTACAATATTATAGAACATATCAAAATCTACAAAAAACTTAACGAGACCATATGTCCAACTATTGTAGTTATGTCACTATAACTACTTTTTTACATTAAAAAGTTGATAAAAATGACGATCAAAATCAGACTGTTATCCATAGCTTTGTATTAATTCTTATCCATATAAACTAAGAAAAGGACTATCTACAAAAAGAAATGAGATGCCATCAAAAACATAAATTGTAAAAAAGGCCAAGTCTTGCAACTCAGTTCTTCTATCGTAAAAAGTTGTGAGATCCATATAGGTAATACCAAGTCGGTCAATTTATTCAGTCTCTACTGAAGGATCCTTCTGTCTTAAGTAATTACATAATAAGCTAACCTAACAATATCTTATAGTGATCATATCAATGCCAATATTAAAAATCTTTGATGTTTAAAATAAAAAGATTGACTTGGCAATCGCACTAAACAATCTAATTTAATATAATATGTATTACTTGTGAGATACATTATGTTTTTAATAAAATAAAAAAAGATACATTGTGATTTCATGCGATAGCCGAGCCAATCTATTTATTTTAAACATCAAAGATTTTTAAAATTGATATTGATAATATGATCACTATAAGATATTGTTAGGTTAGCTTATTATGTAATTACTTAAGACAGAAGGATCCTTCAGTAGAGACTGAATAAATTGACCGACTTGGTATTACCTATATGGATCTCACAACTTTTTACGATAGAAGAACTGAGTTGCAAGACTTGGCCTTTTTTACAATTTATGTTTTTGATGGCATATATTTTTTCGTTCATTTCTTTTATTAATCCGCATCTAAAAATTAATGCTTTAAGGAGTTTCCGGAACATATAAACGAACTTCTGAAACGGTTGTATATTTAATGCTTCGACTTTGTATGCAAAGTTTAGTCTAGACTAAGAAATTGTTTTATCTATACGCAAATATTGTGTGACCTAACAGTACTAATAGAGACTAATGTTTTTTTGAAAAACAAAATGTTTAAACAATTTTGGATTTTAATAAAATCTAGTTATTTGTGTTCACCTGTAGGATAATGTAACAGCAGTTATTAGTTATGATAAAAATTTCATTAATAAAATAGGAATTTAAATACATGATTTTCATTTTACAGGATAGTAAAAATAATCGCAAATATACGATTTTTCATTGACAACTCGTAAAAAAATAAATATATATTTTTACTTCTTTAGGTTTTTGTAATATTTTTTTTCGAATTATTTGATTTTAGTGATTTTATATCACTAAAATCAAATAATTCGAATCAAGGAGTTTTTGAAACCTAATTCTAATAGGGTCTAGTACGGCAATGGATGAAGTATTTTTCTTTTTGTTTAATAAACCAATGGAAATAAATTTTCATTATATGGAATAGTTTTAACTTTTAGAAATCACTGACGAAAATTAAATTATAATCGATCGGTTATAAGTGCATTTACGTTAGGGGATTGTTTTTTTTTTTTTTAGAAAATTTAATGTATAATCTCTGATTAAATTTATTTTTTAAATATTTGGAGCACGCTTCCGCATTACACAGAACGGGAGGAGCGTCGGGAGACAAAGTGAGATTCCACAAAGGATTTGACCGGAACAAATAGCACTATATTGCAGGATGTCACGACTGAATTATAGCCCCTGAATAAGAGACGGGTTAACTCTACATAGAGTTCAATTAAAAAAAGTTATATTTTTACAGAGTTCAGATGGCTCTAAAAAATAGAGTGTGGAATTATCATGAAACTTAAAATTCATATTATCTTCAGTGCCACAATTAATGCATTAATATTAGTTTCAAAATGTGATTTATTTCAGAGTCTTCGATACTTTTGGATCTAAATATTATATTGTGTGGAACATTTAAGATGATTGTCAGCCTTTACTGTACTGTTTAGGTACACAGGTGATTTTTTTTTAGGTAAATTCCTTAAATTATTAAATATCTATTATTAAAGTATATTAATAAGATAAGCATGGAAATACTCAGACAAACGACTCCTAGGTTGCTTTTCCACCAGAAATCTGGAAGAAAGGTACTCGGTGAGTTAGGTCAAACTTAAGCTACGAAACTACGTGATTGTTTCCACCAAGCGGTGTAGCGGAACGGGTAAGGTGTGCTACGATGATGCGCTACGTGAGGTGGATGTGCGCTGACTACGGAGTACGTCATCAACTCAGCTCTACACATAGCTACGAATACTAAGGATGTATGCCTTCGCATTCGTAGCGTCTATCCTTAGCGTTCCTTGAATGTGTGAAGCGCATAATTCGACTTTTCCTACGTAAAGTATCAAAGCAGGTTTTTACTCTCGATACTATACAGTCAAATTAATGAGAATTTCCAAGCCTCAAGCAGGTGCTATCGATTTGGCAACAGTTGCAATGTAGAAGTGTCATTGCTCAGTAACGTTCCCCAGGCTGCTATAGTCTTTATCTGAGACGGTAATGTACTTAGTGCAGAACTGAATGGCCTATTTCGCGTAATGCACTATTAGATAGAACGTGGAAGTTCCAATTTGAGAGTATTCGTAGTAATATCATCTTTGAAAAACTAATTGGGTTATTTGAATTAATTTTATTTAATTATATAAGCTTTTAATTTAGTTGGATTTCACCAAACTGCAGATTAATATTTAACAAATTTAACTACAGATTTAATATTTACACATTAACACTGATCGCCCTCGTATCTACTACGATGGTATGGTAGAGGTATGCACGTTGCTTTTAGTACCAGAGGTCCAGGGTTCCATTCGCAGAAACAAGATTTAGAAAGAAATTATTATATGTATATCATATTTCGGGTAGGGCACAGAAGTAATATTACAAAAAATAATGGTTAGATTGAGTTATAATAATCTATTACGAGCACAAACAAGCTAGGCTAGGAATTCTATGAAAGGAGGAAATGGAGATTCAACTCAAATTTAGTCCCCCTACAGATGTAATTTACTAAAAATAACGGAAATCATTGTTCAGAATGTTTGGGCAAAACGCCATTTCTTGTTCAAAATGCAATACAATTTCAATAATACAATGTAGCCTCAACGAAATAACAAAACAATTTGGAGGTACCAAACAATTCGGAAATAAAATCGAGCTGTTTTAAATCAAGCGAATCGTATCCAATCGAAAGTTTTGTAGAGAAATAAATCGAGAGGATCCACGGGTCAATCGCATTAGCGACTTCAATACATCGAGTTCCGTTTTATGACTCATAAAATATCTCAAAGTTAATTCCATTGTCTCCTTAAGGCCATAGTACAAACTATACTACTAGTGTTGTAACGAATATACCAGTTTTTAAATATTGGCGATACAATTTCGAATGTAATGTTGGTGAACATGACTAATTTAGTTTCTACTGAAATATATACAATTTGTCATACAAAAGATATATAGTTTCGTATACCTAATATGGCATTGCGCTAGGGGAAGAGGAAAAACTTTAGTGAGAAGTTCGGTGATCTGGTTCGAACTGGATTCAAACTTGAGTCACGTCAGGTTTTTGTTTTGGGCTACACTTAATCCATTTTGAATAATAGATTTTTAGTATATACTTTTCTTATGGTCTACAGAATCAAGTATGACGGGCTCGTTGGCGCGTTTGGTATGGATTTCCGAATGCTCAAAGTAAAAAAAGTTGGTCGACAGCGCATCATTGACTGATGTTCTGCGGCTGGGGTATCGCCTACAATCAAGTGAACCTCATGCTCATCTGTCGATATCTAACATAAAAAAGTATTTATGAACAGGATTGCCAAAGGTTTTGGTAAAAATAAAGACCTTGGAATATACCCAAAAACCAGACTTCAAATACGCTGGGGAGTCCTATCACCTTTTACAAGAACGTGTTATTATTTCAAACATAAGCCAATGTCTTTGAGCTCCCTTGAGAGGCTCGGGCATATTTCATTTTATATGGGTAAATGTATATTTAAGAAAGATTAATAACGAAGCGAGGACCAGCTCTCCAGTTTAATCACGTTTAACATTATTTACGTACACACAGAAATATTGTGACGTTTATTTTCTATTATGTTATATGAGACAATTTACACGTTATCAAAAAAGATAACTAAATAGATGTTAATTATATTCAAGAGTGATAAATTACTAGAAGTAATAAATATTTACATAGGCACTCGTTCTGTTTTCTAGCATTTTGTTATAAAACAGCAGATTTTCTATCTTAATATAAGTTTTAAGAAGGTATTTTTGTACAGATTTCATCTATGAATAATGGTTATCATTTAAATAAAATACTGTATACCGGATTATAACGCGATTTATTATTTATATTGTTTAAATTATTTATCCCGACGTTTCGGATGCTTTTCAGCAACCGTGGTCGCGGGGAGACAGAGGCGAAACGTTGGGATAAATAATTTAAACAATATAAATAATAAATCGCATTTTAATCCGGTATACAGTATTTTATTTAAATGTGTGATACTCGCGTTAATAAAAGACAATATCCGGTTATCAGGTTAGAATTCAGATTTCTCAAGGCCCAAACAAATGACCTTGAGCCATTCCATAGGAATTTTAAAGGAATCCGGATTTTAAAGAAAAATATTTCCAATAAAATTTGTGGCTCATAAAATGATTGACATTTTATGTCTAACACAAAATGTATTTTCTGTAGCCTCTCTCTTGTAGTCATTATTTTCTGAGAAAAATAGGATGCTAAATATCCGCATATTTTCGTTATAATTTTATTGATAAGGTAAAAAGTACGTTATTATACCTTTAATAAATATGGTATAATAACGTACTTACTATTTTAATAATTTTATATGGAATAGTGATAGCGTAATTACTACACAAGTAGCGTCCCGCACGCAATAAATATTAGAAGAAAAAAAATTCAAACGTAGAATTAATGTTTAATACTAAACATTTATAATTAAATTATTCCATTAATGAGAAGACAGCTAATGAGCAACGAGGAAAATCCAAGGCAAAACACAATTCGGTGCGCGTTTTAATTATCAAGGTGACATCTATAGGCTCTGTCACTATGGTGATACAGCTTACACCCTAACAACATACATAAATTAAATTCCCGAGTCCCCTAAAGGACTCTGGAGCGGACCTATTTCTGTGACGGTTTCATTGATTGTTTTTCTTTAGAGGCGGTGATCAGCTTTTTGTACCTTACCCTACCGAAACTATTATTTTTATTCCTCCGGGATATGAACCCAGAACCTCCAGTTTACCACTGAATCATGAAGGTGACTATGTAACAATGTACATTCATCCCAAAATTGTTTACGCAATATATTTTGTGAAACCCCTATAATTATGGTAAATAATTTCGCCAACGATGTCAAGGGCCATTATATTTCAACATCTAATGCTCGCTGTCTGAATGTTCAGTTGAATTTATGTAGCTGGGTTTCTCCAAATTTCCGGGCGCATTTGGAGCAAATTGGGCAAATACCGATATTAATGTTCAGCAACGAATGTCACTTATCAGACTTGGCTATCGCGGCTGGCCTGTTCGTCTTGCCATATGCAGGCGGTTTGTTAAATGTTATTGTAATGGTTTCATGTGAACGCCGATATAACTGCAAGTGGCCGAGCGATTATTCAATTTAAAATAATTCGAGTCCTAAAAACTTCCAATAACATCTGGTTGAATTCGGCGTTTTAATTGAATAATTTTGGAGTATTAAATCGAATATGATTACCAAGTTATACCTTTCATGAGTGGAAAAGCTTAACTTGCAAGGCTTGTCTTTCTATGAATATTCGAAGGCTAGAAAAATAAGCTGACAGTGCGTTATTCATATGGCTATCGTCAAGCAGTCATCAATATACGAGTACATATATGTACTAGCGGACCCGACAGACGTTGTCCTGCCAAAATATTGGCAGAATAAATAAAAAATACTTCTAGATTTGAATATGCTATACTCCCACTTCTATTCCATAATGTTTGTAGTGGATATCACTTGTAACAAAAAAACTATGAGCGTGACGTGAGCTGTCAATTGCGGAACATGGCGGAGTTCCGAACCCAATTTATTTCAAAATTATTTTTTCGGAATGAATCTTTTTCCTGATTTTTTCAGATATTTTAATATTTATTCTGTTATGCGGGACACATACGCGCCTTGGCACCAATGTTGAAGACTACGTTTTCAAATAAATATGTTAGCATGTTAAAAAAAAAATACTCTAATCGCTTTTCTTTAATTTAGAATAGATTTATTATAAAGGTATTACATTGTATTTCTTGTATCCTTTTGGTATTAGCGAATGCAATCCTTTGTTCAATTCAAGTTTATTGTCTCGTTCAATTCCCGAGTGCAATAATAACATCTCAGTGAAGTCGTAATAAAAATTGTCACGTCTCACCGCGGGTGCAGGAAATTGGAAGAAGTTGGGGGTCAAAGTAAATCTAAGATTTAAACTTGTATTTTGTTCGTGGTTTCATTATTTACGTCTGTGTTATATGGATTTACGGAATTGGTTTTAAGTAAAATAACTTTTGCCGAATAAAAACGCGATTTATTATTTATCGTGACGCGCGACATTTCTAATGCTTCCCAGCAAACGTGGTCACGGGCAGACTGTCGCCTTTCAGTCTGCCCGTGACCACTGACGTGACTGCTGTCTGATTTTAACTTACACAAAGTTGCCATACTAACGACATCTATTAATAATTGCTGTAATATTCTATATTACAGCAATATTGGCTAACAGTGTCTTCTTGTTTTTTACTGGATCTCAAGTGTAGGAAAGTCTTAAACCATATTCGTCATCTCTTACCGTCAGTTAAACCAACTGTCCGTTTGCCTCCTCTAACATAAAACAAAATCCACAGACCGCGTATTTCGGGTGTAGCCTTATGATATTTCAACTACTAAATACAAGAAATAAGGTTTCAGTCAACTTCAGAATTTTAATATATATTTTTTTAATTTTATTTATGTAATACATAATGAAATCTGTGTTTAAAAGCTTCAAGCTTCACACTCTTATAACATGACAATGAGTTATAATCAAAAAGTTTTTATAAATATATTTTGATAACTTAACTTAATTAAGTTGCTGGCTGTACATTTCAAAAGAATCAGTTCTGTGACTAAGTCAATTTATAATTCAGTTTTGATCCCCCCTAAATACAACATTTAATCAAAGCGTGCGAATGAGGTAACTGTACAAATAGCACTAATATTCAAGATAGAGTAGAAAATAGTTCAGAGAAATAGCACCTGGACTTAATAGGCACTAGAAGTGACAAAGTGTTATTTTTTATATGAATTTTTGATTTATGAATAACGTTTTCTATGACCTGACCGACCGAAACATTTTTTTTTAAATATATTTCTCGAGACCTGTACTAATTACGTAATGCTCGAAGTAAAAAGTAGGTCGGCAGTGTATGTGACCGACTGATGTTCTGTGCCAGAGGTATCATCAAAGAACATAGATGTTCATAGAACCATAGGCCCATACAAACTTTTGACACAGAAAAAGTATTTCTACTTTTGACCTGTAGAGCGCGCGGCAATGTACCAGTGTGACACAAAACATCTAAGCAGTCCTCTGACTCCTCCCCTCACGTTGACGCTTCCTCTTACGAACGAACAGCAACAACTCTACAGCGGCAGGGTGCGAGAGTACGCGCTATGACTCCAGCGTCAGTGTGCGTTCACACGGATACTAGCAGTGCCGCGGTGGCTGGGGTAAGAACTACTGTTACCCCAGAGAAACCGTGCCAAGCGCGCCTATAAGGCCTGTTCTTCATGTACATCTATGTTCTATGGTATCATCTACCAAGTGAAGGTCCACTTATAAAAAACATATCTAGCAATAATTTTATTCCTTGTCGTACGAAGCGCGGTTTAATAAAGCACACGTCGCGGTCGCCACGTTAGAACGGGGCCATAGTCTAGTGTCGTATTTTCTCTTCGAGGCTGTCGTGATATTCTTACATTTAGACAATAAACCTCTTCCTTGGTTCAGTGGCATGCCCGCTTTGTTTACAATTTTAGAGGAAGAAAACAAGATTTTAAAAAAATCGGCAAACTTTAAACATGTCACTCGCGACGGAATTTGAACCTGCAACCCATTAGAATGCAAGGTATACTACCCAACGCTCCAAGGAGCCCGTTAAAACAATGCTAGTTATATACTAAATATTATAAAGAGAAAATATTTGTTTGTTACTATTTAACTTAAAAACTACTTGACCGATTTTAAACATAACATCTACATTGCACCCGTGCAAAGCCATAAATATAATAATACCTATAAATAATAAATTGCGTTTTAATCCGATATAAAGTTATTTATTTAACTATCTAATTATAATAAGAGAACCTACATTTTTTTGGAAAGATAAATATATTTTCTCATCTGTGAAGGTTATCGCAATGACAAAAATGAATGATTATGAAACGAAATTAATAGTTACCAAAAACGTTGGCAAGAACACGGGTTCAGTAAACCAATAATGTAACAATGATACGGAAACGACACGCTGGTAACAAATGATTTTTTTCGAAGATTGATGGAACTCATAAGAGGAAGGAAATAACGAAGGCTTCGCAAGAAACAAAATAAGGATAATTGATTTTCCTTTGTATACTAAGACGATATCGAGGCATCGTTAGGATCAGTTTGGAAAACTTTCGTCTAGTTCTGTTGGCAATTCGTTTGTTAGCGAATAACCAGTTGAATTTATCATGTAAGTTAAGATTTCAATAATTCTATGGTGAGAATTTATTAATAAAAATATATTGTTTACATGCACTAAAATATATATTTTTTTTGTTTTTGTTGACGTTTTAAATGTTTGAATATGAAAGCGGATGGGGTATAAGGGAAGAGGAAGGCCAAAAAAAGGATTGATTTATAGTCTATTATATCATTCATCATCATATATATAATTATAGTCTAGTTATAGTAGTATAGAATGATATGTGATTTGACAGGTTGATATGTCGTATGTCCACGTTGTGACATGATATGACGAGTGAAAGAAGAGAATGGAAGAACAGAACATACTGCACCGACCCCCAAATAGAGAGAGAATAGGGCAAGGAGAAGATTTCTTTTAATGTTTTGTTTGCGAATGAAATGCGAATCAGAAAAAGTTTGACAATGTAACTCTGCTTCAAGAAGCCATAACATTATATATTTCACTCAAATATTCAGTGACACATTTGACAGCTCTTGATAAAAAGCATTCGGCACGGTAACCCGATACGAAGGAGGAAATATAAATGTCTAATGGATGTTGAAGCAAGGTTGATCCCGCCACTTGACCTAGAAACCGATACTCATTCCTGTTTGACTGTTCTTGATATATTTTATTACTTTAAATAAATTTATTGCTTTGTATGGATTCACAATATTTTTTTAATAACGCAAAATATGCGTTATATGCGAATCATTGTACATTGATTTATTAAAAAGCTGTAACGGATATGCGTTACAATGTCACGTATTTCTTTGAAAAAATTGTTTTTTGGCCCTAGGCTAGTCCGGGCCAGGACCTTCGCGGGTCAATCAGACCAACTCACCGAAATTTCATCATGAATGGATGAATTGTTTAGGAGTACATAGACGACAAACATATTCACATTGATTTTATGTAGTAGTCTAGCAAAATGTATAGACATTTTCATCTACTACAGAAAACAATACCTATGTTGCTCACTGATAAAGTAGCTTTCTATTGGTGGAAATTTAAAATCGGTTCAGTAGTTTTTGAGTTTATTCATTACAAACATACAAAAATACAAATCTATCCTGTTTGTAATATTAGTAAATATATAGATGAAACACATTTAACAATTGTATAAAACACTTTGACCGCTAACCTTGTATTACAGTTTTTATCTGTTGTGCTGTGTAAGCTTTTATAAGCGCGCGATTTTTATTATAAAATCAAATTTACCGAACTTTTACAGAAAACGATAATAATTTTCAATATTAAACTCATTCATAAACATATGAAGAAGGATCTCTTAGAAGATTGTGGGATACACCATAGCACCTTCTTTTGATTACTTATTACTTATTGTCTAACACCGGTAAAATAAAGTTCTATTTAAAACCATGCCTGCATTTTTTCGTAGCAAAAATAACTTTTAATATCACATACTCTTCTAATATTTACAATACAATGCAGGTCGTTCCAAATTCAAACGGCCGCAATAAAAGGAATTTAAAGAAATACTTAAGCCAAAAATGCTTTGATGGTAGCGTTTACACTTTCCGCGTTGAAAATCTTCAAAAGGAATCAACTCGGAGGCGATAAGACGCGATATTACGTTGTATCTTTGTGCTTTTGATATACGTTTGTAAGCCTTTACGTATGCAGTAAAGAAATGTGAAGACTTGACTTTGAATAATACTGTTTTATTTTTAGCTAGGTCGGCGTGAAAGATTTGGGAAGCTTTCCATACAGTTTCAGATATCCATACTCAATATAACATAAATAGCTAAATATCGGCATCAGCCGGCCGGCCGGCCTAGCACGACAAAATTTTGTCGACAGCTTTCTCGTGTTTTAATCGATCTTTCAGATCTAACATGACACTTAAAACTCGACTTCTAATTTCAAAAGTAGAGGTATTTGTCGTTTGAGATGATATCTTGTTTATAAAAATTGTCGATGTCGTGATATAATATTAGGAGATATCTTAGTTTGTCTTCCCTCGTCCGCGAGATATCTGTTGATGGTCATGCTAGGCGGGCTGGTCGATGGAGTGTCGATATAAGAATCCGACCACAAAGATATAAGAAAACCCCGGGATGTCACTGAATGGTATGTTTTGGAAGTTTTCTTTATAAAGCAATAAAACTGTATAGGTAAGTGGTAGATAAGTAAATATCCATAAAAAGCAATCCGATGAACATCATGTTCATATAAAATCATAAAATGGAAACAAAAATTTCACGTGGAAATGTGTCAAAGGCAATTTTTGATATTTCCCCCAAAATATAACTAATAAAATGTCGTCCAACTTTTTACAACCTTTCATGTTCCAAATCATTTACCTTTTCAAACTCGGAGTATTTACGATGTCTCCTAAAAAAATCGTAAAAGGACTAAAACATAATAAGGTTGTAAATAGGCGATATGGCAGTATAGCGGCACAGATTAAGTGCATTATAACAGTAGGATAATCTATACTAATATTATAAAATGGGAAAGATTTGTTTGTTAAGATTTAACTCGAAATATTGTACCCATAGAAAGCTACATTTCCAGCGAAAAACGGTTGTAATCTAAAATTGTACTATTTTTTAAAATTTTAAAGAATATTAAAATAATTTTGCCTTTGAGACTTAATGCAAAACGGAACCAACCAGACATCGTAAGAGTACTCTGATAATGTGTTAACATTGATTTTTTTTATTCACTGTATCACATCCGTGATAGAGGATAACACACAATCTAAACTTCACCAAATCATGCTGAGTTTAGTGACCTTTTAATCAGAGGTGTGCTTCTATTTCAAACGTTTTAGTATTTTTTTAATTTTATTATAAAGATGTGTCATACTTCTGATGAACAAACATCTTTTATCCACTAACGTTATATCCCAACTGGTTCCAATAATCTGTGGTAACGGGCATATCAGTGAGGCGCAAATAAAATCATACATCATAAATTTTACTTCCGGAACTCTGATTGAACACACCTTTTTTAGGGATGAATAATTATGCGATATGAAATATAAATTAACATTTTCGTTTATTTCACATTATTTATTTTACATATTAATTTCATCAGATTGCATTTTGTTTAATGAATTCCTTGTAACTCACTAAACGGTTTGACACGCCTAGAGGATATTGACTGGATGATGACTTCTTAATGCTCCTGATAACGCCAATAACCTTCAGAATGTAGAAGCAGGATAAGTCCTTCATCCAGTAAAGTATGAGCGGCACAGACTGACGGCCGATGGTTCGTCCCTTTCACCGCGCAAGGGCCTCGCAATTGCTTGAAGGTAAAAGTCGTAAGCGCCAAAATATTTTTTCAATAATTCAAAGAATAGGTACTGTATCCACAGGTATACAATATTTTATATAAAAAATTTCTTCGAATAAAATGTAAGTAATCAAAAATCTGCCATGGAGCTTTGCTAGAGAATGAAACGCAAAATAAGGTATAGAGCTATGATGATCCTTGGTTTCATATTAGAACATCAGTAGTGTCTCAAAGTTACCAGAAATTTTGATTTTTTTCGAGATAGCCACCATATTTGTATATATATATATATAACATCAAAAATATGAGTGTGAAGAGAGCGTTACTATAGACAGGAGACTCTACCAAAGAAACCAATGTCCGCACCTTTATCGACCTCATTTATTTATATGTACTACCATGGTTACAAAGAGCGATTGTGTAAATCAAAATACGACATAGAAATGAAGCCATAGTAAACTTATTTATTTTTGACACCTAACCCTCACAATTATTGTGTACTACCGGTGTGTCATAATCAAATTAGTGACACGCCCGGTTCAATGACTTCAAACGTAGTCTTTTTTTTCATACAAAAACTCGTTCGAACAATATACCTAAGTACTAATACGAAAGTAATAAAGTCTGTGGGGTCAAAGGTCACAGTATAACATACTAACATACGTCTGCCCGTCTGTATAAGTCCATGTAATGAAAGATAAAGGTTTAAAAATAATATGATAGCTATCTCCATTTAAGAACAAGATGAATTTTTTGTCAAGAAATAAAATGTTACAGAAAAATGATATTCCAGTTCCAGACAAAATATATCGTAAATAACATAACATAATTTGCAAATGAAAAAAAAGCTAAGCATTTAAATAAAAATGTGAATATGTTTTATATAAACGATCCATATTTAATGAACGACAAAGTGTTCCTATTAAAGATGAGAGTACTTTATTGTCTTACGAATATGTTGAAATGTAGGATTAAAATAATAATAAAATGCTCAGATAATATACTAATATGAATGTTTCTGATATGACAACTACAACTGGACGCTGTTAAGCAAACTAATACAGTTTGAAGTTTTAATTCGGTTTTATTAAATTTCTTTTAAAAAGTAACAGAAATAATAGTTTTTTTTGTAATTATTATTATTACACTAAATGTATATCGTTTATCATGGTAGCGATCAAAGTAAGTAATAGAATTTAGTGCATTATTGTTAAATATGGTAGGGTATGGTTCTAAACATGGTAGGGTTTCGTGCCCGCTAATTTTTTCAATGTTTTTGCTACTAAAACAATTTAAATAATATATATCTCTTTTGAAATATATATATTCCAGCTCACAAGGAAGCAATTGGTATCAAAATTTACATTTTTATCATTTTGTGGGTTGCTTAAAAGTTCCAACTGTCACTGCAAAAGTTTTTCTCAAAATCCCAAAGGCGGTCTTTTCAACGCTCTTATTGGAATTAAGAGACAGTTTTGTTAACTATCGCAAAAAATTGAACAAAAAGCACGAGCTATCAGTAAAACATGTTTCACACTTAGTACGGTTTTAATTACTAAAGTAAGGGTCCGTGAGTGGTATTTTCAGACGTAAAAAATGCTCCCCACTAAGTCTGCATCGCTTGTAAGTGAAGTTGAGCTGATACTTGGCTGATATTTTAAGTATTTTAACGTTTGATGTATCCTTGATTTTAAACGCGTTTTAAGGCAACCCTTTTTTATAAGTTATGCATGTTATCTGTCAAGTATAAGATGTTGTTTTATACGTTTCTTCTGCAACTTGCAACAAAACGGGAAACATATAGACAAAATAATATGTAAAATAAAGGTATAGTGTCAAATCCTACTAAAATTAAATTTGACACAATTAATAATGGTACTGAAAAAATGATGAAATAGGACTCTTTGGCGTGTTTTCGATTCCCTCCGGCATTGAACGTGTGGGAGGAATATTGAAATTTCAACCGGGTAACGAACCAACGTTCATATATGGAAAAGCAGTGAAGTGCACATTGCCCGTTTCGATTTCAATCTATGGATTTCCGAATGCTCGAAGTAAAAGTAGGTCGACAGCGCATCATTGACTGATGTTCTGAGGCTGATCACCTACCATCAAGTGAGCCTCATGCTGTCAATGTCTAACATAAAAACAAAATCATCTATTAGATAAGTAATTGATACTATACAGTATACCATTCAAATATTCCTTCACAATGTCATACAATTAAATATAATTATTATCGGCATCAAAGTTATATAAAAGGGTTAATAATTAGGGGAAACACACGCAAACGCCACGACTAACGTAAAACTTAGGTCATTATATTTACGCATAATTTTATTAAATACTAACAAAGCGCCCCGGCTTCACACGGGTGCAGTTGTACTATATAATTTTTTTAAAATCAGTCCAGTAGTTATTGATTTTATTTGAAAACATACAAAAATTAAAATCTTTCCTCTTTATAATATTATATTAGAATAGATTGAAATGATTTACAAAGCCCTTCATTTATTTATTTTTAATTAATAACCAGTATTATTCCTGTATTATGTTTTATTACACCTCATTATAATCGTAATAAAATGTTATATTCATTAAAATATATTAAGTTACTTTTGTCCGGTGGAAACGTGACACGGGCTCAAATATAAATTAATTTGTACGTTCGTAATACATGTTTCTATATGCTTTATATGATATTTAAAGCATTTATTTGGTTTGTAATTTGTATATTATATAAATAATAAATATACATAATATGTTTATTGCGCGAGGGTTTACTGTAATTCAGAAGTACACCTTTTGGTATACAACGGGTGAATACCCGTAGCTCATAGAAATATGGACTGTGGATGGAACACCCGCCCCATTTTTCGGATAACCGTATGCTCGAAAAAGGTCAACAGCGCATCACTGATTGAGGTTTTGTGATAAACGCCTATCTCATCATCTGAAGAGAGTAGAGTTTTTCCAATGTGTTCCCGGGATTACAAACCGCGACCACCGGATTAATGCAACGGTCGTTACAAAAGGCGGCCAAAGCCCTGGATACATGATATCCTATATAATAGTGTAACCTTACATGTAAGATCTAGTTAGATAAATGACAGCTCCAAGATCACTGGTAATCAGTAAATCCTAACATCAGTCTAGCAACCGCTATCACTGTGTGACCGCTGACAAATTGGTACAAGCATGTAGTTTGGAGTACATATGTATCGTATATATGTTAGATCTAATACTACTCTAGGTCTTACTAAGCACATACCATGGCAGAATTAAATAAGGTTTTAAACTGTATTTATTGAAGCATGGAATAGTAAAATACATATTGTTAAGGTGTGCTTTTTTAAACATGGCAAGATCAAATAAATGATACTAAGCTATGTTTTAGTGAAACATAGAAGAATAAAATATGGAATTACGCTGTATTTATAGTGAATATAATATGTAATAGTATGAATTGCTTATAATATGACCAAACAAATTATTATTTGGTAAAGGCCAATAAGATCGCAATTTTCATAATGCTACTAGCACTACTTAATTTTTTTATAAAAATTATACCACTGTGAGTAACCGAAAAATTAACAAGTTATAATAAAGTGCCTTGGCTTGGCTAAAATTGCTTTTAGCGAAAATAAGGCGAGAAACGACGCGAAAACTTTTTTTTTTTTAGAGGTCTTAAATTTATTAAAGTAGGTATATGCAAATAAAATTTGCTCTAAACACAAGAATCTCTCTCAAACAAGTGGCATATATGCTAAATTATGTATGAGTTTGACAATAAGCTTCATAATTTGTTCCAGCTATATGAACTTCAGCTTTATAACAACATATGTATCATCAATTAACTAAGTGAAACGAAACGTCAATGACACTGAGCGATTATCACTCGTCTTATTGTAGGTATATCACTGAAAAGAATTGCGCATTTGAACAATATGAATTCTTTTTGAAATTCACGAAACTTTGAAGTTTGCAAAACTAAAACGGGAGAATTGCTTTGGCCTCATAACTTCTGAATTCAATACTTTAAAAACAACTAAAGCATTCAGCTTTTTGTACAATACGGGAGACAGTTATTGTGTGAAGCAGGGATGTTACGAAGACTTCGGTTTTAAGAGGTCGGATGTTGCATCAGCTTCAATTGGAGTAGGTACATATTTCAAAAGAGATCTATATCGTTCAAATCGTTTTAATGGCAAAAATATTGAAAAAAATGATGGCCACGAAACCTAAAAAAAAAAATATTTATTAAATAAATAGAGTGACTTAACAATTTAAAAAAAAAAACAATTTCAAAACTATAATATTAAGATATGCGTTGCTACCAATAAAAACGATATATATTTAGTTAGTGTAATAATAATAATTAAAAAAAATCAATTATTTCTGTTATTTTTTAAAAGAAATTTAATAAAACCTAATTAAAACTTCACTCAATTTTCTCAAAATGGCAACCATTTGGGTTGACACAGTATTGCTTAACAACGTCCAATTCTAATTTCGGTTCCGATTTTGAATCGGAGGTCACTACAGCGGCGGCGATGGCCGCGGTCAGCGCCATTTGATTTATTTACTGTTTATTTTTATTTACAACACCCATTTAGGTGTTATATTGTTTGAACTGATATGAATAAAACTTATGAATAATGTTTGTTATTTTATTACACATCTCTCCTTTGCCTCTGCCTCCGATTCTGGTTCCGGTTCCGACAAACCAAATTTAAAAACTCCGATTCGAATTCGGTTCCGATAAAACCACTCCGTAGCTACCCTAGTGTGAAGCCAAATCGCTACCTACGGCTGAATGAGATTTGTAGATATAAAATAGCTGAAAATACTAGTAGTAAAAGTATTATTTAAAGGTTTTAAATAACTGAATAAAATTAAAACATTATATTCAACTAATTTCATATTATTTTTTCGGGACGAAATTGAAGCAGGGATAAAATAAAAAGTAAATAGAAATGCTATAACGATAACATTTCCATTTACTTTTTATTTTATGTATGTAAATGTTTGTTTCCAGATTTTCTTACAAAAAAAAAAGCTTTACTGATGTTAAGAGGGCCCTTCCCGGTTCGACTATCGTCAACGCGAGCATGGTTGAAAAGCTTTTTGTTTCATGCAGCGCATGACGCTACCGCTAACGAGTGAGTGAGAACGCGATAACATTGAACGAAAAATAGTGTGCAGAAATTTCATAAAACTTGTTCTAGGAAATACGTGTTTTTCAGTAGTCTTTACAAGGTTATGAAATATTTTTTTTTAATTTAGAATCTCCATTATATTTGCAAGGTTTCTATCATAACAAAATATTTACTTTCACAATTTATGAGTACATTATGAACGCCCAAAGTTCAGGTAATTTTTTTGCAAAAAAGCTGATTTTTGGAGGCTTATACTGAATTTATTTCTGAAAATTTTGAGACTTTGTTTCGATAGAAACCTAGATATAGTGCACGAGATACCTATTAGTTTAAAATTTTCAAAGAAAAATCGGTTACATCGCCATAATCACGTACGAGCTTTTGTATGGAAAGTAAGACGGGTTGGGCCCACTTAACCGCGACAGTCAGTATTTATATACAATATACTGTTTTTAGTGTCCTTTTTCTAAAAATCTATATATTTTTTTTCGAAAAACTGTCAGCCCTAAGCTTTCGAAGTAGTTTCATAAAATCAATGACAGAATCTCGATTTATTCGACTTCCAAGCGGCGTGATATCGTAAAAAAATATTCTAATTTTAATAAAAAGTAACTGCCGAAAACGTGCAGAAAAACGTTCGGAATTTGAATTATGGTCCTTCGATGTCGGCGCGTAATGAAAGTATAAGAGACGACCTTCAATTATATTTGTTAGGACATGACAATTTTACTTGAACAAGAAATGGGCCTGAATTGTGTTAAACTGAATTCAGACCTATTTTAAAGGGTATCTCTGAATTTTAGTAATTTCCAGAGAGGTGAATAAATATTAGCACTTTGCGCTCGAGAATTTTTGTTGATTTTAAAACGAAAGCTCTGTGGAACAACGTTATAATGTTACTGAAATAGACTAGGTTATATTTTAAGGGAAATACTTGAAATTAACTATTATAAAGAGGAAAGATTTGTTTGTTTGTATGTTTGTTACAATTTAACTCAAAAACTACTCAACCAATTTTAAAATTATTTAACCGATAGAATGTTACATTATCAGCGAGTACAATAGGCAGTACATATACATTGCACCCGTGCGAAGCCGGGCGGATTGTTTAAGTCTAATATAAAACTAACAAATTCAATACTTATACAAAAAAACTTAGGCAAAAAATATCCTTTTTACCTCAGGTTCTATGCTACTATACAAAATTGTATCAAAATGCGTTCCGCAGGTTGGCTGTAAAAAAATAGTTTTAAATATAATACAGTAGAATCACACTAATCCGGCACTTCAATAGGTCGACACGTCCTATAATCCGGCACCCTCCGCCCGCGTCTCCCCCGTATAAATTGAACAAAATCAGACCTCAGATATGGGTTATTTTAAAACCTATTGTGATATGTTACAGTTATAAAAAAAACGAGTAGAAAATGAACACAAATATGTTGTAGGTATTCCCTTTATGAAATGATTAATTTTATTAATTATGATTTTTTGCTATACAATTCAGTAATCGAAACATTCCAATAATCCGGCACCCTCTGATTTTTAATAGTGCCGGATTAGTGAGTCTACTGTAATATGAATTATATATTACCAATACCTCTCAGCTTGGTAATAATTTAAATCATACTTTATTATTTATACAGACAATTAATACATTAACCTTTCTGAATTTCCCTTTGTTATCAAAATTAGAACTATTTATAGGATACTAGCAATTGCCCCCGCAACCCCCCTTGTGGGTTGAATTTCGTAAAATCCGTTCTTAGCTGACCTCTACTCGGCGAAAGGAATATTCCTACCATATTTCAAGTCGCTACGCCTTATGGTTCCAGAGATATCGTGATGAGTGACTATATAGGTGGGAATCTCTTTTATATATATAGAGAAGATTGGTTGCGATTGCAGATGACGTGTTAACTGTTAATTCATATGTATAATATTGTCATTTATTAACGCGAGTAACTTTATAATAACGGATAAAAACGTGGTGACGGCAGACTCATGGCGTGACCACGGTTGCTGAAAAGCATCCGAAACTTCGGCATAAATAATAAATCGCGATTTAATCCGTTGTAAAATATTTTATTGAAATGTTAATGCATATCCCGAAAATTTACTTAGTAATGCATTTGATCTGTAGATTATATCTAGTTAATATACAAAATTCTGCAGACACATAAAATAAGACGTTAAAACTTAATAGGATCAAGCAGAACTTATAAAGTTAAAACAAAGGAGTCTTCATCTAATATTGTTAATAATTATTTTGAAGACGTGTAATAGTGCACTTAAGATAAGCAGTGAGTATTCTCGGCCAAGAAATTTTAGCTAAAATTATCTCTGGTACAGAATGTGTATTCATATACGAACAACAATTCAGTGAAATACACAACTAATTCGTCTAATTTTCGCTTAATCACTAAAATTCCATTGCAATTTGCAATTAAGGTAGATAGAAATTCAAAATTCGAATACATATAAAATTTTCTTGAAAAACGCTGATTCACGCAATAGAGCTGAATATTAAAAAAAATAAAACAAACCTTTGCACAAAAATCCGCTTAAAAAGTCAACACGAGAGAATCACCAAATATCACTATGAAATCACTCCCACGTATTTATTATAGAGCGTCACAAAAACCATTGACGAATACTATTTTCGTAACAGTTCTATGGGGTTGGAGAACGCGACACGTGACCTCCCCCTCTGACATCAAAACGCGCACTGAATACGGCCAACTGAAATGACGACAGCGCTCTTTAAGCTTTCGTCTCGGCAAAAAGCACCCAAGCAACAAACTTATTGAAGCATAAACACGATTGTTCTACCCACGGTTCCATTAATGTTCCTACTGGAATTAATAATCCGATGTAATCAACCGAATATAACTATATCGACGCAAATCTTGCGTTTAACTTTGAACTGCAAGTTCAACGTACTTGCATGTGAGGGCGACTCGAAATAGAATTTTATATGCGGAAGAAAAATTCTATTTGAGTTTTATAGATTACTAGTTGTATTCGACATGCGTTGCAATGCCACATAAAGAACCTTCGTAGGCGTGTACAGAACAACTTAGCAAAGTTCCATCATAATCGGATGAATAGTTTGCATAGTGCACAAACATACATGGATGTTTATTTACATATATTACTATGTATATAGGTTAGGGTGGAGTGAAAATGTATGAAGGTTTTTTTTTTGTTTTTTTTTGAAATAGCATAGTGGTAAAAAGCTGCATATGGATGAATAAATGAAGTATGTCAAATATATTTTAAGTATTATAATGGTTAGAGGTGCCCCAGCATGAAGGAATTTTGAAAAAAAAGTATAATTTCGTCCATTCTTGACAGCCTTATTAAGATATATATATTCCTTAATAATTCATCAGACTAGTATTTTTTATATAATTTAAAACCTCTATTTTTACGTAATAATAAAAAAAAATATTTAATCATTTTAGGTTTATGGTGCCCCTCTACCTCTAAAAACCAAAACTAAATGAAGAATTTTGCAGTAAAAATGCAACTGATATTTATGATATATTTATTTGAAAAATGTTATAAAATAGTACATCAGGTAGAAAATTCAAGTTAGGTATTGAAAAAGGCATCATCTGACGTGATGACAGTCTGGCCCTGATAAAATCGACACGTTTTTTCTGGAGATTTATCCGCATTTATTCGGCTCAACAATATTTTGTTGTGTTAGTTGATTTTCTACAATATGTTCTTGATTAGGGGAAAATGCAGTTAGAGGTAAATTATCACAAAAGCTGGTGCTGCTGGTAATAGATGTTTCGTTAACTTGAGAACGGGTCCTGGTCCCGTTTTCATAATTTTCAAAAAAGAAAACCTATGTATTTTTTTCGTTATTGATTTTCTGAATCTGTTTTGTTGTAGTTACATCAATGTCCCAACAATAATTTTTGTAATGCTCTGATCTATTAAGAAATTAATTTCCTGTTTTCGTATAAGTATGACTGCTTTTTTCACACGTACAATCGACGAAGCTATATTACATTACACATTTGCAACTACTGATGTCGAATATTTTTTGGGAATCTTCTTTGAAATTTTATTTATTTACAACTTTATTTCACACAGAAGTAATACAATTGAGAAACTTCATTTACAAAAATAAAAGGTACAATAGGTGGTCTTATTGCTAGAGTAGCAATCTCTTTCAGACTATCTTTGGGTGACAGAAATAACTTAAAGAAAATAGGGACGGTGCAAGAAATACATGAAAAGGGAATGGGATTTTTTTTATTTTCTCTTTAAGTTTTCAGTACTTCGACGTCCTTTAAATGATTTCATTAACTTTCTATATTTTTCGTGGTAAGCTCTAATAAATAATTTGCAATACTCTTTTTTTCTGACTGTTGCGAGGATTTATGCCATATTTCTAAAACTCGAGTCGCAATATTTTCTGAGATTTCTTGAACAGTCGGTTCTTTAGATGATTTTAGGCTTTAGGCTTTAACTCTAGCTTGATTAAAATATAGTATTTATTACATTCAAAGTAAGTGGGTAATTGAGAGGAGGGTAATGTTTCGGGCGTGCCAAACACGGGACAGTTTGTCATTCGACGAGTCGTAAATTGAGTAATTTTTACTGTGAACCACAAACATACAACTAAATTAAAATCTGTTAAACGTATTTACTACAAATCATAACTAAATTACATTATAATCATCTAATTTACTTACCAAATGTTTCAAAACTATGATCTCAAAAAACACAGTCACTATCAATAAAACAGACACTCATTTCCCCCGAGAACGCTTACTTGAGACTGAAACCACATGTTATAATTGTTTCAATAATTGTAAATTTTGATTCTTCTGATGATAAAATGCCGTCAGGAATAAAATAAAAATAATTTTAAAGATTTTTTTATTAAGTTTCACACTGTTGAACTTAGACACGTTTCGGATTTTTTTCAAAATTTTGTCCTACCGGGGGCACCTTTAAATATAAACTTAGACAAAAAATTCTTTTCGATTTTGCTTCTTGTGCCTATCACGCAGCTTTTTGCCGGTATGCCATAGTGAATATCAAAAAAAACACATTTCACTCCACCCTAATATAGGTACCATGGATTGAAACATCGTGAATTTCATACTGTGCGTTTCGTTTTAAGTCTAGATTTCTGAATTAATTATAGGTCGATTGCGCATCACTGATCAATCCTGAATCGTTTTATCGAATCGTGTATCGTGATTTTTATAAAATATGTTACCGATCACACAACTAACTAATTTATTTATTTATCAATACTCATCAAATAGTTTCAAAATATTCTTAATTATTGAGGTCTGTTTTTGTGCAACTTATGTAAAATTTAAAAATACGGAGCGCAAATGCGGCGGAGGCTGCCGGATTATTGGATGTGTCGGTCTATTGAAGTGCCGGATTAGTGATATTCTACCGTACTTATATAATGAGGTTACGCAGATTATAATATTTAATTAATTAAAAAACTAATGGCACCATAATTATTTGTGGGTAGTTTTATATTACGCTGACTTCAGCATTTATGTTATTAAATGAATGTTTCGGAACTAGATACAGTTTTTATTATTTACACTATCTGAGTTAAAACTAATGACTGCCATATTACGGGCTCGTTGGCGCGTTTGATAAAATACCATGTGTTCCGAAGCGTCGCGGGTTCGAATCCAGCCGCGACAACATGGATTTTTGAGCATGTCTTCCATACGTCTGGTCACTTCGGCCATTAAACGGGTGGCAGAAATATCAAAATTCCGACTGGGTAAAGAAACGACCGTGAAGCGGTCAAGTGCACATTTTCTGATTTTCGGATTCAGTCTATAGATTTCCAAATGTCGGCGGTAGTCACTTACCATCAGAGGGGTGAGCACGAACCACTATCGACAAAGTATTCGAATCGTCCAACTGTCAGTTGTATGAATAATCTCATACAAATGACAGTTCGACGATACGAATACTCTTTCGATACTTGTTCGTGCTCACCCCTCAGGTGAACCGCCTGCCTGTTTGCCTCCTCTTATATAAAAAAACAAAAAGGTCGACAGCGCATCACTAACTGATGTTCTGTGGCTAAGTAGCTAGTAACAGTATCAGCTAAGTCAAGTGAACCTCATGCCCGAAAAACCTAAAATTCGACAACTAATATTTTCTAGACTATGTCATAATAATATACATTTTTACACTAGATACAGAATTTCATATATTTTTCATTAATTACTTGCAGAGCTAACAATTAAGCCACTGATAACCAGACATAGAAATATATTTATTTTGCAATAAACATAGTCCTAACCAGGGACTGAAACCGGTTAATTTTTAATTTTCTAAAATATCTCTGACTGAGATACCATGATATTAGTTTTAAAGAGTAATACACACTAAACTTACTACAATAATTTTTTTCAGTAAATATGTATAGAAACGAAATAATATTAACAAAAACCTTTATTATACCGGTATAACTCCCATAGTAAATTAACCGGTATTCAGTTACTGTTCCTAACTTGGTTAGGTTTTTCCCTTCTTCAATTCTTTCCTTACCTGTCTGGGCTACAAAACATTATATCAATTTTTTTTCATTTAATTGCAGTATAAAGAAACAAAAATGTCGATTCAAAAAAGGTTCATCTCACTGTCATTTTTAATAAAAATCAAATTTTAGCACTATTGCTTATTTTAAGGTAAGAACAAAACACTAACTGCGTATTGTGGTCCCTAAGATAACTATGTTATTCTGTATCGTGTCCTGTTTGATCCCAAAACTCCTATATATCTCAAGGAAAGCTTTTCAGCCTTAAGTTCTCACCAACTAAATCCTCGTTCTGTCCATAATCTATTGCTTTGTACACCTGTTCATAAAACTTCTTTCTTTAACAATTCATTTACTGTGCAAGCTGTTAACCTATGGAATTCTCTTCCCACTGAAATCAGAAAGGCCCTAACTCTTCAATCTTTCAAAACTATGCTCTTTAAGTATTATTTATCACTGTGACAAATTAATTACTTTTTTCTTGTACCTATTCACTAATTATCTACTATATGCTTATGTTAAAATTATATGTATACCACGTACTGTTACCTTATCAGATACATTTATTCCAGTTTAGCCAGCACAGGTTGCCTGGAAGAAATCGCTTTTAAGCGATAAAGCCGCCTATTGCTTTGATATGTTATTTCTATTTGTATTATATTTTTTTGTGGTGTGCAATAAAGTTATATTATTATTATTATTATTATGTAGCGCAATATGCACTTATTTATTTATTTATTTTATTGAACAATTTTATTGCATTATAAATATATAAGGACCTACATAACAGAATAAACTTAGTGAACTTAGTGTTCTTTTCGTAGATGTACGCTCAAAATTACACTTATTTTCTCACAGTTTCCCATTTAAATTATGACTAGGTTAATTAGCAATTGTTATCTTTAACAGAAAATATGTTAATTTTATTATAAAATTATACCTGCCAAAACTTATTATAACATCACTTTGTAAATGATCCCTCCCAAAGGGTGAACCTTGCTGTCATTTTAAAGTACTCAACTAAAATGTTAAGCGCGATAGAACTGTAATCATCGTTTTTATCCAATAAACTCGGTCTTTTGGGACGGGCTTTATAAAATATTCAAGAGGTCGAAAAGTAATATTCTCGCACTAGTTAAAGAACGTCAAAGTTGGGCGAGAATTTCCGAAAGCTCATCAAAATGTATTAACATCGGCTGTCGGAACTATCTTAATACGATTTTTAATACAGTCCTTTGTCTCTGTTTGAGTTTTAGAACAGTGTCGTTTTTATTTTATGCATTTAATTGTAATTGATTACTTAAAAAATTGGATAAAATAAAAACGACAAAGTTCTAAAAATGACATTCATTATTTATCATTCTCATTCATTATTTTAAACTGCAAATATAGCACTAATATTATAAAGAGGATATTATTTGACCGTATTTAAAAATTCTTTCACCAATAGAAAGTTTCATTATACATTATACAATCATTATAGAGAACAAACATACATTTAATTTTATTTATAGATAAAACAGCGAAATCGATGAGTACACTGAATAGATTTACTAAAAATTGAGAGGGGACGAAGAAATAAGGGTAACAATATACATAATAATCGTATTAAAATGTGTCTCTCTGTCTATTTCATGACGATTATTTCGGAAACGTATAGTTAAATAGCTTTAGGCTTAGGTAACTTAGCATAATAATATGTATTGTCATTTATTAACTTGAGTATCACACACTTAAATAAAATACTATATAACGGATTAAAACGCGATATATTATTTATCCCGACGTTTCGGAAGCTTTTCAGCAACCGTGGTCACGGGCAGACTGAAAGATGACAGCAGCTGTCTGATATATTATGATATTATGTTTTTTTTTTTTTATATTAGAGGAGGCAAACGGGCAAGCGGCTCACCTGATGGTAAGTGACTACCGCCGCCCATGGACATCCGCAACACCACGGGTCTTGAGGATGCGTTGCCGGCCAAGATGAGATTTTGGTTGTCATTTTTTTTTATCGACTTATATTTATGAAATTGTATACCGTTTTAACATCGATAGGTATACAAATTCACCAATAATTTTAGCATAATTAAATTTTCTTCATCCATACTAAAGAAACTTTCGCGGATTGAACGTTTTAAGAGAGGTAAACTGGATAATTAACTGAGTTTGTGAAGTCAAAGACTAGTTAAGAGTCGGTTCTTTGTTTGGGTTTTAAAGTGGAAACAGCTTGGCAATTCTGAAAGGATAAAGGGAGTCTAGGTAATACTCGTTGTATTGCTTTTTAATTAATAGATCTTGCGCTAAGATTTTGTACGTTAACTCGATTCGTTTTTTTATGTCAGATATCGACAGACGAGCATGAGGTTCACTTAATGATAGGTGATACCTCAGCCACAGAACATCAGTCAATGATGCGCTGTCGACCTACTTTTAACTTCGAGCATTCGAAAATCCATAGATTGAAACAAAAACGTGCAATATGCACTTCACGCTTTTTCCATCTATTTCGTTATACAACAGCTATCCTGTGAGCCCCACCATGGCGAAACTTGGGGTCAAGAGGGGGTTTATTGGGTAGGGGTCAAAAGGCCGTCGGACTAGCAGACAACGTGTGACTTTAACCCCACACTCTCCCAGCATTGCACGAAGACTCCAATGGGACGGAGGCGAGAATGTAAAACGTAAATGTTTATTTTTAACGACTTCAAAAGAGGAGGAGGTTCTCAATTCGTCTGTATGTTGCTTTTTTTTGTATGTTTGTTACGCGATAACTCCGCAAGTTTTTGGATGATTGTTTTTTGTTTGGTAGGGAATATTGCAGAGGTGGTCCTATTTATCTTTGCCGAGAAGGACAGTTTAATCTTGCTTTTGCAACAAACTTTCGAACAGTACGGAGTGGCATCGGTTGGGTGGCACCGACTTCAAAATAACTGTTAATAAATAATGCTTTGAAGTTATTAAAATATTATTTTTTACTTTTTCGTGTAAGTTTGTATATACATTGTATTGTATGTATATACTATATGTTGTTGTAGTTTTGAAGTCGGTTTTTGTTTTTTGTTTAAAAATAATCTCGTCTAACTTTGCATTTCCGAATCCAGTCTTCAACAATATTATAAGTACGTAAGCCTGAGATAAAGAAAAACAGACGTATTTTTCCAGAAGTTCACGCTTATTAGACGTGCGTTTGAATACATTTGATACAAACACTACAGTTGTTTCATCGCGAGTTGTAATGCTGACAAATGACTGTTGGTTTGGTGCATGCGAAGCTGGCGATGACTCATAGTCTTGGACAGCAGCCAACACGTCACACTGACTGTTAGTACTGACGTGTGTTCATAAGGATTGTACGACTGGAATCATCTATGTACATTGACCTACGATGTATTAAGAATAACAATAATTTAATTGACACAATTTTTTTAATGTTAGATATCGACAGACGAGCATGAGGTTCACTTAGTGGTGCCTCAGCATACAATTATTAAAAGAAAAACAAAACTGTCCCTCTTATATAAAAATAACCTTATTATCTTTATTGCTCGTTTTATAATTTGGAAATGTAACTTAAATAGGAAACGACAAGAAATTTGTGGCTTTATCGCTAAAAAGCAGTTTCTTCCTGTATAACTTACCTGAAATAACTTTATCTATACTTCTATACTAATATTATAAAGAGGAAAGATTTGTATTTTTGTATGTTATGAATAAACTCAAAAACTACTGGACCGATTTTGAAAATTCTTTCACCAATAGAAAGCTTTAAAAGAAGCTTTAGAAAAATACAAATCTTTTCCTATTAGTATAGATAATGTCAACCGCTAGTCCATTTGCTCTCTTATAAAAGTATAAGAAAAAACAATGTAAAATATCCCAGTTTACTATTGCAGCGATTCCCGTATTTTTAAATAATCCTGCTGACTCTACATTGGCACGCATTCGCAACCGCATCGACCATAAACCACCGGAAACGGTAACAGCTATTTTACTTATGTATTCTATCGAGTTGCCAAAAACGTTCAATGATCAATCTGCTTCATATCGGTTCCGGTGAAACATGTTAAAACATGGCATCTTAGCTTATACATGATGAAGCTTTTTATGTTCATACACATGCTCACCGTGTCGTGATTTCTTGTACAATTTATCACATATGATTATTTTAATAGCCTGTCATGACCCTTCAAATAACCTGCTTGATGCTATAGGACGACCTATGCTGTATGCTTGGGTGTAGGGGAAGAAAGAGGCAAAAAAAACTGTTTGAGAGGTGTTACAGATGATATGTCGAGTGAAAGAAGAGAATCGAAAAAGAGAATATACTGCCACGCCCCCCAAATAAAAAAGGGAACAGGGCAGGAAGAAGATGATGCTAAATGGATGGTTAAGTTTGTCCCGATAGGTGGTGGTTTTAAATCTCACAAGTCTGAAAAGTACATTTTTTTGTCTATGTCAGACTACTGTTACGGATTAGCATTGAACTAAAAAAAAACATAATTTTAGGTTCATTATTACGTGAAGTATACACGATTGCATTTGAGATGCAACTATTCCTATCAGATTTAAATAAAATACTGTATACCGGATTAAAACGCGATTTATTATTTATATTGTTTAAATTATTTATCCCGACGTTTCGGATGCTTTTCAGCAAGTCAAGTCAAGGAGACTTGCAGTCTCCCGCGACCACGGTTGCTGAAAAGCATCCGAAACGTCGGGATAAATAATTTAAACAATATAAATAATAAATCGCGTTTTAATCCGGTATACAGTATTTTATTTAAATGTGTGATACTCGCGTTAATAAAAGACAATATTATATTCCTATCAGTATAAGTTTGTACGTATACATACATCTGTTCTTATATTTGTATTGTGTCAAGTATGGATAGATGAGCGTGGAATTTTAACCGATTTAAAAAAAAATGGGCATATAATTAGTTAAGATCTTGGTTATTATTTTATTTTTATAATATTTTTAATGGTTAGTTTTAAGATCTTGGTTGTTATATTATATTTATAAAATTCTTAAAAAAATTAAGAAGTTCTTTTTGTATGTTTGTTACGCGATCATTCCGCCAATTATGCATGGATTTTTAATATTTTTTTTTGTTTTATTTAAAATTTTCAAAATTTTTACACGGGTTCGGGGTCCCTGTAGCTAGGGAGCCCCGTATCTTCGATACGGCTGATACGGCAGCAGCTACGCCCCTGAGTATAACCTACCATCAACTACTTACGCTTCTCTATCGGTATCTAAGTTAAATAGAAATTACTGCAAAACAGTACTAATACGAGCTAGATACAATGAATAGTTTATTGTGTACTCGTGTGTAAACAAGCGAATAAATTCAGTTGGAACCAGCCACAAACCATGGCAAAATTGCCAATAACAGACTAAACGGAAGCAAGATGTTTCATTTAGCATGTTAACTGCATCAAGTTGCTGAATTGAAATCTTAACAATCTGTTGGAGTCATATTTATTCAATGAAGCATCGATTTTTAAGACTCATAGATAGATAGTAGTAGTACACATTCTCAATTCTCGAAAGTCTCTAAACCAAAATATTATGTATAATTTTAGCATACTTCAAACAAAGTCTTGTTATGATTTTAATATTGTGTTGAATTGAAAAAACAAAAACCGATCTTCCCTATCGTCAATACTTTTTGCTATATTTATGTTTTATTTTTAAATTTTTGTAGGAGGTGTATTTTTTAATTTCATTAATCCTTATAATTTAGTAGGCCAAAAGGTAAACATGCTGCTCAAATGAGACAGCGCCGCTTAGCAAAAAGTATTGATGATAGGGAAGATCGTTTATTATACAGGGTGGAAAGAATCAATGGGCCCTGGAGGGAAACTACTTTAAATTCTTAAGATAGATTATTTTACTTAAACGAAACATTCCTTTATTTTTAAAAAGAAACAAAACTGCATTCAAAGATTTTCTAAAATTAGCTTGTCTCACCCGGAAATCGAACCAGTTAAAATTCAAAATTTAAACATTCCCTATTTTATTCCACTAATCGATAGAATCAACGTTCAGGATAAAATATCTCTAATAAACATTGGTCTTAGAAATAAAAAAGATCATGAAATCTAACATTTATTTTATCATCAGTTCTAATACGTAGGACACGTAAACTGACAGAAAATTATTACCTAGCTAGTTAGACATTGATAGTTGATACTCGAACTATTTAAAATTACAATTTTATAATCTAACTAATAAGTTGTTCGAAAACACTAATAATTTAACTAATAAGTTGTTCGAAAAAAGATCCCTTGTTTCAGATACACTTAAGTCTTTTTTGAAATTCACATCGTGTAGCTTTGTGCAAAGTGTTGTGCCCTCTACGGTTTCATTACACTTTTTGTAAATAACATCTAGCTCTTCTACGTTTTTATAAGACTTTTTGTAAATAACATTTTTACATAAGGGTTGAAAATGGTAGAAAATGTTATTAGGAGAATTCACCACAACACTGTAGAAGGCTATACGAGGTGAATTACAAAAAAGACTTTTGTGTATCTGGAACGAGGGACCTTTAAAAAAACTTATTTCGATCAATTTACTGTCACTTAAATTATTAAAGTGTAACAAGTAGTTATTTTAAATAATTCAAGTATCAATATTCTGCTAGGTAATAACTTTCTTTCATCTTTAAATGTCCTTCATATTAGAACTGATGACAAAATAAAATTAATGTTAGATTTCATGATCTTTTTTATTTTTAAGACCAAATGTTTATTAGACAGATTTTATCCTGAACGTTGATTCTATCGATTAATGGAATAAAATAGGGAATGTTTAAATTTTGAATTTTTAGCTGGTTCTATTTCCGGGTGAGACAAGCTAATTTAAAAAAATCTTTGAATGCACTTTTGTTTCTTTTTAAAAATAAAGGAATGTTTCCTTTAAGTAAAATAATCTATCTCAAGGATTTAAAGTAGTTTCCCTCCAGGGCCCATTGATTCTTTCCACCCTGTATATGTATATTTGATCGCGTAACAAACATACATAAAAGAAAACATACAAACTGTTAATGTTTTAGTGACGACAGTTAAAAGATCAGAGATTGAACAGAGAAACTTGATGAAAGGAACCACAAACCAAAACATCATCCATGTATAAGTATATTTTTTGTTTATGGTTCATTTTCTAAAGAAGTACCAAACCAATTTCAATTAAAATTATATGGGACTACCTCTGAAATATGCTCCACCAAATAAAAAAAGAATCATCCAAATCTATGCTAAACTTGCGGAGTTATCGCGTAACAAACATACAAAAAAAAAAGCAACACATAGACGAATTGATTTTAAATAAAGAATTATATGTCTATGGAATACGCTGGAAATTTGACTATTATTACGTATTGCCTTTTCATGTTTCGGCAGTAATATAATATAAAATAGATTCCTTCACACTATATATATCATCTGTGACACACATCCATGACCGAAGACATCTGTTAAACTGATGGAGGGTCAGTCGTGATTGATGACGTTGACGCCAACTTGATTATTGCCGGTCGGATACTTGAAGGTTGGTTGTAACATTACCATCTATATTATATATATTATATACAAGCAACGCGCCCCGGCTTCGCACGGGTGAAATGTAGATCTACTATACAATAAAGTAGCCTGTTACTCGCTGATAATAATGTTGCTTTCTATTGGTATAAATCGGTTCAGTAGATCCAGAGATTACGCCCTACAAACTCACAAATACCTCATTATAATATTAGTATAGGAAAACGGCTGCACTAATTTTAATTATATCTTATGGATGTGCTGAATAAATATACACACCGGCACAATTAGCGGAACAAAAAAAAAAGTGAGACTATGAGGTAATAACGCATATATTTGACGAAAATGTAATTAGACACAAAATAACAAATTGATTAACATCTTTTAACAACGACTTTGAAAAGTCTTCGTTATTTTTTATTGAAAAATAAAGAAATTTGAAATAAGTGAAATTTTTAGATGATTATGAACCATCACAAAAAATAAAAAAAGTAAGCATTAAATGATTTAACAATAAAATTAAAGCAAAATTAATAACGAGTGTTTCCCTCTCTTGCTCTGATTACGGTTTCCATTCGTCTGGGCATGCTACAGATTATGTTATCGATGATTTCTTGAGGCAATCGCTCCCACTCCTCAAGTAATGCGTTTCCAAGTTCATTCAGATTGTTGGGGGGTGGCATTCTGGATTTAACCCTTCTTTTTAGTAAGTCCCAGACATGCTCTATTGGATTCATATCGGGGGAATTTGCTGGCCACTGCATCACCGGTATACCTACGTGGCTCAGATATGCCTGTACCGATTGTGCACTATGAGCACGAGCATTATCTTGCATTAGAATAAAGTCGTCACCAATAAATGGGGCAAATGGTACAACATGTTCTTCTAAAATGTCTCTGAAGTATCGATCTGCTGTCATGGTCCCTCCTGTGACTATCACTAACTCCGTGCGAGCTCCCAAACATATCCATCCCCAAACCATAATCGAGCCGCCACCATAAGCCACTGTGTGTTCAAAATTAGACTGTATGTGGCGTTCTCCTTTGCGTCTCCATATTCGCTGTCTCCCATCGATCTCTGTTTAAAAAGAACTCTGCACTCATCAGTAAAGAGAACCTGCTGCCATTCGTTCAAATCCCAATGACGATGTTCTCGCGCTTTTTTTGTGTTCCGCTAATTGTGCCGGTGTGTATATATTGCTGTAATGTAATGTAATGTAATACTGTGCTATTAAAATATCGGAAAAATTCACGAAAAAAAGCCGCCATCTTTCGCTCACGTTACGCACTCTTATAGCTTAATATTTACATTAAATGGGAAAATAACATATTATTAAAATCTACAAAATATTTTTTTTATTTTTGAATCCAACATTCTGGCAGGACCCCACTAGTTAAACATAAAATATGATGATATGCGTTAAATCTAATAGAAATAAATAGGTGAATAAATTAAATTTTACACGATTAAAACGCGATTTATAAGTTATAATATTTATACTGACATTCTGAATTTCACCAAGCGCGGTCACAGCATACTAAAAAGTGATACAAGTCAGATTTGAATTTTCATAAAAATCTTACCGTCCAGTCCAGTGGTATGAACGTATATGTGTAAGTAAGTGATGAAGTCTAGTGAAACAGACTAATAAACGTCTGTAAGGGAAAGAACGTTATTTTATTACTACTCTAATGTATCGCACCCAACCCCTAGCTATCACAATATCGGAGTGACTCACATCACATGATAACCCCTCATTTAAAAACACCCATTTCATGTTATTCGCGATCTAGATCAATCAAAATTTGTTATATTGTTGATTTTATGCACCCTAAGGTTGTTCACCCTCACTTGTAATGGCATGGCATTGCATGGCAACATTGATTAGATTTGACCTCTTCTTGGCACAGTGATAACTTAATGAATGTGTAAACTTATATTGGGTTTTTGCACTATATATCTTATATATTATTTAAGGCACTTCTCATATAGTGAAAAGTAAAGTCCAGTCTGTCTACTTGTCTTTCCTCAAGTAATAGTCTATTTCCTCAATGCACCCACTATTTTGTATACAGCAATAACAAATAAACTATCCCAACATTGAATGGCTTCGACAGGTCAACCATTAGTTAGGGCCCGCTGACCGCAAACATTAGGCAAAACCTTATGCATATTTACTCTTGGCAGATTTTACAAAACTCCAATAAAGCCAAGGGAAAATATGATTTACTATCAGTTTGAAATAATAGGTAATTACCTTAATGCAGGTGCGCTTATAAAAAAGAATTTCATTGTCAAATCCTGCCGTCTTAGCATGACAACCACGACAAAATTTTGTCGACCGTTTTCTCGCATTTTAATCAATTATTAATTATTTATCTCTTTATGTCTTCCGAGTCTAATATGTTATATGACAATTACACTTCAAACTCGACTTCTAATGTCAATAGTATATTTGTCGATCGAGATATCTTATCTAGCAAAGTTGTCGATGTCGAGATATCTTATATCTTAGTTTGTCTTCACTCGTCCACGAGATATCTCTTGATGGTCATGTTAGGCGGGCTGATGTATTTGAATTTTTTATTTTTTTATTTTAAATGAATTTTATATAACGTGAATTAATTTTCAAATATTTCGGGAGTTAAACCTATTCAATGAAATCAAACAAACATAAAATATCATAAGTCACGTAGTTGAACAATAGTTGAACACTAAAGGGACTGAAGGATAACTCTTAACATGTACAATGTACATATTTACAAGTTACAACTAACTTTATTGGTAACAAGTTGAAATCGCTCTCCGGACTCCGGTAACCGGCGTAACTTCGACCAATCGTTTTGCAGTATCTCATGGTTGAATTTATACGAGTTACCACGGGAAAACGGGAACGGAAATCTGAATATGTCAGAATAAGAACGATCACTTTTTTTATGTTAGATATCGACAGACAAGCACGATGTTCCCTTGATGGTAGGTGATACCTCAGCCGCAGAACATGAGGCAATGATGGGCGGTCGACCTACTTTTTACTTCGAGCATTCGGAAATCCATAGACTGAAACCGAAACGCACAATATGCACTTCACGGTTTTTTCCATCTATGAAAAGTGGTTCGTTACCCGATTTCGATATTCCTCCCACCTGATCAATGTTCGAAGTTACGTGGGGAAAACATGCTTACAGAAAATTGTAAACATGTCGTCCCGGATTCGAACCCACGACCCATCGATGCGCAAGACAGATGTTCTACCGAACGCGTCAACGATCCCACTTTACTCGCCTGTTAAGAAAATGACACCAGGGAATGACTAAGTACATTCTAAATAAAATACTTTATAAGGGATTAAAATGCGATTTATTATTTATATTATTTATCCCGACGTTTCGGATGCTTTTCAGCAACCGTGGTCGCGGGAGACTGAAAGATGACAGTTGTCTGATTTGAAATATCACAAAGTTGCCATATTAACGCCATATATTTCTGCAGAGTTGATATTTACTGTAATTTTCTATATTGTGACAATATTGACTAACAGTGCCCTCTTGTTTTTTAGTATGTTTGACTTGGGGTTTTAGATTCTTAATCCGTTATAAAGTATTTTATATAAATGTTTGATACTCGCGTTAATAAAAGACAATAATAAGTACTTGATTGTTTACTTTTATAGATTTTTCTTATTTTACAAATATTAAGAAAATGTATACAGAAAGAGATAATCGGTATGTAACATACATAAGGCCTAGACATACAATTAATAAGTTTTCACAGTTAAATACAATATAGAATAAGAATAAGAAAAAAAAGTTAAATAATTGTAAATTTTATTGTATTTTCGTTTGTAGGGTTGTCAAATTCCTATATCGATAAAGTATGATAGCAAAATTTAATAATTGTATGCTGATTTAAAAAATATTTTTATCATTGTACTTATATTGCCAATTTTGCCAATTTTCTGGCACATATTAATCATTTTATGCTTATATCAAGATTTTATGTTGCATGTAAACCGGTCCATACTAATAAGTATGGATATATTCATATTAATTTCGTGAAAGAATTACATATTTTAAGTTATACGATCCTTTTAACATTCGATACGAAGTGTGAAGTTGCAACATTCATCACATATCAGTTTTTTCCGGCTACCGTAATGGATATTACATCTGTACACACTTTAGGTGTGTCCACTAAACACAGTATTGATGGAGAATCTGTTTTGAGGGGTTATATAAGTGGCAACCGTTTTGTGTAGTTGACGTTTCGTTTTAATGATTAATTGATAGCACTTGACTTCCAAGTTTGAGTTCGTTTGGCTGGATCAAGTTACGTGCCGTATGTCAAACCTTTACAACTTGGTGTGTATGCTATTCTACAGTCATATAAGCAATTTGTAGACAAGCGCTCGGAATGGATTAAAATACCAAAACGTGGTGTGATTTATGTGCAAATGTAATTTTTTTTTAGACTAAGAAATAAAAAAAACAGGCCAATAAGGGTTATTACTTGTTTTTGAAGGTTTGATTAAAATAATCACTATTGTAGCAGCAGATTGTAGCAGATTGATGAAGATTATATATGTATAATAGGTAAAAAAAATTTAGATCATTGCTAAGTTTTTTTTCCTATAATTAACTAATCATATTTTTTTAAATAAATGTTATAACGCTATATATTATGCTTATTGGTAGTCTCCATGATAGAAAAATAGGAATATCTATTTAAGCATTATAAAGTTGCGTCTATTATTCTTATATATTACTAGCAACATGCCACGGATTTGCACGGGTGCAATGTAGATGTACTATATATAAAAAGCCTATGTTACTGATAAGGTAGCTTTCAATTGGAGAAATAATTTTTAAATTCTGTTGAGTAAGTCTATAAGTTAAATTGAAACAAACAATATTACTATAGACGAATCTATACTAATATTATAAAGAGGAAAGATTTGTATTTTTGTATGTTATGAATAAACTCAAAAACTACTGGACCAATTTTGAAAATTCTTTCACCCATAGAAAGCTACATTATCAGCGTTGCACCCGTGTGAAACCGGGGCGCGTTGCTAGTGTAAAATAAATCATTGAAACTAACCTATCGCGACTCTTGTAGCCACACAAGCCTGGCGTTAAATATAGGCCAAGTTTGAACGACAAAGTTATTTGGAGTACTAGAACTTGGAAGTTGAATGTATTCATGATATCTGCACATCGTGGAGTTACTACGTGGAATTTTGTGTTATTTGAGATTGTACGATTTATTAAGAGAGTTACCGACACAGCTTTTAACTTTTAATTGGCCCGTCTAGAAAGATTAGGTGTTGAAAAAACAAGACAAATTTAATTTTGTATAAGGTATACTTTTTTTATGTCAGATATCGACAGACGAGCATGAGGTTCACTTGATGGTAGGTGATACCTCAGCCACAGAACATCAGTCAATGATGCGCTGTCGACCTAATTTTTACTTCGAGCATTCGGAAATCCATAGACTGAACCCGAAACGCTCAATATGCACTTCACGGTTTTTCCATCTATGAACGGTGGTTCGTTACCCGGTCGGAATTTAGATATTCCTCCCACCCGATCAATGCCTGAAGTTACCAGACGTGGGGAAAACATGCTTACAGAAAATTATAAGGATGTGCTCCCTGTGGGATTCGAACCCACGACCCATCGATGCGCACGGCAGGTGTTCTACCGAACGCGCCAACGGGCCCGTCATATAAATACTAAACATGCTCTAAGGCAGTTTTGAATTATGATTTTATGTTTTAATTAAGTATCTAAGGAATTATAAAACGTTTTAATTAAATAAATATACTACAATATGAATAGTGGAAGAAACGAAAGTGGTATGCAAAGATTGGGGCATATGGAATTCTGTCGATAGAAAACCCATGACTGTAGATTGTAGATGTATGTATGTATGTAGATTGCTCATTTACGAATAAAATAGTTAAACAGCGCAATATTGATTGTCCCGTGACTGAGGCATCAGCTACCATCAAATGAGATTCGGTCGTCTGTCGATATGAAATAGAAAGAAAAATATGCCGTTACAAATGGGCAGACAAATGCGTGTGTACGATGCGTAATCAGCTTTTTCATATTGTTTTTATATACTTACCCAAACTTTAACTTCTTGTTATACACCTAGCTATTGAAAATAATTAGTTTTCAGTTTTCAATTCGCGAACTTGATCTGTTTAATTGAGAAGTTCACGAAACTACTTGGGAATTTATCTCGACTCCGATCAATGGTTCGCGGGAAATTTGACTTCCAAAAACTTGGAGATTCCTTGTCTCGGAATTTCATTGAGAGAGAGAGAGAGGGGAGTTTAGAAAGATTTATTAACAGAGATTACTTGAAAACAAAATTTAACAAATATACAAAATATTAGATATGTAGATTCTATGGTGTTGCGGATGTTGATGAAGGACTCCATCCACCTTCAATGAGGTAACCTCAGCCCATCCAGTATTGACTGGCTCGTTGGACCGTTTGGTAGAATACCTGCCGCGCGCTCCGATGGGTCGTGGGTTCGAATCCTACCGGGACGAAATATTATAATTTTCTATAAGCATATTTTCCCCACGACTGGTCACTGCGTGCACTAAACGGGTGATAGGAATATCGAAATTCCGACCAGGTAACGAACCACCGTTCAAAGATGGAAAATCTGTGAAGTGCGTATTGCGCGTTTCGGTTTCAGTCTATGGATTTCCGAATGCTCTAAGTAAAAGTAGGTCAACAGCGCATCGTTTACTGTGACAGTGCTTCATTGACGTTTAATTTCTTTGGCTGAGGTAGTATCTACCATCAAGTGAAACTCATGCTCGTCTGTTGATATCTAACATAAACAAAATAATAAAACTGTAAGCTCGTTTATTTCTCTCCTACCTTGAAAACAAATGTAACATTTTCTATTAACTATGTATATGCGTGTCTTCATTGCGAGATACTGATACATAAGAAATGTTGTAAAGCTCTTTTAAGTATAGTTGTTTCTTAGAGACATATTACTGATTTATAGTTATAGTGTTATTAGAATAGTGCACCAACCTAGCAGTTTTTCGGCCTAGCAATCTCCTAAAATGGTTGCCTGGAAGAAATTACTGTTAGTAATAAGGCCGCCTTTTGTACTATTTTTTCTGTCATTTAACTTTATATTTATTTTAATTTCTGGTGTACAATAAAGTATTTTTTATTCATTCATTCATTATATGTATAGCTTTTAGAAAATATCTATTTACCTATGTTGATGTTAGGTACATTTCCTTATTGCATGCATTTACACACATCGATTATTTTCAATTACGTATATATTTTGAACTCAGTTAAAAATACAGTAAAAATTCAAAGTATCTATTCTAAAGATAAAAATGAGTGTCAGCCCCCCCGAACTCATCAATCCACGATAATCTCCGTCCATGTGTTTCGGGAATTGTTTTGAAGCATGCGGTTGATAACTTTTTTATTGTTTGTTTAGTCCCAATGTCACAGCTCGTTATTGGAAATTAATTACTCTCCGGTTGACAACAAAAAAATGGAATAACATTTAATTTTATGGGTGTTGTATGGTAACATAAAGAATTGAGTGTAGCAAAAAAAAACGTCTCGTTTTTGTTTATTTTATTAAATTTAGGGCAGTTTTGAGGTGTTGTCGTTTCAACAAAAGACGAGCTAACATCCTTATATAATACATATCTTTACCGCTTGTTGAATACTGTTCTTTTAGAAAGTTTTTTTTATATGTGGGTTTTATTTCCCAATTTTTATTGTACCTATTCTATCAGCGAGTAACATAGGCTATGTTTTGTGTATAGTTCTACATTGCACCCATGTGAAGCCGGGGCGCGTTGCTAGTTACATATATATTTAACAACTGGATGTCTTGCCAGTTATAACAGAACTTTATCACTTATCGCCAGGTTTGAACTTTGAAGGGCTCCTTAGCGTATTAGATAGTATACCAGTCTTGAATTGCGATCACGAGTTTGAATCCCACAATTATTCATTATAATGTTTATAATTTTGTGTTTTTCTTACGCCAAATGACTTCAGGTATTAAAATTTCAAGCGGTTATCTACCATTCATAGATAGAAAATCCGTTAAGTGCATATTGCGCCTTTCGTTTAAAGTCATACAAAACATCCGAAAATACATAATTTCCGGATGCTCGAAAAATATGCCCGTAAAATAGGTTGCCAGCATAACATTCATTGATGTCAAGTATCTGTGGTTTCATGTAACATGAAGTAAGCTTTACGTCTCTTGATATGTGAGATAATAAAGTCACCTGCCTATTTTTATAACGAGAACAAAAAACGTACTTCTAGGACAATCGGATAGAAAATCCTAAAATAATTTTCGCTTAAAGATCTGCTCTAATAATTGCTGCACGAATTACCAAAACACACAAAAGACCCTATAAAATACCCTGACTTATTCTCAATTATTATTATACTTGACAGATAGTGTGCTGCGCGTTGTGGAAATCGTGCAAAGTTATCTTCAGCTCCATAACTTGTTATCGCTGCAATTTGAACCTTATTACCACGCATTAAAGACGTTATATTATAAAGCAAGTGGAACGTAAAATTGTGTTTTATAAGTCCGCATTCAAACCACGTACACTTGGCATAGAGTCTGAATAGATATCTTGTGAAATGATACGACTCTCTCGATGCCAATAAAGCTAAATTTACATAAAATGTCCCTGAATCATTATGTAATTGTTAAATGACCATTTGTTAAATTTTAATTACTTTTCATTTCATTAAGTTATTATGTTAACATAAAGGGACTAACGGCTTATTATGTTACGGCTGTGAAGCTTGGACAATAAAAGAAGACACCCGCCGGCGCTTAGAAGCATTTGAGATGTGGTGTTTTCGTCGCATGCTTCGTATTAGCTGGATCCAGAAGGTCTCTAACGAGAAGGTTCTTAATCGAGTTGGGATGTCCAAAAAACTGATGCAGAACATTAAACATCGGAAGGTTGCATACCTGGGCCACGTGTTGCGCCATGACCGCTACCACCTCCTTCAACTAATCATGATGGGTAAGATCCAGGGGAAAAGGCGTGTTGGTAGAAGGAAAAAATCATGGCTGCGTAACGTTAGGAAGTGGACAGGTATTGCGACTGCAGAGGAGTTGCTCCATCTGGCACAGGACGAGACACGCTTCGCGAGACTGACGGCCAACCTCCAGTAATGGAGAGGCACCACAAGAAGAAGAAAGGGACTAAATTCCTTTCTCGAGGCGGTGCTCTAACTCATCTACACTAATATTATAAAGAGGAAAGATTTGTATGTTTGTAATGAATAAACTCAAAAACTACTGAACTGATTTAAACAATTATTTCATCAGTAGAAAGCCGCTTTATCACCGAGTAACTTATATTAGTGTATAGTAGATCTACATTGCATCCGTGTGAAGCCGGGGCGTGTTGCTATTAGGTATATAACTACGTATATAGGTATATTTTTCCACGAATTCATTAGTTTGTTTCTGGTAGGTATAAAAGTATGTTATATTTTTTTTTTACTTCGACGGGCCCTTTGGCGCGTTCGGTAGAACACCTGCCATGCGAATCGATGGGTTGTGGGTTCGAATCCCACCGGGACGACATGTTTATAATTTTTCTGTAAGCACGTTTTCCCCACGTCTGGTAACTTCGGGCATTGATCGGGTGGGAGGAATATCAAAATTCCCACCGGGTAACGAATCACCGTTCATAGATGGAAAAACCGTGAAGTGGATACCTTCGCCTTCGCGGTGGTATGCAGTATAAGTCACCAAAGTTACATTATATTGTTATTCGCGGTGTAAGAGTCAGATGGACGTATCTTCATTTTCTCAATTTTACACGAAACTTAGGAATACTGTGACAATCCGCCACCTAACGAATGGATGAATAGTTTCGGAGTGCATACAAATATAAGTGTAAAATAAGTTATAATGTTACTGAAAATTATTTTGAACGAAAATCGCAGTAAGATCAAAGTTTGGGATCCCAAAAATAATATAAATTAAAGTTTTTTTCTCTTATAAGTATATTATCTTATCAGGCTCACCGTCTACTTTCAATAATAATTTAATCTATAAATTAAACATTTTATTTATAGATTAAAATATGCCTTTTTTTCGTTATTCTGGAGCGAAAATGAGGCCTAATCGATGCTAATGGAAAAAAGAACATCTACAAGACATTATTCATTATTTTAGAAAATATTTTTTTCATCTATAACTAATTTATAAAATGAAATATCTCATTTAAGTATAATATTTATTCAAAAAGCACAAACGTGATAGAGGTTTTTAGAAGGATTATTACACAGTTGCTTCATTCATGATAGAACTATTAAATGTCTTTATAAATACGAATAAATTAAACCTTTAATGTAAGAAAAATATTCACAAAATCTATGAAAAGCAATAATGGCAACTCACTGGGTCTAAAAATAACAAAGACGAGCCTTATTATATACACTTAAGAATAAAAAAAAAATTGCTTTTCTTTTAACATTTCAATGGTTGATATATAAAAAGCCTATTTCAAGATTTATTTTAAAATTATGAATGGGCAAATTCATTTGAAATTAAACAAAAATATACAAAGAAAATAAAAAAAAAATACGTTAACCACAATGCTGATAGTTGATACGTTCCCAATTACACCCTGAGATTTATTTATTTTCTACATAAATAAAAATCTATGTATGTTTGTCCTCTATGCACTCCTAAAATAACCATTCGCTTATGATGAAACTTTGATGATCTGCAAAACATTCTATACCGTACACGTTACGTAGCATTACAACGTATACGGTTTTCTAATTGTTCATCTCAGTATAAAATACACACATAAAACATAACATTAATAAAAAGTATCGTGATCCGCTTGAAAGAAATTTATCTAATATTGATTAATAATAATAATAAATGTTTACTTCAGGCAAAAGCAAACCATACAAACTTAAATCTTACGGTAATTTTAACTTCTACAAAAAACAATCCCAAACAAATAAAAAAGTTATCAACATACAAATTCAAAATTCGAAAGAATTACTTCAGATATATAAATTGTAGTAACACCTAATAAATACTTATTTAAACTCGCAAACTATTTCAACTCTGCGAAGATTAATACCTATTCCATTACTCAGCGAATGTTCGAATCGTTTGCTGTAAAAAAAACTCCCCCACAATATTTATAGAATAAGCTTCCACGCCGCAATAACGCGGGATTATAGTGCATTTTCGAGAAACCTTGCAGTTTTGATTTGCGAGACTTGACTACATGGACTTGTTATTATTTTATTACTTTCCGCTTTGCGGAGCGAATGAAAGATGATTTTATAGATCTTTGTAATTGTTTTCGCAAGTTTTCTGAATATACTCCTTGGAAATATAAATATATTCGGCCAAACATGTTTTGTGTAGATAAACGTTAAATTGATAATTATCTATATAATTATCAATATACAACTAATTATAATTATATATATATATATATATATATATATATATATATATAATTATAATTAGTTGTATAACTAATCGTAAAAATAGTATTCCTATTTTAAAATTATAAACGTTCTAATATTTGAGAAGGTTTGAAGTTTTTACTATTTAACTCTTTCGATACGATGATAATCAGGATATCTATATTTTATTATTTTATTTTACATGGAAAACAAACAGCTTGTAAATAAAAATGTAGCACAATACAGAATTTAAGCATATTTAAGCTATTTGTAGTTTTCACTTATAGCAATGGAGTTGTGATAGAAAACAAAATAAGTTTATAAGTTTTTACATATACAATATACATATCTAACAATAAGTAAAATAGTGCTAAAAATACTAAAATAACATAATTTAACAAAAAATTAATGCGTCTAACAATATATTTTTGCCTAAATATAACAAGTGGCTTATCCCCGCTTAAGTAAGTAGGTATATGTTTATGTACCTACTACTTTTGTGATAAATATGGAAGTATGAATAACAAGAGCAACGTCCTCGTCAGTAAATTGCATTTAAATGTCACTTTAAAAGTTAAGACTTTTCATTCGCTGCAACTAAGAAGTTTGGAGTTCTGAGTTAAGACACAATTTGGCCTGATATCTAAGTTTTAGGTCCTCTTTTATGAGTCAACATACTTCAATACTAGTTTTTTATGAGACTAAAACACTGAACCAATTTTGATGAAATTTTGCATGTATAAAGATTTTAAGACAAATTCTATACATTTTTAAAAGGCAGACAACGCATCTAACGCATTTGAGTCGCGGACGAACATGGGTGATGCTGATTAATTTAGATCAGGAAGTTTAATATTGTTTAGTATTGTAAAAAACGTGGGTAGGTGTGAAAACGTGCACACATATTTTTTTGCGCTCTACAAAGTTTTACAATTAAAAATAGTATATTTAGTGTAATGTTTATGTAATAGTGTTCGTACTCACCAGCATATCTATATCCTCTACCAAGCATATTAAATACTGTTGATAGTGAACAACAATGACTAATCAAGAAATAACCTTGAAACAATCAATGACAGAGATGTTTAATTTATTCCAATACAGAATGGATCAATTTCAACAGGCTTTACAAACTTCTTCTTCTCCAGCAGCAAGTCCAAATGACAAACTCTCTTCAGAATTTTACTTATTCAGGACATTTGTTCTCACCTCACTTCAATGTCTGCAGTCTCAGGTTGAGCTACTGTCAAAATTACAGGATGACCAAGAGACAAGAAGTCGACGCAAAATCCTGCTTTTCCATGGCATACCAGAGACACAAAAGGAAGACACTACTGCCACTGTAATGAAGGTGATAACGGACCGAGTAACTGTGCCCAATTTGACTGAAAATTTCAGTCGCTGCCACAGATTGGGTCGAGGTACATCCGATAAACCTAGGGCCATTATTGTTAAATTCAAGGATCTCTCCACTAGGAACAAAGTGTGGTTCTCTAAGTCAAGTTTTAAGGGTTCAGGTATAACTATGTCTGAGTTTTTAACCAAGTCAAGGCATGATACATTTATGGCAGCTCGCAAGCGCTTTGGTATCTCAAAGTGCTGGACTAGAGATGGCTTTATAATTGTGTTGGGTCAGGATGGAAAGCATTATAAAATCTCCACTGATAAAGAACTTGATGTTGTTCCTGGACCCGTAGCAGATGGTAGTGTGCCCGCTCCGCTTGAAAATGAGAAGCAAACTAATGTTACCAAGACAATCTCCAGTATACGCCCTAAACGCACTCTGAAAAAGTGAAGTATAATATTGTAATTCCACTAATCATAATACTTAAACTTCTGGTATGTTAAATTTTACTCAAAATATTTTGTTGTTTTTATTATGTTTTTATATTATCTTCTAAATGTGTTTATAAATGTAACTTTTGATCCCCACTCTTTTAAATTAATTATTCATCTTAATTATAACTTTATTATTGTAGTATCAGAGTGGGTATTTAGGTAAATCAGTTTAATATCTTATTTTGTAATTAATTCATAATATTAATAACGCGACTGCTGTGACAATTGACACTTGTTATGTTTTCTCAAAGTCAATATTCAGTTTGACAGTGGTTGTTAGCGGATTTGTGTTACCACATTGAATAATTATTTAGAAGTGCAATTTGTTCATTAATCTTAATAATATTTTTTTTTTTTGTTTTATTATAATATCAGAAGGGGTATTTAGGTAAATTAACTTATCTAACTGGTAATTCACAATATTAAATGTTAATAACACAACAGCGATGACATATGACACTTGTCATATATTATGTCAATTTCACAATTTAGTTTTACTGTGGTTTTTCAGCGGATGTGTTGCCACATTAAATAATTATTCATAAATAAAATATCTTTTTTTATTTTTGTTAAATTGTCAACAACGATTTTATTCCACTATGCTGGATGGTACAAGCACTTATAACAACTTATTTTTTAATTACTCTTGATTTATTATATTACCTTATTTTATTTATTTAGTTTAATAAGCATTTTTTATTTTTATTTGATATAGAAGCATATTTTTGAATGGTTTACAGTGACAATTATTTTTCGTGCTCCTCCAACGATAGTAGCAGTGACGATAGTTTTCACAGTACGTCAAGACTACCATCTCTGAATGATTTTCTCACAAATAGCTTCTCTGGTAATTTGAAAACTTTTAATATTGTACACATCAATGCACAGAGCATTCCGGCACACTATCCCGACTTTCTTACTTCATTTGAGGCTATCAATCATCTACATGCTATCCTTATTTCTGAGTCCTGGCTCAAACCATGTTTACCTTCCACCTCGTATTCATTACCGGGTTTCATTCTGATAAGAAATGACCGTATGGGCAGAAGCGGCGGCGGAGTTGCGATTTATCTTCGCTCACACATATCATATTCTATTGTTAGCACGTCACCACAGCCTGCATCAGCTGATACTGCGGAACATCTTTTAATCGAAGTCACCTTGTCTCACTCCAAAATGCTACTAGGTGTTTTTTATAGTCCTTCACTGTTGATAAATTATTTCCCTTCTCTGGACACTCTTCTAGATCAATTTGCGCCTTTATATGAACACTGTGTCTTGATGGGAGATTTCAATACTTGCTTATTGAAGAAAGGTTATCGGTCAAGAAAACTGCTTACTGTAATTAACTCACATAATTTACATCTTCTTCCTCTAAATCCTACTCACTGTTCTCCTAATTGTTTACCATCCCTTCTTGACCTTATGTTTATTTCTTCTCCTCATAATGTCCTTAATCATGGACAGTTCCCTGCGGATGTATTCTCCAACCACGATCTTCTTTTCTTAACTTATAAAGTACGCCCTCCAAAACTTAAACCTAAAATTGTTGTTCGTCGCAACTTCACCGGAATAAATACTGACAAATTACTAAATGACGCTCGTAATATTAATTGGTCTACTGTAATCTCGGCGTCATCGGTAAATGATAAAGTAAACTTATTTAATTCACATATCACAAGACTCTACGACATACATGCACCACTAAAATCAGTGAAGTTGAAGCATTTACCTACACCATGGCTAACTGACGAAATTAAAGCTCTAATTAATGAAAAAGCACGTGCTAAGGCTCGTTATAAGGCACTTAGGAATGAATCAAGTTTAGTAAAATATAATAAGATACGAAATCGCTGCAATACGTGTTGTAGGGACGCACAACAGAGATATATTCACGCTTCCGTTGAGAATAGTGATACATCCAAAGTATGGAGATTTTTAAAAACCTTAGGAATAGGTAAGCAACGTAACGACTCCATACCGGCTAATACAAATATCGACCTACTCAACCAGCATTTTTCGCAAACCAACATCGCGTTTGACCTTAACTTTAAACATAAAACATTAAAATCACTGTCTGAAATACCCTTGCCAAATTACCCTTCTTTTACTTTTGAACAATTTGATGAGAGTTCAGTAAGAAAAAGCATTGAATCCATCTCGTCAAACGCTATTGGAAGCGACTGCATTGGTCGTAATATGGTCATGCCTATCCTTGACGTCATAATTCCCGTCCTTACTCATATCCTTAACCATTCCATAATGACTTGTGCATATCCTGATTTATGGAAAGAATCTTACATTATTCCTCTTCCTAAGAAAAGAAATCCATCTGCCTTTAGTGATTACCGCCCAATCTCCATACTACCTTTCCTATCAAAAATCCTTGAAAAATTGGTGTATCAACAACTTGACGTTTTCCTTAATACTCACAATTTATTCAATCCTTATCAATCCGGTTTCCGACCCGGCCATAGTACGACCACTGCTCTTGTTAAAATAACGGATGACATTAGGCTGGGAATGGATGATAGAAAGGTTACGGTTCTGACGTTGCTGGATTTCAGTAATGCATTCAATACTGTAGATTTCGATATACTTATAGGCACCCTGAAATCTATCAATGTTTCTACTCCTGTTCTTAATTGGTTCCACAGCTACCTTTTTGGGCGTCGTCAAAGGATTCGATTAGAGGATACCATGTCATCATGGTGCGATATTACTTCGGGCGTTCCTCAAGGGGGAGTTTTATCACCATTGCTTTTCTCTCTTTTTATTGACTCTATCTCAGATAAACTTAAGTCACATTACAACATGTATGCCGATGATTTGCAGATCTATACGCAGTCTACACTTGATGATTTACCGGAGGCTATTCGGACAACTAACCGAGACCTAGATGCTATTGTTAAATGGAGCTTGTATCATGGTGTGCAGATAAATCCTATCAAGACACAGGCTATTATTATTGGAAGTCCGTCCTTAATTGCTAGAGTAAATTGGGTGAATATTCCGCCGATTTCCGTTGCAGGGACACAAATTCCGTTCAGTGATCATGTGAAAAACTTAGGAATTTACCTCGATCAGACTCTTTCTTGGACTTACCAAGTTCAGGAAATGAGTAAAAAGTTATTTGCTGCCGCTGGTTCCCTTAGGCGTTTAAGAAACTTTCTTCCTCTTCCAACCAGAATTTCACTTGCGAAATCCCTTCTCCTACCTCTTTTAGATTATGCCGATGTAAGCTATGTTAATCTTACTGAAGATCAACTGAATAGACTTGAGCGCCTACAAAATTTCTGCATACGCTTTATTTTTGGTCTCAAGAAATATGATCACATCACTAAATTTCGAATGCAACTCAAGTGGCTACCTATCCGATTTCGCCGGGATGCTCACATTCTGCACCTCCTCTATCGTATACTGTATAACCCTAAAACGCCTCACTACCTTAAGGAGAGATTTGAGTTTAGAGATAATCATGGCAGGCCTGTAAGATCAGCTGAGCTCTTTCGCCTAGAAATGCCAAAGCACCAAACTACTTACTACGAGCAATCTTTTACGATCCAGGCCATTAAGTTATGGAATACTTTGCCGCTTTCTGTAAAAAAAGCCAATTCACTGAATATTTTCAAGAATATGCTTTCAAATTATTTTTCTTCTAAGTTAATGTCTTCTAATTTAAATATTTGAATAATTGTTATAATTTCTGCATGTAATATATGTATATGTATTTATGATATCTATGTATATAAGCAACGTATTTCCTTTCATTCTTGCACTACCCATTTCTTATTACAATTTATCGCTTGTACCATATGGTTGCCTGGAAGAAATCGCTGCTTAGCGATAAGGCCGCCAATTGTGCTCCAATGTATGTAAATGTGTATATCCTCTGTATTATTTCTGTTCTTTAGTGCAATAAAGTGTTAATAAATAAATAAATAAATTGTCTTTTATTAACGCGAGTATCCCTGTACTGAAACTGAAAATACTGTATACCTGTATACTGTACATAATATAAATAATAATTCGCGTTTTATTCCGGTATACAGTATTTAAATCAGGAATTCTGTTACCAAAATAGAACGCGGGATTTTCGGAGCGAAACGAAATAAATTAACTTATTATCTTTAATTTTATTTATAATGTCTACTTGCGAACGACTGCGAACACAGAAAACCTCGGTCGCCGATCATAGGATCCAAAAGTTTTTCGTAATAGGAAAATGTTTTATCCGTCATCCTAACATATATTTTTGATTATTATAGTTAATTACTTAAAGATGTCATGTGGAACATGGTGTAATGGTTGCAGCTCCTTACAAAACATTTGTAAAACAAAAACTTGGCGATTAAAAAGAGTGGCGGCGAGTTTCTTGCCAGTTCTTCTCGTCCGCTCTACGCCCTTGATTTGAGAACTGGCAGTAAATGTAAAATTAGAAGCATTTAATATGTATTTTTTATTGACGTTCATAAGTGTACATTGTGTTACCTAAATGGTTATGGTTTTTGGCCTCTAGGTAACTGGATCACGTTGTAATAAAAAAAATGTGAGTAAATATTATAACACGCTCCCAGCCATTAAAGTGCTAAAATATAATACAATTAGTTCCCAGCTTCGCTTATAAATTGGCCAAATTAATTCAGTAAGAGGAAAAAGTGGATTTAAGACCTATGATTAAGTGGTGTTTATTCGAGTTTCGGGAGTTTCGGGTTGGGTCTTTTGGACCATTTAGCAAACATTTGCAGTTAAGGGTTGACTTTGTTGTTTTTAATGGTGTTTTTTCGTAAGCAGATGGTATCTAGCGGTGTAAAAATGTGAATTATTATAAGATTTGTAAAATAAATTTACAGTCTCGTCGCCGAACTCGAAGTTGTTTTAGTATGTCATATTTGTGGGTCATTCCATGTCAAATCGTCAAGTAGTTGGAATCGACCCCTTCCGATTTGCATGAATTTTGGTGGAGAGTTTCCTTATATCATAAAACAAAGATCTGCCAAAGGAAAAATTTGAATTTTTTTTTCCAAAAGTTATGCAAAATTGAAAATTTCACTGTATTTCCCGTTTTTAAAGTTTATTTTTTTAATATTTCTCTGGCATTTTCAAAGGGGATACTTAGATAATTTTTTTTGAAAAATTTTTTTAATAATTGCCAAAATTAGAAAATTTTCAATTTTTAAAAATCGTAAAAATTAAAGTTCGCCATTTAATTTTGGACTAAACTTTTTATATATTATACCTCTGACATCTAAAGATATCCTAAAATTTTCAGAAGGGTGTTTTTTGATTTTTCAAAAATATGATTTTTTGAATTTTGGCAAAAAAAAAATCTTTTTTTTAATTTCTAGTCTAATCGGAAGGGGTTGATTCCAACTACTTGACGACTTGACATGGAATGACCCTTGTATAAAATTGAGTAATCAATAGAAATAATAGCTTTAAGCATAACTTGAGTGTAACGACCATATAAAATATGGTTATATTAATTACAATTATTAAATATGTTGATCAGATATTTTTTTTTATTTACACCATAATACACTTACACCTTACAAACACATTTTATGTTGAAGCCAATATATCCCAAATTATAAGCCATAAATACATTTAAATTGAATACTTTATTTACAATGCACATTTTAGAGTGTTTTACTCATTATTCTTATTAAAATTAATACATTTATCGCTTTCAGTATTTAATATAGATTAACTTGAGTGGAGCGCCAGAAGAGAGATTGATGAAAATACAGCTCGGTTAAAAAATAACCTACCCGTTGTACTAATTCTACGCAGACGAAATCGCGGGCAGAAGCTAGTAACTTCTATAATTATTATTTTTCTTTTTAAAATTGCATTCAAAGGGCAAACCGAGCTTTTATGGTTGTATGGTAGCCCCGTTGCTGACTACATAATATATTCGAGAGTAATACGTAGAACAATACTGTATCTATTCCGACGTGTATACGAACTTCACTAACGACCGTCCTCAAGGGAAAGCTTTGCATTCGCCTTTCTATCTCAAAAAAGGGTTCCGAGCATGTATTGTAACGATGTGTGAAAAAAATCTAAGCGAAATTCATTATAGTTTTACCTAACTGTCGAAGGAGATTAATGTTTCTTCTGTACTGTATATGCTTGATTACTTTATAGTTTATACCGATGCTGTGGGAACAACTAAATTTATAAAATAATAATGACTGTTAGAAGGTACGAAGTTCTCTGGGTAACTTCGTACTGTTGCGTAACTTTAACCGTTCACGCAGCGCACGCTACAGAAGCTCTTAAAAGAAATATTTTTTTTTGTCAATTTGAATCAGTGAGATAAGATCGTTCAACCAAACAAACGTTTAGGTTCTGGGTTCAGTTTTTGCCTTCACAAAATTTTATTTCCTACTAGCAACCCCGGCTTCGCACGAAACGAATAAAGACAAGAAAAAGACAAACGAAGAGATAACATTTTCGATGAAAGCTCTCAGTAATCTTGATTTTTTCCGATATCTTGAACAATTATCACAAAAATTCCTGTATTGATGAAAACCGCATTAAAATCCGTTGCATAGTTTAAAAGATCTAAGCGAAATAATGCCCTTAACTTAATTGTATATGCTTTAAGTATAAGAGAGTGAGCGAAGCCTTAACATCTTTAAGTAATCATAAGTACATATCTGTAAAAGTTCACATCAGTGTTGTTCCTGACAAATATAGAGTTGCCGTATTCCAATTCTTAAATGTTTATTGAGAAGGTTTAAATATAAAAAAGTAGTAAACTAGCTTTCATTGGTAGATCGTATATACGGCAATTACCGTATCACGAACAACGCTGGTTCATCTTATTAAATGGAGCTTCTTTAACTTATTTTAGTATCACTCGCAAATATACTGTAACCCGAGTCTTACAATTCGGACAGCTGTCCCACGTAATTCCTCCTGATAAAGTAAGTTTCGGTGTTATCTAGATGTCTAGTTCCTTGGAAACTTGCTGGACATCTTCGGGGCCTTAGAGAATTGGCTCGTAATGTTTTTGTTGACATCGGTTGCTCACACAAGTTTGAAAGAGATACGTTTACCATTCAAATGATTCTAGTTTTCTGATCGTTTTTATTTGTTTTGGAAACTTATCTGTGGTTCTTTCGTTATATTTGCTCATCTGTTGGTAATTTGTATAGCCTATTATTACTGTTTGATAGATATTAGCGTGTAATTCCGACAAACCCATACCGCCGATCGATCTGGGTATAGTAACGTATTTTGACCTCCTAAAATTAAAAAAATTGGCGCATATTTCATTTTCAAGGTCAAAACATGATTTAGTTTTTCACATTTACTAAAAAAAGTATGGATTTTAAAGAAAAATGTTTCCAACAAAAGTTTTAGCCCATAAAAATATTGAGATTTTATATCTTCCATATTTTTCTTGTAGAGACAGTATTTTCTGAGAAAAATACGATATTGAAAAAAAAAGTCTTTCAGAAGTTTATCCGATATTAGGAAGGCAGTTTTCGAAAATAAGAATATCTCTACTATATAAAAATAAGTCGGGTTTGCCTTCCTGACGCTATAACTCCAGAACGCACGAACCGATTTCCACGGTTTTGCATTCGTTGGAAAGGTCTCGGGCTCCGTGAGGTTTATAGCAAAGAAAATTCAGCAAAGCGGTTTTTTTTTTTTTTAAGAATAATTATATAATTTCGAAGCCAAAATTGTGGCAGAACAACGTCTGCGGGAAATGTAGTGGGGAAAAGTAGGTGGGAATTCTAAAAGCATCGATATTTCAAATTCGATAACGGGTAAATAAGTTAAAATTGTTTCGCTTCAACGCTGTAGATTGATTAATTATCATCCACTTACCAGGTAAGAAAATTATTGGTGATATAGACACAGATATTATATGTATGTTCCATGTTAAGGGTCACAGGAGTTATCGACATATGTAGAATCTGAAAAAATAATAATAATGTTCTTATGCATTGACAGTCTTCGATTTCTATCAGACTGCCAATACCTTCTAGACAAGATGAAAATCCTGACGATATGTTCATAAACATTTTAAAGGTAAGCTTTATCTCCATTTACACCTTACACACACTATATACAAACTATTTATGTATGAAAGCATACGAATAGATAAGTCAGTATATGAATATCATTAAAAAATATAAGTTTTAATATCAATCGTCTTATTGTATCACTAGCGATCCGGCTTCGAAAGGGGTGCAATGTAGATGTACTATACCCAACTGCTATAGCCTATGTTACTCGCTGATAATGTAACTTTTTATTTGTGAAAGAATTTTTAAAATCGGTCGAGTAGTTTTTGAATTACATCGAAACAAACAAACACATCTTTCCTCTTTATAATATTAGTATAGATAAAGTCTTTTTCAACTACCTTAAAAACTACCCAGCCTTAATCCTCAGGTTATAAAAGTGTTTCCTAAAACTAAATCCTCTAAAGCTACATCCAGCGTATTTATATTAAGGAAAATTATCAGAGCATTGCAGGCGCCTCTAAGCCGGCTTCGTCATTAAACCGATTAGCGGCTGAGAAGCTTCCATTCGCTTATTATTTCTTTCTGGCTGCACTTAAATGGTTCTGACTGCATTTGTTTTCTTACAATTACAATCTTTTTACTCTCTATTCAATAATTATAAGCAAACGCTAGGCTTAAACTAATTTTTTTTTATTTCACGCGGAAACGAATTTCTAATTTTACAATAAGAAGTTAGTACAACCTCGTTCAAAATACTCCGTATAGAAGGAACGTACAAATATTAGTATTGATGAAAATAAGATTAAATTGAAAGTCTAAAAAAGGGGAACTAACATGACGTCAAATAAGAGAAATTAAAAAAAATATAAATGGCTAGATACTTAGTACTTAATTTTATTTTGTCGTAATTTACTAAGCGAAACTTTTATATAAGGATTGGAGTATATGGAATCCCGTGATCTCCGACTTCCTAAATGGGAAAGAGGCGCGATGTTTATGTATTTGTATGTATGTATGTGTAATTTATAAATAACAAAAATTATTGAATCTCAGTTCAGCGATGCGTTAGAGAAAGGACATACGTAGCATTTTTCATTTTTTCGAGGCATTTATAAAAAAAATGCATATTAAATTATTTATATCGCTATTTGTGGGAGATATTAAAACAAAACTCTTAAGATTATTTAAAAGTTGGAGATTAGAAGAATTTAGCAATTACGTTTTCATTTAATTAAAGTTTTTGTTTCAAAAAGTTTTTCAATTAAACAGATTCGCTTGTTTTGAATTGTGAAGTCCGAGACATTCTCTAGATAGAGAATTGAGATAACTTTCTTATTAAAGTGGTAGTCTTTGTCGTAGCCTTGATTATACTGAACGTTAAGCCTGGCATGAAGGGATATAGTATGAAAGAACAGTCAAGAGTGAGTTGGTTTCATTCGATCAGGATTCCGTATGTAACTGTTATTCTATTTTAGCTAGATATATGTTTATTTACAAGAAACATAACGTAAGAACGTTCTTATTTAGTTTCTTATTTATTTCTCGTTGTTGAAAAAGGGTAGTAGACAGATTGAGAAAAAGAAACGGAGTAATTCGATGTATCTCTTAACATTTGAAATATCTAAATTATCTTTATGTTTTATATTTAGAAATATTTTCAAAGATTTTTCATATCTACACTATATATGAAAAGAACATGAAATGTTAAGTAATAAATCTTTTTTTTTTTACTTATATATTTAAAAAAATTGAAATATTAATTAAATTTCGATTTAACCAGTAAGCTAACATAAATTATTTCAAGGAATAAAAAACAGATTACTAATATGCATAATGCTTATTTATACCTAAGAACTTTCTGGAATAAACAATAAGCCCTAAATCTTTTAAAGAAACCAATAACGTCAAACGACACAAAATGGTTGTTCTGTGAAATCTAAGGACTGAAGCCGAAACCCTAATCTGCCCCACGGTTCCATCTATCAACGTTCATTATCCTAACGAAATGTTGATATCCTACCCTCAATAAAAAACCACTGAAAGACTTCATGCCCTAACATTAATTTAATGAGTCCACAGGATTCATCTGAGTGTTTTCCTTATCTCCTCGGAGCTCGGAGTATCTCAATCGTCCCTGATACGTTAATCCGCGAGCAAATAGGATCAGTTGGAAAGACAAATAAAGCCAGCGTTCGCTTTGTCACCGCGACTACGGAGGACGCCAGACCGCAAACAGACTGAAATTCTGAAATCGCTATTAATGAGCTCACTAGTCTGGAATCTGATATTATATACACTGGCTTAGATAAGCTGAAGCTACATATGTAAATCTATTACATATATAGGAACTGGAAATCAGGCGCGGATCCAGCCCTCAAAGAAGGTTGTGGTCACGGCCAATTCTAAAAAGTACCAGGACATCAGAAATATGGAACAAGTATTCTGTCAATCTATACTTTGCTACGTTCCGAATCACGCACGATTAGTAGTTATTTTTTTTTTTACTTCAAATTTTATTTGACACCAACGTCAAACGAAGTAAAAATTAGGTCGAAAGCGCATCATTGACTAATGTTCTGTGGCTGAGGTATCACCTACCATCAATTGAACCTCATGCTCGTCTGTCGATATCTAACATAAAAAAAAACCCAATTAACAGAACACTAATATTTTAATACAACTTAATTCTAATTATAATTGAAAGAATTTTAAAATATATGTGCATAATATGTACCTATCTATTGCAAGTATGTCAAACAGGAGCTCCATTCTGCATGGCGCATCAACGTCACAACACTGATTTTCAGCGGGCCCCTTTACGAATTTTATTTTTTACAATCTAAATAAAATACTGTATACCGGATTAAATCCCGATTTATTATTTATATTGTTTAAATTATTTATCCCGACGTTTCGGATGCTTTACAGCAACCGTGGTCGCGGGGAGACAGAAAGATGACAGTTGTCTGATATTTGAAATGTCACAAAGTTGCCATATTTAATTCAATTAAATTAAAAATAACACTGGTCTGCAACGAAATCCTCCTTTTTATTAAAATATGATAAATATGAAGAGTGTAATATGCTAAATCTATGTGTGTTTTCCATTTTTTTCTATCACATATAGAATTTTTTTAAACTATTTTTTTTAATTTCTCATAATTACGTGTTTTTTGTCTAACATCGTTGCATTAATGCTGCTCTATTCAGTTCAGATCGTCTCAGTACTTACGAAAACTGGTCGCGCTGATAGAAAGACAGATAAAGATATCAGCTAATGTGGTTTTAGCACGAATGTGCACACTTACGCATATCTCGATGTGTAATCGTAGCGCCTAGTACGTTAAAAATTTTAATCGTGATTGTTTCTTGTTTACACCGAATTTTTTGGTAAGTTTTGAATTTTATTCATAGGTATAGCTAAAATATGTTGTCCTTGTTTATTTTTTCATCTATAAAACCATAATAAAATCACATAACTAGAATATTGTTCTCAAGTATTAGCAAATTTCCCTTTGTTTTAGGTACAATATGCCAAGAAGTTGTATAAACTCCCCAGACATTTTCTGCTACATATGTGGCGAATTTACTATAAAATCTCAACGGAACAGATTGTCAATTTTAGTTAAAAGTGCTTATCAGCAATACTTTGAATTTCCGGTTGATGAAAGAGACAAAAATTGGCTCCCGAATACATGTTGTAACAGTTACTCAAGAACTTAAATAGGTTGGCTCGGAGGAAGTCATAAGACCATGCCATTCGCAAAACTAATGATTTAGCGTTCTTGGAAACAAAAAAAAAAGAGAACTACCCTGAAATCATCCTCGAACTTCATTCTTCATACAAAGCCCTCAAATGCAACATGGACCTAAAAGTTAAATTCTTGGATTCTCATTTGGACTTTTTTCTCGCACTTGCCGACTTGAAGCAGTATCAGATGAACAAGGCGAAAGGTTTTATCAAAACATATTGCACATAGAAAGACGGAAATAATGGAAAATGGTCAGAAGCGATGCTTGCCCATTTCTGTTGGTCGCTTCGTCGCAAAACACCTATGGAAAATATGAAAAGGAAGAAATCTACAAAGTGAAATAATATTAACAACTAGCAATGAGAGCATCTAATGATTTGTAGGTTTTGTAACACATTTATCTAACATTTGTATTAGTTGTAACAATTTTAATATATTTTTTTAGCAAAAAAGTGAGGTTCATTTAAAACCACAATTGAAACAAATTTATATGTGATACGGAAGATTTAATACTATATTTCTATTCAGAATTATCTAATTTATCATTCGTAATGCATGAAATAGAAAGGAGGGAAAAAATTTTTTTTTTGCAGACCAGTGTAATCTATTAATTTAGGTAACACAATGTACATCTATGAACGTCAATAAAAAATAATACATGACATTTCAAATATCAGACAACTGTCATCTTTCTGTCTCCCCGCGACCACGGTTGCTGTAAAGCATCCGAAACGTCGGGATAAATAATTTAAACAATATAAATAATAAATCGCGTTTTAATCCGGTATACAGTATTTTATTTAAATGTGTGATACTCGCGTTAATAAAAGACAATATTATTTTTTACAATCTATTAAAAAAACATAATAATGAAAAAATGCTCAGTCGCGGAAGAATTTAGATTATCCCAGTAATGCAGCGTGAGCGATTTTGAAATTGAAAATATGGATCAAATTGGCTAAGTTTCCAATTCGCTTGATAACGCGGCAAAAAAGCATGAATACAGAATACGAGGATTTTGGACAGGCTTGATTTGTGGCTGCGGGAGGTTCGCCGTAAATCAGGCGTTTTCTCGTATGTTTCGGTCAGAATGCGCGAGCTGCGGTTTTAGATAATCTGTCTGCGAGAAAGCAATTGAAATAAATGCTTAATCATTTTTTAATTTGTACTGCATTTGAAGAGAGCGCCGTGCAAATATTTTATTGAGCTGGACAAGTTATTGGAAGCATTGTTCGATTGCAATTGGACGATGATTTGTTTGCTACTGATGAAGAATAAATTCTCATAGATGTTACCTGAAAATTCCTGCAATCTCAAGCGCTAAACACAAGCCCTTTCCATACGGAAACGAATACTGGGGAATCAAAATAAAAAAAAAAAAGTTTCTGTCGTGCAGAGCACATATTAAGGTCCTTATCACTTGCTTGCTTGTTATATGTATCGGGCAGGGCACATAAGGTCCTTATCTCTTACTAGCTTGTAAAGAAATATGATGAGAGAAACAGACACAGAAATGTGTCTGCCCCTTGCCCTGCTAGGGAACTTTTGAATTCACTTTTCTTATGACTGCCATTGCTACTAAGTCTTCCAATACTTTCTATTCTTGTGTTTGACACACAAGTGGGAGTGGATAGTGTCTTGTCTCTTTCTAAGGCAAGGAGGAGGCACATTTCTGTCTGTTACATCGACATTTCGAATGCTTGGAGTTACTCAAAGTATTGAAAAGTTTCAAGAAACGAGCCTATACATTTCTAAAAGGCCGACAACCCATCTAAGATATTTGAGTCTTGAAGGTTCATGGGCGGTGGTGGTTACTCACCATGAGGTAGCACACAATGTGTGCTACCTCATGGTGAGTAACCACATGTCATGTTCGGTTATCTACTTTGTAATAAAAAAAAACATAGGTTTATAAGCGCATCATTGGCTACTATTCCGTGGCTGAACTACTATCAAGACTCACGATCATATCTATCGATATCTAACATAAAAAAAAAAACAATTTACTTCAGACGGCTTTCCTATTGAAATATAACTTGGGTCTTTATTATATGAATTATGATAACAATTATGTTAGAAGCAATTAAAAAGTTATGATTCGTACTAAATGTTCATCATAACAAGGAAACGGTCTAGAACGAAGCCATTAAGGACTAAAATGAAGTCAACATGCAATAAACATAACTAACAGCCTAATAGCATTAGTAGTTTATTTTACTTATGACACTTACGTATGCTTTACTGTTATGTAAGTGTTCTGGTATCGGCTATTTTATTTACTTTTTATTTTGGGTATCGACAGATGGGTATGAGGTTCACTTAATACAACTTGATACCCCAGCCACAGTACATCAGTCAATGATGCGTTGACGACCTATTTTTTATGTCAGATAGCGACAGACGAGTATAAGGTTCATTTTATGGTAGGTGATACCCCAGCCACAGAACATCAGTCAATGATGCGATATCTAATATAAAAAATAAGCCAGTACAGGTTGTCTGGAACGCATCTGCAAGTCCTCTGGTGTTGCAGATATAGACGCTGGGATCCCTATTAGGTGGGCGGCCTATTAGCCCCCAATTCCATAAAAAACTTTGGTAGAAACACTTATCCCTCCTTCATTATCAGTTAGGTTAAAATAAAATTTATTGTGCTATGAAAATTATTACCCGCTTAATATTTAAATTATTTCCTTACAACGTTCACCTTAGAGAAATTTTATTCATGTTATTCGAGTTTTTCGGAAGCAATTTTCTATTTTATCATAATTTAGACGTCGCTTTAGTTTAGAAGCGAAATAATTTATATGAGGGCTTGCTTTGTGCTGGCTCAGCTCTCTGAAGGTACACTAAAACATTAATTAAGGTTAAACACCGCTCTTAATTATTACCTGTTTTCATTATATAATATACTAGCAACGCGCCCCGGCTTCACACGGGTGCAATGTAGATGTACTATACATACATAGCCTATGTTACTCGCTAATAATGTAGCTTTCTATTGGTGAAAGTTACATTTTGATACATAAAAATTATATTTGAACATAAAAAATTTGAGTTTATTCATAACATACAAAAATACAAATCTTTCTCTTTTTAACCGACTTCAAAAAAGGAGGAGGTTCTCAATTCGTCTGTATGTTGCTTTTTTTTGTATGTTTGTTACGCGATAACTCCGCAAGTTATGGATGGATTTTGATGATTATTTTTTTGTTTGGTAGGGCATATCTCAGAGGTGGTCCCATATAATCCCAGTTTTTATCGAAATTGGTTTGGTACTTTGACGCCCCGGGCGGCACTTTGACGGGGCGGCAGGTACAGGTAACGGTAAAAATTGACTTCCTTCAACGTTTTTTTTTTCAGGTTATAACCTTAATAACAGAGTTTCTCTTTAGGTTAGTATATTCAATAAGAGTACCATTTTCACCACGCCCCAATTTTTATAATAAATTATAGAAATAATGGGGCGGCTTTAGGATCCGCACCGGGTGCTAGTTACCTATGTTATGCCACTGTTGTCGACATTTTAAACATTAATAGGCTAGTTTCACTATTAGTCAAGGCCCAAGGATTCGATGCCCAAGAAACCAAGTATAGAAATTATCAAAAACCGATTGATAGCTGATGATTAAATGCTATTATTCTGTAATTGACTGATCTGTTTGGGAATGAATTGCTTTAAAATATCATTCAAAATTCAAAATTCAAAAATCATTTATTCATTTAGGTAACACAATGTACACTTATGAACGTCAATAAAAAATACTTCTAATTTTACATTTACTGCCAGTTCTCAAATCAAGGGCGTAGAGCGGACGAGAAGAATTACTCTTTTAAATAAAATACTTTAAAACGCGATTTATTATTTATAATAGTAATGCTGACGTATTAATAAAAGACAATATCATAATTACTCGTAGAACTACATAGATTAGTTACTTGCAACCGTTGCCATACATATCTTTTTCCATAAAAATTTTTGAAAAAATATATTGACGATTCAAAAGATCTTTTGAAAAATCATATTTTAAGAGAGATTTTTTTAGTTTGATTATAAAAAAACACTCGTTACACTGAACACAGATTATAGAAACAGACGTAAAAATGTATTTGCTCTTCACGGGTTCATTTTTATAGACCCGATGGAAAAACAATGGGACAAATGAACAAGATATCCATAATTCGACTGCTATCTTTGAAAATGATGTGTTTGGAAAATTTTGATTTTACTATAAGTACTTAAGTCGAGTTTTTTATAACCAGCATAACTTTATGTTAAGGTCAATAAATACATAAGTAGGTATGTATTATTTTATATATAACTTATGTATATTTCAGAACGAACTTTTCTCGTTATTTTATTATGTCAACATAACACATAACAGTATCTGAAAAACTCGAAGAGAAACATTGAAAATCTATAATGAGACAAACTTTTCAAGATCCGAAACTTATTTCTTCATTTCCGATGGAATTAAAAAGCAAGATTGATAAGAAAATTCGAAATATTTTTGATATATATACGTTTTCATTGTTATAATTTCTTATTAATTCTACTATTACTATGGATTACTGTATCCAGAGTTGAAAAAGGTAAACCACTTTTCAATGAAACATCGCATCAAAAAGTCACCTATTTTTATACAATATTCAGTATTCTATTTTTATATAAAATATATTATACCGGATTAAAACGCGATCTATTATTATTTATCCCGACGTTTCGGATGGTTTCCAGCAACTGTTGTCACGGGCAGACTTAAAGGTGACGTGACAGCTGTATGATTTGATATATCACAAAGTTGCCATATTGCTGTAGGTAGAGTTGATATAATTTATTGTAATTTTTTATAGTATGGCAACACTAACTATTTTTTCTTATTATTTTCCGGTATAAAGTATTTTATTTAAATATGTGATACTCGCGTTAATAAAATACAATATTATTGTGATATTTTAAATCAGACAGCTGTCATCTTTCAGTCTTACCCGATACCATGGTTGTTGAAAAGCATCCGAAACTTCGGAAAATAATTTAAAAATTATAAATAATAAATCGCGTTTTAATCCGGTATAAAGTCTTTTATTTAAAATACAATATTATTCAGTATTCTGATTCTTGTATATATACTTAGAATATTTAGTCACAGGACGCCCACAATATAGACGCATCCAATACCTTTAAACGCGGCTTCAAATCTCGCTACACGTACCCATTTGAAGTCAATCTAAACATTTCACAGAACGTGTGAAAATTTCAGAATTCTTTCCTTTTCCATTTGCCTTAACACCATCACGTAACGCCTATATTCCTTTATCAAAATTTCTGTATACACTTTGAATTTCAGATGACTTCTCGTCCGGCCAGTTTGGAGCCTCGCCAATATTTGAGTGATTTTGTTTCAAGTTAATTCGGGGATAGTGTTTTAGAAGCGCTAAAATGTAATGCTATCTAGATGAGGGGATCATTACTGTTAGTATAATATTATCTTTCAGTCTGCTGTTATTGCTTAGAGAGAGATATTTCAACGAAATAAGCTTATTTTAAGTTAAATATCGACTGACGAGCGGCACTTGATGGATGGGATATCCTCCAAAAATAGTCGATGTGCTGTCGACCTATTTATTACTTCGAGCAGTCGGATATCCTGAAACCAAAATACGTAATATGTTTTTCAAGATTTTCAATGAACGTCGCATTGGTTGAATCCGCCCTGAACTTCATCCCTCCATCCATATTTAATGTTCGAAGAGATCAGACGTAGAGAAACATGTTTGCAGAAAATTGTAAACAATTCGTCTCGGTGGGGCTTGAACCCACGACCCATCGGAACGTAAGGTGTTTTACCCAACATGCCAAATATTTCGAAATACTTTATATTAATTAACCCTACTAATATTATAAATGTGAAATTGTGAAATTGTGAAATTGCGGATGTTCGTTACTCTTTCACGTAAAAACTAATGAACGAATTTAGATGAAACTAATAACAAATAGGTTATAATTTATAATGATATTGAATTAATTAGCCAAATTATATATCTGAGAACTATTTCGCCCAGCACGGGCACGGGTCATTATATTATCTAAACTAATATTATAAAGGTTTTGTTTGTTTGTTATGATTCAACTCAAAAACTACTCGACTGATTTTAAAAAAGCTTTCACCAATAGAAAGCTACATTATCAGCGAGCAACAGGCTTATAGTTCATCTACATTTCATCCGTGCGAAGCCGGGGCATGTTGCTACTTTTCTAATAGAAACGATGCAGTAAGTCTCATGACTGTAACTCTAGCTTAAAAGGCTCTCAAGCAATGTTTTATGTGAATCCACAAGATTTGAGAGAATTAAAGTTTCACAATATTTCTATAGTTACGCTTTATCAGTAGTATTTTCTGCAGTACCTAATATATTATTTTATTGGAATTGAACACAATGTCGCTAACGACTGGAATTTATTTTCAAACCTTATATTTTGTTGATCATTTTGTCTTCAAACATTTTATAATCGATATCTAAAGATAAAATGGACAATGTAATTTCAACTCTTTCCCACTTGAAAACTATGAAATCTGTCCAAATAAAAATTAAGGATCAAATTTTCCTATATTATAATGTGTTCTGTGATCACATTCCTTGATTATGATTTCTCTTTTTTACCCTCAAAATGAAATTCGAAAAGTTCAATCACCTCAGCGTAATATCTTTTACAATTCTATAGAAAACCAACGCATGGACGTAGCTAATTGGATGTCCCTAATAGGATGGTAATAAGATCCGTAGAAGACTAACTAGAAGAAAGGATAGCACATGATAATTAACACAGTGACATTACATTAAGAGATGTGTACCGGCCTTTCAGTGTAAACATACATTGAAAAACTCGTGTTTTATTACAATTTTCCCTGCATAGCGTCAGATTTTCAGAGACAATTTGTCTGTTTCATGGCGACGCGGCGTCGTAATGAATAACACAATAAGAGAAGTGGGATGAGGCTAAATTAATTATTCTGCACTGTAATCATTTTGATATCAAGCTTTTTGAATTGACGATGCTTTTCGAGATTCACAAACAACAAGATTTGTTCAAGGCCAAGGATATAAATCACAGGTATTCAAAGATAACAGTTAACAGTTGTATCTGCGATTGTATTGCATCTGTTATTGAAAATATCATGCAGTACTAAATAACAACTGTTCAACAAATACTAGTAACAGTCAAGCCACAAAACAACTGTGATTGTTATCTGTCTCAGTTAAACATGATGATTATGATTGTCGCGTGTTAAAACGAGATGCACCTAGTATATATTTTCCAAAAAAATATAATTGGACGTTTCAGTGGGAAAAAATCTTCTTGAAAAGTCACTCCTAAATTAGATCGTATTATCTGTAGTTCCTTTGGTATCTAAATAACAGGCTGTTATTTAATAACAGATATGTAGGTATACCTGTTATCATTAAGTAACAGTAACAGATATAACAGATATCATGTTTGACCTGTTATTACCCAATACCCATATCTTAGGCCAGGTTCTTTGAATTATTTTCAAAGCTAAGCTAAAGTGTTTTTCGTCTTAAATTTGAACGAACATTACCTCCAGTTTCTTAATTATTATTTATTTTAATTACGCACATGTAACAACATAATGTACGTATTTAACGCCTCTTTGCGTTTGGGGTAGGGGGAGATCACAGAATTCTATATGCCCTGATAGCTTTTGAAGATTAACTTTTAAAACTGTTCAAATTGCAATTTTAAATTCAGTTTATATATTACCGAAAGTAAAAATAGATATAGCCTTACGTTTGTCTGTTTATTGCAGTATAAACCCCACAGTTTCTGCAACATTAAATAACTAATTTATTTTGGTAATAATTAAGGCGCTCAAAACTTAAGTTTACCGAAAGTCATTCCTTTTCAAAATTCGTTCCTTATATTAGCGATACTTCGTCCCATCCTTTATATAATTAACACTATTCCTCATAGTTTCGGATTTGGCCATACACGCCCATTTGAAAATTTCACCTGTATATTATAGTATATATCGTAGCATCGGCGCACACTGAGCAACAAGCTACAGAAATGGCTAATACTCCCTCGGACAAATTCAAATTCAAATTTAGTATTCGCCACTAGTCACCTAATGGCAGTGCTAAAAATATAACTCGCGAAAGTCCGTCAAAAAAAAAGCTGAAAGCGTCGACAAAATAAAAAGGAACTCACCCTAAACACATGTTTGTATCGCATAAGATGATCGTATCTTTCATCGCTCATTACCCAGTCGCAGACCTAATTTTATTTTGCGTTCGTGCACATCAAAGCACTTTGATGTCGCATGTTTTCATATTTTCCCCTCTGATTGTGTCTGTTATTTCGGAAATTTAAAGGGGAAACGGCAATTTTGTTGACGAAATTAAAGCATACTTAGATCTGCTTCAACGTTCAACAATTTATGTTGTTAAGTGTGTTATAATGTATGCCATTTCGCAAAGATAATAGAGGGCTAAGATAAGTGGCATACGCTGGAAGAATAAAGAAGTAAATGTATCTGTTTGACATACGACACTTATAACATTATTAAAGTAGCCAAGTAAAAAGCCAATCCATCTAAAAACGTTATCTTTTCATTGAAATAAAACGTTAAAAACACATAGTGCTTTCCATTTAGCTAAGCTCACTGAAGACAATGATGCCTTTTTCGTTATTTTTTTGAAGCTACAGAAATTAATTTTCAATTTTTATGGAAAAAATTAATACACTATTTATTTAATAAGCATGTCATTCTTCAATTTTATAAAAAAATAAAGACTTTCAAGGTAAAGAAACGGTAAAAGTTTTTAATATTGTCTTTAAAAAAAAAAAAAGTAAAAGTTTTTATTAAATGTGTGATACTCGTGTTAATAAAATACAATATTATTTTCTAAGAAGTGTTTTACGAAACTCGGTACAGCAACCAGTAGTGGCTAGTGTAACATTATCAGAACATAAAACTAACGCTGTTCTATGAAAATTGTAGTTGACTAGCGAAATAGTATGTTAAAATATGTCTCGCTGAGCGGTCGTCGGTTGGACATTACAATATTTGAAATTCAGATTTCACATCACATACTTTTATATTTAAAGAATTTTTGCACATTTTATTTTGAGTAAGAGTATAATTCTAGCATTTCATTTTGATAATAAGTTAGAATGTGGGGTAAAACAGGTAAAATCTTCAATCCTTATCTTCGCATATTACTTGGTTTTTTTATAGTATAGGGGAAAAACGGAAGTGATGTTAATTTATCACATCTGCAACAGCAAAGGGCTTGCAAGTGCATTGTCGCCCTTTTAGGACAATGAAGGCTCCTTTCTTGAAGGTTCCCAAGTCTTTTCGGTTCAGAAAAATCGCCGGCGACAGCTGGTTCCATAGAGTGGTTGAGGCAAGAAGTGTCTTAGAAATCAAGCAGTGGTGGATTTCCAGACGTCGAGATGATATTATGCGAGTCAATGGTTAAATACTGTGTATAATATAGCATATTCTGATTCTATTGCATTGCTTTACATCATACGCCAAATGATAAAATTATTTTTAAATTAGTTTGTTTTCCCTTTTCTGTATCATTTAACTTAGATTATTATTAGATAGATTTATGTATAATATGTACTTACACGATTTAACTTTATTGAATGCTGTAGTCTTCTATAATTGAGGGAGCACAAAGACTTGCTTAATGTATTAAGATTAGATAATATATGTTTATGTGTATCCTTTGTTGAAGACTGTATTAAATAAATAAATAAATCATCATTTGGAGACGATATGTCGTATCGAGTTAGAACTCAAACTTTTCCATTAGTGTTCCAAGCTCAAACAAAATCTAAATTGTAAAGTAATCTCACCGCAAACGCAAATAGGTAGTTATTATGACCATTGAAACTTCCATTCAACATTAGTACAATATAAGATAGACATTAACTCCATTAATTTCGTGCCATAAATTATATAAAATTGGATAAATTGTATTATTGAAATATAATTGATCCAGTTGTTTCGAGCAACGACTTTTTAAATTGTATTAAAATTCGGCTTATAGATTTTATTGATAATTTAAATACTAGCGATCCGTCCTGGCTTCGCACGGGTGCAATGTAGGTACTATATTATCAAAAAATAGACAAGTTGCTCGCTGATAATGTAGCTTTCTATAGTTAATTTTTTTTTTAAAATTGGTTGGGTAATTTTTAAGTCAAATCGTAACAAACAAAAAAATCTTTCGTCTTTATAATATTAGTATAGATTTATAAAATAATTTAGGTTTTAAATTTACGAGTTCTTTAATAGCCATTGAAAGAAATTCTGTTCTTCTACAAATTTTATAATTAAGTTATAGGGTCTTTGGGCGTTTCGCACCACGAGCGGTTCGGACCGCGGTGCGAAACGCCCAAGTACTGTTTTTGAATGGGTCGTTTCACACCGCGGTGCGAATCGCCCAAGTTTATTTTTGAATGGGTCGATTCGGACCGCAGTAGAACATAGTTTTCTTTTATGGATGGGTGAGTTCAGATAGAAGAGATATGTAGTTTTATTACACATCCCTTAAAGTACAATCAGGCACAAAATAACAGGAAAAATAAAATAATTTATAAGTTAGTTAGTAGAGAAGTTAGATATTAGAGAAAGTAGATTCTTTCCCAGACTAGTACGTGAGGCTATTGAAATTAAAAAACATCCTAACTTCAATAGAGAAGATGGTTTGAGACTTTCCAACACATGGGATCCAGTATTTAAAAATCTAAAACCCCAAATCAAACATACTAAAAAACAAGAGGACACCGTTAGTCAATATTGTTACAATATAGAAAATTACAGTAAATATCAACTCCGTAGGAATAGATGGCGTTAATATGTAATGGTTGCAGCTCCTTAAAAAACATTTGTAAAACAAAAACTTGGCGATTAAAAAGAGTGGCGGCGAGTTTCTTGCCAGTTCTTCTCGTCCGCTCTACGCTCTTGATTTGGGAACTGGTAGTAAATGTAAAATTAGAAGCATTTAAGGCAATTATGGACGTTCATAAGTATACATTGTGTTACCTAAATTAATAAATTATTTTTGAATTAAATTGAATATGGCAACTTTGTGACATTTCAAAAATCAGACAACTGTCATCTTTCTGTCTCCCCGTGACCACGGTTGCTGAAAAGCATCCGAAACGTCGGGATAAATAATTTAAACAATATAAATAATAAATCGCGTTTTAATCCGGTATACAGTATTTTATTTAAATGTTTGATACTCGCGTTAATAAAAGACAATATTACATTTGAACTGTATATTTTTGTATTATACAATATGATCATTACGTAATTACGTATTATAAAGCATTTTTTTATTTTTTGCCACTTAACACTTTTCTAGTCATCTGTACAAATAAATAATTGAAAAGAGCATTGGGTCTTTCACCCCGTGGTCCGAATCGACCCATTCAAAAAATGCCTGGGGCGATTCGCACCGCTCTACCACTGCGGTGCGAAACGACCCATTCAAAAACAGTACTTGGGCGTTTCGCACCGCGGTCCGAACCGCTCGTGGTGCAAAACGCCCAAATACCCAAGTTATAATAAGAATTTAATGTGATCTTCGAACATTGTGTATGTCAAATCATCATCAAGATAAAATGTTTACAAGTACAAAATCCGAAAAAGCTGCCTTTGACACAAAAGAAACGTGAATTTACTTTCACGAGCGGTAAATTACCTTCATTTGATTCATGAACTCGAGTCTTTGTGTGATATGAAAGAAAGCAAAAACTCCAAGATATATTGCAAGCTACGCCTATCCCGAGAGAAATAAAATTCCAATATGGTCAAGATTAGACCACCTCAGCAAGCAAGCCTAGGCTTAGGCACAGTATATTTTAAAATAACAGTTGGGACACATATAAATAAAATACTGTATACCGGATTAAAACGCGATTTATTATTTATATTGTTTAAATTATTTATCCCGAATTTATGCTGAAAAGCATCCGAAACGTTAAGTTGGGACACAATTAATTTACTTCAATAGAAAGTTAATCTCTGTTTACATTTTGTTCCTATTTTGAGGTACCTAAGAAGCTGAAACCAACGCGAAAATTTGCGTAAGTGCTTGAATAATAATATTGCAAAAATTCAGGCCGCCGAATCACGGCATGATTTGTAAAAAAGATATATTAGAATTGAGATATCTACAAAAAGGATTCTTAGCATTTTTTCGTATTATTCATAGTTTTTGCATAAATGTATTATAATTATAATATTATAATATTTAAAAATATTTCAATGTTCATGCTCCTAATATTACTGTTCTAGAAAAAACCTTAACGACTTTATTAGGGGCACCATTATTTAACGTGGATGTTGTTCATGTTATTAATTCAATTTTAGATTAAAATTACAAAAAAAACAAACATTTGTCCCGGTGGGCTTCAAACTCGCTACCTATTGGAGCGCAAGTCACCAAAGGCGCCAAAAAAAAATCCCAACTGTTCGAATCTCTGCATAGGCTTAAAGCGTTGAGCATAAAATTACAACACGTAAGCAAAATATTGGATCCGATATTATTGAAATAATTTCATACACATAATAGTGATAGGTATATTTTTCTTTGATCCGAGAATATTTTTTACGTAGACTGTTCCATAAATCTTGCTATAGAAGTAATCTAACAAGAATTGATATGTACTGTTAAGCGTATGCTTATCTGTCACTAATTACAAGTACATACATACAGTGTTTATTGATCCTACCATATTTGGTAAATTAATCAACAAAAATTTGAAACCACGAGTATAGAGGGATTTACAATAACAATTTCAAACGTGGATTATCTTACCAAGAGTGTTACAAAGAAATATTCAGTACCTTTGGTAAAGAGTGCTGTTCTCATTCTACCATATTCAGGTGATACCAGGAATTTCAAAGAAGTAAATATAATTTAGACGACGAACGATAGATCGGGCCGCACATTACAAGCAGGACCCATGAAAATATCTAGACGCTGTTGGAAAACTGATCACTTTTGAGAGGCGAATTGCAGACAGATTGAGGAGACAACAAATGAATGAAAATTAAATGACACTAAATCGAATAGAAAGAAGAAAATAGTTGTATCTATTCATTTAGGTTTCACCGGGAATAAAACTAAGGTTTAGCCCTGCTTACTGCAACGTCAGATCACTGAGCTGTCAATATTATACCATAGTAGTATCACGTAATCCGTACGTTAGGGAAATTGCGAGGGGATTCACGAAAACTCGGATTTTGGAGTAAAGGCACTCTGTACGATCTTACTGAACAATATTCATAATTTCCTGTAATACTCTTCTATCAAAGTATGTATATAGTAAGTAAGTATTTGATGGGCGCGTTTGGTAGAATAACTACCTTCCACATCGATGGGTCGAGGGTTCGAATCCCGCCGGGACATGTTTATAATTAGCTATAAGCATCTCTTCCCCACGTCTGGTTACTTCGGGCATTGAACGGGTGGGAGGAATTCCGAAATTACGACTGGGTAACGAACCACTGTGCATAGATGGAAAAACCGTGAGGTGCACATTGCGCGTTTCGGTCTCAGTCTATAGATTTCCGAATGCTCGAAGTAAAAAGTAGGACGACAGCGTATCATTGACGATGTTCTGTGGCTGGGGTAGCACCTACCATCAAGTGAAACTTATGCTCGTCTGTCGATATATTGCTTAAAAAAAAAGTAATTTGCTTAGATTCACTCGATTTCACAAATCGAGAAAACTCGTAAATAAATTTTTGTCTATGTCTTGGGCTTAATTTTTAAAGAATTTTATAGTTTATAGTTGCTTCTTAACATAGTACAAAAATCTTTATCTTTTGAAATTATTGAACGTCAGACATATTTCCGAACCAATAGAGATACTCACCGCAGGGTGTCGTTCGATTTCGAAGTCAGCTGCTTGCTGACACCGCACGCAAATTGTCGCAGACACTATATGAAATATAATAAAACGCTATATTTATGGATCAATCTTTACGTTAAGTAAGTTGTAATGTTTAAATAAAATTACTTTTACCGCAAAACGCCATTTATTATTTCTCTTATTTATCACGACTTTTCGTGCTTTACAGCAACCGTGGTTACGGGCTGACAGAAGGTGACAAATCAGACATTTGAAAAATCACAAATTAACTACATTAACACCTTTTCCTACGGAGTTGATTTTACTCTAATTTTCTAGGAAACGTCGGGTTAAATAATATAAATAATGAATCGCGTTTTAAATCGGTATAAGTTATTTTATTTAAATGTATGATACTCGCGTTTACTTAAATGTGTGATACTCATGCTAGTAAAAGGCATTAAAATGTAAAATTATTACCTCAAATGAAGGTTATTATTTAGATAATTTAGATACCATAAAACTATATCTCCCGATGGTGAGCCCTAGTGCACTGCACTTTACCCCATCATAGGCGTACCACTGACTATATGTGGCTTATGCAGTGGACAATATATTAGTACTTTTTATAATTACCCCTCTACAAATACGAGTAGATTATAGAATACGGATTACCTGAAAGTTTTCCATAATCTCGCAGACGGTTCGTTTTGTAGAATTTAAAATATTGCAAATGATAGACGAAATCAAATGGCAGAATAGCGAAAAGCAAACAGAATTCAACTTATCTAATAGTCGCTATATCTATAGATAGATCTGTATGTTGATTTACTTTGAGCAAAGTGAGATTGCACCGATGTTCTAAGGATATGTTCAGCTCTGTGGAAACTGTTTACATTTGTTTACGTTAGGTGGAGGTTATTTAATCGCTCTTTTGTGGGATACATAGTATGAAGTATGGAGTAAATTATTTCTCACTGTGAGAAAATTTTGAGATGTTTAAATTAATGTGATAAAACGTATAATAGATAATATCTAAACTATTGATTTAGTGATATTCAAAAATATTTTTTATGCTTAATATAAAATAGGTTTATTCATACCGCACCTTTAAAGACAAACCGTTATTCTTTTCTGTATAGATAATATATCGTAATATCAAAAGCTGTCACGAATTACCGTGTATTTAGAGTGTCATAATAATAATAAAAATAACATATATTTTTATGAAGATGTATTATGGCTCTGCTGTATAATTTAAAGGTTTAGATAGAAAGATAGAAAACAAGTGAATTGTTTTAATTCAACCATTTATATATGTATAAAAATAATAGCCGATACGACTTGATAACCTTCAAGAAACGATTCTCATCTCATAGGCCAGCAACGCACCACCATAACGCATTCGTACCACCTTGAATATTTCAAATATGTTCAAATATAACTGAGCGCCCCATTGACTTATATGTATACTACACATATAAGTTTATAATCATACTGATATATAATATTTATAATCCTTAATATTTCCTACTGTAGAACATACAGTGAAAAAGTGTAGTGCTTTGCAAGGAACACAATAAATATGTGTCCCCCTATGATAGAGACAATAAGAAAAGTGTTAAAGGACATTATCTTAGTAAAAATATATTTTCTAGTTAATTTAGGATAGAAATAAACTGTTCATTAGCCTTAAGTGATAGGCTAGATTGCATGTGCTCTTAGTACTTATTTGGTAAGTGCTAGTTATAAAAAAAAAAAAAAAAAAAACATTTCACTTTACTTATATCATGAAGCGGTTAATGTAGCATTTTAACTTAGCAATACACTCACAGCAGCAGATATAATACATACAGTCACACCCATATGCATGCACGCACGCACGCACACACACACACACACACACACACACACACACACACACACACACACATACATACTATACCACACATCTACATCATGAAGTATCAATATTTATCATAATTTGTTTTCATGTTTTATATTTCTTTATTATTAAAAAAAACAATATATATTTTGTAACTTAGATATAAATAAATATTACATGTAAACGTGTTTTCAGAACATGGAAGAGACTAGTCACCCACAACACAGGGTATCCTAGTGTGGGGACTAGTACCCATTATTTATGTAAACTATTATTTTTAGTAATTAAATAAATTTCAAATTTCAAGTCAATGGAGCGCCCTAGTAATTGCAAAAGCTCGCTAATATAATATAACAACCCTCTAAATTACTTAACAACCACATAAAAGCGCGTGTTGTTCCCATTAAATCTTCATAAAGCCATAATTAACGTCACTACACGCTGCAATCTAGTTCGCTTTGATCGCTAAGATTGCACTGAAATTATTCCCTCTTTGTAATAATAACTTATATGGTCGTAGAATGCTTGCTTAATTAATAATTAACTTCCACAGAGATTCTAATGAATCAAGCGTGATAATGTCATTGATAATTAATTGATATTTGTGCTGCAGGATCTTTGAACCTCGATGCAATGTCAGATTTACGCGCAACTTCATCCCACGAAGAACAAAATGTGCATGGAATTACCGACTTCAAGAAACCGAGCCTATACATTTTTAAAAGGCTGACATCGAATCCACGACATCTGACTCGCTGATGTCGACAGGTGAAGCAGTTAATTTTTATTTTACAAAATACGTGTCTGACTGAGATACTATGATGTTAGTTTTAAATAGTAATACACACTAAACTTATTACATTAATTTTTTCAGTAAATAAAAACGAAAGAATATTATCAAAAACTTTTATTATTTCGGTCCCTGCTAAAAAGTACTTTTTACAATTGCTAGGGTTGCAATCCAAAACCTCGCAGCCAAGGAGTCAAAACAAAGCTAATTGTCCTCAAATATTTACTACACTGTAAGTTGCATTGAACAAATAAACAAGAGATATTCCCCTTTCGCTTGTTCATTTAAAAGTTAAAAGCACAAAGCTTGTAATTACGGCAGAGCATAACTGTGTCGTGATATTTTACGCTACTTTGTTTAACACTAGCGGGATGCTGGTGTTAATAATTAGTTCTTTTGTAAGTTCTACAACAGCTGTGGGAATTATATAAAGTGACACTATGGAATTTGATGTTATTCAAAGTTTAAAGTGTATATTTTTAAAAAAAATCTTACTTTATAATATTTATTTATAATAATAATATTTTATTTTCCAAATCTCTAGTATAAAGTACAAAATTTTAATCTTATAATATAAATGTTAGTAATTTGTTATATATCTAGTTTGTTAGTCCATAATAATACATTTATGAGAATTGGATCCCTTCTCGGGTAAAGGCCTCCTCCATCTTGTTCCATGACTCTCTATTTTTTCCTGCTTGCATCCAATTATTGCCTGCTATAGGGATAAGGTCATCAGCCCACCGTCTTTTTGGTCTACCAACGTTTCGTTTTCCTAATGGCCCTTTCCAGCGTGTGGTTAGAATTGTCCATCTTTGGTCAGTGAGTCTTGATACGTGCCCGGCCCATCTCCATTTTAAGAGAAGGGCTTTTGTTAATGCATCGGTTAGTTTTGTTTTTTCTCTGATTACTCTGCTGTTTACTTTTTGTATTTTTCGAATCTTTGGCATGCTTCTTTCCATTGCTCTTTGGGTAGTTATTATTTTATTTTTAATTTTGCTTGTGTATGTCCACGTTTGACAACCGTACAGAAAGCAAGGAAGTAGGCTGGTATCAAATACCACTTTTTTCATTTTAAACTATATGAGTACAATATTTATTTAGCTACCTAATTTTATGTATTAAATTTTAAGCTAATTCTATGCTATGATGACTAATTATAAGTGTTTATAGATTCACTAAGCTATGGCTCCTCCAAAATTTTCCAGTCATTTCGGTTTCTGGCAATCCTAGTCCATAGTGATTCAGCGACTTTTCGTCGCGTATTGTAATTACAACAGGATAAATAATAGCATATAGTCACTTGAAAATTAAACTTAAAAAATAGCATACGATCGTTCGAAGCTCGATTTCGGCGTGCAAACAAATAATCAATAAAAAGAGAAGTTTAGTGCAGACAAAATTATCAAAGAAAGTTATCTTTTATAATGCAGTACAAAATTAAACTTTAAATATATAAAAAAAATTTGGCAGTTTAAAACACGGGCTCGTTGACGCGTTTGATAGAACCTTACGTTCCGAAGGGTCTCGGGTTCGAACCCCGCCCGGTCAACATGTTTATAATTTTGTGTAAACATGTTTTCCCCACGTCTATTCACTTCGGGCACTAAACGAGTGAGAGGAATATCACAATTCCGACAAACCACGAACATAGACGGAACAATTACCGTGAAGTGTATATTGCGCGTTTCGATTACAATCTGTGGATTACCGAATGCTCGAAGTATAACACAGATTGACAGCGTGTCATTGACTGATGTTCTGTGGCTGAGGTATCACATATTAGTTTCACTTACCTAATGATTGTCTGTCGATATCTAACATAAAAAAATATTATACAGAATATATTAAATAAAAAATTGGCGGTATCCTGATCTAATGCATTCTATTCTTAAAACCGTTAGACGTAAGTAAATCACCCACATTCAGACTAAATTACCCAAAAAATTGTTATACCCACACCTCGTTAAGTAAACAGCGCGGAAAAACAGGGAATCTCATAACATACCAGCCGTATGTAACGACCGTAAATTTCACGTTTCCGACGTAGCCCTAACATATTAGCTTCCACAAGTTTATATTTTAAAAAAGTATTTTAGAGGTGCAAATTTTGTCTATGTTTTTTTGAGTTCGTAGTCATTCAATAATTTTATATATATTTTTATATATCTACAACAGTCAAGTCAATAATTTTATATATATTTTTATATATCTACAACAGTCATTATGTCTTAAGTCGCTTCATGCAAAACGCCGTGCTTACTGGTTTATACACAGTTATTTGGAGCTTTCTACTCGTTGTTTAAAAATATGTATATATCAATTTAAAAAATTATCTCTACATAATCTTGATTCCAAAATGGTATTCCACTTATTGTTGAATAATGTTAAAGGAAAGAATTAGTATTTATATAAAAAAACAGATTGTAGTTTCTGCCTACATTCTTATTCAGGAAATTTGTTAGATGACTTGTAATTCCAAATCAGCTCATCAATTTAGCCTACCAGAATAACGGTAACAAAATCTCTTCATGTGGTTGTGGCTTCTCTATGGTTGGTATCAATCTCACATCACACACTCGCGACTCCTCGGGTTGCGGTTAATATAAGCGGCGACGATCACTTAACAACAAATAACTGTTGGTTCATGCCATATTGTTTTGTGAGTTAATATTATTTATTGTGACAAAATATTGTCTTGTATTAACGCGAGTATCACACATTTAAATCAAATACTGTATACCGGATTAAAACGCGATTTATTATTTATATTGTTTAAATTATTTATCCCGACGTTTCGGATGCTTTTCAGCAACCGTGGTCGCGGGGAGACAGTGATGTCGGGATAAATAATTTAAACAATATAAATAATAAATCGCGTTTTAATCCGGTATACAGTATTTTATTTCAATATTGTGACAAAATAAAAAAAATAAACCTACTATATCATCTACAGTCATTTCTTCCTAACAAAAGGAACCAAAAAAGTTAACAAAAGTGAAATACCTAAATAAAAAGTAAAGCATGGTAATCACGAGAAATAAAACCGCGAAAAGTTGAAACGATACGACATTACTCTCTCGTGGATTTTTATTAAAAAAATGTATGAAATACTGGTTCACTTAGTAAACTGGTTATATATTTTCGGTCTGAGTTTGATTGTTGCTATAATTTACTTGTTAATGTGACTTTCAATGAGAATTTGGAAAGGAAAAGTATATTATATTCAACTAGCAATATCGTGCGATTACCCTCGCGCCGAAATTAAAATATGTAAATGATTTCTATTGCTTCGGTGTCAGAACGATCGAAGAAAGCTTAATGTCGCCAGCGTATCACTGATGCTCTGAGATTGAGTTGTAACCATACCATACTCGTAATGTGAGTCAGTCAGTCATATAAATCTGATATCGTTTAAATTAAACACTTATACCGTACGTAAACGGATTAATACGCGATTCATTATTTATACTATTTATGTCCGTTTCGGATGCTTTTGAACAACCGTGCTAGACTGAAAGGTGACAGCTGTCTGATTTGAAATATCACAAAGTTGCCTACGGAGTCGATATTAACTATAATTTTCTATATAATGGCAATAAGATAGTCAGTGTCCGCTTGTTTGTAAAGAATCTGAAACGTCGGCATAAATAATATTAATAATAATATATAAATAAATAAATGAATTTAATCGCGTTTTCATCCGGTATAAAGTATTTTATTTAAATGTGTGATACTCGCGTTAAAAACAATATTATCTGATATCTTACGAAGGTACGGTAATAAACCTAGTGATATTACAAATCTTAAGTTTATCAACTCAGAGATGAAGTGTTCTCAAAATTTCCGAATTAGGTCATCTCAGCACTCGGATCTCAAATAGACAGCCCCTTGGAATTGGTACGAATTTGGTTCTTCAACAAAATTGAAGGGTCTTCACAGTTCCTCGTCACGCAGACTCAGTTGAAGAGATATTCATAACTGGTACAAGAGCTTTGTTTAAATGTGAATTCCCGTTTCCACTGGGTAATGCGGGTATTTCAAGGTATATTTTACAGATCAGTTTTCCATATAGCCAAGTTATAATGACCTGTAAAGTATTTAATTTCCTATTTAGTTTGGATCTTCATAGCAAATATGCTTAGGTCCCTAATGAACAAGAATACTCAATCTAAGGTCGCGTTATGGTTCACTGTCAGGTGAAATTGTGGCCAAACGCTTGAATATAAAAGTTATCAAAAAAATTGGATGAGAATCAAACCCAGGATCATATTACGGAAACCATATATCCACTAAGTTGTTTAGCCACTATAGCAATGCGCCAAAGGGCAAATTATGTGTCGTTAAATCTTTTATTTCCACAAATTACTCGTATTATCGGTGACGTGCGTAATAAAAAAAATAATAATTTAAAACAAATATTTGCTCATCTTAATTTGACACGTCAAAATAATGGCTTTGATGGCATATTAATGTAAGCAGACTGAAAAAGATTTTCACTTCTTGCACTGATTGAATCAAACTTTATGGGGTAGTAAAATGTGGATCATTTGGCGTATTTAACTGCAAAGGAATCTTATCCAACCCTTGGTGATCGGTTCTGCTATACATTTTGTATTCAGACAAATAAAAACTGAAGTAATTTTTCTGAAATATTAAAGATTCGTTTGTTACGATTTAGCTCAAAAACTATTCGACCGATTTAAAAAATCATTTCACCAATAGAAATATACATTATCAGCTAACTGCAACTAACAAAGGCTATTTTTATTTTTTATTTTTTTGTATCGTACATCTACATTGTACCCGTGCGAAACCGGGTCGTATCGCTAGTATTACAGTACAAAGCACGAAAATTTCACATAAACAGTACAGTAAGCTGCTAATAATTGGCGGTAACGTAGTTTTAACTACATTAATTAGTTGAACACACTAATGTTCTATGCAAAGCCCACTGGGATTTAGTTCAGTGTTTACTGTTACACTAATATATACACATCGTTGATTGATGAATGGAAGTTTTGACATGGTTAAACACATTTGCCTAGGTTTAGGCGACATACATCATTTCAAAAGTTAATCAATAACTAGGGTACGGGTAGTTTTTGAAAGAAAGAGAAGAAGAGATGGCCGTGTATGTTGATCATAGTGATCGATATGAAATACATGAAGAAAGGAGAGCAGAGATTAAGAGATTCAAGAAAGTTCTGAACGGGAAGAAGTGAAAGAAGCTGCACATGCTTCAACTTTTAAATCATTGGAAGTAGAAGTAAAAAGAGGTGAAAACTTTAATTGATTTTGAAGACCTGAATATTGAAATATTATATGCTCTTAGAACATGTGATTTGAATATTCACATAGTTGCCATAGTAAAGCCATCTATTCAGACAGCAGACCTTTCAGTTTGCTCGCGATCCTTGCCGGAAGCATTCAAAACATCAGAATAAATAATTTAATTAGTAAATCGAGTTATGATCCAGTAAAAGTTATTTTATTTAAATGATATTTGCGTAAAAAAAATTATGTCAGATATCGACAGTCGAGCATGAGGTTCACTTGATGGTAGGTGATACCTCAGCCACAGAACATCAGTGAATGATGTGCTGTCGACCTACTTTTTACTTCGAGCTTTCGGAAATCCATAGACTGAAACCGAAACGCGCAATATGCACTTCACGGTTTTTCTATCAACGAAAGGTGGCGTTACCCGGTCGGAATTTAGATAGTCCTCCCACCCGATCAATGCCCGAAGTTACCAGACGTGGGGAAAATATGCTTACAGAGAATTGTAAACATGTGGTCCCGGTGGGATTCGAACCCACGACACATCGATGCGCACGACAGGTGTTTTACCGAACGCGCCAATGAGCCCGTCAATCATAAAATACAATATTACAAATTATCTGTTTATAGAGTCCAAGGATAAAACTATAACGACCTTATGTAGGACACAAACTCGCGGTCAAAACGTAGGGTGATTAATCTTCGAACACAATGGCCCCACGACAGACCCCTTATAGGGAACACAAATAATGTTCCGACTACTACGCGTCGTTACCTTCACCTTACAACTTGTTACTCGTAACGACTATATTTACGACTCTGTTCTGTAGTAGGTCGTTTTTTGCTAAGAAAACAAAATCTATTGATATTTGAAAATGATTTGTTGTTGGAAAAGTAAGAATAATTGGCTACTTGACAGGTATAACAATAAAATATGTAATCTACTGGATATGGTAGTTTATATGTTAAGGATAATTATTCAATATGTTTTTTGCATTAAATTAAATTTTAAATATTTTATTTTTGCAAAATAAATTTGCGATTTTTTATCTGTCGACCAAAAGTAATGAAACGGGGGCGGCCGTGATTGAACATCGTATGATGTCATTGCACATGTAAACAAAATGTCTGATAATTAATATCGTGTTATTTTATTGTTTTTATTGAAACTAACTTGTGAAAAGTTTCACTAAATGGAGCCAGGATATATAAAATCTGATAGTGCAAATATATCCAAAGTATAATTGTAGTGAATTTATAGTAGCAAATTTCTTAGTACTATCCTAAGTTCTGCAGAGTTATGGAAAACAAAAACTTCCATGTAAGTACTTACTTGAATAAACAAAGTAATACACCATTTAATAATAATAATCAATAATATTAATAATTTTTAGGCTATAAAAGTGTAAATAGTTATAAGATTGAGGAAATGCTTACATACATACGAAGTGTTTTTTTTAATTTTAGATCTTCACAATGATGCTGCAAACATGCAGCGGCTTTTTAAATGTGGACTCATACAAGTGAGGAGCCAAGTTGCACTGCCACTGAATGTTATTGGAAAAAATCAAACTACGGGCACTAGTACACTGAAGTGCATATTAATTTAAAAAATGGGTACAGGAAACAGTAATAATTCCTTACATACCTGACAAGACGGAGGTTATATACTTTATAACATAGAAATGAATAATAAAAATTGTAGAAATGCCAAATTCTGAAACATTAACATGGTTATGAAGACAAAACAGCGCTCTTATTATTTGAGCTCCAGATTTAATACTGAAAATCTGCAATGTGAATCTGAATTTCTGCCTATTCATATTATGTGAGGAGTATCCTATGATAGCAGCATTTCCTGATGAGATTTTTAATGGTGATACTGTAATAATAATGCCATCAAAAACATTTTCATGCGATAGCCAAGTCAATCTATTTTTTTTAAACATCAAAGATTTTTAATATTGGCATTGATATGATCACTATAAGATATTGTTAGGTTAGCTTATTATGTAATTACTTAAGACAGAAGGATCCTTCAGTAGAGACTGAATAAATTGACCGACTTGGTATTATATTATGGATCTCACAACTTTTTACGATAGAAGAACTGAGTTGCAAGACTTGGCTTTTTTTTACAATTTATGTTTTTGATGGCATCTCATTTCTTTTTGTAGATAGTCCTTTTCTTAGTTTATTTGGATAAGAATTAATACAAAGCTATGGATAACAGTCTGATTTTGAAAAAAGTCGTTATAGTGACATAACTACAATAGTTGGACATATGGTCTCGTGAAGTTTTTTTTAGATTTTGATATGTTCTATAATATTGTAGAACGTTTTTTTGTTCTATCATCAATACTTTCCGCATCACATGCGATGAAAGACATTTTATGGCAATTTTTTTTACACCTTGGGTTGTTTTTAGTAGGGCCTCTAAGGATCTCTATTTTTTTCTAGTAATAAATACCCTATGTTACTGTGATAATGTAGCTTTCTAACGGTAAAAGATTTTTTAAATCGGTCCAGTAGTTTTTAAGTTATTCATTACATACAGAAATACAAAAAAAAAATGTATATCTAGAAAACTGGACCGAAATTTCAAAATATTGGAGTTTTTCCTTGATTTATAGACTAAACACTAATTGTATTCTAAATTTCAAGTTTCTATGTCTGCTAGAAGTGCCTTAGAGTTTTGATGATCGGTCAGTCAGTGAGTGAGTGACAAATTATCAAACTTTGACTAGTTATAATTCTTAATTAAACTACTGGTTCAAACAGAATGATATTTGGAATATACCTAGTTCATACAATGCCTGCTTAGTGACTGAAAATTCAGATTATAGGGGGTCGAAAATGGCCCGAACTACTTCGAGAAAAGGATAGTACGGCCGTGCCGCTTTTTGCTCGACTTGGCGGGGGCACTACCGTGCCCCCAGATAAATTATCCGATTGATGATATAACAAACATTTATTGCAAAGTATTGATTGAAGATTTGGCTAAATACATTAAGAACACTAATGAAGACTTATTGTCTGAATTAGTGGCTTTTTGAAACAAATTTGTCCATATCAGTACCAAATAAAAACACATGAATCATAATAAATAGTGTATTTTTAATTTCCATTTACTATTACTGATTAACTACAGGAATCATTGCTCATGCAATAACAACACAATCTAGATATTTTAATAGTTTCTTACTAAGTATAGTATGACGTTTTAACAGAAAATTCTAGCAAATTTGTAAAAATCTATATCAATATGAATCCTTAAACTTGCTACCTGGTTTGTTTTGATAATTGACAGTTAGATAAGACACAATCCTATTAAATTATTTATTTTTTTGCAGTAATAGTTCTTCTATATGTTAAAATCCTCTGTCTGCAATATAGACACCAAGTTCTAAACAATTTAATGCTAACTTTATCCACTGCTTTCGACGTTTAAACATTTAAGTACGTGGATAAAAAAATGTTCAGTACATTTAACGGTTGTATGTATTTCCACACATTGACACGGCACACGTCTTGTACGTTGTAAATTTTCCAAGTAGGTATTTTAATACTATTAATAAAAATATTTGTAAAGTTTTCTCTCAAATGTGCTGAGAGTTCGGTTTGTTTATATATGTGCTGCGACGTCATCACTTAAAAGTGTCACGTGAACCGCAGTTTTCGCGCGAAATTCAAATTAATGAAGATAAAAATATTTTTTAAAAATTAAATATAGCTTATTTTAAGAAAAGGATGATTGTGGAAGGCATAAAATGAACATTTACACATGTTTAAATACTTTTCCGAAAACTGTCAAGTAGCCAATTGGATACATCGCTTATACAATTTGTCACTGAGCACAAATTTTTAATAGTGAAAATATAAGTTTGGTAAAAAACCTAATAATGCTATATTCAATAAATATATTTACCTGGGTTTGCTCTTTAACAAAAAAACAAATGTTTCCCAAATGATCTTAAATGTTATTGTAGTCACTATTGTATAATATTAATCTGAAAATAATCATACTAAGTATAATCTTATTCTTCTTTCTGCCCTGTTCCCTTTTTTTATTTAAGGTCGGCGCAGTATGTTCTCTTTTTCCATTCTCTTTTTTTCACTCGCTACATCATCAGTTACACCTCTCAAACATATATCATTCTTCACACAGTCAATCAATGTTTTTTGGTCTCCCAAAGTAAATAATGATAAAAATACTAAAATGATCATAGTAAATAAATAATATAATATTTATTATGATTAATATACTCTAAGGATTTTAAAATCGTTATTTATAATAATTACATATGAATGAATAACGACAAATAATTTCAAAAACTTACCTAAAACAGAACTGTTTGACGGGCTCGTTGGCGCGCTCGGTAGAACACCTGCCGTGCGCATCGATGGGTCGTGGGTTTGAAACCCACCGGGGCCACATGTTTATAATTTTCTGTAAGCATGTTTTTCCCACGTCTGGTTACTTCGAGCATTGATCGGGTGGGAGGAATATTGAAATTCCGACTGGGTAACGAACCACCGTTCATAGATGGAAAAACCGTGAAGTGCACATTGCGCGTTTCGGTTTCAGTCTATGGATTTCTGAATGCTCGATGTAAAAAAATAGTTCGACAGCGCATTATTCACTGATGTTATGTGGATGAGGTATCACCTACCATCAAGTGAACCTCATGCTCGTCTGTCGATATCTAACATAAAAAACCTACAACCATATATAAAAAAAAATAACTGGTTCATAGTCCCAGTCAAATCCGAACATATGACCTATCTAGCACTATACTATAAAAATAAGTATATAAAAAACTATAAAAGTATCAAACATTTCATCAATCGATTTTTTAAAAAGTAGTTAAAAACAATCTCAACCCGCAAAGAACAACCGGGTCAAGACATTCATTATTCTGTCTAAAAGCACTAACTCTTGCTACAATAGTGTACCTGGAAGTTTTACCTTTTCATGATTTCACCTGTTAAGTTCTCTTGTATACACTACACTGAAAAACGTTTTTATTTATCACTGAAATTTGTGTTTTTCCACATTTTTGACGACTATTGATTTAGAAACTGACGGGCTCGTTGGCACGTTGCGTCTGGCTTCACGATCCGAAACGGCTTACCGATTTTTACCAAATATATGCGTTTTCAGTAGGTCTGAGAATCGGCTACTATATTTTCCATACCCCTAAGTGATAAGGGTTGTTCACCCTTAAATTTTTTTTTTAATTTTTGGACGACATTTTTTGTTTTTTTTTATAATGTGACATTAAAAAATACATACAACCCTATATTTTCACTCTTCTATTAGCAACCCCTGCTTTTTAGAAATTATTTATATGGAAAAACAACCTTTGCCGGGTCAGCTAGTTTCAATATACATATAAGAAAGATAACACAAAACCATAAAAAATACTTCTGTCCAAAGGGCCGCTCAGCATAAGTTACGCCATTGAATATGGACGTAACACTGAGTTTCAGCGAATTTCTCAGGCTCAGACAATTTGGCATACAGAACAAACATCCTGTTCTGTTTTTTTTATAATTATTATTATTTTTTTGTGTATACATGTATATTTATCTATAGTCTATACGTATATTTAAAGTTTAAGTCTAACAGTTTACAGTTTCTTTTATTCAGATCTCAAAGTAACGTATGTGCGACGACCTTTAGGTTCGTCTATTTGAAACCTGCAATCAACTAATTAAATAAATGTCGGCGCCGAATTTGTGACCGCTTTCAATTGTCGCTATAAATAAAACAAAACAACTATAATTAAGATACGGACAGTTTGATTAACTGAGAATAATTAACCTTTCAATTAATCTACGGTTATCGTGTTTTATGGCTAGATGTGTTTAGAACAAATGTTCTTTTTACTACTAAGTACGTTTAAGTATCTCCTAAGAATAACATGAATATTAAATACATTAATTTGAAAAAAACTTTTACTGGTTGTGGAATTATCGAGTCCCCTAGTGGGGTATGGGGCAGACCCATTTCTGTGTCTGTTTCACTGATCATTTTTGATTATAGCGATATTAAAAGAAATTTCTGTATATATTTAAAAGAAAATTTATCTTTATAAGTAAACTACATTACTACACCAATTTACAATCTAAAATCCGCTTCATAATTCAATTTTTTTATTTAAGTATGAATTATCTCAGTTTAGCCAGTACAGGTTACCTGGAAGAAATCGCTTTTAAGCGATAAGGCCGCCTATTGCTTTTTATATTATTTATATTCATATTATATCTGATTTTTTGTGGTGTGCAATAAAGTTATATTTCATTTCATTTCATTAATGTAACAAAACACTCGTAAATAAAATACTTATTTTAAAAGTACCCGCGGACTTGAATTGCTACTATAAAACAATTGAAAAACACTTTTAGTTCTTACTGTTCACAGCGAAGAGCATAAATCTGCGCCTGAATTGTACAAAAATTACATGTAACTGCAGTCTCTTTCATAAAAATACATCAAAATATAAGATTCAATATTAAAAAGTGTTTTACTGTAGCATTTTCAAGATGTCAAGAGGCACTTATAAAAAAAATAAAACGGGTATATTTTGGAAATAGCTCATGACTCTGAAGCCAGCAATAATCCACTTTCACTTCGGCATAATTTAGGTAGCTTAAAACTGAAATAGTAACTGTGAATCCCCGATTCCTTCTAGGGGCAGACTCATTTCTGTGTCTGTTTTAATTTTCTTTACAGGCAAGTAGATGATCAACTCTACTTGCTCTACCCGAGCCCTATGCCTTACCCGAAAGAAACAATATTTTTTCCCGGGATTTTGGGATTCTGGTGCTGTAGGCATCGCGCTTACAACTATGCCACGTAGACTTTTTTAATCAAGGATACTTCTAATACTACATCGCTTTCGTGGTTTCAGAGATCTTCACCTACAAACAATCATTTATGTACATTGTTTGAAATTTCTAGAGAGATTTTATTCTTGTAGAAGCACTCTCGTTAGTATTCAATGCAGTGTTCAAAACTATCAATAGAATAAAGGAATATGATATAGGTCGTAATGGAATACTAATCCCTATTCCTGATTCACATGTTTACAGATGTCTGGGTTTCAACGTGTCCGGCTTTTGTTAGTTTAATGTGGAAGGTAAAATTCCGGGAGTTGCAAACAATGATAAGACCGGCTTTTAGGAAAAATGTAGTTTACTTTAGCAAAGCACTTATTAACTATCGCTTTAAACTGCCTATTTCTTATGATTCGCTGATATTTTTTGACGAACATTTTTTTATTTAATTTTTTTTAATTAAAATTTTAAAATTATTTTGCTGGTTATGCGCCGCTTTGTTCTTTGCGTTTCAAATGTTCATTTTTGCAAATCAAAATTTTACCATTTTTAAATATGGATTTCCAATTATATTCCACAAATGCAAAGGTTATTGACACTCAATAATAAATGAAAAAAAAAAACATTTAAATTTAGAACAACCCGATGGTTATTTACTTGGACGGTTCTTTTAATAATTTGTGTACCAAACTACTGAGCTAAAACCACAAGAACATTCACTAACAAATACATTTCTCAAGGCGTGTATTAAAAATACTTTCAAAGCAAAGTGTTAAGAAGCGAAGTGATCGCGTTTGCAACATAAAAGCTCAAATACACTTTTACTTTAAAACTCTTTCATCGAGATTTCTCGTGAAAAGTCCGTGTCAAAATGGGTGATATTTTATTCTCAGAAATGCGAAGTTATTATTTTATTTTCTGATACATAACAGCTGTTTGAACTATCCACACATTGATATAATGATATCGTAAGATTAATTTTCAAAAAAACTCAGTTACAATAAGGCTGAATTTCGCTTAAACATGATTTAGCTTCCGAGTAACTTTATATCATATTTTTTATGTAATATATCGACAGACGAGCGTGAGGTTCAATTGATGGATATCCTCAGCCAAAACATATCAGTCGACCTATGAACGGTGGTTCTTTATCCGGTCGGAATTTCGATATTCCTTGCATACTTTCAATGCCAGAAGTGATCAAACGTGGGAAGACGTGCTTACAGAAATTTATAAAGATCTCGCGGGATTGGAATGGCAGGTGTTCTACCGAACTCGCCAATCTGCCGTCACGAAATTTAAATGAAAGTATCGTCTTGATTTATAAATATATCGACAGACGAGCGTAAGACTTATTTTATGGTAGCTCAGCGAAAGATCATCAGCCAATGATGTGCTACCGACCTATTTTTTAGTTTAAGCATTAATAGCGAGCGCTCACTATACAAAAAGTTAACGTGAATATTTCTCTTAGAGAAGCTTAAAAAAAAATCACGTACGTACGTTTTAATGTACTGAAGTTTATTGTGAAGAAAGTATTATTTTTTACGTAACTGACGTATGATAACTAGTCTATACCAACTTTATAAAGAGGAAATATTTGTTTGTTTGTTACGATTTAACTCAAAAACTACTCGACCGATTTTAAAAATTATTTCACCAATAGAAAGCTACATTATGTGTATAGTATGTCTACATTGCACCCATGCAAAGCCGGGGCAGATCGCTAGTTTCAGATAAAGTAGCCGTTGCTCCAGCTGTAGTATAAATCGAGGTATACACTGTACAGAGCGGGTTGGGGTCAGAGGCTCAAGGACCACGTAATCCATTATTATCGGGCGCGTGACTCTTTTACACGAGAACAGCGCTCTGTAATTTCACTTACTCTGTGTTTCTCGAAGCTGCAAGGCACATCATACAGGCGGGTTGATAAATACGAGTTTCAGTGTCATAAGGCACAAATATTTTTCTATATAATTATGAATTTATATAAAACGGTACTTCTATATGTTTATCTATACTAATATTATAAAGAGGAAAGATTTGTATTTTTGTATGTTATGAATAAACTCAGAAACTACTGGACCGATTTTGAAAATTCTTTCACCAATAGAAAGCTATAATATTGTCTTTTATTAACGCGAGTATCACACATTTAAATAAAATACTGTATACCGGATTAAAACGCGATTTATTATTTATATTGTTTAAATTTTTTATCCCGACGTTTCGGATGCTTTTCAGCAACCGTGGTCGCGGGGAGACAGGATAAATAATTTAAACAATATAAATAATAAATCGCGTTTAAATCCGGTATACAGTATTTTATTTCAATAGAAAGCTACATTATCAGCGAGTAACATTGGCTATGTTTTGTGTATAGTACATCTACATTGCACCCGTGTGAAGCCGGGGCGCGTTGCTAGATTTAAATTTTGCAAACTATCTCTCTCCAGTTATGGGGAGTAAGATTTTTGTTATTTTATGACGAGTAGTTTTTGGCAAGGTCGAAATATATACCTATTTTGTCGGGCTCGTTGGCGCGTTCGGTAGAACACCTGCCGTTCGCACCGATGGGTTCGAATCCCACTGGGACGACATGTTTATAATTTTCTGTAAGCATGTTTTCCCCACGTCTGGTAATTTCGGGCATTGATCGGGTGGGAGGAATATCACAATTCCGACCAGGTAACGAACCACCGTTCATAGACGAAAAAACCGTGAATGCATTGCGCGTTTCGGTTTTAGTGTATGGATTTCCGAATGCTCAAAGTAAAAAGTAGGTCGACAGCGCATCATTGACTTATGTTCTTTACCCTCTTTTTTGCATCGAATCTGGCTGTTGGCTCTATTGGCTTTTATAGCTTAGCGTGAACGTATTTAAGTCACAAGTTTATCCCTTACGACTTCTGTACACAAGTAATGTCGTTTAGTTCGTCACAAGTCCTTTCCAAAGTTACGTGATGTTGGCTTTAGTATATTTTTATTGGTACCTGCATTCTTCAGTAACATAGGGATTTATGAGATAGTGTCTACGTTTTGTCTTATATATATTTTGATAAGAATATCCCTAAATCCCTAAATATATAAAAACTAAAATTAAAAATTAAATATCATTATAAAAACCTCGTTTACAATTATTTAAGGGCTTTCGGTCTGTCTGTGGATTTCCGAATGCTGTTAAAAGAAGGTCGACCGTGCATCATTGACTGATGTTCTGTGTTTGGGGTATCGCCTACTATATCAAGTAAACCTCATGCTCATCAGTCGATATCTAACATATATATTTTTTGCAAAAATCGGTTGGTACATATTTATACTTGCTAAGTGTATTGGATCCATGATTTTCCGCCAAGTATTATGGCTTGCAAATGATCAATTAACTGTTTTGATTTAAAAAATATAGAGTATCACAGGCTTATTGTTATATTTCAAAAAAAATCTCAAAAACATGAAAGAAATTAAAAGTGATGAAATATATTATGTAGAGGTCGCTATATTTTACTCAGCTAATAATTTAGTCTACGGGACTATTATTATCGGTAATTATATATTGTTGATGTTACTAACAGTGTTAGCTGTAATGCGTTTAGCATATTATACTATTGCTAATCATATCCTTCAGTGATGATCGATTATTCCGATAGTTGAGCAATTATATTAACTGAGAATAATTAACTCAGGTATAGTTGACTGATAATTATTCTAGTTAAACCTATAGACTATAGTAACGTAGTAAGTAAAATATTTAATAATAACATTATTTATTTATTTAGAAAACAGATATTATGTTAATATTTAAAAAAAATAACGCATATAAATAAGTTTACAGATTTTACAATAGGATTACAAAGATTAATTGTTTGTGTAAACGTGTATGAATGTGTGTGTTTAAGAAAACTATGTAGTATGTACCATACTATGTAGTACTATAAGTATATTTTCTTTGGAAGAGAAATTTAATACTTATGTCTAATGGTGAAAAATTGCAGTATTGAAGATTTATTATGCAAAATAAAGTTTAAATCATACATTCATTAAATTAAAAAAATATATGAGTAACATTATTTATTCATTCTCTTTATTTCTGATAACTAAAATAGACCTAAAAACTGATCCATGATCAGGCAGATGGGGTATTTTCTTTCTGCAATCGTATTATTTTGAAAACTCTTTGGCTTTTCTAAGGAATCAGAAACTCTGTAAATACCTAAATATTAAATTTACATATACAGCAGATACCCAAAAGAAATCCCCAAGCAAAATTCAATCAGTAGGTCAAATCGTCATTACGGTCGATTTTCGTTTTATGAGGAACGTGAGGGACCTTCACTTTCATTAGGGGAAAGGTGCGAACTCAATGTCTGGGGATCACAACGTATTCGGGCTTCGGGAATAGATTTCATATTCACCCGAAGTGTTGACTGATCGACCAACAAATCGATCAACTTATAATTCAAGCAGTCGAATAAAGTTTAAAATTGGATCAAATGTATTTTCTTTCAAATAAGTAAGTAGTGGATATTCGTTTTTTTTAGGTTCACTTGATGGTAGGTCAATAATCGCTGTTGACCTACTTTTTTACTTCGAGCATTCGGAAATCCATACACTGAAAGTTGAAACCAAAACGCACAGCGGTTTTTCCATCTATGAACGGTGGTTAGTTACCAAGTCGGAATTTCGATATTCCTCCCACCCGATCAATGCTCAAAGTTACCAACGTGGGGAAAATGTGCTTCAAAAATTATAAACATGTGCTCCCGGTGGGATTCGAACCCTCGACCCATCGATACGCACGGTAGGTGTTCTACCGAACGCGCCAACGAGCCCGTCATAAGAGAGGTCCCAGATTATCATCCCAAGGAAAAAAATATCGATCGAATTGATCCACGATCCACTCTTTGCCCCACTAGGAAATTCATGATATTGGCATTCATATTTAGATCTTATTTACACTTCTATACTAATACTAACCTATACTAATCTATACTATATAATATTATAAAGCTGAAGAGTTTGTTTGTTTGAACGCGCTAATCTCAGGAATTACTGGTTCGAATTGAAAAATTCTTCTTGTGTTGGATAGTCAAATTATCGAGGAAGGTTTTAAGCTATATAACATCGCTGCGACCAATAGGAGCGAAGCATCAGTGAAAAATGTTGCAAAAACGGGGAAAATTATCCATATTTGAGGGATTCCGTTGCGTGCGCTTCGTAAACGGTTCAAGTTACCAAAAAAATATGTATGAAAGTATAATTCCTCTTTAAATGATCTAAAATAATGTCGGCAACAGTATATGTCTATCTTTTAAGGTTGACTCATTATAACCTTTTTTATGGTAATCAAATTTGGTAAAAATATCATTTACGCAGAAGTACTTTAAAATATATTATTTTAAAAACTTCTTAATCGCGATCATAATAACAGAAATTGACGCGGACGAAGTCGCGGACAACAGCTAGTTGTATTATAAAGAGGTAAAGTTTGTGAGGTTGTAGGGTAATCTCTGGATCTACAGAACCGATTTAAAAAAATCTTTCTTTAATAGACAGGTACATTATCAACGAGTAACATATGCAATACCCGTTAGAATCTGCTAGTGTTGCTAGTTTATTAAAATATAAAATAATTATTGAGTTCATGAACATCAGATATAAAGAAATCTAAGCATTTTTTACAATAACTGTCGTTGGTACATATCAACAGAATCTCAGCAATTGCCGTGTGGTCATACCATAGTGCGAATTAAACGGAACAAGTAGACTTGGTTAATGAAATTAATTTTCATCACTAACCTCATACTTATCATAGATAAATACTCATTAACTCTAATTTATTCTTAATGGCATTGTTTTATACTATTTATTTTAAAAACAAAATTATATTAAGTCAGTTTGGTCCCTGAGTCGTAAAATTTACAAATTAGTATAAGCGCTTTTATGTTTTCACGAGAAACTGCTCCAAAATTAAGGATTATCTTGAAGACGTGACAAACGTACTAATAGATACATTTTCCTTTATAGACTTGGTTTATTTTCAAAACATGAATAATTTCACAACGCATTTTCAACATCAAAAATACATAAGTAAATTGTATGATACCTGAATCATCCATTGACGTAGGTATATTTAATACACGTGTCAATGGATTCATGTGAAATTTTTATTGACAAATTTTTATTATTTAAAAAAGTTAATTTAAAACTGTCTTTTGTTAAAAAAAAGAAAATTTAAAAAATAAATTTTGAAAATAATATGTCTTTGGTAACAAAATGGAAGATTTTTATTAGTAGTTCACTGTAATTGATATTAGTTATATATGTATATAACATATATATTATTATATATCAATTTAAATTGAAAGTTAATGGATTAAAATTACAAAGCAAATCTTCAGATGTTCAAAAGTGTGTTGTATGAATTCCCTTAGTGGGTCATGGGACATTTTTTACATGCAAATAAGGCTAAGGCTTGTTACCCCGGGATTCGAATCGAGGACCTCCAGTACTATATGTAACGCGCATACCTAGCACTGAGTTCTGGAGGCAGTCAAATATTTTTTTTATAATATAATTTATATCTTAACTTTTTTTTTTATACCAAATAACAAACATAAAAATCATAACGGCTTCGCTCAGATGAAATATAGATGTAGTATACACAGAAATACCTTTTTACTTGCTTATAATGTATAGCTTTCTATTAATGAAATAATTTTAAAAATCGTTCCTGTTGTTTTTGAGTTTATTCGTTACAAACATACAAATACAAATCTTACAAATAAAAAGGTTGAAAGTGAACCGACTGACCTATTTATTTTAAATAAAGTATTTATCTTCAATTATATTTTAAGTGGTTCAAAGCGCTTTTTTTTTCAAAGACAAGAAACTCCTATGAAATTGTAATATATAGAAGACAACATAAGAACAGTCAGTAAAGAAAATGGTCCGCTTATCTGTTCACCTTTCATCATGCGTTACAGCCAAAGCTCCTTTTCCAACAAAAAATATTCTTAACTTCCCTTGAGTCTCAAGTTAAGCTTATAAAGCTCTATTAAAGAGGAGTTATGATAGAACTGAGCTCTAATATAAACTTCGTCCTAAAGTAAATTAAACCTGCACCAAAACTTCGTGGAATATTGCTTAAGGACCTTCAGAGGAAGTCTACATAATTATCTTTGAACAGGCTGTCTCCTTTTTGATGTAACTTGGGACCTTATGGTCCCTTGGAAGCTTATGATTTTATATAGATTTTTTAATGTTCCTCATCTTATGAGAATACTAGCTTCTACCCGCGACTTTGACTATTATCTGTTTTCTCACTAAATAACAAAACAAATAAAAAAAAATATAGAATTAATAGTAGTCTAAATACTATATTTTTTTTTCGTCTTACTCTAACGGCATGTTTCACACGCCGAAATAGCTCTCAGATAGCAGGATTTCGACTTCCTGGACACACATTGTTATTATTTGACCAATATCATCATAAATTATAGCCTTTATGTTATTTTGATGTATAAACAATAATACTGTTAAGTTTCTACAAAATCCGTAGTTTTTGCGTGAGAGAGTAACAAACTTTCACATTTATAATATTAGTAAGATAGGATTTTGATATGAGCGAAATATTTTCTCATATTTTTTTCAACAGGACCCAGCGTTTTAATCACTTTTGCTATAAATATTATGTTTCAACAAAATTTTGTTCATGTATCATTTATTTACTTATGAAAAAGAGTATGGGATATTTGAAACCTATACATAAAGGCTTTTATTCAGCTTAACATAAGAGCAATTCTAGTAACTTTTGAAGTGAATTAATTGGTATTTCAAAAGTGTATACATCTTTTAAATAAAATACTTTATAAAGGATTAAAACGAGATTTATTATTTATATTATTTATGCCGATATTTCGCATGCTTTTCAGCAACCGTGGTCACGGGCAGACTGTTGTTGAAAAGCATCCGAAACGCGATTTATTATTTAACAAATAACATAAATAATAATCGCGTTTTTTAATCCGGTATACAGTATTTTATTTAAATGTGTGATACTCGCGTTAATAAAAGACAATATTAAAATACATCATGTCAATGAATATTACTATACAATAAGAGTAAAGTTTAACTTCAAAGTAATAACGACGGGCTCGTTGGCGCGTTCGATAGAACACCTGCCGTGCGCATCGATTGGTCATTGGTTCGAATCTCACTGGCACCACATGTTTATATTTTTCTGTAAGCATGTCTTCCCCTTGTCTGGTAACTTCGGGAATTGATCGGGTGGGAGGAATATCGAAATTCCGACCGGGTAACGAACCCCCGTTCATAGATGGAAAAACCGTGAAGTGCACATTGCATTTCGGTTTCAGTCTATGAATTTCCGAATGCCTGACTGATGTTCTGTGGCTCAGGTATCACCTACCATCAAGTGAACCTCATGCTCGTCTGTCGAAACCAAACATAAAAAAATATATAAAAAAGCGTCTCAGGTCCAAGTGTTCATTGTATATGGTCCAAGAAATACAAAATACCTTTCTTTACCTTCCTCCTTTAAATTTCTCTCGTGAAAGTGTTTCTTATTCAATAAATTAAAAACTGGAAGTGAATCTTAAGTCCATTTGCATTCGATTGTCTTTTTCTTTTTATTTGTATTTTCGTATAACTGCAGCTCTATCACAATGTTGTAATTGTGAAAAATAATTAATAGTTTATTTTTTCTTTTTTATATTAGACTAGCGATCCGCCCCGGCTTCACACGGGTGTAATGTATGGATTAAAAATGTTATTCGTTGATAGTGTAGTTTTCTATCGGTGAAAGAATTTTTAAAATCGGTGCAGTAGTTTTTGAGTTAAGTCGTAATAAATAAACAAACATAGAAACAATTTTTTTCCTCTTTATAATATTAGTATAGATATTGATAGGCGAGCCACAGAACATCAGTCAATGATGCGCTGTTACCTACTTTTTACTTCGAGCCTTCAGTAAATCAATAGACTGTGACGTGTAATGTGAATTTCACGGGTTTTCCATCTATGAATGGGGGTTTGTTACATGATCGAAATTTTGATATTCCTCCCACCCGTTTAATGCCCGAACTAACTAAATAAAGACATGCTTGCAGAAACATAATATAAACGTCTGTCGGGTCCACTAGTAAAAAAATAATCAGAGACTAGACGCCAATAGTGCAATAATTACATAGGTAGTAGTCAATTACAAAGCTGAAACAGCGAGATAATTAGTTAAGCATTCGTTTCAAAATAGAAAGTATTGAGTCCACAAATCGAATCAAATACATATATAAATGGCGATGGCAGGAAAATTCATTTTTTCATTGAAACGAACGGCTAAGTAATGAACTCGAAGGTAAAAACGAAAGTTATAATTGCTCGCCGTAACGAAATTGAGAAGTTTCTAAAATTTGCTGAGTATCTGCTAACCGACGCTTAAACGATTTTTGACCTGATTGGTAAAGGTTGGTAATGTTTATCATGTTGTTTTTGTTATTATTTATAGAAAACCCACATAGTATGTCACGCTGATAGAATATATATAATGTATAAGTATGATAAAGCGAAAATTTTCCGACGTCTGTTTATACGGACAGCCAGAAAACAGCTGCCATTTTTCGTAACAAAATTATCATATAATTTTATCAGTTTGAAAGTACTTTAGTCATATAATATGCCGATGAAAGTTATATTCAATTCTATTAATATTTTATATCAATTCAGTATTATGCGATTTTATTCACTATTCTATTCACTTCATTTTTATTCACTCTAATTTTATTCATAAGTTCTTGTTGATCGAATGTTCTAAAATATGATTTAACAAATTACTTAATATTTTTTCCAAAATATAGGTAAATGGTACACCCAAAATTTTAAGGAATAATATATTTTCAGAGTGTCTGAAAGAACAGTTAAATTATACATTTGTGATTACATTTACATAACTTGATGTGTTACCTGATAACTACGAGTATTTGTGATATACTTAGTAACACATCTGTTCTGTTGTCCGTTTTGTAAAAAAAAAGTCTAATTTGTATTGAACTATAAAGAGTTTTCATTCATATCACATAACAGAAGATTCGACTTATAATCTCAAATTCAAACTCGTAAATCTTCATTTTCAAAATGGGACATAGTTGCAAAATATTCAACAAATTTGGATCCGAAACCTCGATTTGGAGTCTGATTGTGAGGTATTATCGTTACAATAGTAATAGATGTGGGTTCGGAGTAATCATTTTAAAAGGAATTAGTTCCTCAATCGTTAAATTAGTAGAATATAAAAGGGAATATTTTTAAATAAGGAATGTGTTGTGTTAGAGCTATTTTTGAATAAATTATACTACAGAAACTATACTTAATATGCAAGACCAGCTACATTTTTATGTTAAATTTGTTTTTGTATTTTTTTTATATTGAAGTTCCATAACTTCAGATCACAACCAGATAGACAACCAGACATTTGGTGACTCAAATTATTTATTTATTAAAGTATTTATGTCATCATGTATCATACATTTTTTTACATTTAAGTTGCAATTTGTTGTTTTTAAAATTATGTCAAATATTGTGAACTTACAAATTACAAAAAAATACTAATAAAAAAGAACCAATTTAAAAATAAAACAAATACTTAAGCTAAAAAAAAGGAGAAAAAAAAATATAAATTTACTATCCACTAATTTAAATGAAGTTGTTAATGAAAAAAAAAATACTTATTTGTCTATTGCAGATTGAGTACCTGCTAAGTGCTTAAAAACGCTTTCTTTAATTTTGACAGTAGTCAGCTACCGGATATATCAAGCTCTGAACAATTAATATCGTTCATCTTATTGTATTCGCAAAGAAGTTGTTTCATTTTTTTTTATTTTTCAAAGGTTTAGATATCAGTTATCAGATTTGTCTCTTGTTAGCAGATGAGCAGTCGTTTCTTATGTCTATATCATAAGCAATTGTAAAAAGACACCTAAAACGACCCTACAAATCGGCGAAGTCATAAAAATAAAGTGTCGTCATCAACTTCATATGTTTTGAACGTTGCCATTAGCACCTGTACTACTCTAACACCCTGCAGTTATATTATTTGTCTTTTTCCTTCGGTGATTTCTATTAAATAAGTGTAATTTTTAGACCTTTCATGGAATTCTCGTTTGACTATCGCCGATTTAAGTGTATTTTAAACTCTATAATACGATGTAATTCAAAAATTGTTAGTTCTTCCAAATTATTTGGTACTCCATTATATGGTACTACTTCAGCTGGCTCGGAATAATACCTTGAACCAAAGCTGTCCAATTACAATTTACTTCGAGCATTCGGAAATCCATTGATTGAAACCGAAACGTGCAATGTGCGCTTCACGGTTTTTCCATCTATGAACGGTGGTTCGTTACCCGGTCCGAATTTCAATACTCCTTCCACTCGTTCAATACACGAAGTGACCAGACGTGGCAGAGACATGCTTATAGAAAATTATAAACATGTTGTTCCGGGGGATTCGTATCCGTCACCCATCGGTGCCCCAGGTGATCTACCAAACGCCAAACGCGCCAACGAGCCCGTCAAACTTAATAGAAAAAATGTGATTAATTATTTATCAATACCATGAATAATTAGAGGATATTTTTTCCCAGACATTTATATATATCCAATCAAATATGTTTACAATAGATTACATTATTGTAATCTATTGTAAACTTGAAATGATTCGCACATTTACTCAATCGAATCGGGAACAACCAACGAATCGATGTTTTATTCATGACATTTCAAAGTTAGACAACCAGACATGTAGGACGGATTCATGTACATTGTACATCTTTTGAATACAGGATCTTGAATCCATTGGATTTTATACAAGATCAAAGACATTGATAACGGCGTAGTTGGGAACATTACCAATGTTGTCAGTTGACATCTGTTCCCGATTTGAGACAATATTTTCGGTATTTGTCAGTTATCAGTATTCGTATTATGATTTGTTTTCGTGGTGACCTTTTATTATGTTAGATCTTAATACATGTCAATTTTAATTTTTTTTTATAAGATATCGATAAATCTGATCCTAGGTGTTTTGTTACACAAACAATTAGACATCAATAAATATTTTTTAAGTTCATTAATCCTTACATAATAATTTAGTAGACCTACCACTAAACGTGCTGCTTAAATGAGACAGCGCGCCGTGAAAGGAACCACAAACCAAAACATCATTATTTTTGTTTTTGTTGATTGTCTAAAAAAGTACCAAACCAATTTCGATAAAAATGGGACCACCTCTGAAATATCCCCTACCAAGCAAAAATAATCATCCAAATCCATCCATAACATGCCGAGTTATCTCGTAACAAACATACAAAAAAAAAATTAAGATACAGACGAATTGAGAACCTCCTCATTTTTGAAGTCGGTTAAAAATAGAAACTAAATGGTACAATAATATGTTAATAATATTTACGAGAAAACTTAGTCCAGTTGCCTAGAAGTCCTTAAACTTAACAGCTTTTTTAAAATCAGAACACGAGACAACTGTACGCAAGAACTTGAAATCGCTTACAATTCTATCACAAAGTGAATCTGTTAGGGATTAACTAGGATCACATCATCTTGTGAGTAAGATTTATCTCTACGTAGCAAGGTGGAAGTCTCGAGCAATCTGTTGAAGCCAATGCATTTGCATCTGAAAGGCGCTATTGAGTTACGAGGTATTGAAGGGGAACGCCTCATAGTCTTTAGACACACAGCGTCCCGTAAAATACTTCAAAGGTTGTTTTAAAGATTACATATACATACATATTTTATGACTTTCAGATTGTGGAAGGTCTTATCTATCGTCGAAAACAAGTGTTGCATTTAACTGCAACAAATACTGACGAAGAATGCCTGGTAATAAATATATAAATTATACTGTAGCGACGCCTTAACGCGTATTTTCAGCATTTTTGAAGCCCTTAGGAACAGCGAGATAGTCAGTCGTTTACAACACTCTGCCCTTCCAGGTCCTGCCAGGGCGTCCTACTGTATATGCCATAAATGAGTTTGAATAAAGACTATGTGATTGAGTATTTATGATTTTATCTGATTATTGACGGGCTCGTTGGCGAGTTCGGTAGAAGGTCTGCCATGCGCATCGATGGGTCGTGGGTACGAATCCCACCGGGACCATATGTTTATAATTTTCTCTAAAAAGTACGTCGACATCTCATCATTGACTGATGTTCTGTGGCTGAGGTATCACCTACCATCAAGTGAACCTCATGCTCGTCTGTCGATATCTAAAAAAAACACGTCTATAAAACTATGCGACATTAATTATTTCTCTCACACACACACCCTATATTATGATTTTAAAGAATGTTAAAATCTCTGCAAAACTTTTATGCCTAAAATACCCCATAAAACTTTATAGCCTCTACTACAATGGCGAATAACTATGAAAAAGATCACCACAAATAATAGCAGACCCAATTCAGCTTTACATATTTTTAGCCGGCCTGCTCCGGGGCGATATCTCATAAATTCGGTATACGGATAAATTGTTAGTTGTTATACAGTACTTATAACAAACAGTAGGTAATTAACTCTTCTTTGTTGAATAAAAACGCAATATTATTAATAATATGGTCGTTGGAAAATAGATTTATTTCTAAACATTGCTAAGCCCAGTACAGATAAATACAGCACACATGGCATGGTCTATATTTACAATAACATTACAACATTATAGAAGCAGTTTGTTTAACTGCTTTTCTAGATGTATGTACGCATAATTTGTATATCAAATTACGTTTGTGTTGGAGTCTTGTTTATAATAAGGTCGTGTAAAAGTTTTGGTACCTTGACAGGGCTGACACGTTAATTATTTATCTGAAGAGGACACTCTATGTCATCGTTTATTTTATTTATGATGGCTAAACATTCCGAAAATTCTTTACCTGATTAAAACATGACGTAGTATGAACAGAAACTGACTTATGGAACATATAACTTATGAAACATTTAGATTTTACACACAGGTCAAAGATAAACCACCAAGTTAACAGTTCCTATAATTCGAAGGAAAGCTTTCTTACCATTTAATTAAGCAGGGACTCAATACCCGTTTATTTACTTTGGTAGTTATACCGGTATAATAAAGGTTTTTGTTAATATTGTTTCGTTTTTATTCATATTGTCAGAAAAATACTGTACTGTGGTAAGTTTAGTGTGTATTACTCTTTAAAACTAATCTCAGTCAGACACGTATTTTTGAAAAAAAAGTTAACCGGTTTCAGTCCCTGTAATTAAGGCCTAGGGGCATTAGTTTATAAATTCTGACTGTTTAGAATAACTATCTGATTCTACATACTGTGGCAACACGTTGTGCTCGATATCAGGGCTGGTTTACACTTAATTTGGTTGACATACAACCCTTGTCGAAATAATCTCTATCCTGCCCTTAGCAGAGTGATGGGTCGAAGTTTGTTTCAGTGTAAAGAATAATGACCTTTTGCCTTGCTATAAACTAAAAATACTATTACGAGTATATTAACATAAAAGATTCAAAGATCAAAGATTGTTGATTGCAATTATTCAAGTTTTCAAAGATAAGATGAGACATAGTATACGGCTACTATGGATTTTATTATATCGAAACCAGAAAATATCTACGGCGTAGCATCAACAGCCCTCTGAGAACTGATAGAGCTACGCTGTAGCACAAAGCCTACGCACTACGAACAAACGCTTTTAGTAATTGCGTTGCGGTCTTTGAAACAATGGTTGTTAATGCCACTTTGTACACAAGTGACGTGTTTATTTATTTCTTTAAGCCTGTTGTTCCCTTCGTTTGACCACTTCTAGCTTTATATTGGGAGGGAGGAATATGGAAATAATCCTGTCTTGGTAACAATCCTTTGTTATAAGTTGAGAAGACCGTTTAATGTAACCTAAAGATTATCAAAAGCTTATGATAAACAAACAGGTTGACATTTCATTATAATTGACACATAACCTATGGCTGTCTTATAAATTATATTTAATAAATTATTAATAATAATTTAATAAATAAACTATATTTATAAGATAGCCATAGGTATTTATAAGGCAGTTTTACATATATTCATAGGGGTAGAGTTGAAAATATTTTAAAGTTTTTCGTTATTAGTTCAAATTTGGACTTTTAAGACTTAGATGTCTAAGATTTTGAAATGTGACGTCACGAAACTTAGGATGTCACACTTTGTCGATCCCCTCCTCCCGACGTACGAGTACCTAATGGATGGTTTCTAATGTGCGATCGCAATTTTAAAGAATTAATAATAGTGATTCCTCACTGATATGGTGCGCTGACGGCTTCCTCTAAGATGGCCACCCCTCCCATATACTTCGATACTTCGCTAGATTGATGACATAAAAATATACAAAAAAAATATTTTAAAAATAAATTAGGTTCAGAACTGATAGCTCAGGCCACGAAAGCTTATAGCTTTTTTAATAATTGATGTCCACTGCAAATCCATATTATATGAGTGGGAAAACAGCATATTCAACACTAGAAATATTTTGTTATTTTTTAAGCCACCAATCTGGCATAACAACGTATGTCGGCTCCGCTAGTCAATACATCAATAAACTTTATAAAAATATCAATAAATAATTGATAATTTATATCAGAGATATAAAATTAATATAAACCCTTCATTTAATCAAGATTTAGCACTCAACTAAGCACTTAAAGTTATTGGGTTTCCAGTCTAATTCCAACTAAGGCACCTTTCAGATAAACGAAGCAACTGATACAACTATCGGCTTTAAAATCTACGAAAATACTTGGGATTCAGTTCGTTAAAAATCGTTAAGCTCGACTCATTCGAAGTAATTAAATTTGTGCAAAGTTTTGATCTAAAATTTTGATTAAATCCGAATTCCCTTATTTGTTTAGGGCTGACCCTTGTATCGAAATAGGTAAAGTACATTGAAATTATAAATTAACAATTAAATAAAATTATTAATTAATTAGTATTATGTAAGCATTCGAGCATATGGTATTTTGTGACCTCTGCCTACCCCAATGAGAAGAGATATGAATGAATGAATGAATTCGGCAAATAAGCTTTTTAAAAAATGTATGTATGTTTGTATAATTTAACTTATTTTATATAAGTATTTCGCTTAACTTCCTTATATAATTCTGATATATTATAAATGATTATGCGATAAAAGTGAATTCTCGAGCCCTTTAGTGGGAAACAAAAAGAATTATGATCTATCATAGCCACTTTCATTATTTAGAGATCTGACAGATATGTTTTTATAAAATTTATTTAGCTCGGCAGGAAGCAGACCTGTAGTTGATATGATCAATCTGAATATGATATACTCGTACATTCATTTACACGGGAATTTGAACTTTAATGCAATTGTGTAGAATACACAATTTGATGTATGAATGATGCTCTGCCCTCAAGGCTTTGCTAGTTTCAGGTATTTTAAAACTAACGGAAGGATAATTTTGTTTTTTTTTTTTATACTCTGCATACTGTGTAGAGAGAATTTTATTAACGAGCACAAGGCTTGCTAGATGCACGGCCTACGATATACATACATTAATATTATATAGTTTTATCCTACTAATTCCTATTAATAACCTACTAATCTTACTAATCCTATAAATTATAAATGCGAAAGTTTGTGAGGATGGATGGATGTTTGTTACTATTTCGCGCAAAAACTACCGAACGGGTTTTGATGAAACTGTATAGTAATAAAGGCTACAATTTATAAAGATTTTGTGTAATTTGGCCATAATATTATGATAAGTATCAAAAAAATCCTGCCCTCTGAGAACCATTTTAAGAAAAAAATTGTCTTAAATAGTTCTAAATAAAAGTCCGCAACAGTACATATACCTACCTTTTATATGAAAGCCAATATATCTCAAATTATGAGCCATAAATACATTTAAATTGCAATACTTTTTTTATCTTGCTAATTTTAGAGTATTAAGCTAATTTTAATCGAAATTAATACATTTGTCGCCTATTACTATTTTATGTAGATGAACTTTGTCTTTCACGCAAAGTAATTTGGACGAATAGTTTAAAAAATATGACGATAAGATTGATTGGAGTGGAGCGCCATTAAGATGAAAAAACAGCTCGGTTAAAAAAAAGGCTACCGTTAGTTCTAATTCTACGCAGAGGAAGTCGCGAAGCTAGAATATTATAAAAAATACAGACTGCAGTCCAACTTCACAATCTGCCCTTCACGGGTTTTAAGTACCTACCTAAAGAATCTTTTTTTCAACTTTTAAGCAAAATATGCTTTAAAATTGTCAGCGATTATATCTTGTATTACTTCGTGTGTCATATTACCTTCTAGGGCTATCGACAAAGTCGTAATGATAACAATCTCGGTACCCTTATGGGGTCAACCCTAAGGACTTGGATAGCGATAATGTCGGACCCTCGTAAAATAACATGTATTCGTCGAAAATTCTGCGAAAAGTATATGTAAATAAAAGAGACAGGAAAAGATTTTGCTTATAAAGTTTCAAAAAATTTCAAAAAATATCTGATCGTTTTTTGATAAACTTTCTTAATTTTTTGACACTAGTAAGGGAATAAAAACTTTTAGGGTATTTCCCGTTGACCTAGAATCATGAAATTTGGCATGAAGCTAAGTCATGTAGCACAAGTAAATGAAAAAAATATCCGAAAACAGTATTTTTTTTAAAGGGTGAATCATAGAGAGAATTTACATAACTAAAAGTTTGAATGATACATCTTGTAAGTATGTACGAGTACATTTGTTGTTTTTTTATTGCGGACAAAGAAAATAAATGAAAACAAAAGGTAAAGGTACTTTAAAAAAACGTAAATCTTTTAGGTAACATTTTATGTGGAAGGCATCAACATGTCAGACGTCAATTTTACTCTCAGTTAAAAATATCTGCAATAGAAAAATCAAGTCGAATTTCGAATAAATATTATCTTAAGCGAACGGAAAGCATTTTTATTGTCAGCGTCGGTTAGCCGCGTTGTTTATGTGCTCTTATTATTTATTATTATAGGCGCAACTAGTGAAGTATTAGTTTAATGTCTATTCCGTTTTATATAGTTATTGGTTGCTGTTTGTCTGAGGTTTGTGCGGGAAGTGATTTGATATAACATATACGTATTTTGGCGCAGTGGTTTTTTCAGATGGGTTGAAGGATATTTATATTTTTCCAGAGATAAATATTTCCAACATCTAGTCACTTCAGCCATTGAACAGAAGTAAGAAATATCAACTGACCGAGTAAAGTTGACATGGAATATTCCTTTTTTTTATAGTATAGGGGGTGTAGTGTTTGCTGTTTGTGTCCAACAGCATGGTATCCAACAGCATGGTGTCACAGGCTCGGCACGCACACAACACGTCCACTCTCGCTCACGGCTCTCGGGATACTGACGTGGTGCGCCAGAGACAGTGTATATATAGACTTTGTGGTAACTCTATATATGTGTATTATATGACTGTGTCAGTGTGTAATTCTACAAACACTACATCCCTTTCTTATTTTAAATTTTATTTAAATTTATGATTGTTTTCATAGTTATGAGATCCATTGATTTTTATAATATAAATTCTATATTTCAGAAATTAGCTTAAGTTATTATGTTTTGTATATTGTGTTCCAGATTAAAACTCTGTTTATCTGATCTGGCGATATGGCTTTCCATTCACCCTCTTCATACTTTCTTAAGATGATAACATTCTAGATCTTTCATCTGTTTCTCTGTTATGAACTGTGGAATCACCACTATCACTTTATGCTTCTTATCTCCACACTTTCTTCCTTTTCGTTTTTGGATTTTGATTTATCATTATTTGACATTGTTTGATTCATGATATATGTATCTCTTTAATTGATGGGATTTTTACTATTTGTAAGCTAGTGATGGATTTCGTAGTTCTATATTCGTTACAAATATATTCGTTACTTGGCAGTAGTCCTAATGAATCCATCTGTCCATCTTTTAGCAGTCAACTCCCGTCTTTTCTTTTTGGTATCCGAGTTCGGTAAATTCACTAACCTTACAAATCTTACAGGTTTTTACAAAGTTTCTTTGTTTTTTTTTTTTTTTACAGCTTTGTTAATACGCGGCCACTAAATTTGTGTGCTGCATCTAATACAGCTTTGCGAAGTTGCTCAAGAAAGGTTTAAATACTTAATCAGTTACATTAGAAACAATTATAACAAACATAAGTTCGTCACCGAATTACAAACTGTTTTAAAATACTTATATATTTGACCAATCGCCGCTTAAAACATTTAATACATTACCAGTATTTTTTTCGGGTACGGTATTGTATAAGTAACTGTGCTCTTTCGAATATAAGCATCAAATTACAATTTTACTTCCAGACTTAAAATGTTGACATTGAGTCTCTTTTTCTGAATGCCCTATTTGGCATCCTTATCTGTATTTACACATAGGATATATGTTTTTGTAATATTAATTGTAAATTTTCTAATTAAGTATTATTTTTTTGTTTTTTGTTGGGATGCCAAATAAATTCATTCCAATTCGTTTCATATATAGTACAAAAGTCCTTCCTTCCAAAAATTCTAATTATGGTTTCAATTAAACCCTCTACTTTCCGGGGACCTGACTACCATAAGGTAATACAGTCTTATTTGGTCTTTTAATTTGATTGAAAGCATTTACACTTTTGTTTCTTAATATTTCCATGTTTCCTCTGTTCCAATGAAATCTATATTTCTTTCTTTATTTGTTTCCCACTGGAAACATCCACTTATGTGATTACTATTTACCATAATTTTATTCTTTCAATGAATGTTCCATATTTATTTTGCTTCTGGTGTCTTTACGGTTCTGCATATATGCGATACTGTCCATTTTTTCTTTTCAAAAATCTTCAAACTTTTTCTACTTCCGATTCAGTAATCGAAATACAGGACTCTCATAAACTTTACTCAGCTTATGTTTAAAATATTCATCAAGCTTTCTATCGATATTATCATTGGATTCTGATTGTTTAACATTGGCACCAGGTAAATTAATGAAAATTTCTTGCACCCCTGAGCTTCCATCTTTTCACCTATAGCAATAGAGGTATTTTCTACTTCTATATTAGACATTTCTAATGCTGCAGTATCGTGCTAGACCCCTTTTTTATATAAGTACTCTATAATTGTCGTTATCAATTTAATGATTTCCTTTTTTTTTTCCAATTTAATGAACTTCCATTTTAAATTCAATTTAATGAATTTCCGTTTTAAATTCAATTTAATGAATTTCCGTTTTAAATTCAATTTAATGAATTTCTGTTTTAAATTCAATTTAATGAATTTCCAACTCTGTACAGCTTTGGTAAGCAACGAGTCAACTTATTAAACAAAACAATATTTTATTTCTTATATATTTAAATATATTTACTATTACAATTGTTGATTTTTAGGTACATATCTTCTATATCTCAATTTTATATACATTTTTAGTGCCACAATTATTTCTATTATTATTTTACTACTAAATGTCAGTTTAATTCGAAAAGTCAATGACACAATGGGGTCACTGAAAATCAATTTTGTTCTCATCACAGCATGTGTAAAACTGCAACCGAGTAGATTCCAGTTCCGGAAGACCAGACCACAGAAATCATAAGTTTAAGTCAACTACATTTTGATTTCATTAACTATTTTATTTTTTGTATGTGTGGTTTTTTTTTAAAATTTAAAGTTTTAATTTCGAAATATATTTATTTCGATATTCTTCCCACCCGATCAATGCTCGAAGTCACCAGACGTGAGGAAAACATGCTTACAGAAAACTATAAACATGTCGTTCCAGTGGGACTCGAATCCACGACCCATCGATGCGCACGGCAGGTGTTCCACCGAACGCGCCAACGAGCCCGTCACTTCGTTGCATATTCAATTTAATGAACTTCCGATGCAAATTCAATTTAATGAACTTCCGTAGCAAATTCAATTTAATGAACTTCCGTAGCAAATTCAATTTAATGAACTTCCGTAGCAAATTCAATTTAATGGACTTCCGTAGCAAATTCAACTTAATGAACTTCCGAACCAAATTCAATTTAATGAACTTCTGTTGTTAATTCAATTTAATGAACTTCCGTAGCAAATTCAATTTAATGAACTTCCGTAGCAAATTCAATTTAATGAACTTCCGAAGCAAATTCAATTTAATGAACTTCCGTTGTAAATTCAATTTAATGAACTTCCGTTGCAAATTCAATTTAATGAACTTCCGTAGCAAATTCAATTTCATTAACTTCCGTTGTAAATTCCATTTGGTGAACTTCCGTTGCAAATTCCATTTCACTCACTGTGTCACAGTTTAGCAATATTTCGTTAAACAAAATGTATATAAACATCACTAAACTGTATTTGATTCAAACACTTGTTGCATATAAGTATAATACCTGTAGAAAATACAATCGAATCTGAAAACAAATCATTAATAAATGATTAAAACAACATTTCACATTTTATATGAATACTTGTGAGTGAGGCGTACCAATTGTAACATATATAAATCACAGGTACTCAAAGACAAAAGATAGAAGTTGGCCGCGACACATCCGTTATTGCACTACTAAGCAACAACCTCTCAATCAAACTCTTCAATCTTTCAAAACTACGCTCCTAAGTATAATTTATCACTGTGATAAATCCATTAGTTATTTTCTTGTATTTATCAATTATTTACTGTATGTTTTGTTAAAATAATATGTATGTCAATAGCACCACCTACTGTTACCCTATCAGCCAAACCTATTTCAGATTAGCCAGTACAGGTTGCCTGCCCCTTTTATTTCTATTAGATATGGGCGTTTTCGCTTTTATTCACAAACGGCCATGTAACCGATATACAGTTTTCATATCGATATCGAAAACCGTATTCAGATATCGATATAAATTACTAAGGTTTGCAAACGTTAACATGATATGGGCAAACTAGAAACGAACTCAAATCGTCTTTCACTCCACCTATCGATCGCCTGACCAACCATTTAGAAATTTGACACAATTGAAATTATTTGTTAGTCAATAAACAATTTTATCATAAAAAAATTGTTAAGCGCACTCTTTAGCATCCCAATAATTATCAGTAAAATAATAATTTAATATATTTCCTGATAATATTTTTAAACGTGGCATACTTGTCAAAGAAACTAAACCTTATTCACAACCTTGCAAGCCATGACATATTCGCTTCATCTCTTGTACGCCAGTACACCAATACGCAATTAGAAAGATATATAACGAATATGGAAGCCTTATATCGTTTGTGTTTTGTTCGTTATAGCGGTCTTTGAGTTCTAATACAACCCATTATCATGTTTTCGCGCGCCAGTTACGGCTTTGACAAGTTTTCGTGATAACGGTTATTTTAATAAGTATATCGATACGGTATGGCATGTAACACATAACCGCCATAAACCACGCTTTGATATATCGAACTCATGTCTAATTTCTATTCATGTTTTATTGAATTTTTTGCAACAAAGTTATACTTCATTTCATTTAAACAACTGTTTACCAACTACTATTAACAGCCAAGCCATTTCCAAACAACTGTGATTGTTACCAGACTTAATCTACGATTGTCGCGTGCTAAACGGGTTGCACGTATTTATTATCCAACAAAACACAATTTGACGTTTCACAGGAAGGAACTAACCTTGAAAAGTCACTACCAAATTAGATCGTATTATCTGTAATTCTTTTAGTATATCACTAACACACTTATTATTAATAGACATTTATATCTCGTCACAGTAACAGGTATAACAGATATTACGCTCGACTGATGTCAGACTCATGTCTAAATACTAGCGGTATACGTTTTCCTGCTAGAATATTGACTATATTTTGTGAAAATATTTCTAGATTTGAATATACCATTTTCCTTATTCTTTTCTTTGTCTAGTATGTGACACTGACACTGATTTGGATTGGACATCAATTATTACAAATAAGCTACAAGCACGCGAGCCGTCAATTATTGTGCAAGATGGCGGAATTCCGAATCCAATCCATTCCGAAACTAACTTTTTCTGCATATATTCTTCCTGAATTTTTCGACATTTTAATAGTTATTCCATTATTCGCGACGTATACCAATCCAACAAATAAGTATCACTAAACTATCGGTGTAGCCTTTCTTGTTTTACAAGTGGCATAACCAACAAACAACATAGTATTAAAAGGTTACAAGGAAGAAACTGTACAAAATATATTGTCGAATGCAATCCTGATGTGATTTAATAGTAAAAATCGGAACGGATATCTTGCATAATTGAGATTCAATTACGCAGCGCATGTATGTGAATTACTATCTGATGTTAGCTAATTAAACTATCTAACCATTGTTATAATAAGATAACACCTCAACTATAAGCAACATATTATTATTATTATTATTTTTTGCCATGTAGGTCAAAAGGTCGTGTTACTAATGCACCGACAACAACTGAATAGAACCATTAAGATCCGTAACGACCGTTCCGTAAACGCGTCCGATCCGGCGCCCCAATATTTTTTATTGCATAAACACGACAAATAATTTAATTAGTTGCTATGAAACAATAATACTGACAGTCGATATCAATTACTATTCTATTAACCTCAATGTTATTAAAAAGAGGGTAGATTTGAGTTTTGCCTCTCTTGAACGACTTTTCTTAGCAAAGCAATGCCTTTCGATCTAGCAAATTATAATACTAAGCTATTGAGTGCACCCAGTAAACAGAATGAGTGAATGAATAATATGGAAATAACTTGTATGAGTTTTATAACAAAACCACTTTTTATCCTTTCCTTTTTAGAAAATTAATGAATTTGTTTTACTGGCCTTTATCCTCGTCGCCATTTGTAGTGTTTGCTGTTTGTGTCCAACAGCATGGTATCCAACAGCATGGTGTCACAGGCTCGGCACGCACACAACACGTCCACTCTCGCTCACGGCTCTCGTGATACTGACGTGGTGCGCCAGAGACAGTGTATATATAGACTTTGTGGTAACTCTATATATGTGTATTATATGACTGTGTCAGTGTGTAATTCTACAAACACTACAGGGGGCAAACGGGCAGGTGGCTCACGTGATGGTAAGTGATTACCCCCGCCCATAGACATCGACCGGCGAAAGCTGCTTCCACAGAGTGGTTGTGCGATGCAAGAAGTGTCTCAGGAATCGCGCAGTTGTGGACTTCCAAACATCGAGTTGGTATGCGTAAAGTGCAGATCGTGTGTTTCGGTTTCAATCTATGGGTTTCCAAATGATCGAATTAAAAATAAGTCGACTGTGCTGTCAGTCAGAGGCGATTCATAATCACGCGATTCCTAAAGCCCTTAATACCTCGCACAACCATTCTGTCGAACCTCCTTTTGCTGGTGTTTTATTCCGAATCTATTCTTATTTTAAAAGCCGGCAACACATCTGGTGTTTCTGATGTTCAAGAGCAGTGATAATTATTTACTTTTAGATGAGCTGCCTGTCCGTTTGGCTCCTCTTATTATATGTATAAAAAGTCTTGTGACTCACAAAATAAAAAATGCCTTAAATTCCTTGGATTCATATCCTTTTATTTCTTAGTAATATTGTTTGTAGGTATTTTGGTGGTTTTAATTATTGTTGATGTGAAATATTAGTTAGTGCTTTATTCAATTGTTAGTTTTAATTAAAATAGGTTATTGTGTAGGAACCCATGTACGAGTATCCTCTAAAGATTTCCAAATATTTCTGTCCAGCTCGCCTACCATGACCATCAAGAGATATCTCGCAGACGAGTGAAGACAAATTTACATAAAGGATATCTCGACATCGACAACTTGATAGCCAAGATATCTCAATCGGCAAATATCTCAACTTTTGAAATTAGAAGTAGTAGAGTTTTAAGTGTGTCTTGTTAGACTCGGAATAAAGAGATAATCGATTAAAGACGAGAAAATATTCGACAAAATTTTGTCGAGTCATTGTCCCAGTGTGTCGATGGTATTCCTTTATATCGCATGGCAGACATACTATGTATGCCTATTCCAAAGGTAAAGGCGTGAAATATGTATATGTTTGTATCTATGTATTTGGATGCATACGAAAGAAAACCCATGGCTAAAGAAGTACCAATTTCGCAATACCAGCGTGAACCTTCATTCAGCCGGATAGGATCAGAGGGGTGAGCACGAACAACTATCGAAAAAGTATTCGTTTCGTCCATATGTCATTTGTATGAAATTTTAAATCATTTCTCATACAAATGACAGCTCGACAATACGAATACTTTTTCGCAAGTTGTTCGTGCTAGGCCCTCTGCTTATTAACACGTTCCCTGTGTAGCTAGGTTTATGGGTACGACCCCATACGTGTAAACGTAAATTTAGATTATATTCGCGATAGGTAAAGAAATGATACGGCATGACCCCACTCCCTCTTTTTGACCTCATTCCCCATCCATGGGTCATACACGTAGGATAAGAAACTCAAAATGCACCACCACTGGGTCATGCACTGTGAACGTGTTAATTTCCTACATTAAGATTTGAGTTCATTACTTATTTATATTATGTATTGCAAAGAGATCTCTAACAAAACAGCTAAAACCTAGTTACGTGAATTGAACTTGGAGAACGAGTCCCCATAAGCTATAACACTTGATATACTCTAGTTTACTTTGTTTCATAGCCAATAGAAATGTTAGGGCTGCCCCTGCTTAGTTTTTATTATAATTATTAAATCAAAATATATTTTATTAAATGTTGTCAGAATATTGGCATAATTTCCAAAAACAGTTCAGTTCAGTTCAATCGATAGAATTGTCATCATAGGACCGCAGAGGCTTAGGCTTCCGTTGCGGGAAAGTCCTAAATGAAGTTCATAATATTATGTGAAAGTTTGTGAGGATGTTTGTTCACGCAAAAACTACTGAATGGATTTTTATATGGCTTTAGCTACAGTATTATTTATACACCGGAATAATAGCAATATTGGCCAAATTATAACGATCAAGTAAGTCGAAAAAAAACTTACTGAGAAGTACATCGCCCAGCAAAGTGTGCACGGGTCAGTCGGTAAGTCCACATAAGTCTGGCGGCACTGTTCTTTGTGTGCTGAAGCCAATAAACCATCTTATCATAAAGTGGGTGAAGTCGTATATCATTGACTAGTAACACACCCCGGCTTCGCACCGGAGTTAAATCGTAACAAACATACATGCAAAGAAATAAATGTTTCCTCTTTGCCTGACCAAAACTACTAATACAACTATATTGATTTACTAAAAAAAAAACACTAAGACGATGCCTATTAAACTCATGTCACATAACTACATTATGCGTGTTTTAGGCTGAATTAACAAACTTAAAAACAGGAACTGAGCATCACAGTACAGTTACTGCGTTCGAGACGATATACAAAGGAAAACAAATTAAATAACTCTTAACTGACAACCCTATTACGCGCGAAGTAAACTTTGCCGCTGATACATATTTATCAGACATTTAACCAAAAGAAAACATCACCGAGTAACCTTCTCTCATAGAATAACAAAGGGAATGTTATATTACTGTCTCTTGTTGACACGAGTATCTCTATATGAATTAAATTTTAATGGGAATCGTCCATCTTAATACCTCAGAGCAATGACTAAATCAATTAATACTATGTCAATGGATTCGTCCATTATATTTTTGTCCGACCGGCATTGAACACGCTCGCTATAGTTGATGATCTGGGTTTTTAATGTTAGATATCGACAGACGAGCATGAGGTTCATTTGATTTACTTCGAGCATTCAAAAATCCATATACTGAGACTAAAACGCGCAATGTGCACTTCACGGTTTTCATCTATGAACGGTGGTTCGTTAGCCGGTCGCAATTTCGATATTCTTCCCATCCGTTTAATGCTTAAAGTGACCAGACTTGGGGAAGACATTCTTACAGAAAATTAAAACATCTCACAACGACCCATCTTGCGCAACGACCCATCTTGCGCAAGGTAGGTATTCTACCAAACGCGCTTCATGCATGCACGTCTCTTTTATGTATTAATAAAATACTATACTAATATTATAAAGAGGAAAGATTTGTATTTTTGAATGTTATGAATAAACTCAAAAACTACTGGACCTATTTTGAAAATTCTTTCACCAATTGAAAGCTACATTATCAGCGAGTAACACAGGGTATTGTTTTATGTATAGTACATAGACATTGCACCCGTGTGAAGCTGGGGCACGTTGCTAGTAAGTAATAAAATAAACAAATAATGTTTATTTTATTACTTTGGAAATATGTATAAATTAGTTACCAGTTAATAGCGTTATAGCTATGTGTGTTATCTAAATTATAATAATTATTAAACAAATCTAAACAAAATATGCGAGTTGAAAATAAATTTCTAACATCAGTTTATGTATAAGTTTCTATATAGGTAAAAGTCTGTTTTTTACTTCGAGTCAGTAAAATGACAACTACAACTGTCACTGATACAAAAAAGGGTGACCAACAACAATAGTGATGTTCGTCAATCAATAGACTTAGACATGAGTCATGCTTTATTTTATTTTTTTATTATTGTAAATATGTATTTAATAATATGATTGAAGAAATATGGACCTTACCAGCATATTAAAATTGCTCACTACATTATATATTTTCTCATTATTACAAAAAAGTGTTTAGAGATTCAAGGGAATTAAGTAAAACAATACAAGTAGTTTTATACGTTTTTATTAATTTACAGTGTCGTTATTGATTCCGATTCCGATTCTGATTCGGTGTATTCAGAATCGGAATCAGTTACATTTATAACAAATGAATGAAATATTAAATTAAAATATTAAATTAATTTTAATGTCGACTAACTTTTAATTGTAAAAACTTGATTCAACCACATCACTATTTATTTGGGACAAAAAACTTGCAGCACTGGAAATGTCATTTTACTGACTCGAATTAAAAAACAGACTTTTAATGTAAATGCAAACAATCAATTCATATTATAATTAATAATGAATATTAAAATTTCATGCAATCACTATAAAGAAAAATATCCAAAAGCAAAGTTTACTCAGACGATAGAAGATGGCTAGACAAATAAATTTAAAACAGATTTGGGTCATTAGATTTTCATAGAAATTTCTGTTCATCAAATATTTAATCGTCTCCTTTATTCAGTGTAGTTATTCGAATTTTGAATTAGAGATTTCGTCTTCGTTTTACTGGAAAACTAAAAATATTATTAAGATTACCTTTGTCAAAATGGATCTTATCAAATCAGAATTAATATAATGAATAGGTAATCGCATTTTTAATCATTAAGTATAATTTCTTTATTTTTCATTTTAAAAAGGGTAATTTTTATTTTGTAAAGGTTAAACAAATTTGAACAATCGAAGCCATTAGACGATAATAGAGACTGATATTTCGTAACACGTCTAGACTGAAATATTTTAAATAGTAGATAAATCGTGAATTTAAAACTTAAAAAAAAATATTCTTTGAATAACGTTATGTTTAGGCAATAGATGGATAAATAAGAACAATGCTCATCTGTCGATATCTAATATTAAAAAAATAGTTTCACGTTTGTGTTTAAGATTCGCGATGTGTTCTTTGTCGGTTTCAAATACAACATATTTAATACTATGACAATGTTCATACAAAAGAATAGACAACATTTCACAAAAAAATTCCTAAGCATTCTAAACATAAAAATATAATTAAATCGCGTTTAAAAGATATTATATTAAACTTATTTAATATCATTTGTAATAATTAACAGTTTTTAAATATAAAATAACTTGATGTTGGTAATAAAGCCTGATAATTCAAGTTTTGTATCAGAATTGAGGACATGGCTATTTCTTTTCTGACATATGAGTTCTATCAATCTTTTACTTCGAAGGAAGGTCATTAGTTATCCTACATATGTTGTGTGTATTTCCTGTCTCTGATGTTTATTTCCAAATTCAATGTTTTTTTTTTGTTTTGTTTTGCTTGCGTTCTGATACGCGATCTATCCGAATATCATGTTCTAATCCGAAATTACATGTTTATATTTTTTTCTTCGTTTGGTCGCTGTAGTTATTAGATTAGGGAGTGTGTAAGAGAAAGAGAGAAAAATGTATCTATTCACTGTTACAAAGAATAATCACAAATGCGTACACTTCTTGGCGTTACTTTACATATAAATATTTTTAGTTTGAATATAACAAACAACAAACGAAATCAGAGCCAGTTAGTGGTTCGACTGGTCGGGGATCCTCCCTTTAGGTTGGATACTTTTTACGAACAAAGACACTTATTTTTGGATAAAATAGTCTAAAACCTCACCATATAACACCAGGGCGGAGGGCGTTAAAAATTAGCTACAAACATCAGGTAAAATCGTCACGACCCCTAAGGGCGATTGACGAAACAAATATTTTCATGCAAGTCGTTCGTGCTAACTGCTAAGGCCTTTGAAAACTATATTGTAAATATGTACAGTGTACACCTACGTATAACATCCTTATTTAAAGCCACTTCTTCCAATTTCACTGAGCTAAATGTTCACTTCAGTCAGGTGTGACAAAGGTTGACAGCGTTGTAATCACTGAGAAGCTGAATAAGTTAACCCTCATGGTTTCTTAAACGTTCCAGCAAGTAGAACTAAATTCTTTCTTTAAGAATTCCCAGTAATTAAAAAATACCAGTGAGCTCATATGAATTACAGAACTATTTACGAACATAAATACAGAACTATTTTTGACGGGCTAGTTGGCGCGTTCGGTAGAACACCTGCCGTGTGCATCGATGGGTTGAATCCCACCGGGAAGACATGATTATAATTTTCTGTAAGCATGTCTTCCACACGTCTGGTAACTTCGGGCGCTGAAAGGAATATCAAAATTCCGACCGGATAACGAACCACCGTTCATAGATGAAAAAACCGTGAAGTGCAAATTGCGCGTTTCGGTTTCATTCTATGGATTTCAGAATACTCGAAGTAAAAGTAGGTCGACAGCGCATAATTTACTGCTGTTCGGTGGCTGATGTGCCACCTACCATCAAGTGAATCTCATGCTCGTCTGTCGATATCTAAAATAAAAAAAAATGAACAGCGATGTTAAAAAGATCCTCATCTCAATGGTAACTATATATCGATTAAGAGTTTTGTGGCGCAGTTTTCGTGTACTTTTATTGTTTCTTTCAAAAGCTTTCTTTATTATTATTATTATTTATTTATTCATCAGATAAAATAATCCATTTTGTTAGTAGAAACTTAGAAACGTAGTTTAGTGTTAGTATACAAGTACAATTTTTTTTTAAAGATCAAAACCACGAGAAAGTCTATGCGTACACTAGTCGATCCGAACCGACGAGTGTATGCATAGACTTTCTTCTTTGTCTTTCTACGTCATTATTAATATTTTTCAGTTTCATAAGTTCAGAAAAGATTTGTTATTTAGATATTTAGCTATTTTTAAGGCTTTTTCGGGTATTTCAAAAGGCGGATTTTTTACCTGAAGCAGAAATACCAAGTATTATAATAGCCATGACGGGAAACTTCAACTTTGCTCGAAAATTTCTCATTTAAATAAATTTTATATTTTTATACTTTAGAAATCCACAGATTGTCACCCAATTAATTAAATTTAATACTAATACGGGGTGTATTAGTATTAAATTTAATTTACCCTTTAAATAATTTCCTTTTTATTCAGGTAAATAACAAACTGAAAGTAGATCAAATATTAATTAATGCATCTTTCAAGTTAATTTGAACTGTTAATTTAACTGACATAAACTCAAATAAACTACTATCAGGTGCTAAATATGCAAATTTTATCAGCAAGGTAGAATTCATGACTTCTATAAAGGTTTCCGTTACTGAATTCAGTCGTGGCGTATGTGCAAGTGTTACAACATGTTAATTCTTCTCTACACCTTACTTTTTACTTCCGGTAAGATTTATTATCTATATTTAAAAAAAGAATTATATATTAGAACGAGATTTGGCAAATATTTTCCGAAAGCTGATTGTCTTTCCCTAGTCCTGCGCTGTGTTATTATTGTATCCAATATATTATGTTAATTAACGATTGCTGACCTATTTTAAATATTACAATTGCATATATAGTAATCCTTAAACTGACGATTGCTTGTTTTTAGGGTTCGGTGCCATAAACGGAACCCTTATTCTTGACTTTTAATAAAAACTAAAATAAAGCAGACATAGATACAAATATATAGGATAATGTAGGATGGCACATAACAAATGGCCCAAAATTGCAACAGAATGGCTTCCATCCTACATGGTGAGAAAGGTTGAAAGACCAAAAAGAAGATGGGTGGACGAAGTGTGTGTATGTGGGAAAAACATGGTGGAGGGAAGCATGGGATAGAGAAGCTGGGGGAGGCCTTTTGCGATCAAGCAAGCACAACGAAATAGATTAAACTTTAAAATAAAAAAATGTAATATTACATGTAATCAGTCATCATCAGCCTTTATTGCACGGCTTTATTATTATTATTATTCTTATTAGATACAAATATTATTTCTAGTCGAGCTTCATTAAAATGTTGTTAATGTTACAGCATCCTCATCATTCTTGGATCTAGATACTCGTATAGCTGGAGGAGAAGATGCCGAATATATACCATGGATAGCGGCACTGTCTTATGGTGTCGTCACAAAGTTCCAGTGTGCAGGGTCCATTATAACAAACAAGCATATTCTTACCGCGGCACATTGTATTAGCGCTGCTTATAAAAATGGCAGTTTAGTTAGGTAAGATATTACGCACCTTAAAATAAAGAAGACCTCATCCAAACGTGTTTTTTGATAAATGCTTAAAATATATTCAAAGTTTTGGACAATTCTTAATATTTCAATTATAAAGGTTAGTAATATTGGCAAACATCACAAATTTAAATAACATAACTTTTACCGTATTAAAACGCAAATAACTATTTATTCCGACGTTTTGAATGGATTCCAGCAAACGGGCAGACTGAAAGGTGACAGATATCTGATTTGAATTTTCACAAATTTGCCATACTAACGCCATCTGTTCCTATTGAATTGATATTTGCTGTAATTTTCATTCTTTTCTTACCCTTCCTCCTCCCCTAACGTACATAATGTGGTTTTATATTAATAGCCCCTACCCAAAATCACGTGTACGGTAAAAGTTCCTTATTCACGGTGCCTTTATTCGCGGATAAAAAAAATAAAAGTTCTTTGAACCCTTGCCTAATGATAATAATTAATCAATAATGTTAAAAACTTTCATTCAATTGATTTTTATTTTGGCGCCTAGGGATGTATCCCATATAAATGAGCATTTTATATTCACGGTTTCTATACTTGTGATGACTGGTCGGACTTGAATTCGTAAGTGCGTGCTTCTAATTCACCATGCCTACTACTGATAGAGGACAAATCTTTGTTTTTTTTATTATTATAGTTTATTACTTAAAGATGTCATGTGGAACATGGTGTAATGGTTGCAGCTCCTTACGAAAAATTTGTAAAACAAAAAATTTGGCGATTAAAAGGAGTGGCGGCGAGTTTATTGCCAGTTCTTCTCGTCCGTTCTACGCCCTTGATTTGAGAACTGGCAGTAAATGTAAAATTAGAAGCATTTAATATGTATTTTTTATTGACATTCATAAGTGTACATTATGTTACCTAAATGAATAAATGATTTTGAATTTGGATATATTCGCGGCGGCATATTTTTTGTAACAATTTACGGTCGCAATGGTGAGTGTAGGTCACTGCTTTTTCCGAATCCTCCTTTCGTGCCTCAACTAATTTTTATTTTTATTATTAAGACATAGGTTTTCATTCATTTTTGTTTATTAGAAACTGTTTTACAGCTCATACATGGCAACCGTTGGGATGAACACTATACGAGTAAATGGTACTGGACAAAACTACGATATTATACGCAACTATACCCATCCTGATTACAAGATGTCTGTTGTGAAGAATGACGTGGGGATCCTCGTTACTAATACAAGCATTGTTTTCTCTTTGTGGGTGAAACAGATTACTCTTAATTTTAACACTATTGGTGTTGGAATCTATGTGGTTGTTTATGGTTGGGGAAGTGCAACAGTAAGTATTGATTTTAACCCTAGACCTCATGTATCTCTTTTTCTGCCCTCAACCTCATGACTGGGGTTCGAGCGCACCCCACGCGTTTTTCGATCATAAAACCGGCCCTATGGTGATAAAAATACTTTTTCATACACCATTCTCCATTAAGGAAGAGAACGGTACCCGGAACATCTAATTTTGTACATATTTAACATTCGAAAAACCCATTCGAAGACTGAAAACCGGAAATCGTAAGCGAAAAACTCATTTTTTAAATAAAAAATGGGGTGCGTTCTCACCCCACTCATGAGTTCTAGGGTTAAATCAACATAAAGTAACGTAAGATATAATTAAAGAAAGTGTTTAATATTGTCATAAATATTAATTATTATCTATGCGAGGCGGCTCGATGGACAATTAGTTCGCGTGCCTACCACCGGGAGCGCTTGCGCCGGTTGTCATTGCTTCGCGCAAGAAGATCGAGAACGTATCGAGTGATCGCACCACACATGCTTGTGGATTCTATTTCTATTTACATTTTATGTGAACCTTGAGGCTCCCTAGCTGGAGTCAGACACCAGGCTGTGTCATATACTTATATCAATAATTAAGTGAGTATTGTGGTTGATGCTGAACAATAATATTCTGAAGCCCGGCGCCGGTCTACGAGCGATAATTAATAAGTTTCCCGGTAAGTCCGTAGGTTTCTTACGCTACTAATAATGTCCGTCGTCTCTGCCTAGCATATTTGGGTTAAGTTAAGATATATTTAATACTTTCAAATAACATCTAATAAAATACAGTCCACTTAAACAATAATAGCAAACAGAAAGATATAAGGAAAATATAACGTAAGACTAGGCGGTATGGTCGAAAGACTTTAGCCTGCCCTATGGGCGAAAATAATAATAATAATAATTAAATCAACATCTTTGAATTCTTCAAATACCAGATGCTGTGCGCACTGATAGGTCGTGGGTTTGAGTCCCACCGGGATGACATGTTTATTTTCTGTAAGCCTGTCTGCCCCACTAACTTCTGGCATTGAACGGGTAGGAGTAATATCGAAATTCTGACCAGGTAACATGTAACAGGTCATAGACAGAAAAAACGTACATATAATGCGCGTTTCGGTTGTAATCTATGGATTTCCGAATGCTCGAAGTAAAAAATAGGTGGACAGCGCATCGTTGATTGATGCGCTGTCAACCTACTTTACTTTTATGGCTGGGGGATACCCCGAGCATGAGATTCACTTGACGGTAGGTTATCCGGTTATTAGGGCACCTATTGCCGATATCTAACATACATATTTTTTAAAAGCAGTCGAAAATTTTTAAAAGAAATCGTCATACATATATATGAATATAAATTATAAGAATTACAAATTTTAATTGACTTTAGTGTTTCATAATTTATTATTATCAAACTTAGTACATATTATATTTTTGAGACTTTCAAAAGTTCCTTTGAAATTCAAAGACTACAGAGTAAGGCATAAAGTTCATTGCAAAGACGTTAGTAACTTCAATAATCTTTTGAGGGATATGAAACATGAACTTTCTAATTCGAGAAATTAATATACGAGAATATTTAGTTCTCAAAGGAGTTTATTGCGACACTAAAGGTAGTTACTTAGATAAGCAAAATTGCGATATAAGTTTTCTGTTTATGAATTACTAGCGATCCGCCCCGGCTTCTCATGGGTGTAATGTAGATAAATTCAAATTCAAAAATCATTTATTCATTTAGGTAACACAATGTACACTTATGAACGTCAATAAAAAAAGACATATTAAATGCTTCTAATTTTACATTTACTGCCAGTTCACAAATCAAGGGCGTAGAGCGGACGAGAAGATATGTACTACAACATAAAACAAAGCATATGTTACTCTGATAATGCAGCTTTCTATTGATGAAATGATTTTTAAAATCGATCAAGAAGTTTTTGAGATAAATCGTAACAAACAAACAAAAAATATTTCCTCTTTATAATATTAGTATTTGATAATAAAAAAACACAATTAATATTAACTTTTGTTTTACAGTGATTTTCGTTCAAAATAATATTAAACATTTTCAGTATGTAACTTTCTTTTTTCCGGCTTAGCCTTAGGACAAATTAAACTTTGTCTCTCTCTTACACTCCACCGGACCGCCTCAGTGTCTTAGTGGTGAGTGCGATGCGTTTATCACCGGAGGTTCTGGGTTCGAATCCCGGGGAAACAATATTTTTATAAAATTGTTTCGGTCGGGCATGGCATAGAGGGCTGATCACCTACTTGCCTGTAAAGAAAAATGATCAGTGAAATAGACACAGAAATGGGTCTGCCCCATGCCCCACTAGGAGTCTCGGGAATTCACACTTCACTCTCTCTTACAATGATAATTTTTATTTTAATAATAGAAGGTAGTAAATTTGATTATTTTTCTGTAAGTATATATATACATTTACATGTATTTTTTTCATCATAAATTCGTGCTAAATTTAGCATACCTTACCTTAATGATGAAGACGAAATTGTATTTTTTAGGTGAACGGTTATTTAAGCAGAGAATTACAAGAACTTGAGATGATAACAGTAAACGCGACGTATTGCTTTGAAGAAACTCGACGTGTGGGCAAAGAGTTGGGGATTGTTCCACCCTACATAGATATACAGAAAGAACTGTGTGCCTATAAAGCTGAAGGTTTCGGTACTTGTAAGGTAAACTAATTGCTTTTTTTTAAAGGCTTGTCTAATTTGTATCACAGTAACGAACCACGGTTCATAGATGGAAAAACCGTGAAGTGCACATTGCGCGTTTCGGTTTCAGTCTGTGGATTTCCGAATGCTCGAAATAAAAATTAGGTCGACAGCGCATCATTGACTGATGTTCTGTGGCTGAGATATCACCTAACATCAAGTGAACCTCATACTCGTCTGTCGATATCTGACATAAAAAAACAGCCTAGGAAGTTATATAATTTTATGTACCTTCCACGTACCTTATGCACACACAAGTTTTGATTAAATCGCGTTTTAATCCGGTATACAGTATTTTATTTAAATGTGTGATACTCGCGTTAATAAAAGACAATATTATATCAACATGTTGTCCCGGTGGGATTCGAACCCACGACCCATCGCACACGGCATGTGTTCTACCGAACGCGCCAACGAGCCCGTCATAAATTATGTCAATATTCTTGCTATCCTCGTTCACCAACTTGTTTTATCTGCAATTTGGTGAATACCAATAAGCCACAAAGGTGGTATACTTCAAATAATGGCTTACATTTATTCCAGGGAGATTCAGGCAGTCCCCTGGTATGCGCTAAAAACAGCGAACAGGTAGGCCTTACCTCTTGGGGAGTCCCCTGTGCCCTGGGTGCTCCTGATATCTTCACGCGAATCAGCAACTATCAGGACTTTATATTTAGTGTCCTCGATGAGACGGGCGATAGAGAACAATTGAAATACACGAATAACAGTTGTACTATTAACAATATTGATGATTAAAGTGTTGATATTGCTAACTTTAAAACTATGAAATCTATCTACATATATAATCTATCCATTATGAAACAATTGTTTATTTTTTTCAAATATTTAGATTAATAACTAAGAAACTATGCTACATATTTAACACAATATAGGTTAAATTATAAAATTAAAAGAAATGGAACGCAGAATACATTTTGATTTTGGAGAACCAATAATTTAGTTTTTTTTTTAAATTTTAATAATATAACGTTTACCGGATTCAAACGCAATTTGTTTTGTCTGTACGTGACTGTTGACAAGCATTTCAAACGTCAGAATAAATAATAATATATCGCGTTTTAACCCGGTGACAGATATTTTATTCTACATATTATTTAATCTATACTAATATTATTAAAGAGGAATGATTTGTATTTATATCTATATATATAAAAGAAAGTTGCGTTAGTTACACCGTTTATAACTCAAGAACGGCTCGATTTTAACGATATCTTATTAGTTGGATTCCTCTATGTCCGGAATAAGATATAAGCTATTAAAATATTGGAAAAAATCAAGAAAAAAATATATGCATAAAATTAATTATAAAATAAATTAGATTCGGAACTCCGCCATCTTGCTTTTTTGGAACAGATGTCCACTGCAAATCAGTGACATATTAGACAATTATTGTGGGTAAATGGGCATATTCAAATTTAAGGATAATTATATAATTTCGAAGCCAAAATTGTGGCAGAACAACGTCTGCGGGGTCCACTAGTATGTTATAAATAAACTCAAAATCTACTGGACTGATTCTTTCACGAGAATTTGATTTTTTATCAGCGAGTAACATAGGTTAATTTTTGTGTTTAGTACATTTATATTGCACCCGCGTGAAACTGGGGCATTGATAGTAAATTATATATTTTAATATCATAATACTAACTCAATGTAACTAAATATCATTATGGAGCCGATATTTATCAACTCTATATCTCCACTTAAGCGTATTTTTCCTTTTCCAGTCCTATACTAATACTCTAAACCTGGTAATCTGGAAGAGTTTTTTGAAGCCTTTGTAGTTTTAATTCTCTTAGAAATAAAGTAGTATTCTTTAGGCAATAAAGATGTTTAATAAATATATTTTAAATTTCAGTTTTTTTATATGATGATCACATTTACACTAATATTATAAAGAGGAAAGCTTTATGTTTATGTTTGTAACGAATAAATTTAAAAAATACTGGACTGATTTTTTTTTAAACATTAGAATGCCACATTCTCCCTTCAGTAATATAGGTTATATATTTTGTGAGTAATATATCTAGTACATACATTGCACCCGTGCGAAGCTCGGGTGTGTTGCTAGTTAATATATATAAATTAATTAGAAATAAGACATAGGAATTCAAAAGAAATGAAATTATAGAATATCGCTAATAGTAATATAATTTAATATGCAAGCCATGCTAGGTGGAATTCAAGATTTTCAATCATTTAATACCATGTCAATGTTTTCAAAACAAAAACTATTCATAGTTTAAGCAAATCAAATTCAGTTTAGTAACGCCTTTAAAATGAAAAAATATTTATTTTCTTCAACAATGAAGTTATTATAACGTTCTTTGCAAAGTCTTTGTTAGAAGTCAGTGCAACTGTCGAGAAGCATCTACAATGAAACCTCACTCAAAAGATCACTTGTAACATTAAAAAGTATTCAAGCTCGTTCCAGATTCCTTCAAAGCCTTCGCAATAAAGGAATTTAAAACAACCTTTAAACCTCGCGAACGTCAAACCATTTTCACTTTCAAAATCTGAGCCGATGAAAAGGAATCGACTGAAGAGCGATCAAACGATAAGCCGATATTGTGACGTCCTTTGTATTGGGGAATATTGTCATGTATTGGTATGAAGAATTTTTATTACATTTTCTATTCCATACCTATATATTCTTATATTCTGTGGCTTCGTATAACCTTAAGCAGCTTGCGTCAAGTAATCAGGAATTGTGATATGTATTGATTAAATTCAACATATTTTAAACGTAGGATATGTATTCAATAATCTGATACTTGTGCAAGTGCAACACCAGGGTTGCAAGGGTTGCAGGTGCGTTGCCGGCCTTAAAGGAATGAGTAGGCCCTTTTTTAAAGGTCCCTAACTCTCTTATCAATTCGGAAATACCGCTGGTGTAAACTGGTTAAGGCTACTATGTAGTAAATGCGCGAGGCAGAAAATTCCTAATTTATATAATGAAATTTCAGTTATCACCATGCTAAATATCATCCAAATTTTTTGAGTCATTTTTTCTTTTTTTATCTTTGCAAGATTGTAATAATATCGTTATATATTTATGATAGTATAATTTTATTTTTTCTTGTAATGATAAAAACAAAACAATAAAAATGGCGTATGCCCTATATAAATATACATATATATTTTTATCATCCTTCTTGAAATTTACTCGAAAATCGTAGCATTTTACTCTAAAGAAATGGTGAAAATAAGGTAGACATTTATTTAGTCCCATATTATCTTGAATAAAAGTAAAAGCGAAACAGCTATGAATTCAAATTATCTAGCTCAATCTCACTGAAAGAGGAAATGAAAGTATAAAATATGGCGTCTCTTAATTATATTTACCGAGTCATCCCTTGAATAGGAAATGGACCTTGAGCCGTGATAATAAATGTTCAACATAAACCAAGATAGACACAGGAAAAAATTATGTGTTAGTGTGTTTTATATTCTACTAGCTTTTGCCCGTGACTTCGTATGCGTAGAATTAGTATTATGGGTAGCCTATTTTTTACTAAGGTGTTTTATTTACTACATATTAATTTCTCAGTGTTTAGTATACACAGGTATAAAGGAAGTACACAAAGACCTTTAAAATAAAATTTTCAATATTTTATAATTTAATGGTTTGATATAACGTGACTTCCGAAACAATGCGTGTTATAAATTTCACATATTAAATTGTTTCATAAAGATTAATGTAATCTGACTAAGGAGAAAAAAAAATACGAATATTAGTATAAATTACTTTTTTTAACGTACCTACCGACTACCGTGCGTTCCGACGGTTCGTGGGTTCGAATCTCACCAGAACGACATGTTTATAATTGTCTGTTAGCATGTCTTCCCCACGTCTGGTAACTTCAGCGTGAACGGGTGGGAGGAATATCGAATTTCCGAATAAAACTGATGGAAAAACCAAGAGGAAGTCCATGGATTTCCGAATGCTCGAAGTTAAAAGTAGGTCAACAGCGCATCATTGACTGATGTTCTGTGGCTGAGGTATCACCTACCATCAGATGAACCTCATGCTCGTATGTTGATATTTAACATAAAAAAGTACTTAAATGTTGTAATGTGTACTACTTTTGTGGTTATCTTAATCAATTAATAGCAATGAAAATAGTACAAATGTTTGAAGATTCTTTTTATTTCCTTCCTGAGAAAGTCTTATGTTTGGATTGCAATCCCTAAGGAAATGTAGCACTTAGTGGATATTTTATTATTTACTTCAAAAAAGATGACACTTTTTCGTAACGTAAAAAATATACATTAATTTTGACGGGCTCGTTGGTGCGTTTAGTAGAACCTACCTTGCGCATCGATGGGTCGCGGGTTCGAATCCCGGGACGACATGTTTATTATAGTAAAAACTGATTTTATTTAAATCTATAAAATGTATACCAAATATTTCTAGTTCCAGACTGGTCTATTGTCTTACCATTAGATGTTAAAACTTAAAACTTTTTCACTTTTTACTATTTAGTAGGTACCTTTCATACCATAGTTAGTATTAAGAAAGGCTTTTCCAAAATCCATGCAGATGAAGTGGCGAATAAAACAGAGGGTTAATATAAAGCTCTCTATAAACCGCAAAGAACTTCTTGAATAAGTTGTTGAAGGTACAAAGCTTGATAATTAACAGAGTTTGTTTCAGTTCATACTTAATTTAAAGTCGGAGCTTTGTTGTCATTATAACGTATTTTTGAGTACTACGGCGTGGCGTGTTGGTTTCTTATTTTTTTTTAATTTAATAGACAGTTGTTTGACTACTATCTCACCTGGTGGTAAGTGGTGATGTGGTCAGGGTGGTAAGTCACAACTTCTTAGAAGGTGCCTGTTAATTTTTTTTTTTTGATATAGACATACAAGCGTAAAGGTCACTTGATGGTAGGTAGGTAAGGAGTGGAACCCCAAATTATTTTTCAAATAATTAGAATATTTTTTTAAATATTTAAGAACAACTTAACCATGTATGCAGAAATTACAGTAAGGTAAAACAGTGAAACAAAATATCAAAGGAAAAGTTGATTACTATAAACACTTACTCGTCGGAATTTGAAAGATTTATTCAAATTGTCTATTATGGGGCCCGAGCCCCTCTTTTGCGGAGGCCCGGGGCAGTAGATCCGGATGCCCTCCCCAAAATCTAGCCCTGAGTATGATACCACAGCCACAATAAACCCTACGCCATATTTTGAAATAAAAACTTTTAACTAAAAAAATTCATGAGTCTAAAATGCTAAAACTGCTGGAGCTAAAAACAAAAATACCCAAAAAAAATTATGTCATTGAATTATGACAAACTCGCATACTAATCGCCTATATACTTGATTTATTTATTATAATCTTTGTATTTTAAAAAAATCAAGAGTATTTTTAAGTATTTCCAAGTATTCCCAAAATAGTTTTATAGTTTTAAAGAACTTAAATGACACCATTAACTCTTATCGCGGCAGTTAAATTTAAATGATAATTGCTGAATGTTTTTGGCAACCATCCTGTACACACAAGTAATATAGGTTTTATGTCTGTCGTATATACGTAATGTGGTTGGTAGTTGTAGCGTACTTGCTTCTACCCGCGATATCGTCCGCGTAGACTTTTCTTTGTTTTGAACATTTTCTACTTAACGCAATATACTCCTATCTCATTTTTTTTTTCGTGTAACGCTAGAGCCGAGTGGTTAGAACCCCAAGCCGATAAAGCTCTCAGATAGCAGGGTTTATTTGAATAAAATATAAAATACTAAAAAACAAGACGACAACGTTTGTCAATATTGTCATAATATAGAAAATTACAGTAAATATCTACTCTGTAGGAATAGATGGCGTTAATATGGCAACTTTGTGACATTCCAAAAATCAGGTAACTGTCATTTTTCTGTCTCCCCGTGACCACGGTTGATGTATCCAAAATTTCGGGATAAATAATTTAAATAATAAATCGTGTTTTAATCCGGTGTACAGTATTTTATTTAAATGTGTGATACTCGCGTTAATAAAAGACAATATTAGGGTTTATTTGACTTACTTGGCACTCATCGTTATAGTTTGGCCAATTAACTCAATTATCAATATCATTATAAATTATAGTATTTATGTTATTCTGGTATGTCCGTTCCGATAAGTTCCGTTCAGTAGTTTTTGTGTGAAAGAGTTTCTAACTCATAAACTCAGATTTATAATATTAGTAGGAAGTGGATTTTTTTTTAATTTTGGCAAAATTAATTTATTCAATAGAGAAGTGTGTTTCCTTCTGGTAAAACACGACCTACAACTCTAAATTGATAAGGATCCTGTCTAAACATTTCCTAAAAATCCCAAAATAATTAACTGAGGAACTAAAGCTTCCTTATTACATTATCATTATCTGCAAGCCTTCTGGTGTTAGGGATTCTATTTATTTATTATTTATTCAATAAAAACGAACATAAGTCCATTAATTAAAAAGTATCTGATGTATATGTAGTTATATAAATATGGCGCGTAGTTGCATCTACGCAGAACTACTCGTTGTTCAATAAACTCAGTGTACTATTAGCCGTCTTTAATTACACACGCATCGCATATTTCTCAGTATCAAAATACAAATTACATACAATCACAATAGTAACACAATGACTTAAGGTCCTATGTCCCCTTAATGGGGCAGAGGGCACCCAGAGTGTTCCGCCAGCCCTCTCTGTCTTGAGCTACCCTGTTCACTTCGCTCCAAGTCTTCCCAGTGGCCTTCGCCTCTGCAATGATTGTCCGTCGCCTAGTATTGGGTAGTACAGGACTTTAAAAAGAGTTTGTAAGAGTAGCCTCTTTTTCACTCTGAGCCAGTACAATGTCCCACTTCAAATAAGGCGAGGCGTATGAAGCTCGGAGTGTCATTTGTACTAGCGAGTATTAATATGACATTTGATGTATATTTTTGTGATGAAACAATAAAAATATTTTTTTATTTGATTAGCTCTAAAACATTATTTCAACGATTTAGGACCCAAATACATCGAGAACAACGAGCGCGACATAAAATTTGAAGTAGTACATTTTATAATTTCGAGCCGCTCTTACATTTTGACGTCATGTACGGGACAAATGTACCGCCGGCCGTCCCTACACAACACTACCGTCGCCAAGTCTATTTAGGACGACCAAGCTTTCTTTTCCCTTGGGGATTCCAGTCAAGGGCTTGCCTCGGGATATAAGTAACACAATATAACATATAAATTAGCATAATAAAAGTAATATAACTTGAAATATGGGATGTCTATGAAAGGCGATGATTACTTATAATCACGTGAGCCAACTGACTGTTTGCCCTTATCCTAGTAAAAAAATATTATGTGCTTAAAAGCGAAACCCTAATACAATTCTTAATCTAATAGCTATATGTAAATCTATTAATAAAGACGTATTCATCATAGATGAAAAAACCGAAATGAAATGAAGTGCATATTGCGCGTTTCGGTTTCAGTCTATGGATTTCCGAATGCTCGAAGTAAAAATTAGGTCGTCAGCGCATCATTGATTGATGTTCTGTGGCTGAGGTATCACCTACCATCAAGTGAACCTTATGCTCGTCTGTCGATATCTGACATAAAAAAAAAATTAATCGGTGTTACGAAATATAATCTACAGTAGTAGTAAAAAGTAAGTCGACAACGTTGACTGCGGGGTTAGAACGCAAGACGCAAAACGATTCGACTGATCGTCTCGCTTCATTGTGATTGGTGTAGAGATCATTGTGATTGGTGTAGAGAGTCTCTAGAGAGTAAGCGAGACGATCAGTCGAATCGTTTTGCGACTTGCGTTCTAACCCCCCTGATGTTCTGTGGCTGAGGTAGGTATAACCAACCATCAAGTGAACCTCATGCTCGTCTGTCGATATCTAACATAAAAAAAACACAAATAATTACGAACATTGTCAAATATTGTTCTCAGAATGAGACTAGTATAGTACTATCCATTTTGATAATATAGACTCGCAACTTCATAAAATATAGGAAATTTAAAATGTTGAAGGAACTTTTTGATATTGTACCTACTTGTAAAAGTGAATGGGTCCATTAAAAGTGGAAAGTCACATTAGACAATTGAATGGTTTATATGAAAGGTTCGGCTAAGTTCGCGAAATTGAACTGGGGAAGTTTCCGAACGTGCTTTTATATCTAACGTACTTCCACATGTCAAATTATACCAATATCTTTCAACTTTTATCTTTAGGGAAGTTTCAAATTCAAACATTGTGGCCGTTCAATATTTATGATACCATTCCTCTTGAGTAGTTTTGTTACTGTTGAGCTCTGATCGCTTTCTTGACCTGATATTTTTTATTTGATAGACGTTGACCTGCCATAATAGTGTATAGTAACATTTTGCCTGAAAACATGAGTATTTTAACGTTATGTTGTCGCCATTACCCTCCTCCCCCCGTCGCTACGACAGCTTAAGCTTTGAATCACAGGAGATATCATTAAGCAAGATATTGTAATATTTCGCTATTCCTAACTGTAAATTATAAATTAAATTTATTCAACTGAAGTTGAATCTGGTAAAAGGATACTACTTCTATTCAAAAATTTTTTTTGTGGTGCTTACAGCCTAGTGTTCTGAAATTCGTCAAAAATTACTACATTCAAAATATCGCTACAGCCATAGCATGAAAAAGCTACAAGCTACAAAGGAAAACACGACCTCAGACTCGTATGGCCAAAAATAAAACTTCCACAATCCACTAGAATTGGATAACAACGTCACAAGTAACTCAACTTTTTTAACAAAGAGTTACTACTCCAAAACTACGGAGGGCATTGTACTAGTTAGTGATGTACGCTTGTCACTGGTACTCGTATATGATATCACTCGTAACGGTTATAATGTAACAGTTCGACAAGATATTAAACAAGCGAACTCACAATCCCCATCGATCGATTTTCACCAAACTAATTATTACTAATGATCGTCCATCAAAGCGGATTTGATTTAAATACTACTTATCTCTACATACTGCAAAGTATACATCCGATGTTGATAAAATTTTGATGATTGGTTTTTTACTTTATGCGGATTTATGTATGCCAGGTACAGAGAGCTAGTTAAATATATATATTGGAATCAAGTGTTAGTCCTTTTTTATATTTTCAGACTTGCATAAATCCGGTGTACATAAAAGTAATTTTGCTAGCACTAGATTTTTATATAATTTACGGGTTCAGCGGTAACTTGCGTAGTACCTATCTGCCTTATATTCAAGTGGAAAATAGGTTCGGAACACGCTGAGTCTATATCTTCTTATATAAAACAAAGTCGTGTTAGGTACACCATTTATAATTTAAGAACGGCTGCACTGATTTTAATCATCTCTTATTTGTTAGATTCGTCTATGTCCCGAATAACAGAATAACTATTAAAAAAATAAAATATCATCAACTTGATATTTCTTGACTTCCCAATAATGTTTTGAACGTAATACACTCGTATCGCGCATTCCTGACAAACAACAAGATGACGGATCCGTCACTTTTAGTTCCACACTTCGCCGTGGGACTGGAGTGGTGGCGTCTACTTTACCTTTTGACTTAAAAAAAACTGTTTAATGGTAATTACTTCGGTACTTTATTCGAAATAATGTAACAGGTATAGGAAATCACAAATATATAGTTAATATTACATAAGACAACACTAGAACCAACCGTCAATTCTTCTCCCTTCAGTTCTAACATCAAAAAACGAGTAACAAAGTTTGGGCCGTAAAGGCTTTGACAATTCAAATGTGTCAAAGCTTTGCTCCAAACATGTTTCAATAAATGATGACTGACTTTTTAATAGGCTATCGTCTTTCTTATTATATCTCATATAAAAAAGTTCAAGTAAAAAGTTCAAAAAAGTATTTTTAAACAACTGTATACCATCTTTTAAAGCAAATAAATGAATTTTTTATTATTAGGTCTTACTCAAGTCTGGTCATTCCAGGTATTAAACGAGTGGGAGGAATATCTAAATTTCGACAGGGTAGCGAACCATCGTTCATAGCTGGAAAAACCGTGAAGTGAACATTGCGCGTTTCAGTCTATGGATATCCGAATGCTCGTCGAAAAAGTCCGAAAAAGTCGACATCATTGACTGATGTTCTGTGGCTGAGGTATCACCTACCATCAAGTGAACCTCATGCTCAACTGTCGATATCTAACAAAAAAAATCTCGAAAATTATAAAACATATATTTTGATGGTTAGAACAGATACTCATCGTTCAAAAAGTTTTATTCATTAAAACTCTAATCTCAAGGGTTGTTCAATTAAAATAGTTTATCAAATTGAAATTCCATTTTTTATTCGTTGCCGATATACGGTGCGATTTTACTTTTTTTTTATAAGCAACCTCATTTTCAGCCCGTTGATTATGAAGTTTTTTGTATAGTGATTGAAAAAATGAAAGGATTTTTCTATAGGAACATGTTTTAATCATTATATATGAGAGGGAATGTGCATAGTAGAGCATAGCAACGGAATTGATAAATTGCCAAAGATTATCTATAATTTTCAGAAGTCTTAAAGAAATTTTTATGAATTTGGGGAATTAGCAATTGAGATTTTGGGTCCTTGGTCGGCGCATACTAAGAAACTTGTGTTTGATTTGTCCACGCGGCTGATCTATGATTCAGGGGAGCCTAGAGCTGGTACCTGTTTCACCCAGCGAAGCAATGGTGCCAATATCCTAGAAACGGTGGGCTCGTTGGCACGTTCGGTAGAACACCTGCCGTGCGACATAGGGACGACATGTTTTTCTATAAGCATGTTTTCCTCATGTCTGGTAACTTCGGCCATTGATCATGATATCGACAGTCGAGCATGAGGTTCACTTGATGGTAGGTGATACCTCAGCCACAGAACATCAGTCAATGAAGCGCTATCGACCTACTTTTTACTTCAAGCATTTGGAAACCCATAGTCTGAGACAATGCCGCATGACAGTATTCTCAAGGATGTATATAGACTTCTTAAGATCTAGCTTTTTTAAAGAGTATTTGTATAGTTTATACTAATATTATAAAGAGGAAAGATTTGTTTGTTTGTTACGATTTAACTTAAAAACTTCGGGACTGCTTTTAAAAATTATTTCACCGTTAGAAAGCTACATTATCAGCGAGTTACATAGGCATTGTATATGTTCATTGCACCCGTGTGAAGCCGGGACGGATCTCTAGTAAGTTAAATATATAGAAGGTATAGGAGCCAATCCTGTGACACTTGGCTCATATTTATAAAAGGCCGAAAAGCACCTGAGAATCTTAAGTCACGGATGTCCATAGACGGTGGCGATTTACCTTCAGGTAACCCACCTGCTCGGTTGCCTGCTCTGTTATATAAAAAAAAACGTTGAATAATAAATATGTTTCTAATTTAATTTTTATTATTGATCCTAAACAAACCGACAACCATTGAAAACTAATCAAAACTCGTAAAAAGGAATATTACTATATAATATAATTTCAAAACGAAGCTTCGCTCTATTATTAAGTCATTAAAATTGCATTATCTATGAATACGGACTAACTAGGCGTAATTATCAATTAATTAGCAAATTAATACTTCTCTATAATTATATATAAAATAGTGTTAATCGACCGGCATAATGGCTTTTCATTAGCCAGAATTAAATATTAATGTTTGCTTTGTTTTGCCATTTTTAATTATGGAACAATATATCTACATTGCATATATTATTATCTATAATATTATCTACATTGCACCCGTGCGAAGCCGGGGTTTGTTGCTAGTGTTTAATAAAAGCTTCTGAATAGCAATTCAAAAAATTTGGTTTTTAAAAGAATTATGGCCTTTTTTATGTGACAAGAAATTATAGTCTATCGTAATAACCGTTTATATTAAATGCACATACATATGTTATGAAGAGATTTTGGCGCATTGTCCCCAGAGTGTTGCCAAATCTTAACATTCCTAAACATGTCTGTTAAACTGCGGAATGTAGGCATTTGGACTAAGTCATTATCAAAATATTAATTGCCTTCTGCCTCGTGCTGGATATAGAGAAAAGCAATTGATCCCAATTATGATGACTTAATATAGAAGATTCAATTAATCTCGTGAAATTTACGCTCTTGTACAGAAAGGTTGTAAAAAAATATTTTTTTATTTTACGTCAATTATCGACAGACGAGCATGAGGTTCACTTGGTGGTAGGTGATAACTCAGCCACAGAACATCAGTCAATGATGCGCTGTCGACCTAATTTTTACTTCGAGCATTCGGAAATCCATTGACTGAAACCGAAACGCGCAATGTGCACTTCAGGGTTTTTCCATGTATGAGCGGTGGTTCGTTACCTGGTCGGAATTTAGATATTCCTCCCACCCGATCAATGCTCGAAGAAGAAGACGTGGGGAAAACATGCTTACAGAAAGTTATAAACATGTGGTCCAGGTGGGATTCGAACCCACGCCTCATCGATGCGCACGGCAGGTGTTCTACCGAACGCGCCAACGAGCCCGTCAAAAGTGATTGATATAATTCAGTGGTCGACTTGTTGGCCACACAAATCCACTTTTGAGTTCGATTTCCAGGCCATTTTCCACTCCCAAGTGTTTGGAAGTTTTCTAATTTATCGATTAAAGCTTGTCAGGTCTAGTTTCGTTGTGCAATTGACCTATTTCTTCCAGTATTGCCATTTATTAGAATATGACATTAATAAAAAAAAATAAGTATTAAAATCGACAGCGCTCTTGCTTAAGGTCTTTAGGTATTATTAATTTCTCTTTGCAATTCACAGTATCTACAAGTTCTCCGTAAATCGAGCTAAAATTAGTTTTGAAGCGAGTGGCCACTTCTCCACCCGGTATCGACAGCACGCTTGATAAAATATTATATCACAGACCTAGAGATTATGGATAAGTCTCGTTGGCGCATTTAGCAGAACACTAGCAGTGCGCAACGATGGATCATGGGTTCGAATCCCACCGAGATGACATGTTTATAATTTTCTGTAACCATGTCTTCTCCAAGTCTGGTAACTTTGGGCATTGAACGGGTGGGAGGAATATTGAAATTCCGACCGGGTAACAAACCACCGTTCATGGATGGAAAAACCGTGAAATGCATATTGTGCGTTTCGGTTTCAGTCTATGGATTTCAGAATACTTAAAGTAAAAAGTAGGTCGACAGCGCATCATTGACTGATGTTCTGTGGCTGAGGTATCTCCTACTATCAAGTGAACCTCTATTAAGCTCGTCTGTCGAAATGTAACATAAAAAAATGTAATTTAATTGAATATACTTATTTATTTTATTTTAATTCAAATTCGGTTCAAATAGCATTATATACCTAATCTACCCGTGAGAAAGCCTTCCAATAAAGAATTCGAGATAATGATGATAAATTGCATTTTATTTCTTTGAAATAACAGAATACAGTTTTAAGATCAGCGATTGATACATTTATAACGTAATTAAAATCGCTGAACGTTGATTTTCATAAAATTAATTTAATTCCAGTAAAAACGTAAATTTTAATGATATAAATTGATATTGGGATTACTATAACTAAATTTTGATTTTGCTATATCATAATATAATGATTTGTACATGAAATTAATAAATTGCAAATCATAATTAGTCATTAATCACCAACATTCCGGGGAAAAACCTTCAAAAAGTGCCTATTTCTATCTCAAAGGAAGTAAATATAACTTCCACTCTTTACTTCCACTTACACTTTCCACTTACACGTTTATTAGCCTCTGTTGGCTAGATTACAGTAGTTTTAAATAAAAAAATATAACTTTGATGATTTAAATGGTGATGTTTATCGATTAGCATGTGTTGTGTATGGAGCATATATTATTCACTTTAAAACAATCATTATCTGTGATAATATAATATGTATTATCATCGTGTTTCTGAACATTAATATTAGTCTCTTTTGCTCGGACTACATTTTTTATAAAATATATAAATAATAATAAAAATAAAAATATTTATTGCACTATCTAGTATTCTTAACCCTTCGATATCTGAGCTTAAAGCTAATTCGATAAAACGTTGGAAATACGCTGCAGATTAAAGGACTTCAGCTCTTGGTTCAGCATTTACTATTCAATATAAAACTAATAACTATATTCTATTTACTTATTTATGAGCTAAAATTTTGTAATATTTCTTATATTCTTAGTGAAAAGCACTCACAATATTTTTTTGAGTTTTTTTTGTTTAAATATGTATGACGGGCTTGATGGTACAATAGCGACAACTAGACCACAAAATATATTTAATATAAAGTATATTAAACACAACTTTTACCGGATTGAAACGCTCTTTATTATTTAATATAATATTATAAATATAAATGTGAATGTGAGTTTGTTTGTAACGCTTTCACGCCAAAACTACTCAACCGATTATCATGAAACTTTGTACACTTATTATTAGATGTATTAGAAAGGACAGAGGATACTTTTATAAAAAAAAATATTTTTACGGACGGTGAAAAATTTTATTTTAGCAAAGACGAATTCTACTCAGACGAAGTCGCAGGCAGAAGCTAGTTATATATATTTTTTTCCGACGTTTCAAATTATGCTTTTCAGCAACCGTCACGGGCAAACTGAAAGGTGACAGTTGTCTGATTTGAATTTTCAAAAAGTTGCGGAGTATGGCATCTATTCCAACGGAGATGATATTTGCTTTAATATCTATGTATATCTAAATGCTTTTTATAAGCAAGTAAGGAAACTCTTTATAATATATTAGTTTAGATATAGATTATGCCAAAATGAAATGGAAGAATGTAATATCGACGACCTTTCTCGGAAGCAGAAGAAATATTATTATGTTATATCGAATCTTTATTGGCAATTTGCGATGAGTGAACACAAAAACGAATATTGGATGATTTATTTTTATTTTACAAGGATATAATTTATATTGTTTTAACATTAATCGTAGACGTTTTTTAAACACACTAAATTGACATTTGACGACTTCGCTAGCACATTGGGTAGTCAACACTAATATTATAAACATCATCGGACATCCAGGCGCACGGCGGGCTTCCATCCTTACCTAGTCGACATCCGGACATGCGAACCGCTAAGGATTGGAACTCCCTCCCTGCGTCTGTATTCCCCGATCAATATAACTTGGGCCTCTTCAAAACAAGAGTAAGTAGGCATCTTCTAGGCAGTTGTGATTTACCACCCTGACCGCAACACCACTTACCACCAGGTGGGTTGGTGGTCAAACAATTGCCTATTAAGTTTAATAAAAAAAATAAAAAAAATTGTTTACTTGTTACGATTTAACTCAAAAACTAATCGGCCAATTCAAAAAATTCTTTCACCAATAGAAAGCTACATTATCAGCGAGTAACATTGGCTTTTTTGTGTATAAACCGCGAAGTGCATATTGCGCGTTTCGGTTACAGTCTATGAATTTCCGAATGCTTGAAGTAAGGTTAAAAAGTTGGTCAACTACGCATCATTGACTGATGTTCTGTAGCTGAGGTGTCACCTACCATCAAGTGAACCTCATCATCGTCTGTCGATATCTAACATAAAAAAGCGACCTATAACCTACTTGCCTGTAAAGAAAAAATATCAGTCAAACGGAGAGAAATGGTCTGCTCTTGATTACTACGCACAAAGGAATTTTCTTTTCGCACAGTTGGGGGGAGTACCAATATTCTGACCGGGCAACGAACTACGGTTGAAAAAATCTATGACGTAGATACAGCGATGTAATTACGAAGGGAAACTTATCTATCACCAGCTCAGATGTGATATTGTCCGATGCAGCGATCAATCAAATGGCTGCCTCTAATCTGACTTTCACTGAAAAGACATTATCGGAGGTCATTAATTATGTTAAAAAAATACAAAAATATCATAAAGATTTTATAAAGTGCTTTTCTATATACAGTTGATATGCTTGTTGACGAACCTTCCGTTCTCATGGGACGTGGGTACGAATCCTTCTGAGATGTCATACTCATCCTTTTATTTATCAATATATTTTTATGTAGAAGTACATAAAATATGTTTTGAAGTCTTTTGGGGTAAAACGATAAATGAATTATGAATTTCCGGCCGGGTTTCGAACAAACATTCATAGATGGAAACACAATGACGTGCATATTAAGCATTTTTAGTCCGATGATTTCGAAATGGTTGAAGTAAAAATAGATCGACAGCACATCTTCGATTGACATCTTGTTGCTCAGATACTTTCGACTTTTGTCTGTCGATTCCTGACATACAAAAACTCTGACAAAAATGACTTTGACACTTTGCAAATGTATATGAAGTAATAATAAAACCTACTTATTTCTTAATCAGATTATATACATACAGATATACCAAATGCAGAAGTAAACATCAAAATAGGATTGATATTAAATGTTTGACCTACCATTAATTGATCTCCATGTTGATACCTGATATACTTGTAATCAGACCTTCTATTACCGGCACTCAAATACAGAACCAATGTAATCAAGAGTCAGACAAATTATATCAGCTATTGTTAACGCGAGAATCACACATACAAAGGAAATAATTTTTAAAGGATTACAACGTAATAATTTATTATTTATACCGAGATTTTAAATGGTTTACGGCAGGTTTTTAGAATAATAATTAATCTATATAAATAAAAGAAAGTTGTGTTAGTTACACCGTTTATAACTCAAGAACGGTTGTACCGATTTTAACGATATCTTATCTGTTGGATTCCTCTATGTCCGGAATAAGGTATAAGCTATTAAAATATTGGAAAAAATCAGGAAAAAAAGGCATAAAATTAATTACAAAATAAATTAGATTCGGAATTCCGCCATCTTGACAGCTCACGTCATGCATTCTTAGCTTTTTTGGAATAACAGATGTCCACTGCAAATCAGTGACATATTAGACAATTATAGTGGGTAAATGGGCATATTCAAATTTAAGAATAATTATATAATTTCGAAGCCAAAATTGTGGCAGAACAACGTCTGCGGGGTCCACTTGTATAATATAATTAACGTTTACTCATTAGAAGTGTAATATATAGCTACATATATACTAAATTTTGTAAATATCATTAATTCATTAGCAATAGGAATATACCCTTTTTGCAACTCCAAGAAGATTAATTCGACATTGCAACTATTAGTCACGTCAATGCGAACCCACTATAAGTAAAAGACAAAGTTTCGTGCGTCTGCTTCGGACGTTTAAACGTAATTTGTTCGATATTTGAAATGGAAATTGAATCTTAATTTACCTAAGACAGTGTATTGTGGCTATTATAATTGATATTTTATTTACCTTGGGACTAACTGTATCGTGGCCATTATTGATATTATTTCATTTACCTATGATTAACTGTATCGTGGTCATTATTGATATTTAATTTGCCTATGATTAACTGTATCGTGGCCATTATTGATATTTATTTTACCTAAGATTAACTGTATCGTGGCCATTATTGATATTTAATTTATCTAAGATTAACTGTATCGTGGCCATCATTGATATTTAATTTACCTAAGATTAATTGTATCATGGCCATTATTGATATCTAATTTTAATTTTTATATCTTTGTTACTAGCTGATAATGGAGCTTTCAATTTTTAAAATCGTTCAAGTAATTTTTAAGTAAAATCTTAACAAACAAACAAATAAACCTTTCCTCTTTGCAATATTAATATAGAAGATCAATTATTATCATCATTAAGCATATTAAAAATTAAAAAAACGTGCTCATTGAGTGATAAATCAAATGTAATCTTATGGAAATGTACGTAAAACTTTTGCAATAAGTAACGAACTGTTAGTGAGGGAATATCCAAGTGCCAAGTATTGCATCGCAAGTATACCGGAAACACTTAAACTCTATATTAAATTATAAGTTACCGTGTTCGGTCACCTTTGGAAATTACTTTATATCAAAGGTCATTAACCCTTGACTGGTTGAAGATCTTTTCTTAATCTGTATAAACATTTATATATAAAATTACTAAACTCCTACAGCCTTAGATCGATCACCATGAAAATTGGCGCTTATTTTGAATTGGTTTATTAGCATTACTTAAAAAATCATCTATAGATTAGTTTGTAAGAAATAGCTTAAGAGTTACAATAAAAAAAGCCAATACCGATTTTTGCCATCAAATTTGGCACACACGATCCATTTCGGTTCCCAAGAGTCCTCGTGAAAGGATTTTTGGCGACTCGCAATATTTTTCAAAATATTATTTTTTTTTGTTACGCCGCTTATCACAGTACGGGATAAATTCCGAAAATCTAAAACCGAATTTTGACTTCAAATGTGACACACATGTTCCATTTGGGTCCCAAGAGACCCGGGGAAAGGAGTTTTGGCGACTCGTAATATTTTTCAAAATATTCGGAAGTTTATCCAAAAAACACATTTACTTAATTTTATTCTATAATCATTAGCTTTGTATGAAAAATGATTTAATCAAAAGCTCTACACCTGTATTACCTAATTCCGCTGGGAACAATGTGATCGTAAATTTTAATTAATTCTCGCAATCCTTTGAATTTGATGTCTTGGAATTACTCAAGACACCAGAATTTAATTAGGAATTTATTTTATCTTCCTTTTATAAGGTCGTTGTAGCTATTATTAATCTGTGTGCTATATTATATGTTATATAGTTGCCATGTTACAATAATAATGAAGAGGAGTGGATTTTATATTTTACAGATTGGAAATTAGGACAGTTTTGGGGATATTTAATATTTTTCCTATACATGACTTAACTTCAACATTAAGAATACATTTACACCATAACTTCATCACAATGTGTTTTGTACTATTCCAAACGCAACAATGCATTGTCATAAAAAATAGTTTTTTTTATATATTAGATATCGACAGACATGCATGAGGTTAACTTGAAGATACCTCAGTCATAGAAAATCTGTCAATGATGCGCTCTCGATCTATGTACTTTCCTTCGAGTATCTGGAAATCCATAGACTGATACCAAAACGCGCAATGTGTACTTCACGGTTTTTCCATCTATGAACGGTGGTACGTCACCCGATCGGAATTTCGATATTCCTCCCACCCGTTTACATGTCGTCCCGGCGGGATTCGAATCCGTGACCCATCAATGCGCAAGCTTAACCTCATGCTCATATGTTGATATCTGACATAAAATAATGATATGATTAGATATTATGTTTGAAAATATAGACTGTATTAATATGAAACTGTTCTGGTCAAATATTATAGCAGTTTGATGGATCTTGTGTCAACATAAGTTATGACTCGATCGGGACCAGTACAAATGGCTTCGATGAACCAATGCATACAAATCATGAACGAAATAAGGGCAATAAATATCTGGACTTCCTTATGTTCAATGTATTTCAAAGGAAGAGATGTTTTTGCAACATCAATAGTTCGCAATATATAAGCTCCATCAGAATAGTTGGTATACATTATATCTATGCTAATATTATATTGAGGAAAGATTTGTATTTTAGAATTTTTGTATGTTATGAATAAAATCAAAAATTACTGGACAGTATTTTAAAATTATTTCACCAAAAGAAATCTTCATTATCGGCAAGTAACATGTGTATAGTAATTAATTAATGTATCATATTTAAGAAATTTCATTACGTTACATTTCATTACGAAAGGGTTTTATAGGTTTGATTTTGATTTAAAAAGAAAACTAAAAATATTTTGTAATTTATCTATATTTAATATACTCGTAATAACGTATTTAAGTAAAAAATCTTGTATATTTTTTTTCTAAATGTCACTAAACTTTCAACGATAATGTTTTTTTTATCTGTAATCATTGATGATTCTGTTCTTTTTTTTGGCAATAAAGTTTGTTAACTTTAAAATAATATTCCTTTATCATAAACGAGTTACGGTGTGTAATACTTTACTCAAATATACTGCGTTGAGTTAAGGTAGTCGACGGTTTCCTTGTCTTTCTTTCCGTATTTCATCCACATATTTTGACTGTGTGGCTACGAAAATCAAGAGCAATTTAGTTTTTAGTTTTTCTGGTATATTTTTAGTAGTAGCATTAGTTCATTAGTAGTAGTTATGTAAAAAGAAACGTAGTGTGTGTAGATTTGCAACATTACTTTTCAAAATAGCTAACATTCATATCGACTTTTGAATGAAAAAGTGCTTTAGTGTGGTCATTTTCCAAGGATTTATCTTAGTATATTTAAAATAAGTAATAAGTTTTTAAAGGATTTCCAAGTAAATAAGCCAATTTTTAATATTTTATGTTTTCTATTTTTTATAATCTTTAATGTTTTAGATTATAAAAAAATAGAAAAAATAAAATATTTAAAATTATTTTTACACCCACTGTTATCTTAATTTTCATTAATTTGTGTTAATTATTGTTAGCTGTAAGATTTCATAGATAGATAAGCAAAAACTTATTTTGAAATAAAAATCGTCAAAGGCCGACAACGCATACGAGACATTCGAGTCGCGGATGTCCATGAACGGTGGAGATTATTTATCGTCAGGTAACCCACTGTTTATCTGCTCTATCTAAAATTACTATTCACTATTTAAGATACAAAATTAAGTTATTTCTGAGCTTCCCAATTCAAAACCAGCGTTTATTAGAATTCTACAAAGTTTTAAAGGAAAATCGCGATCATTTTCAGTTTTTTAACTACTTACTTGTCATTTTAATTTTATCGCTATTCTCATGGCTATATAAAGCAGTAAGGTGACTAAATGCAGGCTAAGTTTTAGCTCGAAGTTTTGTCGCGAAAGTTTCGTCCAAGTTGAATATTCGTATCTTTGCATCCCACTGATATACCTACATACTGATTTTTTTTTTAACAGTAGTCATTTTAAGACAGTAGTTCTTAATCGGTACATGAACCACTGGTGGTCCTTTAAAATATCATTTATAGTGTGTGAAGACAATATCAAATTATTAAAACTAAACTTGTTGTAAACGATAATGTTTTTTTGTCTTAAATATGCTTTTTTTCTAGAATCAGGTAAGTAAGCAGTCAAATAACTGTATAAAGTAAATAAAAAAAAATATTTTTGTATAGGTTTAATATTAAAAAAATCTTCATCTTATGTTCACAATGGACTAGTTAGCGATGAGTCAAAGTCATTGCTCGTTTGATCTATCGCTATCGCTGCTTGTCCATAGAATTAGTTTATTCGGGAATATAATTCCATTTAATATTACAAGACAATCCCATAATCAATATTGAGGTGTACTTAACCTATCAATATCACTTTCATGAACATACATACATATGACAGATATAAACATTTTAAAAAGACCTCAACTTTAAATATCATTTCAAAATTCTGCGGTAAGAGCATTTACGTAGTATTAGAACTACATATAATGTCAATCGGTAAGAGTCATACGTTATATTAAATTGGTATATTATTTTACATTCAGTTATTCATACAGTCAGTCAGCAATAGATATAGAATATTACCAAAATTAAATTAAAGATTAAACTCTATGTAGAGCAAGTTGTAACAATTCGCGAAGCACTAAATTAAGCCAGGACATAACTAAAACTAATTCTAACTACTAGATAACTCCGTGACTAACTAACGTTTAGGAAGCTGTTACTATGAATAATGAATTTGTAATAGAAAAAAAAAACATTTGAATATTAGACAAGTACGCATGAAACAAACATAGCATACAAAGAAAGACACAGTGTTATAGTCATAAAATATAATATATTATGTATTATATAAAAATCTTGCATCACTTTGTTTGTGGTCGCACTCCTTCTAAACGGCTCGGCCGATTTTCATGATTTTTGATGTCTATTTGTTAGATATCAGAATATTTTGTAAAGTATATTTCATACCGCTCGCGCTAAGTGATTAGGGTGTCCCTGTCAAGACGTTTTTTTTTCTATGTTTTTGACAAAAAAATGATTTAGTCTCATTTTCTTCATCAATATAGCCGTGCATAATATGATTTTGTATTTTTTTTATTAGGCATAAAAAATACCAATAACCCCTAATTTTCACTTTGTTCAGCATAGTGGGCGCGGTGTAAAATTGACTAGAGATTATTATTTGCGTACCAGGCGTGCACATACATTTACATAATAATAGGCATTAGATTACTTAATTTTTAGGGTAAATTAACATTGAACTACTATTAGTTATGCTACTAAAAAAAAACGAATATAAATGTCTGTGCCCTGCCAAAAAGAGATGTTTTCCATTAATAGAGATTAAACTGTTGAGAGATTGAGCCAAGGCAATCAAATAAAAGTAGAGCCCCAAATGTTTCGTCAATTTTAAAAAAGTCATATCTAATTCTTCACTTTTCCAATAGCGAGATTGATACGGTTGATATTCACAAATTGCCCTTTGAATAATGGAGTGTCGGTGTAAATGAGGCGATACGCGGGCGTTACAAACGAGAGGCGAGGCCAGGGGTCGTGCTTGTACTATTAATCTTAGCAGCGCGTTTGGAAAAATTGTCTTCAGAGATTTATACCTACGGTATTACGCAATTACTACATTTGATAATTTCTCTTTTTTTGGAATAGGGCCTGGGGGCTATAGGGTCATCTGATGGTAAGTGCTCAACAGCGCCCATAGTCGCAACATCAGACGAATTGAAGATGTGTTGCCGGTTCTTAAGTTATTAGTAGACTCTTTTTTTCTCTCATGAATTGAAAAACTAGTTGTAGTAAATAGAATCTAGACACTAAAATTAACTATAACCAAAAGATATTCAAGTATGGTTGGTATACCTAGTGAATTCGTTTCTGGCTTTGACTATTTATAGTCAAAGGTCTCTGTATCCGTTTTACTGATCATTTTAAAAATAAGGTTACGTATTTACTGTAGCATCAAAAACATACTTGCATATTAGGTTGTGTTATATACGGTGATGTGTTAATATAAATTATTGCATTTTTTTTATTTAAAGCGAATTATATTACAAAATACCACAAAGAAACAAATCGGTAAAAGCATATAAGTGGATAAACTGCCACCTACGAGTATCTTAAAATATTAATAACATTTTCAATAGTTAAATTCTAGTTCTATAAACTTTAATGATATTTGATGAAAGTGACATCTGTAATCATTCAAGGAAACTATTATTACTACAAGTAGGAGTTTCCCGTGTTTCTTGTGTTTTATAAAGATTACTAAAGATGGCACTGTTTAGCAAAAGATAATTTTTTTTAAATATTTATGTATAGAGTTAAGTTATTAATAAAAGAAGCATAACAATTAATTACTATTTTATATAACTTAGATATATTATTTGTATGTGTTTACTATGGATATAAAGTAATAAATTGATGATCATTCCAACACCCAGAAGAGTAAAAAAAATATCAATTGTGTATAATTATTACTTTAACATGTTATGTATCCATAAAAATAAAAATATTTATTATATTACTTCGATTCGACACGGTATTTTTCATTATTAAACGGTATTATCAAGTAGGCACCTACCTAAAGAAATATAAAATTTAAAAAAAAAATCTAATAAGTTCTGTTTTAATGCGATATTTAAAATACAAAATATATGCAATAATTTTATTATAATAGAGTGAAATCCCTAGTGGGGCATGGGGCAGACCCATTTCTGTGTCTGTTCTACTCATCATTAATATATATTTTTTTTCGAACCCAGGACCACCGGTGCTAAACGCATTACGCTTACCACTGAGCTACGAAGGCGGTCGACGGCTTATAACGAAACGTTATTTTTATTGATAATTAATTTATACAAGAAATCTTTATTATCTTGACGATTAAACATTTCATTAAATAACTAATAAAAATATCGTGTGTTTATATTACTACTAGACTTTAAGTGCGGCTTCACCTGGACTATAATTATTCCCAGAATAAAATATACATTTGTTATAATATTATTTCTAATCAAACTCTAATAATTTTAAAATTTATATATGTACCTAGGTGCTACAATACCGGCGCGGTGGCACGTGTGTTATATAGATGTTCTATACACAGAAAATGTTACGTTTATGCCTATATTGCCTATGTATGTTATGCCTATGTTATTCGCTGATAATGTAGCTTTCAATCGGTGAAAGAATTTTTAAGATCAGTTCAGTAGATCCAGAGATCCAGTAGATCCAGACCTACAACCTCACAAACTTTACCTCTTTAAAATATTTGTATGGATAATTAATTAAAAAATATATTAATAACAGTATTGGTTAGTTTATAATAATAATTACGCTCTATTTTTAATACTTTGGTTAAAAATTACCAAATAAAATATAATATAAAATGTATTTTTTTTGTGTATAGTACATTGCACCCATGCAAAGCCGAGCCGGGGCGTGTTGCTAGTTATTAATAAAAAAAATATGATGAACTGAAGTGCTCGTTGTCACATTATCTTGAGTTTCAAGAGTTCACGAGTTCAAATCCTGTTTTTTTTTAAAATGTTTTCGGGAGTAAATGTGTGTCCTATATACTATGGTATGGTCGCATACTGATTTGGTCTATTAAAAAACATCATTGATAACTTTTCTTTATAGACTGGAGACCTTCTGAATCCAAACATACCGAGACAAACACGCAAACACTTGTTTTCGTTATACTGAGGCATAAATGCGGTAATACTACAATCTACATAAATAAGAACATATTTTTATAAAAATGGAAATCTTCGTCTCCCGTCCCGTTTTGCAAGTTGGACAAAAATTCTTCCCACTTACTTGCGGCTTTCGTCATAAGAATGCAATAAACTGAAACAAATTAACAGCGGTAGAAACAGCGGTTACATACTCTTGAAACATGCAAAACTTACAATATTAATAGTTTGTTTATGTACAGCTAAAGACATTTATTTCTCAAAAGATTTACAATAAATCATTTACAGAAATAAACGAACAGTTTGGTTTATATGTCCAAGGATTATTTTTAAATACGAGTATAAAAATAGAAGTCATATACGGCCATACGATGATCCAATGGTCCATATATTTGTCTTAAACACCTAAAAAGCTTTAAAAATTTTTTGTTAAACTTTTATAAACTATTTTGTTTTTTAATTATTATTATAGTGTTTTAGTAGTATAGTATCTTTTTTGTTTTGTATTAATCTAACTTTTCGTTTTTTTTATTGCATATTATATGCAACGAAATTGCGCTTTAGATCGTACTTATTATTATTTTTTAATTAAACCGTATAGTCAAGAAATTATGGCACATGTGTGCTCCTTTGTTTGTTGAATTATTTGAAATTTTAGTAAGTGTAATATTATAATAAGAAATATTCAAAATTTAACGAGCTTTGGTGTACCTAATAAATAAGTAAAAATAAACATGGCTTGTTTTTTGAAAGACAGAGCAAATGGACTAATATCTCATTGATTGATGCTAGATTTCCATTGCTCAGGTATATCTGCTATGTCAGCGGGTATGTAGGAGAGTGTCTTCGACGTTAGTGGACTGTATTCTATATTGTGATATCGAGGGTTGAGTGCCATTTTGGCTAGCTCGTGGGCGCGTTCGGTAGTACACCTGCCGTTCGCATCGATGGGTCGTGGTTTCGAATCCCACCATTAACTTCAGGCATTGAACGGGTGGGATGAATATTGAAATTCCGACCGGGTAACAAATCGCCGTCCATAGATAGAAAAACTATGAAGAGCATATTGCGCGTTTCGATTTCAGTCGATGAATTTCCGAATAGTTGAAGTAAAAAGTAGGTCGACGGCGCATCATTGGCTGATGATGATTGATATTCTGCGGCTTGGGTATCACCTACCATCAAGTGAACCTCATGCTCGTCTGACGATATGGAACAAAAAAAAAATTTTATAAGTTAGTTACTCAGTAAGTGTAATTTTGAATAAAAATATTTTTTGCTACTATTGTTTATATTAAGCGTAGGTACTCGTACATCTATGACGGACAAATTACTAAGTGGGCTTCATAGTTTTGTTATGGACCACAATACACAATCAGTGCTTCGTTCTAACCGTAGGTTTACTTGTGGAGGAAGGGAGGTGTGGTCTTCCTCCAACCTAAAGGGAGGATCCTCGACCAGTCGAACCACTGACTGGCCGGCCCTAAGGCCCCAGTGGTTGATGTCGAGATGTTGTATATATACTCAGTGCGCACAGAAACTTTGATAGCGCGATTCAGGATTAGACGTCTTTTTGTATTGATTCTTGTAGCGGATTATAGATGTCGCTACATACTCTTAAAATAAGTAATAGTCGAAAAATTTACATATATATAAATTACACTTAGTGAGCTTTACCTTTGAACCGTAAGTATATAAAATTACTCTAACATATTGTTTTCCGTATAAAGTATGTTATTTTCTGGAAGTTCCTTAAATTTTATCGTTTCGGAAAACCCGCTGACAATATGTAAACAGTGCTTTTATTTTGGACTTGACAGTGGTACTTAGGATATAAATGAATAAATGCCCGTGACCATAAATACTATAGACAAGTGTCCAGCCCTCAAAGAAGGTTGTGGTTGAACCCGAAAATCAGTCAATTCTAAAAAGTACCAGAACATCAGAAATATGGAACAAGTATTCTGTCAATCTACAATGTACTTTGCTGCGTTCCGAACGCACGATTCACAGTTTTTTTTTTACTTTGATAAGGCATTGGATTTGGATATAGTATTATCAGCTTATCGATGTCAATAGATCGAGAAAGTGTGACGTCACAAGTCTATTAGGGTTGTGGGCATGCCTATCGTACCCACAACGATGGATCAGCGCTTGACTGTAGACTACTAAAATGTCGATATAAATCATAATAGTAATAAATATGTATATCAAGTTTTAATCCATTTAATTATTTATTAAAACAAAATATTTATCAGCAAACTGATGTTGTACTACCATATTTTAATGAGATTCCTGCAGGAGTTTTTTAATAGAATGAGATAAAGCTAAACATGATGGATAGTGCTATCAAGTTATCTCGCAAAGTAAGTTAATACTAATAGTAGTTAATATTAAAATTATATAAAATATTAATTCTATTTTAATAGATGGCGTTAATATGGCAACTTTGTGATAATTCAAATCAGCCAGCTGTAATCTTTCAGTCTGCCCGTGACCACGGTTGCTGAAAAGCTTCTGAAATGTCGGGATAAATAATATAAACAATAAATCCGTTATAAAGTAATTTCTTGAAATGTGTAATTCTCGCGTTAATAAAAGAAATATATCCCTAAGCCTTGTAGCTCTTGCTCTTGTATGCCTTATACAGCTGTCTTAACACGAAGATTATGTTTGCAGAGCGGGTATAAGAGCTTATAAGAGAATCAACGGAATTATTCATAAAACCTCAGACCCGCGTACAGCGCCTTCGCCGGCGAAGGCGAGGACGCTTGTTCCGCGCATCCATCACACGGGTGAGCTACCGTCCAGCCATTCAGGCTCCCTCCCCTCCTACGGCAGCCCAAGCCGAGGTACGTGTCTCGCAGGAGACGCCCTTAGGCGTGTCGTAGCAAAACCCCAAATTTCAAGGCTGAGCCACAGTGCTCGCCAATCTTGGCCGCGTTAAGCTGCCGAGGCCACTAGGGCCAACAGTGAGATACCATACAAAAAAAAATAAAAAAAAATCATAAATGAGTAGTTATACCAACCTCTTCACACTGAAGTTTGATAATATAACCAAGCATCTCGGAAAACTTAAAAAATAACAATATTTACACCAATTAAAATACATCAAATATATATAGTTTAAAACTATGTTTCAGGGGCCTGTGTCACAGTGTTTTGTTCCGTAAATAAAGTTTATTAAAAATAAAATAAATATTAGAAAACTGCATTGTTTATGATAAATAATTATCCCAAATTGCATAAATAATGCATAACATTAATTTTAAAGTGCAATTTGTTTACAAACTTAAAGTGAAAAATATGTATGACATTTACAAAAATGTATGTGTGTCTTTTTAGTATTTGTTTTGGTATGTAAGTCTTATTTTTAATTATGTTTTTACGACATCAATACTAGAATTACAACTGAACTTCTTGTAGAACATTAAGATGGAATAGACCGGTACCTGAATGAACTGAATGAAATACTTTATTTATGTAAGATATTGACAGACTAGCATGAGATTCACTTGACCGAAGGTGATAGACCAGCCACAACATCAGTCAATGATGCGTCATCGGCCTACTTTTACTTCGAGCATTTCGAGCTGAATTCATTGCTAATCTTAACGTAACTTTTGAATTTGTATTTTTAAACGGTAAATAAATAAAAAAAAAAATGACTGACCGAATGAAAATAAACTGAATTTAATGATAATAATTTTCCTTTATTTTTGCTTTACCCATATTAATAGTTCAACATTATCAATGGTTTGATGAAAGATGTAATTTTTATTAAAATAAATTAATTAGTAAGAACTACCTAATTCCTAATCAGAAAAGTTATTTCAAAAACCTTTACCTGAAAGCTGTCAGAATTAAATTAAATAACTTTTACCGGTTTAAAACGCGTTTTATTATTTATCCCGACGTGGTCCCAATATTCCTACGGAATTAATATTTGCTATAATATTCTATATTATATCAATACTGACAAATAGTTTCCTCTTGATTTCTTAGTACGTTTGACTTGGGGCTTTATATTTTTAATTACTGGATAAAAAGTGTTGGAGTCTTAAACCATTTTAATAAGGTAAAAGTGTAAATAATTTAAATGTGTGATATTCACGTTAATAAAATGCAATATTTCTTGCATTGATAGTGTATTGTGAAAAATAAGTGGTATAAAAATTCTCATAATATATACTAGATTTATCTCTTTATTGACTGATGTTCTGTAGCTGGGGTACCACCTAACCATCGAGTGAACCGCATGCTCGTCTGTCGATATCTGACATAAACATTTTTTATACCATACTAGAATATACTATGAGAAGTGGTGATAACAGACACCCAAACACATAGAACAATATGGTATGTAACACATGGTTTTTACAAGAAAAAAATTGTAAAACCACTAAAAACTAAAAGGATATCCGGAATAACTTATACACATGAATGTAATCCATAATCAAATCAAATTATATATACTAATATACTAATACTAATCTATATTAATATTATAAAGAAGAAATATTTGTATTTTTGTATGTTATGAATAAACTCAAAAACTACTGGACCGATTTTGAAAATTCTTTCACCAATAGAAAGCTACATTATCAGCGAGTAACAAAAGGTATGTTTTGTCTACATTGCACCATTGCTAGTCATTTATATTATACATTTAGGTAACACAATGTACACTTATGAACGTCCATAAAAAAATACATATTAAATACTTCTAAATTTACATTTACTACCAGTTCTCAAATCTTATTTAGTACCTTTTTTAAATAATAAATTCACAATATATGAAGTGGTTATTAATCTAGAATGTATATAAACCTAAATGCCAATGTCTACATAAAACAAAGCAAGCATATCAAGGTTTTATCTGTACATGCGAAGCAGTTTCTTGTCTTATTTCTCATTTTTAAAGAGAATGGAGAATATTTATAGTATTGGTAACCTGATTACGAGGAGCTTACCAAATTATAATAGTATTATATAAAGCTATCGACCAGCCCGGCTTTGCACGGGTCATATAGCCTATATGTCTTATCCGTCGTATGGGGACCCCATTCGCGTGCGTTAACTTTTTGCGATTACTCCTAAGCCATGCTATGTCTAAACAGCTTTCCAAATAACGCATTAGTACGTGACTATTTTTTAGAAGATATAATGGGTACAATAAGCTATTCTTAAAAGATAGATAACATAAATGCCATCCCTAGAACCTAGACAAGTTATATACGTAAACCTTCTTCATTAAACATTATATCTATTAGTGAAAGCCAAATGATAATCTATTGAGTAAATTTTAAGTTTATCGCGATCAGACAGACAGTCGCGGTGGATGACTTTGATTTAATATGTAGTGATACTACTTAAGAAAATTAATAAGAAACGATAGAAAAGTTCGGTCGGATAGGTTTTTTTATGTGTAACAGACGAGCATGTAGCTCACTAGATGGTACCTCACTTACAGGAGATCAAGAAATGCAGAAAATTAATTTTAAAATAAATTAGGTTCGAAACTCCACCATGTTTCGCATTGGACAGCTCACGTCACGCACGCTTATAGCTTTTTGTAATAATTGTTGTCAGCTGCAAATCTATATAATAGAAGGAAAAATTAGCATATAATATTCAAATTTAGAAATATTATTTATTTTTGAAGCCAACATTCTGACAGGACAACATTTGTCGGGTCCTCTGGTATATAATAATAATACCTAATATTGTTGTGATTCGTAAATTTAAAAGGCAAAATCGTATATTGTAATCAAATTTAGTGTTAAAAAAGAAATAATTGATATTAATTAGTATGTGTTTACATATTGTTTTGATGCTTTTAACCGCGGAATACTGAAACGATAATCAAAATTTGAGAGCTTCTTAAAGTGTTTTTGTCTTTCATTTTACCTCGGTAATGAAAGAGTAAGAAATATTTTTAAGTACACCTCAATGTTGATTAGCGTTGGAGAATTAGGCGTAAGTGAATTTAATTCAGATGTTCAATTGTTATTATTTTAGAAGTAATATCATTCATTTAATTCATTCGACAGTTCATTTCAATTCTGAAACTGAAGCTTTTAAGTAAAATATTAGAAAAAAGTTATTCTGGCTACAGTCGTGCTTCAGTTAAGTTCTAGTCATTACAAGAAAATATTGTCAAGTTGTCGAGATTAAAGTCTATACCAAGTGAATATCTATATTTATAAGTGTTGGTAGTTGATATTCAGATACGAGAAGTGAAAATATACGTTTGGACTGTTCACCGGTGATTTTATTACAATATCAACGCCACCAGAAATGTCAAAGAAATTGTTGATACGTTACCTTTAAGGAAGGATTGCGCTCTTTTTGTGAAGGCTATCGAGTCTGATGCGAAAATATTCCGCTATCACTTAATTTTACTACATACCTTAAAATCATTAATGTTTGATAGGAATTTTGCCACGGTTCTTAACTAGTGTGGATGACTAAACACACTGACAAATAAGCAGTCAAGGACACATGAATCGTCAAATACATCTATGGAGTAGTATACAAATACTACTGTGTTTAAAATTAAAGGGATCGTGGTATCGGCAGATGGTAAAACTTGAGAGCAATTTAGAAGTCGCAAAATGACTGTGCTGGATGGTATTATGTATTATGGATGAACAGGCTCGTTGGCGCATTCGGTAGAACACCTGCCGTGCGCATCGATGGGTCGTGGTTTGGAACCCCTGGAACCCCTGGAGGACGACATGCTTATAATTTTCTGTAAGAATGTCTTCCCCACATCTGGTAACTTTGGATGAACGGGTGGGAGGGATCACTTGATGGTAGGTGATACCTCAGCCACAGAACATCAGTCAGTGATGCGCTGTTGAGCTACTTTTTACTTCGAGCATTCGGAAATCCATAGATTGAAACCGAAACGCGCAATATGCACTTCACGGCTTTTCCATCTATGAACGGTGGTTCGTTACCCGGTCGGAATTTAGATATTCCTCCCACCCGATCAATGCCCGAAGTTACCAGACGTGGGGAAAACATGCTTACAGAAAATTATAAGCATGTGCTCCCGGTAGGATTCGATCCCACGACCCATCGATGCGCACGGCAGGTGTTCTACCGAACGCGCCAACGAGCCTATCAATATGGAAATAGCCTATTGCTTTGCCATTGCTAGTCTTCAAATGAATCAAATCGGAATATTATTTTCATGGGCATTTAGAAGTTGTAAATAAAATGTGGCAAAACTTCATTAAGAAAGCACTAATTATGCGCATTTATTTCTTTTGAAATACTCTGTTAAATGTTTAACCGTGAGAAGAAGTCTGACTTGACACCATTGCAAAACTGATGCAAAAACAACCGATACATTTTGTTTGGACTTTGGAGTGGCTTGAGAATTTTTGATACCAGTTCACTGTGATTATGGTTATTGTTTTTTACTATGTTAACGGTTGTTCTTTTTTTAATTGTTTATTAAATATAATTAATATCGTACTAGTATCATGCCCTGGCTTCGCACGGGTGCAATGTAGATGTACTATAATTATACTACATAAAATATATAGCCTATGTTACTCATTGATAATGTAGCTTTCTATTGGTGAAATAATTTTTAAAATCGGTCCAGTAGTTTTTGAGTTCGGTCGTAACAAACAAACAAAAAACAATTCATTCCTCTTTATAATATTAGTATAGATTAATAATCCTCGAAATCCATCAACATCTCTACCGCGTAGTGATAGGTAGATTGAGTGAAGGAAACTGTTACCTTGACCCCGTCCGTAGCGAGCAGATGGGGTCTAGGGTTTTAGTGGGTAGGGGGCCATTGTAATTCCAACTCCGACCCCCAGACTCCCCATGTCTTTACCATTTTGCCCCAGCGCGGGGCAAGATGGTGAAGACGCGGCGGGCGCTTGTAAATGGGTTTCCCACGTAAAGAAAAGGTAGATTGATGCGTATGAGTCATTTTGAAAAACAACTGAACACGCCACTACCAGATTGAAGAGGTTAAACTGGCGACGCACTTTAAACTGACGAGCACACGTCATGTAAAAGTGAGTGAGTAAAAAAGAGAAAGGTATATGTCAAGATCATAGTAATTACACATTCAGAGATTACCTCTGCCTATCTCTTTGGAACAGAGGCGTGGTAGGATGTACATTGTACAGTATAAGTATAGTATTGTTTTAAAATTTTCCACTTCCAATATTCATATTCTGGATATAATATCGTTACAAAATACACTCAGCAAAAAAATTAAAGGAACAGTAGGATTTTTAACATTTTTGTGTCATTTTTGAAGAGCTGTAACTTGGTGAAAAATCGGTTCAGTAGATCCAGAGATTATCCCCTACAACCTCACAAAATTTTCCTCTTTATGATATTATTATAGATATATTTTTGCTGAAGTCTCAGATTCTTCAGCAGCCAATAATAATACCAGTACTACAATAGATCTGGAAACACTGCAGTATCTATAAGATGAAAACAGTAATTTAGAATCTTTGAACAAATATCCAAGTGTAAATATAATATTCCCTTACCAAGTTGTGCTTCAGTTGAACGACTACATACTCATATTTTCGTTTGATGAAATGATTATGAAGTCACACAGACGGAACATGAAAGAACAAGTATGTTAAAATCAGTGAAATAAAGTATTTTAAATCTAATTTTTGTATTTAAATTCTTTCATTGAAAAACATTTTGTAATTTTATTTTCAATAAAATAAAACTTTTTAAATTTAAATACTTTTAATAAACGATTTTGCACATCTCTGATACCAACCATTCAGAGGGGTCTTTCGTGACCTTTAAAACCGGATTTAAAATCAGTTGTGTAGTTGCTAGACTTTACGCATTCTACCCGACTTCTTGTCAGACTACCTATTCACTATCGCGTAGAAATCTGGGGGCACGGTAGTGCCCCCGCCAAGTCGAGCAAAAAGTGGCACGGCCGTACTATCCTTTTCTCGAAGTAGTTCGGGCCATTTTCGACCCCCTATAACTTCGTTGTGGATAAAACTAGAATCCTGAATTTTCAGTCACTAAGCAGGCATTGTATAAACTCGGTATATTTCAAATATCATTCTGTTTGAACCAGTAGTTTAAGAATTATAACTAGTCAAAGTTTGATAATTTGTCACTCACTCACTGACTGACCGATCATCAAAACTCTAAGGCACTTCTAGCAGACATAGAAACTTGAAATTTAGAATACAATTAGTGTTTAGTCTATAAATCAAGGAAAAACTACAATATTTTGAAATTTCGGTCCAGTTTTCTAGATATACAATTTTTTTTTGTATTTCTGTATGTAATGAATAACTTAAAAACTACTGGACCGATTTTAAAAATTATTTTACCGTTAGAAAGCTACATTATCACTGAGTAACATAGGGTATTTATTACTAGAAAAAATAGAGATCCTTAGAAATCCCTACTAAAAACAACCCAAGGTGTAAAAAAATTAGCCATAAAATGTCTTTCACCGCATGTGCTGCGGAAAGTATTGATGATAGAACAAAAAATCGTTCTACAATATTATAGAACATATCAAAATCTACAAAAAACTTCACGAGACCATATGTCCAACTATTGTAGTTATGTCACTATAACTACTTTTTTACATTAAAAGTTGATAAAAATGCCGATCAAAATCAGACTATGTTATCCATAGCTTTGTATTAATTCTTATCCAAATAAACTAAGAAAAGGACTATCTACAAAAAGAAATGAGATGCCATCAAAAACATAAATTGTAAAAAAAGCCAAGTCTTGCAACTCAGTTCTTCTATCGTAAAAAGTTGTGAGATCCATATAATACCAAGTCGGTCAATTTATTCAGTCTCTACTGAAGGATCCTTCTGTCTTAAGTAATTACATGATAAGCTAACCTAACAATATCTTATAGTGATCGTATCAATGCCAATATTAAAAATCTTTGATGTTTAAAATAAATAGATTGACTTGGCAATCGCACTAAACAATCTAATTTAATATAATATGTATTACTTGTGAGATACATTGTTTTTAATAAAATAAAAAAGATACATTGTGATTTCATGCGATAGCCGAGTCAATCTATTTATTTTAAACATCAAAGATTTTTAATATTGGCATTGATACGATCACTATAAGATATTGTTAGGTTAGCTTATCATGTAATTACTTAAGACAGAAGGATCCTTCAGTAGAGACTGAATAAATTGACCGACTTGGTATTATATGGATCTCACAACTTTTTACGATAGAAGAACTGAGTTGCAAGACTTGGCTTTTTTTACAATTTATGTTTTTGATGGCATATCGTTTTTCTCCTCCCGTAGCATATGTACGGAATTATTTTTTATCACATCTATTCGAAAAGAGCTAGTTGGTTCTCTGCAAACAGGGAGGAAAATAGCTTTTTAATCCCTAGGGAGTAAATTGATTTAAATTTGGAATGTGGATATTTTTATAGTAAACTAGCGACCCTTTTTGACAAAAAAAGCAGGGGTTGTATGTATTTTTTAATTCCACATTATAAAAAAATAAAAACAAAAAATTTCGTCCAAAAATTAAAAAAAAAAATTTAAGGGTGAACAACCCTTATCACTGGAGATGAAAAGTAAAATCAGGGGGATGAAAAATAGATGATGTCCGATTCTCAGACCTACTGAATACGCATATAAAATTTGGTAAGAATCGGTCGAGCCGTTTCGGAGGAGTATGGCAACGAAAACTGTGACACGATAATTTTATATATTAGAAGATGATTGAATTACAAAAGAGATCGATCATGCACATTAATGAAAACTAAATTGATTGTTATTAAATTAGTCAGACTTAGGATTAATATTGTCTTTTATTAACGCGAGTATCACACATTTAAATAAAATACTGTATACCGGATTAAAACGCGATTTATTATTTATATTGCTTAAATTATTTATCCCGACGTTTCGGATGCTTTTCAGCAACCGTTTTAAGCAATATAAATAATAAATCGCGTTTTAATCCGGTATACAGTATTTTATTTAAACAGACTTAGGATTATCTAGGGATTGAAAATTGAAATTATAAGACGGACGGAGCGTTACAATGACGAATATATTTCGAAAAAGGAAGAAAAGAATTGACATAGACAATACTATAGATTATACTGCGATCCGTTCACCATAGGCTGCGTTCATATTTCCAACACACATTGTATGAAAACGTTACTGGCTGTCAAAAACTAATCCGCGCGCGGACCAAATAAAAAAAAAGGTTTCTGTAAAAGTAGAAACGAGCGAAACACATTCATTCTTTTGTTATTGTTTTTTCTACTTATTTTTTAAGATTGAAGATCTTTCATAATTGTTCAAATATAAACATTAGCATCTAATTATTTCTGTGTCTTATTATTCCTAACTGTATGTTAATGAGTAAACGTAATTCTACTATGTCAGTTGCACTTACTTATTTTCTCATAGAGGTGCTAAAAAGTGTCCATCTCGAGAGAAACACTATTTAAACTCGAGTGACTTTGAATCCCTCGTTGCGCTCAGGGGGGTGAGCACGAACAACTGTCGAAAAAGTATTCCTATCGTCGAGCTGTCATTTTATTTGTATGCAATTTCAAATGATTTCACATACAACTGACAGATAGACGATTAAGAATATTTATGAAGAGAGTATATTTAAGAATCCCTCGCTCCAATCTGCATTAAAAAAACACTCTCACCTTAAAAATAGCTGTTTGCTCCCTTGGTAAACAATTTACTATACTTATATAGTGAAAGTAAAAGTGATACTCTATCCTGCTTGTATCTTGAACACTCATCGCATATCATTATGTTATTAAATTGCCGTAAATAAAATCGTTTTGACTTTTAATAAAATATTATATGTCGATCACTCTGCGGCCGTGCACTTTGTACACTTAAGTTCAAAGTAAGTTTACATCTTTATTTCCGTTTCCGGTATGATTCTCAAGTTGATAATTACCCGAAAAAAATCTGTGAATTTGATGGTAGGTGATACTTCAGCCACAGAACATCAGTCATTAAAACCGAATCACGCAAACATGCACTTCACGGTTTTTCCATCTATGAACGGTGGTTCGTTACCCGGTCGGAATTTCGATATTCCTCCCACCCGTTCAATGCTCGAAGTTACCAGACGTGGGAAAGACATGCTTACAGAAAGTTATAAACATGTCGGCCAGATCGGATTCGAACCCACGAACCTTCGATGCGCATGGCATGTGTTCTACCGAACGCGCCAACGAGCCCGTCGAAATATAATTCTTATAAAATTGACCTTAAACACACTATAATGTTGTATATATAATTTTAAATTAAACTAAAGGACTGCCCGAACATAGGCCTAAAATTAAAAATCGGAGACCTTATGAAGCACCATCTACGGGGTCCAATTCAAATCATACTTAAAAAAAATATCAAAATTGGTCCAGCATTTTCGGGAGGTCAGTGACATACACACTTTCAGAGGTATAATTGACGTAGTATTTTCTTCAGATATCCTTTAAACTAATTGTATATAGCAGCCGTCACAAGGTGTGACGTAGAGTCTTGAAGGTTTCTTTATTATAGAACCGCCGTGGCTACCTCTGAGCATTTTGTATTGGGACGCGCGCGTGGAACCAGCTCCTCGGAGGCTGTACCAAATTCATTAGTACGATTCGTACCAAGTGATTTGGATTGTGTAGACTGTGATTTTAGTGCCAATTTGGATTTTCAGAATGAACGGTGAGTTTAAAAAAAAAACAAAAAAATATCGAGAGTTCATTTATATTTTGAATCGCAAATCGTTTAATTAAAACGCATTTAAAATTGGAAGTAGCGATAAATTAAATAATGTTTTTTTTTTATTTGAACATAAATAACAACCGGTAATATTAAAGTTTTATTTGTTTAAAATATAGTATAACTGCAACGTCGTGTATTGTTGAAAACTTAAAAAACTTGTGAGCTATGAGTTTTGAATTTGATATAAATGTAGATAAATATATTTAAAAAAAAATACTTATATTGTTTTATATTAACGCGAGTATCACACATTCAAATAAAATTAGTTTTGCCGCATCAGAGCTTATTTATTATTTATATTATTTCTAGTAACAGGCAGACTGCACGTAGTTTGGATAGCATTCGAAACTTCGGTCGTTGGGATAGATAATATTAATTTTTAATCTCAGTAAAAGAGTTTATTTTAATATTTTTACTATCTTTTGTAACCTTATATAAGTAGGAATCGTTACCTGTAAGTAGAGTATCAGGTTAGAGTAATAGTTGATCATTTAGGAGGAAGTTTACCATCTCACCCTTAAACCCTAAACCATGAAATATTAACGCTCGTTATATTTTTGATACCCTCGAAAGATTATCTTAGGATCTTAAATACTAAAGGAATATAACGTTTTATGAATAAATAATAATTTTATTAAAATTGTGTTGTACGTGCTAAATAAAAATATATTTATGTGATTACAATACTGATACGGCCTTATTCATATCTATTCATTTAATAAAACTGTAGAGGTCGAATATCTGTACTGAAAAAAAAAACCTATAAACCGATTCAGGGGGATGTAAGAATATAAAGAGAACAATTCCACAAAATAATTTATATTTTATTTTTTATTTCTTATATATTTATATGCATAAAAAAGTTTGAGATTTATTTATTTCTTTATTATTACCATTATATTTTAGTTACATTTCTTTTACATCTTAATTTTATTTATTATGTATTTTAGTGCCACAATTATTTATATTATTTTACTCCTAAATCAAAATGTAAGTTCAGCTCCAAATGTCACACAATGGGGTCACTGAAAATCAGTGTTGTGCTTATCAAAATATGAGCACAACTGTAACTGAGTAGACTCCAGTTTTGGAAGACCAGTGCCACACAGCTCTTTTAGTTATTAAGATTTTGGTTTTGTATTTAAGTTTAAGCTATCTTAAAATTGTTTTCATTTATTTATTTTTTGTATGTGTGGTAAAATTTTCTTCCAAAATAAATTAATTTTCATTTTCATTTTCAATTCCCGGCATTTTCCATTTTTTTAAAGAGTTCCCAACGTATAAGCTTTGTTTAATCGAAATCGTATGTTGAAAAGAAAAGCTATCATCATTTGTGAAGCCCACGCGAACGAAGTATCAGCTATCGAATATAAAAATACTACAGAACGAAAGAAACAAAACATATTTTTACTATATCAAGATTATAATACGTTTATGAATAAGGTTGTAAGCACAGAACAGGGTGTAAGACTGTAATTCAAGTAACGAGTCACAAAAATATTTCATTTCATTATTTTATTCTTTTATTTGTATAACTCTCGTCCACATAATTCAAGATATAATGTTGATGTCAATATACCTAGTTCTGTTTCTGAATGCTTCAGGAAAAATTAAGGCGACAACGCATTGTCTATTCCTGTCTTGCAAGTTGCAACCTATAACGAGCTTCAAGCTGATATCGTCTATACATATATATCATAATAATAAACAATAAAATTTTATCAACACAATTTACAATAAAATTTATTTTTTTGGTAAAATTACATAAACCAAAAAAAAAATTATAAAATTATTAAAAAAAAACAACTAAATCCGACTTCAAAACCATACTTATACATATGTACAAACTTAAACTAAAAAATAATATTGTAATTATTTCAAAGCAAGAGCCTTAAAATCAAAAAGCATATGGATTTTTATATATCTATTTAATATTTATGTATAAACAGTCATTTTTATAGTCGGTGCCAGTCAAGAAGGATAGTTTAATCAGTGCCTTTGCAACAAACTTTCGAACGGTACGGAGCGGCAGTTGACCGATTCTAAATAACTCGTCGTGATCGTAGAACAACGACGGTTCTGATTTTTTACGGTTAAAAATTTTATGGCATAAAACTATCTGACTAATTATCAAACTACATTTTTTTTTATTTTCCTTTGATAAAGGGTTTTAGACAGTTCTAAATTATACAATATAGAACTGTCAAGGTTGTCATGTTATGACTAATATTGTGTACAATAGAACTAAAATCTTAAAAAAATCAGAACCGTCGTTGTTCTACGATCACGACGAACTATTTATAAATACTATACTTTTTAATTTAAGTTTGTACATAATATAGGTATAGTTTTGAAATCTGTTTTTTATCATTTTATTTTAATTTATTTTTTTAAGTTTACTAATCCTTAGAATATATAATATGGATAGGCCTACTAAACGCGCTGATCAAATGAGAGTTCATCAAAATCTATGCATAATTGGCGGACTGATCGTGTAACAAACATACAAAAAACATACAGTCGACTAGAACACTAATGTTTTGAATTCGGTTAAAACACAGTAATACATTCTGTATGTCAACGTAAATCGGTGAATTTTTCCTTTTTACGGAAGATAATTTCCAAAAATAAAATATTTTAGATGACAATGTAAAAAAGGTTTAATCGCTTTAAACCAGGGACTGGAACCATTTAATTTTTATTTTCCAAAATACGTGTCTGACTGAGATACCATGGTATTAGTTTTGAAGAGTAATACCCACTCAACTTACCACAGTATTTTTTTTCAGTAAATATGAATAAAAACGAAAGAATATTAACAAAAACCTTTATTATACCGGTACAACTCCCATAGTAAATTAACCGGTATTCAGTACCTGCTTTAAACCCTCCTTAACATTGAAAAACATAGTCTCCGACAATGTTTCTCTACGTTCATTGATAAATATGCTATAAATATGTAATGTATGAAGTTTGTTGTTTTTCCTGTCCAATTACTTTTTAACTGTTATTGTTTTTAATAAAAATAAATATTTCCTATTTATTTACACTTAACAGAAAAGAAGTAATTATCTTGTACAAGCAATTCCGCGTTTTTATTTATATCTACGTAAATAAATAATTTAAGTCATTTCCGATAAAGTTCCGGTGCTATTTTTATATCCTTAGTATGAAATTTTGATTTTTTTTAATAAAAATTAAATGAAACCTATTTTTCAAGTGTATTATAAATGATAATATATCTAAAGATATATGGTAGTTAGTTGTCAATTCAAGAAATAAGTGCCATCTCCAACTAAACCACCTCCGTGGTTTAGGTTTTTCCTGTCCAATTAGGTTACGTTTAAAACCATTATGTTTAAAAATATTTTTGTTAAGGTATTATTATAAATTAGCGAAGGAAAAATTAGTTTATATTTTAAGAAAAGTCAATATACATTTTCAGTTATTTTCTTGACCCCACCCCCCAATTGTTTGGTTTGTAGAAAGTGGAGTGTGAAACCAACAAACCAATTTGATGTATTTTCTAGAAAACTACACTATCTCTAACTAGTCAACACTGTTTGCGAATTTGTGGTGTGCGCTTTGGGCTTAGGTGTTAAAATTACTAGATATATATACATTTAATATTTCTTTCAATTAGATATACCTACATATAAAAAGTTCAGGAGGCAGCTATCTGATAATACAATAGAGATTTTAATTTGAACATATTTTTTTTTATGTCAGATATCGACAGACGAGCATGAGGTTCACTTGATGGTTCGAGCATTCGGAAATCCATAGACTGAAACCGAAACGCGCAATATGCACTTCACGGTCTTTCCATCTATGAACGGTGGTTCGTTACCCGGTCGGAATTTAGATATTCCTCCCACCCGATCAATGCCCGAAGTTAACAAACGTGGGGAAAACATGCTTACAGAAAATTATAAGCATGTGCTCCCGGTGGGATTCGAACCCACGACCCATCGATGCGCACGGCAGGTGTTCTACCGAACGCGCCAACGAGCCCGTCGAAACTGCCGTGAGATTGCATGCGTAATTTGCTGCATAGTCAAATATTGTATCAAAGATTGGCAAAACAAGTTATTATTTATATTAAATTATCGGAGGTACTGGGTTCGAAGTCCAGTGTAAAATATAAAAAATGTGCTAGTAGGGTCCAGAAGACTTATCTACTTGTCCGTAAAGAAAAAATATCAAAATAAACATAACTCATTTTAAATTAATTGCTGTTAATTTTTTTAAAGTATCATTAAAACTTGTAATATATTTGTTGATTCGCGTGCTGATAGTGTAATAAAACGAGAAAAATTGCGCACAATACTCAACTTTTAAAGGGAAAATTCTTCAAAAATACTTTAAAACAAAAAGCTTTTTAAGTACCTATATTTATTATTTTTTATGTTGGATATCAATCACCAGTCGACGAGCTCGTTGGCGTGTTCGGTAGAACACCTGCCGGGTACGAATCTCATCGGGACGACATGCTTATAATTTTCTGTAAACATGTCTTGCCCACGTCTGGTAACTTCGGGCACTGAACGTGTGGGAGGAATATCGAAATTCCGACCGGGTAACGAACCACCGTTCATACATAGAAAAACCGTGAAGTGCATATTGAGCGTTTCGGTTTCAGTCTATGGATTTCCGAATGCTCGAAGTAAAAAATAGGATTAAAACGCGATTTATTATTTATATTGTTTAAATTACTTATCCCGACGTTTCGAATGCTTTTCAGCAACCGTGGTCGCGGGAGACAGAAATATGACAGTTGTCTTATATTTGAAATGTCACAAAGTTGCCATATTTAATGCCAGTTTTAATCCGGTATACAGTATTTTATTTAAATATCGATTTAACATCTAACATAGTCAATAATGCGCTGTCGACCTATTAATTTCGAGCATTCGGAAATCTATAAACTGAAACGGTTTTTTATCTTTAAAGTCTATATAAATTTGAAATCTGCCCTAAATACGATTATTCTTTTGCAATCTTTTAAAACATGTTTACGCCATTTGACACATATTTAAATATAAAATAAAGCGAACAGAATCCTTGAATAATATAAAATGGATTACTTAATTTTATCGGGCTTGACCTAGAACTTTGTAGAAAGAATCGTATGTTAACATGAGTTTAATAAATTGAGTAATACGAATTGTAATGAGTACTGAATCCATTATTCATGTTGTATTGTGGTGAAATATTATAGAAATATACATATACTAGCAACGCGGCCCGGCTTTACACGGATGCAATGTAGATGTACTATACACAAAAATATATACAAATTGAAATTTGGGGGTTTGTTACGACACGTCTAAGGGCGTCTCCTGCGAGACACGTACCTCGGCTTGGGCTGCCGTAGGAGGGGAGGGAGCCTGAAGGGCTGGACGGTAGCTCACCCGTGTGAGGGATGCGCGGAACAAGGGTCCGAAAGGTGGAATGTCCGCCCGGGCGGAGTCTAACCTAGAGTTGGCTACAGTGATAGGATCATCGGGATCCTCTAGAACGTGTCTGGGTCTTCTCCAGAGAGCCTTATAGGGATAGGGATAGAAGTCGGTTGTATTGCGAACCGAATTGTATTGTTCTATTATCAAACATACCAAAATATACCTACTGATTTTAATATTCATCTCGTAAAAAAATCTTCTGTACTTAAAATATTCCATGATTTTCGAATATTAAAAATCTGTAGTGGTCTAAGAGCCCGTGGGAGATCGTCCTTCACCGATCTGATAACCAGATGAGACGTATTTTTTATTAAATATTTTTTATAAACAAATATGCCTATAATTGCTTGCCTATCGAAAAGTGGTCATGGCTATTTTTTATAAAAAAAAAAAAAAAAAAAAAATTTTTTAATTTAATTTAATTTTTTATTTTTAATTTTATTTATTTATTTATTCAATTTATTTTTTATTATTTTGACTTACCTGTTTACACCTGCTTGCCAGGTAGTTATACACTGAAATGAGTAGGCAAGCATACCTAGGCATATTCTGTGTATCAAAAACTATCAGTCAAATAAATTTCATTTGGTTATCAAAAGTATGAAGGTGATGAAAAAAAAATTGATAAAAGTTAATTTTATTAAAAATAGCCATGACCACTTTTCGATAGGCAAGCAATTATAGGCATATTTGTTTTTAAAAAATATTTAATAAAAAATACGTCTCATCTGGTTATCAGATCAGTGAAGGACGATCTCCCACGGGCTCTCATACTATAGTCGGGTAATAAACATTATAATTAATTTTCTCAAATTCATAGCAGTATTTATTGCAATTTAAAGTAAAAAAATGTCGTAATGATAACCGTATTAACAATGAAACCAAATTTACATAAATTATAATATTTTATATGAATAATAACGACTCATATTAATATCCAGAGATAATATATCACTTTCAATGACAGATATTTAGTTCAATATTTTAGTAATATATGGCAATTTAAATTAGACATTTGAATTTTCTGAACGTGGATAAAATACAAGATTAATTATTATCTTCTATATATATTGAAATTTTATCTCACGAAGTCAGTTTAGCTATGAATGTTGTCAAGCGTACACACATGTATTGTTTTAGTGTGCGCAATGTTTAGCGTGCGCTCCCGCCATTACGCACACTCAAAAAAAGTATATGTGCACGCCTAACTACATTTATAGGCAAACGGACTTCGTGATATATAATATTTATGCCAATATTAAAATCACAGAAAAATAAGTAAATACATAATCCTATTTTTAAATTAACTATTTTAGTGGTTATCTATTAATATTAAATAACCTATGAATTTAAAATAGCCTATTATTTTTTCAGTGTTTACGGACAATTAATAAAATTTAATTCGATAATAATATAATATTTTCTTGTTTTATATCTATACATATAATAAAAGAGTAGGATCGAAATTACGCTTCACTAAATATTTTTACGAGAAATTAAGAGGGGTGATAAAATAAGGGTAGTAGCAGTGGCGGGACCACCATACAAGCCCAAAAGCCCGGCTTGTCTATAATACAACCATAAAAGGAAAAATAATAATGACCTTAACGTAATTATATAGGTCAAATATAACTTATATGATTACGTATTTTATTTAAGTTATATGTAAACACGTATTACAATAAAACTGGCAAGCCACGCTTTTGGGCTTGTATAGTGGTCCCGCCACTGGGTAGTAGAATGCATAAATGCAATTTTTAAGATTCTTGTCTATCTGTCCTTCTGTCTGTCTGTTGGTTCACGCTAATCTCCGAAGATACTGACCGATTATCATGCATCGTCAATTATATTTAAAGCTTCCTTGTGTGATGGGTGCTTATTGCTCTTCTACTGAGAGAGTCGGCGAACATTTCGATAGTTACACTTTTAAATACAAGCATATTGAAACAATAACTATAAAAATATCTCATGAAATTAAAAAATACATATGTATAGCTAAATAAGTAACTTGACGGGCTCGTTGGCGCGTTCGGTAGAACACCTGCCGTGCGCATCGATGGGTCGTGGGTTCGAATCCCACCGGGAGCACATGCTTATAATTTTCTGTAAGCATGTTTTCCCCCCGTCTGGTAACTTCGGGCATTGATCGGGTGGGAGGAATATCTAAATTCCGACCGGGTAACGAACCACCGTTCATAGATGGAAAAGCCGTGAAGTGCATATTGCGCGTTTCGGTTTCAGTCTATGGATTTCCGAATGCTCGAAGTAAAAATTAGGTCGACAGCGCATCATTGACTGATGTTCTGTGGCTGAGGTATCACCTACCATCAAGTGAACCTCATGCTCGTCTGTCGATATCTGACATAAAAAAAAAAGTTTATAGTTTTTATTTAGTTTCATATATTTCCACAAGAAAAACTGTGCAATTTAAGATATTATGAAAGTAATGAATTTTATTATAACGAAATATCGGTAACAGAGCAAAAACGAATTTAAAATTTTAATAACCTCGCGCATTACGACAGTACATAATATACTTCATGTTGCGAAAGATGGCCTCTCACCAGCAATGGGTTATTGGATTATGTAAATATCGGTGTCAGGTTCAGTGATAATGACATTGATATTTGGGCTCTGGTTATTTCGACATTAAACCACAGATCTCGATTGGTCATTCGGACCCGTTATATTAACACTTTCAAACCTGGTGGGACGTAATATCCCGTCAGGTTTTTGCACTGGCAAACCGGCTGGGACATATTATGTCCCGAGAACTGAATTATTGCTTTCTGCAGCTTGAATAAGGCAGCTCTTCAAATATAATATGTCATACATATTTTTTATGTTAGATATCGACAGATGAGCATGATGTTTACTTGATGGTAGGTCAGCCACAGAACATCAGTCAATTATGCGCTGTCAACCTACTTTTTACTTCGAGCTTTCGGAAATCCATAGACTGAAACCGAAACCCGCAATATGCACTTGACGGTTTTTCCATATTCTATGAATGGTGTTTCGCTACCCGGTCGGATTTTCGATGTTCATCTTACCCGTTCAATACCCGAAATTCCAAACGTGGGAAGACATGCTTATAGAAAATTATAAACATGTCCCGGCCATTAGACCTAATATTTTCTGTAGATTGACATATTCTTGATTGTATATAACTAAAATTTCAAGAGTCACGAGTTTGTTTTGTTGCCTGCTATTTAGGTAGCGTAAGTAGGCTCACGTCTTGAAAGGTACCGCTAAGTATTTTTTTCTATGTTATAAATATCATGTTTTCAATATTACTTACTACGTTTTAGCCCTAAATAGTAACTTGCGTATATTATAATTTGAATGCTAATATGAAATATGCAATAATCCTATGCATAAAAATAAAGGCCAGTTTATTTAAACAAATTAGATGTAAAAGTTGCCTCATTTAATTGAGTGTGTGTTTAATGAATGTGGTCAAGGTTAGATGGTGATTTTTTTTTGACGGGCTCGTTCGCGCGTTCGGTAGAACCTGCCGTGCGCATCGATGAGTCGTGGGTTCGAATCCCACCGGACCACAACATGTTTATATTTTTTTATTGAACGGGTGGGAGCCAACCACTGTTTATAGATGGAAACCCGTGAAGTGCATATTGCGCGTTTCGGTTTCGGTCTATGGATTTCCGAATGCTCGAAGTAAAAAGTAGGTTGACATCGCATCATTGACTGATGTTCTGTGGGTGAGGTATCACCTACCATCAAGTGAAACTCATGCTAGTCTGTCGATATCTGACATCAATTTTTTTACGAAAGATCCGGCCGAGAAGTGCCGTTTATATACGGCAGTTGTATTTACCTTTCCAAACTGGTTTTTGCGAAATCTGTTATATATTTTTTTATAGAATAGGCTCACGTGGTGATCAACATCGCCCATATACCTCCGCAACACCAGAGATCTTGCTAGTACTTTACCGACCCTTAAGGAAGATCTAGGGTCGTTTCTTGAAGGATACCAAGTCGTATCGGTTCGGAAAAACCGCCGGCGACAGCTGGTCCACAGAGTGGTTGTGCGAGGCAGGAAGGGTCTTAGGAGTCGCGCAGTTGTGGACTTCCAGACCTCGAGATGGTACGCGTGGTATTTTTACCGCGATGTCCGATAACCGAAATTCAGCCGCCGGGATTAATCCAAACAATTCCTACGAGCATTCCCTGTGATAAATGTAATAGAAGATGCTTATGCCTGGATATATTTTAATAATGCTATATTTGGACTTAATATTGAATTGTTACGAGAAAAAATATTTAATTAATAGCTATTACGGCTGAAATTTCGGGCAATATAGTTATAACAAATACATATCTTATTCACAGAAGGGAGGAAGTTGAATTAAACTGTTATCATGCATTATTCATATGGTGTTTATAAAGTCAAACACAACCCAGCAAAAAAACAGCTAATAAAAAACATAGATACGTTTTTATTTAAATGAAATTTAAAAGCAGTCAAAATGACTTATTTGGGCAATCTAGTGTTAAAATCGAAAGGTTTTGATTTCGTTGAAATGTAATTGATAATAATTTATATCGATTTTTTTCCCCCGTAGGTATATAATGATAAGAACATCTTGATAAGAACGCTGTTTAACCTTGCTTTATTTCGATACAATAAGAGCGAGTGAACAAAATATTCACTTATATTACGCACGAGCCACTGACCTTAAAGTAATCACCCATTGTTATTGGAACAACTCCATAATGTTTATTGATAGTGTACTGTTAGGATGAGTCTAAATAAGATTGGGTTTCCGAATGCTCGAAGGAAAAAAGTAGGTCGACAGCGCATCATTGACTGATGTTCTGTGGCTATCATCAAGTGAACCTCATGCTCGTCTGTCGATATCTGTCATAAAAAAAAGTAATAAGCTCGTTAGCTCATTCCGTGTTCATGGTTCGTAGGTTTGAATCCCGTCGTGTTTGACAAGTTATTATTTATTGTTCTCTAAGCATATGGTTACTTCAGACATGAACCGCTGTTCAAGATGCAAGGATATCATATACAAATGAAAATATATACAAATGTTCGATGTAAAAAATATATTTCGACACCGCAATAATTTTCATCACTGACGTTCTGTGATCTACGGGATCGAAAGGTCCTCGATTTTATTAAAAAATTGTTCATATTTCTGACCAGTCTGTATTTCTGACTGAGTCACAGCAAACTGGTTCTCGTGCTAATATTAAAATGATAATGTACAAAAGTGAAGACAAAGTTTAATAATATCTTAGTCAAGTGGCCACACCTGAAATTTTGTAATTCGACCTTGTATTCAAAAGTGACTTTAGACAGGTTCGTAAATCTTAGTAGATTTTGACATCTTCGGTGCTTAAACTTGTATTTTTGGATCGTGGATTTGATTCGCGTACAGTGAGTTGCTCCATCGGGATGTTTATTCAACACAGGGGTAGATCTTTTAAAAGCTTAATAAGTAAATACATAATAAAACTTAAAATAAAAAAAAAAAACTAAAATGAATACGGTAAACTACGTATTTTCATATAATATTGATAGACTAGCGTCTGGCTAATAATGGTTGATAGAAGAGTCATGAATTGTAGATGATCAACTTTAGTATATCATATACTTGTGACCTATCCCGGCTTCGCACGGATGGAATGGAGATGTATTATACTCAAAAAGCTAAAAGCTCTGTGTTTCCATCCGACTACGACCTCGTTGTTTTTAAAAAGCGAGCCTATAAATTTTTGAAAGGCCGACAACGCATCTGAGACTTTTAGGTCGCGGATGTCCATGGGCGGTGGTGATTACTTACCATCAGGTAACCCACATGCTCGGTTGTCCGCTCTAATATAAAAAAAGCTATAGCACACTAGTTTTCTATTGGTAATTTTTAGAATCGATCCTATTCGATATTTGAGTTAAATCTTTCCTCTTTATAATATTACTTTAGATGACCAAATTATTGAACGCTCACTATCAACTAAGCTAAATGTTCGCCAGTCGATATTGCCATAAGAAACATAATAGTAAAAAGATTCTCGCTGATGCATACATTTCCAAGAAAATTACGATCATAGTTATTATGCATACTTTGTCAATATGTAATTAATTGTTAGATACAAGGTCTTACTTGTTCATGGCTGATCTCGAAATAAACAAGCATACTTGTGTATAGTTTAAACCAAATAGAGATTATCAGATTGATTTTTACTAACGTGAGTTAATTAATAATTTAATTAAATTAAAAATGCATATATGCATTGCGTATTACAACGCAATAGAGTCATTATATCGCGGCTAAGGTCGAGTGGTTTATAGCAGTACCGTGATCATAGTTGCTGTAAAGCACTTGACAATAATATAATTATTTATCCCGATGTTTCATATATAAATATTATAATGTTAGGAATACATCTCATTCTCATTTAAAATAGGATCGCGAGCAAACGTCTACGTCTCAATTAAAACAGATGCGCGCGCGCAGGCCAGCCAATTCCAATCAGTTCCAGGATGAAAATATTAGAATTGTCACGTATAATTTGACAAACAATAGTTAAAAAACATACCCAGATAAGAACGCGTCCGGTGAAACGGATGCCGTTTAATACACACGAAGGTGGCCAAATTAACCAAATATATCATAAACAATAGTATAAGTCATTTACTGCCATTGATTATTATCATGGATGCAATTTATCTAATATATAAAATTCTCGTGCCACAGTTTTCGTTGCCATACTCCTCCGAAACGGCTCGACCAATTCTTAGCAAATTTTGTATGCGTATTCAGTAGGTCTGAGAATCGGACAACATCTATTTTTCATCCCCCTAAATGTTAAGGGTAATCCACCCCTATTTTTTTTTTTAATTTTTGGACGAATTTTTTGTTTTTATTTTTTTATAATGTGGCATTAAAAAATACATACAACCCCTGCTTTTTTTGTCAAAAAATCTTGACCCGTGCGAAGCCAGGGCGGGTCGCTAGTACTTATATAAAAGTGAATTTCCGAGTCCCATAGTGGATCATGGGGTAAACACATTTCTGTATCTATTTCACTGATCATTATATTCAAAGGCAGGTAGATTAGTATTCCTTGCCCTGCCCGGACGAAATATTTTATAGTTCTCAAACCCGCAAGCTCCAGGCTAATCGCAACGCACTTACCACTGAGCCATGAAAGCGGTCAAACTCATACAGGCTATATTTACTCGTAAACTTTACGTCACAATATTACACGGCGATATTTTTGTCACTAGTATCGCTAGAACGTCTCTCTCTGCATAGGTTGTAAGCAGCGCACGTGCTCTATATTGTATGTAGAGTTATACGTATTTTTTATGTTTCCTCACCATAATTGTAACGTCAGAATAATTAATTTACGCTACAATGTATTATTTCCCACTCTTTGTTTGCGACGGGCTTGCGTTCATTGAGCCGCGGAATAACAGCCATATTTATTTCAATAAACGCTTTTCCTTTTATCGGCCAGCCTAGCATGACAACCATGACATTTTGTCGACCGTTTTCTCGTGTTTTAATCTCTTTATGTCTTCCGGGTCTAACATGACACTTACACTTAAAACTCGACTTCTTTTGTCAAAAGTAGAGATTTGTCGATCGAGATATCTTGATTATCAAAGTTATCGATATAGAGATGTCTTAGTTTGTCCTCACTGGTCCGCGAGATATCTCTTGATGGTCATATTAGCCGGGCTGCCGACCTAGCATGACAACTGCAACAAAATTTTGTCGACCGTTTTCTCATGTTTTAATCGATTATCGCTCTATTTCTTTCGGGTCTAACATGACAATTACACTTAAAACTCGACTTTTAATATAAAAAATAGATATATTTGTCGATCGAGATATCTTTTCTACCAACATTGTCGATGTCGAGATATAATATATATCGAGATATATTACATCTAAGTTTGTCTTCTCTCATCCGCGACATATTATCTCGTAGCGGTCTTGCTAGGCCGACTGATTACTTCGAGCATTTAACATGTTTACTGACTAGATACACAGTAAACAAGTAAGTTAAAACGGATGACTTATATATTACGGCACATCTCTAATATATAAAATTTCCATGTCACAATGTTAGTGACCGTACTCCTCCGAAACGGCTTTATCGATTTTTACCAAATTTTATATGCGTATTCAGTAGGTCTGAGAATCGGCTACTATTTATTTTTCATACCCCTAAGTGATAAGGGTTGTTCACCCTTAAAATTTTTTTTAATTTTTGGACGAAATTTTTTGTTTTTATTTTTTATAATGTGGCATTAAAAAATACATAAAACCCTAAATTTTTACTTTTTTATCACCAACCCCTGCCTTTTTTTGTCAAAAAATCTAGACCCGTGCAAAGCCGGGGCGGGTCGCTAGTATATTCATAAAAGGTATATTTATTTGACACACCACTGTGTACACAGGATCGGATTTCCCTATAGGCCGAATAGGCAAGGCAGAACTCTGTGAACGTATACTTCAAAGTTAGAAACTTACAAATAAAAACGGTATGCATCATTATCTAACAACACTGATCAATGTAACTTTATCATATGAGTCGTATAGAATCAAATGCGGGTATCTGACTTATGGCTGATTGTTAGCAATTAAAAAAAAACGTTTTTCTCCTTTATTTTTGTATTAGGTATCATTCATTGCATGTTTAAGGTATCTATTAATATTAACAATTAAAGATAAAACCAAATATATAAAAAAAATAACAGTCTAAACGACAAGAACTTATTTTTTTTGTAGATTGTCGGACCAAAAATTACAGATAGTCGCCTTTGATTCTATACGACTCATATACAGACTTGACTTTCTATGTCCAATATCGCCTGACCTGATTAACATTTGAAAGAATATATGTAAAATTTATTCCTAAAAACAAGTAAAAACACATAAAATATTCATATTCAATTTGCACAGTTCTTATATAATTCACAAAAAATTAACAAATACGGAAAAATATGAAATTTTATATGTATATACATAATTGTTAAGTTTCTTAATGACTTATTGTGGTTATAAATTATAATAAATTAATTAAACAGGATTTTTATTAATTCTCTAAACAGAGTGCTTTATTTTTAGCAAATTAATGTATTTCCTCGTTAGTTTCGTCGTTATGTATTATTTAATTACTTAATCTCAGAAATAATAATTAAAATTCTAGTAGTATCCAGATTTCAGCTCGGTCAGTTTTCTTATATAACATACTAGCAACAGCATACAAATATTTCCTCTTCGTAATATTAGTATAGATGAAGAAATATAGATACCTACTTATTATAGTTACGTTTTCACTACTTTGTTCTCACACAATTATCTAACTTTTGTTCCAAACATACGATTTCAATTAAACAAACCGTATAGTTCCTCCGGACAAAATGAAACGCGGAATATGCACTTCACGGTTTGTCCATCTATGAACGGTGGTCGGAATTTCGATATTCCTCCCACCCGTTCAATTCCCGAAGTTACCAGACTTGGGGAAGACATGCTTACAGAAAATTATATACATGTCGTGCCGTTAGGATTCTAACCCACGACCCATCGCGATCGATGCGCACAGCAGGTGTTCTACTGAACGCACCAACGAGCCCGTCACTTACATATACTTGTCTGTGAAGAAAACTGATCAGCGAAACTCATATATCTGCCCCATGCCCCACTATTGGTCTCCGAAATATACTTTTTATACTATTGTAGTGAAATCTACAACCTGCGGCTAGAATCAATACGAAAATGTCAATAATCCTGAATCGCGCTATCAAATCTCCGAGAGATGAGTACAACGCCTCGACTTCACTGGGCCCTTATGACCGGCCAGTAAGTGGTAAACCTGATCGAGAATTCTCCCTTTAAGTTAAAGGAAGAGCCCACCTCCCTTCCTCCACACTATAATCGTAATTGTATCAGCGGTCTGATACTGAGAATACCGTACTTGTTATGACACCATACAATAGTAGTATGTTATTTGTTTTAATGGAAGACTGTACGTAAGTATAGTACTCAAGTGTACTCTTAGGCGTTGTGGAAGTTTCTACGTATGACTTACTACGTAGTTAAGTAAATCCTTAGGTATTAGAATGTGTGGAGTTTTTAGTCTATAGATTTCCGTTCCAAGTTAATAACAAACATAAAAACATAAAACATACATATTGTTAATGTGTAAAGATTGAAAGTCCTCATTAAAAAAATATTGAAATTTTGAGCTTGTGATTGTGATTTGAAGACTGGGAAATATACGTATGTAATTATAGTATTGAATGTTTTTAGCAATAAATAAAAATCTACATTTTATTCGATTTGGCTAGGTAAAACGAATGAACTATTTTTTATTATATTTTCAAAGGAACTAACCAAAGAGTGATTGTATTAAAATTTACATTTAAATTTGATTTCGACTTCTAAAAAAAATAATACTAATATTATAAACATATGCTATCGGTATCTCTTCTTATTGTATATTTTACTAGCAACATGGCTTTAATTCAAACTAAAGTAAATCATATTTCTTAACAGGTCTTAAGTAGGAGATCAGTCTTCTACTCGAATGACATATTTATTTTAATATTACTTTATTCTACGAACCTGTGACCTCAGGAACTAATCGCACACCATTGCGCCACGAGGACGGCGGTGCTGTTAAATAAGTATTTTTTCTAATGTTACCTTCGTGAGTTAATAAAAATATAAATTTAACTTTCGTATGGACAATGAACTCTATACGTAACGATTAATAAATTACACCAAATGATTGTCCGATAAAATTACTAAAAATAACCGCGGAGAAATACAACTTTACGAAAGAGGTGTTTGACCCTTAACACTTCCTTTTTACTTACTAATAATGCAAAGGAATAAAAATTATGCTTGAAAAAAAATGTCGATTAGGTATATGTGATATGTAATGATTTGACGTACGCGTGGGAATGGAAGGGTACATCTACCCTGCGTTCGAATTGATCACGGCTTCGAGTCTGACTGTTTAAATATTGCAATTTTCTGTAAACATATTTTCGTTATGTCTCAGTATCCGCTTTCAGTCTAAGGAATTCCAAATGCTGAAAGTAAAAAATAACTCTAGAAATACCTACACTGTGGCTGAGGTATCACTTACATAATATTTATGTATCAACAAGTAAGCCTTAGGCTCGTCTGTCTATATTTTTTAACAGACTTCAAAAAAGAGGAGGTTCTCAATTCCTCTGCATGTTTCTTTTTTTTGTATGTTTGTTACGCGATAACTCCGCAAGTTATAGATGCATTTGGATGATTCTTTTCGTAGTCGGTGTCAGCCATGAAGGAAAGTTTGTACATACTAGTTTATAAAATGTAGTTGTAGTTTTGAAGTAGGTTTTTATTTTTTGCGTAAAAATAATTTATTCACGAAAACTTTAAATGCTACTTAATGTCAAATATTTGGTTAATGCATTTTTCGTAACAGTAAACGACGTTAATAACAAACGTAATAAACGGTATTAAAAGTTGTTCTTACATCACATACCAAACTACTTTCTGTTTTCGGACGTCCGATGACCTTGCAACGACCAACTAGGTATGTAAACCATCGAAATCTCTTTTGGTATCTGGTAATTACCTGCGCGACTTTGACACGTATAAATGTGGGTTACTTGGTTAATTTTCGTGATATATTTGGCTAATGTAATTGTGGAGTGATTATTTATTTAAAGGTCTTCCAACAGGTATAAATCTATATATATATATATATATCTAATAATCGTATAGTAACACCATATATAATTCAAGAACGGCTGCACTGATTTTAATTGTAAAATGTTACTAGTTGGATTCGTCTATGTCCCGAATAACAGAATAACTATGAAAATATCGGAAGAAAATCAGGAAAAAACTATGTGTTGAAAATGATTTTAAAATAAATTAGGTTCGGAACTCCGCCATTTGCCGGAATTAACATCTCACGTCACGCACGCTTATAGGTATGTAGCATTAGAGACATATTTAATAGAAAAGTGGGAAAATAGCATGATTTGAAGCCAACATTTTGGCAGGACAACGTCGGTCGGGTCCGCAACGTATTGAATAAAATAAGAGATATTCAAACATTACATATTATAAAAGTGTAGATACAATTATAGGCAGACAACTTACGCTTGCAATTATTGATGTACTGTGCTGTCTCTGGAGACACTGACACCTTACTTTGGTCGAACAAAGGCGCTCCACATCAAGTCTTATTGAGATGAGCAAAAAGCACACGAACGATAACTAGTTAATGATATTGGGTTATATATTTTATGAGAAGATTTTCTATGACAGGTGGCATAAATGGTAAGTAAGCATTTAACAACAATCATGCCAGACGGGAGCATATTTGCTATATATAAAAGGTATTACCGTTATTTTTACCGTTCGGAAATAATTGATGATATTAAGTAAACGAAATAGAACCGTATGGCATTGGTAGTTTACATTTTTATGTTTGATATAGCCTGAAACTGATAGCCGAAGAATCATACAATATTTAAAGTAAAGTCCTCACAGTAATACAAAAAACAAACTATTAAAAATATCTTAAGCTTAACCATTTGCACCATACATTTACGCGCACTTCTATTTCACGCAAATTATAATTTACTAGCAAAACGCCCCGGCTTCGCACGGGTGCAAATAGATGAAAAAAAAGCAAAGCCTATGTTACTCGCTGATAATATAGTAGCTTTCTATTAGTGAAAGAATTTTTAAAATCGGTTGAGTAGTTTTTGAGTTAAATCGTAACAAAACCCCACAAATTGAACAAAATGACATAGTACTACCCCTCGCCGTATTGCTCGATGCCCTGCGTGGAGCCACAGCGGTGCGAAGCGGACGGCGTGTATTTTTTGTTTACATTGATATTTTTAATTTCGTAATATCTTTTGAATGGAATGTCCGATTTCAATATTTCAAAAAGTAATCAACAGCTATTGAAACAGTCTTAAATATGAAACAATTTATTTGGATAAGAATTAATACAGAGGTATGGATAGCAGGGTCTGATTTTGATCGGCATTTCTATCAACTTTTAAAATGTACAAAAGTAGTTATAGTAACATAACTACAATAGTTAGACATATGGTCTCGCGAAGTTTTTTGTAGATATTTATATGTTCTATAATATTGTAGAACTTTATTTTGTTCTATCATCAATACTTTTCGCAGCGCATGCGACGAACAACATTTTTTGGCAAATTTTTTTACACCTCGGGTTGGTTTTAGTAGGAAATTCTAAGGATCTCTATTTTTTTCTAGTAATAAATATAGCCTATGTTACTCAGCGATAATGTAGCTTTCTATTGGTGAAAGAATTTTTCAAATCTGCCAAGTAGTTTCGGAGCCTATTCAATTCATACAAACAAACAAACAAACAAAAAATCAAACCTTTCCTCTTTATAATATTTGTATAGATGATTGTAATATACATAGGTAATATAGAGATATGATATTCCCGCCGTAGGAAATAATAGTATTAATGATCATATGTCCCGTATAATACAATAATTTAAATTTAATTTTATTCCAAAGAAACTTTACTACACAAAAAAAATTTAAGTTAATCCTATAAACAAACAAAAATCTCAATACTAAGTGAGCTGTGTGGCTGTGGTCTTCCGAAATTGTAACAGTTATCCCTACTTTAATTAGCTCAACCCTGATTTTCAGTCATCCTTGTCAGAGTAAAGTAATCTTCTTCATACGGTTCTATTTTAGTATATGTGCCTACCTGTCGAAGCGAACTCTATATATTAAATGGTATCTATTTGAAATCATGTCTATTGTAATGTTACAAAAAGTTAACATCGTGGTTTATCGTGAGAATACTGGGTAAAGTTGTATTATTGTTTGTTCTTGTTACAAATTAGTGATGCAATTCAATGCCATTGAAAGCTTATTACTAACCGACTTTCGCAAAGGAGGACGTCGTTAATTTTATATGTTTTTGTGTATTTTGCATCATATCTCTAACATGTACAATGTAAAAATGAAAGACTTTGTTACTGAGTTATCTATCAATGCACACTTCAAACATTGAAAAACAGTATTTATTACTAACTTTTACGAAGGAAATATATACTTATCGTAATTTGAAGGTAATACGATACAGGCCAACTAAGTATTTACAAGCTAAGTTAGTTTTTAAGCCACTGCCTTGAACTTAAACTGTGAATTAATAACAAATAAATATAGCGTAAGACTGTTACATTTCTTTATTATGTAGTAACTTATGGGTGTAAAAAGTAACTTCAAAGTTAAGGTTATAGTATTACTTTCATTCACTTTCCATCCGGTGAGTGGTAGGCTCGTCTGCCTTCCTATTGTATAAAAATATATATTTTTCGATATATCGAAGCGCGATATTTAAGACAAAGCTATGTCAAAACAAATAATGATTTCAAATATACATAAAAACAAACGAACTGCTAAAATATTCTAAATTGTTCTTGAGTCACAGCAATTGAATGAATGAATGAATATTTTTTGTAACAAGCAATTTATAAACTAACTTAATTGAAATTTTATAAAGAAAAAACATAAAAAACAACATTTCTGTCAGAAAAAGAGTTTTGTTGTGAAAATCGGACCCAAAAATGATCAGTGAAAGAGACAGAAATGAGTCTAACCCACTCGGAGTTTCGAGAATTTACTTTTTTAAACGAACTGCTCATGGGCATTTACAATATCAGATAAAAAACCGGTAACGCAATCTTAAGTCAACGATCAGCGGCATCAAACTCATAAACACAAAATATTTTGTTGCGCAATAACTAATGAGCAATTAGTCAAATGACAGAGTCAAAGAATGTAAGTGGAAAGTAAAATAATAACGTTAACTGGACGCTGTTAAGCAAAACAGCGTCAACCCACATGGTTGTCATTTTGAGTGAATTGAGTTTGAAGTTTTGATTACGTTTTATTACATTTCTTTTAAAAAATAAAAGATATAATAGATTTTTTTGTAATTATTATTATTACACTAAATATATATCGTTTTTCTTAGTAGCAATCAAAGTAACAGAATTTAGTGCATTATTGTTAAATATTTTAAACATTTTAGGATTTCGTGCTCGCTAGTTTTTTCAATATTTTTGCTATTAAAACTTTTTAAATGATATAATATATCCCCTTTGATATAAGTACTCCAGCTCATAAGGAAGCGATTGGTCTCAAAAACATTTTTATCATTTTGTGAGTTGACACTGTATTGTTGAACAGCGTCCAACTGAAGGTTAATAATTAATTTTGTAATCAAAAATCACTTGTGTGCGTTTAAAATATTTTCGGGCGTTAGTTTTATATCGCAACGCACTGTGAGTGACCAGTAAATAGAAGTGTGTAATTTAATCATTTAAGGTAAAGCCGTTTACTATAGTATAAATATTAAATAATTAAGGATTTGATTTACTTTAAAATAAATCGCATTTACAAGATTACAAGATACATTTATACGAATAAAAAAATATTATAATTGTTATTGGCTGACACAAGTATTAGCCCATCTTTCCAGGGGCTACATGAAGTAATCAAAATTTTATCTTTGATTCAGCGGTTTGGACGAATACTAATTGGACGCTATTAAGCAATACCTACAGTGTCAAACCACAAAATGACAACAATTTAAATATATATACCAATCGCTTCCTTATGAGCTGGACTACATATTTCAAAAGAGATATGTATCATTTAAATCGTTTTAATAGCAAAAATATTGAAAAACCTAAAAATGTTTAAAATATTTAACAATAATTCACTAAATTAAGTTATTTTGATTGCTACCGGCCGATGGCTAGCCATGCGTCATACTCGTGAACGGGTGCTACTTGTGGTGACAGGTCGGACTTGAACTCGTGTATGCGGTGATATTAGTTATTTCGACTATGTATTTGCGTGTTCCTATTTCACCATGCCTAATGCTGATAGAGGACAAATCTTTGTTTTTTTTCTGGTTTATATTTTTTTATTATTATAGTTAATTACATAAAGATGTCATGTGGAACATGGTGTAATGGTTGCAGCGCCTTACAAATATTTTGTAAAATTAGCAGCATTTAATATGTATTTTTTACTGACGTTCATAAGTGTACATTGTGTTACCTAAATTAATAAATGAATTTGAATTTTGAATTTACCAAGAAAACGATATACATTTAATTTAATAATAATAATTACAAAAAAATATATTATATCTGTTATTATTTAAAAGAAATTTTATAAAACCAGATTAAAACTTCAAACTCAATTTTCTCAAAATGGCAACCGTGTGGGTTGACACTGTATTGCTTAACAGCGTCCAATTATTATTCGATTTTAATTAAATAATGCTGAAAAAATATCCTTGTTGATTTTTCCTTTTTCAGACAAAATGGTAACAGCTCGTTGGCTTTTTCAATTTTACATTTAATTCATAGCTGTTATGCTCCGTAGCAGTAACATCCGGTCATACATCGATAGTATTTTTCTTTTTATTAATGCTATAATAGGGAAAGTCGGGCTTTTGGGCTTGTATGATGATCCCGGCACTGCGTGGAAGGTGTCGACATAGGTAGGACACCCTTAGCTGTATCGAAACAAAACCCCTCAAACACGGCTGAGAAACAGTACTTGTTAAGCCAATATGACCAACAGAAATACAATACAATAATATTGTCTTTTATTAACGCGAGTATCACACATTTAAATAAAATACTGTATACCGGATTAAAACGCGATTTATGATTTATATTGTTTAAATTATTTATCCCGACGTTTCGGATGCTTTACAGCAACCGTGGTCGCGGGGAGACAGAAAGATGACCACTGATGATGATGATGTAAAGCATCCGAACGTCGGGATAAATAATTTAAACAATATAAATAATAAATCGCGTTTTAATCCGGTATACAGTATTTTATTTAAATACAATACAATTTTTGCATAAGTTTATTGTTTTTTTTTATTTCAGGTGCCAGTCTCGGGTACAACATGTCGTTCGTCGACTCTTACAGACGGTTTATGGAGAGGAATGGTGGTAAGTTTTTATTTTTATGTCAGATATCGACATACGAGCTTGAGGTTCACTTGATGGTAGGTGATACCTCATCCACAGAACATCAGTCAATGATGCACCGTCGATCTACTTTTTACTTCGAGCATGGAGAAATTCATAGATTGAAATTGAAATATGCTCTATGCTCTTCACGGTTTTTGCATCTATGATTGGTGGTTCTTTACCCGGTTGGAATTTTGATATTCCTCCCACCAGTTCAATGCCCGACGCAGGGGAAGACAAGCTTACAGACAATAATAAACATGTTATCCCGGTGGGATTCGAACCCACGACCCATCGATGCGCACGGCAGGTCTTCTACCGAACGCGCCAACGAGCTCGTTAAACTCTTACTTAACTTACAAAACCGTTTTTTTTTTTAATTTAAGTGTTTGGTGAAGCGCGACTCTATCAGTTGGATATTTTCCCCAAAATGTTCCAGTGTCGAACCAGTCGTAGGAACAACATTATAATTTTCGTGTACCATTGCCGTGTTTCGACTTGAATCAGTAATTGTCATAGTTAAAATGAATTATAACGACTTAATATTAGAAAGAGGAAAGATTTGTTTGTTAGTTACGATTTAACTCAAAAACTACTCAACCGATCGGAATTCTTTCAGAAATAGAAAGCTACATTATCAGCGAGTAACATAGGCTATACACTTTTTGTGTAGTACATCTTCATTGCACCCGTGTGAAGCCGGGACGTGTTGTCCACTTATAAAGCTTAGGACAAACCTCAGGAATATATGAGTAATATAAAAGTATTATGGATTAGTCCTTAACATAATATAATTACAATATAAACATCAATTTAAAGGATATTGAAATAATACTGCCTATTTTGCCAAAGAGCTATATCTCAGCAGATTATGTTACAACATTTCTATATCGCAGATTGTCTCAGTAAAATTAATAGTACATAATCAAAATTAACAATTTAGTTAAACAGAAGCCTATATATGTCATCGATAAATATAGACTGTTGTGAAAGGAAATAGTTGATTTTCAAGGAAATTGCTATACCTAATATATTAAAGATAGCTGTTTTAAATTTATTTTCTTTTCTTGTATAGTACTTTGTATTTGTCATGTCATGTGGAACATGGTGTAATGGTTGCAGCTCCTTACAAAACATTTGTAAAACAAAAACTTGGCGATTAAAAAGAGTGGCGGCGATTGCCAGTTCTTCTCATCCGCTCTACGCCCTTGATTTGAGAACTGGCAGTAAATGTCAAATTAGAAGCATTTAATATGTATTTTTTATTGACGTTCATAAGTGTACATTGTGTTACCTAAATGAATAAATGATTTTTGAATTTGAATTTTGTACATTGCACCCATGCGAAGCCGGGGCATGTTGCTAGTCATTAATAAAGATTAATTCACATCAAATCATCACTCTCGTACCATTCTTTGACATTTAGTGTTAAAAAAATAATAAAAATAGCTTATTACACAGTTTTTACACTCACGGACTTATAAACGTATTATAAGCTTGATATAGGTAAAATATGTTCTGTATACTTTTTATATTCCATAGAGCGAGACGAAGAAAGAATTACTAATGGAAAGAAGTGAAATTAAAACCAATTAAAAATAATAATTGTTCATTATTGTAATCGTAACTTGAAAAAATAGAGTTCCTGAATCTAAGCCATCCCATATTTCAGTACCCACGCACAACTAATCATCATAATCGATATAGTAGTTTAGGAGGAATGCAGTAACATTCACACGTATAATATTACATAATTATATAAAGATTTGTTTAGTTGTGTGTTTTGTCAAATCTGATTACTTATCACTGAATGTATAATGCAATAGTAATAATGGATTTCAGGCATCAATCCAAATAAAAAGTTATAGTGATGTGACATATGTGTATAACCTTTGCATTATGCAAATACAACATGACATTTGTAATACATATTATATCTATTTCCGTTGAAAATAATTTAATTATTTACATATTTAAACAATATTTTTTTATACAAATAACAATATTAAGTTCTAACGTCTGTCGAGTTCGTATTAAACTGATGCTGAAGGACGTTAAGCCGGATCTTAAGGCTCAATTTACATTGGCGCGGAACGGAATGGAAGAATTTTTGTAGCGAAATTGCGTATCTTATCCACGACGCTCCACTGTAGTGAGTTTTATTTCAATTGTGTAAGGTACAAACTAGATAAGAGTCTTCCGGGGAATTCTCGCGCAAATTCGAGAATTCCCGTAGCTAAAGTCGGAGCTGTCTGTGATATCTACGTGCAATTCTCTATAGCATCAAGGCGCCAGTCATGATCATTCTCGCGAATTCTATCGCCTTGCGCTCACGATCAGCTAGACAAACTAAAATATAAGATATCTCGATATATTATATATCTACATCGACAAAATTTCTCGATCAACAAATATATCTTTTTTTGATATTAAAAGTCTAGTTTTAATTGTCATTGTCATATTAGACCCGGAAGAAATAAAGAGATAATCGATTAAAACACGAGAAAACGATCGACAAAATTTTGTCGCGGTTGTCATGCTGGACTGGACGCGTACTATATAGGTGAAATTGACATTTCCGTTCCATTCCGTTCCGCGGCAATGTGAACTGATCCTAAGGCGAGTGTTTAAAGATACTACGCAACTGTCGGGATACATATTATAGTCAAAATTATAGTGGTTATAAAACAATTCATGCAACAGAGTCACGATACTTGCAACATTATCGTATTACATTCGCTTCGGCTGCAATATTATTTAATTTTAGAGAACGTTATCTTTAATATAGCTTTTGTTTATTACTAGTTTTTATGCAACCGAATCCGGTAACTTCAGTTAATGTCACTGAGATTATTTTTTTATTAGATGAACGTGTTATTTACAGTACATTCAACATAAATAAATATTTTTTTTAAAGAAAATTTTGCTTTTCGTAATGTAAATGTGACATATTTATAAACAAAACACTACTAAGCAACTCGCTTCGCACGAGTGCAATGTACTATAAACAAAAAAAATATGTTACTCACTGATAATGTAGCTTTATAGTGGTGAAATAATTTTTAAAATCGTTAAACTAGTTTTCGAGTTAAATCGTAACAAACAAACCAACTAATCTTTCCTCTTTATAATAAGATTCCTCTTATTAGTTTAGAATAATTGAATAAATTTTGATATAAAGGACTACTATACCGACCCAGAATATCTAAAATAAAATCTCATAAAATGTGCTGTTTTCTTTATATATATATATATAACAAAAAATAAAAAAATAATGTTGAATACCAAACTAATATCGAACTTTGATTTTCATTCAAAATAATACTCTTTCAATAACATTTCAACTTTTTTTATACAGAACGCTGGATAGTAGCAATGTAATTTAAAAGTATTTAGTATATAATGGACAAATCCTTCCTTTGAATGGAATTTAAAAACCTTTAAAATTTCTACAATAACTGGCTGTGAACGATTCTAAATGTATTGGAAAAAAGGGAAAAAAGTTAGTAAAAAAGTAGTAATATTGCAAACATCTAATTTTGTACCTAGACATAATATATATATTTTTAAGATATATATTATATATGTATGTGCCTAGAATAATATACCTACCAAGTTAAATTCAATTTAAAAAATACATATTTATTGTCAAAGGTCAAACCAGACGCTCATGACATATATCTGGATATATGTAAATTGTATATGTCAAATATGGATTATTATAATCCATATTTATGGGCATCGTTGTCTGCAATATAAGATGACTTGTTTCACTTTATTTTGTATATATTAACACTAGCAGCCCCGGCTTCGCACGGGTGAAACGTAGATGTACATACTAGAAAAAATAAGCTTTCTATTCGTGAAAAATTTTTTACAATCGGTTCAATAACTCTTGAGATTACCCCGTACAACCTCACTAAATTTACCTCTTTAAAATCTATATACCTATATAAAAGAAAGTTGTGTTAGTTACACCGTTTATAACTCAAGAACGTCTGTACCGATTTTAACGATATCTTATTTGTTGGATTCCTCTATGTCCGGAATAAGACATAAGCTATTAAAATATTGGAAAAAATCAGAAAAAAAATATATGCATAAAATTAATTATAAAATAAATTAGATTCGTCATGTATTCTTAGCTTTTTTGGAATAACAGATATCCACTGCAAATCAGTGACATATTAGACAATTATAGTGCAGCATATTCAAATTTAAGAATAATTATATAATTTCGAAGCCAAAATTGTGGCAGAACAACGTCTGCGCGGTCCACTAGTATTATTACCTACATATATAGTATAATTCAGTGGCGTAGCCACAGTAGGGGGGGCGGAGGGTGCGATCCGCCCCGGGCGGAATTTTGCAGGTAACGGTAAAAAAATTGTCTTCCATCAACGTTTTTTTTTTCGTAAATTCGACAGAGTTTCTCTTTGTTGTGTTATTTAATAAGAGTACAATTTTTACCAAGCCCCAAATTTTATATATTCAATTGCAAAAATAAGGGGGCGGCTTTGGGATCCGCACCGGGTGCTATTGACCGATGCTACGCCACATAGTGACAACATATCGGAATTATGTACTCAACACAAAAGGTGTCGAAACTATATTTACATACACTTGTCAGTAGAATTTAAATATAAGAAAGATAAGATAAGATAAGAAAAACATTTATTCAAACCTAAAAAATACAAGTACATGTGCAGTTTGAAATACATATGTTTGAAAAGGTGACAGGCTCAGTTCTATTTCTTAGCCAGCTAGGGCTAAGACACTGGTATTCTGCCTGTCACCTAAGGCAGAGCAGGTCAAACAAAAAATTAAATAGAGTAAAAAATAAGAAAACTACAAAATAGACAGTGCACAGCTAAAAACAATCAAACATAAAAAACTAAACTTAGAAAAATTTACAATTATTTTTTAGTATAACATAATAAAAGTGGTTAATAAGAACAATAGGGGCATGCAGTGAAGAACAAAATAAAAAAAAAAAAAATACATTAAATAAAATAAAAAATAAAAAATTACATTTAAAAATGGAAGAAATTGAAGATCAGCATCGATTAAAATAACAATTAGAAGGCATTAAAATAACAAAGATACAGTATTAAAATAAAACTAAACTACCGCAGACATAGAATCTTTGCCCCATTCTTCTTTCTGAGCATCAAGAAGAATTGTGCGAAGAGTTTTCTTAAAGCTAAACTAATAAATATCTAATATACATGTTAACCACCTCCATGTTTCATTGTTTTGTCAATTCTTCCTTGTCCAAAAAAAACGTTTCGATCTTACTTAATACCTACTTAATATAGATAATTTCGAGCTTCCCCCTTCACATATGGCTCCAGTGTGTGTGTTTGTTTTTTTGCTCCACACTATGGGGGGGCAAACGCCCATTGAGAGGGTAAGGTCGCTGTCGGAGCTGCGGAGACTGCAAAGGTACTTCCCGGGGCCTCAACTCAGAACAAAACGAGAGGAACACTATGGAGTTTTGACGGGCTCGTTGGCGCGTTCGGTATAACACCAGCCGTGCGCATCGATGGGTCGTGGATTCGAATCCCACCGGGACCACATGTTTATAATTTTCTGTAAGCATGTTTTCCCCACGTCTGGTAACTTCGGGCATTGATCGGGTAACGAACTACCGTTCATAGATGAAAAACCCGTGAAGTGCATATTGCGCGTTTCAGTCTATGGATTTCCGAATGCTCGAAGTAAAAATTAGGTCGACAGCGCATCATTGACTGATGTTCTGTGGCTGAGGTATCACCTACCATCAAGTGAAGCTCATGCACATCTGTCGATATCTGACATAAAAAAAACCCTGGAGTTAAGTCGGTAGGCACGGCGATCGCTTTGACTCTTCGGAGTCCGTGGTCCGGCATCGCTTTGTCACTCCCCCCGGAGATGGCAGCTATCATTAGATGATGTTCCATGTTAAAAAATGGGGTCTCTGGAATTTACTTTTATGTGCAAGTTAAATATTATACTACATCCTGCAATGTAATGGTTGCAGCGCCTTACAAATATTTTGTAAAAAAAAACTTGGCGATTGAAAAGAGTGACGGAGAGTTTATTGCCAGTTCATCCCTTCCGTTCTACGCCCTTGATTTGAGAACTGGCGGTAAATGTAAAATTAGAAACATTTAATGTGTATTTTATTATTGACGTTCATAAGTATATATTGTGTTAGCTAAATGAATAAATGATTTTTGATTTGATTTGAATAAATGAACTCGTCTTTATTAATTACCGCTAGCATATTTTGTAATTTATTTTTAAATTTAACCTTAAAGTCAAAATTATGGCACATGTTGGATACATCTTTAATTATTCAAAATAGCGTTGGTGTGCCTAATAAATAAATAAAAAAAACGAATTATATGAAAATTACCAATTGCAACCACCTTGAAACTCTCAATAGTAGGTGATATTGATATGTCATGAGCGAACTTACATTGTTATAGTAAGTACGAGTACATTACGTAATAACCGTTTGGTCAGTGCACGGCGATGTACCTTCACCGTGAACTCATCTCAGACTTGTATTAAAGTTTCGTACTAAAACAATTTTTTTTTATGTTGTCTATCGACAGGAGAGCATGAGGTTCCCTTGACGGTAGGTGATACCCCAGCCAGTTAACATCAGTTAATTATGCGCTGTCGACCTACTAAACAGAAATGCGCAATGTGCACTTCACGGTTTTTCCATTTATGAACGGTGGTTCGTTACCCGGTCGGAATTTCGATATTCTTCCCACACGATCAATGCCCGAAGTTATAGAAAATTATAAACATGTCGTCCCGGTGTGATTCGAACCCACGACCCATCGATGTATACGGCAGGTGTTCTACCGAACGCGCCAATGAGCCTGTCATAATAATTTAGTCATTAATTATAATGAAGTTATCAATAAGTGAAATATTTTTTCAAAACGATTCATTTTTGAAAAAGAGATTACCTTTTACGAACGAACATACTAATCGATTATTATATTCTAAAAAAAATATAATATACATATTTAGTTTTTAAAACGTCGGTGTGACAATATTAAATAAGCTAGAGACAAAAAATCAATTTATACCAGGAATCTAATTTAAATTCATTATTATAATGTATTACAGAAATGTTGAAAAATTAGCTTTATTTTGTCACTCAACAGATGTTGGAATATTCCATGAATACGTAAGACAATAAATTAAATACCGTTAGTAATATGATAAACAAGTAATTAAAAATACATAGTATTCATTAAACTTACTGCATTTTTTAATAACAAGGCTTTTTCCGCGGTTTCGTTCGCTCGGAAAATTTGAATCTTTTCCCATGAAAAAATATGGAAGGACGAACTTATATAATATTCCCAAGGATTTTTGCATTGTACGATTTGTCTTAATAAAAATAAGTCGATTTTTCTCGTCCTAACATACCCCATTATGTATACATTAATATTTACTAGTATTTCAGACCTGATAATTTAAAAAAAAGATTTACTATATAAATAATTAATTCAATGAAATCCAAATATTATGTTAAACTCGATTGAATTCAGTTAAAATTAGCCATTTCAGTCACAGTTGATAACTTTTTTTTTGGTATTTCTGTTTTTTTTTTATTTTTTACTAGCTGATGCCAGCGACTTCGTTCGCGTGGGCTTCATCTTAAGCTGAGCATTTGAGCAAGGTTTCTTCATATGATATATTCATATCCACTATTCCTCGAATACATATTGAAAGTGGCAAAATAATCAAACTATCAAAAACTATCAAACTATTATTGACATCTGATATTCGAAAAAGTTCGACGCGAGTCAGTTTGAATTGCAATTTGTTGATATGGTGCCTTTAAAATAATATTTAAATTCTTTCTTTCCGATAACCGATTTCGATGAAACAATATATTTGTGTAAATTGCATGAAAATCGGTTCAGTATCTCGGAGGTTAGCCCGTACAAATAGACAAACAGATGGAGAAACAAAACTTTAAAAAAATCTGGGCTTGTTCTATTTCTCTTCTTACACCTGACTCGGTTTTATTTAAATTTTGTTGAACTTTTTGGCAACAAATACACGAATTAAATTAGAAAATCTAATTAACAAGCAATTTATGTATCAATCGATAGATCGCAGAGCGTATAGCACAGTACAGACCTCGGCACCCCCCCAAATTTGGCGCCCCGGGCCGTCGCCTCATCGCACCCTCCCGTAATGCATGCATGTCTTCATGGAACAAGTGGTTATTACATATCAGAAAGAAAGAGACAGAGAAAACATTTATTCACTGTCACCCATAATAATATATAATTATTCCAAGGACTTTATATATATATATAAAGTCCTTGAATTATTCATACACAACACAGTTTTTTTTTTTGAGCAACTGACAGCTAAAAGGCAAAGGACTCAACATATTGTGGTAAACATTTTTAACAATATTTAGCACGTTGGTTTTCAGCCACGATCACGATAATATCTCATTATTAGTACAAATATATCGGGTTCGTGCTAATTTCCTCCTAATATTACGTCGCAACTTAACAATGTGTAAATATTTATATCCATTATATTCGTTTTGTGAACAATTTTTGCAAACATTAATTTGATACCCATTGGCTATAGGATAATAACATTTTGATAATTATTTATTTGTATTTTATATACCTTAGCCGTAGTATTTTAATCAAAAATCGACTCCCTTTTAATTCCAGTAGGTACTCAGAAATCTATAAACTAAAAACAAGCACTTCAAGGTTTTTTCATCTATGAACGGTGGTACGATAATCCTCCCGTTTAATACCCAAAGCAACTACACATTGGAAATATATTTCCATTTCATCCCGGCGGAATTAATGAGCCTTCTGTTGCATGCCAGGTATCACTATTAGGAATACAAGTCATAATCTCTAAGTAGTTAGCTGATATGATGGCCAAGCTCCTAAGACGTGTACTTAATAATGGGTGAAATAAATAAATAATATTATTATATAATGATGATGATTATTATTAATTAATCATTACTTCATACATATATAAATAATTAATTATATATTTATTAAATGAATCATTGCAGAGACTGTAACATGCAGACATATACACTCGGCCTCATATAATATTAAACTTATTTAGTAAGATAGATTTAAAAATAAAATTAATTTAAATCTCCTCTTTTAACATAAAATACGGAAATATTTGTGGCGTATAATGAAAACTTTATTTTAAATATGCATATGCGTAAAATCATCATGGCCAAACCAAGATATGAACAGTTCATCATTGACTGAAGTAATCTACCGTGAAGTAATAAACCTTACCGTGCTCGACTTCTATTCATCGATAGTGGCGGATTCACAAATTCTCAAGGTACAGGCTGTTAAATTTTTGCCGCCCTTGCTACTCTTATTATAAAGAGACCGATTGCTGATTGAGGGCAGCGACACTATAAAATATAGAAGTTTGTAGTACAAACTATTGAATGTACAACGAAAGGGAAGAAGGAAAATGACCAGCAAGATGTCTTCAGATTTCAGTAAGATATCTAAAAGAAGAAAATAAATCAGTCCCCAAATATGCCGCCCCTAAAATCTGCCGCCCGAGGCTCAAGCCTACTCAGCCTGCTGATAAATCTGCCAGTGTTAATTGTGATGATGAGGGTGAAAACACTGTAGTAATTCATTTAACTTCAGGTATATAGAAGTTTAATGACCGCAACATTGATCTATAATTATTGCAAGATTATAAACATTTACAACGGTATAACTAAAGGGATTGACCACAATGAAGTAATCGCACAAGGAAATATCTAAGTGTTTATGACTACATCTGACTGTGAGTTATGTTTGCATGTGTTCTGAGTCATACATATATTATACATATATACAAATATAATAAATAGGTAAAGTTTGTGAGGTTGTATGGTATATTAGTAGTATAGTTATATTCGTACGAAAAAGTACGCCTCCTTCTTTATCCCCCGAACCGCCAAGGAATGGAATTCGTTACCTGGGTCTGTCTTTACCGATTCCTACAATCTTGACGTCTTCAAAGCCAGACTGAATAGGCTTCTTCTAAGTAAGCATGCTCCCATTTAGATCGCATCCGCACTTACAGGCAGGATTGCGGTCAAGCTTACTTATTCTTCATAAAAAAAAGAATTGGTTAAATAACGATAGCTAACGGGTTTTTATAAGTAAATTCCGAATATTTAATCTTATAACCGAAGTACCGACTCCGTACACATAGATGGCGTTATGTCAAATTCCAATACTTGTCACATTCATTCCGCCCGTGACCACGCTTGCAGTAAAGCACTCGAAACGTCGGTACAGAGAATGTAATAAATAAATCGAATTTAATTTAATGTTTCCTATTCAAGAGACCCGTTCTCCTTCACTTGTCGTGTTTGTCTTTTTGACAATTCTAGTTTTTGTTTACTTAAAATCGCCTCGTTCAAAGGGTCTTAAATGTTTAATTTAAGGTCATTAGTTACTGTCATATTTTACCAACTTCCTTACTTATGTTTTGACGGCCTCGTTTGGATAGTAGGCACCTTGCGTTCCTATGGGTTGCGGCTTCGAATCCAGCTGGGACGAATGTTCATAATTTTCTATAAAGATGTTTTCTAACGTCTGGTCAATTTGAGTATTAAACTGGTGGGAGGAATAGGTACCCAAATTCCAACTAGGTTCATATATATTGTAGAAATAATGTAAAGACCATGCATTGCATGCATGCATTTCGGATTCAGCCTAACTCTCCGAATGCTCAAAGTACAAGATAAAATTTAAGTTGTGTTTTGAAACATTTACGGCCCAATTCTCGAACGCTAATCAACATTGAGGTGTACTTAATATCTCTAACTCTTTCATTAAAAAAGTAAAATGAAAGACAGAAATAGTTTACGAAGCCCTCAAATTTTGATTATCTTAAGTATTCCGCGGATATATCTTTTAAATATTTTATATTATTTGAGAGACTGACTGATTTCAAACCGTAATTAGTATGTTGTCGTTAAAAAACAAAAGCCCCATTTTAATATACGTACACAAGTGACAATAACATCTCGAAATCAAATCGACAAGCACAGATTATCTTAACCTTTACTAATATGCACAGGAGGTTAGAGGAAAATATGTATAACAACAATAGTACACCCGAAAGATGTCAACTCCCTTTTTGTACGCTTTTTAATTTTTGATTTTTTATTATATTTTCATATGTGGTCCATTATATTGTTTTTGTGTATTTGTTTACATTAAATTGAATAAAGAATCTATAGATATAGTATTTTGTTCGTAAATTAAATATCTATTTCTGCAATGAGCCATTTGTTATTCCACGTTGAAGATGAACTATTTGATTTCCACGTGCGTAGAATATTATGTACTGTGAGTAAATTTATATGCCTTTATCTATACTAATATTATAAAGAAGTAAAGTTTGTGAGTTTGCTAGGTTGTAGAAGGTAATCTAATGAACCGATTTTAAAAATTATTTCACCAATAGATTTAGGTATATAGTGCATCTCCATTACACCCGTGCGACATTTTAATGGATTCTAATGTTTATTATTATTATTATTTTTATGTTAGATATCGACAAACGAGCATGAGGCTCACTTGATGGTAGTGGATACCTCAGCCACAGAACATCAGTCAATGATGCGCTGTCGACCTACTTTTTACTTCAAGCATTCGGAAATCCATAGACTGAAACCGAAACGCACAATGTGCACTTCACGGTTTTTCCATCTATCAACAGTGGTTTATTACCCGGTTGGAATTTCGATATTCCTCCCACCCGTTCAATGCCCGAAGTTACCAGACGTGGTAAAAACATGCTTACAAAAAATTATAAACATGTGTTCCTGGTGAGATTCGAACCCACGACCCGTCGATGCGCACGGCAGGTGTTTTACCGAACCCGTCAACCAGCCCGTTGAATTTGAATTCTGACCGGGTAACAAACTAGTTTGCGCGTTTCGGTTTCAGTGTATGGATTTCCAAATGCTCGAAGACAAAAGTAGGTTGACAGCACATCACTGACTGGTGTTTTATGGCTATCTACCATCAAATGAACCTCATGCTTATCTGGCGATATCGACCATAAAAAACTCAAACAAATGCAGAAATATATTATGTATATCTGCCCCTTGCCCCACTAACAGAGGAATTCAATTGATATAAACTTTGTACCCGCTCCAATTCTAAATGCTTGTAGAAAAATCCAGACTGAGTACTACTTCCTTAAGAGGCGTATTAATTAATGAGATAATCTTGGAATGTTCATGAAAAACAACGATTATTGCTTGAATAGGCCATATATATAATGATATTACTGTCATGATACCGGCTCTTTATCTAAAGGAATCTTTGTACATGTTATGTTGTAATCATGAAATAAATCATCTTCTTTATTTCTTATCTCCTTTCTGATTCCTTGCCGGACCAGATCTTAAGCCTTGACACTAACTCGTTTTTTCTTTTAAACAGAAAAGAACAATCAATTTGATTGTTTTTAATGTTAGATATTGACAGACGAGTATGAGGTTCACTTGATGGTAGGTGATACCTCAGCCACAGAACATCAGTCAATGATGCGCTGTCGACCTAATTTTTACTTCGTGCATTTGGATTTTTTTAGTTTTATCTGATGGTTAGTAAAAATGCAGTCTAGTACGGAGCATTGTTAATATAATTTTTTAGTAACGCGAGTTTTTTTAGTACACACATATTTTATTAAAGTAACCTTTACCGGATTTATTATTTATCCCGAAGTTTTGAATGCTTTCCAGTCTGCGAACACAGTGTTATTATATATAGAAAAGAATAGAATATATAGCGTTAATATGGGAACTGTGATATTTCAAATTAGATAGCTGTCATATTTCAGTCTACCGCGACCACGGTTGCTGAAAATCATCCGAAACGTCGTGATAAATAATATCGCATTTTAATCCGGTAAAAGTTAATTTATTCAAAAGTACTTTTCACATTTGAAAAAAGATTCAGATTGTATTTGGAATTCCAATCCTATATGGAGACCGGCAAAAAATTCCAATCCTTGCAAATTCTCACGTTCAAGGATGAGGTGAAACGTTATATCCGATTACGCGAATCTCTGACTTTCTGAATACTGGTCCATGATACCGATAACTAACTAACCTCCTGATACTGGAGGAGTATTACCAAAACAAAATTCGATGTTTCGGCTGACGGATCGTACATTTTCCTATTTCAGAACCGGTGATCGATCCGTCCGTCGTTCCCAATTAGACATTAAGTATATCTTTCTGTCGACATTACTATGGTCGTAACTAGAATTGAAAATGTTTTCTTAATAAGTTAAAATACGTAGTTGGTTATTCTTTCGTTTCGTTCCGTTCGATTTTGGTAATAGACTTACTGATTCTTGCATCCTTACCGTAATAAGCTTCTCATTAGAGAGTGATTCTGGTATCGTCAAACTGAAACATTTTCTATTGAAATTGTTCATGAAGGATGATTAATTTGTGAACAGGCTTACAACAAATCTGCAAACCCTGTATATTTATGATCATAAAAATTACTAAGAATCACAGCCGGATTACATTTTTAATGACCATGTTTTAAAAGGTCGCTTATAAAAAACATGATAATATCAGAACTGTTAAGAACGTACAAGGAGCCATAGAGATTGACGTTTTTGAAGAACTGGACATCGTACTAACACTGACTGATCTCATCTATTTTAATCAAGATGGCGTATCTGTTTAATATGTAATAATATACTTTGTAATATTAACAAGGTCTCACATTTGATATAAGGATTTGTACCAATATTATACATTAGGTCTGACGCGAGTGTTATATTTACACTTGAACAATGTTTAGGATGAAGTAAGTGTTAATCCATAAGAATAGTACATACACACGTTTTTTAAATAGCGTCTTCGTTAAATAAAGCAACATTGTCGGTAAATATTGGATTTTGTTTGTGGATGAGTTACATCCGTGTATTAGATAATCTGAAATGCATAGAATAAAACCGAAACACGCAATGTGAACTTCACGGTTTTTCAATCTATGAATAGTGGTTCGTTACCCGGTCGTAATTTCGATATAGCTCCCACCCGTTTAATGACCAAAGGAACACATGATTATAGAAAAATATAAACTCTCGTCTTGGCGGGATTCGAACCCTCCACCCAACGGAGCGTAAGGTAGGTTTTACCAAACACGCTAACGTGCCAAATAAAAATTCATATTCGACATTGTTGCTACTATAGCATGTCGAATTTATTTGATTATTTTTATCAGAAATACTTATTATTCTTTCACCTAGTTTTTGGCCTAATATGGTATTATTAGGTCACTAGAATCAGGAAGTCATGAATTCCCATTGGAAAAATAAAATTTCGTTTCGGTCTAGCGGGATATAGAAATCCGAATCGTTTTATGAAACTGATATAAACATCGCATCCCATACCCGAAAACAACAATAATTGAGATGACCATACCTTGTTTTATAACCTGGAAGACGCCCATTGTTTATAAATATATACATAAAATGTAAAAAATAATATTAAATAAACGTTCTTGATTCAAATGTACTTATAAAAAGTCAAATCTAGTCTTGAATTATAGTAGTATTATTTTATAATATTATTATGAACAAAGAACCATCGTTTATGCTTCCCAAATAGGTCAATAACCTCAAATATAATACGTAAAACTCAAATAATGAAATAATGAGAAAATAATGTGTCAGTGTTTGTAACTCTACACATACATACAAATACATCCCACGCCTCTTTCCCATTGCGGTAGGCAGAGATCACGGAATTCCATATGCTCCGATCCTTGCATGCCACTTTCGCTTCTTCCACTTTCATCAATCCCATACACCCTCGTCAGTTTCGAGTACTTTTGACCTGACCCTTTTAAAGAATATCTCCGATCTGATCACTCTCGACTCTTCCACTCACACCAGCTTCATAAATCGTTTCCTTACATTCATCCATCCTCTCTATCTCTCTACGGCTGGTAAAAAAGATTTATGCTGATGAAGATTCGGAGTTACGTAGACTATAATGATAATCTTATTATTTCAGATCCTCGGACGGAGAACTGGTGGATGATGTCTGGACCTGGTCCACTGATCACAGTTCTCGCTTCTTACCTTTACTTCTGTACATCGATGGGCCCAAGTTATATGAGGGACAGGAAACCGTACTCCTTGAAGAACACCATTATAATTTACAATATATCGCAAATATTAATGAGCATGTTTTTAGTATATGAGGTGAGTGGTAATGGTATCAGATCATTCTATTTTCCTACTTCTATACTAATATTATAAAGGAAATATTTGTTTGTTTGTTGCGATTTACCTCAAAAACTACTCGACCGATTTTAAAAATTATTTCACTTATAGAAAGCTACATTATCAGCGAGTAGTTTTCATCTACATTGCACCCGTGCTAGGATGGATCGCTAGTATATACTACTAGACTAATATTATAAAGAAGAAAGATTTGTATTTTTGTATGTTATGAAGAAACTCAAAAACTACTGGACCGATTTTAAGACAACACGTTTCGTTTCGATTACCATGTGTATATAATGCGCATAATCCTTATGGAAAAATACCTCTAAATAATATAATCTACAGGACCACCACAAAAAATAAGAATGCAAATTACAAAAATAAAATATTCAAAGACATAAATAATATCTTAAATTTTATAATTGAGGAGCTAAGCTAACAAAGGCATAATTACGTTTTTTCCACATGCATTTTTTTGTTAAACCATATGTTTATTCTATTATAATATAATTTTATACCTTTAAAATTTTTTAAATATAGCATTAGTTATGTCGTTAATTTAGTTAAAATTTATAAAAATCCATTATTCCACAATTTGTTACATAGGAAAAAATAAAACTCTACTTGTTTTTCCGTTTTCTCCAGCTCCAGAATTTGTAAATTATTGTTTTGTGGAGGGAAGAGTTACTTGTGCGGTAGATACGCATAAAATTTTGAGAATCAACAAGCTGCAAAAAATAAAAATAGCGTTCTTTTTAATTACAAGAGGTTTTATCTGGAAAATATATCTATATTTTAAAACATAATCCTTGAACATCATGCATACCATAAATAATAAGTGAATCATACAAAAAATCAGTAAACAAAATTCTTGAGTATACATTATTATTATTATTATTCTCTATACTAAATAAAATCATTTTATTTTTAAAGTTACATTTGCGTTACGGCTTATTGCCCCTTGGATATAGTAAAATTTATTTTGCTTAGTTCCGTACCGTTCCGTTATTTTTTTTTATATTTATGTCCGAAATCAATCGGATTTTAATTAAAAATCTCATCTAACCACTCTTACTGTTGTCAAAACGTCAGGAGCGCCTGGATTTCTATAATAGGAATAAATGTTTTCTGTCGTAAGTAAAAATATCAGCGTAAAATACTAAAAAATAAAACAATAAAGTTTGTTTTACGTACTTTTGTTGTCAAATAATAAGTTATGTTGTTACGATAACGACAGGAACAAGTTGAAAGGAAAACGTTTCAGAGATCGAATAATTTGTATTAAATTTCAAATTATTTCTCATATCTATATGTATACTAATATTATAAAGAGGAAAGATTTATATCGACGGTACCTACGTACAGAGCGAATTGTCAATAAACCGGACTTGTCTTTAATATATACGTAGGGGCCGTCGGTATTTTTGTATGTTATGAATAATCTCAAAAACTACTAGACCGATTTTAAAAATTCTTTCACCAATATAAAGCTACATACATAATCAGCGAGTAACTTTGCACCCGTGTGAAGCCAGGGCGAGTTGCGAGTATGATGTATGTGACAAACAAACGATGCGACTACTTGTGCAAATTGTTCGTGCTTGGTTCTTAGGGTGTTAATCGCCAAGTCTTATACTAGAAACGTAAAAGGTGATATAAAAAAGGGAAAAATACAAAAAAAATATACTAACTTGACTTCATGCCCTTTTAAATAAAATACTGTATACCGGATTAAAACGCGATTTATTATTTATATTGTTTAAATTATTTAGTCTCCCGCGACCACGGTTGCTGAAAAGCATCCGAAACGTCGGGATAAATAATTTAAACAATATAAATAATAAATCGCGTTTTAATCCGGTATACAGTATTTTATTTAAATGTGTGATACTCGCGTTAATAAAAGACAATATTTCATGCCCTTCTTTTTCATTTTAATCTATCAGGAAATTAATAAACATATTTATAAATTTCGCATCTGAAATGGATATAACACTTATTATCTAAACAAATATAGCGAAGTAATATCAAGTAACACGCCAGTTAGACATTCGTGTGAAGTGGTTTTATGTAATCACAAATTCACGATGTGATTACATTGTACGATTAAATATTGAATATTAATACAAATATCCGTATTTGGATACTTATATTATCGTAAGTGTTAAAGTAAAGTATGATTAAAAGTTCATCATCACACGGCAAATATAAATTATAAAATATTTTTTTATTTACAACACATAGATAGATTGACAAAACACAGTACAAATTCGTGACATCAGCTGAAACTAATATAACTAAATCTATCAAAATCAAAATCAAAAGTTTTTTATTTCAAATAGGCCTTTGCAGGCTCTTATGAAACGTCTAGTTGCACGGTTCCAAAAAGTGGGTCTCATGGAGAAGAACCGGCAAGAAACTCCATGGACACTCTTTTATGCTAGTACAGTCAAGTTGCAATGTGCACTGTGGTTGCGAATAGGAACTGGCTCAGCATATGCTGTGACACTCATGTCACATCGCTGTTAATTCTGCCAATCCCCTTTGGAGCATAAGGCAGCTGCGCCAATACATAATATACGTTTTTATTAAAAATAATAATTAAATATAAAAATGTATGCTAATAAATTAATAGGAGTCGATATCAATTGCCATTAAAGGTATGCCTAATGCGAAAAAAAGTATGACACAAACAAAAATACTATATGGAAAAAGAAAGTATTCATATAAAGTAGAATAAAAACCAAAAAACACAGATATACACAGCAAACTATAATAGTATTATGTTGTTCAACATTGTCATCTTCAATTAGTTATCAAAATAAAACAGTAAAACTAGTTATTAATGCGAGTATCACACATTTAAAAAACCACATCCGTGGTTAATTAAAATGAGGAGGTCTTGGGTTCGAATCCCAAGGAAGCATATTAAAGTCGGGCAAGGAACATAAGAATTGCCTGCAAAGAAAAATTATCAGTGAAACGGACATAGAAATTTGGCTGCCCCATGCTCTATTATTTGGGAATTCACTGATATAATAACGAATCAAAGACCTTTATTTCAGTGAAAAGCTAATGTTAAATTATTTCAAATTCCAGGGCTTAGTTGCGGGTTGGTGGAATGATTACAACTTCTCATGCCAACCGGTCGACTATTCAGATACCCCGAAGGCAAATAGGGTAAGTGACACTTTTCTGAAAGTAACCCACAAGTTTCACGTAAAAAGTGAATAATATAAAGCGCATGAGACCCTTCTGACGGTTTCATGGATTTTGTTAATATACATATTTATCATAACACGTAGGTGTATGACCACTATTCCATGTGATGGTATGTGGTGATATAGTTAAAGTGGTAAATCATCACCGTCTACTGTGCATCATTGATTTATATTTTATGACTGAGGTCATTATCTACCATCAAGTGAGCTTTATGCTTGTCTTATCTGCCAAAAAATATTTATATGTTTATCGAAATACATAAAGTTAGACTCGATCAGAATCCAACTATGTAGATGAAAGGTGTATTAATATTTTATGTAAATATATGTACGTAAGTTCTTACTCGACTGTCTATGAGAAGCAGACAGAAGAACTTTAATCGTTTTGTTGGCAAGCGTCATACGACCATCAATTTCACTAATAACTAAGTGTCCTTTTTATTTAAAATATACACTTTCTTTTCAGATGGCAGCAGCAGTCTGGTGGTACTTTTTTGCGAAAATAGTCGAACTTTTGGACACGATATTCTTTGTTCTAAGAAAAAAGAATAGACAGATATCGTTCCTCCATCTATACCATCACACTATGATGCCAATCTGTGCTTGGATTGGTGTTAAATTCTTGCCAGGTAAAATTATCACCTTTTTATTAAAAAAAGTCTCTATACCGTATAATTACACTACATATAGTTATAATATTTTATCTATTCTGACTATACTCAACGGGATTTACCAAGCTTTGAATACGATTGAATAGAAGCAATTCGCTTGACAAAGGATATGCTAATTATAATTATCTGTCAAACTCCTTTCTATAATTTTCGTTGACGCAACGAGCGTTGCATCAGCAAAAGTGTATATGAAACCTAACTAACCGCTGCCACAAAGTTGAGCTGTATGTCATATTTATAGGGAATAGAACTACAGAACTGTATCACGATCTTTAAGAGCCATCTTACCATAAAAGAGAAAGCTGCACTTTCTTATATTCGTTTTTTTTGTAGAGCTCATATTCTAACGTCAAGGATGCTGCTTTAAGAGATGTCAGCCAGGGTCAGGGTATTTTATATCTTACCCAGTGCTTGCAATAATTGCTTTGCGGCAGAATATTTGCCGCTGCTGTGGCCACACTTTTATTAACTATCAGCAACGGAAGAGTTGAAGATAATTGACTAATAAGTAATTGGTTTATTCTTTAAAACTTAATTCAAAATTTCAGGTGGTCACGGAACTCTGCTTGGAGTAATAAACTCGTTTATTCACGTCATTATGTACACCTACTACCTTATTTCTGGTCTGGGTCCACAATACCAGAAGCTCTTGTGGTGGAAGAGTCACGTCACTACTTTGCAGCTGGTAATATACATTTAATATCTTCATTTCATATAGCTTACACTAAAATTTTATTTGTTTAAAGTTACTTGTCAATTTATTAGCTAATTAAAATGATAAAGTCCTTGGAATAAATACTACAATATTTAATTATATGTAGATTGTTTTACAGATCTAAACCTAATGATAGCTTCTTCGAAGTTTTAAGTTATTAAAATAAATCAAATCTCCAGTCCCCTAGTGGGGAACATTCTTGTCTGTTTCACTATAATTTCTCTTAACAGGAAATTTGATGATCAGTTTCATGACTGGTACATTTTTTATTATCACTTGAATTCAAATTCGAGACCTCTGGTGTTAAACGCAAGCGCAAAACACTGACCCATGAGATGCCCTTAAGCAAATTTGCAAAATACTAACTAGGTCTTTTTAAGGCGAATGTGAATAAGCACTTGTTATAAAACTCCATTTAGACTGCCTTGTATATAGGGATACGCAAAATTTCAAAAGGATCGATACTTTACTCGATACCAGTATCATATCAAAAGTATCGATACCAACAAAGTATCGAAACAAAAGTATCGATACCTCAAGGTATCGAGTACTTTTTAATACATTTATAAAAACTTTATGGAGTGTTAATAATATAACATAAACATTTAAATTACCTATATATTTTTAAATACATCCATATTATCGATAAATTACACCCAATTACAGAACAAATGACCGTATTCATCACACAACATTTGTCCTCAGTGGGAATCGAACCCACGACCTCCTGCTTAGCAGTCAAGGACACTAAATACTAATCCCCGAACCATATATTAGGTTTAGTAGTGATGTGACAAATATTTTGTTGAAAATATCGATTAACAATTTTTCCTTTTCTTTATCAGAAATGGGTAGAAAAGTATCAATACTTTAAGAAAGTATCGATACTTTGAGAAAGTATCGATACCTCAAAAGTATCGATTCCAAAAGTACTTGGTATCGTAACAGAAGTATCGATACCCTGAAGTATCGATACTTTTTGCGTATCCCTACTTGTATATATATATAATAATAGATTTAAAAAAATACCGAAAGCGTCCCTTTGTAATAATCGTTTATTTCTATCTCTTACAGATCCAGTTTATCATAATTTTCTACCACAATTTCACAGTCATGTTCTGTGACTGCAACTACCCGAAATTCATCAACTTCTTACTCTCTCTCAACGCTGGAATATTCTTATATATGTTTGGTAACTTCTACTACAGAAATTATATTATGGGTAACAAGAGAAAGCCCACTTCGGATGTTGTTTCCAATGGCATCGTTTCTCATGAAAAGGCGAAAGAATTATAAAGATTTATATTGCTCAATTAGTATTAGTCCTCAAGTTGTATTGTGATTTAATGTAAGTTATTGTGTTAAATATAGAACTTTGAGAGTAATTATGGTAGCTAAGTTAGTAACTGACAATATTTTAAGTAAAAACAGCCTTATTAATTTTAAGTGTGTATTTTACATGTTAAAATTTGGAAATTGATTTTTTATTTGCTCTAAATTATCTGAATATAAACGTATATTATTAAGTACAAAATTTTAAGAACCCAAGGATTTGTTTCTCATTTAATATTATCAAATGTATGAAAAATAAGATATTTTGTCATTTTATTTCTTATTATTATTATTAAACTAACTGCCGCACCCTGAATCGTCAGTTATACTCTGTTATGTATCTGTTTATTAATTGTATAAATTAATTAATATAATAGTTTGATTGCTTAGGGTTATTAAACGACAAAGAGTGTGGTGGTAAGTTTTATAATTGATATTTGCATTTTATCAAACTCATTTTCAAGTTTATATAAGCGTTTTCAAACCAAAATTGTTTGCAATAGTTGAATTTATTTTTCAAATATCAAAAATTAAATTATGATCAACCTTAAAATAAAATATAATTAAGGGGACTTGGGAGATATAATCGTTTCGTTTAAATAGAGTAATGTTTTGAAAGAAGTGTTGTTACCACATAAAACTTATATTGAATTATATTATATTGAAAATACATATTTTTAATGGATTAAAGTTCGATTTATCCAATTTATGATATTTCAAGCGTTGTCAAGGGTTGACTAAAAAGTGACAGCGGTTAAGATTGAATTGAAATTACACAAAGTTGCCATACGAATGCCGTTTCTAAGAATTAGGGCAATGCTCGCCTACCTAGTATCATATAGTCTCTGTTAATCATGAAATATCGGAATACATAATGTCTTAAACGATCGCGTATTAAATCGTTACAAGAATTAAATTTAATTGTGTAATACTAGATAATAAAAGACAATATTACGGACTGGCTTAGTGAAACATTCTAATGATTTGCTTAGCGGGAAAGGTTCTACGTAAAGCGTACCTATGTTTTTTAGCGTTTTAATAGCAATCTCAGTATTATACCTTGAGGTTATCACCTGAGTAGGCTCATGCTGACGCAAACACAAAATATAAGTTTTCTTTTTCATTTGCGTGGAGAATATACTAATTTCGGTTTTTTGCTGTGATATTGTCACGTATGATAATTATATATATATTTAAGTAATTAATGTTCTTATCTTGATAGAAAATTTAAGACATATTTGTTTAATCAAATTTTCTAGATCACTACAGAAAATTTCTTATGAATCCTAGGGCCTACGGCATCATTTATACTTATCATAGTAGGAACAAATTCTAAACCAAAGTTAATACAGAGAATCGAGAACTTTTTATTAATATGTATATGCCAAAATATTACGCAGTCATTAGCCAAATGTATATTTTTCAATAATAATAATTGACTGCGTTATTAATATTTATTTTGCATCACCTTGAAATACGATACATTAATATTATATTAAATACCGTGATCACTGATCATTCTGAATGGTATGGTATACAGTAGGGATGCTATGGAGGTAGTTTTATCGGAACCGAAATCGGAATCGGAGTTTTTAAATTTGGTTTGTCGGAACCGAAATCGGAACCGGAACCGGAATCGGAGGTAGAGCCGAAAAGAGAGATATGTAGTAAAATAAAATTGCAAACATTATTAATCAGTTTCATTCATATCAGTTCAAAAAAATAAAACACCTTCCTAAGTGTTGAAAATAAAAATAAACGAATTTTCTTAAATTTTCTACAGTAGTAATTTAAATCAAATAGCGCTAATCGCCATCACCGCGGCGGTCGCCGCTGTGCTCGACCTCAGATTACAACCTCCGATTCAAATTTATCGGAACTGAAATCGGAATCGGAGGTGCTAAATCATTCGATTCCGATCTTTCGGACCGGAATCGAAGCTCCGTAACATCCCTGGTATACACAAATGGGGAAAATATCCCAAATACTAAGTATAAATCTTTATCTTACACTACTGATTACATGACTGTCTAAAACGATGTATCACTCACAAAATCTTGTTAAATATAAGCGGTGAATATAGTCAGATGAAATGTAAGCTCTGTGTGAGATACGTTTTGTATATAAGTACAAGATACAATACTTAAAACTATTAGACAATAAACATGATTTTGAGTACTTTTATATTTTTATTTATTCCATTTCCCTTTGTCTCATTTTTTTTTAAATAATTAATAGGAAGACGTTTGCCCGCTATCCCACCTGGTGGAAAGTGCAGCTACGATGCAGACGAGCGACGGGCTACGATGGTGAATCACGTCTACCTATGAGATGCCTATTCATTATTTTCTTGAAAATATCCATGTTATATTGGTCCGGAAAGACAAACGCAAACAAACATCAATAACATCATTATCGACTCTAGATTTTTTTAATGTTTAAAAACAGTAGAAATTTTGTAAAATGTCTACAGAAAATATGAGTAAATTAATTTCAATATAATACCATTAGACTAAACTTCTAGCAATCAATTTTTTTATGATTTCATTACGAGCTGACATCTACGAAATACCCTTATTCCGTACCTACGAGTGCCGTATTTAGCCGCAGTATTTATATTAGCATGCAGAGGCATAATACCGTTTGGTGACCATACCAATCTGCTGAAATTCCCACGGGAAAACCATAGTCCTATATCACTAAAAGTATATGTATTTTTGCACGGTTTGCCAACGACAAAAGAGCTCATAAGCGAAGAGGTGAACTTATTGTACCAATCTCTGTACTGATTTTCAGGTAGGAATATAAATAATGTAAATTTAACAAGTCAGTATAATCAGTCAGTAAAATAATAAATAAATATATGATAGGCGAAGTGAATATTATTGGACGCGCCAAGTTTTTTATAATAATCTTCAAAATGAAATAAGTGGATTGTATGCGGGGTGTGTGGAGACAAGGGCGGATAAAGGAAGAAGGGCAGGATCGGACTGGGACGGATAGGAAGAAGGGAAACAATACCTGCAACTCTTCTCCTACAGCACTCAGTCCTTGCACTGTCACTTTCTCTTGTTTTCCACACTCGCGGGGGCGCGCGCCCGTTGTTTGAGATTATAAACGACTTAATTGTCGGGCTTTAATTAGATTTTAGAGAACACGTAGTGTTGCTCGTGCGGTGATTCGAACAGGAACTAACAAGATGGCGCCGTAGTCTTGCTACAGCGGCGGTTGCATTGTTGCAAGGTATAAAAATTAATGGGTTGGAAATAGGAATTATTTTAATTAATTTATATATTTGGCGCTACCAATTATGATTAATTTACTGAGGTAGGATATCAACTTGATGGAATTTTAGGTGAAGTATTATTAAAATTGATTAGTTTATTATGGGAAACCGTGAAGAAGTGACGTTTTTGTAAATAAAGTAAATGTTTTTTAATGGACTTTAAAGTTATGGATACCACTGATATTGCGAATGGGTGGGGGTAAGTCATTCCAGCATTTAAAGGCGCTGAAACTGAAGCTTCCTCTAAAAGCCGACGTCCGATGGTGGGGAGTTTCATAATGCATGTGGATGCTCTAGTTTCATGTGTTACTATTTTTTACCTAGCCTGTTTAATTTTCTGAAGAATTCATTATACCGGGATTCTATATTTAACTATTCCAAGCAGAGAGCTAGCAGAGTAGCTAGGTGTAAATGTCTCCGATACTCCATCTTCAGAATATTGTATTCATTAAGGTAGGAGCTGAAGCTGAGCTATTTTTCTGGACAGTATGCTCGTGACCATCTTTACTGGCAAACATTCGAAACGTCGGGACAAATAATAAATTACTCGTCAATATTAATCCGGTAAAACTTATTTATTTCAATGTGTGATACTTGCGTTAATAAAAGACAATATTATAACCATATACTTTAATTTTTATTGTATTATTTTTCTTGTTTCAGTATCTATACATCATCTTCGGCTAAATTTCCATTATCTACGCCATATTTCTCCTTTTTATCTGATGACTTGATTCTTTCACCTTTCCCAATCGCCAGGTTATATAATTCATTTACTGGTCCGTCAATGCACACCCAAATCGGAACCGTTAATGCAAACACTATTACATTTACTCCTAAGGCAATTTGAAACTGAAAAGGAAAGTGTAATTTAAGATCAAGTTTACAGTGTTCTCGATCTGTAGGTGGAGCAGGCCACAGTCACGAGGTTTATCAATATTGTGGACATGTATTATATATCACTTTTGGGCCATGATTTCGAATCGTCTGACATGTTTGTACATAAACACAAATATATTGTTAATGTTTATATGAGCTAGTATCTGTAATATTTTCTAGCCAGCATTGCCAGACGTTCCGATTTTTAGTTCAAAATTGAATGTTGGGACATCGGAACAGGGGATAAAATCTGTTCCGCTTTTCGGGGTGGTAGCGCGACGAACCGGAGGCGCAGGCGGGTATACTGATATTTACGTTTCTTTATTATCTCCCGCTTTTGACATCACAATCCCGGTTTTTTACCCATTAGGTTTCAAAATCCCGCTTTACGCGAAAAGCTGCCGACACTGTTCCTAGCTCATAAAGCCGATAAATATTTATATGCAGGAATAGGCTAACAATTTATGAATTTCTAAAGATTAAAAATAAAAATAGGTCGTTAGTCTATCATTTGTATTGCCCAGTAGTTGAGGTATCACCTACACTCAAGTATGTTGTTCCTTTGTTGATATATGTTTAAATAAAATATCAAGTGATAATTTCTTTCATTATATTGTGATTATTAGGAGTTTTCATGACAGATCCAGATCAGGATCGTAACCCGATGGTTATCTACCTATATAATTTACAATACAACTCTCAAATTACTTTATCCTGCTTAATATACCTCCTCATCCAAAGATTCTTGAAACACAATGTTGGTACTGACAAAAGATGGGACATTCTCCTTTCTATTTGTGTTTGATTGAAATTTTTTCTTTAAAAGCACGTGCAAAACCAAGATATTTTCTTTTTCAATTTTTTCCTTTTTGTTATCTTATCATGTTACGCCCAAGGAGATAGTCAAAATTACTATTTACTGTAATATTCAAAATGTTCTTTAGAAAATTGCCAGCCTGATGCCTGTCTATAAAAACCTACAATAGCAGTTGACATTGATGGAACCGTATGGTTCAATGAGGGTTGGTTTAGAATTGAAGGTAATATTCCCTATGTTATGTATTATACATAAGTATCAGTTGTGACGGAACCACCACACAAGCCCAAAAACCCGGCTTACCCTATAACACTTGTAAAAAGTAAGATAATAATGCCCTTAACATAATTATACCAGTAATTCATATATTATTATATAACTTATATGATTACATAATTATATTAGTTGTATATAAACAGTATTACGTTAATGTCGACAAGGGGCTTTTGGGCTTATATGGTGATTCCGCCACTGAGTATCAGTGAGTTGTAATATTACCATGTGCCAGTAGTTGACAGAGTTAACTGAGGTTCCTATTCCAGTTATCATTCGGATAACTACCATGTGTATTATGTAAGCGTCGTAAGAGAGTTTGGATGGAACTTGCCACACACGCCATTCTAGTATCGGCCTGTATAGATCTGAAATAAAATAATAATAATAATCTTTATTAGTGAAATAGAAACACATTTAACAGAAAAAAACAATTTAGAAACGATGACTTCTGAAAAAGCTGGGTACAACTGGATGCTGTTAAGCAATACAGTGTTAACCCACATGGTTGCCATTTTGAAAAAATTGAGTTTGAAGTTTTAATCAGATTTTATAAAATTTCTTTTAAAAAATAACTGATTTAATAGATTTTTTTTGTAATTATTATTATTAGACTAAATATTGATAATACAATACAATACAAATACAAAATACAAATGAGTTTTAGGACACCTTATCGAAAATTCAAAAATCATTTAAAACAAAAGAGTTCTTATTTATTCTTCAAAATAATCTCCATCTCTTTGTATGACCTTGAGCCATCTTGTAGGAAGTTCACGAATCTTCAGCAAAGAATGTTTCATTTTGTGAATTTTTGCACATCTTGAAATGTTTTGAAACGTACATAAGACAACTCGTTTTGCATCTTCCTAAATAAATGAAAATCTGTTGGAGCTATGTCCGGTGAGTACGCCGGGTGGGGCAAAACCTCCCACCCTAGAGTCATTAATGTATCCTTGACCAGTTTACTCACATGCGGTCTGGCATTGTCATGGAGTAGTTTTATAGGACGTTTTCCATTGCCAGTAAACGGACGTTTTCGTTCAATTTCTTGGTTTAATTGTATTAACTGATGATGATAGCGATCAGCAGTAACTGTCTGGCCAGGTTTTAGAAGCTCATAATACAGTAACCTTTCATATCCCACCATATACACAGCATTACTTTGTTGCAGTGGATATTGCGTTTTGCCGTCGAAGTCGCGGGCTCGCCGGGGTCGACCCAATGGTATTTTCGTTTTGGATTATCAAAATATATCCATTTTTCATCGCCGGTCACAATTTTCCATAAAAAGGATTTCCTATGCTGCTTGTTATAGACTTAAACAAATGTCAAGACGGTTATTTTTATTTTCTTGAGTCAAAAAGTGTGGCACCCATTTTGTTCCTTTTCGATTTTTTCCCATTGCTTTTAAGTGGTTGGAAACAGTTTGTTGAGTTACCCCAAGCTGTTCTGAAAATTGTTTTTCTGGTTGACAAGAGTTTTCGTCCAACAATGCCTGTAGTTCTTGGTCGTGTACCTTTACAGGGGCCCCGGTACGTTCATGATCCGTAACTTCGAAATTCCCTTCTTTAAATCGCTTAAACCAATACTCACATGTACTTTTAGATACACTGTTCTCTATCTCCAAGAACAGAGCAGATAGATTCACATGCTTTTCTAACACTTTTTCCTTTATGAAATTCATAGCGAATGCAGTGTCTAATAAACATCTTATCAGTCGGCATGTTTATTGTTTAATTCACAAAATTTATAGGTTATTTTCGTAAATCCCTTACGTTCCGATACTACACAAACACAACTACTTCTACAATATTATACGAGAGCGGTAACTTGGAATTATTTTGAATAAAAATTATGACACGTAATGTAAGTGTCCTAAAAATTATTTGTAGACCTAATATATGTCGTTTTTCTTGGAAGCAATCAAAGTAATTGAATTTAATGCATTATTATTAAATATTTTAAACATTTTAGGTTTTTCGTGCTCGCTAGTTTTTTCAATATTTTTGCTATTAAAACGATTTAAATGATACATATCTCTTTTGAAATATGTACTCCAGTTCATAAGGAAGCGATTGTTATCAAAATTTACATTTTTGTAATTTTGTGGGTTGACAGTGTATTGCTTAACAGCGTCCAACTGTGGCTCAGGAGTCAACGCCCACTTCCGAAGTTTTGAACAATAATAAAGATAATGTACCTACATACAAGATCTAAACAAACAAAAAATAAAATAAAATCAATTCCTAGAAGGAAACAGGCAGGTTTTCGCAGATACGGTGGCGACCTTTAAATAAATAACTAAATTTCGACGCGTTCGGTAGAACACCTGCCGTTCGCATCGATGGGGCGTGGGTTCGAATCCCACCCGGGACGACATGTTTATAGTTTTCTGTAAACATGTTTTCCCCACGTCTGGTAACTTCGGGCATTGATCGGGTGGTAGGAATATCTAAATTCCTACCGGGTAACGAACCACCGTTCATGCTGTAGAATGTAGAAGTAGATGGAAAAACCGTGAAGTGTATATTGCATGTTTCGGTTTCAGTCTATGGATTTCCGAATGCTCGAAGTAAAAATTAGGTCGCGCACAGCGCATTATTGACTGATGTTCTGTGGCTGAGGTATCACCAATATCAATCATCAAGTGAACCTCATGCTCGTATGTCGATATCCAACATAAAAAAAAATAGGCAGATGGCTTGTTTTTTGAAGGTTCCCGTGTCGAGTCGGATCGGAGAAATCTCCCGCGAAAGCTGTTTTCTCAGTAGTTATACGAGGTAAAAAGTGTCTAAGGAATCGCGCATTTGTGGATATTTAGACATCGGATTGCAATTAAATTACTACTGACTGAGTGAGTTGATATGAGTTGTATACGAGGTATCACCTACCATCAAGTGAAACTCATGCTCGTCTGTAGATATCTATCATATAAAAAAAATATGTTACCATGAATCAAACTTACTTTCAATTTTGAAAATCGATGAAAAAATTATTAAACAAATACAGCAGCCAAATATTGGTTTGATGAGGCCAGCGTAGATTGCCTTGACATACGAAGAGATTTGATTGGTGTCTTCGAAGAAAATGCCAATTAACAAGGTCATTAAACCCACTGGTAACGCCAATTTGTATAAAAAATTATATTTCTGAAAAATAATGATTTGATGAATCAGGTCTTCTGGTGTTGAACCAATGTAGTTAAATTATATTTCTGAAAAAGAATGATTTGATGAAATTGATGAAAAATTAATTTAACTACATTGGTTCAACACCAGAAGACCTGCATATGTGTTTCCGGCCTTTAAGGTAAAATATCCTTATAAGATTTGTGGTGATGATAATACTGCCATACTTATGTCAGTAAAATATGTGATTAATTAACTATGAACCAATCATAAATATTTTATTGTTATAAATGAAAAATTGGTAGGTGTTCGATATAATATATTTAAATAATATAAAAGAAGATCACTGATTATATTATTTTTAATACATTATGCTTAGTCCGACCGCCTCCGTAACTCAGTGGTAAGCCCGATGCGCTTAGGTCCGGCAGTTCTGGGTTCGAATCCCGGGGGAACAAGATAAAAATAATTGTTTCGGTCAAGCAGGGCATAGAAGGCCGATCACCTACTTGCCTGTAAATAATAATGACCAGACACAGGAATGGGTCTGCCCCATGCCCCACTAGGAGACTCGGGATTTCACTTTATGCTAAGGCCATTTCCTTTTTACCATCACTCTTAATAAAGGGATATTAAGTTTAATTATTAATATGTAAATAATTTAATTCTCACTCCCAAATCCACTAATGAATAATATGTGGAATCTTGAAAGCAGGTTTATTTTTTGACATAAACATGCATTAAGAAGGAGTTAACGATAAGTTTTTTAATACTGGAAGGGGCTACCAGATATTATAACATAATATGATTAATATTACAGAAGTATAAAAATATATAATACAATCAACACTAACTAACAAAGCCTACGTTAAACGAACTAAAAACGCCTACGTTACTTGCTGATAATGTAGCTTTCTTTTGGTGAAAGAATTTTTAAAATCGGTCCAGTAGTTTTTGAGTTTATTCGTTAAAAAAACTTTCTAATTTCAATTATTTAGATTATAAAAAATACACCATGTCGAAGTCAGGAAGGAGGAAGAATGGTCATTTTAAATTATCATTACCTTATATTTCCTTATGTCCATCTGATAGTTTTGGCAGTAATACACAAAGTATCCCAAAGCAATGCCCATTATGAAACAGGGCATATTTGTGTGACCCCTCTTATAGACATGGTTAAATGTCGGATATTCATTAAATGAGAACGCAAATCTACAGTAAAAACATTCAATCTTAGTAATATAAATAAAAAATTCACACTCGACGAGTTCATTCGTAGCATGAAGTAGTTTTTTATGTATATTTTTGGCGTTGCTACAGTTTAGAATATTTTTAAGAATAGGGGGTAAATGTTATGGTAAGTGATCACCGCTACTCATAGCTACAGCACCAGAGGGCTTGCAAGTGCGTTGCTGACCGTACAGGAAGAATAAACTTGCTTCTTGAAGGTTCCCGAGTCGTATCGGTTCTGAAATACTTGCAGTGAAAGCTGATTCCACAGAGTGGTTGGGCGTGGCAAAAGTAAATAAAAGTAACATTGATTGAAATAAGATTTTCCAACCATCAATTTGATCGCTTTTTTTTCAGTATTTTTTTTTAATGTTAGATATCGATATACGAGCATGAGGTTCACTTGACACTCAGCCACAGAACATCAGTCAATGATGCGCTGTCGACCTACTTCGAGCATTCGAAAATCCATAGACTGAAACCGAAACGCGCAATATGCACTTCACGGTTTTTCCATCCATCAACGGTGGTTCGTTACCCGGTAGGAATTTTGATATTCCTCCCACCCGTTCAATGCTCGAAGTGGTAACTTGGGGAGACGTGGGGATGCTTACAATCATGTGGTCCCGGTGGGATTCGAACCCACGACCCATCGATGCGCACGGCTGGTGTTCTACCGAATGCGCCAACAAATACGTCAAAAGTGTATAAACTGAATGTTATATAAAAAAATTAAAGCAGATAGTTCGTGCAAGCTGACAAAAATGGAAAAAATGAGACAATGAAGCAAGAAGCATAAAGCTTTCTTGTTTCTTTTTCAGTTGGTGTGAGGTATCAGACCAATACCGGACCCCGCAGACAACAGTAATGTTGTTTTGATAAACACATGAGTCACCTTACTGACAAGGTGAATACTTTGAGTGTGTGCTTACTGATTATGCTTTAATTACGTGGGGATGCTTACAATCATGTGGTCCCGGTGGGATTCGAACCCACGACCCATCGATGCGCACGGCTGGTGTTCTACCGAATGCGCCAACAAATACGTCAAAAGTGTATAAACTGAATGTTATATAAAAAATTAAAGCAGATAGTTCGCGCAAGCTGTCCAAAAATGGAAAAAATGAGAAATTGAAGCAAGAAGCATAAAGCTTTCTTGTTTCTTTTTCAGTTGGTGTGAGGTATCAGACCAATACCGGACCCCGCAGACAACAGTAATGTTGTTTTGATAAACACATGAGTCACCTTACTGACAAGGTGAATACTTTGAGTGTGTGCTTACTGATTATGCTTTAATTACGTGGGGATGCTTACAATCATGTGGTCCCGGTGGGATTCGAACCCACGACCCATCGATGCGCACGGCTGGTGTTCTACCGAATGCGCCAACAAATACGTCAAAAGTGTATAAACTGAATGTTATATAAAAAATTAAAGCAGATAGTTCGCGCAAGCTGTCCAAAAATGGAAAAAATGAGAAATTGAAGCAAGAAGCATAAAGCTTTCTTGTTTCTTTTTCTGTTGGTGTGAGGTATCAGACCAATACCAGATCTCGCAGACAACAGTAATGTTGTTTTGATAAACAAATGAGTCACCTTACTGACAAGGTGAATACTGTGAGTGTGTGCTTACTGATTATGCTTTAGTTAATCTTATATATAGAAAAAGTCGTGCTAGTTACACCATTTATAACTTAAGAAGCCAATTTAAATGATATCTTATTTGTTGGATTCATCTATGTCCCGAATACCAAACTAAATTCCAATATCGGAAAGCAGAAAATTAAATAAGGTAAAGGCACCTAATTCCGAGGGGTTCTGAAAATGGCACCTTATTCCGAGGTATTTAGAAAATCGACAATTTCTAGCAATTTACTAATTCTTTGTGTCTGCAAGATACCTTTTTCATTAGGAAATTTATCTATTCGTGTTTATATGAGGAAAACAGTACTCTAGCGTGTGTACTTTTTAAAATAATCTGTGAGTTTTACGCTAGCACCTCACTCGAACGTACGCTTCATACATTTCGGACCTTCTGCACGTGAAAACTATAATTTTCTAAATAGTGGTTTAGATGATATTTTTATATTGAGTGAGATTTTGTTTAGATTAAAACAGTGAAAGTGTTATATTTCTTATCGAAAACACTTAACATTTGTTTATTTTCTTCACAAATTAAGGAGAAAATAAGTATTTAAAATAATGCCGCGGTATTTTGCCAAATATTTGAGTTGGTTCCTAAATACCGATGTATACCACGGAATTGCAATTAAATAGACATTAACTTTCTTTTTAATTCTGAAGGCAGTTTTATGATTACGAACTTATTGTTTTGGTTTTGATTACTTAAAAAGCCAATACATATGAAAACCTATTTCCGTGGTATACTTTGGCCTCGCATTTACTAATTATAGCAGATCAAAGATGATCTATTTAGGTATTTCATTAATTCGTTGTATGAAAAAGCTAAGTACAGAAAATTAAGATATTAATGTATTTCGAAATAATGTTGAATGGGTTTTATATATTATTTCGAAGATATCGCAATTAAGCAGTAGTTTATGTATATAATATTCAAAAATCTTTTATAGTTTAATACTCGGAATTAGAAAATGTGATTTAGTATTATAAAACGCTATTCCGATGTATATAAGTCGGAATAATGTTCTATAAGACCCTTGATTCGTGGTAGTGTTAGTAGTTACAAGTAAAATACAGATGTTCATTATCTTGCGCAGAGTATTATTTAAGTAATGGAAATTATAATATATATTTACCTATTTGACCTTAAAATTTTTTTAAATAACTTTCATAATACGGTAAACTTAGATATTTAGTAACACATCTTTATGAATAGAACATCAATTAAAGACTCAAATTTTACACAATATCAGTTTCGATTATACCTACAAAGAAAATAATTCATTCTCTAATTATTAAAACATAAATAATTGTAACTATGTATAATGCTACTTGTATATACATAGTTACAATTGAAACTAAAAAATTGAACTGAAAAATTTATTCTTAAGGAAGTCACATCATTTATTTCTTATTAAAAAACAGAACCTACGTTAATAATAATTGATGAATAGAAAAATTAATTATCTAACAGCAACTTTCTGTTATTACACATATTATTTATTATAATACTATGAAGAAAACGAAGCAAAAAATAGTCAATTAGCAAGTTTAATTAACTATGTTTTATTTTCCATATATGTATAAATATACAAAATAATGTTATTGACTATCTAAGTAAATTATATATTGTGGTGCCATTTTATTTATAATATATTTAGAATAAGACTGATTGAACAACAAAAATAGCATACTAATAAATTTATTTCTTTTATTTACATCATGTATCATTCTCCCTACCCTGTTTTCTTGACACTCGGAATTGGGATACAAATGCATCGGAATAAGGATTTTTACATCGGAATAAGGCGCCTCGGACATTTTCGTATTTTTACATAATTTAACAAATAAGTAATTTTTTAATTGCCAAATTGTGAGTTTATATCAAGAGTCAGATAAACAACACTTCTGATAAAAATAGCAAATTCTACAGAAAGGTATAGTAAATACTTAAGTTTCAATGTTCTTTTGAGTTATGGTGAAAATACCGCGGAATTAGGTGCCTTTACCTTACTCTAAAATAAATTAGGTTCGCAACTCCGCCATATTTCGCAATTGACAAATCGTCGTTGCGCCTGCCAAATTCCATATGTGCATTTTTGTATAGTTTTGGGAAACAACGAAAAATGTATTATTGACTCACATACGGAGTTTTTCTTAACGGTCAAAACACATATGGAATTAGTTAAACTCCTTTCCAGTTCGAATATCACAAAAAGGATTTTAGTAACACATAGAGAATAAAACTAAGACTATTTTTTGTGCAAAAACCAAAAATCAAAAAAATGCACATATGGAATTTGGCAGGCGCAACGACGAAATCACGTCACGCACGCTTATACCATTTTTCTAGAAATCTAGAAATATTTTGTTATTTTTGAAGTCAACATTCTGGCAGTGGCGCCAGTAATTAATAAAACTTACTCTGGTGTCATTAACAAGATTGCATCTAGGTTTTGGTAGAATGTATGAGCGGCGGGTAGCACCATAGCAATAATGAAGAGAATGCTTAACGTCCAGTTCTTTGCTACTCTTCGTCTAGCTAGCAAGCATACAAAGTGACCTAGAACCACTAACTGCACATTTGAGGCTAAATACCTGGAAAAAGTTTTTATATTTTTTTATACAGAGTTCTGTTAGCAACGCGTCCCGGCTTCACACGGGTGCAATGTAGATGTCCTATACAAAACATAGCCTATGTTACTCGCTGATAATGTAGCTTTCTATTGGTGAAAGAATTTTTAAAATCGGTGCAGTAATATTGTCTTTTATTAACGCGAGTATCACACATTTAAATAAAATACTGTATACCGGATTAAAACGCGATTTATAATTTATATTAAAATTATTAATAATAAATCGCGTTTTAATCCGGTATACAGTATTTTATTTAAATCGGTCCAGTAGTTTTTGAGTTTATTCATAACATACAAAAATACAAATTTTTCCTCTTTATAATATTATTATTATCATTAATATTATTAGTATATTAGTAATATTAGTATTAGTATAGAAGACATTGGCTCATATCCATCAGAGTTCTAGGTACAAAGAGAAAAATAAATCTATATCGTATACTACCAACTACAACTAATATATTTTTGTAAATACTGACTACCTCAGTGAGGAATTAAAAAAGTTATTTGTAAATCAGAACTATCTCTTTGGCACGTTCGGTAGAACACCTTGTGGTCCGATGGGTTGCGGGTTCGAATTCCGTTGTGACAACATGTTTATAATTTTCTGTAAGCATGTTTTCAAGCATTAAAAATGATGTAGGAATATCTAAATTCCGATCGAACCACCATCTATAGGTGGAAATACCGTGAAATTTACATTGCACATTTCGTTCTCAGATTTCCGAATGCTCGGAGTAAAAAGTAGGTCGACAGCGTATCATTGACTGATGTTCTGTGGCTGAGGTTTCACCTACCATCAAGTGAATCCCATGCTCGTCTGTCGATATCTAAAATGTTTTTTAAATCAGATGAACAAACAATGAAAGTTATCTATAAATGTACACACCTTTGACTGTACTTTTGACTGATTACTTACCACGTCTGCAGCATGCAGAAACTATCATCAAAATAGTTGTTGATGTACAATAAGTGTTTCCACCAGTTCTTTCCACATGACTCGGCTTCGTAGATGGCATTTGTCTGAAAAAAGTAATTATGGTGGTTTGGATTAAATATATTGAAAATGAAACTTTATTAAGAATTATTTTGGATCCTGGGAGCTCCCCCCTTTTTTTTTCACATTGAATATGTAATAGCTTTCCTAATTTCATAATAATATTGGGCAAATATTTACAATTTGGGCTCCACCTATAATCGAGCCGAATTATTTTTATGAGTAAAAAAATATGATAGGAAACAATATTATGATGGTGAACTACCTTAGTCACCCACAAAAAAATTACTCTAAAAAGAACCCAACACCTAGGTTGAGTTATGCTGGTATGGTAACCATTGCCACAACCGAATCCTACTCGTTCACTTGTCTTCATTTCAATTAATTTATTTATATAAGATCCTCCGCCACCTTAATATTGTATAATATTATACTATTTGCTAATGAGAATATGCCGTAAAAAATTCATTTACCTGCCACAAAGGTCCAGATCCAAGGTATCTAAACCAAGTTACAGTGAAAAGTATAATGGCGCCATAAGTAGGTGTCAGTCTGGAAAATAGGATAAAAGTTTGTAGCTATTTACATTATTAAATTTTAATTTCTTTCAACCACTCATCTCTCATCTTTTCTTACTTTTTTAAAAGTATTTTTTCAATGTTTAAACATGTTACAATAGAAATAAAAGCAAGCAAGATAACATGGACACAAATAGATTTGAAAAAAAATCTAACTGCCTAGGAGATGTAATCCCTGACTGATGCGGTACTTTACAGTTTACGACTTCCAAGAATTAAATATACCTACTAAGAAGATTATCATAGTTTTGATCAGGGATGTGAGGTCCGTAACCATATCCAAAACTATCGGATAACCGATATAGAAATCTATCCGTAACCGTAACAGAGTCCTCTGTAAAAGTTTTGAATAATTTCAGACAGGGCGGAGTCCTAAATGAGACGTACCTACATATTATATAGCTTTTTTTTGCCCAGCCGAGACGATACACTCTATATTAGTTCCTAAGTAATCACTTTCCTTTGTATTTATCTGATACAAACTTAAATTGTGTATAAATATAAACATTTAATATATTTTCTTATTAAAATATATATGTGCTGTAGGAATATGTTAGATAGATATTCATAATTATTAAATAAAAGTTTTAATAATTTATTTTGGGTTATCTGTAAGTCCTTTAATGTGGTTTTATTGGAATTCATCCAACATCAACTAGATAATATAGGTGTGGCTTTACTAATGTTTGAAGTATTGTACAGTATAAAAATAACCCAAAAAAGATGTGACCTAAATTTTTTATTCTGCCTACGTGACTATTATATAATACTATATACTAATAATAATAATATATATATACTATACTATATAATAGTAGATCGAGGTATTTCTCTTCGTTTGATTGTAGTATAATAATAAAAACAATTACTTTATGAATGTATTTAATATTCCCACTGGTATCATTTTCCAAGTGACTTTCCTTTTTGATGCTAAATCTTCTGCTTTGTACGCCAACAGAAATCCAGCCATTATGAAGAATGTCTGCACAACTAGGGTGCCGTTTAAAAATATATAATTCAAAATGTCACCATCGAACTGCAAATAAATTAATAATAAGTGTATTTAAAAAAAATGAAAATTACATACATATATACAAATTTTCAATATATAAATCGCTAGGTACGAAAGTATTTCATTTCCGGTTTATCGAGGCGTAACGGTTATGAAAATCGCTAACGTACGTAACGAACCAGGAAGCTAGTACAACAAAAAAAACCTCATTCACACAAATACAATAAAAAAAAAAATTACCTTTTCTATGAAGAGCGTATCTTCAGGAGATGTAATCATTATAATCAGCGAATGTAAAGAAATTACGCATATCATAGTCATAACTCTGGAAAAGGAAATACATAAAAATGTTAACCGAATTTATTTGTTGCTCGATCTACAATCTACATACATTATGTCTATTCATGATGAAACATATTCCATCTTCAATATAAAATAGGTCATCTTACAAAAGACAATATTAATTAAATATGATTTGGTAGTAATTGGTATTAGGCAGTTGGAATAAGGAATCATTTATTCAAATTGCGGATAAGTTAAAGGCCCGCAACGCATCTGCAAGTCCTCTGGTGTTGCGGATATTCATGGGCGGCGGAGTTAACTTTTCATCAGGTGAGCCGCAGACTCCCTATACTATATTTTTTTTTATCAAATGTGAAGATTGGATGTTGGAAAATCTTTAACTTGTTCTACAAATTATGTAGTAGACTTCAATAAAGTTGAAAAATGCTTGTATTTTTATATAGCCCTGCACACCGGTGCGAAACACTAATTTTTATTTTTATTTAATTAAAATAAAGTATAGGATACAGTGGTTTTCGATTTTTTTCTATTCGAATTCATCACATGGCAACAGCTCTTAGATGTCAATATTGTGTCCTCTGGGCGCTAATGGGTTAATCCTTTTCTAAGATGATTAAGAGTTGAGTAGTCACTAAAAAATGATACTTAATTCTTTTAAAAAAAACTCAATACCTTAATCCATGTAAGGATTTTAAGCGCATCTCGTTCTCTCCTAGGTTTTCATAGAAACTCGTTAGTTTGTAAAAGTTTTTTCTTATTGAAAAACTCATCAGAATTCTATTGCCTGTAAATAAGAGATATAATGGAAAGTTTTAATTTTTAAATTTAAACATTTTATATCAAAGAATAATGATAAATCTATACATATAATAAAACTGTAGAGGTCGAATGTCTGTTCATAGAAAAAAAATGCTAAAGCCCGAAGCAGGGGGATGTAAGAAGAGAAATAGAACATATCCCGATTTTTTTCAATTTTTTTGTTTCTCTGTCTGTTTGTACCGATGAGCGATGGATGTTGATGTGGACCGATTTACATGAAACTTTGCATGGTGGTACATTATAACCCCAGTCAACAACTTAGATACTTTTCATCCCAGAAAATTAAAGAGTTCCCAACACATAGGCTTTGTTACATTTAAATCGGTTGTCGAAAAGAAAAGTTATCATCATTTATGAAGCCCACGCGAACGAAGTCGAGGGCATCAGCTATGATAAGAAAACATTACAACGCATCTCTATAATTCACCTGTAGAAATATAGACATATACATTTCTGTATTCGACATTATCACATATGAAATACAATTTTAGACTTAGTTACAGATTTTTTATCAAATATCAACAGACGAACATGAGGTTTACTTGATGTTAGGTGATACCTCAGCTACAGAAGAATCAGTCAGTGATACGTTGTAAACTACTCTTACTTTGAGCATTCGGAAATCCATAGAATGAGACCGAAACGCGCAAAGTGGACTTTCCACATATGTTCGTTACCTGTATCACCTACCATCAAGTGAACCTCATGCTCGTCTGTCGATATCTGACATAAAAAAGACAAGAAATATGTCTATTTCTTATTTCTATAGGACACGATAATTAGGAGAGTTGGGGGGAAATCGGATTGCGGGTGAAAGCATATAGTACCTATAACAGTACTTTTTTTATTATAATCGTTCTAACTTGAAGTTAATAAGATCGATCACAAATTTGTTCATGCCAAAGGTAGTACACCTTATGATAATTATTATCTCAATAATAATCTCATAGTGATTTATTTATAATGTCTTTATCTTAACTATCCGCTGTTCCCCCACCTTCCCCTACTAATACATACAATTCATAATTACCATTTCCATATCTATGCGATAAACAGAAGTCGTACAAGCTTCCTATGAGGTTCAATATCACAATCACCCCAAATACTACTGCTGCAATAATATCACCAGTATCGATAATTATATTTTCTTTTTCATTATTATCACAATGAAAAGGTTCAATTAACTTTGTCTTCAATTTATATTTTTCCCAGTACGTCTCGTTAAGGCACTCTTCAAGGGCCAATTTTTGATCCTCTTCTTTACTTACTGGGTTAAATTGCTTACATCGTTGCGTAGCACACAGACCGTGTCGCAATTTTGTGTGATTAAAGTGTTTTATTTTAAGACTCGAATATTCCTGTAAAAGTGTAAAAGCTATACGTTTCTTAATATTAAAAATGCCATAGTAATAAAACATATAATTTTAACATTGAGCAAACGCAGTTAGAAAAGATATCAGAGACAAAAAAGCAGATTAGTCTATCTTCGTCAGTCGTTTGTTTTTTTAACAGTAATAGTTTTTACGATTCAATGTACTTTAAACAGTAGGAAGTTCCTACTTCTGACCTGACTGACTTGAGGCCCAAAAAGTATTCGTATCGTCAATCTTGTATTGGAATGCAATTTCATCGAAGGGCCTAGAATGAACAATTACGAGAAAGTATTCGAATTGTAAAACAAAATTGTATTAGTTACAATATTTAAAACTCAAGAATAGCTGCAATGATTTTGATGATATCTTATTTGTTGGATTCGTCTATTTCCCGATTAACAGCATAAACTTTTAAAATATCGGAATAAATCAGAAATAACTCTCTTCCAGCCTCTGTCTTCCCTACAAGGTATAATCTGGATGTATTCAAGAGGAATAGGCTGTTATTAGATCAGCGTGATCCATAGTAGACCACGTTGTCACTTAAGATCAGGTAAAACAATGGTCAAACGCTAATCTAATTATTAAATTTTAAAAAAAATGTTGTACTGAATTTACTGGCAGAATAACATTTGTCGAATCGATGATATGAATCGTAAGTTATTTATGCTGGTACACAGGTATTTGTGTATTTTTTGTTTGTTTAATATCCTCAATACTAAAATATAAAGCTCAAAAATATTTCATTATTACTTCGATATATGTATAATTTTAAGTTAGGTTTTTATAAAGTTTACAAAACAATGATAAAATAAAGTTTTTATTGCTTTTTTTTATACTCCACGTTGTGGGTAAATTAAGCAGCTCTATAATTATTTATTTAACTGACAAGTGAATTGTATGGATCCTAATATTACCGTTATCGTTTTCAAAAAAATTAAAGGTTATGAAATATGTATATATTATAATTATGTTGTCAGTTCTAAAATTATTATTAAAAATGACACTGGAAACTGAACTTATGAATCCTAATATTATATTTTATATTAATACTAGTGGACCCCGCTGACGTTGTTCTGCCACAATTTTGGCTTCGAAATTATATAATAATTAAAAATTAATTAAAAAAACATTGTCCAGCGGACAAAATTCCCAGATCCCCTTGAACACACACAAAAAATTTCATCAAAATCGGTCCAGTCGTTTGAGAGAAGTTCAGTGACATACACACTCACAGAAGAATTATATATATATATAAAGATTAGATTATTAAATTTCACTTCAATTATCGTTTTCAAAATATTTAAAGATTATCTTTTAAAGGTGTGAAATATGTATAGACTATAGGCCAAACATCATCAGCTTATGAATCATAAATGGACGCTGTTAAGCAATACAGTGTCAATCCACAAAATGATAAAAATGATAAAACTTCAAACTCTCAAAATTTTCTCAAAATGGCAACCATGTGGGTTGGCACTGTATTGCTTAACAGCGTCCAAATATACTTTGTACTTACTGTTATCATATCTAGAAGATCACTGTGTGTATCAGATACTAATGTGAAGTACGCCATGCAATATGTACCATTTGGTTTCAATATACAATCATTGTAGAGGTCCATATAAAACACCGGTGGCATTCTGGAATATTCCGTGTCTAAAAACGGATAAATATTTACTACAAGTGCCGTGAAACAAGACATTATGTAAAATGTATATCGATACCTTAATTCGCAAACCAGCTAACTCCATTTGAGTAAAGTTTACAGAGGAGACATAAAACGTTGATATTTTTTGTTGAGTAAATAGAAAAAGAAATCTAATATCCCGTTGGTAGATAATATAATTAATTGTTGATTTTAGTAATGTACAATCTTTTTTACATTTACATTTAAATACTAGAGTATTTTATGTAGTTATCCATTTTTCAAAAATTTACCAAAAGTGGAGTTGGAATAATTGCGAATTAAGGTATCGATATAATAACGCCAACTTAAGGAAATACGTTGTAGGTCTGTATATGATATATTTGGGCTATTTATGCACTTTTCTTTATCATTACATACTAACTAACTGATTTTCATGGGACATTCAGTCAGGGAGACTTATTAATTTAAATAAGCTAGTTACCAATACATTTCATGCAAGTAATTATAATTTTACATCCTCCGTGTCTGTCTGTCTGTTCGCGATAAACTCAAAAACTACTAAACTGATTTTCATGGGACATTCACTCAGGGAGACTTATTAATTTAAATAAGCTAGTTACCAATACATTTCATGCACGTAATTATAATACACTAAGGGTCGCTAAGGGTCGCTACATACGACAGACAAAACATGACCAAGGCATAATATGCTCTACTATCCGTGCGGAGCCGGGGCGGGTCGCTAGTAGATAATATATTAATGTCATGGACATAGAAGAAAAATCCAGAGATATACATGTAGATAAATAATATACCTTTAAACCAGGGATTCCCAAACTATTTTGGGCAAGAGACCCCTTTTCAGAAAAGAAATGATACCTCTGACCCCCATAGCCAAATTACTTAAAAATCCGAGTTTTTTATCTATTGTCACTTGATTTGAATAGTTTTTAAACGTTTTCATAATACCGTACATTATCTACTCGTGTATTACGTCAACGATCAAATGAAGACTGGCGTGCGATTGTTTCTGTTATCGCTCGATTGTTCCTATTTTACTTCGGACACATTTAAGCGCGGACTAATACTATACATTTCATACTAATCAAGGTTTTTTTTATTTTTTTATTAGTGTAAATTATACTTTAAGTCGTTTTTTTGCAATAGTTCAGAATTATAATTATATTAAAGTTCATTAAAACGAAAATGACGTAGTAAAATAAATCTGCGTAAAATATTATATAATCATATAATTAATTGGTTATCTTGTGAATTTATAGTTTATGTTTATTCAACATGTATTAATAACCGACTTATGTTAATACTTTAATCTTCAGTATATTTGAGTTTTGTTAAAGTGATAATTTTTTTATAGGCCAAAACCGACCAAAACTATTTTATCCATATTTCCCCGGAATTTAAATCAAATCAATCAAATCAAAAGTTTTTTATTTCAAATAGGCCTTTGCAGGCTCTTATGAAACGTCTAGTTGCACGGTTCCAAAAGTGGGTCTCATGGAGAAGAACCGGCAAGAAACTCCATGGACACTCTTTTCAACAATGGTTTAATTTGAACCTCGGACCTCTGGTACAAGTTTTGAAAACCCAGCATGAAACCGAAACGCGCTTTATGAGGTCCTACTACAAATAAAAAAGCGAAAGTTAATTAATTTCTTTCAATAAATTACCAAAAAATATTAAAAATGCTAAATTTTTTGGTATGTTTAAGACTGAGCTAGTCAAGCATATTTTAAACGATTATTCCTTGTTAAAATAGTGTCTCAAAATATGATGTTTTCCTTTCTTCTACAATATATTTTGTCAAAAGTTTTGTGTTAATCTATTTGTAAACGTTCTTGCATGCATATTTTATATTCAGGTCGCCGTAGATTACATAGTTTTTAAATATTTTTCATGTAAGTGACTGTATTTATTCTTAATGAAAAATTAATTCTTTAAACCTAAACCTAAAGTATTCGTCTCTCTCAGCTGTATGAGAAATTTGCTCTGCTCCTTTGCTTTTCTATGTATGAACGGTAGTTCATTACCTGGGCGGTTTTATTTTAAAGTCTCTAACCCGTTTTAATGCTAAAATGTGCTAAAAGCAAGAAAAAACAAATATTCCTTGATATTAAACGAATAGTAACAGATAATAGATTGAATCAACATTTTTTGTCGATTTTCCGTTTCGCAAACTCAAATTCATCAAACGTCTTATTGTAATTTCGTGATTTAAAATCTAAACAATTACACCACTCGTGTCCCATAAAATTATGTAACTGCTTTATAAATATAAATTCACAATCAGTTGAAATTCAACCTTATAACCTTGATTGAGCTATTCTTATTCCATGTTAGCTGATCAAGTGATCGCAATAAACAGGGAATATCGTAATGTCATCAAGTGAAGGATAAAATAAAATAACTAATACAAGAAATTGGACATTATGTTCATATATATAAAATTTACTTCAGGTGTAAAATATATGTAGTTTTGAATTCAAGAACTCAAGCGAGTGATGTATATTTTATAACTTATATAAAAGGGGTAAAAAAATCGGTAAATAGCAATCTCTGGGCCTGATGAATCGATTCATCAGGATTGGAGAAGAATATTGCTTTTATATGGATTTTTTTTTATAATATAGGGGCAAACGAGCCTGCGGCTCACCTGATGGAAAGTGAACGGAGCCGCCCATTAACATCTGCAACATCAGAAGACTTGCAGTTGCATTGCCGGCATGTATAAAAATCGGCAACGTTTCAATTAAATTAACTTTGATTGATAATGATTACACCTGTTCGGAAAGTTTGTCATAGCTTTTTTGATAATGAAGCAGAACATATCGTCATGATCGTAGAACAACGACGGTTCTGATTTTTTACGATTTTAGTATCGTCATAGTCGTAGAATAGTGACGGATCTGACAAATAGTAAATTTTACAGGGCAGCCATTTCAAATAATCATGTTAGTTTTTTTGTCATAACTTTTTTATTTCATATTCTGTAATCATGAAAATTGGCATACAAGCAAACAAAGGGGTTTGTTTTGAAACACAATAAAAATAATAACATTAAATCAAACAGTTTTCTAGAAAAATCACATGCTTCATTTTACTTTGGAGTTAACACAGTCACATAGTATTATCCAACATTATTCCTCGGAATGTTATTGTTGAAGGAAAGACGGAAGTTACGTTACCATCATGTTCTATGAAATTACTGAGTAATATTTTGACGGATATGTTATCTGTCATATTATATTTTAACTGCGAGTAAGTAGTAGGTTTGTAAGTAACCAGATTAGTATGTCGTAAATAAAACTCAGACTAATTTTTCGAATTTTTCGTCGTTTTTTTATTAAACGTGATATACATCATGCTTATATTAAGAAATTTTTATCAATAGTTTTCATTTATTACTATAACAGACTAACCAGACTATAGTGTTAACTCTATGTGGATGGGATAAATTATTTTTTGGTAAATTACTTACCGACAATTTAAAAAGTAATCATATTTTATGAGCATAGCTTAAGTTCACAAACATTCTCATATCTATCATAAGTATATAATAACAAAAGAAAAGACGTTTATTAAAATCAATAAATTCTTTAAAATCACAAGTAAAAATATGAAGAAAAAAAAAAACAAACTTTTGCACAATTATTCAGTCAGAATCATTGCCGTCATCAGTAACATTACGTCCATGAGTTAAACTTCTGAAAAAGTTATAGTATTTCGCAGGTATTATTGATGAACTGCATAGACTAAGATCTTTATACATATTTATCATTACTGATTAGAATTGGACCTTTATAAGCTTTGTCTAAGGCCGGAGTTTTGTAATTTCTAGTATTCTTTCTAAGCACAAGAGTCATGACGTATTCACCAGATAAAGCTTATTTGTATCGGATTTTATTGCTCTCAGTCCCCTCAACACAAACTTTTTTATGTCTGTCCAAGTAACTTTTAAAACTGTGACACTGATCACAAGTATCCTTTTTGGGTAAATGGAAACATAAATTAAAATGAGTGTTAACTATGTCCCGATACTATCTAAGACTAGAAGCTGTAATTAAATAACTATTTGAACTCAATAGTTATTCTTTGTATAAATTGAACATCCGTCACATCACAATCTAAATACAAACTTTTGGACGTTGCTCTATTATAATGCGACTCTACTGGTACAAATGATTTAACGTGGTCGCAAACCGACATTACCATGTCATCGTCAACAATTCGATTATGATTTTTATGTTTCCCCTCATGTATTCTTCAATCAAAGTGCGTCCGTTATACTTATCCCGAACTAATCCCTCGCTAATCGAATATGTACTTATACTTATATATTATTTTTGATGAATCTCTTGGTTAAAATATAATACTTATAAGTGAATTGACGATTATGCTTTAAAACTCTTTAAAGACCCATTTTCTTCTGCTATTTGGTAGTATAATTCGCAACATGCAAACATTGTTTCTCACGAATACCTAATTTCCAAAACTTGTCAAATGCATCCTGTATTTCTTCAAGTGTTAACATAGGGTAACATTTATTTTTACACGCGAAAGGCCTACCCATAAATTTTGCTGGACAAGAAGGGCCTTTTTGGAGGAGTATTCTTTTCCACCATTAGTTAAGCGCTTTCTAGTAGTGTCTTTCCAATCATCATAATTATGGACACGTTTTTTACCTCTACATCGAATAAGAGGCGCTGGAGACGAATGACATGAAGACACAACTGTGTTGATTGAGCGACAGTTGCTGTAGTCCGTATCATCATCGTGAGTGGGACAAAAAAAATCGTTACATGCTTCATCATGGGGTTTTGCTGGTGATGGCATAGATGGTTTGTCCGTTATTGTCAACAGCCGGGGTAATCGATTGTGGGAAGGGTGATAGATCTGATATCAAGGTATTTAAAGGGCTGAGCTGAGCTGATATTTAAGGACATGGCATGCAGATTTTCTGACTAGAGTAAATCTGGTGAAGATTGATATTCGACCATAAAAGGATCTTACAAGTAGATCTAAGATGGTATGTTTGGGTTAATATTTTCATCTGTAATGTTTTCGCTTATTCCGTGTAAATCGTCTGCAAAGACATTCTCATAAATGTCTTTCATTTTTTCTATTACATGGCGTGCTCCTGGAGGTAATGGTGAATGGCATTCTGAAAAAGTATCAGTGTGTAAAAATATAATATAAATTCTTAATATAACAAGTCAACGATTACCCCTAAGGTGATTCACAATAAAAATATTCCAAACTACAGAAATAATTCAATTTACTTCTTTTTATTTATACATGTAGAACATTATTCCAGAAGGATTATTATTTTATATAAAAATATATTAAATATATACAAATAATCATAGTTTTTCAGTAGAAAAAAGTTGGAACTGAATTTAGTACAAAGAACAAAGTGGGATGGTCAGATACGACTGTTACATAAAAAAGCATGTTCATTGAATAACGTCGGTAGCGATCACGCGTCACTATTATGTCCACAGAAAAATGTAGTATAGTTACATACAATTTGCAAAATTAAAATCTATGTAAATATAATATAAACTGCACAGATTAATGTATTATCAGATAGCCAACCTTATTTCTTTGCAAATGAAATTTTTAAATTGATTTATAGTTTTCCGTAGAAAACTGACGGATAATCAGAAACGATACTATAATCATTAACTTTGGAAAGTTTGGTGTAAGCATAAAAATTTAATAATACCAAATGTTAATACATAATTCATTAACCTACCTGGAGTCCCTGGTATTTAGTCCTCCTCATCAGTGCACTCTTCATGAGTGAAATTCGTAATTAGTGCATTTTTGCTTCTTTCTTCCACCAGTTTTAACATAAGTTTTGATCGTCCAGTTTTCATTATGCACACCTTTTAACGTTGTATATAATAAAACCGAGTACGAAATAATTCATAAACAGGTAAACAAGGTGAAATAATTTAATTGTTTAAGAAAAATGTAATCTAAATACAATGCGCGAGCAAGTCCGATGAATAATGACGCTTGCGTGGATACGGATGGGCAGCGGGAGATCCCCGCGCGTCGTACAGAATTCATAAGATGGTATGTTTGGGTTAATATTTTCATCTGTAATGTTTTCGCTTATTCCGTGTAAATCGTCTGCAAAGACATTCTCATAAATGTCTTTCATTTTTTCTATTACATGGCGTGCTCCTGGAGGTAATGGTGAATGGCATTCTGAAAAAGTATCAGTGTGTAAAAATATAATATAAATTCTTAATATAACAAGTCAACGATTACCCCTAAGGTGATTCACAATAAAAATATTCCAAACTACAGAAATAATTCAATTTACTTCTTTTTATTTATACATGTAGAACATTATTCCAGAAGGATTATTATTTTATATAAAAATATATTAAATATATACAAATAATCATAGTTTTTCAGTAGATAAAAGTTGGAACTGAATTTAGTACAAAGAACAAAGTGGGATGGTCAGATACGACTGTTACATAAAAAAGCATGTTCATTGAATAACGTCGGTAGCGATCACGCGTCACTATTATGTCCACAGAAAAATGTAGTATAGTTACATACAATTTGCAAAATTAAAATCTATGTAAATATAATATAAACTGCACAGATTAATGTATTATCAGATAGCCAACCTTATTTCTTTGCAAATGAAATTTTTAAATTGATTTATAGTTTTCCGTAGAAAACTGACGGATAATCAGAAACGATACTATAATCATTAACTTTGGAAAGTTTGGTGTAAGCATAAAAATTTAATAATACCAAATGTTAATACATAATTCATTAACCTACCTGGAGTCCCTGGTATTTAGTCCTCCTCATCAGTGCACTCTTCATGAGTGAAATTCGTAATTAGTGCATTTTTGCTTCTTTCTTCCACCAGTTTTAACATAAGTTTTGATCGTCCAGTTTTCATTATGCACACCTTTTAACGTTGTATATAATAAAACCGAGTACGAAATAATTCATAAACAGGTAAACAAGGTGAAATAATTTAATTGTTTAAGAAAAATGTAATCTAAATACAATGCGCGAGCAAGTCCGATGAATAATGACGCTTGCGTGGATACGGATGGGCAGCGGGAGATCCCCGCGCGTCGTACAGAGACGAGAAAGCACAACCGTCATTTTTCTATGAGCGTCTATCAAATCCGTCACTTTACCGACTGATTAATTTGAAATTTAAAACACATGTAATTTTTTTTTTAATGTAGCCGTAATATTTAGTCAATGTAGTATCCAAATATGATAAAAAGTGGATTTTGGATTTTTTTCAAATCCGACATTGTTCTACGATCATGACGGTATTATTGTATAAAAATCTTTTAAAAATGTCAATTCTCAACACAAGAAACAAAATATTGGAATTTGACAAAAATAATCAAGTTACTGCCTAGAATAACAGCGGTTCTGCTTTTTCAACGCAGTACAAAAACGCGTTTTATACCTTCAATGTACCTACTACGTCGTCCCCTCGGCCTGCCCTCACGGTAATCAGTATAAAGTTAATATTAAAAAGACACCAAACATGATATTGCCGAGTTTGAACCCGAAAAGATTAGCCGTGTTTTAATTATGCATAAAAAACGACTTATCAATCTTTAAAACGATCTCCTGTAAAGTAGCCGTTTTGCAGATCCGCCGTTGTTCTACGATCATGACGATATGTACGTCGTTGTCGTTGTCGCCGAGAGCGGGTTAGGTACAAAGTTGTATGAAATTTCATTTCTAACTTGTTGTGCGGGTTAGAAAACTATATGAAAATTCATTGTTAACGTGGTGTTTTTTTTTTAAATTTTGGGTAACATCATAAAGATAGTCCAATTTGTCAACTTTATTGTTTTTCATATAATACTTCAATAATACATTTTCTATTTTTATAATACAGTTCTTTAAAAAAAAAAAAAATACAAAAAAAATGTTTCCGTCCAACTTCAGATTCGAACTCGCATCTGAAGTTACGCAATGGGCCTGCATATCCACTATTCTACGATTACATATATCGGAAATGGCGAAATAATCAAAGTATTTCATTTACATATCAAACTGTGATTGACATCTGACAATTCGAAAAAGTTCAACGCGAGTCAGTTTGCATTACAATTTGGTGATATGGTGCCTTTAAAATTATTTTTAAACTATCAAAACGCCCCGGCTTCGCACGGGTGCAAATAGATGAAAAAAAAGCAAAGCCTATGTTACTCGCTAATAATATAGTAGCTTTCTATTAGTGAAAGAATTTTTAAAATCGGTTGAGTAGTTTTTGAGTTAAATCGTAACAAAACCCCACAAATTGAACAAAATGACATAGTACTACCCCTCGCCGTATTGCTCGATGCCCTGCGTGGAGCCACAGCGGTGCGAAGCGGACGGCGTGTATTTTTTGTTTACATTGATATTTTTAATTTCGTAATATCTTTTGAATGGAATGTCCGATTTCAATATTTCAAAAAGAAATCAACAGCTATTGAAACAGTCTTAAATATGAAACAATTTATTTGGATAAGAATTAATACAGAGGTATGGATAGCAGGGTCTGATTTTGATCGGCATTTCTATCAACTTTTAAAATGTACAAAAGTAGTTATAGTAACATAACTACAATAGTTAGATATATGGTGTCGCTAAGTTTTTTGTAGATATTTATATGTTCTATAATATTGTAGAACTTTATTTTGTTCTATCATCAATACTTTTCGCAGCGCATGCGACGAACAACATTTTTTGGCAAATTTTTTTACACCTCGGGTTGGTTTTAGTAGGAAATTCTAAGGATCTCTATTTTTTTCTAGTAATAAATATAGCCTATGTTACTCAGCGATAATGTAGCTTTCTATTGGTGAAAGAATTTTTCAAATCTGCCAAGTAGTTTCGGAGCCTATTCAATTCATACAAACAAACAAACAAACAAAAAATCAAACCTTTCCTCTTTATAATATTTGTATAGATGATGATAACTTTTCTTTCCGAGAACCGATTTCGATAAAACAAAGCCTATATGTTGCCCCGGGCTTTACTTAATATATTTGTGTAAATTGCATGAAAATCCGTTCAGTATCTTCGGAGATTAGCGTGAACAAACAGACAGACAGACAGACAGACAGACAGACAGACAGACAAGAATCTTAAAAATTGCATTTATGCATTCTGCTACCCTTCTTTTATCACCCCTCTTAATTTCTGGTAAAAATATTTAGTGAAGCGTAATTTCGATCCTACTCTTTTATTATATGTATAGATAGAAGATGACTAAAACTTGACGTTTCAGTATAACAATTTTGGTTTTAGATCTTTAAAAAATGAACATATAACTTCGTATCTAGAAACGTCATCAAAAAAGTGTTGTGCAAACAACACAACAACAATGCGTACCTCCGTGAAAGAGACAATAAGAATAGTATTAAAGGAAATCATAGTAAGAAATATATAATTAAGGATAGATAGATAGGCTAGATTGCATGTGCTTTTAGTGTTTTGATATTTATAATGCCATCAAAAATTTTAATTGTAATTGTAAAAAAAACCAAGTCTTGCAACTCAGTTCTTCTATTGTAAAAAGTTGTGAGATCCATATAATACCAAGTCGGTCAATTTATTCAGTCTCTACTGAAGGATCCTTCTGTCTTAAGTTATTACATAATTAGCTAACCTAACAACATCTTATAGTGACCATATCAATATTAAAAATCTTTGATGTATAAAATAAATAGATTGACTCGGCCATCGCATGAAAACACAATGTATCTCAGAAGTAGGTAATATTATATTAAATTAGATTGTTTAGTGCGATTGGTGATCAGGTTTCCACCAGTTTTATCCACAACGAAGTTATAGGTGGTTGAAAATGGTAAGAACTACTTCGAGAAAAGGATAGCACGGTCGTACCGCTTGTTGCTCGACTTGGCGGAGGCCCTGCCGTGCCCCCATAAAATGTGTTAATTTATTGTAAAGTAGATATTGAAGTAAACATTTATTTTAAATTGTTGTTTTTATAGAAAATTCATTGATTTAATATCGGATTTTCCAAACAGTTAAACTTTTGGGGACATCAATGTATTATTTACAATAAAATGATGAAATAAATGTTAACAGTATAATAATTGTTTAATTGCAAATAGAAGCAAGCGTTAAGGAGTAATAAAAATAATGTAAGTGTGTGATGATTGTAACCAGTAAATAAAGGTCAATTTATTTTAAATATGAAGCTGTATTTTCTCTCGACCTTGCCCTTTTTCAAGAATCGCAACATTTATATTCATTCTTTATTCAGTCATTCATTTAGTTTGCTCCATAGAACATTTTCAGAATAGAATCAGCCGTTTAGGACTTATAAACAGCCAAACCTCCGTACATTCACAACAATAATATAAGTTTAGTAACAACTCTATCTACCAATTATCTTCTATCTATCTATATATTCTATCTATCTATTATTATTAATTATAAATATAATATTATAAAGAGGAAAGATTTATATTTTTGAATCTTTGTATTTTTCTATGTTATGAATAAACTCAAAAACTACTGGGCCGATTTTGAAAATTCTTTCACCAATAGAAAGCTACATTTTCAGCGAGGCTATTTTTTGTATATAGTACATCTACATTGCACCCGTGTGAAGCCGGGGCGCGTTGCTAGTATTATAATATATATTATAATATAGACGTAGGAGTCAGTTTGTTCATTTGCGTTATCTCTAGAATTACTTAACTGCACTAGGCCTATAATAATATACACAATACAATACGCTACATTTTATTCAGATAAACTTTAGTTTACAGTTCAAAATATTTCTATATATAAATAAAATCAGTGGAAAATGGCGCCGTGAGTAAAAAAAAATACGTGAAATATATAATATTATGACTATATTTTTTAAAAATATTTCAGTCCATACTCCTTTGTAACCTGTATATAAACTTTAGATATTCGGACATAATACATAAATAACCTTCATTTTTAATAATACAAAAATACTCACCATTTAAATCGCGTATTACTCCATTACATTGACGAATTAAAACAAATATAAAAATGTTTATTAATTTCATTGCAACGACCGCACGATACAACCTTTCCTATCGGCAGTTCAATCTTTACAAGGACTTGTTACTGTTACGGAATCAAAATATTTATAAAAAAATCACCTTAACATGTTTATAATCATAATTAATTATTTTTTAAATACAGCTGTTTACCATAATCTTGTTAATTGTTACGCATACGACTAAAATAATTATATTATTTATTTCTTCAAATCAATATCTTTAAAATTATCATTGACCCCCAAAAAGATCAACTAAATATGGGGTCAGTGGAATATACTAAGTTCAGTTCTTAAAATAATAAAATGGATCAGGAATTTCATATTTAAGTGAAAAATATAATAACAAAAAGTAAAGTAATAATGATTTTAATTATGTAAAAAAAACTATACAAGTACAAAGTAGCTAAAAAAGTAAAAAATAATATTTTAATTACTTCAGTGCAAGAGCTTAAAGAACAATCAAAAATCTATATATTAAATATTTATAAGCAGTTATTTTTGGAGTCGGTGCGGTTCGAAAGTTTATTACCAAGGCAGGATTAAACTGTCCTTCTTGGTTGGCACCGACTAGCGATGGAAATTTCGCATAAAGGCCATAGCCGGGTAAGAAGGGGTGAGCGGCCCCCGCACGTATTCGTTCCAAATTTTGGTCAAAAGTTGCACCTGATGGGTTACAAGCTCACCCCAAATTTTAAGCCCCAGCTGCACTGGGTACAAAGATAAACATACAAATAGTACTTTTGGAGAAGATTTTTTTTTCTCAGGATCTACTGAACCGATTTTTATAAAACAAAATGTATTTTGTAAATATATTGAAGACAATTCATAGAAAAAATTGAGAACTCAAAATCACGAATACAACTACCCGAAATTTTCTTTTAAAGTTTTTGTGATTTTTTTTCGGTCACTTGCTCACGAGATACAATTACCAGATTTTAACCCTGTAAAATTTGGGGTGAGCTTGTAACCCATCAGGTGCAACTTTTGACCAAAATTTGGAACGAATACGCGCGGGGGCCGCTCACCCCTTCTTACCCGGCTATGGCCTTTCATAACCATGCGAATTCATGAGTCTTATGCTAATTGCTATTGCTATGCTATTTGCTAATATGATGATAATTAATAATATAATAATGAAGAATGTGATTTTTATTAATATCCCATAGTATTTACAGGTAGGTATGGAGTTCACACTATTATCTATTTTAAATATACGCTATGCACGCAGGTGCAGGTATGGCAGCATACAATTTATTATTAAACAATTAAACGCATTCATGCAATATACGAACAATAACGTAATAGTTGCTAAACCTCGTTTCTAGCACCACCCTGCTAATTATTTAAATGAATTTAACAATCACACGCATTTATTCAATATACAACCCTAAGTAAAAGCATATCAAAGATAATAATTGCTTAATCTCATTTTTCGCCACACCCGTTTTAGCTTTTCTCAGAATTTCGCAACTACATAAAATTTGTTATTTGTTAAATGCTTATTACGCAATACGCATTCCAATGCTAACAATGAATGCGAATGCTTATTAATAAAATTTAAAGGCCGGCAACGCATCTGCAAGTATCTGCAAATGTTCATGGACGGCGGTGTTCACTTTCCATCAGGTCAGCCGCAGGCTCGTTTGCACCCTATACCATAAAAAAAATCCATGACTAGAATTTTATTGGGAGCGATGGCAGAAGAGTGTTTAAAATGAAACTTCGGAGCTACTGCTCCATCCAAGTGTTAATACATGACTCATTTAATTCAACTTAAATATACAGAGCAAAGAGTCTTATAACTATTGTTACAGTGGTAGGCTTATCTCTAGATGTAATGGGAAACTATGGAAATTTAATGTGTCCGGGTTAGCTGGGTTACAGCTATGTTACTCTAGCACTGACTCAAAAAATATATACCTATAGGTTTTTGATAAGGACTCTGAATATCTGTTCTTTTAACTGTCATCACAGACACATTAACAATATTATTATTTATATTTCGACTGCAAAAACTAAGTAGGTAAATACCTACCCAGATAATTATTAATTTTCTTATAGTATTATTAGGTAATAAATAGTTTTTGGCTGAAATTTGCTTTACGTGGTAGGAATAGAGACGGGATAGGGACTGGATAAGGATAGGGGTGGCATTTATAAAAAAAAATCTTCTTCCTGCCCTGTTCCCTTTTTTTTATTTGGGGTCGGCGCAGTATGGTTTTTTTATTCAAAAAATATAATACTTTGTGCTTTTCATTGGGTCGATTTTTTGATGAGAACCAACCTTTTTTTAAAAAGGAAAAAGTTTGAGTGTTATCATTTTTGTTTCGATTTTAAACAAAAGAAATTGAATTTTCATTTTTGTTCTGGTTTTGTTATTTTTATTTCATACTTTTTAGTGTTACGTTTTTTAGTGTTCATTTACATAGCATCAAAATCGGTTCAGCCAAACGTGAGATAATCTCGGACAAAGATACATACATACCTACTAGTCAAAATGAGAACCTCCTTTTTTGAAGTCGCTTAAAATACCAAAACTTTACAAGTATGAATGTTTAAATGAAATAACTTTATCCGGATTAAAACGTGATTTATTCGAGTGCTTGAAAGCAGTTAAGTGCTTCACGCTGAGGTACACAAACCTCAGAACAAATAATTTAATTAATAAATCAGGTTTGAATCCGGTAATTGTTATTACATTGTATGTGTAGTAGTAGTATCTATATTTAAAAGCAACTCTTTTAACCTTTAAGATAAAGCTCACGTAATACAAAATAAAAAAAAAATTGTTTTATAAGCGACGTAGTTATAATATATGAAACATCATCCACTGTGTTTTGAATATATAGTAAATGGAATGTATTATATGAATAGAAAGGTATTTTGGCTACATTGTATGAACAACAACGTTAAAATACAAAAAGTTTTCATAATAATTTGTACTAGTTGACAGGAAAAAAATACTGTGAAACCTGGTTAAGTCGGCCCTTGCGGAATATAAGGAGGAATATATGAGGAACTGTTTATGAGATTCTCTATCTACAACATAATTATTAATTAATGTAATAAAGAGGAATGTTTTTTTTTTGTTTGTAACATTAGTTGTTTTAGTAGTATTAGTAGTTGTGTTTTGCTAGTAAATAACAAAACAGTCATTTTAAACCTGCCTATTTGTGAAACTGGGTAAATAAAAGGTAGGTACCTATATTAAGTATAAAATTAGTTCCCTTAAGATCGCAGTATATAGCACTAGAATTCCACCTCTCTGTATCGCACTCAAAACTCTCTTATATATTCGCAGTACAGCTTTTCGAACTATCTTCAGCCTAACAATATATTATGTCTATCTCCTTTTGCATCAGTTACCTGGGTTAGTAGACACTATAGAATGACATGACATGAAACAGCAATGTATACCTAGTCAGGTCATAAATTCTGTCACATGTTTAATATAAAATAATTGAAACAAGTTTATTCATTATGTAACCATTTATATACTAAAATGAACTTAACAAAACATAGATTCTTATGACACTAAAGTTTATTCAAAATGACCTCCGTGATTTTGAATACAGGCCTTCAATCTGCGCGGCCAGTCGTCTATCGCAGCACGAACGAGGTCCATGTCAATATCGGCGGCTGCCTTAATCAAGGATGTCTTGAGTGACTCCAAATTGGAATGAGGCTTAGAGCACGCCTTTTCCTCCAAGTGTTGCCATATTTTGTAATCTAACGGATTCAAATCTGGACTGGAGGAGGGCCAGTCTTCGTGCCGGATGAAGTCGATTTCACGCACCGCCAGCCAGTCTTGTGTGCTCTTCGCTCTATGAGCTGGCGCCGAATCTTGTTGGAATACCCAGTGCCTATTATTGAACATGGTATGAGAAACAGGTTCCACAAGGTTCGTCAGGACTGTATTTTGATACACAACTGCATTCGTTTTTATACCTTTCTCACAAAAATTTACCTCTGTTAAGCCCCAATAAGAAACTCCCAACCATACCATGAGCGAGGATGGAAAATGACCTCGTTGGACACGCGGAATACGGTTGCTCGCTTCTTCACTACTGTGTGCGTACACCTTATCATTTTGTTTGTTGTAGCTCTCTTCTACGGTAAAAAAATTTTCATCCGAAAAAAGAATTTCCCGATATTTTTTTCCCGCGTACCGCTTCAACAAAGCGCGGCATCTCTTCAGTCTCAGGTCCATTAGACGAGCATTCAAACGATGTCTTGTTTTTCTTCGATATGCCCGAAGCCCTAAGTCTTCATTTAACACCCTTTTCACCGTGGTTCTGGTTAACCCCATCTGAAGGGCCAACAGTTTCTGCTTACGTTTGGGATTTCTTTGAATTCGCGCCTTCACAGCTTTTGTCACTGCTGGAGTCCTAACAGACCGAGGGCGACCACTTCTTGACCTGTCATCTGCACTAGAGTCTTCATTGTATCGTTTGATGGTACGATAAACGAATCTTTTGGTTATATTCAAAATTTTCAGTATGTCAAAATTTTGAATTGGCGCGTAACCGCAACGATGCAACACAATAACTGCAACACGGTCTTCTTTAAGCGTCCACTCCATATTTAAAAATGAGTAAAATTCTAAAAAGTATACATTTTTATTTTCATGAACAATTCAAAATTCAAATTCAATAAACTTTTTTGTGGCCAGCATTCTGAAAGAAAAGTTTTTACTGTGTGACAATACTTATGACCTGACTAGGTATATATATATATATATCAAATATCAATACTATCATTTGATAGTGATCAACCTACATGTTTTATTTTTAGTTCGATGATCCCGAAATCTATAGACGAAATTAGCACTTCACAGCTTTTCCATCAACGGTAATTCGAGAAATGAACAGTTTTTTTTGTATTTCAATATCATATAAATCAAAATAATTCATCAGCTAGATTCATCTCGCTGATAGCCCTATTGGCCTCTACAGCTTAACACGAACAAGAGTGGCGAGTACTGAGGCTCAGCCTTGAAATTTAGGAGGTTTGCTACGACACGCCTTAGGGCGTCTCCCGTGAGACACGTACCTCGGCTTGGGCTGCCGTAGGAGGGGAGGGAGCCTGAACGGCTAAATGGTAACTCACACGTGTGAGGGATGCGCGGAACAGGGGATCGCCGGCGAAGGCGAGGACATTTTGGGTACCTATAGCCTATACCTATAACTTACACAATAGTCGCCTGAACTAGGTAATCCTTTCAGGCCATTACAGGGCAAGTGTTTAACCACTGACCTACCCGTCAAATATCCTTCGCTCTTACATTTCAAGTTCGACCTATCCGTAGAGCAAAGATACCCCTGCATAAAGGCTGCACTAAACCGTATTCTTTGGAAAAATTAAATGTACTTTCTATTATTATTCGGTTACTATCTTCGCAAAGGTGTAATTGTGATTTTACTTTTAAACTATATGAGAATAGGTAGGGCCGGATTTAGGGGATCTAAGGTACAGCCCCGGGGCCTCCACAAAAGAGAAGCCCCCACAATAGAAACTTTGGAAAAAATATTTCAAATTCCGACGAGTAAACACTAGTAAATAATATATTATTTGATTACAAATTAAATGATATTTATTTTTGACAAAGGAAAAAACAAAAACACATAGGAAGGCATTTTACAAGCGTCACAAAAAGGGCCATGAAAAATACTCAGCATTTTGCTGGCTGTAAACAACGAGCGCTGATCTTTCGTTGGGACCTCTCGATTACGTTACGACACACAATGTATCTACCAGGGTGAATCAAAAAGTTCTTAGAAGTGCATATATATGAAACCTTTTTGGATCAAGTTCGATATTCAAATTAAAGAGTGTCTATCACACTATATTTATGCAGACTGTCACTTGTTTTTGTCAGTTCGTTCGCATGTAATAAATTTTTTTGTGCAACGAGTTGCTAAAAAGTCAAAATTATGGATAAAAGTGAGTTACGTGCGGTGATAAAATATCTCAGTTTGAAAAAAATGTCTACGAAGGAAATTTTTTTGGACATTCAGCAGACATTAGGGGGTGATGCTGTACCCTATTCTACGGTTGCGTACTGGGTGGCTGAATTTAAAAGAGGTAGATCAAGCTGTAAAGATGACCCGCGTTCTGGGCGGCCTTCAACCTCCGTTACAGAAGAAAATGTCAAAAAGGTTGAGAATCTGGTTTTGGAAGACAGAAGAATGACTATAAAACATATAGCTGAGATCCTAAAGATATCTTTTGTAGCGTTCAATCCATTTTAATTGATTCACTGGGGTTCAAAAAAGTGTCTGCAAGATGGGTGCCACGAATGTTAACCGACGAAAACAAAAAGCGACGTTTGGAAATTTCCAAGCGTAATCTCGAAATGTTCCAGCGTGATTCGGATAATTTTTGCCGTCGTCTTGTCACCATGGATGAAACGTGGGTCCACCATTTTGATCCTGAAACTAAAAGACAAAGCATGTCTTGGAAACGACCATCCTCTCCATCCATCAAGAAATTTCGAGTTGCTCCTACCGCTGGCAAAGTTATGGCCTCTGTGTTCTGGTATAGTGAAGGAATCCTTTTTATTGATTACATGCCAAAAGGCCAGACGATTACTGGACCCTATTATGCAAATTTAATCCCGAAAGTGCGTGAAGCGATTAAAGAAAAACGTCGTGGAAAACTATCGTTGGGCGTGTTGTTCCTTCAAGATAACGCTCCTGCTCATCGATCGGAAGTTGCGCTCAACGCAATCCGCTGTGCTGGCTTCAATCTCCTTGACCACCCACCATATTCTCCGGACTTAGCCCCAAGTGATTTTCACTTATTTCCAAAATTAACAGAGGAAATTCGTGGAACAAAATTTCACGATAATGACGCGGTTATAGCTGCCGTAAAGGACTTTTTCGAGAGTCAAGAAAATAATTTTTTTTCACAAGGAATAAGGAAGTTAGAAACGCGTTATTCTAAATGCATTGCATTGGAGGGAGATTATGTAGAAAAATAAAATATTATTATTTAAATCTTTGCATTTTTTAATATTGATTCCAAGAATTTTTTGATTCACCCTCGTATATCAACTAAAACCTACTCGCTAAAGATAAATTAACAATATTAAGTATTAAAACCAGACTAAAATATATAAAAATAAAAAAAAAATACCTAAATAAAAAGAAAAATACTTAAATAACACTAGTGTCATGTGTCTGTGCAGATATCTTTCAGTTTTTTTATCTTTACCTACTATACTTTATACAAACATGATTATATTGCTCTTAAATATCAAAAATATTGTTAATTTTATTAATTTATAAAAATATTGTATAAGAAAAAAAAAATGAGAATTCAAATTCTAAATCTTTTTATTTATTTAGGTAACACAATGTACACTTATGAACGTCAATAAAAAAGTACATATTAAATGCTTATAATTTTACATTTACTGCCAGTTCTCAAATCAAGGGCGTAGAACGGACGAGAAGAACTGGCAATAAACTCTCCGCCACTCGCCAAGTTTTTTAGTTTACAAAATGTTTGTAAGGAGCTGCAACCATAAGTAATAACCTATAATAATAATAAAAAAATAAACAACAAAGATTTGTCCTCCATCAGCAGTAGGCATGGTGAAATAGGAGCACGCACTTATATTCTCGTGGGAAAAACACGCAAATACATAGACGAAATAACTAATATCACCGCATACACGAATTCAAGTCCGACCTGTCACTACAAGTAGCACCCGTTCACGAGCATGACGCATGGCCAGCCATCGGCCCCCTCGCCATTTTCTAGGGACAGAGACAACCCCACGCATGGACGCCGCCACAAGCAATGACATTTAAGCGAGCATGACGATCCTTGAAATGTGAACTTGGCTACATAAGACTAATACTAATTATTCTGATGAAATAATTTGATACCACATTAATCACGGTTTGCTCCCACTTTACATTAAAACAGTCCTGGATGTAGACGATCGCCCCCGGGTCTGGAAATGCAGCCGAGAGATCGCATTACCTCTTTATACTGGAGCAAATCATATCCAAGCACTAGTCAGTATTGATAGCAATATGCATTTTATTTCAAGGTAAGGGCATGGGCCCTGACATGTGATGAAAGTACGACAAGACAGATCATTGATTATGTCTGTAGAAGCTGCTATGAATAAACTGAAGTAAAAAATATGAATTATTATGATAAATCGACGGGCTCGTTGACGCGTTTGGTAGAACACTTGTCGTGCGCTCCAATGAATCGAATCCTGGACCCATTTTCTGTAAGCATGTCTTCCCTACGGCTGGTAACTTCGGGCATTGTACGGGTGGGAGAAATATCCTAATCCGACCGGGTTACGAACCACCGTTATTAGATGGAAAAACCGTGATGTGCACATTGATCGTTTTGGTTTCAGTCTATGGATTTCAGAAGTTAAAAGTAGGTTTGAAGTAAAAAGTAGGTCGACAGCGCATCATTGACTGATGTTCTGGAGCTGAGGTATCACCTATCATCAAGTGAACCTCATGCTTGTCGGGCGATATCCAACATAAAAAAACATACACTTAAGCATTTCCTCCTTTCATTTCCATTTATATTACTTACTAAATTTAATTTGTGTATCTTTCTATTATAGGTATTATTCTTATTTTTGTACAAGTTGTATTGTCCCGTGGTCACTTCACGCTGACAACCAAATAAGAAATAAAATATTTTATTAATTACTAGCGGTCACAGCAGACTTAGTTCTGTCAGAATATTGACTGACTGACGGAAAAAATCTACAATACATTGGAATATGTTATTTTCCCAATTCTATTTTATAATGTCTAGCATGTCACTGATTTGCACTGTATATTTCCGATTTTTGATTTTAATATTCTGTTATTCGGGGCGGATTCAACAAATAAGAGATCATTAAAATTGGTGCAGCCGTTTTGGAGTTATAGTGTAACTAACCCGACTTTGTTTTATTTATTTAAGATTTGAATTTCAAACCACGAATCTAAGTTCTTCGAATTTTAAAAACACTGATATCTTTTACTTTCAAATACATTTCCAATTAAATATGGGCCGAAAAGATAAAATATGTTAATGAACACACCATATTGTTTTAATAAGCTGTTTCGACTATGTATTATTCTGTTCTATTAAACCTGGCACCGCATCGGGTGAGGACGATACACTAGTTTCGAATATTTAACATTAAATTTTAAACTTACTGTGCAAAATGGACTCAATTATAAATACGTATAATTATATAAACGAGGATTTATCAAGTAAGTTAAAAATAAACTTTATACGAATTTTAAAAATAAATCTTAAATTTTTTGCAATATAAGAATTATTATTTTATTACTAAGTCATCTTTTTTGACCGACGCGACGTACAAAAAACAAAAGGTGTTAAATATTTCGCATTGTCTAATTACTACCTACTTCAAAATGTGATAAATATATTATTTATCACAATTTTCCATGAGTGACAACTTCAAAATATGATAAACATATTATTTATCACAATTTTCCGTGAGTTAGACACAAAATGGTATAACATTGTTAGGTTATTGAAGGTATAATAGAAATCTTCAAAGTAAAGAATTGAGGGCCTAGCACGAACAACTTGCGAAAAAGTATTCGTATCGTCGAGCTGTCATTTGTATGAAATTTCAAATGATTTCTCATACAACTGACAGATGGACGATTCGAATACTTTTCGATAGTCGTTCGTGCTAGGCCCTCGGTTGTATGAGATATTTGAAATTTCATACAAATTACAGTTAATTCTAATTAAATAAATGATAAATAATAATAATTAGAAAAATGGAGATAATAAGTCACAAATTCTAAATAGGTTCTAGTATTTATTATATTTTTGAGACATGTTAATGCTTTCTATATTTCAATTGATGCTATGTTCCACATTACTCTTTAATGTTAATTGATGATGATAGCATTAATTGATATATACATATTATACTTTGATAATATTGCTGAAAAGGCTGTCTTAGGTGTTGGCACACAAATTTGTGATTGACCAGCGCTCCCTTTAGGTTGGTACGCAATTAAATCTCATATTAATGAAGCTAATACAGAAGAGCTTTGAGCTATTATTGAAGGTCGCTAATGCCAGAAACGTGTAATGAACAACGAGACGTTTGTTAACACAAATATATTTTACAAAAACTTTGGTAATGAACGTCCAAACAACATATTTGATTATTAGGTTTTTTTTTTGTTTTATCCAGGATCCCTATTACCAAAACAAAATCCGAAGTTTCGGCTGACGGATCGTACATTTTCCTATTATAAATCTGATGATCGATCCATCTTTCGCAATTAGACATTATGACTTTCGTTTGACATTACTATGGTCGTAAGTATAATAGTAAATACAATTGAAAATGTTTTCTTAATAAGTTAAAATAAGAAGTTGGTTGTTCTTTCGTTTCGTTCCGTTTGTTGTGTTCGATTTTGGTAATAGACCTACTGCTTGGAAGAAATATTTCTATTGACTCACAGCGTTTTCCTTTTACACCAATGTCCTTTAGCTTATAAAGATTAATATATTAATATGCCCATTGCGGTTATGTCCGTTTCTTTCAGTTATTTTGTGTTAGTTATGAAAACAAATAACAGATAGATCTAATAATTGTTTCCAAAAGTTATTTCATATGAAGAAGAAATAATACAATCAATGATTTTCACAAAAGGTAATTGTTTCGATAAGAATTAAGAAACAATTTAATATTGGAACGATCACACTATAGATTGGTGTTGCGAACTTAAAAAGGACATGTTTGTCTAGGAAAAGCGTATTTAATCGGACTTTCAAGAGTTCCAAATTATAATAAAAATGTTTATTTTTTTTTAAATATTTAGATATTTTTTTATATTATAACGTAGATAGGGATGGGCCTCAAGCCTTTTAATGCATTCCCCCCATTAAAGAAAAACTAAGTCTAATTTTATGGTCTATTACCGAATAGGAATTTTCAAGTTTCTTTGCATATAACTTGGCCGAAGTAAACACTTTCGTGTATGCTGTTAACATACGACCCGACTTTATAGGTCAATGTATATTGGCGTTTCATAATGACTTGATGATTTTTGTTCGTAACAATCATCATACTATGCATATAATATGCAAATATAATACATAATATATGACGTCTATTTAAATTAGTGGATTTTATACTTTTATTTTGCTACAACAATTAAAACAATCATTTTGTTTCAGCTAGCATGTTGATAGTGTAGATAATATGCGCATTTGTAAAATATATGTTTCCTCTCTTGGAGACTGTTTAGTGTTTAATTAGCATATTTGTTGATTTCAGTGCTTTCTTCGTGTCTCAACCTTCTTTGTCTTTAGATTTGTCTCGACTTGTTCTTATGCATTCATTATGCTATACCCAGTTTTTATCCCGGACTAGCTGATGCCAGCGACTTCGTTCGCGTGGGCTACATTTTAAGCTGAGCTTTTGAGCAAGGTTTCTTCATATGATATATTCATATGCACTCTTCCACATATTATCATATAATCATATCGATTATTCGAAAAAGTTCGAAGCGAGCTAGTTTGCATTGCAGTTTGTTGATTTGGTGCCTTTAAATGATGATAACTTTTCTTTCCGACAACCGATTTCGATGAAGCAAAGCCTATATGTTGCCCCGGGCTTTGCTTAATATATTTGTTTAAATTGCATAAAATTCGGTTCAGTATCTTCGGAGATTAGCCCGTACAAAGAGACAAACAGATAAATAGACAGAGAAACAAAGATTTAAAAAAAATCTGGGTTTGTTCTATTTCCCTTCTTACATCCCCCTGACTCGGTTTTTAGCATTTTTTTTTCTATGTACAGACATTTGACCTCTACAGTTTTATTATATGTATAGATCACAAAATAATGTGCTTTACTTTCCCTGGAAAAGGTGTGATTAGGTTGACATCCTATTAGCGATATGTTTTGCTTGTTTTCTTGCAATTCCAGACTTGTACGCGTCTAAACGCTATTACACTTGCTCCTGTATGATTCAGGAGTCTATCCTGTAGCTCTTTCTATTTTAAACATTATAAATGACCTAAGAACTATCGCATGCAATATGCAGATTAACGCTCAATAAGTTTGAATTTAATCTAGACAAATATTTTATACTAGTGGACCCCGCAGACGTTGTTCTGCCACAATTTTGGCTTCGAAATTATATAATTAAATTGACTCTAGAAAACGTTTGTATGGGAAATAGAAAAGGGCTGTTTTTGGGGTTTTCCCGGAATTTATTCGAATTTTTCTCGCCTTTTAAACCTTCCCTAGACCTCCACGAACATTTCAAGACTAAGATAAGATAAATCCGTTCCGCCGTTCTCGAGTTTTAGTGTGACTAACGAACAGCAATTCATTTTTATATATATAGATGTGGTACCCAATTGGGTCATATTATGTGGTACCCAATTGGGTTCAATTAGAAGATCGATAACAAATCTACTCCCTCGCGACTACGACGCCAGCCAACCTAGCATGACAACCGCGAAAATTTTTTGTCGACCGTTTTCTCGTGTTTTAATCGATTATCGCTTTATATCTTACGGGTCTAACATGACAATTACACTTAAAACTCGACTTTTAATATAAAAAATAGATATATTTGTCGATCGAGATATATTTTCTATCATCATTGTCGATGTCGAGATATAATACATCGAGATATCTTACATCTTAGTTTGTCTTCTCTCGTCCGCGACATATCTCGTGGCGGTCATGCTAGGCTGGCAGGTCTTTAGGATGAGTTGACGGCCTTTGTTTCCGTGCCTGTACTAAAATATATTTATTATTTTTAGATCCCATCACAAAGGATTGGTTCCTATTATCCAGCGTATGGCCGGTTTTAGGAATTGTCATAGTTTATAACATTTTCTCCACGAAACTTGGCCCATACTTGATGAGAAATCGTCAACCTTACGATCTGAAGAATGTGATAAAACTATACAACATATTTCAAGTACTCATAAGCGCACATTTGGTGTATGAGGTAAATACATACTTATCTTTATAAATAACAAATGAATATACAATGTTACCAATGATTTTGATATCTATAAAAATGAATTCCCCAGTCCTCTCGTAGACCCATTTCTGTGTCCGTTTTTTTAAATTTTGATTCGCCGGGATTCAAACCCAAGACCTCCAGTGCTAAGCGCATCAATCGAGTGCAATATAGATATACTTTAAGTATTTTAATACTATGTCAGTGGAAGGTATACAAGAAATATGCTTACTCTACCCTATGCTTACTCGCTGAAAGTGAAGCTTTCTATTGGTGAAATAGTTTTTAAAATCCGTCGAGTAGTTTTTGAGATAAATCGTAACAAACAAATCTCTTTATAATATTAGTAAGGCTAAAAGCTTTGAAGTAATTAAAATAATAAAACAGAAAATAGATATTGTTTGACGATTAATGAGTATGCTTTTGATCTATAAAATTTACTTACAGATTCAGTATCCATCCTAACCGATCTTATAATCCGATAAAATTTCAAATTACATAATTTCGTACCTTTTTTTGCGAAATAAATATGACTCTTGTAAACATAGTACACATTTATATGAAAAACCTTTTAACGTCGCGTCGTAACAAACAATATATTTAATAAGTCTCGTTTTTATCCGTTTATAGTTTTTTTTTTCATTTAAGAGTTGACACTAACTTACGTAGGACACTGAGAAAAACTTTGATATTCTGATTAAGCTCTCAAAAACAATGTGGAGGGAAATTCGAAATTCGAAGGATAGTTTTTGAAAAAAGATTATTATCGGCCAGCTCCTCATAATATATAAAAACTTTTTTTGCAGAACTGTCTGAGTAGCCTGATATAATCATAATCGATATTTTTTTAGTATCTGAAGGTGAAGCCGCTTAGGGGTAATCCATAAAGTACGTCACACTAATTTCGTGATATCCCCCTCCCTTGTCCTTGTCACAGTTGGTAACATTTGTGAGACTTCCCCCTCCCTAGTGTGATGTCACATATTTTGCAACTTTAATGAAATGAAAATTAATTTATTTTGGAAGAAAACTTTTACATTTTAAAACGGGTATATTTGAAAATATTTTTAAGTTTATCGTTAATAGTTAAAAATTTTGCATTTTAATACTTAAATGTCTAAGATTTTGACATGTGACGCCACGCAACTTAGGATCCCGTCCCTTGTCACACAATGTCACCCTTCGTCGATGCCCTCTTCCCCCCTTATCGTGTGACGTACTTCATGAATGGTTCCTTAGACAAATATTAATTGTGCTTCAATATCTTCTATTTCAATCAAATTTATGTTAATTTCAGGGATTTTCTTACATCTTGCATAAAGATTACAACCCGGTGTGTCAAGGACCGGACGATGCTGATGAAGAGCGGTCGTTACGAGTATGTATCATCATTTTTTTTTCTAAATTTGGTAAAAATATTGCTTATATTATTATTACCTGATACGATGCTGCGGTTAAGACATCAAATAATTATTTGTGTTTGCTATATTTATAATAAAATACCAAGTACTTCTTGGTAAATTCTAATCTAATTTTTTTTTATTTATTTTTTTAATATGAGATATAGACAGACGAGCATGAGGTTCACTTGATGGTAGGTGACCTCAGCCACAGAACATCAATCACGCTGTCGACCTAATTTTTACTTCGACCATTCGGAAATCCATAGACTGAAACCGAAACGTGCACTTCACGGTTTTTCCATCTATGAACGGTGGTTCGTTACAAAATTTTAATGATAGACTTATGTCTATCATACAATCCATGAATTTGAAATTCGAATTATAAACTTAATAAGCAATTCAACTTTCAGATAGCAGGAAATATATACACTTACTTTATATTAAAAATAATCGAACTATTGGACACAGTATTCTTTGTTCTCCGAAAGTCGTACAGACAAGTATCTACCCTTCATCTTCATCACCATAGTTTGATGCCAATAGCTTCTTGGATAGCTGTGAAGTATATCCCAGGTAAGATAATTCAAAGAATATTTTTTTTTAATAGAGTAACTGAACATTAAGTTACTATTGTTCCCCGTCACTATTGTCCCATGTTTATTAAATATTAAATAAAAATAAAAACGTAACATCTTTTAAATATTTGTATCGAGAGTAGTTCTGAAAACCGGTATAAAATAGGTAGCTTTTAAAATCGAATTTAATTTAAAACTTTTAATTTCATACTTATTGGGTTTAAGTATTTATGTGTCATTTAATTTATTAAAATTATCGTCACTAATAATAATATTATAATAATCCTTATTCTGAACTTAAACATTTTTATCATAAAACTAATGATCGGCCCTGACCTCCCAGCTAGGGTATACCTGTGTTAGGGAAGTCAGTTCCTTCCCACATTTGACAATAGTAACATTAAGGTTAAGGCAGATTTTAAAATTTACAAAACAAAAATAAAAGCTAAGGTTATTATACAAGGCTACTTGTTATAATATAATACTTTAATATTATATTAAGGAACTCTACAAGTTACATTATATTACAAATACAATATACTAATGTGTTAATGATATATATTGTTGATTATTAGAACTTTTTAAAACTCTTAGCTACAATGCTACCATAAAATAATAAATAATTCAAATAGGAAATATTTAGTTCCAAAAAAAGCACAGAAGGTTGATCAGTGATCACCTACTTGCCTCTAAGGAAAAATGATCAGTGAAATGCCCCACTACGGGACTTGGGAATTCATTTTTTTTATTAGTCAAGACAAGTATAGTAACTTAAGAGTTGTACTCAAATTCAGATCTGCAGTTATTGAGGCTACGACATAGAGTCATTGAGAAATAAACCAAAATTGATTACCAGTACTAAAGCTATCAGAACTATGAAATGTATTAAAGTGCCAGTATCAGAAACATAAAGGAATTCTTGTTTGTTAATTTCTAAGAGAATATATTTGAATTCTATAGCTATAATTAATTTCAGGTGGTCAGTGCGTTCTAGTTGGATGGATCAACAGTTTCGTTCACGTTATAATGTACGGATATTATCTAATATCCGGACTAGGACCTCAATATAAGAAGTACTTGTGGTGGAAGAAATACGTCACAATTTTACAATTGGTATACATATTTTCTCTTTACTATTAATTCCTTTTACATTTTTTTTATTAGCAAAAGCTATATAGTTTGGGCTAGCTGAAGATCTACTTTGGCACTACAATACAAAATTGGGTATATCATTGGGATATTGGGCTTATATACATATATTATTAACTTTAGTTCCAAAAAAATTCGAAAATATTCTACTTTGTATTGAACTTAGACATTATTGTATAGAATTAATCAAAAGGTTATGAGAATCTGTGATCGAGCTAAAATTAACTATGACAGAATTTTTTCTCGAATAATCGCAAAATATTTAGTGGTTTTAACCATAATATGATTATACCCGAACACTATTTTAGAATAATAATAGTAGCTAATAATAATAGCTTCCATCTTGACGCGCCTGCACCATTTACTGCTAGTTGTCAATTTGGAGACGGCGAAAATCCTCTCTACTTCATCGTTCCAGTGGTATCAGCCTGGCTGACCGGTTGCTGACCATTTGTTTTCTCAAATACGCTTGCTTTACTTCACGATGATCTACCATTTTTTCCACGTGACCAAGCCAGCGCTTGTCTGTGAGCTACTAGATTTTCTAAAATGTTATGAGACCAATCACTAGAGATATACGATGTAATTTTAGAGAATGCCTTCTATTTTTAAATTTATTTAAATTTCAATGAGCATGAAGCTCAAGACCTAAGCATAATGCACTAAGAATTCTTCTTTTTTTTTTTCAGATTCAATTTGGAGTGATCGGTGTTCATAGCTTCATTAGTATGTTCTTCCCCTGTTCTTATCCATTTGTTTTCAAAATTCTTACAATTTGCTACGCTGCGGTGTTCATAAACATGTTCGGCAAATTTTATTATCAGAGCTATATTAAGAGGAAACCAGAACAGAACGGAAAATCGAACGGAGTGAAACATACCAAAAAACATCTAGAGAATAAAAGAAAATGATTTCTTACCAGGTTAATGTAATATTAAAATAATTTATTTAGAATAATGTTTTTTTATTTAATTCCTAAAAGCTATATTACTAAACGCAGTGTCAGCCAGTAGTTGACTCCGGAACCTACAAGAAACCATCCTATTCATTCATTAAAGCTCGCATTTGCAAGCCTTCAGTTTGGTATATATGTATATTTTTTATGACAGACGAGCATGAGTTTCATTGTAGGTGATACCTCAGGTGCAGAACATCAGTCAGTGATGCGATGTCGACCTACTTTTTACTTCGAGCATTCGTAAATCCATGGACTGAAACTGGAGCGTGCAATGTGCGGAATTTCGATATTCCTTCCACCCGATTAATGCCCGAAGTTAGACGTGGGGAAGATATGCTTGCAGAAAATTATAATCTTGTCGTTCCTGTGGGATTCGCACCTACGTCCCATCGATGCGCACGGCAGGTGTTCTACCGAACGCGCCAACGAATCCGTCAAAATATATTCTGCGGTAATTACTTTCAACTGTGCCGCCTGCCCGTTTGGCGATGTCCTCTGCTCTATTTTCCTTATTCTACTGGAATGTTATTAATAATTTGCAGGGAACGAGATTAAATAGAGTTTTACAACTCTTTCTTTACCTTTTTAATATCCTCTTATAATATAGACACCAGACAAGACGGCTTGAGTTTAAACTATACAAATAGATCAAGACGCCCATTTATATTTTCCAACAAGCTTATTTCCTTCTTCCTAGTTCATTGCGATGAAAATAAGAATTACAAAAGAAAAAAAAATGGTTGTAGCCCTGTCGAGACATACTCGCAAGTGAATGGGTCTAATAATAATCGTCAATTATTCGTGTAATTATTCTGGACACCACCTAACTTTTCATCGAAAAATAGACGAGACAGGACGGGAACAGCTTTAGTTGTGGTATATCTACGAGCATATCCAACATTATCAGAACAGCATTTGTGTAATATTAGCACTGAATCAATCTTATAATATATATAAATCTCCTGTCACGATGTTTGTCTGCGATGGACTCCTAAACTACTTAACCGATTTTAAATTAAATTGGCACACCGTGAGCAGTCTGGTCCAACTTAAGAGATAGGATAGCTTAGAATTTTTGACCATCTACATTGCACCCGTGCGAAGCCGGGGCGGATCGCTAGTATAATAATATGTCAAACTTCAGTTCAATTGAAAACATATTTATCACCTTTTCCATAATAAGTTTTCACCTAAAATCAATTATATTCTCTACCGCTTCTTATGAAATTTTTTATGCATATTCAGTACGTCTGAGAATCGGCTATCTATCTTTCAAACCCCTTAGTGATAAGGGGTGTCAACCCCAATTTTCTAATTATTATTATGCATTAAATAATACATACAACCCTATATTTTCACTCATCTATTGCTTTTGCAAACCAACCCCTGCTATTCTTTGTCAAAAAATTTAAACCCGTGCGAAGCCAGGGCGGGTCGCTAGTAATAAGTAATATAACAATAATAAAAGGTTATATTCGGAGGACGAAGCAAACGGCGGTGGCCGCGATCAACGCCAAAAATAAGTATATGATTAACAAATTTCGTTTATTTTTATTTTGCAACACCAAGGAACGTTATTTATTTTTTGAACTGATATGAATCAAACTGATGAATTATGTTTATAAGTTTATTTTATTACACACTTTTGCCACTGCCTCAGATTCCGGTTATGGTTTCACTTCCGGTTCCGACAAACCAAATATTTAACCTCCTCCGTAACATCCTTAGTAAGTTGGGACATCCTATTAAATAAATTAATACCCATACCAGGATGTCCCACTTTTTCATACTTCTTATTATAAGTAAAAAGTAAAAGAATAACACTGAATTTAAATTACAGAAAAAAGAGTGTTTGTTTATGAATTATGTATGTGTGTGTACGTGTCAATTGGCTTAACTTAAAAAAATTAAGTTTTGAAAACTCAAAGTTAAATAAATAAAATTTAAGGATTTATAGTTGAAGTTGATATAAACAAATATATATGAAACTACTATGCCAGTAGGTACTGATAAACAAAATACTTGTCGGATAAATCTCTAGAGAAACCAAAACCACATCGCCTGTGTTTTGATTGATAGCAATTTCTGTGTGTCATCATTATTGTTTTTAAGGTTTAAATGTCACTGTATTTTGTGTTACATATTATGATATTAATTAATGTGGTAGGTATATATGGGTAAGTGTAAGCTACGCTCAATGATTAGCATTAAGAAATATATCTATATATTTAACTTTTATAGAAATAATTAATATTACTATGCCTCATACATTTAAATAAAATAACTTTTACCCTTTATAAAAAAAACACTTTTTACAACTTAGTGAAATTTAAAATCAGCTGTCACCTTTCAATCTGCCCGTTACAACCCTTGCAGAAAAGAATCCGGAAACGTCGGGATAAATACGTAATAAGAAAAATAAATAAAATATGAAAAAAGTTATTTTATTTAAAATGATATTTTTGTTAACGAATACCCAAAAAGATTTTACCCTACCCTATAAGATAAAGTAGAAGTTCATGAGCTTCAGTTGGCTAGATTATAAGATTTATTTATTTATTTATTTATTTAATAGAGTCTTCAACAAAGGATACACAAAAACATATATTATCTTAACGTAATACATTAAGCAAGTCTTTGTGCTCCTTCAATTATGATGACGATGATTATAGTAATAGAAAAAAAGGAAATATTGTCTTGACACTCGCAGCACTAAAGGGGGCAAGATTATACTCGATTTTATATAGCGGGAGCTAGCAATGTTTCAAAGGCAGTATTATCCCATAAAAAAACACTGTAAAAAAGTTATCAGATCTTTTGGAGAGCCATACTCTAGAAACTCTACACGCCCTAACACTCTCTCTCATCATAGCCATAGTGTTCTGCGTGAATCCTAGACTTAAGTTTTCTACAAACTCTACACCTTAATCAACATGTGTGGCTTGGCTGTTTCGTTACTCAAGGACCTATTGGCATTCTAACTCTGTCCAGACCGAATATATAAGTTTACAAAAATACAACAAAACGCTTTAAAAAAGTGTTCCCTAAACTTCCGTTGTCTCGTCTTTGCGGGGCTATTGCCGTGTCTCGAGATAGCTCGATGGGAATGCAATCTGGCTTAACGCTGCTATGAAAACGTTTGAATTCCGTGAAAACAAAATTATAAAAAATCGTTTCAGTTTGGTAGGGAAGGCATACTACATCAGTGGAACAGACACAGATATGTTCCTACCCCATGCCCCACTCTGAATTCCATCCCTATAAAATTTCTTCAAACTTGAAACGTTTTGAAAGCATAAGTACCCAGTACTACATTACAAGCAAGTGACGTCTTGAGCATAGTGTGACAACAATTGAAAACTGACGTGAAAATTTTCACGGGAAATGGACAGGCGTCTCTCAATTCAAACTTGCAATTAGGTAAGTACTAGCAGCGAAACCCGGCGTTGCTCGGGTTAAAATACATCGCATGTTTAATGGTATAAAAAATATTTAAGGATCCATTTTCTAAAGTAGATAAATATTTTAGATTTCTATCTTAAATAATAAGACACTTATTCGACCATTTAACATACGGTGTAAAGTATCTTCAAGTTGTAGGCATCTTGGAAGTTTCTAGACCATTTTAGAAATTTTTAGAATTTTCTAGATCATTGAGGATCAATTTCACCGATTGCACACATTTTGGAACTTTCTAGATCATTTCAGAAATATTTAGAATTTTCTAGATCATTTCAGATCAATTTTAGCGATTGCACACATTTTGGAACTTTCTAGATCTTTCCAGAAAGTTTTAGAACTTTCTTGATTGATTTTGCACACATTCTGGAACGTTTTTGATCATTTCCGAGATTTTCAGAATTTTACGGTAGGTTACATTAGTTAGAAAAGGACAGATATATATTATTCCACATTTTTGCCACCCACAACCACCCACTTCCACCCACCCCGACCAAACTCCCTTATGCACACCTAGAGACCAAGGGGTATTCGCCATCCCAAGGGGAAGTTGATCAAAGTAGCGTTTGATAGAAAAAACCGTGGACACACGTACGAACATTTGCATTTTATATAATATATTAAGATTAAGATTAAGATATTAAGATTTAATATGCCTATTATTTGCATGTACGGTACTATATTTTAGGCCACAAGTTGAGGCACATACGAAAAATGGCTTTTATCTACACATTAAAATGAATGTTACTATACTTATGAGATCTTGTATGGAGTTGAATGTCCTTAATGCCTTTTACATATCTATTTAGAATGCTAATAATATATTACAATTTCAAATTTATGTAGTGTACAGTTATAAGCATGTATGTATTAAAACCTCATTTGTCATTAACATCTTCAAGAGGATGGCAGCATTTTGTTAGAAAATATAATAAAAATCGTGTCTAAAAAACCTTACAAAGTAAGTACATAATTAGTGCACCTGTTCCAAGTATTGTTTAAATTTAAATCGTTATTTTAGTCATGTGTATATATTTAAATAATTTTCAGAAATGGCTACGCTTATAAAAACCATTTGGCGTGGATACGGTTTTATATTTGATGAATTGGCAGGTAAGGTCAATTTTTTTTTATAATAAATATATATTTTTTTATTATATCTATTGCTACTCGAACCGGCTTCGCACGGATATATACTAATGAAGAAAGTGAGACCAAATCAATGTTTGATAAAAAACAGAAAAAAAATTGTGTATAGGGACACCCTTATCTTCCAGCGGTATGAAATATACTTTACGATCTAATATATTATGCTCATATCTATCAACTATGCATAAAAAAGTCATAATAATCGGTCATAAAGTCAGATCAGACAGCAAAGCTTAGGAAGTGGGGGGAGGGGGTGGTATTAACAATTGGTAGCGAATGACCTGATCACCTGAGGCCCAAACGACAAGAGAAATCAATTGAAATTGCATAGAAATGACAGACAGACAATAAGTTCAAGATTTTCATGCTTAAGCCTCTACAAAGTTTATTACAATATTTGAACCCAATTCCAAAAAGCCAGACAGTTTTTACCTCGCTAAGATTCACGGACAGCAGAGTTCTGCTCAACTCTTGCAAAGTACAAATATATTTTTTTCCACCATACATAATTTATTGTATTTTAAATGAAGTGAAATATATATTAGTTAAATCTAGTTAATACTAAATTCTAATAAATGTAGTGTGTATAAATAAATAACGCAAGTAATATAATGTCAAACACCACTCGCCGTATTACGTCAAAAAACTGATTTTCAGTGGATGCCTAGCGACTAGCTATTGGATAGACAGCTCCGCATTATTGAGTTTACATTGTAGGCATTTCCTTGCAGATCCAAGAACTAAATCATGGTTTTTAGTAGCGAAACCTTATCAAGGACTGTGTGTACTCGGCCTATATTTACTGTTCGTATTAAAAATTGGACCCAATTGGATGAAAAATAGGCAGCCATTCAACGTCGACAGACTTATGATATTACATAACTTAATACAAGTTATAGCTTGCAGTTATGTGTTCTATGAGGTGAGTTAAAGTAAGAGGCAGTTCTTTTAGTAGCAACAAATTTAAGGCCGGCAACCGTGGTCACGGGCAGACAGAAAGATGACAGTTGTCTGATTTTTAAATAAAATACTGTATACCGGATTAAAACGCGATTTATTATTTATATTGTTTAAATTATTTATCCCGACGTTTCGGATGCTTTTCAGCAACCGTGGTCGCGGGAGACTGTTATACAGTATTTTATTTAAATGTGTGATACTCGCGTTAATAAAAGTTGTCTGATTTTTGAAATGTCACAAATTTGCCATATTAACGCCATCTATTCCTACGGAGTTGATATTTACTGTAACCCGTGTACTGTTCCCGCGACCACGGTTGCTGAAAAGCATCCGAAACGTCGGGATAAATAATTTAAACAATATAAATAATAAATAGCGTTTTAATCCGGTATACAGTATTTTATTTAAATGTGTGATACTCGCGTTAATAAAAGACAATATTATATTTGAGATATTTACTATAAAATATTTCCATAATAAAACACGTTTTTACAAATATGTTACACGCTGATAATGTAGCTTTCCATTGGTGAAAGAATTTTTAAATTCGGTTGAGTAGTTTTTTGAGATAAATCGTAACAAACGAACAAATCTTTCCTTTTTTAACATTAGCTTAGAAGTTTAGATTATTACATCAGCTAAAATATCTAATTTGTTTATTTCACTTATTATTGGTAAGTTTAGGTGAAAATTATTTTCTATAGTAATAATACTCGCCATTTAACCTATAAAAAGTGCGTATAAACCTTTAATTTTGAAGTAAATAAAATAAAAACATGTCGTAATTAATATACAGCTGTTGTTCCTTTTGAAACTTGAACTTTATAATATTATACAAGTCACTACGCACGAGTTTGTAATGCGCATATTTTAAAATTCCTAACAATCACAATACATTGAATGAAATATCTTTTCCGGATTAAAATGCGATTAATTGTTTAAATAAAATACTGTATACCGGATTAAAACGCGATTTATTATTTATTTGGTTTAAATTATCCCTGTCTCCCCGCGACCACGGTTGCTGAAAAGCATCCGAAACGTCGGGATAAATAATTTAAACAATATAAATAATAAATCGCGTTTTAATCCGGTATACAGTATTTTATTTAAATGTGTGATACTCGCGTTAATAAAAGACAATATTATGCGATTAATTGATTATATTATTTATCCCGATGTGACGTTTGGAATGGTTTACAACAAACGTGGTCACGGGCAGACGGAATGGTGAAAACAACATAAAGTTACCATACTAATTCCATCTATTCCTATGGAGTCTATACTTGCTTAAAATTTTCAAGTATGTTTGACCTAGGGTTTTAGTTTTTCATTACTGGATCCTAGGTATTTGGGAGCCTCAAAGTAACATTTATTGAAGTTATTGCCACAATACTATTGTGGGAAATAATCTATTTTCTCTTGGGACGACTTTTTAAGTTTTTTAATCTGCGTGTGTGATACTTTGCGATTACATTAATAAAAGATAATATAATCACAATGCTTCTTTTACTTGTCAAATTTTTTAAACTTATACAATATGTTTACAACTGAATGCACATCCTAACATAGATCAATTTTAAAATCCATACAAGGGCACGATTAAAGATTTTTCTCTCGATATCTCGTAATAAATTATAATTATAAAAAGCTGATAAAACATATAAATAAGCTCTTTCGAAAAATATTGCTCTGCAATTATCGTGCTGTGAAAATAAAACGGGTCATTAAGGGTGCTGTTTGTAGAGTTATTTCTAAAAGTAATTTCCATGAATAATTTAGTTAAGCATTAAGTTCCATAAGATTCAAGACCCCAAGAAATTTTTCTTTGCCATTTATCCGAATTAAACGACGACCCGTGTTAAACTTTGACATTTTTACTTTACTTTTTCAGACGATCGTATACGCCTGGGGCTGGAAGTACAGATGGTTTTGTGAGCCGGTAGATTTCAGTAACGACCCCAACTCTCTCAGTGTAGCTGGCTTCGTGTACCATTATTATATGCTCAAATACCTGGATCTCATTGATACGGTAAATCTATATATATAAAAGAAAGTTGTGTTAGTTACACCGTTTATAACTCAAGAACGGCTGTACCGATTTTAACGATATATTATTTGTTGGATTCCTCTATGTCCGGAATAAGATATAAGCTATTAAAATATTGGAAAAATCAGAAAAAAAATATATGCGTAAAATTAATTATAAAATAAATTAGATTCGGAACTCCGCCATCTTGACAGCTCACATCATGCATTCTTAGCATTGACATAGTATTAAAATTCTTAGCTTTTTTGGAATAACAGATGTCCACTGCAAATCAGTGACATATTAGACAATTATAGTGGGTAAATGGGCATATTCAAATTTAAGAATAATTATATAATATAACCAAAATTGTGGCACAACAACGTCTGCGGGGTCCACTAGTATCAGTATATTTTCGACATCAATTATATTATTTTGAGTTAAATATCTAGCATGAAGCTCTTTTAATATTATAGTTAGACATCAATATAGAACACCAATCGTTGTAGATCTGGATTTATTTTATTTCGAGCAAACAGTGTTTAAAACTTAATAAGTTTGTTTCAAAAACCGGCCGACAATGCATCTAAAACACTTTGGATGTCCATGGGCGATGGTAATTAATCATCAGGTAACCTACTCGGTTGTCTGCTCTGTAATAAAAAAAATATACCTGGCTAGAACCTGCAACTCATGATGTTAGTAATTGCACGAATAATCTAATATATAAATAAAATTTCCATGTTACAATGTTAGTTACCGTACTCCTCCGAAACGGCTTTACCGATTTTTACCAAATTTTACATGCGTATTCAGCAAGGACTGAATACCGGTTAATTTAGTATGGGAGTTATACCGGTATAATAAAGGCTTTTGTTAAAATTTTGTTTCGTTTTTATTCATATTTACTGAAAAAAAATATTTTGGTAAGTTTAGTGTGTATTACTCTTTAAAACTAATATCATGGTATCTCAGTCAGACACGTATTTTGAAAAATAAAAATTAACCGGTTTCGGTCCCTGGTATTCAGTAGGTCTGAGAATCATACCCCTAAGTGATAAGGGTTGTTCATCCTTAAATTTTTTTTTTAATTTTTAGACGAATTTTTGGTTTTAATTTTTTTATAATGTGGCATTAAAAAATACATACAACCCTATATTTTCACTCTTCTATTACCAACCTCTACTTTCTTTTGTCAAAAAATCTAGACCTGTGCGAAGCCGAGGCGGGTAGCTAGTATTAATATAATTGGCACGAATACCCCGTAATGGGATCACCTTCATCATCAATCATCAATCTTAAGATTTAAGAATATCATATAGATCTCAGCTATATTTCTCATTGAATATAACTCTATGATGTTAGTTTAGTTAGTTTTTATCAGCGCAAGACGCTTTAGTTAAAAATAAGAATGATTATTTTATAATAAACTAGTAACATGTCCCGGCTTCGCACTTGTGCAATGTAGATCTACTATATACAAAAAAAGGCTTAGCTTACTTTTGGTGAAAGAATTTAAAATCGGTTGGGTAGTATCGTAACTAACAAACAAATATTTTCCTCTTTATAATATTAGTATAGATAAACTTATGATAATATAATATAAGGTAAGTGAAAATAATAATAGTCATATTTTTTCCTCAGATATTCTTTGTCCTTAGAAAGAAGTTCAACCAAGTATCATTCCTTCATGTATACCACCACGTAGGGATGGTCATGCTTATTTGGGGCGCAACCACTTATTATCCAGGTAAATTAAATTTATTAAGTATATACCTGAGAATATATATAGTATAGATATATCTATTATCTATACTATAGTATAGATAAAAGACCTGTGCTTTTCTAAGGAAAAGTTTTTATTTTTCACGGTTTTTCCATCTATGATCGGTGGTTCTTTACCCGGTCGGAATTTCAATATTCCTCCCACCCGTTCAATGCCCGAAGCTACCACACATGAGAAAGACAAACTTACAGAAAATTATAAACATGTCGTCCCGATGGGATTCGAACCCACGACCCATCGATGCGCACGGCAGGTGTTCTCCCGAACGCCCCAACGAGCCTGTGAAAATGACAGCTGGGATCGATCGATCAATATCCCAGCGCGGTAAAACTTATTTGTACTCGTTTCAGGCGGTCATGGAACCTTCGTGGGTGCAATAAACTCCTTCGTCCACGTGGTCATGTACAGCTATTATCTACTCACAGTCGCCGTGCCCAGCGTGAAAAACTCACTTTGGTGGAAGAAACATATCACGCAATTGCAGATTGTAAGTTAGTTTGTAATTAACAAAGCTTTTAAAGTTTAGAGGATTATAATTATCATGATGGTGTCACGACACCTTGAATCGCGCTTATTGCTGATACGATTCATAAAACTTTTCTAAAATATATTGGGACCGACCGTTCCATCGATAAAACTACTAACTTAAGATAGATAGATAAAAAAATATAACATGCAAACAAAAATGGACATCAAAGATGAGAAGTAAAACAAGCCTAATAATAATTAATAGTAGGAGAGCTCACTATAAGAGTCTACCCGAATTGGACTTACGGACAAATTATATACGATTCGATAGAAAATGCAGTGGTGATGGGGTAAACCTGTATCTTGACCGAAGGGTTGATAAAAAGGCCACTTCCGGTCAATTTGTATTAGCGAAGAATTACTTCTGAGAGTCTATTTTACTGATAAACTGTTGATATCTAACATATTCCTAATTATTATCAAATTTTACAGATTCAACTCGCATGGTGCTGCATTCACATGGCAGTACTGGTCTTCAAGCAAGACTGCGGCTACCCACGTTGGGTTTCCATTGTCTTTCTTCCCAATGATCTCTTCATGTTGACACTCTTCTTGGACTTCTACATCCGAACCTATGTACTGACGCCGAAGAAACCTAAACCTGCTGTAGAGGACGTCCAAATTCTAATTACAGAGAAAAAGCAGACGTTTGAAGAATCAATTGCGAGACAGCGAACTGTATATAGTCATACCAAATTATGATATGTATTAAAATAAAAATGAAAATGTCTGTTTTTATTTCCCCAATGCTTATCCAGTATGTTAGTGACTCTAAGGCTGATTTCTTTTCATATAATTTCTCTTTGGATTTCAATGTATTATGGGTTCGAATCCCACTGGGACGACTTTGAATTCATTTGAAAACGTTGCGTTACTGAATAGTAACAAAAGAGGAAATGGTCGAAACAGGCGCATTAGTAAGTATATTAAAAATAATTCTAAATATATAGCTACCAAAAATATCATTAAAAAACGGGAAATTATAAGTCAAGCAACAAAATTATTTATTGGCCACGTGATCAAACTTCTAATTTTATAACTAAGCAACGGGAAAATGACATAGCTTCTAATAAACTAATTCGTCTTTTTTACAACGCCATCTAACTACCACCTACTACCACCTAGGTTATGTTATGTTGGTATGGTGACCACCGCGCACGAGACGAGCGATCGAAGCGAGCGGTGCCGCGGCAGCGGCCGACAAGTGCCAGAATCCTTCTTATTTTACTTGGCATCATGCTGAGTTGTATTTAGAATGGATTACATAGAAGATAACTAGTGGCTAAGATAGTATTATTTAGATGCTCGTTAATTGTGGCTGACTTAGTAATTTAGAAGGCAACATAAATTTTTAGAGGCGAATAATGCTATGAAAAAGAATCCCGTATAATTAACACCCTTAAAAAACTATGAGTAACGTCTTGAAAACAACTGTCACTTAAGGAACACCGTGAATTTCTGGGATTTATACTACTACATAAAATTATTAACGGTAAATTATCGATAACCGTTGTTACCCAGATCACCTTTTATATTCCACTCAGCCATAACCGGACTTACAATCTCAGTACAGCAAAAATACAAAGCAAAGTAGCAGTTTACCGCGTTTACGTAAACTTCTCCGCGACAAATTCCATGCTAATTCCATAAATAAAATATAGTCACGTGTTTCCACTAGCTAAGGATAACACTATTATAATCATAGTTATACGTATATTTTTTCTAAAGTTATACTTTGTTTCGGTTTAGTAGAGGCTGCGCCTGTAGGCTGGCAGTCTATGGGTTTCTAAATGCTTGAAGTAAAAATTAGGTCGACAGCGCATCATTGACTGATGTTCTGTGGCTGCGGTATCACCTATCATCAAGTGAACCTCATGCTCGACTGACGATATCTATTTAGACTAGGGAATTCCGGAATTACTTATTTATGTAGAGATTATTATTTATCGTGTCATTGTTTATATAATTTACCTAAATACTATACTTACTTCGACCTATGTTAATTCCTAGACGCAACAATTCATTATATATTTAAAACTGAAGTGCATGGCCTCATTTTTCATTAAACAACAGGTAATATGTCATTAAAATAAATCATGGATCAGCAATACTAAAGTTAAATACCTTTAAGTAAAAAAATATTTCACTGACTCTACATTCGAAACAAATTCGATGAAACGTAAGAAAAAATGTAACAATGACCACGTAAGCATAATAATGTAAATAATTATCGTCGTTGAATAATTATATAACGTTATTTTAAATTTTATTACCGCAGAAGTGATCGAGCAGTGAAGTCAATGATGGCTTAGAGAGACCTTAAATTTTAAAATAATAATTTAAAATGGCTACCTTGATCGGAAAAATATCTTCGGGATACATTTATATTTTTGATGAACTTGGAGGTGAGTAATGATTATACATAAATCAATTCATTCGAATGAAATGTAACTAGAAAATATTATAATTTATTAAAAAAAGGTCAGATAATATTCGCGGATTTAAATACATTGCGTTATTGTCAAATATACTTTATTTTAAAACTTAACTATGATACTTGAGCTTTGACTTGCTTGGGTGAAAAGATATTTCAGGATCTATGGAAGATATTATTTTAATTATTGTGTCATTTTAAATTTTATAATGTCTTAGTCAATGAAAAAATTATAATCGATATTAGCTATTAAATTCCGTTTCATACAAAATATGCAACCCTATGGAACTGGGTGCTAATTCTAAGGCACTTTCGATAAAAATTTTAAGGTGTTAAATCATTAATAATTAAAGAAATAGTGGCCTATACGTAGTTCACTCTCTTGATTGCAATTATTTGTAGATTCGATATAAATACTTGTAATTTGCAGAATGTTTGACGTTAAAATAAAACTATCAGTGATAGCGGATTATTGATTAATCCTAAGTAAAAGAAGGTTAAGTATTACTTAACGTTAAGTAAAACTCTCACTTGTATCTCGGCCGCTGACAAAAAGCTGACTAAAAACTAAAAGCTTACTCATTCCAGGCCGACAACGAACCTGCAAAGCCTTTATTAACGTAAATGAGTTGATAACACTAGATAAGAATATATTATATTATAATCTTTATATATATAATTCTTCTGTGAGTGTGTATGTCACTGAACTTCTCTCAAACGACTGGACCGATTTTGATGAAATTTTTTGTGTGTGTTCAAGGGGATCTGGGAATGGTTTAGATTCACAATTTTGTCCGCTGGACAATGTTTTTTTAATTAATTTTTTTCGAGCCAAAATTGTGGCAGAACAACGTCTGCGGGGTCAACTAGTTTAATATAATATAGGTATATTATTATCATAGCACTCGTGTTTTTACAGACCAAAGAACAAAACTATGGACATTAGCCGGAATGCCTCACAAAGGAATAATATTACTTGCATTATATCTCCTTTTCGTTATTAAATGGGGACCAAAATGGATGGAAAAGAGAAAACCATTCAATTTAGAACGAGTGCTTATAGTCTATAATACGATACAAGTACTGTGTTGTGGATATATGTTTATAATGGTAAGTATTTTTAACTACTTTATAAGCTATTCGATCGAACACAACATATTCTATAGTATCCAGAACTACTGAATCTATTGTATATTTAGATATCCCTAGTTTAAACTCTAGGAAATAACATAGGCTACACTATGATCTGTAAAAACGTCGAAGTCACTGCCAGAGTTTACTCACAGAGATTCATAGTAGCAAATATTTCGGTGTGTTGGGTGATTATAAAATGTTATGAATCGTCAATCAGACCTCGTCGCGCACTTCTTTAAAGGCAAAAGTTAAAGTAAAATGTTGATATTTTTGACCTATGTAGAGTTACTTGAGAGGCTTAAAAATTAATGTGGTTGACCTATGTGAAGTTGGTAGAGCAAATGCTGAGGAACTTTACTCGTAAAAAGGATATGTTCGTTAAAGGATTACTCGCAGATAAATCTGGAGATTCTAATAGCTTTTTAAAAGAATATCTCTATTCACCATTGAAGGAAAATGAGGGAGTACAACTTTATGATATACCATTAGGTATTAAAAGTTTAACCTGACTAATGAAATCAAGGCTCAACTAAAACAATACATACTAGAAGGGGGTTCTGAATGTATTTGGTAATGGGTTACGGCTACGATGATTAAAAATAAGTTTAGTTATGTTAAATTCTTATGTAATTTAATTTTTAATTATTATTGAGAATAAAGGCCCATTTACGCGATGTAAGTTTCTTGCCTGTTGTATATAATTAAATTGAAGCAAAAAATGACTTGCACGGTCTACGACTAAAATTCAACGGTATAAAAAATTTTTTCAATAGCTTTTTTCGTATAAAGAGCATATAATATCAGCGTACAAACAGTTGCTTACAATAATTCTTGAATGTCAGTTTTTCTCTTGTATGTTCAAGAGCATCATGTTAATGGACCTTAAAGACAGTGGCGGCGTAAGACCTAAATTTTATGTGGGCAAGATTCATTTTGCGGGGCCCTCTGCCAGCGCAATAATGTTTTTTTTTGTCAAATTTTTTTTTGGCACGATTCTGGTTTTTAAGTAATGCATTAATTTTCGGGGCGCGGGGCCCCCTGGGTCGCGAGGCCATAGGCGGTGGCCCACGTTGCCCACGCCTTACGCCGCCACTGCTTTAAGATCTTTAAACCATAGCCTAAAGTGAGTAGTATATTATACGACTTGCGCACACTCACGTTCGAAACTATGACAAACATGTCAATGTTGGGACAAGCTTTAATATTCGCAGCATGTCAAAATAAGCGAACATGTAGCGATTGCGCAGTGAAAATTCACGTGTGACTTAAGCTTTAGCGAAGTAAGACTTAAAATCTGACAAACCAAGATCTAATGACATTTCCATAGGAGCATTCCAGTAAACGACATTGACATTTTTATTGACGTATAACAGAATTCAAAAATAGATCATCGAAACAGTGTCTGCGTACCTACTAATAACTTCTGTAATTATTTCAATGAGTACAAAGTGAAATAATCTAATTTAAATATTTAAATATGTGTATTACAATTTAATATTCAAATAAAGCTATCGCAAGCTAAATTTATTCGCTAAAATAATTTTGTAATGAAATAAAAATACTTAGGATAACCAACAAGGATATTAGGAAATATAATAGTTTTTACTGGATTAAAACGTGACTTATTATTTATATTATTTATCCCGACATTTCTAATGCTTTGCAGCAAACATGGTCACGGGCAGATTGAAAGGTGACAGCTATCTGATTTTGATTTTCAGGAAGTTGCTATTATAATGCCATCTTTTCCTATGGAGTTTATACTTGCTCTTATTTTCTATATTATAACAACAGACTAACAGTTTCCTCTTGTTTTTTTAGTTTGTTTTACTTGGGAGTTGGGGTATTAGTGTGGTTATGGCCGTCCATGAACATACATAAGCAACATCAGAGTTCTTGAGTACACACGTTACCAGCCTTTATTTCCCTATATAATAACAAAACTGACTAACCGCATCCTCTGGTTTTTAATATTTTAGATCACAGGTATTGAATTGGAGAGTCTCAAACTCTCTTCCTCATTGGATTTTCTATAAATTGAATTTATTGACGAAGTAGGAATTTCATATGTAAATTATCTGTCTATATAAATGAAAATGACCTTATTCAACAATAATTCTGATTTTCTATTTCAGAATATCGTATTAACAATATTTATAAATAAATACGAAAAATCATATATAATTATATGATTTTTCGTATTTAGCGCCATCTCTCTTAATACGTCTGAACTACGAAAATTTGATATAATGAAGATCAGAGTCAAAGAGTAAAAACTAATAAGAAATTTAAATACCATTGGTATTTAAATTTTTAATGCTAATTGTTTATAATATTTTTTTCAGTCTACACGAATATGGATTAAGAATTATCAATGGATTTGCGAACCTGTTGATTATTCTAACTCAGAGACCTCTATGCAGATGGCTGCACTGGTTTATTACTATTATTTGATGAAAATTATGGATCTACTAGATACGGTTGGTAAATATTTATTTCAACTCTTTGTATACAGTTAAAAAATATAAATTAGGAAACTGAAACTTTGATATAAGTGAAAACAAATTGCTTAAAGAGAATACTTTAGTACAATTGTTGACCGCCTCTCTGCCGTCGTAATAAAGAATGCAGTATTCGACAAAATATGAATTTTCCTTTTTTTTTAATTTAAAAAGAAGTGCGAATTGTACATACACATTATTTTAACTAAATTTAAATACAATTTCTTAAAAAATACAATAAATAAAAATACAGTTGAAGTTAATAGTCTTTTAAGTCCTTTTATCGTGCTTTACCAGAAACCGCCATTTTGCAAGTACTGCGTTTACCAGTACGACGACAGCTCTGTTGTCTTAGGATTTAATCCCGGCAAACATAATACAAAAAATATTTTTTTTCGGCCGAAGGGTTGATCACCTACTTGTCTGTGAAGATGAAATAAAAAGATTTTTGGCAACCTGGAACAAATTGAATTGATGTGAATATAAAACATTATGAATTTTAGTAGTTACTTTAAGTACTGTGTCTTATTTAATTCCTTCTTCATATAGTTTAATATAAACGAAAATAAATAAGACACAGAATACACGACGTATAAATATTACGTTTCTAAGCGTTTGTTTATTTTGGTGTACAAAAGTTCACACATTCTTGGTTGATTAAAACGAAGTAGTTATTTGGCGTAAGTGTGTTCAATGCTCATATACTGCAATATTTTGTTCCTGTATATTTCAAATACTACGATTTCCCAATATAGGTTAGGCCTCAGTCCCACATAGAATTTAAAAATTTATTTAATATTTTCTTGATTCCAATAAATGCTAATGGTCTTTTGCAGAGAGCTCATTTTTATCAATTCGAATTTATTTAGATACTGGTAATTAAAGTAATAACAAACATTACCGAAAACGTAAGCAAATGCCTAAAAACTACGTTTATGTAAATAAATAATACATTGTTTGTTAATTGAGGTCGCAACTTAACCCGAGGGAATTCGTTAACTATTAAAATTATTGAAAGCAAACATTTTTGTTACTTATTGGACAAATATAATTGACCCGCTACAATATACGAGTCATTAAAATAATATTATCTAAATATTAAAAAATACGATATCTCTATGAATTGAATATTTTTTCTTTTTGTGTTTCTTATACCTACTTAACCAGAATAAGCTATACCTCTAAGAATATATCTTATCCCCAGAGTTAGTGAGAAAATGACATTTAAAATATATCAATTATCTCGAAAGACATTTTAATTGAAGTAACGCTTTTCGGCAATAAATATTAGCCCGTTTTTGCAACATTTTTCATTGATGCTGACCGCTCATAGTGGTTGTAGCGTGATGTTATATAGTCTTTTAAAAATATTGGGCTATCCAACTCTATGAAGAAGTCGAACTAATAGTTTCTGAGATTATCTCGTTCCCGACCCGGACACGACAGACGTCCTGTCAGAATGTTTGCTTCAGAAATAAAAAAATATCTAGATTTGAATAATTTCTATTTTGCCACTTCTATTATTTTGAAATATTATTAGAGATTTGCAGTAGACATCAATTATTACGAAAAAGCTAAAGCGTGCGCGATTCCGAACCTAATTTAAAATAATGTTCTGCGTATTTTTTTCCTTAATTTTTCCGATATTTTTAATAGTTATTCTGTTATTCGGGACATAGTCAAATCCAACAAATAATATATCTTTAAAATCGGTGCAGCCGTTCTTGAGTTATAAATGGTGTAACAAACTCGACTTTGTTTTTGTGTATAATAATAATATAGTAAATTATAACTTGGGTCTCTTCAGAGTAAATAGGCTTCTTCTAGACAGTTGTAATTTACTACCCTGACCGCATCCTTATCATCAGGTGGAATAGTAGACTACAGTTAGGTAAAAAAAGTATGTCGGTCTGTTTGATATTTTGATATTTATGAGGTCGATAGATTGAAGTATAAATTAACGTAACGTGTGATCTCCACTTCAGCCTATAGGACTCTGCCGTCGTACGGGTAAACGCAGTACTTGCAAAATGGCGGTTTCTGGTAAAGCACGATAAAAGGACTTAAAAGGACTATTAACTTCAACTGTATTTTTGTTTATTGTATTTTTTAAGAAATTGTATTTAAATTTAGTTAAAATAATGTGTATGTACAATTCGCAATTATTTTTAAATTTAAAAAAAAGGAAAATTCATATTTTGTCAAATACTGCGTTCTTTATTACGACGGCAGAGGTATTGGTTCTGTCTTCAGTTCAATAATATAAATGTTATGTTACACAGTTATTTTCATTTACAGGTATTCTTCGTACTTCGTAAAAAGTTCAACCAGATAACGTTTCTTCATGTCTACCATCACACTGGTATGGTGATGCTGTCGTGGGGTGCAGTGACGTATTACCCAGGTAGGTTTAACCAGCTGCAATGATAATAACAGACATTACTTAGACAAGGCTAAAAACCACCCGACCCGTTGGTTCGCAATGCAACCGACTACTAACCCTGTCCCGATTAAGCCCTCTGGAGGAGACCCAGACATGTGCTAGAGGATCCCGATGATCCTATCACTGTAGCCAACGCTCAGTTGGACTCCGTCCGGGCGGACTCGTCAACTCAGACCCGCGTACAGCGCCTACGCCGGCGAAGGTGAGGACCCTTGTTCCACGCATCCCTCACACGGGCCCGTCCAGCACTTCAGGCTCCCTCCCCTCCTTTTTTTTACTTGGAGAATAATCTAATGATCACTGCCATCTGGGGGAGTGACAAAGCGATGCCGGACTCACGTGACCACGGACTCCGAAAAGTCAAAGCAATCACCGTGCCTACCGACTAAGCTCCATGGTGTTTCTCTCGTCGCCTCCTGGGTCGGGGCTCCCTCCCCTCCTACGGCAGCCCAAGCCGAGGTACGTGTCTCGCAGGAGACGCCCTTAGATGTGTCGTAGCAAACCCCCTAAATTTTAAGGCTAAGCCACAGTGCTCGTCATTCTTATTTGTGTTAAGCTGTAGAGGCCAATAGGGCCAACAGCGAGATTCCATACAAAAAAAAAGTAAGCGCATAGTACTTACTGAAAATCACTCCACCATGACCACAAATTATTATTTTTTTATAAAACAGGAGGTAACGTACACGCGGCTCACCTGATGGTAAGCAATTACCGCGTCCTATATATAGGTTTTGAGAATGCGTTGCTGGCCTTTAAGATAAGAACTTTTAACTTTAAAGGTTTGCAAGTTATAGGTAGGTACTGATTTTTCGATATAATTAAATTACTTATAAAATATACCTACATATATTTTATTTTTGTATCGTTTTAGTAACTGATTCTTTTATTTTTGTTTGTACCTATGTGTGTTAAATAAATGGTTTCTTATTCTTATCTTCCCTTTTGTTCAACGGTAACTGCCGTTGATTGGAACACATATTTCTTTGCATTCTAATAATTTGATTTTTTCAAATTTTTCCTCCGGAAGTCAATAACAGAACTCAGTACTCATCTGTCAAGAAAACTTTAAAAAGTCTTTCAGAATACCAAATTGTACAACATTCTTATTTCTTTCCAGGTGGTCATGGAACTATGGTTGGAGTCGTCAATAGCTTCGTTCACACTGTCATGTATTCCTACTACTTGCTGACAGTAGCTTATCCCAGCATTAAAAAATCCCTGTGGTGGAAGAAATATATCACCCAGTTGCAAATCGTATGTATTTCCAGAAACAAATCTATATTAATATTATAAAGAGGAAAGATTTGTATTTTTGTATGTTATGAATAAACTCAAAAACTACTGGACCGATTTTGAAAATTCTTTCACCAATAGAAAGCTAAATTATCAGCGAGTAACATATTTTTTTTTATGTTTTATGTACATCTATACTGCACCCATGCGAAGCCGGGACGGTACTGTAGGAATCATTCAGTACACATAATTTGCTCTGAAGTAGAGGCTCCAATATTCCTTCTTATTTTTTTATTTTTTTATAGCGTTAACTAGGAATTCATATTGTAAAACACATATTTTCTAAGATATACTTCGGATTATGCTACCAAAGAATAAAAACAAATGAAAAATAGAGATTATGCAGAAACTTTACAATAAAATTGCTAAACAACGATTTCAATAATTTACAAATATTCTCAACCTTTCAAACATTTCTTTTTTTGAATTAGACCCCCTTTTGTATAACATTAAAACAAACAAAATATATTGTATCGCTCAGCTGTATGATTTTCTTTGCAGATTCAGTTTTTCCACAACGTCATCCACGTGGGCAGTTTAGTTTTCGTTCCCACGTGTCGATTCCCAAGATGGACAGCAGCTCTGTTTCTTCCACAAAACATCTTCATGCTAATACTCTTCTTGGACTTCTATTTCAAAGCGTATGTGAAACCGAAAGTCAAAGGCCAGGAGAAGAAAGACCTTGAAATTCTTGAAGACAAGAAAGAGAATACAGATGTTCAGCGATTAATACAGGAATGCCTTGCAAAGGATAATTTTAATGTTCGTTCATAGCTTATGAAGTAATAGTCAAAATGTGTAGAATACATATCATTAGAATGAATGCACGTATATCGTGTTTATATTTTAAGTTATAAATGATAAAAGTAATATAATTTACCTAAAAATAAGTAGCTAAAGTCGCTTTCCTAGTGGATACCTTAACCTTAGGAAGTAACCTACCATTAAGTGAACCTCATGCTCGCCTGTCGATATCTAACATAAGAAATTTATAAAAAGGTGTGTCTAAATTTTACTGTAAAAAGAGAGATACATAATATTTTTTTTCACAAAGACAATTGGACGTATATTCATTATCCATGAAAAGGATAAAACCCCCACAGTTAATTTTTAGATATTCAAATTTTGTAAATTAAATATCCCGTCATATAATTCCTGTCAAGCAAGTGGGATGATACCCAATGCAGAAAAAACACTTTGCTTTTACATTTTACTAAGGCTGTTTTCGTGATATGAAAGTATTTGACATTAGGGCCTTTTTGGTATACCTACTTAAGTCATTTTGAGCAAGGTTGTATTGTGTTGGTTGGATCCTTTCATGGCCATGCCAATTATGAGGTAGACTTTTTTACAAACATCATATGTTTTGCACACTTTCAGCATCCCAACTGCTTAAGAAGAATAATATCCACTGAACTATTATATATATTAAGAATTAATTATTAAAACTTACTAGATTACTTGTTAGTTAATATTGAAGTCTACTAATAATTATAATTTTTTAAATGAATACCTTTAAAATGTAATATGTACTGACACACCCATATATAATATAGCCAAGCCAATAATCGTAATATTAGCTGGATATTAAAGGATTAATTAATGCTGGGTTTTTTATTTTTCAGTTTTGTTTTGTTGTTTTGTTGTTTATACAGTAGAATCTTACTAATCCGTCACCCAGGTGCCAGATATTGGAATGTTCGAATTACTGTATAGAAAAAATCATAATAATTAAAATAAAGCATTTCATTAAGGGAATACAATGTATTTGTGTTCATGTTAACTGATTAGATAGTTTTAAAGAAAGTTTAATTGAGGTCTGTTTCAGTGAAACTTGGTTATAAACCAGGACGACATGCTTATAATTTTCTGTAAGAATGTCTTCCCCACGTCTGGTAACTTCGGGGATTGAATGGGTGGGAGGATGTGGATAATGATTTTCCACCATTGGATGGAAAGGTGTTCGACGCACCAACGACCCCGTCAATCTATATCTTTGATTTACTTGCGACAGCAACATTTCTATGTTAAAGTCGTTTGGAACAATTGAAAATACATTAGATGTACACAAACAAACGTAGAAGAGATGGATGAAAGTAGGGAAACGAAAAATACTTATGAAACTGTGAGAGGAAGAGCCAGGAGTGATCGACCTAGGCGAACGTACCTCGATCAGATCGGGGACGTTCTTCAAAAGGGCCAGGTCACAAGTACTCGAAACCGACAAGCGTGTATGAAAGCATTGATGAAAGTGGAGCTTTATGAAGCTGTTGTGAGTGGAAGGGGAGTGGTCGACCTAGGCAAACGTACCTCGATCAGATCAGGGACATTCTTCAAAAGGGCCAGGTCACAAGTACTCGAAATCGACGAGTGTGTGTGAAAGTAGAAGAAGCGAAAGTGGTATGCATGGATCGGAGCATATGGAATTCCATGATCTCTGCCTAACAAAAAAAAAAAAAAAATACATACAAAAAGTTTCAAATATCCAAAAACAAATCTCGACACACTTTATTTCGAAGATAAGACACGGTCTGTTCATTAAAGACCGTTTCCAAAGCTCTACACTTGAATACAGATAATCAAAATCACCAACAAAGGCGTATTCAACAAGCCTGAAAAATAAATTTATCTGCTAGGCTATTACGGGCTTTGAATTTGAACAACCACGTTTCAAACTATTTCTGGTTTGACTTCCAACTGGTTATTCTAACAATCGAAAAATCCTTTTCGTTTCCTACCACAAAAAGTAAGTGATTAATGTCACTAAAACCTACTGTGATGGTTAGACATTGCAAAAACAGGCTGTACCTAGTTTGGGGTCTCGTCACCTCCTTAATGTATTGTACTGTTATAATAAAATAAATATAAAATGTAATAATAAATAAAAATAACAGATAGAAGTCTAATTTATCAGTAAAAGGGTACAATATAATGATTTGTTTTGAATTTCGACATTTTTAAGTAAAAAATCATAAGAGTTTTCTAGTTTACCTTTTGGTTGGAATTTATTATAAAAAATAAAAAACATATTTATTTTTTATTCATGTTCAATGTATGCATATTATTTTATTTCGCATTTTATATGCGAACACACATGAGTGCCTTAAAAATTCAAATTGTATTCGAACAGTATTCGAGTACTCGTAGCACCACACTAATTTAAGATTTCAAAGTATTCATATATCAGATTCAAATAAAACTTGATTCAAGTAAACTTTTACACGTATTTTCTAATAAATTTTTAAAGGTACGAATATTTGGAATTTGCTTCTGCTGAGAACAGCCGGCAAGGAAATCAGGAGTATACTTAGAAAAGAAAAATATGAACACAACTAATTTGTATAAAAATAATAAGTATAAATTTATTAGGTGATAAATAATTAAATTACAATATCATTTAAACATATCAAAGGAAAAGTTTCCTTAGCTACCTAACATAATGAAACTGTTCCGCTAAGCAACTAATATATTACTATTGTTATACTAATATTAGATGTCAATTAGCGATCTACAACAGATTTTTGCCCGTCATGGGCTCGTTGGTGCGTTTAGTAGAACACCTTGCGCTCCGATGGGTCGTGGGTTTGAATCCTGCCGGGACGAAAATTATAAACAATAATTTTCTGTAAGCATGTCTTCCTTGCGTCTGTTCACTTCGGGCATTAAACAGGTGGGTAACGAACCACAAAGATGGAAAAACCGCACATTGCGTATTTCGGTCTCAAAATGTAAAGTATTTTCGAATATTCAAAAAGTAGCTGATGATTAGTGATTACCGGTGCCTATAGATATTTGTAGCATCAGAGGATGTGCAAGTGGGTTGCCGGCTTATAAGAAATGAGTTCGGAAATACCGCTGGCGACAAGTTCTATGTTCCACAGAGTAAGTGTGCGAAGCAGACAATTCTTAAGAAAGAATCAACCTGTATAGAATGTAAGACTTATTCATAAAACAATTGTCCCAGAATAACATAAACTCTACCTGATTTTGTGCCTTAGCTTACCTTAGAAACGAGCCTTTTAATAATTGTATTAGAGAAGTGGGTCGAAAACAAAGTTGCTACGCCATCGCGTGCGGTTGTATTTTACTGGCGCCTCGGTCGATATTGACGCAGTGCTCACCTATAGCTCATACGGTGCGGGCAGAAATAGGATTAATAGGGTAAGTTTTTTTTAAACTTATACGTTAGGGCATCGGTCAAGGTATTATTGCGTTATCTGTCAGTGATGAAAAGCGTGCGACAATAATTAATTCAAATTTTCGAATTTCGAATAAATAAACAAAAGATTTTGAAACAAATGAAACATTTCAGAACGAATGCGTAACATAAGTATTTTAGTGTTCGTAAATAATTATTATAATTTTCTCTGTTTTTATTTTATTGATATATTTTCGTAATACCACGTCTATAATTTATTTGTATAAGGCAAGGGATGCAATATATACAACTGTTCAGATAATAATAATACTGTGTAAAAATCAACTAAAGCTTCTATTTAAGTTATTTCAATATTAGTATAACACGAAAATTTATTTATTCTGAGATCGTTAAAATCAGTACAGAGCTTCCAAGCTCAGTCAAATGAAGGTTAATTATGTAATTTGATGTTATTTTATATAACCCGCTTTAAGTGATGTTTACTTAAAATTTGAACGTTTATAGGTTTATTAGTTTATCAAATATAAATAATTATTTTAATTCAAATTTACCAGCTGCTACCCGCTACTTAGTTTTATTGAAAGGTTTCTGAAAATTACTTCTTTGATTCACGAATTTCTAATATTTTTCTATATTATATTGAGATGTACAAATTACTAATGAAAAACAAATTAATAATGTTCAATATATTTTTTTTATTCTCGTTTTTTCTTGATTCACAGATGGCATATTAACATAATTAATACCGTATGTTACAAAGTATACCATAAAACGTTAAAATAGTGAAAATAATGCTATAGATTTATGAAATAAAAAATAAAATAAATAGATAAATAGATTATTACATTAAACTTAAAATTTTGTATTTTGGTAGTAGTATTACTACTAATATTTATATGAATATCTCTTTAGTTTTGTAACCGAAAGTTTTGTTGATTGTTTACGATTTGTCCTTATTTCCTTCGTGAAGTCAAATCTATCGGGCCTAAATAAAACAGCCTTTTCAAAATAATCATTTTATTTACAAGCCGGTAACATATCTTCACCTTAGATGTCAAAAGTCATCCGATCTCCTACAAAAAAGAACACCTCCGTGGCTCATAGTTAGGCGCGTTGATTTAGCTCTAGAGGTCCAGGATTTGAACCCCGTTTAAATAGAAAAAATATAGACTTGACATAAAAGACTCTTAAACTACTTGACTGACAAAAATAATCACTGAAAGAGACACAGAAAAATATCTCCCCGTGACTCGAGATTGCATTATAGATCTCTGTAAAATCATTACGTTTCTAATATAAATATTATAAGTATTTAAAAATGAACACGGTTATATTTATGATTTTTATTTTTAACTTACTTTCAAATAACGAGACTCCATATGTTAGGTCGTAGCATGAACAACTTGAAAAAAACTATTCGACTAGATAAACAGTCAATTCCGAATCTTCTTCTTCTTCTTCCTGCCCTGTTCCCCTTTCTTTTTTTTATTTGGGGTCGGCGCAGTATGTTCTCTTTTTCCATTCTCTCCTTTCACTCGCCATATCATCAGTCACACCTTTCAAACACATATCATTCTTCACACAGTCAATCCATGTCTTTTTTGGCCTCCCTCTTCCCCTATACCCATCAACTTTCATATTTAAAACTTTTTTAGATACATGCCCTTCATCTCTCCTCATAACATGCCCATACCAAGCCAAACGATTACCATTCAATTGCGAATACTCGAAGTAAAAAGTAGCTCGACAGCGCATCATTGACTGATGTTCTGTGGCTGAGGGATACCTCAGAGGTTCACTTGATGGTAGGTGATAACCTACCATCAAGTGAACCTCATGCTCGTCTGTCGTATCTGACATAAAAAAAGTCAGTTGTATTAGAAATTATTTGAAATTGCATACAAATAAAAGATCAATCTTCACACAACGACATCCCTTTTTCCTACATTTTATTCTATACAACAAAATAGGGAATGTCGCTAATATAAGAACCTGTACAGAAAGTGTCACAAGGGTTAAATTAAAAAAAAAATGGCTCCATAATAACTCATATGATGACACGGAGTGTCTTCTTCAGATAAGTAGGTGATAGTGGGCCAGCGAACTTACAAAAGCTTCACGATAATATGGAGTGTATATTTGTATACAAACACCGAATTTATCAATACATTAGAAATAATAACACACGCATGTTCTATTAGAAATAATAACGCAGTAAGAATAATGCAAATAAATATAAACCACGTCATCTCACATCTCTCGCTGTATTTTATTGTTCTGGAGGTCCAAGATACAAGCTTGCTTAATGCTTAGTTTGGGCCCCAAATCTAAATATTATATTTTACTAGCAATTGCCCCCGCAACCCCCCTTGTGGGTTGAATTTCGTAAAATCCGTTCTTAGCTGACCTCTACTCGGCGAAAGGAATATTCCTACCATATTTCAAGTCGCTACGCCTTATGGTTCCAGAGATATCGTGATGAGTGACTATATAGGTGGGAATCTCTTTTATATATATAGATTATTTAGTTTTATGTACTGTATTCGAATTTCAAATATATAATATACTAGCGACCCGCCTCGGCTTATATCGCACGGATAGTAGAGTATCTATATGATCGCGTCAAGCGAGTCCCGTTGCATCGGTGTGAGAAACGCGCTTGAATTTAGATATTTTCGTACGAATTACTTCTAAGATATTCATTTCATTTATATGCTGTAAAAGACTATAATAATGTGCATGAAATGCTTAAAATAAGGATCGTATTTAAGTGGATAAGGATAAATATTGTATCCGTCTAAATAGCTTTCCAATTACTGCATTATAAGTGACCATTTTTTAGATGATAGAATGTGTGTAGTAAGCTATCCTTAAAGATAGATATCCTCCATATCCACCATCGCGGACTATTTGTAGATCTATAAAAGAGGAATATCCCACCATGCATTATCTCTAAAATATAAAATTCTTGTGTCACGGGGTACGTGATCGAACTCCTCCGAAACGGCTCGACCGATTCTCATGAAATTTTGTGTGCATATTGGGTAGGTCTGAGAATCGGACAACATCTATTTTTCATCCCCCTAAATGTTAAGGGTAATCCACCCCTAATTTTTTTTTTAATTTTTGGACGATATTTTTTGTTTTATTTTTTTATAATGTGTCATTAAAAAATACATACAACCCTAAATTTTTACGTTTTTATCACAAACCCCTGCTTTTGAGAAATTATTTACATGGCAAAACAACGATTGCCGGGTCAGCTAGTCTAATATATAAAATTCTCGTGTCACAATGTTCGTTCCCATACTTCTCCGAAACGGCTCGACCGATTCTTATGAAAATTTAAACTCATATTCAGTAAGTCTGAGAATCGGCTACTATCTATTTTTCATACCCCTAAGTGATAAGGGTTGTTCACCCTTAAATTTTTTTTTAAATTTTTGGACCAATTTTTTTGTTTTTATTTTTTTTAAAAGTGGCATTAAAAATACATACAACCCTATTTTTTACTTTTTTATCACCAACCCCTGCTTTTTTAGAAATTATTTACATGGCAATTCAACGTTTGCCGGGTCAGCTAGTTTTGATATGTATGTATCTCCAATCGATTAGGTAGCGTTTTCGATCATAGTTCTCAAGCAGCTTGACTTTATCCGACACTTCCAACAATTAAGTATCGTTATATTTCAACCAATTTACAAAAAACCTTGACAATACATACATAAACCTTCCTCTTCAATTCAAAATTCAAAATTCAAAATTCAAAAATCATTTATTCATTTAGGCAACACAATGTACACTTATGAACGTCAATAAAAAATACATATTAAATGCTTCTAGTTTTACATTTACTGCCAGTTCACAAATCAAGGGCGTAGAGCGGATCAATCACTCTATCTATTAAAAAAACCGCATCAAAATCCGTTGCGTAGTTTTAAAGATTTAAGCATACATATGGATATAGGGGCAGAGAAAGCGACTTTGTTTTATACTTAATAATCCACCATCTCCGTTTCATCACCGGACATCCAGACGCACGGCGGGGTTCCACCCTTACCAAGTGGAGATACCACATGTTCGCACAGGGCGCTTCGCTTTCTCTTTTTTATTGCGAACCGCTAAGGACTGGAACTCTCTCTCTGCGTCTGTCTTTCCTGAGCAGTACAACATGGCTCTTTTTAAGTCTCGAGTTAATAGGCATCTCCTAGGTAAGCGCGTCTTAACATCATAGCCCACATCAGCACTTTTCATCAGGTGTGATGGCGGGCAAACGCTTACCTATAGTTAACTAAAAAAAAAAATACTATGTAGTGACAAATAAAAAAAGAATACTTGCTCGCAAGTTGTTCGTGCCTCTGTTTTTTTGTGTCAGTAATGATCTAAACATTTGATTCGACGAGCTTATTAGTGCGTTTGGTAGAACACTTGCTCGCTTGTATAGGTGGTTTGTTCGAATCCCTCCGGGACGACATTTTTATACGACATCTAACATTAAAAAAACATTTATTCCGAATTAAACTTGAATTATATTCGGAATTGTCAACGGAGCTTTATAACGGAACATAAGTATTCCTCAATGTAAATGTAGATTATCGTAGTGTTGTCTCAATAGCAATACATTAAGCCATATACTAGAAATCTTTGCAAATTCTATAAATATGACATTTTATGGTATATTTATGGTATCTATTTGTTGTAGTTTAAACAAGAATAGAAACTAATTGAGTTTTTGAATTTGGTTGTTTAGAGTTAAATAGACATTAGCCTAGGTTAAAACCTAAACCTTAAAAATAAATATTTTTACACGAAACATTAAATTTGAAATAAATTTAAATTATTTTTATTTCATTTTCTTTTCTACACAACACACACAACCAAGATAAGGTGGCAGAAAATGCCTTTAGGCATTCAGTTCGCCTTTTGTACACCTTGTTTCTTTTTGTGCAATAAAGAATTTAAAATAAATAAAATAAAACTTTTTAGGCACATTTCCACTCATTGGAGTGATAGTCAATCTTAAAACTTAAGATTGACTATCACTCCAATGAGTGGAATTAAATTAAATGTTATCTTTTTTTTACGTCCAATATCGACACACGAACATGAGGCTCACTTGATGATAGGTAATACCTCAGCCTCAGAACATCAGTCAATGATGCGTTGTCGACCTAAGTTTTACTCCGAGTATTCTAGAGAAATTACAATACTATAATTAAATTATGCAAAGACGTATAGTTACAAAACAGAAAAGAAAATATTTCGTAGATGGTAACGAAATTCGTCCTATTTTGAAATTTGATAAGAATTATGTTAACAACCACATACATAATATGAAGGCAATAATAGTAAAAAATCATATATTTTTCTTCTCTATATTTTATTTAAAAACAGACAAAAAAATCTATTTTCGTTAGGAAATTCTAGTTTCGTTTTATGTTTCCCACTTGTTTTGAAGTTTGATAAGTATTGTAGGTATATATTTCAAGTTTTTTATTCAGAAATACTTAGTATGTATTCGATTTACTTTTGACTTGGCATATCATTTGGAAATCTGTTTCATCGTCGTCAAGGATTGGCATTGTATGTAAGTGTGTCATCTTTATACAATGAAATCTTTAATGTATCAGTATAAGTAACACAAATACGTTATTTACGATTTTCAAGGGTAAGGTCTCGTTTTACCGCTTGTTGATATCTATAACCAATCTGGCAGATAGAAAATCACATTAAAAAAAACTGTCAAATATAATAGATGAATAGCTGCTGCCTAGCTGCCTAGATGCCTAGCTATGTTTTCATCATAATAAATATATAACTTTCTATGTTTTATGAAATAGAAGGACCATCTCCACCTAATAGTGAACATTGCAACTTCCAGAAATTCTATTATATATCGACATAATCAGTGTTTAATGGAAGTTAATAAGAAAATAAGAGTTTTATTATCTATATTTGTTGCAATAGGTATTGCATCGTGCGTGTTTAGATCGTAGTTCCATTTTTAGCCAAGTTATTTTTTTTTATGTTAGATGTCGACAGATGAGCATGAGGTTGATTGTAGGTGATACCTCAGCCCCAGAACATCAGTCAATAATGCGATGTAGACCTTTTTACTTCGAGCATTCGAAAATCCATAGACTAAAATCGAAACGCGGAAATTCATTTAATTTGTATTTGTTTGTTCATACATTTATAGAAGGTTGACCTCATTACCCTTATTTTATTTTTACCTTCGGTTAGTGACCCCATCTGGGATATAAATTTTTCAAGGAAAATGGGTAAACCATTTCCTAATAATTTTTTCATCATAGTCACTGTAACCCGAAATCCCTTAAAAATGGATAAACATACATATGTACATATATGTATACGGACTAAAAGAGTTGATACCAATCTAGCGAACGACAACGCGGTTCTAAAAAAACTAATTGTGAGTACTCTTTCTAGTTGAAAACTTGAAAGAGAAATATTATATAATGAAGTAAATAAATAGATTTAATAGCGCTAAATAAAAAAGCAAGCTAAATATAAAATTTTACAATATATAGTAGAATCCTTCTTAGTTTTAAAAAAAAGGAATTTTTAAATTCATAACTGAATGATAAATATTTTATCCTTACAGACGTCAAAACATACTCGTATAACTTAAGCTAGACTGTCAGAGACGCAGTCCAGCTCAGTATAAGTTGCGCCGTTGAAATTTACATCCTATTATTATGTTATATTTATGTAAATAAAATAACTTTAACCGGATAAAATGCGATTTATAAATTATTTAATTTATCCCGACGTTTCGAACGCTTTTTAGCAAGCGTAGTCACGGGCAGACTGAAAGGTGACAGCAAAGCTGTCTGATTTTACATAAAGTTGCCATATTAATATTAAAAGTTATATCTTAAACTTTTACTGAAATTCGAAAAGAATAATTAAAATAAGCGAAAAGCTTATTCGCAAGGTCAAGGTTGTTCTAACTTGATTGGATTCAACTGAAGTTTGTAACTACTCGTACATCTATAGCTTACTGCAATGCGACAAGTCCTTATGTTTCGAACATACAGCATTTCCTTTTAACTTAAATCTAACTTATTGTTAGTTGAATATCTTCTTATAGTATAAAACAGTCACCGAAATGTATGCGTATAACTTTCGAACGACTGCACCAAATTTGATAAATTTTTTTTTGTTTTATTTGTAATAGTAATATGACCGGCTTCGCACGGGTGCAATGTAGATGTACTAAACTATAATATATATAATGTCTATCTATACATATAATAAAATAGTAGGATCGAAATTACGCTTCACTAAATATTTTTACCAGAAATTAAGAGGGGTGATAAAAGAAGGGTAGCAGAATGCATAAATGCAATTTTTAAGATTCTTGTCTGTCTGTCTGTTTGTTCACGCTAATCTCCGAAGATACTGCACCGATTTTCATGCAATTTACACAGTAAAGCCCGGGGCAACATAATATTGGCTTTGTTTCATCGAAATCGGTTCTCGGAAAAAAAAGTTATCATCATTTAAATATTATTTTAAAGGCACCAATTGACTGATGTTCTGTGGCTGAGGTATCACCTACTATCAAGTGATCCTCATGTTCGTCTGTCAATATCTAACATATACAAACAAACAAATCTATCCTCTTTATAATATTAGTAAAGATAGGTAGACGTTTGATTGCGATCTCAACAGGTAAAGTTGTGAACGGGCCTGTTTGGTCTGTCCGTCTAGGAGAAAAATATTAACCCTGGTTTTAAAGACATCCAAATTACAATTGTCAGGAATAGAGAGCGCTACCTCCCACGTATGTTGTGGTAACCAAGATAGTTTGTCTATACTAATACGTATATTATAAAGAGGAAAGATTTGTATTTTTGTATGTTATGAATAAACTTAAAAACTACTCGACTGATTTTAAAAATTCTTTCACCAATAGAAAGCTACATTATCAGCGAGTAACATAGGCTATTTCTTGTATCTACATTGCACCTGTAGCCAGGGCGCGTTGCTAGTGTTTTTTTTTTTCTTTCAAACTATACCGTCTGTTTTTATTTCAACTCTGTGTTCTCATATTAAATAGTTAAAAATGCAGAACGAATGCATTCAGATTCAAGGGAATTCGCGAATCGTCATTTATAAAGCTAGGGTTAGGAATGTTGCATTGAAAATATACCACGTCATTTCTTGTAAAATCATTATAATCACTTTATTAAAATGACCCTATGTTACTCACTAATAATATTTTAATTTTATTGTAATTCTATTGATGGAATAATTATTAAAATTGGTCCAGTTTTTTGAGTTTATTCATTACAAACATACAAAAATACAAAACTTTCCTCTTTATAATATTAGTGTAGATATAAGGACAGTATTGACATGAAACATAATATACTCGTATACGCTATACAGAATTTCGATTAAGGTTACTTAACCTAATGCTCAATTTACTTTACATTTATCATTTATTATATTCTGAAAATAGAAAGACATTAAAGATTGAATTGTATGACCCAAAAATAGATAATGTGATTAGTTATTATATTTTGACAGGTTCGTCGGCGAGTGTAGAACAGTCCTGAGGGGTGAGATCTATAAAGTATTCGAATCGTCAAACTGTCAGTTGTATGAAAAATACATATATTTATATATATATGTAAAGTCCTTGGAAAAATCTCATACAAATGACAGTTCGACGATACGAATACTCTTTCGATACTTGTTCGTGCTCACCCCTCAGTAGAATAGGTCTATTTCCAAAATCGAACGCAACGATCGGAACGCAACAAAAGAAAAAACAACTTCGTATTTTAACTTGTTAAGAAAACATTTTCAATTTTATTAACGATTATAATTACGGTAATAGTAATGTCAAACGATAGACATAATGTCTGATTGCGAATGACGGATCGATCATCGGATTCGTAATAGGAAAATGTACGATCCGTCAGCCGAAACTTCGTATTTTGTTTTGGTAATAGGCCTCCAGTTTCGATGGGTCGAATCTTCGAATTATTTTTTCGGATTCCGGTTTCGAATCCCGCCAGTACTAACATTTATGGTACAACATTACACCCGTGTGAAGCATTTTGTTGCTTATATTTATGTAGATCCTCGCAATTTTAAATATAATGCGGTTTTGTTTTTAAAATTAGTACCATCAGAAATTGACTTCCACCTACCAAACTATGACGCGCTAAGATCTTCGTTGCATTTTACTGCTTGCTGTTTATTTTTCTTTGAAAAACAAAATACAAAATTTCTACAAAGAAAATTATATTTTTTTGAAAGAAAAATTACAATTTACTACCACTGGTGCTCTTCAATTTCAACAAATTGACCATTTTCATGATTTTTTTATAGAGGAAATTTGACTTAATCATGTTCCATAGTTCCATAGGTTTTTAAATTTCTTCATGACGTATAGGTCATCCTTAAATTACATCACATGATTTTTATGATTTTTTCACCCACCCCCGTCCTTGTCACACAAAATCACATTTATCAGCTCCATCGCTCAGGTGTGATGTAAAACATTTTTCATTAATGAATATTTTTAAGGTTTCCGTAATACAGTTATAGTTTTTCGTTTCATTCCCCTTCCTCCCACGTAACGTAATTTTATGATGATTTTTTTCAACTTCAGACAAATTCAAAATCATTAATTCATTTAGGGAACATAATGTACACTTATGAACGTCAATAAAAAAATACATATTAAATGCTTCAAATGTTCTCAAATCAAGGGCGTAGAACGGACGAGAAGAACTGGCAATAAACTATCCGTCACTCTTTTTAATCACCAAGTTTTTTTTGTTTAAATTTTTTTTGTAAGGAGCTGCAACCATTGCACCATGTTCCACATGACATTTTTAAGTAATTAACTATAATAATTAAAAAAATATACATAAACGAAAAAATAAAATAAAAAACCATTATATTATTCTTTCTTATTAAACCACGTTTAATTGAAGTCAAATTGCCTAATTGTTGTATTACATCCCCTTGACCTCGTTAATCCATTCATTTAAAAAATATATATTCAAACATAGTAATTAGATACTTTAATTAAAAAAATAAGAATTGGTAATTTCCTGTTTTCTAGAAAAATATTCTCAAAATCACGCAATTTACGAAGTATATCTTATGAATGATAAGGGTACTAAGAGTTATATTTTATTCATATAGGCAAAGGTCAAAGAACTTGAAAAACGTGAACTTAGCACGTTCCAAGTATTTTAAAAGAATTTATTTGTTACTTCCGGCTCAAAGTTTCATAATTCAAGTACTGAAATTGGGCACAGTCGTGTTATTTTGGTAATAATGACAGATGACCTAGGACAGATGACTTGCGAGAAAGTATTCGTGTTTTAAATGAAATTATTTTTTATCACATCTATCAGAAAGAGTTGGTTAGTTCTCTGTAAGCAGGGAGCAAAATAGCTCTTTAATCTCTATGGATTAAAAGTGATTTGAATTAAAAATGTGAATATTGATAGTAAATGTTTCAATCACCAAAGAGATCGAACACGAATATTGTATGAAAACGTTACGGGCTGTCAAAAAATATGTCGCGCGCGGACCAAATAAAAAAAAAGTGTTGTTAAAAGTAAAATCTAGCAAAACGCATTCTCTCTTTTGTTATTCAAATTCGGATTTAAGATCTTTCATAATAGTTTAAATATTAACATTAGTATCAAGTTATTTCTGTTTCTTATTGTTCCTAACTCTATGTATGTATCTAAATAAACGTAATTCTACTTCATGAGTTGCACTTACTTATTTTCTCATAGAGTTGATAAAAAGTAGAGTGTTCACCTCGGGAGCAACACTATTTCAAACTCGAGGGACGTACTTTGAATCCCTCGTTGCACTCAGGATTCTACTTAAGAATCTCTCGCTCCACTCTGGATTCAAAAAACACTTTCATCTTAAAAATAGTGGTTTGATAGATATCTACTATTATGTATCATACAATACAAAATTGACTGGATCGAATCTGCTGTGGGACTCAGAAAGTGGGCATACATTTTGAGGGGCGCGTTCCGCAAAACACCTGCCGTGTGCATCGATGTGTCGTGGGTTCGTATCCCACCGGGACGACAGGTTTATAATTTCCTGTATGCATGTCTTCCCCACGTCTGGTCACTTCGGGCAATGATCGGATGGGAGGAATTCGACCGGGTAACGAACCACCGATCATAGATGTAAACACCGTGCATAATGCGCGTTTCAGTTTCAGTCTATGGATTTCCGAATGCTTGAAGTAAAAAGTAGCTCGACAGCGCATCATTGACTGATGTTCTGTGGCTGAGGTATCACCTACCATCAAGTGAACCTCATGCTCGTCTGTCGACATAAAAAAAATACAAACTCCTTGTAATGCAATTGACTGCTAGATGCATTCGTTCCTCGGATGATTGATATATTACAATAGTATATTACCACTCATCCGAAGAAATAATGATTCAATTGCAAAAAATCTTTATCGGATCGATTATGTAGGTAATCATGAAAATGGTGTGTACTCGGAAAACGAATTGAATATTAAGATTATTCAATAATTACACATTAAACTTCATATTAAATACTTAAATGTATGTGTAATGGTTGCAGCTCCTTACAAACATTTTGTAAAACAAAAATTTGGTGACTAAAAAGAGTGGCGGAGAGTTTATTGCCAGTTCTTCTCGTCCATTCTACGCCCTTGATTTGAGAACTGGTAGTAAAAGTAAATTTAGAAGTATTTTTTATTGACGTTCATAAGGGTACATTATGTTAAAAAAACGCTTTAAAATACGCCTAATTATCTAAATGAATAAAGTTTAAATAAAATACGTTATAATGGATTAAAACAATTTAATATTTATATTATTTATGTTGCAGAAAAGCATCCGAAACGTCGGCATACTATAAATAATGATTCGCGTTTTAAGCCATTATAAAGTATTTTATTTAAATGTGTGATACTCGCTTAATAAAAGACAATATACCTATCTATATCTATACTAATATTATAAAGAGGAAAGATTTGTATTTTTGAATTCTTGTATTTTTATATGTTATGAATAAACTCAAAAACTACTGGACCGATTTAAAAAAATCTTTCACCAATAGAGAGCTACATTATACGCGAGTAACATAGGCATTTTTTGTGCATAGTACATCTACATTGCACCCGTGTGAAGCAGTTGAAATAGTTCTAAATAAAAGTCCGCGATAGTATATATCTACCTTTTATGTGGAAGCCAATATATCCTAAACTATGAGCCATAAATACATTTAAATTTGATTCATTTTTTCAATTGCACTTTTTAGAGTATTTAGCTAATTCTTATCAAAATTGATAAATTTTTCGCTTTCAGTATTTAATATAGATGAACTTTGTCTTTTACACTAAGTAATTTGGATGAATAGTTTAAAAAATATCACGATAACATTAACTTGAGTGGTGCGCCATTAAGCGGAGATTGATGAAAAAACTGCTCGGTTATAAAATAAGCTACCCTTAGTACTAATTCTACGCAGACTAAGTCGCGGGCAGAAGCTAGTTATGAATAAAGTTGTTCATTGCGTTCCAAAGATGTAGGCTTTCCTTTGCTATCCGGCTTAGCAAACAAATCTACGTATATATTTATTTTAAAGTGGGAAACAAGTACTTGTTAGCGTTTCTACGAAGGGAAATCAAGCTCAATAAACCCTTAGGACGTCTTGAATGAGCTTATATGTGTCAATACTTTTCACCAGTCACTGTTATTTTGTAATCTATATGAATACAATAGACACTGACCAGCATAATGACCTAAACTATCCATCACTTGACATACAATTTGTATAGTGTAAGAGCTAAGCATGATAATTTAATTCTTATTTATTTTTCAAAGGGCTGAATTTAAATGTTTGATATGTTTTGACTTAGAAAATAAACTTGATATTTGATAAATGTAGTATCCACACAGCTGTTGTTGTTTAAGTAAAAAAAATAAGGTGTATGTTTAGATTTTTCTATTATTGTTTATAATATTTTGTGTGGAAGCCCCATAAACATCTTTCATTTCTTTCATTAAAGCCCTGGTAATTTATTACTGACGTTTTGTATAGTATATCAAAAAATATTTGATATATATCTTAATACTACAATCATTAATGATACCTTGTATAGTATACTATTAGATAAATATAATTATAAATAGATGTCCAAGCAAGCGAGTGCATCTATATATATTTGATTCGCTGTCTTCCAAATACACCTTACTGGTGGATAATATACATAAACAAATATCTTAGACTTGTTTTTTAAAGGTAATACAATCGTATAAAGCATATAATATATATTACAAAAAAGAATTGTTAAAATAAACCAAATCTATCTCTTTGCCTTCGTTTAAGGAATATATTTAAATTTACAAATCATTGACATAGTACAAATTCACTAATGAATGCATAAAACATCAGTATGTATGTATGATTGTTTTTTTACTGACAAAAAGATATAATATTTGGAATCACTACCGATGTTTTTATAATAATGTTTTTGTCTTATTGAGAAATAATGTATTATAGGTTATATAATATACATCTATTTAATTAATAATTTGGTTCCTAGCTGTTTGTATAAAATCTAATAAACATCGTAACTAATAAATAATATATAGGATACATTTTGGAAGAGTAGAGTAGACAGAAATATACTGTAAATAAATATTTTTAAAGCAAGCGACTTCGCGAGTGTGAACTAGTTTTAAATGAAATGAATGCACCAAGCTCTTAGGCTATAACCTTATTACGGTATACCAGTAGAAAGTCGTTGATGGTGAATAAATCGCTTGAAATATATAATAGAGACTTCTAGCTAACAAATGATGCAGCACTTGCATATGCATTATATTTAGAAGGTCTACTTCACTGGGCGGTCATTTACTGTAATTTTACTAAACAATAACATGATGAGAGCTCACTGTAAGTTATAAAGCTTTCATTTACTATTTAAATTATTTAGAATTTATATTCTTTCATTTTTGAAAGAAATTTTGTTGTCCACAATGTTGGTTTCAAAAAAAAGATTCTAGATTTGAATATGCGATTTTCACTCGCGATAGACATCCTACTAAAATTATAAATGCGAAAGTTTGTGAGGATGGATGGATGTTTGCTACTCTTTCACGAAAAACTAGTGAACGGATTTTGATGAAACTTTACAGTAATATAGCATATATATCAGAATAACACATAGACTACAATTTATAAAGACTTTTTTGTATATTGGCCATAATATTACGATTAGTATCAAGTAACTCAGAAAAATAAGTAGGGATTATTTGTCTTAAATAGTTCTAAATAAAAATCTGGGATAGCATATATCCATATTTTATGTGGAAATCAATATACCCTAAACTATGAGCCATAAATACATTTAAATTTGATACTTTTTTTAATTGCACTTTTTAGAGTATTTAGCTAATTCGCTTGAAATACATATAATAGAGACTTCTAGCTAACAAATGATGCAGCACTTGCATATGCATTATATTTAGAAGGTCTACTTCACTGGGCGGTCATTTACTGTGATTTTACTAAACAATAACATGATGAGAGCTCACTGTAAGTTATAAAGCTTTCATTTACTGCTGTCGTTTTAAATATTTAGAATTTTTATTCTTTCATTTTTGAAAGAAATTTTGTTGTCCTACCAGAATGTTGGACTCAAAAAAAAAGATTTCTAGATTTGAATATGTTTTTTTCCCACTTCTATTCTATAATGTCTTTTATGTGACTGATTTTCAGTGGACATCCTACTAAAATTATAAATGCGAAAGTTTGTGAGGATGGATGGTTGGATGTTTGCTACTCTTTCACGAAAAACTACTGAACGGATTTTGATGAAACTTTACAGTAATATAGATTGTATATCAGAATAACACATAGACAACAATTTATAAAGATTTGTTTGTATATTGGCCATAATATTACGAGTAGTATGTAGAGATTATTTGTCTTAAATAGTTCTAAATAAAAATCTGGGATAGCATATATCCATATTTTATGTGGAAATCAATATACCCTAAACTATGAGCCATAAATACATTTAAATTTGATACTTTTTTTAATAGCACTTTTTAGAGTATTTAGCTGATTCTTATCAAAATTGATACATTTTTCGCTTTCATTATTTAATATAGATGAGGTTTGTTTTTTACACTAAGTAATTTGGACAAACGGTTTAAAAATATCACGAAAAGATGAAAACTTGAGTGCAGCGCCATTAAGCGGAGATTGAAGAAAAAACAGCTCGGTTAAAAAATAAGCTACACGTAGTACTAATTCTATGCAGACGAAGACGCGGGTAGAAGCTAGTCAATTATAAAAAGCTACAAACGTGCGTGACGTGAGCTGTCAATTGCGGAAGATGGCGGAGATCCGAATTATTGTTTTTCAGATATTATAATAGTTATTCTGTTAATCGAAACATACACGAATCTAAAAAATAAGTGCCAAAATCCAATAAGTTTTAAATTAAAAATTAGAAAGTTAAATTCAATTTTAAAAGTTTAGGTACAAAATTACCTTACAAAGAATATTATTTAATAACACAAATATTAAAAAATAAATAAATATATCTTAGGTGGTTTAATTTTACACTTATTGGTATTTTATATAATCTTTTTTATATCTGAACTTATATTTATTTTTATTAATATAGAAAATTCATTTCAAATTCAAATTCAAAATTCTTTTATTTCTTCTTAACATTGTACACTAAATTTATACAGGGTTTAGAGTATCCTTTTAAGTGAAAATCACCTGTCACAGGATACTCTGCTCTTCCGTAACAAATATGGTTTTATACAAATAGATAAGATAAAATAAAGAAAAACAAAACAAGCGTGTTATTTACTAATTATTAATCTACTGCCTTATACATGCAAGATCATGATTGTTTATCTGTGTGCGTGTGTGGGTGTGTGTGTGTGTGTGTGTGTGCGTGTTTGTGTGTGTGCGTGTATGTGTGTGTGTGTTCGCGCGCGTATATATGTGTATGTATGATTGAGAGTTCGAGTTCGTGAATTAGGTAATTAAATCTTCTATTTCGTCATAATTAAGGGAAAGAAGCCATTTTGTGACAGTATTTTTGCATTCCTTACGATTAATCTTGTAGATATTAAGTTTTTTGTTTATTACATTATACAGAAAGACAGAACGAATAAAGAATTGCCTTTTAGCAAACGTTGTTTTAGCAAACTGAGTTTTTATTACTTCTTTTTTACGACTTGTGTCTTTTGAAGGTTCATAAATAGTGGTTTTGTGTATTTTTAATATGGTTTGTAGGATATATAATTTTCTTATAGATAAAAGGCCACATTGTTTATATAATTCTACTGTAGAAAATCTATAGGGCTTCGAATACATGACTTTTAACAAACAGCGTTGACCTCTCTCAAGGGTAATAATTTTAGTTTAACCGCCCCTCCCCAAACAGGAATGCAGTAAGTGATTATAGATTGTGCTAATACAATATAGATCTGTTTTAAAATGTTTTTACTAGCTATGTGACGTAGTGTTTTAAAAATCCATATAAGTTTACGAAGTCTATCTTTTAATGCAGTGATTTGTGGATACCACGTCAGCTTGTCATCTATTAAAATTCCTAAATATTTCGTAGTAGTCACATTATTGATTTTTTCACATTTACATAAATTAGAATTGTCAAAACAGTTATGATGGAGTTTGAGTGTATATTTCTTATCAGGTTGATTTCTTTTGTCTATTGAAAAACACATATAGTTTGTTTTATTTACGTTTAGTGTGAGGAGGTTCGAATCTAGCCATTTCGCCACTAACTTGATACCCTTTTCTGCACTATTAAAAACTGCATTCCAAGAGGTTCCCGAAAAAACAAATGTCGTATCGTAAGAAAACGCGCGTCCGTGTTCAATATTCATCTTTAAGAGGTCGTTTAAGTAAATTAGAAATAGCGTAGGACCTAGCACGCTTCCCTGTGGCACACCCATGTCAATTACGCAATCATCACTAATATATTCACATACATTAACTTTTTGTGTCCGATCTAGTAGGTAATTTTCAAAGAGTTTTAATGGAATTCCTCTAATACAGAAAATAGATAATTATAATAGTTATCAATGGCTCAAGGAAATGTAGAGTTGTGTTCAGTACGGGAGTTCCCGTGTTCAAACCCAGAAAAAAAAAATATTTTGGTCAGGTAGGAGACAAAAATGATCAATGAAACAGGCACAAAAATATGTCTGCCCCATGCCCCACTAGGGGCTTGGAAATTTGCTAAGTTAATAAATTATATAATTTATTGACTGTGTTATAAACAATTTTTTTTTGAATATTATTATAAATTCATTATAAATTAACACTTTTTTCTATTATTTCTCACCAGGAAATCAGTCTGATTTGTAAAGGCTTTTATTCCTATGGATTTTTAATACGAATTATCATATTGTATTAACCTGGCCGGTAGAATGTGTCAACATGACCTGAATAACACTGAAGCCAATAAAATTCAAACAAATTGAATTCCACAAGAAAAACACTAACACGGATTCATGGTGTTAATGTAATATTCAAATGTTTATGGATTATCTCTTAGAATTAAAATGATTTTGTGAATCAAAAGTATTTTTTTAGTCAGATATCGACAGACAAGCATGAGGTTTACTTGGTAGGTTCTCAGTCACATAACATCAGTCAGTAATGCGCTGTCGACCTAATATTTTTTTATTTCAAGCATTCGGAAGACCATAGACTGAAAATACTGAAAAAAATATAAATTAATATAGATTTATGCCAATTTAAGTTAATTTGTGCAAATAAGGTCTCACGAACAAAGCTTATATTTATGAAGTTATTCGCAAATGTAACCTCTTTACATTCTGACACATGACAAAAAAATGTTAGGCGTCTTTTTGATATAATATTATGTTGTCTATTTTACGCTTTGTTGTTAACCTTGTATTAATTTAATCTTTTTAATTTCAGAAAAGAGCGAAAATGAATTATTTAGAGAAAATCGACAAATATCTGAACTCATTAAAAGTTGGAAAAAGTAAGTAGCATAGATATAATATAAATTGATATTTATCAACGATGTTTCATGGTGATATTAAACCCTCTTCCTGTTTCTTATTTACGTCTCTATACATTAGTTTTGCTTTTAGGATCCTAGCCATTTAATCTTCATACAAACCATAGGCAAGTTTTAATTTCAATATATATTTAATATACTTATTAATAATTAACAAATATCAATTACGGCGATATTTTTCGTTCGGCTAAGATTATATTGTCCCTAAATTTTTTAACTTAGAAATTTAAATATAATATTCGTTGGATTTTAGCAACAAACTCTCGATATGTCCTGAAATTAATTAATACTAAAAAAGAAATGTAAATTGTTTAAAAGTGGTCTTTTTTAATCTTCAATAACTGTTTATTAAATCAAAAAAGTCTTATTTTAAAAATACATAATATACGAGTATGATAAGTACCTATGTCTTTCGTATTTCATAACTAATGGCCGAATTTTCGAACGCTAATCAAAATTGAGGTGTACTTAAAAGTATATCTAACCCTTTCATTACGAAGGTAAAATTAAAGACAGAAACATTTTAAGAAGCCCTCAAGTTTTGATTATCGCTTCAGTATTCCACGGTAAATGGAGCAAAAAATTGGTTAATTTATTTTTAACCAAAAATAACTTGTGCAGTTAACTAATATTTCCACTTTAACATTTCCAGGTCCTCTCGTAGACTCATGGTTTATGATGTCCAGTCCCATACCACTCCTAACAGTAGTTGTATCATATCTATTTTTTCTCAAAATCGGCACGAGACTGATGAAGAACCGGCCACCACTGCACCTCACCAAGATAGTTAGCTACTACAATGCGGGGCAAGTAGTTCTTGCAACTGTTCTGGTTTTTAAGGTAAATATTCTATTTGATGTGGTTTTATAATAGTGTCTTTGCATGAATGTCCAGTTGGTAGAGTGTTAGTCTTGTGACTTGTCTGTGGTGTGAAGTTTATTTTTTATTTTTTGTCTTATCTATTTCTTTTCTCTCTATAGTCTGCTTAAGGGGTAACACCACTGTAAATTTGGCCAAAAAAAAAATTTTTTTTTATGCTTTTAAAAATTACTTTGAACCCTTTAGAATATGGGACGAACTCGTCTTTACTAGAAAAAAAAAAAAATTCATCAAATTTCGCACCTTTCCGCGACGACTCAACAAGGTTTTTGTAGGTAGTATTGAACTTGAAAAATTTTTTTCGTTCTCTCGAAGTGCTTACGCATCACAATGAGTGACAAATAAGTATACCAGGGTAAAAAAGGACAAAAACATCGTTTCCAACGCGGCGTTGGAGCAGTATGTCAATGAAACCATTATTGAAGAGATTTGAGGTTGAGAGCGATTCAACAGGAGTCAATGCTTTGGCTAAGAAATAAAAAGCTTCTAATGAAGATTTTGAAGGTTCTGCAAATGGATACAGGTCTGGCCAGCTATAATTTTTGCCTCGAAACTGACGCAAAGCGAATCAAACACGCCGTACGAACTTTGACGGATGCAGCAAAAGAGGCTCTCTCTGTCATGAAATCGTCGAGAAAAGCAAGTGAGGAGAAATTTTCCAACTTTGAAAGGCAGCTTTATGGTCCTGGGATAGCAGATTAATGGTAAAAAAATTTAAGTCATCGAATTTTTCATTTATTCATATGTAAAACACACATCAAAACTTTAAACGCGTTTTTCTCGAAATGTCATTTTTCAAAACGGCACGCAGCATAACTCGAACAATTTTCATATTTTTGATTTGAAATTTTGACAATATCTTTAAAATAACATTTGCAAGAGAACTACGTACGGAATTTTCGATAAGTTAATTTAAACATTTTTTATTAACAAATGATTGTCTTTTTTCTTTGCAAAAATAGACACTTTCTGTTTGATTGCTCGCCGATTTTACAAATATGAATATTTTTAAAATCCCGTACGTCATTCTCTAGCTTTAACGATATATATTACGGAGCATTTTTGTTTTTTATTCTAGGTCGAAAATTGCACCAGTTATGCTGCGTGCCGCGGTGCGCCTTGAAATCGTCATGGCTCCAGAGAATGGCTCCAGCGTCGCCATTTTTAAATATTTTTTGATCAAAAAAATGTTTTTATGTACTTCAATATACAATCAATAATATCCTTGAATTGTATTTTTGTACCACCTTTCCTTCCAACCAAAAAAAAATTCGTAAGAACAGCCTTTTTTTAGGCCGTTACAGTGGTGTTACCCCTTAAGCATTAATGATATTGTTTGATATCTTTACTGTTCCTGAATATAGCGCAAATCAATGAAAATTTTAAAGATTTATATAGATATTATGAGAAGGGATGATGATTAAAAAAGTTACGGATATAAGAGAAGGAAAGGCCAAAAATATGGATTAATTTTGTTCTTCACAATATGTGTTTAAATGGTTTGATAATATAACGAGTGAAAATAGAGAAAGGTAAAGAAAGCTTATTGCGCCGACCCAAAATAAAAACAACAACAAAATACTGTTATCAGGAAAAAGGCGTATCTGACATTTTTTCCGAAATTAAGATATTTATAATCTATCAGAATCAGTAAATAAAGATGAATCTACTAGTAAAGTATCTTGGTATTCAGTAATACCAGCCGCCCGGAAGTATCTGAAACCTCTCGAGTCCTGGGCTGGCCTTTCAGAATACGCATTATAAGCCGCTGTGACGAGTGTCATTTCGTCAGCCATTGTTGCCAGATTGTATAGTCTGTTTACCATCTCAAATCATGGGCTATATAGTTGCAGATATAATAATTGTATTATATCTGCAACTATATTGCCCATGATTTGAGATTGTAAACAGACTATACAATCTGGCCATGTATTGACATGGCCCAGCCATTGATCAGCCATAAGCTGCAATAAAATGTTTTCGAGTTGCCAATAATATAGCCTCACATTGCTGGGAAAGTATAGCCCGTTTAGAAGCAGCTTTTAAATTAAATTATTATTGTTTAACATTTCAGGTGTTCAAGTTAAACTTGTTTAAAGATGGAATTATCTACGCAGGCTGCCGCTATCCATTCAACACTCAAAATCCTCTAGTAAGTTTCTTTTTTATATTGGTTATTAACAGAGATTTTTCCCAAGCTTTGGAACATCAGTCAATGATGCAGTATCGACCTATATTTAAATGCAAGCATTCGGAAACCCATACGCTGAAACCACGATATGCACTTTACTTTACTTCTGTGAACGGTAATTTGTGTAATGGCCGAAGTGACCAGGAAATTATAAACACGTCGCATAAGTTTGACGGGCTCGTTGGCGCGTTTGGCTCCTGCCTTATGCTCTTATCTAATGGGTCGTGTGTTCGAATCCCATGGATGATATGTTTATAATTTTCTGTAAGTATGTCTTCCCCACGTTTGGTAACTTCGGGCATTGAACGGTTGGGAGGAATATCGAAATTTCAACCGGGTAACAAACCACCGCGTTCATATTTGAAAATTCATTATTTAAAAATTCAAATATTATTTCAGCTACTAGACTTGGGCTGGTGGTACTTCTTCGCCAAGTTCACTGAGCTCTTGGACACCGTTTTCTTCGTATTAAGAAAAAAAGACAAACAGGTAAACCAATATTATGATTAATAAACTAATTTTATTATGTAGTGATCATATACAGGAAAAATACCCCGAGCGTAGCCAGTATAAATCAGAGTAAATTTTTAATTTAAGTAAATATCCGCTTATAAATATAGATAATAAAAATAATCACAGAACAACAACATTTTTTAAAAATTAAAATATAAATATATTTTTTTTAAATTATTATATAATTAATAACATAAAATCAAAAATATAAAAAAAAATAGATACATATATATGGCTTATTATACCTAATATTTACATTTTCTTTTTATAAATAATACGTACGGTAATTTATTATTCTTTTAAGATCAATAACTGTTTTAAACAAAACTTTTTTTTTTCAAAACAACTAAAAAACCAAGAACTTACTTCCACAGAAAAGTGTCATTTAATAATTGCTATTGTTGTTAAGTTTTAATAATAATAAATTCATTTATTTTCTTTAAAACATGGCATAAAGTTGTTAAAAAATACTTTATACAGTGCGCATGTTTTGCAGTTTAATAATGTATAGCATGCAAATATTCTAAATTGTCTTTAAAAAAATTATCTATATTCCTATACTTCTATACTAATATTATATAGAGGAAAGATTTGTATTTTTGTATGTTATGAATAAACTCTGATACCACTGGACCGATTTTAAAAATTATTTCACCAATATAAAGCTATAAACCATTATCAGCGAGTAACATAGGCTATTTTTGTGTACCGTACATCTACATTGCACCCGTGTGAAGCCGGAACGCGTTGCTAGTAGTTTATAATTAAGAAATTCATTAACATCATAAAAATTATAATAACTAAGCCACAATCGTAATTAATTATAATCCAGGTTACATTCCTCCATGTATACCACCACGTTATAATGGCTCTCTACTCCTGGAGCTACCTGAAGTTCGCTGCAGCTGGTGATGGGGCCATCCTCGCACTCCTCAACTCACTAGTTCACGTCGTCATGTATTCGTACTACTTCTTATCTGGACTAGGGCCGAAGTTCCAGAAGTATCTTTGGTGGAAGAAGTACGTGACTAAAATGCAGCTGGTACGTATTATTCAGTTTAACATGAAAACACTACCGTTATATGTTAATATAGGTATCGAAATAGTTTAGACATAGAATTGATTTCATAAGACCTTAAAGCTATATGACAACAGACATTCGATCACTCGGAAATTCATAGAGGACAGACAGACTGAAGACAAAAGGTGTAACATGTACTTTCAGTCTTTAAACCGTATTTTGTGATCAGGATAAGAAATAAGATAATATTTAATGCCACACAAATTATATTACATATAAATAATTGTTGTTGTTGTTGTTTATATAATCTCAACATATTAATCTAAATATACTGTGTGGCGAAAGAAATTGCAGAGGCTCAGCTTATGCTGCCTGGGTAATCACTGGAGTGCCAGAAAGCACTAAAAGAGATAGAATTTTTTATATTAAATAGTTTCACTGAACAATAAACTGTAGGATTCAAACCCGTAATTGGATCGAAAAAGGGGAATAATGACGAAAATAGAAAATGTATCTCTAGATATTTTATTTTCAGAGTCAGTTCGTCTTAATGCTGGTTTACTGCGTCTGGACATATTTTTCACCGAAATGCCAATACTCAGCAGGGTTCACCTACTTCATATCACTCAATGTTGTCGTATTTCTGATGCTCTTCCTTAACTTCTATTCCAAGAGCTATAAGAATAAAGATGCCAGAAAACAAAAAGATATTGCGATCAATCAAAATGGTAACTACAAATTAAAGCATGAAAATAAAGAAAACGGCGTCAGTACAAACGGAAATTTGAATGATGCCAAAGTGCCTTATGAAATGAATGGGATTGGAGATATGAAAAATGGGAATGGTTTCACAAGAAGGTCAATAAAAGAATCGAATGACGAATGGAAATGTAGCTTAAGGAGCGTTAAAAAATGAGTTGTCAGTATCGAACAATGGGAGTTGTTTTTGAACACGATAGATGGCGCTACGATTTGAATTTGAAAGTTGAACTAAAATATATATTTTTTTTTATCTGGAGTGAATATTTGTAGAAATAACCCAAGTAAATTGCCACTACTAGGCCATTTTTCTTTATCGAGCTCTTAGAAAGCGTAGTTTTCGGATAAATTCTTAAAAATTGCAAATTGCGCCATCTAGCGGTGATAACAATAACTTCCTGAATCTTCTGAGACTGATGTTTGTGATGTTAAATGGCTTTGATGGAACCAGTTAGAAGGTTATGTTATGTGTAATTTAAGTTTTGTGTAAATATAGATATGATTGCCTTTCGCGGTTAGCATTAATTAAAATTAGCAATAATTTATTTTAATGCGTTCATTATCCACGGCATTACTAAGTTACCCTACTAGTAGTTCTGTGGTCTGTTTATGCTTTTGTAGATCGATGATATCTAATATTAATTAAGCACGATGCTAGTAAACTATTTAGTTTTTTTTAATATTTTATAAACACTACTGGAAACAATTAAAGGAATAAAAAAATAAATTTTCCTCAATTTTTCACCAAAGTTTGGAACGGTGTATCACGATGAAAAATAGTCATATCGAGATAAAAGAATTGCATTTTTCTTACATATATTTTAGTTATTGATTTAAATTATTTCCAGTAGTGTAGCCAGAAACATCTTACTAAGCGATATCAAAAAAGACTATTAATTTATTATAGATTTTTTTGGCACAAACAGTAATTTTGATAAAAATTGTTTCAAAGTTTATCTAGTCTAAAAACTAAGAAGATACTACTTACATACATACATATATATCACGCCTCTTTCCCATTGGGGTAGGCAGAGATCACGGAATTCCATATGCTCCGATCCTTACATACCACTTTCGCTTCTTCTACTTTCATCAATGCTTTCATACACACTCGACGGTTACGAGTACTTTTGATCTGGCCCTTTTGCAGAACGTCCAAGATACTACTTACTAGATATTATTATGCTTTTGAATAACAAGTGGTATTCTAGCTTAGTACTGCCTTGCCTAATGAACGAGTATCTTAAAACTAAGTAAATGCCTGTTATAATAATTATAGAATAGCCTAAATAAATAAGGAAAAGATATCTAGAAGGTACTTAACTTTATTGGAATACATATCGGTCTATTTCTTTATTGTTTATTATTTTTTTAGGATACACATAATATGCGGATGAAGTAATGTTATAGACAATAGTTAACCGATAAGTATCGAGATATTTGCATTTATTTCTTATTTAAATAAAATACTGTATACCGGATTAAAACGTGATTTATTATTTATATTGTTTAAATTATTTATCACGACGTTTCTGATGCTTTTCAGCAACCGTGGTCGCGGGGAGAGTCGGGATAAATAATTTAAACAATATAAATAATAAATCGCGCTTTAATCCGGTATACAGTATTTTATTTAAATGTGTGATACTCGCGTTAATAAAAGACAATATTTATTTCTTATATTGAAGTGTATGTGAGTTTTATGTTTTCATTTTCAATTAGGATTCAGCCAATAATATGGATACTATAGAGCGCGGATAAGCGAGTGTGAACTGAAGTACACGCATCTGAACAGATAATTTTATTTTGACAAAGTACAAACTTATTAAATTAAGTACATGTACTACAAAATCGATATAGTATTAATTTACTGACACATACAGTCTGTGAAGTATCGGGATGTGTATATTTGGGGCTATACCACGAACGCTTCGAGCATTATTATTGCCATCTAACTCGTTGACTGGCTCGTTGGCACATTTAGTAGAACCTTGTGCTCCGATAGGTAGCGGGTTCGAATTCCGCCGGGACATGTTTATAATTTTCTGTAAGTCATCCTCGTGTCAAGTCACTTCGGGCATTAAACAGGTGAGAGAAATATTTAAATTCTAACCGGGAAACGAACCACCGTTCATAGATAGAAAAACCGTGAAGTGCACATTGTGTGTTTCAGTCTCAGTGGATTCCCGAATGCTGGAAGAAAAAAGTAGGTCGAAAACACATCACTGGCTGATGTTCTATGGCTGAGGTATCACCTGCCTTCAAATCAATGCTCGTCTGTCAATATATAAAATACATTACACTACATAAAAAAAACTGTATGAAAAAACATGATAGCGCTATATATAGCCTTGTCTCTTTCTGAAAACATGAACTCCTCTAACAGTATTGCTTTCAGAGTTTCGTTTCATTCTAGGTCATCATTAGTTAGAGATCATCTGTCTCTACTAATCATAAAACAATGCAGAGTTCGTGTATTCGTTCGCGTGCTCAAAGGGATTCACTTATAAAAAATAAAAAGTTTATTTTTTAAAGTTCCGTACTCCGTAGTAAAAACGGAAACCTTATAGGATCGCTTCGTTGTTCTTCTGTCTGTCTATCTATCTGTCAAGATCCTTTTTCTCAGGAACGCGTGGAGGTATCAAGTTGAAATATCAAATACTCAAGTTTGGAATCCCTTTCAGCAGTGAAAACGATACAGCATTTTATGCCCCATTTCGCCTTATATTTGGATACTCGCAAGGGAATCAAAACCGATAAGGTACTGACTTAGAATCATGAAATTTGGCCTAAAGCACAATGTAAAGGAAAAAATTGAAAACGGTAAATTTGTATTTTTTTATTTATCGGGAAAATCTTACTAAACTTACTAAAATTTTGTACGGAACCATCGGTGCGCGAGTGCGACTCGCACTTGGCCAGTTTTTTGGTTACATGTTGATAAATGAGCTTTTGGCTCACTCGGTGGTAGACTAATACTTCAGCAGCCGGCCTAGCATGACAAGCGCGACAAAATTTTGTCTACCGTTTTCTCGTGATTCAATCGACTATCGCTTTATTTCTTTCGGGTCTAACAAGACAATGACACTTAAAACTCGACTTTTAATATCAAAAATAGATACATTTGTCGATCGAGATATCTTTTCTATCAAAATTGTCGATGTCGAGATATAATATATCGAGATATTTAACATCTTAGTTTGTCTTCTCTCGCGCGAGATATATCTCGTGGTGGTCATGCTAGCCCGGCTGTACATCAATCAATAACACGCTGTCGACTTTATTTTACTATAATATATAATCGAAATAAACCTGCACTGAGTATTTTCCATCTATGATTCTGGTATTCTTCTCACCCGTTAAATGTCTGGAGTCACGACCAGTCGTATTCAACCTGGCCTGGTACTGTTGATTATAAATAAGAAGTTTAACAGTTTTGTTTTTTTTTTAAACCACTAATAGTTTCTTATCTTATACTATGATAAGATATTGTGTATCGGTTAAGTGATTTAGCAATTACTCCGCAAACCCTCGTTGCTATTCATTGTAATTTTGTATCTATTGTGTGTGTTTGAACAGAATAATAATATTCTGTAAGGTTATAAATAATGGTCTTAATTAGATAATTGGCAGATTTTGTATAGATCATCTGTCAAAATTCAAAATTTCTTCTAAGTCGAAGGAATACGCAACTTTTAACCACGACTCCATGTCATGATTAATCATGGTTATGGTATAATTTTGACTGTAATTTTCGTTTCTATGGGTTCTGTGTTACAATATTATTAAAAAAGTATGACCTTATTATGAATTAACTATTTTTATTATGAAGAATGATGTATACTGCACATTTCTGAAGCTTATATATATATAATAATGATCACAATCTGACTATGGAAATTCCGGCCAAAAAATAATTATAATATATTTTGAAAATAAGTAGCTATATTATATTGTATAGATTAAATCTCCCGGCTAAGCTAAAATTAAAAATAAGTTAGTCAAAATAGTTTATATTATAAATAGCATTTATTAGTAGAATGGTGCAGGTTGAGCGTTTTTTTTCGAAAGTCTATTGTTTTTACCCAAATTGTCTTAAAAATAACATTTTTAGGCGAATGCGATAGCGATTCTGCACTTTTTAGTTTATTTAATTGTAGCGGCCAAAACGCGCATTTCACACGAATGGCGATATGAAATTTAAACAATTTTAAGTTCATATCAACGAATTTCTTCAGTTATTTTGTAACCTGTGCCTTAAGACAGTAGTATTTGTAAGCTTACACAAGTGGCAATCTTGATGTTTCGTTTCAACCAGGATACATAATAATTAATGATTCGTTATAAAGTTCAATTTCGTTAAGATTAGAACACGTGTCCAAAATCATACCTTCGTCTTTTTTATTCTACAAGCTTATGACAATTGTCTAAGCCTCAAAAAACCCCAATTTGCTTAATTATGCTATAATTCATTTATAATTACTAATAGCTAAAGCAGTTCCAGGTATAGATAAAATTATTTGAAAAAGATCATTTGAGTTCATTTTCTTAGTATTTCGATAAACATGTTGTGTGTTTAAATCTTAGTGATATTGAAATAATAAAAATATATGTATTTAAGGGAACAATCAAATGTCGAATTGGGACTCCACTCTGACGAATATAGGTTATTATCAGAATGATGAGCCTAAATTTGTAGTTGGATAAAATTTGATTTTTATGTTTACATACACTCATAGAATACACGCACACACGTTGTCACACACACAGCACATCATTACACCCGATTTTCCACTTAAATCATATGCACTGAATTACTGCAATTTCTAAAGTATTAATTATTATAAAAACAGTGTCCATAACGTGTATGTTTGCATTTTTATGTGATCAGTAATTTTGATTTCAATATTATTTTGATTATAGTAATTAACAGATGTTATAATGTAATAAAGTAAAGAATCAGCTTATGGCCTAGTATTGATTAATTCCCGGTAAAGTTGTATATAACATATGTAAGTGAAAAATCCTGTTACATTATTCAATCATTTGTTTTCGATGTTTGAAGTCATTTAAAACAAGCGTGGTGTAGATATATCAAAAGTTAATTTTTCATTTAAATGCCTTTATTATTTCAGACTTTTCAGAAGACAGGTTAGCGTGTACTGTAACTCAATTCCACAAGGTGCTAATAAAGTAGGCCTTTAGTTGAATTCAAAATGCTATTTGCTACACTTCCCTTTGTAGATATCATAATCTGAAATTAAATAGGTTTAATTAAATTACTATCAAATTGTATGAAAGTAGTACAAAATTATACGAATCAAAAATGCCAGTGAGAAGAAACGCTTTATAAAATGAATGTTAATCGCACAATAAATTTATATTAGTATTTAAGTTAATATTAATGTAAGTGAGACAACAAATTCACTGAGGACTCTGTCTTCCGAGGGATATGAGAATTTTCCTGCGAAATAAATAATTATTACTGAGACAATTTGTTTGATTAGCTCATACCGGTTTTTTATGCATGATAAGCAGGCGTTTGACAATAGTCACCTGGTGGTAAGTGGTGATGTGGTCTAAGGTGGAGCACGCTGACCTAGAAAAAACCTATTCACCCGCGCCTTAAAAAGATCCTAATTATAGTAATCCGAGAAAGCAGTCGCTGGAAGAGCATTGGCTTATGTTTTAATGGCTAAGTTATCATCTACAATCCTATGAGCCAAACGCTCGTCTATCGGTATCTAACATAAAAAAGAGTGACCTGTCACGACTGCATTCCCTTTATTCAATGAAGAACGATATCAAATATCTGTAACTACTTTCGATACCGCCACAGAAGTGTTCTGAGAAGTATATGCTAACGGGCAACTGCAGCGGCTGAAAATACTGGGCTAAAAAAACGAAAAAGTCGACTAAAATCTAAAGATTTGTATGTAAATATTAGTTTCAAGGGAGGTCGACCTCTGCCATTTAATATGTTTGGCGTTTATTAGATCTCAGCAAGGCATTTGATTTGGTGAATTATGGTATTCTTTGGGACAAACTGGAGGCTGCTGGGACCCCATTAGGAGTGGTACGCCTGTTGGGGTACTGGTATGGAAACCAGACAAACCATGTCAGATGGGGCGACTCCGTATCTAGCGGTTATAGGTTAGACTGCGGTGTACGCCAAGGAGGGTTAACCTCACCGGACCTGTTCAGTCTGTATATCAATGATCTGATTGCGGATCTCAGGAGGACCAGAGTCGGATGTCATCTAGGCGATGTTTGTGTCAACAATTTAAATTACGCCGACGACATGGTCCTGCTGAGTCCTTCAATCAAGGGATTGAGGAAATTGCTCTCAATCTGTGAGAATTATGCTAATTCTCATGGTTTGAGGTACAATGCCACTAAGACTGAATTGTTGGTGTTCAGATCTGGACGTGGGCCGGAGAATATACCCGGGCTTTATCTAAACGGCTCTCAAGTAAAAATTGTAAAGGAATTTAAGTACTTGGGTCACATCCTTACTGAGTATTTGAAGGATGACAACGATTTAGAGAGAGAACGAAGGGCCCTCGCTGTTCGTAGCAACATGCTGGCGCGAAGATTCAGGAGATGCACAGCTGGAGTTAAAACACAGTTATTTAAGACCTATGCAATGTGTATGTACACCTGTCAACTCTGGTGCAACTTCTCAAAAAAGACTTGGAACTCATTAAGAGTTCAGTATAATGACGCATACAGAATCTTAATGAAACTGCCAAGGTTTTGCAGCGCGTCTGGCATGTTTGCGGACGCGAGGATTCCTGATTTTTATGCGATAATCCGTTCGAGGATAGCATCGTTTTGGGATAGGATTAGGCGTTCCAGTAATAATATTTTGGTGGCTGTCTCTAATATTAATGGTCCAATACAGAAATTCTGGCGCGAATCTCACACTCAACATATTAGATAATTGTAAACCAAATTTTTATTTTAATTAATGTCTAGTATTGCATTGTATTTTATATATTGAATTAATACCCTTTTTTTTACATTTTTACATTGACTTGATTTTTAGTTTTAACATGAATATTTTGTATTTTGTACTTTAAATGTTGTTTTTTGTATGCAAATTTTTTACTTTGTATGCTAGATTTGTATGGGTTTCTTGCCTGAATAAATAAATTATTATTATTATTATTACATCATGAAATAAGGGAATCTAGAAAAAAATATGCAAACATATTCTAGTCTCGGCAATTGATTATCGCACACATATAGATAGCTAATATGTAATAGATATTTATTTCGTCTAACTCGACAGTATTTTATACACTACTTTATAAAAAATCAAACAAACATCCTTTAACACGTGCATTTATAGATTTTTAAAAGGTTTTTTTTCTTCGTTTATGTATGTCTTAATTTGAGGCAGAAAATTTATGTGTTTTGAAGACATATTACAACTGAAAATATTATATTTTAAATGTGTGTAACTGTCTGCCACAAGTGTCGCTAGGTAGCGACAGAATATCAGCGCTGTGTTGTATCGTCGGCAGCACAGCATCGCCGCCTGTTCAAGCTGCCATACAATTAGTTATTAAGTTAGGTTATTAGATATAAGTCATAATATGTGGAGCTTGAATAAAGCAAATATAAAAAATAAAATACAGTACTTTTTTAGTTAATTCGTTACAAACAACCACATGATATAAAAACACCCGGCTGCCATAGCCATAAAAACGTCTTCATCTTGAAATTTAAACACACGGTATTCGAGCGTATACTCTTTTAATTTTGAGATGAACTGAAAATCACTAAGGGCGTTCAAGGTTATTGTTACCAGCACATCGGATTACGTTGATTGCTCTTCTCTGCTCTTCGTTCTGTACGATTGTTATCGTACAGAAACAACACGCCCAGCGACAGTTTTCCATGACGCTTTTATTTAATTACTTCACGCATATTCGTTATAAAATTTGCATAATACGGTTCAAAATTCGTCTGGCCTATTGGCATGTATTCAATGAAAAGATTTCACTATTCCAGCCCAATGAAGCCATAACTTTATCAGCGGTAGGAGCAACTCGAAATGTATTTAAAAATGGAAAAGATGGTCATGTCCAAGCAGTGGCGGCGTAAGGCGTGGGCGACGTGAGCCATCGCCTACGGCCTCGCGACCCAGGGGGCCTCGCACCCCGAACATTTATGCATTACTTAAACCGCGAACGCGCCAAAAAATTTGCTGGCAGAGGGCCCCGCAAAATGAATCTTGCCCACATAAAATTTAAGTCTTACGCCGCCACTGTGTCCAAGCCATATTTTGTCCTTTAGTTTCAGGATGAAAATGGTGGACATACGTTTCATCCATGGATGGATGCTAAATGGCTGAAAAATTTCCTTCGTGGAAATATACAATTTTTCAGGATATTTTAACTAATATAACTCACTTTTCTCTATAATGTTGCGTTTTAGCAACTCGTTGCACAAAAGCGAGTAACTGATGTTCAAGGTTGCTATTAGATTATATCTTGATTATTGACATAGTATACATTATATCAATCACCTTGATAATTGTTTTGAGGATTATTTTGGTCTAAGAGCCCGTGGGAGATCGTCCTTCACCGATCTGATAACCAGATGAGACGTATTTTTTATTGAATATTTTTTATAAACAAATATGCCTATAATTGCTTGCCTATCGAAAAGTGGTCATGGCTATTTTTTATAAAAAAAAAAAAAAAAATATTATTTTTTTTTTTAATTTAATTTAATTTTTTATTTAAATTTTAATTTTTTTTTATTTTTAATTTTATTTATTTATTTATTTAATTTTTTTTTTATTATTTTGACTTACCTGTTTACACCTGCTTGCCAGGTAGTTATACACTGAAATGAGTAGGCAAGCATACCTAGGCATATTCTGTGTATCAAAAACTATCAGTCAAATAAAATTTCATTTGGTTATCAAAAGTATGAAGGTGATGAAAAAAAAAATCGATAAAAGTTAATTTAATTAAAAATAGCCATGACCACTTTTCGATAGGCAAGCAATTATAGGCATATTTGTTTATAAAAAATATTTAATAAAAAATACGTCTCATCTGGTTATCAGATCGGTGAAGGACGATCTCCCACGGGCTCTCCTACTATTTGTATGTAGGTTAGCAGGCTCTTTTTTTGTAATATTTCAAACAAATAAATAAAATTCATTTTAATATACACTATTACAGTTTCTACATTTAAAGATTAAATAATTAATTATATTTGATTATCCTTAATTCATTTCAAAACATATCGTCATTGGTATGAAGTCAAATAGCCTTTATTTTATTTGTAGTTATTAATTCAAAAGCAAATTGACGTGGATACATAAATTACCTATAATTTTAACGTATACAGGATGCCATTTTATATAAGATTTCTGTTTACCAGTTTTACTAAGATCTATCAATAATAAATAAAGCATTTTCATTAACATCCTGTACTGTACATGGAAATGAGAGTGTTTGTCAGTTGGCTTGACTAGATAACATAAATAAGATTTTTTCATATCTTACCAACACAACATTAGAAATCACGGAGCTTTGCACATAATAGTAGTAGAGTAATTTATTTTGTTCCTTTTTTATATATAAATATATACAGTAGTACATCTTAGTTGAGATGTGTTGAGCATCTGGATATTCTCTTTGTGAATCATCTTAAGCTTGTCAGGGAAAGCATTGATGTGTGAGCGATAAGGATAATATAGATACATTGAGAACGTGAGTACTGGTTTTAGTTATAATAATAAATATGTATATATAGTAAAATAAGCTAATAATATCAACAGACGAGCGTGAGGTTCACTTGATGGCAGGGACTGAAACCGGTTAATTTTTATTTTCCAAAATACGTGTCTGACTGAGATACCATGATATTAGTTTTAAAGAGTAATACACACTAAACTTACCGCAGTATACATATATTTTAAGTAAAAATGAATAAAAACAAAATAATATTAACGAAAACCTTTATTATACCGGTATAACTCCCATAGTAAATTAACCGGTATCTAGTCCCTGCTTGATGGTAGGTGATACCTCAGCCAAAGAACATAAGTTAATGATGCGCCGTTGACCTACTTTTTACTTCGAGCATTCGGAAATTCATAGACTGAAACCGAAACGCGTCATATGCACTTCACACTTTAACCATCTATGAATATGATTGATCAATAAAAATAAATATTTAAAAAGAATGCATAAAAAGTTATAATCAAATTGAATCTATGTTATTAATCTAAGAATATACTTACAGATTTAAAGTGAAAATGAACACTACTTCTAATTTAAGCCTACGAGAATGGGTCCTCACAAAGGAAAAAGGTGAGTTAATTATTTGCAAAATACCATTTTATATATACTAGCACTATACCAAGTACTCAGTAATGCGTAGAGTATGAAGGTGTTCAAATAGAACGGTAATAAAGTTAAAATAATAAAACTGAGCAAAAATATGTTCAGAGAAACAGGCACAGAACTAGCTAGCGAGACTCTGGGATTCAATTTTACTGTATCATCTTTTGTCAGCAGCGAGTAGCGTTTTGCATCGAAGGTTCAAATACCGGGGAAACAAAAAATGTTTCAGTCACTACATGCTTTTAAAAAAAAAAGTTAAATGAAACAAACACAAAAATGTGTTTATCCCATCCGGCACTAGCGGAGTCGGGAGTCTAGTCCTATATTTCCCTTCCTTCTTCATAGTGAGAACTTGTACTGGAATTGTTACCAGACATCTGCAGAAGATTAAAAAAGTACCCGAAATAATGCGTGATTCCATATAAGATAAAAAAGATTTATTTGTCCCAAAAACACATTACATAGTAAAAATTAGTGTAGCTCTAGCTCCCACACTAGGGACATGTCAAAAATCATTTAACTAAATATGAAACACCAGAGCCTAAGACCACACACCCTAGATACTTAAGAGATGAGACATAAAATAATATATCTATCTAGAAAAAAAAGGCTAAAAACCGAGTCAGGGGGATGTAAGAAGAGAAATAGAATAAACACAGTTTTTTTTTTAATTTATTGTTTCTATGTCTGTTTGTCTGTTTGTACGGGCTAATCTCCGAAGATACTGAACCGATTCTCATGCAATTCACACAAATATATTAAGGCAACCTGCCGTGCGCATCGATGGGTCGTAGGTTCGAATCCCACCGGGACCACATGTTTATTATTTTCTGTAAGCATGTTTTCCCCACGTCTGGTTACTTCGGGCATTGATCGGGTGGGAGGAATATCTAAATTCCGACCGGGTAACGAACCACTGTTCATAGATGGAAAAACCGTGAAGTGCATATTGCGCGTTTCGGTTTCAGTCTATGGATTTCCGAATGCTCGAAGTAAAAATTAGGTCGACAGCGCATCATTAACTGATGTTCTGTGGCTGAGGTATCAGATATCGACAGACGAGCATGAGGTTCACTTGATGGTATCAAGTCATGCTCGTCTGTCGATATCTGACATAAAAAAAAAATGTTTTACTAAAAGATTGACCTCGCAATTTAATTATTAACTTGACAACGAGAAATAAAAAACTCAGCATTATCCTAAACAAATAATAAACAAAACATACGCACATAAATCTATTGACATTGAGTATGTATGTAATATGACTTAAAAAAACTTTAGTAATGATAAAAGTACTAAAAATGAAGTGATTAATGTACGAGTACCGCTATTTGTAAGGGAGCTTGCCGATGCGTTGTCGGCTTTATTTAATGTTGATCAAGTACCAGTACACTGAACATTTCTGTTACCTATTTAATTGAACATCAAACGTTGATAGTCTGAAGCCGAAACGTGATTTATACAAAAAAGAAATAAATAGACGATTATGTGCTGTATCAATATTTTTAAATTCCGAGCATAATATTGTCTTTTATTAACGCGAGTATCACACATTTAAATAAAATACTGTATACCCGATTAAAACGCGATTTATTATTAGAAATTGATTAGAATTCAAACATATTAAAAAACAAGAGGACACCGTTAGTCAATATTGTCATAATATACAATAGAAAATTACACTAAATATCAATTTCGTAGGAATAGATGGCGTTAATATGGCAACTTTGTGACATTTCAAAAATCAGACAACTGTCATCTTTCTGTCTCCCCGTGACCACGGGTGCTGAAAAGCATCCGAAACGTCGGGGTAAATAATTTAAACGATATAAATAATAAATCGCGTTTTAATCCGCTATACAGTATGTTATTTAAACTCCGAGCATTCCTTTGCACAGTATCAGAAATAGGACGACGACCCAACCGTATTTATTGATTATTTTACTAAAATCGCGAGATCTTGATTTTGCGTTAATAGTTCAGTCCATGTATTTCCAAAACAATCTAAAGCACAGTTCCTCGGTTCAGCTACATAACATCAAACAGTGATGCATCCATCTAGTGACCTTAACTTGACCCAATGAAAATAACCATGAAATATTCAGCTCAACCACGACAAAATTTTGTCGACCGTTTTGTCGTGTTTTAGTCGATTGTCTCTTTATGTCTTCCGGGTCTAACATGACACTTACACTTAAATGAGATATTTGTCGATCGAGATATCTAGTCTATCAAACTTGTCGATGTCTAGATATAATATATCGAGATATCTTACATCTTATTTTGTCTTCACTCGTCCGCGAGATATCTCTTGATGGTCAGTTAAAACGATTTATTATTTTCAGATGTGGAAATAGGCAGTTGGTTTCTAATGGACTCCCCAGTGCCCACGCTATCAATTCTGGTCTGCTACTGGTTATTCGTACTGAAACTGGGGCCATTGATGATGAAGGATAGACCCCCACTTATCATGAAAAATATATTAACCATTTACAATGTGGTTCAGGTCTTATTATCAGCCTATATGTTCTTAATTGTAAGTAGTATATTGTATAACATATAAAAATCATCAATGTCATTGGGTTTACTGTCAGTATTATTGAATATGCTTTTAGAAACATTTCTGTATCTAAAGTAGTTTACGAGAAAAACCATTTTAATAAAGTCTCTACTTTTTTTTCATATTTTTTAAATATTTATACAACTATTTCATTTTGGTCCAAAACTCCTCATATGATTCTCTAAAAGATGGTCATTAATAGACTTTCCTATTGGGGGCAGATTGCTTTGAAAAAATTGTTAACATAGAAAAACATGGCAATTTCGATCCACGCAAAATTAAAGCGAAAATATAATTTGTATAATATTTTCAGAATATAATATATTACTTAATAGTGTCAACACCGGCATATATTTCTATTCATCATTTCTTTTGACGGGCTCGTTGGCGCGTTCGGTAGAACACCTGCCGTGCGCATCAATGGGTCGTGGGTTCGAATCCCACCGGGAACACATGTTTATAATTTTCTGTAAGCATGTTTTCCCCACGTCTGGTAACTTCGGGCATTGATCGGGTGGGAGGAATATCTAAATTCCGACCGGGTAACGAACCACCGTTCATAGATGGAAAAACCGTGAAGTGCACATTGCGCGTTTCGGTTTCAGTCTGTGGATTTCCGAATGCTCGAAGTAAAAATAAGGTCGACAGCGCATCATTGACTGATGTTCTGTGGCTGGGGTATCACCTACCATCTAGTGAACCTCATGCTCGTCTGTCGATACCTGACATAAAAAAAATAAAACAACATTTATACGATGACAGCTATGAAGAATGCTTAAAAAAATTGCAAGCTTTTCGAGTTAAAACGATCTAAACCAATTATTTCCCGCTTTCTTTAATATGATCAAATATAGACTTTCTAAGCCCCATCCCTAGTATGCACCGTACATATGCTTTTTCGTTTAGGCTAATTAATAGCCTATGAATGTAATCATATTTAGATTATTATCTTTATTCTATACATATCAGTCATCAGAAAATTGAATTGAACTCACGAAAAATGAAAAATATAATTTTAAGAACTAAACATATTAGATTTTTTCTTAGGGTCACTACCACCGGTCTCTTGGTTTACCAAAAGACTTCATATTTGATATTTAAAATGTAAACATTTAATGTATCTAACTTAAGTGTATCTAACTCATTGACAACAGACGAAATAATCGATTATATATAAAATATTTCCTCATATTTCAGGGATTCAGTTTTATGTGGTCATATGGATTCATTCAAACCGGATGTGTCATGGACAAATACGATCCAAAATATCAGGTACTACCCTCTTATTATATTTATTTTAAAGCATTATTTTTAATAATGGTGACAGCTGATTTAACTCATTTTGTAACTTGCAGGCCGCCTTTGGTGGTTACGTCTACTTCATAGCGAAAATCACAGAATTGTTAGACACTGTCTTCTTCATCCTTCGGAAGAAATACAACCAAGCGAGTTTTCTCCACGTATACCACCATTCATTCACAGTTATAACAACCTGGATAATCTTGAAGTATGAACCCATCATAAGCGCTATGACATTTATGGGAAGCATTAATTCCTTCATACACGTGATTATGTATACGTATTACGCTTTGTCTGCCTACCCGGAGTATGCCAAGTATCTGTGGTGGAAGAAGTATATTACGAGACTACAACTGGTAATTTTTTATATATATTTAAATATACAGTGGACGTAATGAAAAATTGAAAGGTAATCGTTTGGCTTGGTATGGGCATGTTATGAGGAGAGATGAAGGGCATGTATCTAAAAAAGTTTTGAATATGAAAGTGTCTGGGTATAGAGGAAGAGGTAGGCCAAAAAAAAACATGGATTGACTGTGTGAAGAATGATATGTGTTTGAAAGGTGTGACTGATGATATGGCGAGTGAAAGGAGAGAATGGAAAAAGGGAACATACTGCGCCGACCCTAAATGAAAAAAAAGGAACAGGGCAGGAAGAAGAGGAAAGAATAATGTGCACAATGGTTGTGTAGCAGTATAATTATATTTAAATTATGTTTTGATTTGAAAATATTTTATATTTTTGATAAGCCCCAAATGGTAATCATGACAGCTAATGGGTTAAGCATAATATTTGCTTGTCGCGGATTTTACATTTACATTAAAGGTTAGGAATAATATTGAAACTCTGGGTATAATACAAACCACGGTTCATAGATGGAAAAACCGTGATGGGCATTTAGCGCGTTTCGGTTTCAGTCCGTGGATTAAAACAATACCTATGTTGATCGACAACCAGTGGTCTCGAAAGTCAAATGCAAAATTGTTCGGGTTGCCGGTTTGCCGGGTTGAAAACCAGTAAATGAAAAAAAAAACAATATCTTTTTTCAAATCTCTTTTTTTAACTAGAAATTTTATTTATCAGTGACTGAAGTCCTGTGGCAAAATATTATCTGCCGACATTTTTTTCTTGTTGGGGGTAGCGATGAGATATACTTGCAAAATTCGATACCAGGGCTTCCAAGTTCGAGTCCGTAAAAATACCAGGGTCGAAAACCAGGTTTCATAATACTTTCATCGAGATCCGAACTCGCTATAGTAAAAAATACTTGCATAGGAAAACGATCACTACATGCTTAGAGATAATAAGCGTATTTGCAAGAAAAAACTTTAATGTAAGTACTTGCATAGGATTGTGCTCATTATTTGAATGATATTACGGTTCGTATTCCTTATTTTAAAGTATTTTTTGCAAATACGACTGTGCTCCATATTTCTAAGACATTAATCGTTTTCCTTTGCAATTATTTTTAATTTCAACTATAAACGCACCCGAATAGCTAATACTTACATACTTGCAAGTTTTTCCCGCTCACACCAGGGCGAGCAAGCAAAGCCCTAGTTTTAAAACCTGGTAGCGTAAATACGTCTCATCTTTAGTTGGGGGGAAGGCTTCCTTATGCCCTTGACGTAAAGGCAAACGGTGCTTGCCTTTACCTTCCTCCCAGCGGTTAGTGCAATGGTGGGAGAGTGTGTTTATCTGATCTTCCGTTGGCTCTCTGCTAATCAGAGAGCCTGGAGACTCATAGCCTCAGTTTTTTTTTTCCTTTTTATTGTGTGGTCAAAATGTGTTGACACACCCCCCGCTGCTGGGCGGATCATAGGCGCGGGGAAGGTGAGGTTCCGTTGCGTTTGCTCCGAGGTTTTGAGTCAATTGGCTCAACTCCCTTGGAATGGCGGTATCTTAGTATACATACACACATATTTATACTTTTTTTTTCTTTTCAGTTGCAGTTCTTTGTTGCCCTTACTCACATGTTGATTGAGTATATGGTAACAAAATGCAGGGCATCCTACGTTCTAGTAACATTTATGGGCCTGAACTTACTATTATTCGTATATCTGTTCAGTGACTTCTATTTCAAGACATATAAACAAAACAAAATTGAATCTGGTAAAAACATTAACGACAAGAAAAAGGAGAAAGTTATTTAATTAAGAATTAGAATACTATAAAAATTATAGCATCCTGGATTACCAGTCACTTATATTGATACAATGTATTACAATACATTTTTTAATAAATACATATAATGTCAGTAATTGTAAAACTTTAATACCAGAGTACTGAACGTATTGAAAACTGAAGTGTTGGATTAGCGAGACCGTGTGAATTACTCTATACCAAAACAGCCTTATTGAAAAATAATCTATACATATAATAAAAGAGTAGGATCGAAATTACGCTTCACTAAATATTTTTACCAGAAATTAAGAGGGGTGATAAAAGAAGGGTAGCAGAATGCATAAATGCAATTTTTAAGATTCTTGTCTGTCTGTCTGTCTGTCTGTCTGTTTGTTCACGCTAATCTCCGAAGATACTGAACCGATTTTCGCGTAATTTATACAAATATATTAAGCAAAGTCCAGGGCAACATATAGGCTTTGTTTTATCGAAATCGGTTATCGGAAAGAAAAGTTATCATCATTTAAATATTATTTTAAAGGCACCATATCACCAAATTTCAATGCAAACTGACTCGCGTTGAACTTTTTCGAATTGTCAGATGTCTGATATGTAAATGAAATAGTTTGATTATTTCGCCATTTCCAATATGTATTCGTAGAATAGTGGATATGCAGTCCCATAGCGTAGCTTCCGATGCGAGTTCGAATCTGAAGTTGAAATGAAATAAATATTTTTTTGTATTTCTTTATTTATTTTTTGAAAGAACTATATTATAACAAAAATAGAAAATGTATTATTGAAATATTATATGAAAAAGTATTTCTTATGAGATCATTTATTTCACATTTTCATCAATCCTTTCTCTTAAACAGAATTACGATTATTCGACATTGCTTTTTTGCTTCCGTATCTTAGAGGTTTCTACATTTAGCACCGGAAACCCGGGCAGGAATCCCGGGAATTTAAAAAAAATGTCCGAAAAGGAAAATGACCAATTAAATGAACGCACGCATCTATTTAAGACAGAAAATGCATTGAATCCAATCTTCGATTGAACTCTGATAAGTAGAAAAAAAGACACATATCTGGATTTTGGTCACGTAAAATTTAATTAATATGAATCTCCCTAAAGTTTCTTTAAAGTCAGGTTAATTATTTCAACTATTGAATTTCAAATCATCCTTCGAACCTCAATCTCAACCACCATTAAACATGTCGATAACATGATGCAACAGCAACCGTCAATGACTAATTTGATAGCTCTTTCCCAAAAGAAATCACCAAGTACAGAGGGTGGAGGAGGATATGTCATTTGAAGAAAGCTTGCTCAAAAGCTCAGCTTAAAGTGAACCCCACGCGAACGAAGTCGCGGGCATCAGCTAGTAATATGAATAATATTCTACCATAAATAACATTAAAATTATTGTATCTAGTAGTTATCGTTTTTTGGTGGAAAAAGTAACGGTTTCTTATTTATGCCGACGTTTCGGATGCTTTTCAGCAAACGTGGTCGCGATATAAAGTCCTTGGCCGCGAGTCCTAATGTTCTATATTATGACAATATTGACTAACGAGTAACGGTGTTCTCTTGTTGACTTCGATCAACAATATTATGTCAATGCTTGTTGAAGTTATACTTCTTTTGGCGCGTTTGGATGAGAGTGAATTCATGACCTGCGCGCGAACGATGTCCCAAAAAAACGACATGATGAAGTTGGCTACAGAATAGAATTTGATTGATTTTAACATTTTTCTTCGATATTTACTGTAGTTTTGTTTTTTAAAATTTTTCTTCAGATGCCAAAGAAGTATAACTTCTAACGCGTGTACATAAAGTACACAGATAACTTTTTTTTTTAGTATGTTTGATTTACATATTCATGTATTAAATTTTTATTCCATACTATGTTTAAAATGAATTCACTTTCTCCGATTTAACGAGGCATTCAAATATCTGAGTTTGTTTCACTCTTTTTTTTTTTGTTGAATTGCGATCTGATGACGGACTATTCTAAAATTAACTTGCTTATATCAGAGTAACGAAGAGAAAAAAACCAATAATAAAAAATGTATTCATAAAATTATTAGTTGTAAAATAAATTAATGTCAATATTTAAATTATTCTAATTTATTACAGAATTATATATTCATGTTTTATAACATAATTTAAATAAAATACTGTATACCGGATTAAAACGCGATTTATTATTTATATTGTTTAAATTATTTATCCCGACGTTTCGGATGCTTTTCAGCAACCGTGGTCGCGGGAGACTGAAAGATGACAGTTGTCTTATATTTGAAATGTCACAAAGTTGCCATATTTAATTCAATTAAATTAAAAAATAATCTATTAATTTAGGTAACACAATGTACATCTATGAACGTCAATAAAAAATAATACATATTAAATGCTTCTAATTTTACATTTACTACCAGTTCACAAATCAAGGGCGTAGAGCGGACGAGAAGAACTGGCAAGAAACTCGCCGCCACTCTTATTTTCCATACAACCCTTTTTTATTCCCATAGATAGATATATAGATAGATTTTTTTTATATGTATATAAAGCTCTACAATACATGTTGTAAAAACTTTATGCTATTACAATCTAGCCAATTATAATTAATTATTATTAATGACTAATGAGTAATTTACATCTAACTTAAAATACTAAGTATTACTTTACTTAAAAACTAAGATAATGTCTTGTGACTTTTATTAGTGTCCATAATTATTTTCAGAGGCACTTTGTTCATGTGTCCTTATCCTAGCACTATATAGATAGATGATATATAAATAAATAACTAACCAACTTGGTTTACATGCGATTTCACAACTTCTAACGGCAGTAGAACAGCATTGCGAGACTTGTGCATTTTTGTAAATGATTTGTTTCTGATGGAATTTACTATTCTATATTTTCCTTATGTCTAGTCACTTCAGGCAAGAGGCAGTTGTGAGGAACATGGGAATTCTGATCGGATAAAGAACCACCTTTCTTAGATTGAAAAGCCGTGAAGTGCATATTGCACGTTTCAATTACAGTCCATGTGACTTTCTATCTATGACTTTCGAATGTTTGAAATGAAAAATAGGTCAACAGAACATCATGAACTGATGTCCTGTGATTTGATGCCATCAAGTGAGCCTCAAGCTCGTCTGTCAATAAACACTGATACACTCCGTAGCTTAGTGGTTAGCGCGATGCGTTTACTGGAAGTCCTGGGTTCGAATCTCTGGGAAATAAGAAATATTTTTTTTTCGGTTATGCAGGGCATAGAAGGTCGATCATCTACTTGTCTGTAAGGAAAAAAATATCAGTGAAACAGACACAGAAATCGGTTTGCCCCATACCCCACTAGAAGACTCGGGAATTCACATTATGTACAATTTGATTGCTCAATGAATATATACAGGTTTTATAAATTAAATTAACTAAAGGTATAAAATGCTTAGCATGCCCTTTTCATGCAATGATAAAAAGACAAATAATAATGCTCTTTTTTAAATAATTATATATATTTAATCGCAAGAATATATTTAAAAAATATATAATTACGTTAAAGCAAGCCGGGTTTTGGACTTGTATGTAGCGGACATTACAGCGATCTCTTCCAGACTCAGTTCAGCATATAAAATTGTAAAAAGAAAGCTAAGAAAATGGGAAAGCTATTCATGCCAGCCCATCGCCTGCAACTTTATAAGGGGCAAAGTCACATGAGAGTACACGAGAGTTCAGACCATGACTGCGCTTGGAACATATTGTGTTCGTATATATTATAGGTATTTTAACATTATGTATTATCGTTTTAATGATATCAGAAATCTTAATTTATCCTATAATTTTCAATTTATTAATGACTAGCAACACACCCCTTCACATATAAACATTATCTTTCATGTACTCTCTCATCATGTAGAAAATTTACATTTCACTTTTAAATTTTATAGGTCCATTACTTTTTGTGTTTATTCATTACAAACATACAAAAATACAAATCTTTCCTTTTATAATATTAGTGTAGATTGAAATCCAATAAAATTAAGACAAAACAAAGATTGATACTGTAATTTAATTCTTGTGAAATAATTAATTTTGTATACATTTTTTCAATGTAAGATAATTAGCATCCAATTAGCATACCAAAGTAACATTGTATTTAACCACATTACAAACATTTAGACTGGCTCGTTGGCGTATTGGATCTTGTGTTCCGATGGGTTGAGGGTTCGAATCCCGGCGATGTTTAAAATGGGTTCGAGGAAATACCGATTGGGTAAGAATCATATGCATTTAAGAATATAAAAATATATACCAAGTGAAAAGCAAATATTCCGCGTATCGGTTTTAGTCTATGGATTTCAGGATACTTTAAGTTAACTTTCAATTGGGAGCCTTATCGTTAAGAGGGCCCTTCCCGGTTCGACTATCGTCAACGCGAGCATGGTTGAAAAGCTTTTTGTTTCATGCAGCGCATACCTCTACCGCTAACGAGTGAGTGAGAACGCGATAACATTGAACGAAAAATAGTGTGCGGAAATTTCATAAAACTTGTTCTAGGAAATACGTGTTTTTCAGTAGTCTTTACAAGTTTATGAAATATTTTTTTGGAATTTAGAATCTCCATTATATTTGCAAGGTTTCTATCATAACAAAATATTTACTTTCACAATTTATGAGTACATTATGAACGCCCAAAGTTCAGGTATTTTTTTTGCAAAAAAGCTGATTTTTGGAGGCTTATACTGAATTTTTTTCTGAAAATTTTGAGATTTTGTTTCGATAGAAACCTAGATATAGTGCACGAGATACCTATTAGTTCAAAAGTTTCAAAGAAAAATCGGTTACATCGCCATAATCACGTACGAGCTTTTGTATGGAAAGTAAGACGGGTTGGGCCCACTTAAGGGCCTATGTCGATGAGGCTCGCAGGCCGACAAATCGCTCTATTGAATGTGAGCGAGCGAGATTGAAATATTTACTTGAGACATGTAAAAAAAAGAGATAGCTTTAGCTTGAACGCGCTCGGAATAAAACAACGTATGTGCCAAAACTAATTAATTTCATAACTATATAATACTTTATTTGATCAAAAAACGGTTTTGAGGAATCTTAAAAACATTTATTCTACGACCTTTAAAATAAATTAAATTAAATAACTCTTTGCCGTTATGCCTTGGGATCCAAAAAAGTGTAAAAATAGATATAACTTCACATTTATTTTCTATCGAGAAAATTTCATTGAAACATGTTTTCCTTTTGAGCGACACTGCGAAATATAGTCAAAAAACAAATTCCAAAATTTCATATCAATAATCCACAGCCTGAACAAGTTACACGTAATAGAAAAACCGCATTTTTCTCAACATATCCTCTTAATTGAGATTCTATAGCTAAGGTACACTACTGGTAGAACACCTACCTTGTGCTCCGATGTGTCACGGGTTCGAATTCCACCGGGACGACATGCTTGTAATTTTCTGACCTCATGTCATCCCCATGTCTGGTTATTTTGGGCATTAAACGGGAGGGAGGAATATCGAAATTTCCACCGGGTAACGAACCACCGTTCATAGATGGAAAAACTGTGTTCGGTTTCAGTCTATGGATTTCCGAATGCTCGAAGTAAAAATTAGGTCAACAGCGCATTATTGACTGATGTTCTGTGGCTGAGGTGTCACCTACCATCAAGTGAGCCTCATGCTCGTCTGGCGATATCTAACATAAAAAAAAACATTAACTGCTTCTACTGCAAAGGGATAAACGTCAGAAAGATGGTGTTTGATGGTGACCTCTAAACACAGACAGCTGAAGCTAATTTTGCAATTAAGACACATGTTATAGGTCCACACTTCCAGACGTGTACTTTTCAACACAATGCTCGCCTATTGTTTGGACACTTGTCAATGGCCTAATTTAACATATTAACATCGAATTAATTTAATCCAATGTCATTACTTCTTACGCAAAGAGCAAGGTAGTTTATTGGCCTCTTATTGGAGTTACGAAGAACTTACCCGTATTAAAATAACAAACCCGCATTAGCCCCTTGTTATTGCACCCTTGCTATATTGGGTACCCTTGGATATCGACAGATGAGCATGAGGTTCACTTGATGGTAGGTGATACCCCAGCCACAGAACATCAGTCAATGATGCGCTGTCGATCTACTTTTTACTTCGAGCATTCGGAAATCGATAGACACCGAATGTGCAATTCATGGTGTTTTTATTTATGAATAGTGGAACGTTATCCGGTCGGAATTTCGATATTCCACCCACCAGTTTAATACCAGAAGTGACCAGACCTGGGGAAAACATGCTTATAGAAACTTATAAACATGTCGTCTGGACGGGATTCGAACCAGCGACCCATCGGAGCGCAAGGTAGGTGGTAGGTAAAACTTGATTAAACGTTTATATATTAAAGAAAAAATAGAGCATTTTGAAACGCAAGTATCACTGAATATCTATTAAAATGTGTGAGGTTCACTTGATGGCAGGTTACACCCCACAGAACATCAGTCAATGATGCGCTGTCGACCCAATTTTTACATCGAGCTTTCGGAAATCCATAGACTGAAACCGAAACGCGCAAATTGCACTTCACGGTTTTTCCATCAATGAACTGTGGTTCCTTACCCGGTCGGAATTTAGATATTCCTCCCACCCGATCAATGCCCGAGGTTACCAGACGTGGGGAAAACATGCTTATAGAAAATTATAAGCATGTGCTCCCAGTGGGATTCGAACCCACGACCCATCGATGCGCTCGGCAGGTGTTCTACCGAACGTGCCAACGAGCCCATCAAAATGTTGCTTGTATTAATTAATAACTTGTGAAATAAAAAATTGCACCATTAATGATTAACAATAAATATTAAACATGAAAACGATTTAAAATCTACTTTTGTTCTTGAAATGTATCAATAAATCGCGAATACAATGTGCTCAGCATATTAACAATCTTTAAGACAAATACTGCCAAAAATCGTAAGGTCAGTGAGCCTCTGTTACTATTACCGTGTGATCATCAATGTTTAGCATCATACCTTTCCCCAATTTACAATATTTTATTAAAGTACATAGTAACGTAGTACAAGGGCGGATCTAGCTTTGGCGCCAGGAGGGGGTCACCTAGTCGTGGTCAAGTCAAGAACTTATAATTTAATTTTGATAACAATAGATACAAGTAAAAAGTAGGTATTTTATTAATGTATGTAAGTACTGTACTTTAAAATATTTATTCTTTATTGTACACTTGAAAATCTTAACATATAATAACTTGTACATATACACGTACATATTGCCATCTTTTATTGAAGACATCCAGAGGAGCACAAACATTTGCTATCATATAAAGATACTAGCGCCCCGCCCCGGCTTCGCACGGGTCAAGATTTTTTGACAATAAAGCAGGGGTTGTATGTATTTTTGAATGCCACATTATAAAAAAATAAAAACTAAAAATTCCGTCCAAAAATTAAAAAAAAAAATTTAAGGGTGAACAACCCTTATCACTTAGGGGGATGAAAAATAGATGTTGTCCGATTCTCAGACCTACCCAATATGCACACAAAATTTCATTAATAGTAACACGCCCCGGCTTCGCACAGGTACTATACACAAAAAATATAGCCTTTGTTACTCGTTGATAATTTAGCTTTCTATTGGTGAAAGAATTTTTAAAATCGGTCGGGTAGTTCTTGAGTTTATCGCAAACAGACAGATATACGCCTGTCTCCTAAGATATTGATTTAATTTATTTGGAGTAAAAGATTATAATAATGTGCATGAAATGCTAAATGTAAATTGATAAAATAAATTAATATTTAAGGAAATAGCAAAAAGGTTAGTCGACATCACAGGAGACCGAAGAGCTGGCAGCTACCTCGGACAAAGAGTTAGTCTTGCCATTCAAAGGGGGAACGCTGCCAGTATCTTCGGAACCTTGCCTAAAGGGACCCCTTTTATTAATATATTTTAGGTTTTATAGTATATATTTTAAGGTTTTTAGTTTTAGGTTCTTTAATCACTTGTAATATAATTATGTAATATTTTCGAAACTTAAAATATAAATTAACAATTAATAAATATAGGAAGAAACACCGCCAGGAAAAGGGGCATAATATTGTAGTAATTGATAAGGATTAATACTCTATCCATCTAAATAGCATTCCAATTACCGCATAATACGAGACCATTTTCTTTAGATAGAATGGATTTAGTAGTATCCTTAATATATATATATATATATATATATATATATATATATATATATATATATTAGGGTTTCCGTTATTTCCCAAATTGGATTTTGTTCTGCGAACGCCCCTCAAATTTTTAGGTTATGACCTAAAAAAAAATATCCGACCCAAACCAGCCCTTAATATTCACATTAACCCGTGCCTGAATCATAATACATTTCCCATTTAAATAACATGGGATTTTTGCACTTTTTGCAGTTATTTTTTTTCCACCGAAACAAATGTAGCTTGACAGCTGTTTTTTGTAGGAAATTTAACGCTCTTCAAAAAAGATCTGAATGCTTTTTGCGATAAAACGGTTGCGGTTTAAAAGTTATTCAACGATAAAGTTGTATTCATAAAAATAAATTAAATATTATTATTATATTATATTATTTAATTTTGTTAAATTCATCATGTTCCTATTTTTTATTTACTATCACTTTTTGTTTGCAATAAAATTATAAAGTAACTCTAATAAGCCGTACATAAACGTGATTCTACATAAAATTTAAGTGTTAAACAGCTGTCAAAGTATTTTTAGCTAAATTTGTTTCGGTGGAAAAAAATTAACTGCAAAAAGTGCAAAAATCCCATGTTATTTAAATGGGAAATGTATTATGATTCAGGCACGGGTTAATGTGAATATTAAGGGCTGGTTTGGGTCGGATATTTTTTTTAGGTCATAACCTAAAAATTTGAGGGGCGTTCGCAGAACAAAATCCAATTTGGGAAATAACGGACACCCTAATATATATATATATTCTATCTCAGACAATATATCTATAGTATAGGAATATCCCACCATGCATTGTTTTAATATACCTATCTCAAAGGGATTAGGCAGCGTTTTTGATGAAAGCTCCCAGGCAGCTTGACTTTTTCCAAGACCTCCAACAATTATCGTTATATTTCAACCAATTTACACAAAACCTTGACAAATTATATACTAAAACCTTCCTCATGAACCACTATACATATGAGTGAAAACCTCATGTAAATCTGTTCAGTAGTTTTTGAGTTTATCGCGAACAAACAGACATTAGTTTTATAAAATTACGTAGTGACAAATTTTCACGCAGACTCCAGCGATTTAATCTTTGTTTTTGGAGTATTGTTGAATAATTTGTTGAATAATTAACTTTAATTTTCCTTAAATATTTAAATTAAATAATTTTACTTAAATATTTTTGAATTTATGTGTCCTTATATAATAAAAATATATAATTATCTTCTCATTAAATGGTTTTTATGTGCACATTATACGTCAGAAACTAGAAATAACAAATTTGTTTTTAAATTGTTCACTTTATTATTAAACAAACTCGTGTTAGTTACACCATACTCAAGAACGGCTGCACCAATATTAATGATATCTTATTTGTTGGATTCCACTAAGTCCCGAATAACAGAATAACTATTAAAATATCGGAAAAATCATGAATAAAATATGCAGAAATCCGCCATCTTCTGCAATTGATAGCTAACGTCACGCACGCTTATTGCTTATTTTATAATAGAAGTGGGAAAATAGCATAATTCAAATCTAGGATTATTTTTTTGAAGCCAGAATGTTTGCTTCAAAAAAATATTTCTGGCAGGCCTTCTGTTGGGTCCGCTAGTCTATCATAAAATAACAATTGAGAAAAACCTTTAATTTAACATAAGTGTATAAGATATTTAATACAAAATTAAACAATCCCGTATTAAACAAGTTAAAAACCGATGATGGAACAGTAATCACATCTGCGCCGGATATTCAAAAGGAGATTGAAAAGTTCTTCTGTAGACTATACACCTCTCGCAGTCCAAAACCAAAAGTGAGCCAAGACCCAAGAGCCACGCTTACACGCCATTACACAGAAGAACTACCAGATATCAGCATCGATGAAATCGGTTTGGCTCTCGAGCAATTGAAAGATGGTAAGGCCCCTGGATCAGATGGAATAACAACTGAACTCTTGAAAGCAGGAGGAACATCTGTCCTAGAACCACTCGCTAAAATTTTCAACACTGTTATCGAGAACGGTCTAACCCCTGCTGAATGGAGCAAGAGTATCGTAATTCTATTTCACAAAAAAGGAGATAAAACCCTTCTTCAAAACTATCGCCCCATTTCACTTCTAAGTCACATTTATAAGCTGTTTTCTAAAGTCATCATGAATCGCTTGTCGAGAAGACTAGATGAATTTCAACCACGTGAACAGGCGGGTTTTCGAAGAGGGTTTAGCACTATCGATCATATACATACTGTAAGACAAATTATTCAGAAGACTGAAGAATACAACCGGCCTCTATGTCTTGCATTCATAGATTACGAAAAAGCTTTCGACTCCATTGAAACCTGGGCTGTACTAGAATCTTTACAACGATGCCAAGCCGATTGGCGATACATACAGGTGCTTAGGAACATTTACCAGGTCGCAAATATGTCTATACAAGTACATAATGTAAAAACAAAACCTATTCGTTTAGAAAGAGGTGTTAGACAAGGAGATGTATTGTCACCAAAACTCTTTACGAACGCACTGGAGGATGTATTTAAGACCTTAGACTGGAAAACTGAGGGCATAAACATTAACGGAGAACATATGTCTCACCTTCGTTTCGCTGATGATATCGTGCTCATCGCGGAATCCTTTGAAGACCTTCAACATATGCTGAACAGTTTGGTTGAAGCCTCTCACAGCGTGGGGCTCAAAGTAAATATTGGCAAGACTAAGGTGATGTACAATAACCACGTAGCTCCTGGGCGTGTAACGGTGGATGGAATTACTCTTGAGGTTGTCGAAAGTTATAACTACCTTGGGCAGATTATGCAAATGGGTAAAAACAACCTCGATAGGGAAATCGATAGAAGAATCCAATTGGGCTGGGCAGCTTTTGGAAAGCTACGGCATATATTTTCTTCGCCTATACCACAATGTCTGAAGACCAAAGTCTTTGATCAGTGCATTCTGCCTGTTCTTACATATAGCGCAGAGACGTGGACTCTAACGTTTCGATTGCTGAACAAGCTCAGGGTAGCCCAGCGCGCTATGGAGAGAGCCATGCTCGGGGTTTCTCTCAGGGATAAGATTAGAAATAATATTATCCGTGAGAGAACTAAAGTCACCGACGTGGCTTTCAAAGTGAGTAGACTGAAGTGGCAGTGGGCTGGGCATATTGCCCGAAATGCTGAAAACAGGTGGAGTCGAAGTATTGTACAGTGGAGGCCACGCCTTGGTAGCCGCAGTGTGGGAAGACCGCCTGCACGCTGGAGTGACGATCTTCGAAAAGTGGCGGGAAGACATTGGATGCGAAGAGCAGGGGACAGAAGAAAATGGCGCGCTTTAGGAGAGGCCTACGTCCAGCAGTGGATGCATACAGGCTGAAGAAGAACATAAGTGTATGTGAGCACAGGATAGTAATAAAAACGTAATTCTTTCGTTAAAAAAGAAGAAAATACTATTTAGAAAGGAAAATTGAGTTTTTTGGTAGTCTATTTGTTGTTAGTTTACAGGACAGGCTCGTTGGCGCGTTCGGTAGAACATCTACCTTGCGTATCTATGGATCGTGGGTTCGAATCCCACCGGGACGACATGTTTATTATTTTCTTTATGCATGTCTTCCCTACGTCTGGTAACTTCAGGCATTGATCGGGTGGGAGGAATATCTAAATTCAAATTCAAAAATCATTTATTCATTTAGGTAACACAATGTACACTTATGGACGTCGATAAAAAATATATATTAAATGCTTCTAATTTTACATTTACTGCCAGTTCTCAAGGGCGTAGAGCGGACGAGAAGAACTGGCAAAAACTCCCCAACAAATTCAAATTCAAATTCAAAAATCATTTATTCATTTAGGTAACACAATGTACACTTATGAACGTCAATAAAAAATACATATTAAATGCTTCTAATTTTACATTTACTGCCAGTTCTCAAATCAAGGGCGTAGAGCGGACGAGAAGAACTGGCAAGAAACTCGCCGCCACTCTTTTTAATCGCCAAGTTTTTGTTTTACAAATGTTTTGTAAGGAGCTGCAACCATTACACCATGTTCTACATGACATCTTTAAGTAATTAACTATAATAATCGAAAAATATATATATAAACGAAAAAATAAAAATAAAAACAAAGATTTGTCCTCTATCAGCAGAATGTATGGTGAAATAGGAGCACTCACTTACATTCTCGTGGGAACAACACGCAAATACATAGACGAAATAACTAATATCACCGCATTGGTCAGGTCGAACTTGAATTCGTGTAATTCAAGTTCGACCTGACCAACACTCTTTTTAATCCCAAGTTTTTGTTTTACAAATGTTTTGTAAGGAGCTGCAACCATTACACCATGTTCCACATGACATCTTTAAGTAATTAACTATAATAATCAAAAAATATATATAAACGAAAAAATAAATAAAAACAAAGATTTGTCCTCTATCAGCAGTAAGTATTAAATTCCGACCGGGTAACGAACCACCGTTCATAGATGGAAAAACCGCATATTGCGTGTTTCGGTTTCAGTCTATGGATTGCCGAATGCTCGAAGTAAAAATGAGGTTGACAGCGCATCATTGACTGATGTTCTGTGGCTGGGGTATCACCTACCATCAAGTGAACCTCACGCTAGTCTGTCGATATCTGACATGAAAAAAAATATATCTATGTTATCAAACAAGGACACCACAGTGACTCTGACCATTAACTGCCTGTTTTGATCTTGCTGTTGATTTCCAATTGTGCCGGCTTGTGCTTATCCTCCTATATTGTTTCAGAGGTAAGATATTTTTGTAAGTACATAATTCATAACAAGTTGCTATACCGAAGTGAAAACTATGAATATCTTAAATATGCTTACATTCTATATTGTGCTATATTTATACGCTGTTTGTTTTCCATGTACAATAAAATAAAATAACAGTTCTCAAAGGTTATATGGATTACAAACGAAATATTCATGAGATCTGTCATTGTACTCACAAAGTTCAATATGGTTACTTTTAAAACACTTGCCAGTAACATTTTAAGTTAATCAATGGCTTTTTAAACTAAGGTTGTGTCTTACGATTGAGCCCTTCCTGCTTGCACTACTAGCAAACTCTGTTTATTAGCTATAATAGGTCGACAGCTCATCATTGACTGATGTTGTGTGGCAAAGGTATCACCTAACATCAAGTGAACCTCATGCTCGTCTGTCGATGGCAAACTTAAAAACGTAAACGTATAAACTGCCTCCGTGTGGCAATGGTATGCGCGTAATTAAATGATTTATGCAATATAAAAACGAATCATAAAACATTTAAAAGCAAAAACAGAAACATACAATGTGTTAAAACGTATCCTTTCATTTAATCGCAATCTAAGTACGGTATTTCTTTCGCCGTTCGCTGTCAAGTTCTTACTTAAGAGGAATCACTAAGGGCGAGAGAATTGAATACCTAATATCTATTTGTAAAATCTATTGCTGTCGCGCAGTGCCCGAACAACCCGAAAGAGACAACTGCAGCTTGGACCGAAAATACCTATCAAAAGTACGTAAAATCAACGTTTCGTAGTCCCCTGATTCCTTCTCCAAAATTTGACTGATTTAACTACTTTTTCATCAAAAATTAAAGAAAGGCTTTGGCCGTGTTCCTATGTTTTCTTTTTTTTATTTAATCGAATTAAATTTGTTTTCTGGATGTTTGATCACAGCGTAAAATCTGGCAATTTTTTTAGGTTTTTGAAGGTTCATAACTCTTTAAATCATTAATTTATGAAAAAAAGTAAAACATAGGGACATGCAAATAATGGCCATATATTTTTGGAAAAAGATATATTTCTCTACTGGTATTATCCAGGGAGGAAACAGGGGAATACGTTTGTATGGAAATACGGCCCTTGTGTTTCCTCTTAACACCGAAAATTCTGGGTTCGACTCCGTGGGAAACAAGATTAAAAGATTTTTGACTGGCTCGTTGGCGCGTTTGATGAAACACCTTCCTTGCGTTCCGATGGGTTGTGGATTGGAATCCCGATATTTACATAAGAATAAGTAAGATAATAATAAAACTAGAAATTAAATTTTCATAAACTAAAATACACGCGTACGAAGTTGCGGGTAGCAGCTTGTATTCAAATACTAAGAAAAACTTCAAAATTACTGTATGAACTTGAATTTACACTGAATACATCGACATAAATAAGAATCTTTAGGTATGTTAACTACAAATCTTGATAAGTCGCGACACGGTGCGGATGTTCATAAATATAGCTAGTAAATTGATTCTTACATTTTAAGTTCTTTTTTAATTTTTTAAAGTAAGGTACTAATGTGTCAATGATCTGTGAATTTAACTGAAAACGTAAGTTATTGGTTATTTTTATTAATCTTTTTTTTAGCGTATTAATATTATAACATTTGAAACAAATTAACAAAGTACCAAAAATCGCGGGGTAAATATTTATAACAATGTAGCTATGTATTCTGGTTTTATTGTTACGTTAAATGTAAGTTTTTTTTTAATGTCACTTGAATTTAAGAAGCGCAAACTTATTAGTTCATCATAAAGCAGGGCAGATTTTTTTACGAATTTTGATCAAAGTTTAGCCTTGCTTAGTTAATTCATTATTTTAAACATTTTCAGAAATTTTAAGGATTATTTTTTTATGTATTTTTACTTAACAACGAGTACGCCTTGGCTTCGCACGGATGAAATTAGATGTGCTATATATAAACAATAGCCTATGTTACTCGCTGATAATGTAGCTTTCTATTGGTAAAATAATTTTTAAAATCGGTATTTTTTGAGTTAAACCGTAACAAACAAACAAACATATATTTCCTCTTTATAATATTAGTATAGAATTATACATAATTTTACAAAGGACTGATAACATTATAATTAAAAGTACAAAAGGTAACTTTATCGCTATAATTCAGCAATATCCAGGCCACAAGTTAGAATTACAATAATTGAAAAAGGAAAAGGGTGGGCGCGAAAGTTGATGAAATTATCTACTCCCTATAAATTAACAAACATGAAAACTATAACTGATTATACCTTATTATTACCTTTCATTAATATCGATACAATTTAAATAAATACCCACGATGATTTTATGACATTCATTAGTACAAACTTTTGCATAGAAACAGTCCATAGCAATACCACAGCGCTTGTACCATTAAGTCTTGGAGCAATATTATTGTCAGCATACTTTACAAAAGAACGTAAGCGTGCGATATAATGTACGTACATACTTACATACATATTCATCACGCCTTTTTTCATTGGCATATGTAGAGATCACGGAATGCCATATGCTCCGATCTTTGCGTTTTGCTTCTTCCATATTCATCAATGCTTTCATACACGCTTGTCGGTTTTGACTTTTGACCTGGCCCTTTTAAAGAACGTCCCCGATCTGATCGAGGTACGTACTAGGCAAAGTCGACCATTCCCGACTCTACCATTCACTGTGTGTATTGCTTTATCACGTCTTATCGTCAATATGCTTTAAGAGTAGGTATGGCCTGATAATCTTTTAGTTAGGCTAGCAAAATTTCTATATGATCAGCGATATTAATAGCGATAATTATACCATAAGAAACATCAAGGACCGCGTCTGCCACCATGCGCTGCGCTTCAATTGAAAGGTTAAAAAAATGTGGGTCTGAAATCATTTACATATGTGGGTCACTGAGGCTAGTGGATTTGTGCCAAAGACCTCTTTTTTTTTGCAACAAATTTAGCAACCACGGTTGCTGAAAAGCATCCGAAACATCGGGATAAATAATTTAAACAATATAAATAATAAATCGCGTTTTAATCCGGTATACAGTATTTTATTTAAATGTGTGATACTCGCGTTAATAAAAGACAATATAGTTGCACCAAATCGATTCGTATTGATTTAAACTTCAATCCATATGAATGAGGAACGTGTGCAAATCATATACCAAAATACTCGCAATTTTACTTGCTATAGATTTTTCGTCTCCCGTAGTAAATAACTGCTTAGTCCTACAACGATATACATTTTATATAACAGTTGGTAATAGTAATATATTATACTAAATTTTCACGTTATCAGAAATATTGATCAAGATAAGAGTGTATTGTATTTCTACTGTATTGCATTGATAAGGTAAAATATGTTACTGTGACGACAAAGGTCTAAAAGGTGAGGCTTTTTTCCGATTTGATTCGAGTTTACGAGTTATTCTCTACTTTAATCGCCTCGATTTCATGCAAATAATAGTAATAATATGAGTCATAAAATCACGAAGTTATTAAAAATTGATTATGTTTTAATGACACCTACATCAATTTGCTATTATTCGTACTAGTTATTACGTATCAACCAATTAATTTATATTAACTTCACGACACTATAAAAATATTAACTTCATACAATGTTAGGTATAGTACCGTTATGTCAAGTATCATTCATTTCGTCTTCTTTATGTTAATAGCTTATTAGATGGCCCTGTATTCGATTCCCAGGTAAAAATAAAGTTATGGATAATCGAGCAAAGATCTCTAATAAACTTTTTAGGCGCGTTGGTTCGAATCCCACCGGATTTCACATATTGTATTTGACGGAATTTTCTATAAACATCAAACAGATATATAAGAGAAAGATAATGTATAAATATATCGATGTGTAACGGCCTATATTTCGTAACCGACATATTTAGAGAAAATTAGTTAAATATACAGTTCGATACAGTTTGTCATTCTGAATTGTGATTTTCCCTAAAAATACCGGTTACGAATTATAGGATGTTAACCCATATTTTACTAACATATATACATTAAATTATATATAAATTATCTAAACAGCCCATTTTTTGCAAATATACTCCGAAACAATTAAACAAAGCATTCAAATTAATATATGCTGCATTCAAATAAGATATTATGATGAATATCCTCCAACGTACCACAAATATCACAATTGTATGATGATTTAGGTATTACTAAAAATGCAAATTTGTTTAGAAGCAAGTTTCCAGAGTCAGTCAGTCAATCTTTCTTAAAATATGAAATCACTTCAAATTGCATACAAATGACACGTTGACGATACAAATACTTATTTAAACAAAGTTCTGAAACCTAAACCCGCAATATGCACTTGATGATTTCTGCATCTATGAACGGTGGTTCGTTACCCGGTCGGAATTTCTATATTCCTCCCACCAGATCAACGCTCGATGTTACTAGAAATGGGGAAAACAGAAAATTTTAAACATGTCTTCCCGGTGGAATTCGAACCCACGACCCATCGATGTGCACGATAGGTGCCCGGAAGGTTTTACCTATATATACCCTTAACTGTTGAATTTAACTCAAAATTATTCAGCCAGTTATAATATGATTTGTTCATATATAAATGAAATGAAATTATATACTTTTTGAATGTTAGATATCGATAGACAAGCATGAGGTTCTCTTGATGATAGGTGATACCCCAGCCGAAAATCAGTCAATGATGCGCTGTCGACCTACTTTTTACTTCGAGCATTCGGAAATCCATAGACTGAGATCGCAATGCGCAAAGAAATAGTCATTATATATGAATTTTTGTCTTTTAGAAAGTACGCAATCCTAATGACTTACTAAATTAATAGCAATCAGTTCAAATTGATTTCTGATAATAGCAGTGTCTCTATAGGTGTTGACTCGCTGTTCAAATCAGTACTGGATCATGTTAGAGAATTAATTACTAATTATTACTGTTATTTATAGTGGTTTTTTGGAAGGGAAAGTGTTTGGGAGCAGGAAAGTTACGAGGTAAAAGTTTATTTAGTTTTTTTTTATATGTTAGATATCGACAGACGAGCATGAGGTCCACTTGATAGTAGGTGATACCTCAGCCACAGAACATCAATCAATGATTGCAATTATAAAGAGTAAAGTTGTTACACATTACTTAAACATAAGTTAAGATATAAAATTTCTAATACCTAAAAGCAAACCTGGGACAAAACTTGTTAAACATATCGGAACTGGCGGGAATAGGACCCACAACCCAACAGTATGCAAGCAAGATATTTCTTGCACACACAATGCCAACGAGCCATGACTTTTTTTACAATGTTGAAATAACAGGAACTATAAATTTTGAATGAAGTAAAAATATAGGTATAATAAAAGGCATGGGGCAGACATTTCTATATCCGTTTCACTGACCATTGTTCTATACAGGCAAGTGATCAAGTAAGTTATCTGAACTCTGCCCAAACGAAAGGCATTATTTATTGATGAGATTCAAAACCGGAACATCTACTGCTAAACCCAATATGTATACCACGAAGCCACAGACGGTCAATAGATTTTATATGCACAATATTAATTAGTCAAAAAAATCTGTCAATTTCCAAAAAAATGGCGATCGTCATACTACAAGTGCTTTACTTAATATAATTATTCAAATGTAATGTACATTAATTAACTTCTCAGCACTTTAAAGTTTTGTTTGTATTTAAATTAAGAATACTTTGCCAAATTCAAAAACTATTTGCATTTGAATTATCAACTTAGCAAATTTTATGAAAACCAGCAAACATTTCAAGGTCCATAAACCAGATAGGTTCTCTAAAATTTTTAATTATACTTAAATAACTGTATTTATAAAATTAAATTTATGTTTTAGTGTTATTCGTTTTGAAAAGCATTTATTTTATTTTGAATATATCTTTTTAATTTTAATTTGTAATTATTTTACTTGTTCTGCACCTCCTTGATTTTTTTTAAATGTATGCAGCATTTTCTCCAGTCCGGGTTGTCTGGAAGAAATAGCTGTATTAGCTATAAGACCACCTTTTTTACACTCTCTAATGCTGATTTGTTTATATAAAAACTTTTTATTTTGTGTGCAATAAAGTATTTACTTACTTACTTAAATGATAAAAATATTTTTATATAAGTATTTTTATGTGGTATATGGTGTAAAAAAATATGAAAAAATGAAAAATCATATAATTAATTGAATTAAATTAATCATAAGTTTTTACATAAAATTTGACCGTTGTTACTCGCTGATAATGTAGCTTTCTATTGGTGTAAAAAAAAATATAATCGGTCTAGTATTTCACAAACAAATCTTTCCTGTTTATAATATTAGTATAGATATAAATTAAACATATGTTATATTGATATGGTTACTATAAAACGTTGTTTGCTAACTAACATGGTATCAATTTATTACAAAATGGTTGGATATCTGCTCCCATAGATAGTGAGGACTGAATTAACCGACTTGGTTAGATATCACAACTTTTTACGGCAGAAGACCTGCGTTTTTTGTACATGTTATGTTTTTGATGGAATCTATCTATTTACAATTATATATACATATATATAAAATCCCTCATATATGTAGATATTTTTTACTATTTTTTTTTATTTGTACATTTACTGTATAACCAATTTTTTATACAATATAGAATAATAATTAAATAATACTGAGTACATAATGAATATATATAATAATAAAAATGATTTCTTATATCTTAACTAATTATAATTATCAACAATGCCATGCCATGCCATGCTTTGCGGCATGGCTCCCAGTATATTGGCACATTGGAGCCCAATGGTGCCTACATATTGGATGCCAACTTCACCACTCAGGGCGAATATAGACATATTATAATTTGTCAAGTTTTGGTTGAAATATAACGATAATTGTTGGAAGTGTCTGAAAAAGTCAAGCCGCCTGGGAGCTTTCATCGAAAACGTTGCCTAATACTTTTAAGATATAACAAAACAATGCATAGTGGGATATTCCTCTTTTATAGGTCTAAAAAAATGTCCGCGATAGCATATATTATCTGGCTTAAAAGATTTAAGGATAGCTTACTATACCCATTCTATCTTCTGAAAAAAATGGTCACGTATAACGCAGTAATTAGAATGCTATTTAGACGGATATAGTAGATTGATCCTTATCAATTTAAATACGTTACCATAAGCATTTCATGCGCATTAGTATAATCTCTTATACCACATAATTTAAATGAATATCTTAGGAGATATCGCATCTTTTAAAGCGCGTGATTGTACAACAGACAAAACATGTTTGTCATAATATAGTATGTTCTACCCGTGAGGAGCTGGGGCGTTTTGCTAGTTATTTATAATTGGATCATTTGTTGCAGGTTCAAAAACTAAAATGAGCGCCACTTTCAATTTAAGATTTCCCGAATGGGACCTCGCAAAAGGCGAATGTAAGTATACATAAGTATATCATTTGTTGGAAAGTCCAGTCACAGGTAAAATGATGAGTAAGATATAGGTACTATGTGATAAGGAGGGATGAAAGTCATTTAACAAGAATTTTGAGCATGGATGGGGACGGATAAAACCTTAAACCTTAGATTAATAATTGGTCTCCGCGCGCAGAAAACAGGTTCCTGAATGCGGCAACTCAATATTGTAGTGTGTGTAAAACACTGAGATTTTAGGGATATATATTATTTTACTGTGAAATTTATGACGATTTATACAATACTTACTGATGGTATGTGATGCCAGTATCTTTCTTGTTTCTTGTAGTATTATTTTTATTTTTATAGTTTGACTACGCAAACCGGCATTTTGCTTCGGTGGTGCGCCGAATACGGCGTAGTATTTGTTGCCGCATTTTTCAAGCCGCCGACGGTATCTAGTCGTAGCGCGCGGAGACCAATTATATTAATCTAAGCCTAAAACCATACAAAATCAAATCTTCTTTACCATAGCACTCCGTATATGCCTTTTTCTATAGTCATGATGACTTTTTACTGTTTATTTTGATTTCTATTCTCGATTTTTTTATTTTAGGTTAATATAAGTCTTAAGTGTATTTTTTGGTTGATGCTGCAGAATTAGTGAGGTTCTGAATACTTAAGGTTTTGCATGTTGCACTATGTCAGTTATGTTGGAACAACAGACCCTGATTAGCCATTTAGTAGGTATACATACATACAAAATATTTTCTATCTTTCTATTTTGACAATTTTAAATTATATAGAGTATAATTATATTATATTGTCTTTTATCGCGAGTATCACACAATTAAATAAAATACTTTATTTTACTGACAGACTGCCTGAGACCACGATTGCTGAAAAGCATCCGAAACGTCGGCATAAAAAATAAATCGCGTTTTAATCCGGTATAAAGTATTTTATTTAAATAGTGTATAATGTACTCATTTAGCACAGGCTTTCTCATTTATTATTTTATTGTATAATTAATTTAATAGTTCAATTACGTTAATTTTATTAGTTAGTCTTCTATTTTGTTTACTTTAATTTGTAATGTTTATGTTGATTGGAATAGCCCAGCTGTCCAGTAGTGTGGGAGCTAGACAAATATGTATTATGAAATGTGTTTTTGGGACAAATAAATCTTTTCAATCTTCGACCTTAATTCTTATTCAAAACAATTTTTCATAGATCAACCACGAGATTTACTAATGGTCTCACCACTATTGATGACGGCATTTTGTATGCTTACATGAGTACAATTAACTGTGAAGCATAAATAACTCGTCATTATCCTATACAAATAATAAATAACTCATGCGCACATATCTCTATTGACCAAACATTGTATTCGAAGTATGACTTTGTAAACAACATTATGTGTGTAAGACACCTAAGTGTAAAAATCGTTAATAAAATCACAATACAATTTATTTCCTATTAAACAGTTACATTGAAGAGCATTGCAACTCACGAGTAGTAAATACTAGCGACCCGCCCCGGCTTCGCACCGGTGCAATGCTGATACTAAATACACTACAGAAAAACTGTTATTATTATACATATAAACCTTCCTCTTGAATCACTCTATCTAATAAAAAAAACCGCATCAAAATCCGTTGCGTAGTTTCAAAGATTTAAGCATACCAAGGGACAGAGAAAGCGACTTTGTTTTATACTATGTAGAGATTGGGGGTAGAGTATGGGGGGGTAATGGGGGAGAACGGATTTAACATCTTTCCGGCCCCAACTGTCAACCTCACCTGCACGCGCGGACAACACATCATCCGCGGCGGTATTCCTATACCGTGGTCCCCCTGCTAGATAACAGACGAGGCAATGGCGACCGAGCAGTGGCGGTATAACCACATTCCTGACCAGAGGTCAGAAGAGGTTACAGCGGCCTTGGGGTTCAAATAACCCCTAAAAGAACTGGCGCAGAAGGCAACGGGAAACCACTGCAGCTAATCTCCCGAGAAAATCGTTATGAAAGTAGACACAAGAGAATCACGACTGCCATGCGAACCGCCTAGCCAGCGGCGCCGCGCCGCGTCCGGGGCGAGCGGTGGGAAATGGACTACCGGCCATGTTGGAGTAAGAGACCAGGCTCCACGTGGAAATAATGCTACTGGAAACTCCGTCAAGTTGCGAAAAATCCAGAAGATAGGCACGTGGAATGTTCGCGGGTTGCTAAAGCCCGGTAAACTTAATATCGTGGAGAGGGAAGTCACCAGATGTGGTTTATCCATTTGCGGTCTTACAGAAACGCACTGGAGAAACAACGGGCACTTCTTTACCGACGCCCATGCTGTTTACTTTTCCAGTAGCGATGACAGTAGCCAAAACGGAGTAGCGATTCTAATTCCTAAGCATCAGAATAACAGTGTGATAGGGTATGAGGCAGTCAGCGACCGCATTATGTCTATGAAGCTCAAAGCGTCACCTGTAAACTTGAACCTAATACAGGCATATGCTCCTACTAGTGAAGCTCTACCCCTCGTACTGGAGAGTTTTTACCAAGATTTACAAGCAACAATTGCCAAAATCCCCAATAGAGAGTTACTTATAATAATGGGTGATTTCAACGCAAAAATTGGCGCAAACTCTGCCCAGTACAGCAAATCTGTGGGAAACTTCGGACTTGGGATACGTAACGAAAGAGGTGAAAGATTCATGCAGTTCGCAGACGAGAACAACATGGTAGTGGTGAACAGTCTATTCCAACACCATCCCCGTAGACTGTTCACCTGGACGTCACCTGGAGGTAGAACCAAAAATCAGATCGACTACATACTGATAAGATCACGTTGGCGCACCTCTATTCTTAATGCCCACACGCTTCCTGGGGCTGACTGTGGTTCCGATCACGAACTCGTTATCGCAAAGATGAGGTTGAAGCTCAAAGCCGCTCGATCCTCCAAGAAGACAAGACGGATTGAAGTAGCAGATAACAAGAAATTCACTACAGCCATTGAGCGGAGTTGGACAGATTGGACACTTGTAAACCACACCGAAGCTACACCAGACATGCTATGGAATAAGGCTAAACAACTCATCCAAAATGCAGTCACGGAGTCTAGTCCGGGATCAGAAACGCGAAAACGTCAACACTGGATGAAGGACAGTACCCTTGCCCTTATAGAAGAGAGGCGCTTCAAGAAAGCCGCAGGAGCAGACATAAGAGAACTGAATCGGCTGTCTGCTAACATCCAAGCCTGCTGCAGGCGAGACCATAATTCCCACCTTCATAGCATTTGTGACGAACTTGAAAAACATGCTATGAAGCACGAGTCTAGAGATCTTTGCCACAAAATTCGTCTAATTACTAAATCTCTACCTGCTAAAACCTGGGCTATCGAGAACGACAAAAATGAAGTGGTAACAGAACTCGAACAAATCTCTGAAACGTGGAGGAGCTATTGCCAGTCATTGTTCCTGGATCCGCAGTCGCGACTGTCTATAAGCACAGAACCAGAGCCAGAGAATTTGGAACCAGACATCCTTCTGTCCGAAGTAAGAACTGCCATAAAACACCTGAAAAGCAAAAAAGCAACTGGAAGAGATGCAATTCCTATAGAGACAATTAAAGCCTTAGGAGAACGTGGCGACCAGATGTTTCATCTCATCTGCAATAAGGTGTGGCAGACAGGAGTTTGGCCTTCGGAATGGACACACACCATATTCACACCCCTGCACAAGAAGGGCTCAACGAAGAAATGTAACAATTACCGCCTCATTGCTCTGATACCACACGCTAGCAAAATATTGTTACATATTCTCAACGAGCGCCTGAAAGCCTACCTCTCTAAGGAGATCGCTCCGGAACAGGCCGGTTTTGTCAAGGGAAAAGGCACTCGGGAACAAATTCTTATTTTACGCCAGATCATAGAGAAGTCAAGAGAATTTAATAAGCCCGTGTTCATTTGCTTTGTTGATTTCTCAAAAGCATTCGACTCTGTGAGATGGCCGGTGTTGTGGAAGACCCTGCTAGATATGGGCACACCAAAACATCTTGTGCACCTTTTAAGACGGCTTTATGAAGAAGGCACAGCTTCAGTACGCACAGATGATGTCCTATCAGGTGATTTCCATCCTAGTGCTGGAGTACGCCAGGGTTGCATAATATCACCGCTCTTATTCAACGTGTACACAGAGCTAATAATGCGCATCACTTTGGAAGACTGGACAGACGGTGTAACAATTGGTGGATACAGAATTGCGAACTTGCGTTACGCGGATGATACCACTTTGTTTGCATCCAGCTCGCAACACTTGGAAGAGCTTCTGTCAAGGATGGAACGAGTGAGCCATGAGTTTGGACTAAAGATAAATCGCAGCAAAACCAAGGTGATGATTGTTGACCGTGCCAGAAATAATTCGCCTCAAGTGACTCAAATCGCGAAATGCAACGTGGTCCAATCTTATGTTTATCTTGGGGCTCAGATTTCAAGCAATGGCGGATGCATCGATGAGATCAAACGACGTATGGGCATCACAAGAACGGCGATGGACAAGATGCAAAAAATATGGAGAAACAGGAATATAACAAAAGCCACGAAGACCAGGCTCATGAAGACACTTATATTCCCCATATTTCTGTACGCAGCTGAAACGTGGACCTTGCGAGATGTGGAAAAGCAGAAAATAGACGCTCTGGAAATGTGGTGCTGGAGGAGAATGCTTGGGGTTTCGTGGACCGAGTTTCGTACAAACGTCTCGATACTTCAAGAACTCGGTATTAAGCAGCGTCTGTTTTCAACAGTACAATCTCGCATCCTTACATTCTTCGGACACGTATCTCGGCGTGGTGATCAGTCCATAGAACGCCTTGTCGTCCAGGGGAAGGTGGAAGGCACTAGGCCGCGCGGAAGGTCACCTACGCGTTGGACTGACCAAATCAAGTCTGCCGTAGGAGACTCACTCAACCAGTGCAGCAGGATGACCTCTAATAGGCAACGATGGCGAAACGTCGTGAAGCGCATCACATCTGCCCCTACCACTACTTCATAGCGATCACGACCGCTCTGTCAAGAGTGCACCGGATAGGAAGGAAATGTAGAGATTAAGATTATTGCCGCCTCCTTCCGTTTCGTTTAAAAACTTGTTGTCCAGTTGTTCTGTGACTTTTTTTTTTAAATATTACTTTATAGGCATGGCATATAAGTGAATCAGTCCCGGTACCATCTAAACAAAAAATAATTCTGAATCTCAGGGATTCAAACCTTCTTCGGTGGTATCGCAATCCTTTTACGATTTGACTTTTACTTTTAACGCCACTGAGGCGGTCAAATTTTAGAAACGTGTTTTCTAATAAATACTTAAAATGTCTATAAAATATTTTGTATCTAGCTCTTAGTAATAATAATTGATGAAAACTGAAGGAAATCCGACCAAAAATTCATAATTTATTTTTCCTAACACTTGCCAAAAATAGCATAAAATGGTAAAACTTTGTACCGATGTTAACACTATGAGTTACAAATTTAGTTAAGTAAGTTTCAAATAAATATATTATTTTTTATAGTATAGGGGGCAAACGGGCAGGCGGCTCACGTGATGGTAAGTGATCACCGCCGCCCATAGACATCCGCAACACCAGAGGGCTTGCACCTGCGTTGCCAAAATTTGGAAGATATAACAGAGTTAAACTTATGGTTTACACACTACTAAGATACATAATTGTGTCACGGAAAATATAATATAAGCTAAATATCGTTTAATAAAGCTTTTTGGTGGCATCTCATTTTTATAATACCTTTTGCCAACGACGGAAATGATTAATACAATGTAAAGTTTATCTTTTTTCTCTGATAACGGCTTTAATGTTTGCAACTTTTATTTTCCAATTTAATTTTGTTTTTTTTGCGGACAATGTGCTAGCCTCAATACTAGATATAAGCACCTGTTTTATCATAATCTCTAGCTGTGCTAAAATATAAGGTCCCAGGCACATAAATAGTGTATACGACATTATATATTCGGTCGTTTCTCATTCTGAAGGTTGACTATTATGAGGGGTTGCAATCTGTTACAAAATAAAACCTGGTTGTTCCGTCTATGAAAAATAGGTAATAATATTGTATAAGGCTATTTATAATTTAAAAAATTGGAAATTTAATAAATGTAAAACAATGCTCAGTATGGATTTTTTTTAATATTCACTGTTGTAATAATTTTCACTGTTATAATAATATTTAAATTTGATATAGGCTAAATAAAACTAACAGGTGTGTATTTATTTAAAATAACCAGCCTGCTCGGTTACCCGTTCTGTGATAAAAAAAACATATTATACCTACCCGACGAGCATCGAATCCCATCAACTATAACATGAAGCCAACTACAGATTTCATCTTCCAGATAAGAAACATGACTGATTTTGTAGTACTGAATTTATCTCGCTACCTTTTTTATAGGTATGTTAGATTTAAGTTGTACTAGCCACATTACAATAAAAACCCAAATACACGTGCGTGTAATTAATACGTTCTTAAAGTAACAAATAACCCAAAGCATGTCACAGTTAATACCTTTTAAATGGTTTATCTAACTCTAGCGTCAGCAGTACGAAGTACTTATATGTACTTTTCATTGCCACACCAGATACAAACAGAACTCACCAGATATAAGACTTCCTAAAAAGTTCAATGAAATCACTTAAATTTTCCCAGATATTGACATCCCTGATTTCAGTTTTCTCAAAAACTGAAATCAGCACTTCATTTATTGAGTATTATACTTGACGAAACCTTTAATACTAAATTTCTAGACATTGCGCAACAGCAACACTGTTGTTTGTATAAATAGTAAAAAAAGGCCTTAAAGTGTGTGTATATTTCTATTTTTAAATGTATTTGTAAGGCTGTGTGACTTTGTAATAATCTATATATATATATATATATATATAAAAATGAATCCCTATTTCCCTTGGTCACGGCATCACGCGTGAACGGCTGGACCGATTTCGTTAATTCTTTTTTTGTTGTGTTTGTTATTGTCAGGAGAAGGTTCTTATGTAAACATTAAGAAAATTGCGCGGAAAATTAGAAAATTTAAGAATACTTAACCAACATATTAAATTTATACGTTACTTACCTTAAGGATTTCATACACATTATTATAGTTTTTTACAGCCTATAAATTAAATAAATAATCTTAGGAGTTATCGCAAAAATGAATTCGCGCGAAAATATCTAAATTCAAGCGCGTTTCTCACACCCACAGAACAGAAGAAGTACTCACACCGATGTAACGGGACTCGCTTGATGCGATCTTCACAATATCAAAATATGTAGGAATAAATATGGTAATATTTCAGATGACGAGGTTAATTCATTACCATTAATGACGACTCCGGGACCAATGCTCATGATCCTGGCCGCTTATCTTCTTTTTGTACTCAAAGTTGGACCTTCATTTATGACCAAAAGGGAGCCCTACAAGTTAACGATACCGTTGCTTCTATACAACATAATGCAAGTTGCATTTTCAGCATACATGGTTTATAAGGTATAAATTATTATTAAGAAACGTCTCATGAATCAAACGCGCATACGCTAATTGGACGATACAGCGTCAATTAGCGTATGCGCAAATTATTTTTGAAGCAATTCAGTGTCAACCCACAAAATTATAAAAATGTATATTTTCATACCAATCGCTTTCTTATCAGCTGGAATACATGATTCAAAAGAGTTATATATCATTTAATTCGTTTCAATAGCAAGAATATTGAAAAAGTAGTGGGCACGAGACCCTTTTTGTTTAGAATATTTAACAATAATGTACTAAATTCTATTACTTTGATTGCTACTAAGAAAAACGATATACTTATACGGTCTTATTCATAAACGTATTATAAGCTTGATATACTAGTTAAAATATGTTTTGTCTTGCTCTATCGATTATAAAAGTAGTATTTTTATAAGGCCATTAGTGTAATAATAATAATTACAAAAGAATCTATTATTACATACTTTATTTTTTAAATTAAATTTAATAAAACCTTATTCAAACTCAATTCACTCAAAATGGCAACCATGTGGGTTGATACTGTACAGCGTCAAATTATCATAGAAGAATTTGTAAGGTACGCATTCCAAGACTTGTTTTGAGACATATCAAATCATTTTTTCTGTATAGAAATTTGGCATTTTTTAAAATTCAGGTAACTGGAACTTGTTACCAAAATCCAAGTATATTTTCGAAGCCGACATTTATGATATTCATAAATGTCAGCGACTCACTTACAATTTGCAGATGTTCTCAAGTAGGTACTGGTGATCATGTACTATGAGATGACCTCGCCATAGTTTACAATTTATAAAAATACAAAAATATTATCCAGATATATTTTTGTATTGTGTGGATTGATCGTCTTAAACTGATTACGATTTTTAAAACCAATTATGTATTCAAGATCGTGTACCTAGTTTTTTTTTATGTTAGATATCGACAAACGAACATGAGTTTCACTTGGTGATAGATGATGCGCTGTCGACCTATTTTTTACTTCGAGCATTCGGAAATCCATTGACTGAAACCAAAACGCACAATATGCACTCACGGTTTTTCCATCTGTGAACCATTGTTCGTTACCCGGTCGGAATTTCGATATTCCTCCCACCCGATCAATGCTCGAAGTTACCAGACGTGGGGATAACATGCTTACGATTACGACGAGATTACGAGTATTACGATCGTATTTTATCTATTGACGTAATTTTACAGTACGCAGAGATGCTGCTAGATAAAGGATTAGCACCAACTAAATGTCACATGCACGACAAAAAGGAGAGAGAAAGAGTAAGTATTTTTAATATTTCTGAATAAATATAGTGCCGTCTTGCTAGAAGCTTCTCCATGTTGATATTTTGTTCCGTTTTTACTTTTTCTTTATATTAGACATCGATTGATATAGTCACAGAACAACAGTCAATGATGCGCTATCGACCTACTTTTATCTTCAAGCATTCGGAAATCCATAAATTGAGACCGAAACGCACAATGTGCTCTTCACAGTTTTTCCATCTATGAACAATGGTTCGTTACCCGGTCAGAATTTCGATATTACTCCCACCCCTTTAATGTCGTTCCGGTGGGATTTGAACTCGCGACCCATCGGAGCGCAAGGCAGGTGTTCTACCAAACGCGCCATCGAGTCTGTTAAAACCCGTCTTTCTACGTATGTAATATAAGTTATGATTTAGATTCGTATATTCTTATAAAAATGTTTACTAACAGTTATGAGTATTGTAAACACGATCATTAAATAATTTGTGTGCCCAAATTATTTCAATATACAAACAGGTACCACATTACGCTATAATACAAATTTAAAATGTACACAGCTCACACACTATAGCCAAGGACAAGATTATAGTATGAAATATCGTAACTATAGTGTACCTCAACTGTAGATTACGCATTTGTCAAATTCGATTATTATCACGCTAGGATCCGCACCGGCTGTATATAATAATAATAATAATTCATTTATTTCGGATCCATCCTGAGACTACATCCATATTTGTTAGTACAATTTGCAAGCTTACAAACTAGTGTTAGTAATAATATAATTTAAACAATCATGATAATATTAATTTAAAAAATACAATAATAATAAGAGACAGGTCCGGATGGACTTCCCGATGATGGCGGCAAATTACTATACAACTGCGTGCATGTGTATGTATGTAATGTAACTATATACAAAAGAAAGCACAACACAAACTTTCTATCGGTCGGGAAAGTCGGTCGAGTAGTTTTTGAGTGTAATCGTAACAAACAAACAAATCTTTCCTCTTTATAATATCAGTATAGATATATTAAGTTTTTATCATATTAAGATAAAATATTATTAAATAAATACATAAAATGTGTTATTTTACGGCATGTATTGCATACATACATACATATACATCACGCCTCTTTCCCATTGGGGTAGGCAGAGATCACGGAATTCCATATGCTCCGATCCTTACATACCCCTTTCCCTTCTTCTACTTTCATCAATGCTTTCATACACACTCGACGGTTACGAGTACTTTTGATCTGGCCCTTTTGCAGAACGTCCCCGATCTGATCGAGGTACGTTCGCCTAGGTCGACCACTCCCGACTCTCCCACTCACACCAGTTTCATAAATCTTTAGCATGTATTGCAATTACATTTAATCTAAAATTTACAGATTTTATTTGGAATTTGGCTATACTTTGCCGCTAAAGTGAGCGAATTGCTGGACACGGTGTTCTTCGTTCTAAGGAAGAAGGAAAAACAGATCACATTTCTGCACGTGTATCATCATTCCATAATGATGTTTGGCACCTGGATGTATCTGAAGTACTGGCCTTCATACACGTTGTACTTCATCGGTTTTCTCAATTCTCTTGTGCATGTCTTCATGTATACCTACTATGGGCTATCAGCTTTGGGCCCTAATGTAGCAAAATACGTTTTTTGGAAGAAGTATATGACAAGATTCCAATTGGTAAGCATGGAGATTTTTTTCTATGACTGAAAGTATCATACGATATGGAATCTGAGACAAGCTTATAGATTTGATCTACAGCTTTATTTAGCTGAAACTATGATTTTAATCACTATTTGCTATTGAACACGTTATTACCTTGAATAAATTAGTTAAAAATATAATATTATCAATCATTGTATAATTAATAGTTAACTGTTTATCAATCTGTTAATTTTCATTTATCTACTAAATCCTTGCTTTATTGTTACTCTCGGGTTTAAACTAAATAACCATACGAAATAAATGACGTATGATTTGGATTTTTCTTTATATGTCGTGAAAGTAGACTCCGCGATAGAAAAAAAAAACTATAATTAATATAAAATATACTAAAGTTTCGCATCCCACAGGTAATACTAATTGTGGGTTTTTTTCTCTTATAAGTATATTTTCTTATCAGATAAACCTTCGATCAACAATATACTGAGATAAACAGTCTAATTTTACGACATAAATATAAAACATCAAAAAAATTTTTCGTTATTCTTACATGGATATAAGGCCTTACCGATACCCTTTCTTTCATCAAAGTCAATTAATATTTATTTTCTTTCAGATCCAATTCATGTGCATAATAATACATTACATCGTCGCCGTGAACCGGACCGAATGCCCGCCAGCGAAGGGAGTTGCTCTATTCATAACCTTCAACACAGCCTTCTTCGCGTTCCTCTTCCTCAATTTCTATCGGAAAAACTATAAGAGTAGCTTGATCAAGCTAGATGGTACCAAGGGATGTATTAGACTGATAGCTGTTAATAAAGAAAATGAAATTTTTAAAGAAAAAAGTAAATAGATTAGATAAAAAGTGAACACAATTGCTATTGCTAAGCCGCGGCTGATCCACCATACAAGCCCAAAACCATAAAAAGAAAAAAAAAATGCCTTACGTAATTATATGTCATATATAACTTTTATGATTACGTATATATAAACACGTATTACGTTAAATTTGGCAAGCCGGGCTTTTGGGCTTGTATGGTGGGGACACCGTTACTAAGATAAGCCTAATGTTTTAATATTGTGTAAGCTATTATAGCCAAATTTAATTTAAAACTCTGATAACCGCCCTATATTATATTATGTAGATACTATCGCGTAAGCTTTGCTCATAGGTCAAAGACTTGAGCTTTAATTTGTTGAAACGCTAATACGTCTATACAGCGTATTAACAAAAGCTGATGACGCATAATATGGGATCTAGCGAATTGCCTCTAGAATGGCATAGAAATCTAATCATCTCTATAGAACTGGAGGATTCTCTTATAAATAAAGCTGAATGTACTATAATACTAATGTACTACATTTTTGCCAATAACTCACAATAATTAAAATTACCACTCACCCGTTTGAGGTGTAGGAAAAAGAAAATATCGGTATTGGGAATAATGAAATTACTATGAGAAATGTTAAAGGTAATAATATCAATGAAGATATATTAATTTAGTTTATATTTTATTGATACTATTTATTTAAAAAAATAGAACATTTTTTAGAATATTGTATAGTTAAATAATACATTTTTTATTGTGGTAGGTATATAGGTACTATAATATTGTCAAAATATTAGTTAATGTAAGGTATTAATAAAATGTATATATAAACATACCTCTTTCTTTTATTTCTAACACAATGTATATTATAAGATCAATTCAATCTTATTTAAATAAGAAATCACAATATATGCCAAATATGTCGCTTTTATGAATAAGATAAGAACAAGACTGATATAGGTAAGTTTGGTATAGTTCAAGTAAGACAATTTAAATGAAATATTTTAAACCGGATTAAAACGCGATTTATTATTTATCCCGACATTTCGGATCCTTTCAGCAATCAGTCAGTCTGCCCGTGACCAGGGTTGCTGAAAAGCACTCGAAAAGTCAGGATAAATAGTAAATCGCGTTTTAATCCGTTACAAATATATTCGACGGACTCATTGACGCGTTCGGTAAAACACCTGCCGTGCGCATAGATGGTTTGTGGGTTCGAATCCCACGGGAACACATGTTTATAATGTTCTGTAAGCATGTTTTCCCCACGTCTGGTAACTTCAAGCATTGATCGGGTGGGAGGAATATCTAAATTCCGACCGGGTAACGAACGACCGTTCATAGATGGAAAAACCGTGAAGTGCACATTGCGCGTTTCGGTTTCAGTTTATGGATTTTCGAACGCTCAAAGTAAAAAATAGGTCGACAGCGCATCATTGACTGATGTTCTGTGGCTGCGGTATCACCTACCAACAAGTGAACCTCATGCTCGTCTGTCGATATCTAACATAAAAAAAGTATTTTATTTAAATGTGTGATACTCGCTTTAATATAAGACTATTTAATTTTGTTTCCCTGGGATTCAATACCAGGATATACGATATTTAACGCCACATCACTGAGCTACTAAGACCGGCTTTTTCAAATAGTGACCATTAGTCTTGTACTTAAAATTATCCGTTCTAACAAAAATGACCAGAAATGCAAGAATGACTAATTTTCCATATGTATATAACTAATTTCTTTAATTAGGGTTAAGTTGGCTCGGCGCCAAATAAATGACCCAGTTTAGAGCTGAAAATTTAAGTATTTTTTATAAATAAATTCGACTCAATTAGTGAGCTGTGAGATATTTCAACTGGGAAATGAGTCGTCAAAAGCGTATATCATTTACTTTTTAAAAGTTTTCTACAAACGCAATTTTACTAGATTCTTGAAGGAGTCATGACTTTGAGCCTTTCTAATTGATGCAAAAAGAGAAACCTTCAGTCGAACAGCTTTAGCAGCTAAGTTTGAGGAAGAAATGACGTTTGTTAGTCTCACAAAAACTCGAGAATGGCAGAATCAATTTGCCTAAAAGTTATGAAATATTTTTAGAAGTTAAAGGTGAGAAAATACAAGGTATTGTACTGTAAAGGGGAGATTTAGTCTCATTTTCTTCATTACTATAGCCGTGTGCTAGTGTAGAGCGAAGCCGTGCCGGTAGCTATATTTATATATGTTTATACTAACATAACGTACACAACTTATCTACCTCGTCAGGTATTTTACCTAAAATCACAGTAATGTATGATAGAGACTAACTATTATTTTTTATTATATTGTTGACATTTTAAAATGTAGTATTTTGTAGTATATTAATTTAACTTGCCTGGAAGAAGTTAGTTAATTAGTTATCTATTAGTAACAATTAGTTAATGATAAAATAATAAATATTGAATTGTACATACATATGTAAATTATGTATAATCAATCGCAATGTGTGAATTTCCAAGTCCTCTAGTTGGTCATGACTCGTGAGGTACCCATGTCCGTTTCGCTGATCATTTTTCTTAACCGGCCAGTAGATGATCAGTCTTCATTGTTCTACCTGAGAGATTTTTTTTAAATCTTGTTTCCTGGAATTCTACAATAAACATATCTAGCAAAACACTGAGCTACGGAATCGGTAATTAGGTCAAGAATAAGTATTAACTATACACGTAAATAATGTGAAAATAACTTGACGTCTTGAGATCAGATCTTCAAGTCTATTCCCAGACTTGAAGTTCTGACTCACGTAGGCTGAAACGTGACTTGACTGAAAGTCCTAAATCCCCTAGGTGGAGCAGAGGGTGTCCACAGACCACAGTGCTCCGATATCGCGTTCGGTCTTAAGTGATACGCTTTCATGACACGTAATAGACACAAATCTCTATCAATTATTATCTATTCGAATATTAGCTTTCTATACCGAGTCATACTGGGAACCTTTCTATCATGATATGATGTCGTCGAAATCAGTCCTTGGTTTTATTTCGAGACAGTTTTTTACGTTCGTGTATTACCAAGAAATTAAGGAGGAAATTTTTTATTCGACAAAAGCTCTTGAATTTCCAAGATAAACTCATTTCAAGTTACCGAGTACAACAAAATTAAATTTCTACGACAGAAATACAGTCTCTCAAAGAATAGCGAATGATGTCTATTTTATACTTTAAACGAACGACATTTTCTTCAATTGTCCAATTTTCTTTGTATTTTCAACTTTATACTGACGCTATATTGCTAATTTCTCATGACGTTTTTACTTTAGGAATTATTGAATGAAATTTTACACATACATCACGCCTCTTTCCCATTGGGGTAGGCAGAGATCACGGAATTCCATATGCTCCGATCCTTGCATACCACTTTCGCTTCTTCCACTTTCATACACGCTCGTCGGTTTCGAGTACTTTTGATCTGGCCCTTCTGGCCATTCCAATCAGATCGATTTTCTTTCATGACTGACTAAACCTTAAATCCCGCCAAACAAAAAATACTAAGCAATAATATTTTAAAATCAGTCGATATGTAAAATCAGTCAGTATTCCATCGACCGCATCGCCTTCATATGCTACTCGCTGATAATGTAAATAAATCAGTCGAATCGTTTTTGAGTTAATCGTAACAAACAAACAAATCTTTCTCCTTATTAATATTAGTACAGATAATAGACTAGTAACACGCCTTGGCTTCGCACAGATGCAATGTACGTGTATTATACACAAAAATCCTATGTTATTCGGTGATAATGTTGCTTTCGATTGGTGAAAGATTTTTTAAATTGGTCTAGTAATTTTTGAATTTATTCGTTACAAACATACGAAAATACAAATCTTTTCCCTTTTTAATATTAGTGTAGATTATCGACTGGATCTCATCAAATTAGCACCTTTCAATGCTATTTGCTTATCGGAGCCATTACCAAAATACTTGCTCGGTATTGAATTGGTATTAGGGACTTTATTGGAACATTTTGAAGCGAATAAATTTTCCGCTTTATAGTCAGTGCCTATCGATAAAGGTTTTATAATGCTAATCAGATATTTTATGTACGAAAAATAATAATAATAATTAATAACATCTTTATTTGACACTCACACAAACATTTGACAAAACACAACTTACAAATTAAAAGAAAAATATTATATAAAATTAAATATTTAATAACTAAACTATTCTAAAAGAAATGCTGCAGTTTGGTGTCAAATGGGACTCCACTCAGCATAAGCTGTGGCCATGATGGACACAGCACTGATTTTATGTGGGGCCCATGCAACTAGAAACAGTAACCTATTACAACAATCAGCAAAAAGCAAAAGCAATCGTGGTCACGGGGAGACAGACCACGATTGCTGAAAAGCATCCAAAACGTCGGGATAAATAATAATTTAAACAATATAAATAATAAATCTCTTTTTAATTCGGTATACAGTATTTTATTTAAATGTGTGATACTTGCGTTAATAAAAGACAATATTAAAATTACTTTTCTTCATAGAACGGCCTAACACATACACTTATGAGCTCCAATTATTGTAAAGGTGAAGTATATCCAGAGATGCCTAACTCGAACAACTTCCAAGCAACATTAAACAAGCCAGTTAACTATACAAGCCAAAATAAGCAACTGCCTTTTACATTTTCAGTCTGAAATTCGCTTTTGAAAACTAGAAATTTCTATGCTTACAGTGGATGTAGATTATGTAAATTCTGACCTTTGACAGCTCACGTCCAGCCAAAGTTACTGAATACAGATTCAAATTCATTGTAAACGGTTCACGGTTTGGAATAATTTATGTAATTAAAACGTTGCATTGTGTATTATCTTTTAATTGTTTCGAATTGCATCATCATTTACAGCAAGATTTTAATAAATTTATTCCTTTGGTTGTGTCTTTTTATAAAATAACTAGTGGGTCTAGATTTTTTGACAAACAAAGCAATTTAGAAAAAAAAATTACGGTTGTATGTATTTATTAATGCCACATTATAAAAAAATAAAAACAAAAAAATTCGTCCAAATATTAAAAAAAAAAAATTAAGGCTGAACAACCCTTATCACTTAGGGGTATGAAAAATAGATAGTAGCCCATTCACACAGACCTACTGAATACTGAAGGCGTCCATGGTATCAATGTGCTGTCGACCTATTTTGTTTTCAAATAAAAAAATTGGAAATTCATAGTTGGAAAATAGCATTCGTAAAATTTACTTCACAGTATATTCCTCCTTTCAGCTTCCTTGTTTTAGTTTATGAACAAGGTGCCTAACTCGTGCCATTGTTGCTGTCCAAGCAGTAAAAATTAAAAAAGTGAATATGGCAGTTTACTCTCGGACAAGTGAAAAAATACTGTTAATAGGCAACCCTATTGTTGCGCTTTAATTAGACGCCATTTTGTGTCTATTTTCAAGACGCTTACGGAGATAGGCTCGGAATGAAAGATAAATGAGGGGTGCTGCCCCGAACAGACACAAAAGCCTTGAGGACCTTTGCAATTTACTCTTTTCTTTGTGCGCTTATTAACGTCTCTCATTAAACAAAGTATAAATAATCATCATTGCGGACATTTGTAAAGATCTACGTAAAAAAGTTGAGGATGAAATTAATAGCTTTTAATTTCAACCACCGTTTATATGAATTAATGAATGAATTTTTTTATTCAGTTATTTATATATTTTTTACACTATACTATCTTTTTTCAGCTCTAGATTAACTGGAAGACAATGCATGGACTTTGTCTTCCAGTTAATCTAGAGTTTTTTTGTGAAAAAAAAAATGTATGCATTACCACTTTTATTCAAAATGTAACTATATACATTATACATACATACTATCATTTAAACAAAAGTATGAGAGAAAAAGATAGCTGGTTAGCAATCTTAATTAATAAGGGGATAAAGTGGCTTATGACATGGTAAAAAGAACTTTTAAAAAAAAATATAAAAGAACAAAATTACCTTAGATATTTTGTATATATAAAATTAATTAATATTTTGTGATGTGATATATTCTTTGTCCCTAAACTTTTAAAATTGAATTTAACTTTTAATTTCCTTGCTTGATTTTAGTACTACCCTGGATGTATTATTTTCATTTTTAGGATTATTATAGAATTAAAATATACAAGTTATTCTTAAATCTTATATCTACATTAATATATTAATGGCATACGACATTTATAGAATATTCGTTCATGTAAATACTATTATATTTATCATATTCAAAAAAAATTGTGTCGAAATACATTTATAATAACCCACATTGAAAGACCTTTCCAATCCGAGCAATGTAAAGACGATTTGTATGCAGAGTTGGTTTGGGACAAATAATTAATCTCGGATATCCATCAATATTTATAGGCACGTCCGGTTTTGCTGAGCACTTTATATAGTTCACTGAAATCAATGAAATATTAATCAATTTCATAAGCTTTTTGTAAAAAGTACTTTTATGTTAACTCTGAGATGAAAATATGCCGTCAGAAGGTTTTTTTCAAATTCAAAATTCAAATTCAAAATTCTTTTATTTCTTCTTAACATTGTACACTAAATTTATACAGGGTTTAGAGTGTCCTTTTAAGTGAAAATCACCTGTCACAGGATACTCTGCTCTTCCGTAACAAATATGGTTTTATACAAATAAATTTATACAAAAATATGGTTTTTGTCTACGCTAATTTTAAATTATTTTTACATACTTATATTTTAATTAACTTTTAATCATTTAAATATTAGCACATACGATACAGAAACGAAATGATTTGTTTGTATGTTAGATATTGACAGACTATCATGGGGCTCAATTGATTGTAGTTTACGCAGATACATAAGTTAACGTCGCCCTTCAACCTTTTATTTACTTCAAGTATTTGAAAATCATAGAGCGAAACCGATAAACATCCCTCAAAAATGTAGTGGGAAAACCTAATATAAAATAAAGTAGTCTCAAAAAGGAGGCTTATTTCACGATACTGTCTCTTACAAAACTATAGTTATATTTTATCACAAGTACCCTAGCAATTAGAAATAATGTTATTATTGTAACAGAAATTTATTAGGAAAGCTCAATTAATATTCCAACATTATGAAAATTTCCTTTCTTATCTAAATAATACATCAATTTGTAAGCAGAAGGATTGAAATGTTACATTCAGCATTACCAAGGAATAACAGCCAGGTTATTCTAATAATTTATACTCCAAGTTCTGGCAAGAATATACTATTTTATCTTTTCCTATAAATGAAAATAATAATATCTATTTCGACATAGAGTATTAGTACATATATTATTAGTACAATGACACACTTCTCTATGTACATATATTATTAATTAGGTAGTTTAAAAGGCAAAGGTAAAAAAACAGAAAAAACTGTAAAACTACAATCCTTACTAATGAGCCATGGAATTATTTAAGTACTAGCTGATGCCCGCGACTTCGTTCGCGTGGGGTTCACTTTAAATTTTAGTAGTGGGGAAGATACTGTATCCACCTAAATATTTATTTCATTTAATTGATCATTTTCATTTTCGGAATATTTTTAAAATTCCCTTTTCTCGGGATTCCTACCCGGCAGTCAGAAGCAATAAAAGCAATGTCGAATAATCGTGTTTAAGAGAAAGGATTGATGAAAAGATAAAATAAACGATCTCATTAGAAATACTTTTCAATAATACTTTTTCTATTGTTATAATATAGGTTTTGTAAAAAATAAATAAATAAATACAAAAAAATATTTCATAAAGTTCAACTCCAGGTTCGATCTCGCATCTTCAGATACGCAATGGGACTGCATATCCACTATTCTACGGATACATATCGAAAACTGCGAAATCATCAAACTATTTCATTTACATATCAAACTGTGATTGACATCTGACAATTCGAAAAAGTTCAACGCGAGTCAGTTTTCATTGCAATTTGTTGAAATGGTGGCTTTAAAATAATATTTAAATGATGATAACTTTTTTTTCCGACAACCGATTTCGATAAAACAAAGCCTATATGTTGCCCCGGACTTTGATTAATATATTTGTATAAATTACACGAAAATCGGTTTAGTATCTTCGGAGATTAGCGTGAACAAACAGACAGACAGACAGACAGACGGACAGACAGACAGACAGACAAGAATCTTAAAAATTGCATTTATGCATTCTGCTACCCTTCTTTTATCACCCCTCTTAATTTCTGGTAAAAATATTTAGTGAAGCGTAATTTCGATCCTACTCTTTTATTATATGTATAGATAGAAGATATCTAAAATGAATAATAAGACATACTAATAATAATTAATTTATTTTATCAACGCGAGTACAGATAGCGGCACGAGTAGTGAGCACAATTTTCATTGGTCGATATGACGTTAACCACGCTGACGTGGAGCGTGATTGGTTCGGCAGTCGATGCTCGTCGTCTTTTGGGTCCGCGCGTGTCATTCGACAGTCGTACACTTGAGTGCAATTTTAGTGTCAACTTTTTAATTAGTGTATTTTTGTTCTTTTTGTTACCGATTTGATTAAACCTTAAAAATAAAATATGCAGAGCAGAAAGAATTCGATGTTAAATAGATAATCCCGACCAATGATCTTTTCTTCCATGAAATAAATACGTATTACGAAAAACATGATGTACCTTTATTAACAAACTGCAGAGGCGACTAATGCAATTTAATCAATTAATTAATGTAATTTTCAATTACCGATTGAAATAATAAAGGTGCCAAATAATTTTGACCGACAGTGTACTCAATCCCCACCACGGTTCATCTGTGCTCACGACTCGTGCCGCTATCTGTATTACATATTTCAATAAAAATAACTTTTAGCGCATAAGTGATTTATTATTTATCTCGACGTTTCGAATGCTTTTCAGCCGGCCTAGCATGACAACCGCGACAAAATTTTGTCGACCGTTTTCTCGTGTTTTAATCAATTATATCTTTATTTCTTCCGGGTCTAATATGATAATTACACTTAAAACTCGACTTTTAATATCAAAAATAGATATATTTGTCGATCGAGATATCTTTTCTATCAAAATTGTCGATGTCAAGATATAATATATCGATATCTTACATCTTAGTTTGTCTTCTCTCGTCCGCGAGATATCTCGTGGCGGTTATGCTCGGCCGGCTGCAAACGTGTTCACGGGCAGACTGAAAGGTGACAGCTGACATTGAGATTTTCACAATGTAGCCATACTAACGCCATCTATTTGGTTGGGAGTTGAAGCTTGATGTATTTTTTAATAAGAATATTCGCTACCATTATCATATTTGCCTTGACATTTAGCTATTGCTAAAATATTCATTGAATTACTTGAACCTCCTTTACTGCAAATTTCGTTTTCATTTGTCAGTGAGCATTATTGAGAAAAATCCGTGGAAATAAAGACCTTCGGATAAAAGGTAATCACGCAATTACCATTTCTGAACGGAGGATAAAAAAATTAACATTTTCCGATGATATTTTCCCAGATCTTTCACGATATAAGAATTATTCTAGAGATTTATGCATACCTCATTCATTCTATTGCCATCACAGTTGTTTGTTAAAGGAATTTGATAAATGAACGTGATAAATGCCTATCCTAAAACTTCTTTCGCATTTTTTCAGTTTTCCATTGTAGAAGGTTTTACTATGGAATACCTACTGAAATAATATTCCAGTGAATTCCAGCAAAAATTATCGTATATTACCCTGAACGGAATCGCTGTGGAAAGGGTTTATACATTTAAGTACCTAGGGCAAGGACAATGAGATATAGAGCGGAAGCGCAAAGCATTGGCGATCAGAAGTTAGTAATATGCTGGCTCGTAAGTAATAAAGCTAAGATCAAACTTTTCAAAGCTTATTGCTTGTAGTGACAAGAGCAATGTACGGGCTATCTATACGAGCAGATCACTTAATGCTCTGCGCATCCTATAATGCTTTTAGGATGCTGTTAAAACCGCCACGTTTCTGTAGTGCCTTAGGAATTTTCGCTGAAGTTCATACTGATGACTTTTGAACAGTACTGCGCAAGAAAACAGCATCTCTGCTAAGTAGCGTAAGAGGTAGTCGTAACAGCATCCTAAAGACAGTGGCCGAAAATTATACAGCTCCTATCATGAGGCATTTCGTGAGTACACTTGTCGGTGCAAATCGGCGTGTGAACGCACAGACTGCCTCTTGGTTTTATCATAGATTTTAGAATAAATTTAGGTATTAACGTTATAATTAAGCTCTTACTAACAATTATGGAGTATTGTTATCTGATGATTAAATAAATAAAAAATTAAAGCGTGAAAAAAAAAATATTAAAATAATCTACCATATTTATTCCTTAGAAAGGAAAGAACTTTATTTTGTCATGTTTAATCTTTGTAAGGAAAAAGGAAAGGCAAAGAAAAAGCTCTTTTGCTGCACTATCAGTTTCACCTAGACGCATAAACCCAGACAAAGAAAAGTATTAAAGGACATAGGGCAGGATTACGTCGAAGAGGCGAAGTAATAAAAGCCGGTTTTAATGTTTATAATATGCATATTGTAATACTGTCCTAATATGGTCATAATAAAAAGAAACAAAGATTTTTTTGTAAAATTGCCCATTTTACAAAAAATCAATCAATATCCAAAGGCCATCAACATATCCACAACCCTTTATTTATAATACACTATTTATTTAATACCGATTAATAATAACTTTAAACCTACACTATTTTCATCTCTCTAAGCAGATCGTAGAGATCAATCAAGGACGAAGAAAAAATACAATACTAAATCATTCCTTGAAAAAAGGTAGTATCGATGTGGAAAATGGCTATCGTCCAAAATTGTTCCATAGTAGAGCAAAATATATTTTGAGAAATTACATTTGTTTGTTGTTGACCTCCCAAGTTTCGTGATTCTTTTTAGATATATGAGAGGCCCGCCCCAGCCGTCTTTAGAGTTCTGTACATTAAATAAAACCTTAATACTGACATAATGCATATGCATTTTGGCCATTTTTTCTCAGACTACCGAAAGCAGAGAAGCAAAGAAAATTGAAATTTGATATATGTCATCATAATTAAAAATAAAGATTTTCCACATCATTTAGTGAACAAATAATAAAATGATTAGGATAAAAAAAGGTAAAAAAAAGTAATTAATACTCAAACTCAAACATTTATTCCACATATTAAATTAAATTATAATGCTAAAAGATTAAATACACTAGCTACATTTGTGTCTAGTTCACCGATCATTTTTCTGTTCAGGTTGTTAGTCTTCTGTGCTCTGTCCATTCGTAACATTTTTTTTATCTAGTTTCTCGGGATTCAAACCTGGAATCTCCGGTGTTAAACGCAATGCGTATACCATTTGATCACAGAGGCGATCAGGCGGCAGCGAGGGTATAATTAAAATAAAAAATGATTTTGTAATATTGGTCAAGAAATAAACCCAACACGGAACCCTCATTAAGGCCGACTTACTCTTGGCCTTTTTTATAGAAACGGGTAGACACCTTTGATGCTATGAAATCTCCGGTCTCCATGGACATCTGTAACAAAAGGGTTGGCCCTTTTTAGGGAAATAATATGACGGGCTCGAAGGATACACCTTGTGTTCCTATTAATCGCGGGACGACATATTAATATTTTAATATTTTCCCTTCGTCTGGTCGAAGTTTGGGCTTTTTTTATGTTAGATATCGATATCAATAGACGAGCTTGAGGTTCACTTGATGGCAGGAGATACCTCAGCCACAGAACATCAGTCAATGATGCGCCGTCGACCTACTTTTTTTTACTTCGAGCATTCGGAAATCCATAGACTGAAACCGAAACGCGCAATGTGCACTTCACGGTTTTTCCATCTATGAACGGTGGTTCGTTACCCGGTCGGAATATATTACACACATATTTCTACAACTGTTCTCTGATCATTTTTCTGTACTGGCAAATCCTTCTGTTCGGCACTTCCCGTCCAACATTTTTTTAAATTTCATTTCCCTTACATTTGAACCTAGGACCCCCCGTGCTATACGCATCGCGCTTACCACTGATTCATGGACGTAGTCACGATCAGATATGTGTGTGTGTTTGTTACAATTTAACTCAAAAACTACTCGACCGATTTTATAAATTATTTCACCAATAGAAAGCTACATTATCAACGAGTAACATAGGTTACATTTTTTTTATGTACATCTACATTCTACATTGCACCCGTGGGAAGCCAATACATAGAAAGAAAAAAAAGCCATTACCATTTCAATACCATGCACCTTTCTAATAAGTGTAATGTTGATATTGGGTCACAGTTGTTCAAATTGATGATAACACTTATCTCTTAGGACATGGCTGAGTATCGTATAATATTCTACATTGCCTTATGAAACACATCGCGTGTACTTTATTACGGTACTTATTTGTGATGCGAACATTATTCGCAGCGGTTAAATTCATTATCATCACATTTCTAACTTGGTTATAAGTTTTCTAAGAGGCTTTTATTTCTTCAGAGTTTTTACTTACTAAGCTATTGACCGGAATCTTTCGTATCTCAGAGGTTTTCTTTGCTTTTAGCAGACGAGTTCGAATGAGGGGAAAATAGAAAAAAAATGTCTTTTATTAACGTGAGTATTACTCTTTTAAAATAACAAAAAATTTACGGATTATTTTTTTCCGATGTTTTGACTGCTTTTCAATATGCGTGGTCACGGTCAGGCTGAAAGAGCTGTCTCAATTGGATCTTCATAGAGTTGCTACAATAAAGCCATGTATTTCTATAGAGTTGATATTTGCTGTAATTCTGAACATGATTTGAATGCTGGCTAATCAGGGTCAATACTATAGTGTTTAATGTTGACCCTTATTCGAATTCCTTTTCAATTACTTCATTATAGCGATGAAATATACTTGCCAAATTCTAAAACATAGCTTCCAAGTACGAGTTCGTAGAAATACCAGGGTAAAGCATACTTGCTTTTACACCTTAAAGTATGTTTTTGCAAATACGATTGTGCTCCTTATTGATAAGCTTATTCGGTTCGTTGTCCTATGCAATTATTTTCAATTTCAACTGCATGCACCCGAATAGGTAACACTTTCATACTTGCAAGTTTTCCCGCTCGTACCAAGAGGCCTATTACCAAAACAAAATACGAAGTTTCGGCTGACGAATTGTACATTTTCCTATTCCGATGATCGTATCGTCTTTCATTTGACATTACTATGATCGTAAGTATACTCGTAAATTTAAGTGAAAATGACTTCTCATAAGTTAAAATACGAAAGAGTTTTTGTTGTTCGTTTCGTTCCAATCGTTGCGTTCGATTTTGGTAATAGTTCACAGGACGCCACACTTCCAAGCAAAGCCTTGGTTTTTAACTTTAATTTACTTTACTTCAAATATTGTTGTCCATTTCATTAACATACACAATATAAAAGATAGGAAATTATAAGTAACCCACGCTGTAGCTTATCATTACAGTATGTTCCTGTAAGTCACGTAATATCTGAGTTGGGTCAGATAGTATGTCAGCTATCATTTTGACGTGATTTCCAGCGATCCAATAATTCTTTAGCCCCAATGGAAATCAGAAACGTGTCCTGATTACTCTGGAAAATACATATTCTACGTGATTAAAATCATTTTTGTTGACTACAATACGAATAGAAATCTATCTATATGCTAGCTTTTGAAAAAGCTCACATTTTTTTCTCATTTCTCAATCACATTCGGTCACGCCAGTCGTAGCAGTTTGATGGGCTCTTTATTTCCCTGGGATTTGAACCCGGTACCTCTACTACTTAATGAAATCATGCAATGCAAAAAATCACTGGGAGATGACCAAAATATTTGAATTGTATGAATGAATATACTGGCTGTCGTAATTTTTTTTTGTAAGATTTTCTTGAAAGGGAAACATTCGTCTCGTTCCATAATATATCATATTTATGAAGCTTGTATTTTATAATACTACCTGACCTGATAGACGTTAACGTATGGACAGGGCCATAATATGTTGGCTTTAAAAAATTAAAAAAATATTCCTGGAAGCCTATCGTAGCTTATCGTATCTATAAACCCACTCAAACACAACCAAACAATTTCATCAAAATCGATGCTATGAAGAGGTCAGTGACACGTACCGGAAAATTGTATATAGATAAACAAAAAATATCTCGTAACTTTAGCTTTAGTATATTTTGTGAACTGGTAGTAAATGTAAAATAAGAAGCATTTAATATGTATTATTTTTTTATTGACGTTCATAGATGTACATTGTGTTACCTAAATTAATAGATTATTTTTGAATTAAATATGGCAACTTTGTGACATTTCAAATATCAGACAACTGTCATCTTTCTGTCTCCCCGCGACCACGGTTGCTGTAAAGCATCGATCACGACCGAAACGTCGGGATAAATAATTTAAACAATATAAATAATAAATCGCATTTTAATCCGGTATACAGGATTTTATTTAAATGTGTGATACTCGCGTTAATAAAAGACAATATTATAAATAAAATGGTTTATATATTATACACACCAAATAATATAGTGCCTTCACGTTCGATAAATGCGTTCAAGTCCATTTGCATGATATGAAGATGTGACAGGCAAATGGATATAATTTTATTCAAGTGTCAAAATGGCTTGAATGACTTGTAGAACTCTTTTGTACATAATGTAATTTTTATTCTTTTTACTTTAGTAGTTCTTTGTTCAGATTATGCTTTCTCTTTTTGTGACTTATCTAAAAACGATTACACGTATTTTTCTTTAAAAAAATGTCTATCCTCGAACCCAGTACCAGCGTATTCAACGCCAACATCTTGTATATAGCTGTTATATCAAGCCTCTTTGAGACTTGCGATAATGCTGTCATTTTCTTAGGCTTGTAACGTTTTTAGCGAAATATATAAAGTTTTATAAACATTTACCATGTATCTAAAAGTTCATAAATGTCAAGTAGCGATCTCGCAATTGGGGACTAAATTAATTGCATTCTGGCTAGAGGCGATTTCATTTTCACCGAGCTATTTCGCTAAAGAAGTCTGTAGTGGTACTAAATACTTCATACTATAATCATGTACAACAACAGTTTTGGTTCAACTTTATATTTACAATACATTTCTTCCTAGAGTCATAATATTTTCATGAGTGCACGAATAAATCTCCGAATGTGAGACGCAATGTATGTTTTTGTTAAATAGAGTTTCGCTTAACACGCTAAACTGGGCGATGAATACTTGGAAATACAATTAGAAAGGACACAAACATGGCGGTGACAATAAATGTGGTGAAAATACTTGTGTATTTTCATACTTTATTACATCCTAAAGGAAAAAAGGTCAGGACATTTGTCGAGGATAAAAATAATTATTGTGTCATTTGGTTCTCTTTTGTAACAAATTTTATTCAAATTAGAAAATTCACGTCATTTTTTATTCTATTATATTTCTGTGGTAACATCTTAACTTTGTTTCATCGAAATTGGATGTTGAGAAGTAACTTATCTTCATTTATATAGCATAGAAGCGTAGCTTAAGTTGAATCTCACGCGAAAAAAGTCGTAGGCGGTGCTATAGAAAAAAATGTTTTTATAAGTTAGCAACATGAGAACATGTAAAAGTGGCGTAGCATGGGGGGCGGAGCGTGCGGTCCGCCCCGGACGGCATTTCCCAGGTAATTTTTCACAGGTTTTTTTCGTTAATTTTTTGTTATTGTTAGTACTTCACCGGATGACAGAGTTTCTCTTTAGGTTCGTGCTATTCAATAAGAATACCATTTTTACCATGCCCAAAATTTTATATAATCAAATTTCAAAAATAAGGGGGCGGCAAATTAGGGATACGCACCGGGTGCTAGTAAGTACCTATGACTTGTAGCCTTCTTTGCTTCAACAAAGATTTTGCAAACAAAGAACAAAGAGATTGCAACACAGATATCATAGTACGATAAAGTCGAAAGATGGTCATAGAAACTTCTTATTGAACTAGTTAACAACAATAATGAAAGGATACTAAACAATAATGGCGTCGTAAGCTAGTTGGATTAATCTTAACAAGAACTGTAGTTAAACGTTCTTATAATAAATAATTATTGCGGTGAATTTCTACTTTTAGTATCGCCACTTATCAGCTTACCACAGCTGAGACCGGGAACACATCCGTGATATCACAGTTGTGCCGCGTAATTGCACTCTTTCTAATCATCAGCGAACTTGATTATGTGCCCGTTTTAAGAATTAAAAAAATAGCAGTAAGTGAAATATCTTTATTGATGTAATAATGTTCAAACATACATACAATTTTAATAGTTTACCTTTAGAAATAAATGTTTTTCTATTCTGTTCTATTCAGTTGATACATTAAGTGAATACCCGAGTCTCCTAGTGAGGCATGGGGACACACTCTGTGTCTGTTTCACTGATAATATTTTCTTGTGCCCTGCTGACTGACTTTTTTAAATATTGTTTCCCTGTGATTCGAACCCAGGACCTCCGGTGCTAATCGCATCGAGTTACGGTCGATTATTATACACTCCAAGATAATAGTTTATACATTTATTCTTCATGTTACATCGCAAAACAAGTCATGAAAAAGTATTATTCAGTCATTCACAAAATCGCACGATATTTTACCAAATAGGAAACATCTTATAGTACGAGTATATATGTACAATGGATATCATATCAGTATTAGCGTAATAATTGGTACAGCTAAGACATGAGATGTTCAATAAACCTTGTGATATTCAATTCTAGTTTATAGTTCATATAATTATATTAATAAATATTTATATGTCGTTAGCTAACGGTCAAAAAGTGATAACCGCCATTTCAAAACATTACAGGAAAGTCATTTAAAGTTCCGAAAAAACGAAAAAAAATATGATAGAAATATATGAGTGACAAAAAGTTTGTCGTATTCATGAAACTCAGACCAAATGACGCGGAAAAATTGCCGAATAATAAGAGAGAAAGAAGCAAACGCCACAAAGAGATAATAAGTATATTTTGCCAAAAAAATATTGGCCTTTTTTGGCAGTTAGCTATCGATGCATATGTATAAAAACGTAGTGAATTCCCGAGTATGGAGGAGACACATTTTTGTGTCTGTTCCATGATCATTTTACTGTAAAGTAGACCTTCTGTACCACCGATACAACTTTTTTAAAGTTGTTTCCTAGGGATTCTAACCAGGAACCTCCGACGTTAAACGCAACGAGCTTACCATTTATTACTTAAACATATTACGTAGGTGGTCATTGTTGTTAAGAGGATATGTTGAGAAAAATGCGGTTTTTCTATTACATGTAATGTTGAGGATGTGTATTATTGATATGAAAGTTTTGGGATTTGTTTTTTGATAATTCACAAAGCCAAATAATTATTTTATTTTATTTATTTTAAAGGATAGAGAGTAAATGCCTTTAAGACTGCTCAAAAATGTTTTTTAATCAAATAAAGTATTGTGAAGTAATACAATGCGTTGGTTTTGGCACATACGTTGTTTCATTCCGATCGCGTTCAAGCTACAGCTATCTCTTATTTTACATATCTCAAGTAATTATTTCAATCTCGCTCGCTCAAACTCACCGCACACCGTGTGCCGAGCTAAGAAACACTTCTTGAAGTAAAATTATTTTTCGACATAGGACCTTACTCAAAGTTCTCAATACAATCAATGAAACGCACGAAGGTGTGTCTTTCCCATGTCCCAATAGGCAACACGAGCAACTCTGGCATATCCATATATTTATTTACCATAGATTCTATTCTATTTTATACTTTTGTTTGCCCGAAAGAGATCACATGTTGCGTTAAGGCCATCAAGTTTAATGTTTAGCTCTAGTTTTTATTTGTTTGAATTACCTATTGAAATTGTGTACAATAAAGTATATTCTATTCTGTTTTATAATAAGCAATTCATTAGGTTTATAAATAGCTTACCACAATAATGTGCATTGATTGAACAAAATTAAGCTCGTTGGTTGACTTTGATTATTCAGGATTCAGTTATTATAGCATTTATGAACGATCGTTCATAAATAATAATTTAGTGTTTTAACTAATTTTAGTTTTTTATATATACTAAAAATCTTATTATATATACTTTCTTATTAAATGCTCCTACTTGCAATTGGGCGTGGTAGTATGTATGTATTTAAATAATTTATTTTGAGATTATCTGTGTTTTTAGATTTCATTCATAAACTGTGAGATAATCTATGAATCCCCTGATTTTATTCATAAAGTTTGAGTATATATATGGCTTAATATAATATAGGTTTGTATTTTATTCATAAACTGTACGATAGTTCACACGTATCATTCATAGACTAATATATGAACTTTATAGGCTCAAAAGTGAATTCCGGAGGCACAGTCGGTCATAATATCATTAATGAAAATCACGAGATAGTCTCGTAATGAGTAAGATTCCGTACTTCAATTGTTTTTCTCCCCCTTTTTTAAGGAGTTTCAGCACCATAGAACCAAGAGATGAACGAAGAGAAAGGGTACCAAGAAATTCTATCGTAAATCTATGAAGTATATTAGCGCAGCATACATAACTTGTTATTACAGTTTAAACTTGGAGGTCATAACTTCTTTTACGAGAGACGCAGCATATTGCACTGTCATTAATCAGCTAACGTCTTCATCCAACTAAAAGTGTTCTAACGTAAAATGTTTTCTTATCCCTGACAAAACTAGCGCGAACGACTTCAAAAGGATCATTCATCTTACAAGAATGACGTGGTCTGTAATGTCCGAGTAAGATGAAGCAATGTAAGCACCTTAGAGTTTTCTAGACAATGTATTTTCTATTTGATATAATATTTCAGTAAATAAAGAAACATTAATTTAACTATCGAGTTACAAGCTTTAAATTAGTAATATCATATACTTACGAAACGATCTATACAAAATATATATTTTATTACCTCTACAATACACAAACCATATTGTTACCTTCATAACATTCCTTAAATACATGTCAGATACTACCAAAATTAACCTATTCGAATAGCAAGACCACGCAAACATAATTGCCAGTGCAAATTGTAAAAGGTCTGTGGAATGATGTTAGAGTTGTCAATGTCAAGTGTCAGTCAGTTGTGCGTTGGTGTCTCAATCGAGCTTCAGTTACTCCATAGATATTAGAGTATAACTTACATACATATAAAGGGCAGTTGCTCTGCGGCCTAGCATGACCGCCACGAGGTATGTCGCGGACGAGAGAACACAAACTAAGATGTAAGATATCTCGATATATTATATCTCGACATCGACAATTTTGATAGAAAAGATATCTCGATCGACAAATATATCTATTTTTTATATTAAAAGTCGAGTTTTAAGTGTAATTGTCATGTTAGACCCGAAAGAAATAGAGCGATAATCGATTAAAACACAGGTCGACAAAATTTTGTCGCGGTTGTCATGCTAGGCCGGCTGAAGTAGTACAGAAGACATAATGGAGAACAGCGAATACAATCGTGGATGCAAATCCCCTTGAATCTCCGAGATATAATATTATATTTTTAGTAACATAAATTCTTTTTCACTATCACTTTAAGACAAAATCTCATAAATTTTAATATTAAATTATTAATAATAATTTGTATGTACTATTATAAAAATCAATATAATCACGATAGAGCTATTTATATAAATTATTTTTTATTAAATACACATAAAATTAAGAACAATGCAGGTTAAAATGACGCAAGGTAGAAACAAAGTTAATTAGTTCTGATGAAAAACAGTGCAAACGAGGTTTCCTACATAACTGTTGCAAGCTTATGAATTTTATAAAATTACCTTAAAATGTACGAGAACTTTTTAACTTAGAATGCTTTACTTTTTTTGTAGATATATGTTACTACATAATATCGTGTAGGTAATCTTACAGCTACGTGTACATTTTATTTTTATTGGGAAAAGCAGGTGTATTATTTTCCTAATTGTAATGGACTCCGTCAGTCCAAAAAGAAACAAATAAGGCTTACTTCGAAGCTGGCGTTACGTTATTTTTACGGTACCGCAATATTTCAATTATTATTTTTGCTTTCTGTTTATTTAAGTATACTCTGGAAAAAAAACAGATCAACTTCTAGAAGCATGGAACGAATAATGTAAACCATAAAAAGCAGACTATACCATGTTGCCTGTCTTTTTTTGATATCGACAGACGAGCACGAGGTTCGCTTGATGGTATGTGATATCGCAGCCACAGTACATCAGTCAATGATGCACTTTCGGCCTACTTATTACATCGAGCATTCGGAAATCCATACACTGATACCGAAACGCACAAAGTGCACTTCACGGATTTTCCATCTATGTTTAAGTATATTCATTTTTAAATAAAATACTCTATAACTTAATTAATACACTCCTCTGAAGTAAAACACTGATATATAAATTATCGCTGCACGCCATATGGCCAAAATCGGAGCACAGTTCTTTCCAATTGAGATAAAAATGAAAAATATTAAAATAAAATCGTTTCACCACATTACCAAGAAACATCTCATTAAAATAACAAATGTTAAATTCCTACAAGTATTTCCTACAGTTTACGGAACTTAGTTTAATTGACAACACAACTCAAAACTCCGACTAGCAACTAATTAAGTACCGTTTCCAGAACATGAGATATTAAAATAGTTCTATAAAGTAATTAAAGTAGTTATTTAATAAATGTTATAACTTAGTGGATAAAGTTAAAATCGTACATTAATTACTTTGTAAAGATGTATCTTTTGTATTGATTAATTATTATAATTGTGCTCTAATATAATGGGCTCCGCGGCTGTTGCTAGCTTCGATACGAGTAACTATCATGCATAAACACTATATTTTATAACTACCATACATGCTGTCTATTGGAAAAGGTGATAACTATAGTATTTAAACATGAAGGGTGTGTGCTACAGAAATATCTAAGAATTCATACACACATAATAATCTCATATCCGACACCCCACCAACACCTCTTCAAACTCGTAATGTACGAATGAGTTGAAACTATTTGAAATAAGCAAGAAAAATTTAACGGAAAACTATGATAAGATATACATTAACTTATTTAAAAACCCACTAAGGCTCCGCGGAAATCGGACGCAACACTGATTTTCAGCGGATTCCTTAACCGATTTGCATCCTTAGATTATTCTCAGTCTGTTTAAAATTGAAAAATATAATATACTTTTATTTTTATTTTTTATAATAGATTTTTTGAAACACATCTCTGGTTGAGTAATATAAAGTAATATTGTCTTTTATTAACGCGAATATCACACATTTAAATAAAATACTCCATACCGGATTAAAACGTGATTTATTATTTATATTATTTATGCCGACGTTTCAGATGCTTTTCAGCAACCGTGGTCACGGGCAAACTGAAAGGTGACAGCTGTCTGATTTGAAATATCACAAAGTTGCCATATCAACGCCATCTATTCCTACAGAGATTTACTGGAATTTTCTATATTATAGATTAACGTATTTCGTGACGTTATCCATAGCTTATGTATATCTAAATTTTATAAACCCCAAAGGTATTTTATATAAAAGATCAAGGAAAAGTACCGTGAAATATTACTGTTACCTGAAACGATTACACACAGCATATGAATTACTTTGAATTGCTATTTTTATGAGCTAATGCACCTATTACTCACATTAGCTTACGCAATGGGGTTTTAAAAGGCATTATTATATTGTATCACGTCTAACTGTTACTATAAGATAACTTTATTAAACAACGATGCAATAGAAATTTCAAAATAAAATAGTGACCAACAATAAATACCAATCTTGTTACGGAAATTATATGATATGAATCATAGATAGAGTTTATGGTAAAAATGTCAATGTACTTTAGTTTTGATTCTACTGTTTGATTTTACTGTTAATTGCATAAAAACCATTCCAATTTTGCACACAGCCACACACAAATATACACACATGCTAATTAATCCACACATAAGTGCATATTACATAAATAAACACACTTTCTTTTTTAATTTTTAAGTTTTTCTTTAAATATTTTTTTTTTAGTTATAATAAAATATATGCGGTGATGTTAGCTATTTCGACTATGTATTTGCGTGTTGTTCCCTCGAGAATGTAAGTGCGTGCTCCTATTTCACCATGCCTATTGCTGATAGAGGAAAAATCTTTGTTTTTTATTTTATTTTTTCGTTTATATATGTATATATTTTTTTTATTATTATAGTTAATTACTTAAACATGTCATGTGGAACATGGTGTAATGGTTAGCTCCTTACAAAAATTTTGTTAAACGAAAAACTTGGCGATTAAAAAGAGTGACGGCGAGTTTATTGCCAGTTCTTCTCGACCGTTCTACGCCCTTGATTTGAGAACTGGCAGTAAATGTAAAATAAGAAGCATTTAATATGTATTTTTTTTTATTGATGTTCATAAATGTACATTATGTTACCTAAATGAATAAATGATTTTGAATTTGAATTTATAAATTTTGTATGGAAGAGCGGACATCCTGGCACAGGTATAAAACTTAAAAGGATGTCCCAACAACGGTCAACTTTTTTGTAAAAACTTATTGCTTAATAATAAATAATTTTTAATTTTTTAACAGTTTTATTCATATAATAAATTAATGGAAAAATAAAACCATCAAGAAATATTGTCTTTTATTAACGCGAGTATCACACATTTAAATAAAATACTGTATAACGGATTAAAACGCGATTTATTATTTAAATTATTTCTCCCGCGACCACGGTTGCTGAAAAGCATCCGAAACGTCGGGATAAATAATTTAAATAATAAATCGCGTTTTAATCCGTTATACAGTATTTTATTTAAACCATCAAGAAACTCAAATTAAACCGCAACACGCAAAATTAAAAGTAAATCGCCTGAATTATTACTAAATTGATCAGTTATTTATGAATTTGCAACCGAAAGCGGTAATTCATTAAAATGCTTATATGTTAAATGGAGTGCTGGCGTGTTGATAGGAACTCGTCGGTAAATTCAATATAATTTAACCATATTTTCAACAGAGCTACTTTTATGTTCTCTTTTTTTATGTTATAAATAGACAGACGTACGTGTCGCTCACTTGCTAGTAGGTGATACCACAGAACAACATACATGATACGCTATCGAACTGTTTGTGACTTTGAACATTTGGTATTCCATACACTGAAATGGAAACGCATAATATGCATTTCACGGTTTTTCCATCATTGAACGGTCGTTTCTTTGCCCAATCAGAATTTTGAGATTCCTCCCATCCGTATCATGACCGGTGTGAACACAGGTAGAGAAGACATGTTTACAGAAAATTATAAACATTATTATCCCGGCGGGATTCGAAACCACAACCAAGTGGGCAAGGCCCACGAACCCATTATGAACGATGTTGCGTTCAATTTGAAACAAACGTTCTCATTATATTTTATAGCACATTACTCATTCGAAAACATTATAACTCAACAGATATTTTCGAATCGCCAACGAACTATTATAAAATATGAAACGATAAAACATTCCTTTATTCCCATAACAATGTATCCATCGACAAAATTTCAAAGACTTCCGCATAAAGCTAATGGCGCAGTCGTTTATTCCGGGACAGAGATTAATATTAATAGATTCTATAGTTGATATATTATCGATATACTTATTTTACATATCGCTATTCTATTATGATTTGAAGGCAAAATAAATGATAAGAAATATAAGTGGAAATATATAATTTATATATAAACACTAATATTATAATCATGATTTCTATGTGGTTCACTTGATGGTAGGAGATACCATAGCCACAGTACATCAGTCAATGATGCGCTCTCGACCTACTTGTTACTTCGCACATTCGGAAATCCAGATACTGGAACCGAAACGCGCAATGTGGACTTCACGCTTATTCCATCTATGAACGGTGGTACGGTTCCCGGGCGGAATTTAGATATTCCGCCCACCCATTCAAATCCCAAAGTTACCAGACGTGAGGAAGACATGTTTACTGAAAATTATAAACATTTCGTCCCAATAGGATTAGAACCCACTATCCATCGATGCGCACGACAGGTGTTCTACAGAACGCGCCAACGAGCCATCAAAATTATTTGTTTTCCTTAATTACATAATAAATAAACCTATATAATATATTTTCATTAATATTCTACTGTCGCAAATAAATAATTTTAGTTTATATAAGAAGTATTATCATAACTCGAAGCAAAAATAAACAGAGTTAATTAACTGTTACTTTCTGAAGAAGCCATTTGCATTCTAACCAAATTACCCCATTCAAGCCATTCGCTGCATTAAATGTGTTCAAACTTAACTACGAGTATGTTCCGTAAATTGGCAAATCGTTACCTAGTTAGTACTATTTACTATTTAATTATAAGGACAACGTATTTTATTCTATTTAATCATATTTACTTGTGATTTTAATTATTTATTTAATTTAAGGTTACAAAAAATTAAAATAAACCCTTGGCATGGCAATTACACTAATACTACAATACAATTTAGAAAAAATGATGGACCAAACAAATTATAATATTAAAATTTCCATACAATTAACTAAAAAGTAAAAAGTATTACTTAGTAGATTTTATATTTTTTGGGTAGCAGGCATTAATTAATATATTAAAAATAATTTACGAAATTAGCTTCAAATCGTAATTTTAGTTTTTTTTATGGTAAATGACAGACGAGCATGCTGTTCACTTGTTGGTAATGATACCTGTGCTACAGAACATTAGTCAATTATGCGCTGTCGACCTACTTTTTACTTCGAGTATTCGGACTGAGACCGAAACGCGCAATGTGCTCATGGCTTTTGTTGTAATCGATCAAGTATGGCTCAAATAAAGTTTATTTACCGATAAAATTGAAATTTGTTTGCGAATTAAGCGAATTGTGCTTTATCCTATTTCTACTGAAATTCTCCGCCAAACTTTATATTAAAAATTCTTAGCCCAATGATCGTCACCCGAAGTTGGAAAATTAATATAACTTTTGTGAGTGCACGAATATGGCACGGTAATAAAATATAGATTTAGCCTGTGTGGAGTTTTTGCTGGATATTTCGGCAACTGTTTAATTGGAAATTGTTTTATGTTTAATATAAAAAATATAGCTTGAAAATTTGTCAAGTTAGATTAAAAAATTTAGTCTGTCTGTTCGCGATAAACTCAAAAACAACAGAACGGATTTTCATGAGATTTTCAAGAATAGATAAAATGATTCATGAGGAAGATAATTATTGTAAGTGTTGGAAAAAGTCAAGCATAGGCATAATATGCTCTACTATCCGTGCGAAGCCGGGGCGGGTCGCTAGTAGTAGGTAGTATATATAATACGAGTATAAACATATATATATTGAAAATCTCTTGTCACGGTTTTTGTAGTCGCATTCCTCCGAAACGACTCGACCGATTTTTATACTTAGCGATACGAAAAATGTATCCAGAATTAGTTTTAATAACTAAATTAAAGGCCGGCAACGCACCTGTTAATCCTCTTTTGTTGCAGAAGTCTATGGGCTCTGGTATTCACTCACCATGAGAGAAGACAGCCCTTTTTCTCCCTATTCCATAAAAAAGGCTTTTAATACAATGTTTTTGTATGTATGATGATCGATCTCCCCAAAACTAAAGTTTAGCTTCAATTAAGAATAACCTTCCAATAATTTGATTTCACTGATTTATATATCCTTACTTACAATTTCGGAGAAAATAATCTATAAAAAACGTACAGACACAAGTGATCCGTATTTTTCTTTATGAAGATTTTAGAATCTAAATATATTCGTGTTTTGCATATTTATAACATTCGTATGTAAACATACATTTCTATACGCGCTCAAATATTTTTCTAAAATTAAATATTCATATAAGCAAGAGCTATTTTAAGTCAAGTGTTTAAATATACCGAGCGTATATCGTTTTTAATATGCTAATAATTTCATTTGAGTGCTTACATTCTGTGTTAACGGCGTAAAAATGGCTTTATTATATAATTTATGAACGCATACATTTGCCCGTTTGAATACCCTATATTACACCTGCTATTTAAATAAAACTCAAAAGCTGGAAACATTACACAAACCTATGGATGCTGCAGATGTTCGTGGGCATCTGGAACCTCTTACTAATCCTATTGCTTGTCTGTCCTCTTCTATTAATTACATACATACCTCCGGTCCTTCCATACCACTTTCGCTTCTTCCACTTTCATCAGTGTTTTCATACACGCTCGTCGGTTTTGAGTACTTTTGACCTGGCATTTTTGAAGAAGATCTCCGATCTGATCGAGGTACATTCGACTAGGTCGACCATCTTCGACTCTTCCACTCACACCAGTTTCATAAATCTTTTCTTTTTTTCCATGAATTGCTTGTACATAAAACACCCCTTAAAATTTGTGGAATAGACTTTTTAAAGTCCTATTTTATCATTTATCATAATTTATTGACAATTCAAGTCAAGTTGAAACTGTTCTAAAGTTTTGTCAAGACTCATTTACCATGGTAATCCTACTGCAGTTGTATTTTTATTAAAATGGTTTGTGTGCAAATCTTATAAAAGTAATAATAATAAAAACAATTTGAACTGGAATCACATCATCCTTAAATTCAAGACTAGGCAATTCGATTTCCTCAGGCCGCAATATGTTTGTCGACCGCATTTACTCTTTACTGTTTATGTCACAATAACAAAATATATTCTGATAGCTTCTTTCCGGAACCGGGAAGATAAAATGTAAAATTAAGTAAATGAAAAAGAACAAAACAAAATATCACCTTAAACGCTAAGTGTGTTCAGTTATAGCACCGAAGATAGAGTACAGGTTCTAATTCTGAGGAAAAAAGTGAAAAACAACCCAGCGCCATGCCCTCGGATAATCACTTTTTAACATGGTATAATATTTGTTGTTAAGACTAGACACTGAGTATTAACGATGGAAGGATTGTCTTTTATTAACGCGAGTATCACACATTTAAATAAAATACTGTATACCGGATTAAAGATGGAAGGATTACCGAAATGCCATCCGGCTACCGATGCGTTCATAGATGTGCAGATACGCGTTTTTGCTTCAGTCTGCGATGTAGAAAATAACAGGTCAACAACAGATAATCCATCAATATCTAGTGGCTCTCTGGTTTCAAATATACCTATTATGAGCATAGAGCAACACGGGCCACCGGCGACTCCGGTTCGCCATGATATGAGCCATACACTCTCGTCTGTCGATATTTGAAATTAATTTGTAAATCGCAAAAAAGTCCGAATATATCTTCTAATAAATCTTCGTGGGAATTAACCCGGCGTCAGCACAGTGAAGAACAGTAACACCGAGTGTCGGGATGGGTCACGGTGACCCATATTAAAAATTCATGTAATTCATATAAATAAAGAGATATTGGGAAGCCATTATTATATTTTGATTAAATAGCTAATGGTTTGGAGGTTTTGAATAGACATACACAAATTTATAATCAAATATTTTATTAATAGGAAATGAACAGAAAGTTTATTAAATTTTCAACAAAATTTACAACTTTTGTCTTATGGCACATAAAGTTAATTTTTTTTTACATAAATCTAGCTTAGGAACATACTATTATAAATGCAGTATAATAAATAACATTTAAAAAAATTAAAAGTCGTCACTTTCAGACTGTCTATCTGCACAATCGCCGCAGTATAACATTGCATGCTCAGTACAAACATATTTGTTGCATCTCCGAAAAGTATGATTAGTTTTTATATATTTTTGGTAGGACAGTCTTGACATCTTCTCCTAACATTAGGCACCTTTACGGGTGGCTCCTCATCAGATTCTCCTAAGAAATCTTTTATTCTTTTTCGAATCAGTCTTAGCAATTGAGCGTCAATAAGAATAAGAGCAAGACCTAAGTTCTTTAGGAATGTACATCTCTTTATGCTACAATTATTATTATTCTTATACATATATCACATATGCATTTATTCCAGACATATTCAGAATACCATACAAAATGGTCAATGGCAATTTTTTTTGAATTACAACTCACACTGTAAGTGGAAGAAAGCTCGTCAACAACATCTACCCCACCTTTAGTCACGTTATAAAATGTGTTAATCTCAGGCTTTTTATTTCGCCGGTGGATTCATCGATGCTTCTGTCGTGAATCGTGATGTAAACATGTAACGAGTTCGAACATTTTGTCGCAAAGGTTCTTTCTGCCACTTTGTACCATCTTTTCAAAAATAATAAATCGTTCGTACTTGATTTTCCTGGGCTTATATATGATGTCGTAATTCAACCAAAGGTATATCATTGCTATCGTCATTTTGATCTGTGAGACTTTCTTCACTGCGACTTCTTTTTCACTTTCTGACGAAATTATTTCGTTTTCGGAGTCATTTAATGGCTGCCTTTCTTGCTCTTCTCGGTCTATTTTGAAAATAACGCTAAAAATACAAGTTTTTTTTTATAAATGTGTTTTGAATTTACGGCACAAAAATACGACATTAAATGTATAGTTGGGTCATATTTACCCTTCGCCGTGTTTGCCCACGTCTATTCACCGGCGTAGGTGCAGCATGACTGAATAACGGTAAGAAACAAAAAGAGGGGCTTTTTAGCTCCAGCTACTAATCGGGGCGGCAGCGTCGCACAATTATTTCAAGAAAATACACGCACTTCAAAATGTCACGGGTCATGTAGACCCAACTGTGCGCTCGCCGGGTTAAAATGCCAAGAAAGCCTTTTCAAAGATTGATCGAGAAGGTAAATTAGAAATTTTACGCCTCAAGGAATCGTCTATTGAAACTGATTCGCCTTTCAGAGGTCTTTGTTGTATTTCTTTTGGTAACCCAATTATTTGCGGTCGACTTTAGCTTTAATTATTTTGTCTTCTACTTTGCACGAAGTAGGAATAATAGATATATCTTACTTTTTCTTTCTGTTTAGTTGCTATATAGTGTGCCGTTGCCCTATCTACATACATACTACACGGACAGACAAATCGACAGAGGAGCATGAGATTCACTTGATGGTAGGTTACCTCAGCCACCGAACAATAGTCAATGATGCACTGTCGACCTACTTTTTTACTTCGATATTTTCGAACGGTGGTTCGTTACACATTCGGAATTTAGATATTCCTCCCACCCGATCAATGCCCGTTACCAGACGTGGGGAAAACATGCTTACAGAAAACAATAAACATTTTGTTCCGGCGGGATTCGAACCCACGACCAACTATCACTTTAACCAAAAAATAAAAAAATAATTAATAAAACTATATAAATATTTAAAAATTTATAATCATCTGTTTAAATCATAATTTTAAATTAGATACTTAAATTAAACAATAAATATAATAAATAGGAACGGCTCTGACACACAGCGACAAGTTCCGTTGATAGTTTAATAAACGTAATTTATTCTTAATTTTGAAACAATACTCCGAATGTAAGTACCTAGTGCATCTAAAACCGGGTTAATTCAATTGGAAAAACAATATTTTGCAGCAGATATATTATGTTATATCTAAAATAAAAAATATATATTTCTTCCTCGTTTCCATCACATGGCAATTCAAAACAATGGAACGCTTATTTCAATAGCTTAAACTAGAAAAAAATTACCTACATCCATTACAAGCTGTATTAATTTGAGCTATATTTTTCATAAAGAGCTCAACAATGGTATGGCTGAAAGCTTTTAAACTCCTTTGTAAAAACTCTCATATGCATAACTTCACGGACGCTATGGAAAGCAGGATATTTTAAATGCTGCTACGGGAAATTTGCTGAAGTAAGACCATCATCTTTTTGATGTGAATAATGTCTTAGGATTAAATAGATATTATATTTCAAGATAATATTTTGTTTAATATTAACGCGACTATCACACATTTAAATAAAATACTTGATAACGCCGCAGTTTTCAGTTTGCCCCGTGACTACGGTTGCTGAAAAGCATCCGAAATGTTGGGATAAATAATATAAGTTATTTCACGATATTTAATTTTCATTAAGCCAAGCCTGTTACATTTTTGGATGAAGGAAGATATTCTTTTAACCCAACCTAAAGAGTGGATCCTCGACCAGTCGAACCACTGACTGGCCGGCCCTAAGGCCTCAATGATTGATGTGGAAGTGTACCTAGTGTACCTACTCGTATATATTTTCAGCGCTCGGAAACAGCGTGATTCAGGATTATAGACTTCTTCGTACTAATTGTAGCCGCAGAGTGTAGATGTCGCTACACTACGGTCTTATGACAATAGCCATGTATTTTCTTTTATAAACAGTAATTTATTATCCTTATAGAATTTTGATTGGTTCCTTCTTCATATTGTATTTTATTAACGCGAGTATCACACATTTAAATAAAATACTTTATACCGGATGAAAACGCGATTTATTATTTAAATTATTTATTCCATAGGAATAGGTGGCGTTAATATGGCAACTTTATGATATTTCAAATCGACAGCTGTCATCTTTCAGTCTGTCCATGCCCACAGTTGATGAAAACCATCCGAAACATCAGGATAAATAATTTAAATAATAAATCGCGTTTCTGGTTTAAAGTATTCGATTTAAATGTTTCCTTCTTTTTCTTGACTAGAAATGCTATCACGAGAAAGTATTTGTCTTGTCGATTTGTCTACTGTTTGATTCAGAGTTTTGTTGAGCACAGAAGACTAGAAATTACCAGTGAAACAGACACAGAAATGTGTCAAAAATACCACGCATACCATCTTGATGTCTGGAAATCCACAACTGCGCGATTCCTGAGACATTTCTTGCCTCGCACAACCACTCTGTGGAATCAGCTTTTTTCGACGGTTTTTCTGAACCGATACGACTTGGAAACATTCAAGAAGCGAGCCTACTCTTCTTAAAGGCCGGCAACGCACCTGCAAGCCCTCTGGTGTTGCGGATGTCTATGGGCGGCGGTGATCACTTACCATCACGTGAGCCGCCTGCCCGTTTGCCCCCTCTACTATAAAAAAAGACACAGAAATGTGTCCGCCCCAATATTCACTTCAGAACCTCTATAATAAATAGTATTGTATCTTTCACTCCTTACATTGTCAGTAACTTGATAAACACCTTCGGGTGAACCGGAATCCTTGTCATTTATCTTGTTTAAACTTTAAACGTCCTGTATTGCATACATAACTTGGCTCCTACAAGAAGTTAGGAATAAATTATTACCAACTGCTTGTTTCCCTGGAGTTAGTTTACGCTACGTTTACTACGCGAATATACTTGTATAAAAATAGCTTTTAGTTTTGGGCTTCTATAGTCGTTAAAAGATCCATTTTCCCCTGAAAAGTTATCGATTAAGAGTTATTTTACCTCTCTACAAAATTTCAACGAAATCGGGTCAGCCGTTTTGTCTCATAAATAGAAACATACTAAGAGTCATTTTTATCGAGAACAGGTGACCATCAATTAAATTTATTCTTGTCGGGCTTTTCTTAGTTACTTTGAGGCTTCATTATATAGGTTATCAATTCTAACACATTCTTTTTTTTGCATGAATTAACAATTAATATATTTCTAGGTATACAATATGTAGGTTACATAATTTATATTCCAGGTATACAAGATTCCTTAAAAGATTTATAATTTTTATCAGAACAAACTTTGCCAGCAATTATATATTTGCTGGCAAAGTTTGTTCTGTACTTACCTTTTTCCTTTTATATGTTATACAAAGGACCTACGCTCTAGTTCGTGTGAATAAACCCTTAAATAAAACAAAAATTATAAAATATATTTTTAGCGTAAAGGAAATAGGATTGGGAATGGCGGATGTTTTGACAGGTTGGTTTAAGTCAAGCGAAATACGAAATTTATGTGACAGCCAAGTAATATTGGAGGATATAAATATACAAGCTGGTGCCCGCGACTTCGTTCGAGAATAGAAGATAACTTTTCTTCCCGACATTCGTTTTCGATGAAAAATAGTATTGATGTTGGTCCGAACTAAGCTCAATCTGTGCGCCAAAGCTACATGAAAAAAGGTTCAGAACCTTTGGAGATTATCGTGAACAAACAGACAGAGAAAAAAATAAAATATATGTATATAGCCTATGTTACTCGCTGATAATGTAGCTTTCTATTGATGAAATAATTTTTTAAACCGTATCAAAGAAACATACAAATATTTCCTCTTTATAATATTAGTATAGATTCCTTTAAAATATATAAAACAACTACACAACAACAAATGAATTTAAATTATGTTTTTTTGTGAAGAAGAAGCTATGATTCATATCACTTTAATCTCTAAAAGCTTTGTTTTGCTTGGATTTGAAAAATTGTTTTAGAATCTTAATATTCAGATTATTGTTGAAATATCAATAAAGAGTTCATACTCCTATATTATATTTCGTCAAAAGAAAACTTGAAAAAAAACAAATAATGCCTTAATACAATAAAAAACAACTAACACAAAATATAAACTCAATTCAAAAAAGCACATCACAACAATTCGTATCATTCAAACCATACCATAAATTCTAAATAGTGCAGTCACGAGGCTTTCATATGCAAATTTATTTGTAAATTCAGCAGTTAACGTTTACTAACAATTTACAATGGCGCAAATGGTATGTTTGGTTCATTTAACAAATAATCTATATTTATACTTCTATACTCTATACCTTTACTTATTTGGGCTCTTTACTTATTTGACGGGCTCGTTGGCGCGTTCGGTAGAACACCTGCCGTGCGCATCGATGGGTCGTGGGTTCGAATCCAACCGGGAGCACATGCTTTTCCCCACGTCTGGTAACTTCGGGCATTGATCGGGTGCGAGGAATATCTAAATTCCGACCGGGTAATGAACCACCGTTCATAAATGGAAAAACCGTGAAGTGCATATTGCGCGTTTCGGTTTCAGTCTATGTATTTCCGAATGCTCGAAGTAAAAATTAGGTCGACATATTGATGTTCTGTGGCTGAGGTATCACGCACCATCAAGTGAACCTCACGGTCGTTTGCAAAACTCATCCGAGTTGATTTACGTAGCATGGTCTAATCCGCCACAAAAAATTAATTCATCTTGAATTGCTTTTGTTTTCCAAACGGTGCGCGCGGTCGTATAGCGATGTCAAATCACAAACTAAGCTTACGTGACATTTTTTTATATTTAAACTTTGGACAAAAATAATACAAAGATAAAATAATATATGGATCTATCATCTAATAGCTGCTAGTAACTAGTTCATTAGTTATAAGTCCTTCTAGCAAATTTTATTGGAGATAAACCTAACTTTGTATTTTAAGCAAACAATTTAAGAACAATTCACAGTTTTAAGTTTAAAAATAATTGACAACTATAACTTTATCATATATATCGTAAATAATAAACTATTAAATCTCAATTAATTATTTAGTTTAATATAAGAGCTCGTCACAAACTCTTCTCTATATAAAATTGCATGTTACTTATTCACTTTTAAAAAAGTAAACCTGTTACCTAAATTTACGATTTTATTCTACAAGAAGTATTGGCATAAGTGACTAAACCTTACCATATAATTCAAATTCAAATTCAAATTCAAAATCATTTATTCATTTAGGTAACATAATGTACACTTATGAACGTCAATTAAAAAATACATATTAAATGCTTCTAATTTTACATTTACCGTCACTAAGTAACAGAAATACAAACGAATTCATAAAATTCCTTTTATTCTTCTAGTTTACTTCCAGATTTATACGTATTACTGTTCTTTTGAAATCGATGATAATGGCACTAAGGTTATTAATGCCTTCAAGCTATGTGTATTGAAATAGCACAATGCAAGCATTTCCACATTTCACAGCACGTTCACTTCATTTTCATACAATGAGCAAATATTTTGGTATGGTCATATATCGGTTATATCCCGGGAGCATAAAAAGTTTAATTTCATCTTCATCTCAGAATATATACAAAATTAAGACCTAGCGATCCGTCCCGGCTTCGCACGGGTGTATTGGAGATGTACTATACAAAAAATAGTCTTACTCGCTGATAATGTAGCTTTCTATTGGTGCAAGAATTTTTAAAATCAGTCGAGTTAAAACAAGTTAAATCGTAACAAACAAATCTTTCCTCTTAATAATATTAGTACTTATATTGTCCAAAATTTAGCTTAGATTATATTAACATAAATGTAGCTATAATTATCTTTCAATCATCTTTAGTTTATGGATGAATACAACGAGACGAAAATTCCGCAAATATTCTTCATTAAATGGGTTCAAATGAATTTACGAGACTTTTGAAAAAACTTTTTTTTTAAACTCCGTCGACGCGGACGCATACTAAAAATTTATGCATGATTTGTCCGTGCGGCTGGTCCACGCTTCAGGGGAGCCCAAAGCTTGTACGTTTCCCCATGTATCAGCGAATCAGACTCACTGTGTAGGCAATGTTGCCAATATCCTCGGAACCATTCCGCATAATAGTGTTATTGATGGTTCGCCTAAAAAATATTTTCTTATAAATATTGTTTTTGGTGAGTACTTTGATTTTTTAATATTTTAATTGTTTAATGAAGTTGATTTTAAGCAAATATATCATGTTATACATATTTGTCTGGGTAGGTAACCCAGGTGGGTATAAAATTACATAACATTGATAAATATAGGCCGAAAAATATTTATTTTATACATTACCGGTGGACTAGCATCTTTTGAAATTGTATCTGTCATAGTACCTAGATAAAATAAAAAATACCTGAATTATACAGATTACTGGTAACATACTTGTGTACATACATAGATGTTAAAATACGTAAAGATTTAGGATATTTTTTTAGACTATTATATATTTATTTTTGTAAATTTTTTAATTAATATTACTTAATAATTAAATTTTTACTAGAAAATAAATGTGATCGAAGAATATATCAACAAGTTCCGTTACTATAAAAGCTCTCTAAAAAAATTCTAAGGTATTCCCAAGCAATTAACATCCTAATTACTACGATTAAGAAAATATTTAAGCAATGTTAGCCCGGGATCAAAGGGAATAATTAATTTGAAAGGAATTAAAGGCAAAGAAGATTACCTTGAAGGTAATAGAATACTTCGAACTTGAGGAGATTAGGGCTTAATTAATCTTAAGTGGTATGAATATTCGATTACTAGTAGCTAATGAAGGAATCCATCCCATAATATAATAATAATAATATTTATTAGTTTAACATTGAAACATTAATAAAACGATTTAGGACCCAAACTAGGCTAAGCCTGTATCTTGGTATCAGTTTTGATGTGTGGTCTAGTGGTCGAAAGTTCGTCCGTTAACTCATGGGTTCCGGATTCGATTCCCAGGTTGATGGTTATGTTTTATTCAATTTCTAGAACACTTATAGAATTTGAGAAATTGGAGGATATTTGAAGCCTGTGCAGGTGGATAGCATAAAGCGCCGAGGACATGGTTGCGTGCTAAGCGATCCCGTGTGCCCTAAAAAGGTGGATCTGATGGTCATTACAATCTTAGGATCATATCTTATACATATTATAGTGTATTTATAAAGAAGGCGGTCATATACCTAACTGTTTTTAATTTAGTTTTTTTTAAAGATTTATCTTTCTTTTTATTTCAAATTCTCTTTACGAGTTTTCTTGTGCTCCAAAAGATACCCAGGCAGGTGCTGAAAATCAGCGCTGTAGCTAGTACTGGTTTACAGCACAAGCTGAACATCGGCCTTGTCTTTCAAATGAAAATATAGTTTATGTAGTTAATATGTGTGGTTTCGAATATTTTTTTTCTTATTTTCTGTCAAATTACAGGCGTCTAAGTAGTATCTACTCTAGTATCAATGACTAACAAGTGTTAGTCATTGATACTAGAGCCTCAAATAATAAGAGCGCTGTAAAGTTATTGTAATTTTAATTAGAGCATTTAAATTCGAAGTTTGAAGCCAAAATGCGCAATCTGTTCTCCACGACTTTTTCAATTAAAAACGATGGTTTGTTTCCCCGAATGGATTTTGTTCCAAATCTTTTCTCATAGACTGATCTATTATCACTAAAAAAATGAAAATTTTGATACAAAGTACCGTAGACTAAATACCGCAGGAAATTACCATTTTTTTTTACATAATAAGCAACAAATGGACATGCGGCTATTCTGATGGTAAATATTATCACTGCCTATGGAGTATGGATATCCACAACACGAAAAGTTTTTGAAAGGCGTGCCGCCCTTAAAGCAAATATTGGGTCGTTTCTTGAAGTTTCCCAAAAATGAAGACTCCTAATGATTTTCATTTTATAGAATGGATGAGCAATGGACGGGCAGATGGCTCACGTGATGGTAAGTGATCACTAACACCTATCTGCAACACCTTTTGACGGGCGCATCGATAGGTCGTGGGTTCGAATCCCACCGGGACATTTGTTTACAATTTTATGTAAGCATGTTTTCCCCACGTCTGGTAACGGAATGGGTGGGAGGAATATCTAAATCCCGACCGCGTAACGAACCACCGTTCGAAGCAACGCGCCCCGGCTTCACACGGGTGCAATGTAGATGTACTATACACAAAACATAGCCTATGTTACTCGCTGATAATGTAGCTTTCTATTGGTGAAAGAATTTTCAAAATCAGTCCAGTAGTTTTTGAGTTTATTCATAACATACAAAAATACAAATCTTTCCTCTTTATAATATTAGTAAAGATAAGTTATTGTAAAAAGGGTTTCTGTCAAATAATGTTTTCATTGGTTCATTCAGATGATATGTGTGTAATGCGAATTATTTTAGGTGAAAATAGAAAGTAATTTTTTCGGGTCGGAAAAAAAAGTCACGGACAAATGTTTCTTTAATAACACTGCAATATATTTTCGACTGTGACTTTGGTTTATTTTGCACGACACTTGTTTGCAAGAAAAACATCGACACACGTGATCGATAGAGCCTATCTGTCTTGATTGTGTTTCAAGTAATTATCTACTTGTATAGATTAGAGAATTCCTCTCAAAAACAATGTTAAGAAATACATTAATTCTCACACTGCAAAAAGATGCTAGATTCCAACTACGGCCAAGATAGTATTTTACTACTTAATGGCTTTTCGAAAAATAATAATCTTAATCTTAATCTTATCTTAATATATATTATATAAAATGCTAATGTTCGTACGTGTGTCCACGGTTTTCGGGTCGGGGTGGGTGGAAGTGGGTGGTTGTGGGTGGCAAAAATGTGGAATAATATATATCTGTCCTTTTCTAACTAATGTAATCTTCCGTAAAATTCTGAAAATCTCGGAAATGATCTAAAAAGTCCCAGAATGTGTGCAACTGATAAAATCAATCTAGAAAGTTGTAAAACTTTCTGGAATGATCTAGAAAGTTCCAACAAGCCGTGCAATTATTGTAATCGATCTAGAATATTTCAGAAAGTTTCTGGAAAGATCTAGAAAGTTCCAAAATGTGTGCAATCGATGAAATTGATCCGAAATGATCTAGAAAATTCTAAAAATTTCTGAAATGATCTAGAAAGTTCTAAAATGGTTTCAATTGTTGTAATCGATTTAGAAAGCTTCTGGAAAGATCTAGAAAGTTCCAAAATTTGTGCAATCGGTGAAATTGATCCTCAATGATCTAGAAAATTCTAAAAATTTCTAAAATGGTCAAGAAACTTCCAAGATGCCTACAACTTGAAGATACTTTACACCGTATGTTAAATGGTCGAACAAGTGTCTTATTATTTAAGATAGAAATCTAAAATATTTATCTACCTTAGAAAATGGATCCTTAAATATTTCTTATACCATTAAACATGCGATGTATTTTAACCCGAGCAACGCCGGGTTTCGCTGCTAGTGTATGATAAAAATTAAAAGTTATAATAATGTTAATTATATACCTTGCTAAATTATATAGTTTCTTTGTTTATATGAAATGGACGTATTATAATAATAATTTGATTATATTTAATCAGTCAAAAAAAACTCATAATAGCTACAACATTTCAAATAACAATTAATGCTAAGTCCGACAAAATAGCCAATATAAAAAACGATATAATTTCAATAAAATACCAGAGATTGATTAGAATTGCTAAAATAATATATTTGTTTTTAACAGTGCCTATGTTTCCACAACCAAAGAAGCTGCACCGTTCATAGATGGAAAAACCGTGAAGTGCATATTGCGCGTTTCGGCTACAGTCTATGGATTTCCGAATGCTTGAAGTAAAAAAGTAAGTTTACATCGCTTCAGAGACTGATTTTCACCAAGTATCACCTACCATCACCTATTTTTTTTTAATTATAAGTCGTAAACACCTTTTTGTTAAACGGCCTCAATATTTATTTTATGTGAAAAATATCTCGACTTAACCTTGATTTATGCTAATATATTGTTTGTATATAAAAAGATGTGACAAAAAATATTATGTTTAATTTTTAAACGGCTATCCTTAAATTTCCTATTTTGGTTTGTGTGATTATTCATGTAAAGCAATGAAATTACTTGCAAACTAATATGAATTTTCAAAATAGATAATTAAGATAATCTCTCAGTTCGTTAGGGTAATAGCTTCATATTTCATCCTAATCACCCCGCCTCTGTGAATCCATCAAAATTAATATCGGTGAAAATCCAATTTAGTTCGTAGTTTTGGAATTTGATATCTAAAGATGTAAAGGATACTATTAATATTATTATTTAGCGTGTACTAACAAGCCAATATTAATAAGGCTTCTGATGCCTCAGATATTCAAATTTCAAATTCAAATTCAAAAATCATTTATTCATTTAGGTAAGATAATGTACACTTATGAACGTCAATAAAAAATACATATTAAATGCTTCTAGTTTTACATTTACTGCCAGTTCTCAAATCAAGGGCGTAGAACGGACGAGAAGAACTGGCAAGAAACTCGCCGCCACTCTTTTTTAATCGCCAAGTTTTTGTTTTACAAATGTTTTCTAAGGAGCTGCAACCATTACACCATGTTCCACATGACATCTTTAAGTAATTAACTATAATAATCGAAAAATATATATATAAACGAAAAAATAAAAATAAATAAAAACAAAGATTTGTCCTCTATCAGCAGAATGTATGGTGAAATAGGAGCACTCACTTACATTCTCGTGGGAAAAACACGCAAATACATAGACGAAATAACTAATATCACCGCATACACGAATTCAAGTTCGACCAGTCACCACAAGTAGCACCCGTTCACGAGTATGACGCATGGCCAGCCATCGACCCCCTCGCCATATTTTAGGGAGAGAGACAACCCGACGCATGGACGCCTTCAAGTTACAGACGATATTCAAGTTTCATCAGAAATATAAGTAACTTTAAACTTTTTGTATTAGTATTGAATAGTGATGTGCCGGTTGTGCATGCATGTTAATTTTCAATACATAATATGTAGATAAAATTATTCTATGTATAGCTGACTAGCTTCTGCCCGCGACTTCGTCTGCGTAGAATTAGTACTGCGGGTAGCTTATTTATTATCCGAGCAATTTGTTCATCAATCTCCTTACTATTTTAATATTCTGATCGCGGCTATATACATCATTTACATATCAATCTGTCAGTGGTAGAAAAGTTAGGTATTAGACTGTAAATACGGTATATGGTATACGCGGTAATGGTTCTTAAATTAATTTAAATAAAAAAAAATCTAAAATAAATGAAATCACCTCTAATTAATCTGATTGGTCGAAAATGCAGAAACTAATAATGTAAATTTCATCAAATTCTGGTTACTTTGATATCTTTGATTGTACGGCATTTTTACTAATCATATGTATAAATGATTCCAATAAATATACGTATATTAATATATTAATAGATTTGGTTGGACTTCCCTGCGAAATTTCATCCCCTATTTCATCCCCACATAGGTCGAAATTTCAAAACTATTAAATTCCATTCATATTATTTTTTATTTCTTAAAATAAAATATTTAGCACATTTATATTGCAAACTAAATAAATCAATATAATATCAAGGGCACAGACACCGACACCGATTCAATTAGAAAGTAGCCGGATCCGTATCCGTGGATATGTATACATTTTTAACGATCTTACACATCACTAGTATTGACCTTTTCTATATCTTTACATCTTGACCAACCATCTTTATACAAACAATAATATTAAGTGTCGAAGCTCCAATAAAATTCTCCTGACTTTCTTTTAGTTATCTTCACCCTCGAAGTAAGTACGAAAAGCCATCGGTATAGTACCGTCTGCCCTTGTTTGCTTTGCTATTCAGCGTCTCATAGTTAAAATACAGGTTTAAGGAAACAGTTGTACTATATAACGCACATGTCGTGTATATGTCTATGTCAATGGATATGACATAAAAACACTTATTAAATATCAAATCAAACTATCATTTAGGTAACTTAATGTACACTTATGAACGACAATAAAAAAAACTAAATGCTTCTACACTCTTTTTGACCTGGTGCAAGAGATGGCAAGGCTTAGTAGCGGAGAGCTTCAATCAACACCTTAAGAAGCGCTCGCTTGCTTGCTGGGTCAAGGGTTAAATGTAAAAGGCAGTTTTACTGGACACTCCCCGTATAGTGAGAAGATCCTCTCTCTGCCTTCCCCCCACCAGTAGTCTGAGGTGATTATGGCTTTGTAGAAGTTGTACCAATATTTTCATAGCGTACGATACTGTATGATGTCATTGTGCATCGTTTTTTATCTTATTTTCAATATAGATGGCGCTAAGAGTTTTAAATGATGCGTTTTTGTTCAACTCCCAACTGTGCTTTTTAATCTGTGCTACGTCTGAGACAAGATTCCTATGTAAACAGTTTACGTAAGCTTTTTGGACTTGAATCAATTCTTGCAAAGCTAAATATATTATTATCTATAGTTACACCTTGTTTTTGTAAAAATATTTTTCAGTAACCACTTTAGTATGTGACTTACGAGTAATTATTTTAGTATTGATTAAGACTGATCGATAAAAGTGAGGTTAATTTGATGGTTAGACCTCATCCGATCTTACCGACCACAATCGAAGACGAAATAGTAAGTGAATAAATCACAATACGATACAAATCCTAAATCCGTTGGCACAAATCACTCTTATATTGTACAATCAATGGAAAAGGTTGTAGCTCGGTAATAAGTACTATTGAAATAATAATGAGTATGTGCAATCTAAGATATTATATTTTTCTTAGCAATTATGTCGTAATCAAAATAGCACCAAGTATTTTTTTTAAATTAGATTTAAAAAAATTACAATTTATTACAAAAATCTGAATATATAAATAACATTGAAATTAATGGAGAATTCAGAATTTAGTTCTGTAATATTATTATAGTTGGGTTCTTTAACTCATATTATTGTGAATTATTTAACTATTTTTTTTTTACAAGTTCAGTGGTCTCACTTGTGCCCAAAAACACCTTCAAAAAGCGAATTACTTCATTGACATATCAAACAAATTTCAAACTGAAAACTAAATAATATAAAATACAATATGTACCATATAAGGAATATTTTAGCGGTCAGTGGTGATTTTTTTTTTTCAATCAATAGTCGCTAATTTTCTCTACCATAAAAAAGGCTTAGGAGGTTTACAGCCTATTCTTTATAAACAAACAAACCAAGAAAAAGGTTTACGTATACATAAAACTATTGCTGTGTGAGTAAAAATAATCATTATTTACGATATTTATCTAAATAGACTCGAACAAAGCATAAATGATAATTAAATTTTGACTAACAATAGCTAGCAACTCGTTATCCTATATCGTGTCTCTAAAATACAACACAGCCGGCCTAGCATGACAACTGCGACAAAATTTTGTCGACCGTTTTCTCGTGTTTTAATCGATTATCTCTTTATTTCTTCCGGGTCTAACATGACAATTACACTTAAAACTAGATTTTTAACATCAAAAATAGTTATATTTGTAAATCGAGATATATTTTATATCAATATTGTCGATGTCGAGATATAATATATCGAGATATCTTACATCTTAGTTTGTCTTCACTCGTCCGCGAGATATCTCGTGGCTAGGCCGCCAGACTACTTTCAGCTAAATTCAGCAGCCAAACTTCGGTGAACGTGTTTGGAATCGTTTAAAAAGTAAAAATCAATTGTTCCCACGCAAATAGCTCCGATGTTGACACACTTGCAGTGCACTTGATTGAGACAGCATGTTTACATGACTAACCGAATACTAAATTCGTTGATTGGAAATCTATTTAATACCTTTACCTATAATGATAGCATCGCATAGTTTTAGACACTCTGCGCCGTTAACAGAGTCTTAGTTTTTCGTTTTACGTACTTAGTTAAGGAGATATTTTTATTTTTATTTTTTAGAATATATTAATTTTTGCATAATTTTGTTAGTAACATGTATTTACCTTTCACTATAGTCGTGATAATAACATAACCTTCTTTTTCTTTAAAGTAATTTGTATTTGTTTTATTTTTAGTTATATATCACGTCATCATAAGTGTATCCATATAATTGACGTATATGTTTATCATGATTTACCTTAAGTATTGTTAGTTTGTAAAGTTTAATACATGTATGTTGTTTGGATACCAATAAATAAATAAATAAATAAATGATAGTTACTGAGGACAAAAAAGACATGCATTGACTGTGTGAAGAATGATATGTGTTTGAAAGGTGTGACTGATGATATGGCGAGTGAAAGGAGAGAATGGACAAAGAGAACATACTGCGCTGACCCTAAATAAAAGAAAAGGGAACAGGGCAGGAAGAAGAATAAGAAGACCTATGATAGTTACTGTATAACTTGGTTATAGGAGATAAAAAAAGAATGACTTTTGCTTATTTTGTAAAACGTCCTGCCTTTACAGCGGAACCAATACGAGAGTCAACTTATATAATTCTAGTAACACGCCCTTCGCACGGGATAAGAAATTGCCTATGTTAGTCGCTGATAATGTAGCTTTCTATTGGTGAAAGAATTTTTATAATCGGTCCAGTAGTTTTTGAGTTAAATCGTAACAACAAACAAATCTTTCCTCTTTATAATATTAAGTATATATGTATACTACTTTATTAAAAAACACCTTAGCACAAATCTGTACATATAATAAAAGAGTAGAATAACAATTTGTATACATTGAGTTTTACCATAAATGGATAGGGGGCGATTAAAAAAGGGAAACAAAAATAATTTTGAACGTTTTTCAAGCACCAGTTAGTATATAAAAAAGAAAACCTTAGCCATAAAATACCTAATCTAATCTATTGTTAAAATTGAATATTCGATAGTATAAATAAAAGAAAACTTGTGGGATCACTCAATGGCAGCCTTTCTTAATAAACTCTTTCTAGTTGATACAAACAGGAGGAGAGTAATGTCTATAATTTTTTTTTTATGGAATTGGCCACTCAATAGACCTATACGGTACGTGATTTCCAGCGCCCATAGACATTTGCATTGGAGGATATGCAGATGCGTTAACGGCCTTTAAGAATAGAGTAGGCTCTTTGTTTCAATTTTTATTTGCTATATAAGCAAAAAACAAAAATAAATAATATAAGATTTAATGTATCTTTACAATTGCAAAGATAGTAAGAGGAAGCTTTACAGTCTACCCGTGACCACGGTTGCTGAAAAAAGTCCGAAACGTCGGCATAATAATATATAAATAATAAATCGCGTTTTAATCCAGTTTAAATTATTTTATTTAAATTGTAACGAATTTAATACACATAATCGTTGTTTCTATCGGCAATCAGTTATCTTGAGGACAGCTTTTCCTTCTTCAAAAGCCTCCTCTCAAGATTTCCATTTCTCTCGGGAAAAACACAATTTGGCTTAAATAAGTGTCACAAAAGGTCCCAACTCAGCATTTTACTGGTTGTAAACAACAGCGTTGATATTTCGTTGGTACCCCTTAGCGACACTCGGTACGCAAACTAGTTTCATAAGTTTGACAAACTTTATGAGGACAATAACTATTAACTTTATTATAAAATATTTTTATTTTTTTATAATTTGCATTTCTTCTATACGTGTGTATGTATGAACTTAAATTAAATCGCTTTACCGATTTTGATGAATATGCCACACGGCTTAAAATTCCTATAAAATTCGGATGTTGAAGCTATAATCTACCTATATATAAAAGAAAGTTGTGTTAGTTACACCGTTTATAACTCAAGAACGGCTGTACTGATTTTAACGATATCTTATTTGTAGGATTCCTCTATGTCCGGAATAAGATATAAGCTAAAAAATATTGGAAAAAATCAGGATGCATAAAATGCATATGCATAAAATGAATTATAAAAAAATTAGATTCGGAACTCCGCCATCTTGACAGCTCACGTCATGCATTCTTAGCTTTTTTGGAATAACAGATGTCCACTGCAAATCAGTGACATATTAGACAATTATAGTGGGTAAATGGGCATATTCAAATTTAAGAATAATTATATAATTTCGAAGCCAAAATTGTGGCAGAACAACGTCTGCGGGGTCCACTAGTAAGCATATAAAATATCGGAATATCAGTTTTTTTTTATGTTAGATATAGACAGACGGGCATGATGTTCACTTGATGGTAGGTGATACCTCAGCCACAGAACATCAGTCAATGATGCGGTGTCGACCTACTTTATACTTCGAGCATTCGGAAATCCATAGACTGAAACCGAAACGCGCATTGTGCACTTCACGGTTTTTCCATCTATGAACGGTGGTTCGTTACCCGGTCGGAATTTCGATATTAAAAGTATTTTACTAGAATTACATATAATAGCAAATACATATTATGTGTTATTATTTAAATTCATTCAACGCCCATTCTGTGGGTTAATTTTCAATTTATATAATGAATCATGCGAATGAACGAAAATTGACATCTTGGCAGGTTTTTGGGTGATATTTTTCATACTTTAGCTTCGTAATCAATCTCCGTCAAAAAGGCGCCTTTTGGTCTCACACGACAAAAATATTTTTACCTATTATTTTCGATACTGAAAAGCATTAAACTATGTCAATATAATAGCGATCCGCCCCGGCTTCGCACGGGTGCAATGTAGATGTACTAAATAATGCCTATGTTACTCGCTGATAATGTAGATTTGTATTAGTGAATGAATTTTTAACATCGGTAGAGTAGTTTTTGAATTAAATCGCAACAAACAAACAAACAAATATATCATCTTTATTTGGTATAGATATACACATATCTAACAGATATGTTATCTGTCAAATTAATTAATCTAGTTGATAATTAATTATATGTCATCCGATGCTCATTAAGTAAGATTAAGTTAAGAGACATTAAGTGCCACAAATGTTTTATCAGCTATACTCGAAGCAGCTTATACGAATTCTTAATTGAAATATATTTTTTATTACATATTCAAATTCAAAAATCATTTATTCATTTAGGTAACACACTGTACACTTATGAAAATATATATAAATATTAAATGCTTCTAATTTTACATTTACTGCCAGTTATCAAATCAAGGGCGTAGAACGGACGAGAAGAACTGGCAATAAACTCTCTGCCACTCTTTTAAATCGCCAAGTTTTTTTTTTACAAAATGTTTGTAAGGAGCTGTAACCATTACACCATGTTCCACATGACATCTTGAAGTAATTAACTATAATAATAAAAAAAACAAATGATATCCTCTATCAGAAGTAGGCATGGTGAAATAGGTACACATACATTGCATTCGTGCGAAGCCTATAAATAGATTAATTATGTTACTCGCTGATAAGGTAGCTTTCGATTGGTGAAAGATCCGTCGAGTAGTTTTGAGTTAAATCATACAAAAAAAAAATATATAATGTTGATATAGATGAAATAGGGGTGTCGATTCACCTAGTAAGTGATTACCGAAGAACATGCAAGTGCGTCATCTGCCTTTATTATTTCTTTCTACATACATCCCTAGTAAATCTTAAAACTGTGGGTAAAATCTAGCTTTGCAGAAACTAGAATTATTTATTTTGTAAATGATAGAAATAAATATTCACAAGACCATTAGGCAAATTGCTTTGTGAATGAGTGTGAGGTGAGAGCGCTTAGACAGACTTCGACCGCTTTAGAAGGATGTTTTTAGCATTCGGCCTGGTTTTATTCGAGGGGCTTAAAATGCAGCAAATACCTACAATTGAATAAAATTGCACATTTAAATCAAACATTTGGCCCAAATCACAATTTTAGTGTTTTATGTTTTTGTCATAGTTGATATTGTTTTCCGTTCTTTGGCAAAAATAAAATAATGAATAAAATCTGCGCTGCCTGCTGCAAAATAGTACTGCAAAATGAAGAAACTAAAAGTGACGTACGTCTCTTTTAGTTTCATTTTAAAAGAGAAAAAAGTTATTTATATATTTATATGTTGGGATAGATAATGTTACAATGAAAAAGATTGCGGCTTAATCATATAAAATTTGTGTATTTAACTCTATTATAAAAAGTGAACAATAATATAAACCGTAAAGATACTGTGGTTATAATATTATTTTGAACAGGAGATCAAGCTTATTATTTTTAGCGTTTTTAAAAGTGTCTTTTATAACCTGTGTGTTATTCTAAAAATCTATATTTGTATGAAATTTCAAAATAATTTGTGAAACTACTGACAGTTCGACGATACAAGTACTTTCTCGCAAGTCGTTCGTGCTAGGGTCTTTGAAATCTTTTTTAACATATGGTACCGGATATCCTGATTCAGAGAATCACACACAAAGGTTATAAAATATACCTTTTGAAGCACTCGATATAATGTACCTACTCTCCTACTTCTAAGACATGTTTTGTTTGCGGCATTTTAGGACTCCTGGTGAAAAACGGAGCTAGTAAAAACATTGACAGAATGAAAGATTCATAAGGAACGTGAAGCAAGACGGACTTGAAAAGGATTTGAATTGAAATATCAATTGAGGTATCAAGTGTGAGTAACGGCTGACGGTGTGTGCTCTGTATTTTTATATAATTAAAAATAGTACTTACAGTTTTGTAGTGATAAATTTCGTTTTAAAATCAGTTTGACAACACAATCAACGAATATAAAGTATCTTAAAGGTACGAAATCAAGTCTACGTGATAATCCGGCAAGTTTCTTTGTGATCTTTATAACGTTGTTTACTAATCACCCTCATCATTGACGGAATTGGTGCTAACTTGCAAGTGTTGTTTCCGACAAGAATAAATATCAAAGATTATACAATATATATGGTGAAGTTTTGATAACATAGAAAAAGAAATATATATACATTTTAATCATAATTAATATCAATAATATTTACGATCTCGGGATTTAACGCCATCTAGCGTACTTACTACTAATCACTAGCCTATTTCGTTTAAATATGTCGAAGTGTTCTAACTGCGGAAAGTTTACCTCGGCGCTAGATGGCGCCAAGTGTTCGGTGTGCGATGGCTTTTTTGACAGAGGCTGCGCTAAGATAGCGAAGGGTGCTAAGATAGCCCCAAATTGGATATGTCTGGCGTGCCGCTCACCACCTTCGGAGGACACAACGAGTATTTTACAAGAAATAAGATTACTTCGAGGTGAAATGACGCAAAATATGGATTCTCTTCGTCAGGAAATGTCGAGCCTTACTGACAGAATAGATAGGATATTCGACACGGTGCAGAAACTGGACGAGAGACTGACGCTTATGGAAGATAGGGTAAACACCATCGAGAAGCAGTTAGAGAGCACGAGTGGGACATGCTGCCAGAATCAGGAACTGGTTAAAACAGTGGAACAATTAAAAGGCGAGCTGAATGATCGAGATCAGGAATTAATACTTACTGATGTGGAAATATCCGGTCTCCCGGAGTCCGAGAATGAGAACCTAATACACTTGGTTACTCTCGTCGCCTCAAAGCTCGATGTCACCATAGAAGACAAAGACATTGTAAGCGTACATCGAGTGGGTGTTAACCGTAATCGGAAAAATAATGATCAGGCCCCCCGCGCGCGACTTGTATGTGTACGCTTTTCCAGGCGCTCACTACGTGATTCTATTTTAAAGAATGCGCGTGTACGCCGGGGCACGGACACTTCGGGTTTAGACTTACCTGGTAATCCGCGCCCGTTTTACGTTAATGAACGGCTTACACGGGTAAATAAGCAACTCTTCTATAAAGCTCGTGAAGAAAAGCGTCGCTTGAAGTGGGAGTATGTCTGGACCCGAGATGGGCATATCTACGCACGTCGGCGGTCCGACTCGCCGGTGAAGCGCATCCGGAGCGATGAAGACCTGGCTCTGGTTTTTGGCAGCGGATAAAATTCGAACTTTACATTCCTATGCGTTTTTCGTTATTAAGATTTCCTCGTGTAGTAATAAATTATTGCCTTTGTTTAATAAGTAATATCGCTATTACTATAGGGATATCGAAATTAGTTAAGTTTAATCTTCTTATTGTAATGGCTAAAGTATTGCACATAATGTCTAAAAATGTTTTATATACTTTTTACCTATTGTCTTATACTCGTAAATGTCATTACTCTTTCCTAGTAGTAGGTAATATAGGGTATAAAAAAATAGATATTGCCCGTGATTTTCTGAGTCATTATGCAAACATTATTACACTGAAACGTTTTCTCTTTGGGCAGTATTTATCATATTTTTATAGTGATGTATTTTTTATATTTTTAGTTCTCAATATAAGCGGCAGTGTGCAGGTTTTCTATGTCCTAAATATCTCTCTGTCATATTTGGTGAAATTTAATGAAATTTATTTTTTATTTCCTTATTAATGAACTATTTTATTCTAAAGTCAGTATATTAGCAAATCTGTTAGCTTTAAAAAACATATTATATTCCTGTGAGGTAAGTCCCACGTATACAATATTTTCTTATAATACTTATAAATATAATACTAACCAAACATTTCGAACAGTACAAAACTCATATAATTTAAATTTCATGAGTTTTATTTTATATAAAATACACATATGGCTCAACTTTAACTATCCTCTCTCCTAAGTTCAATCTGAAAATTGGTCTTCTCAATGTATGTTCCTTGGGTACTGGACACGAAGAACTTGTGGTTGCTATGGAACGGCATGGTGTGGATATAATGGCGCTCAATGAAACCTGGCTTAGAAGGGGGCAGGAGGCCCATGCACCAATGATACCAGGTTACCGTCTAACTCACATCCCGCGACCCCCCTCGGTTAGAGAGCGTGGGGGTGGAGTTGGATTCTATATAAGACGCGGTATTTCCACTCATTCGCTGAAATATCCGCCCGCTTCATCTGTTGAGCAAATGTGGCTATCGTTCAGCATCGGCGGTCGCAAGGTTGTTATTGGCACAGCATACCGGCCACCTTGGCTCGGTCTAGATACTTTTCTAAATGCTCTCTCTGAGTCAATCAGCTGTTTTGCATGGGCAGATAATTTTATTTTAGTAGGTGATTTCAATATAAATTACCTTAATAAATCTACTGTTGCATACAAGAAACTAATAGATTTTTTAAATATTTCAAATTTGATCCAGCATGTAACGACCCCAACTCATTTTATCAACGACTGTGAGTCTCTTCTCGACCTTGTTTGTACTGATGCTAAGGTTTTAGATATTGAAGTTGATCATGTTGCGGATCTCAGTCACCACGCCTTTATAGTAAGTACATTTAAGTTCAGCAGACAGCCAATTCCTCCTAAAACTATTACATACAGGCCTATACAAGATATTAATATAGATAATTTAAACTCAATATTGACAGCTATAACCTGGGACGGCTTATATTCATCAGATGTAAATGAGATGGTCAACTCATTCAATTTAGCTATTACTACCCTATTTGATATTCTGGCACCAAAAAAAACAGTCCGCATTAAGTATCACCACTACCCCTGGATCACATACAATATTAGATTACTGATGAGACAAAGGGATGAAGCCCATACAAGATATAAAAATACTAAACTAGAAAGTCACAAGAAGTATTACGTGGACTTAAAAAAAATGGTGATTTCTGCAATTGAAAGAGAAAAAACCTGTTATTTCGACTACTATATTAATGCCAATTTAAAAAAACCTCGTTCTCTTTGGAAACATCTTAAACAACATGTAAACCCTAATTCAAATATAAATATCCCAATACCTGACCATTTGAATGATCCTAACCTTATAAACTCTCATTTCATCAATGTCCCTGGTAACCCATACGTAAACCCTTCTTTTATTGAATATTTTAGAACGAACAGGAAGGGTAATACGATTTTTTCTCTTAAGACAGTGTCTGAAAATGAAGTATTGAAGGCAATCAGATCGCTGCGCTCTAATGCGATAGGAGTTGACGATATATCTTTAGATATGATAAAATTAACTTTGCCTTATTCTCTTAGTGCTTTAACTTTCTTAATAAATCAGTCTATAACATCCGGAACTTACCCTGAATTATGGCGAGAAGCAGTTATCAAACCACTCCCAAAATGTAATAGTCCTACTGTATACAAAGACCTTAGGCCTATAAGCATATTGCCATGTCTTTCGAAGGTATTGGAAAAAGTAATTGCAGAACAGCCGAGAGTATATCTGGAAAGCAACAATATTCTCCCAGCATATCAATCTGGATTCCGTAAACATCGTAGTACTACCACTGCACTACTGGATGTGGTGGATAATATTTTAGAGGCCCAGGATAGCGGGGAGGGGTCACTTTTGGTTGTCTTGGACTACTCTCGTGCCTTCGAATCCCTTAATATAGAATTGCTTATCTCAAAACTATTCTTCTATGGTTTTGATACTGAAAGTGTCCAGTGGTTTAAAAGTTATTTACATAATCGTTCTCAAGTCGTAGAAATCGTGCGTGATGATGGTACCTTAAGTCGTTCCAATTGGGTGAGTGTTTCGAGAGGCGTACCTCAAGGATCTATTTTAGGGCCACTTTTATTCGTCCTGTACTCAGCAGATGTTGTCGATCAAATCAAGTTTTGTAGGTATCATATTTATGCAGACGACATCCAGATCTACCTACCCTGTAATACTTGCGATGTGGAGCGGGCTGTTTTTCACCTAAACGAGGACCTTAAAAGAATTGCGGACTGGTCAGTAAATAACTGTCTTGTTCTTAACCCGCAAAAGAGCAAATACATGGTAATCGGTACTCCGTCGCAAACAAGACAGATTATCTCAAAGATTACCGCCGTGCAAATTAAGGGAACGTCAATTGAGAGAGTCTCTGAAGCGAAAAACCTGGGCATAGAGTTTGATGAACAGCTTCGATTTGAAAAACATATCCTTAACACGGCAAGAGCCTGTTTCTTTAGGCTCAAAGTACTCTACCGAATCAGAAATTCTATAGGTACGGCTCTTCGTCAGTTACTATGCGACAGCCTCATACTCTCTAAGTTTAACTATGGAGATGCACTTTTCGGTCCTAGGCTGCTCGCTTCATCAAAAAAGGTCATCCAGAGGGTCCAGAATGCATGCGCACGTTATTGTTTCTCCATTCCTCCTCGCACTCATGTCAGCCCCTTCCTCAATGACAACAATATTTTAAGAATGGAGTATCGAAGACATTTACACTTAGCTACTCTACTGTTTGGAATAGTAAAGTACAGAATCCCGGTATATCTCTTCAAAAAATTAAAGTGGCTAGGCGAAAAGAATGAGACATACGAAACGAGAGCGTCCGCATGCATTATGGAAATTCCCCACCATCGGACGACGGCTTTTAGAGGAAGCTTCAGGTTTAGTGCCTCTAAATGCTGGAATGACTTACCCCCACCTATTCGCAATCTCAATAGTATCCATAATTTTAAATATCAACTAAAAAACGTTTTGCTTAATTTACAGAAAACTCAATTTCCTTCTTAACGGTTCCCTTATTAATATAATTTATTATAATGCTAATTTACATAACATGCCTTCAAGTTACCTCATTAATTCACCATAATCACTTCACCCACCATATTGTATCCATTTCCCTCATATTTATTTATTTATTTTCTGTACTGATTGCCGATACTAACTTATTAAATTTACATTATTTATACACTTATACGAGTATAAATATAAATTTTAAATATAAATATTACTGTTTTCCTTTTCACATCTTGTAAAATAGACAGGACACACCGTTCAGCCAGGAAGCTACTGAAAATCAGTGTTAGAGGAATACTCCCTAACTTAAACTGAGTAGCCTTCCTTTTCATGGCAGCACACTGCCGCATAGATTGTTTGATTGTAGAAAATAGGATTTAGTTCTTAAACTTTATATGTTAATTTTATTTTTAAATTTTCCTTTCGTCCTTGATGTTTGTTCATAGTCGTTATATTTGTATGTGCGTGTGTTTGCTGTGAATAAATGTCTATCTATCTATCTATCTAAATCCTTCCTTGGTTATGAAGTTATTAGCTAAAATACCTATGCCATCAAAAACATAAATTGTAAAAAAAGCCAAGTCTTGCAACTCAGTTCTTCTATCGTAAAAAGTTGTGAGATCCATATAATACCAAGTCGGTCAATTTATTCAGTCTCTACTGAAGGATCCTTCTGTCTTAAGTAATTACATGATAAGCTAACCTAACAATATCTTATAGTGATCGTATCAATGCCAATATTAAAAATCTTTGATGTTTAAAATAAATAGATTGGCTCGGCTATCGCATGAAATCACAATGTATCTTTTTTTATTTTATTAAAAACATAATGTATCTCACAAGTAATACATATTATATTAAATTAGATTGTTTAGTGCGATTGCCAAGTCAATCTATTTATTTTAAACATCAAAGATTTTTAATATTGGCATTGATACGATCACTATAAGATATTGTTAGGTTAGCTTATCATGTAATTACTTAAGACAGAAGGATCCTTCAGTAGAGACTGAATAAATTGACCGACTTGGTATTATATGGATCTCACAACTTTTTACGATAGAAGAACTGAGTTGCAAGACTTGGCTTTTTTTACAATTTATGTTTTTGATGGCATCTCATTTCTTTTTGTAGATAGTCCTTTTCTTAGTTTATTTGGATAAGAATTAATACAAAGCTATGGAAAACATAGTCTGATTTTGATCGGCATTTTTATCAACTTTTTAATGTAAAAAAGTAGTTAAAGTGACATAACTAAAATAGTTGGACATATGGTCTCGTGAAGTTTTTTGTAGATTTTGATATGTTCTATAATATTGTAGAACGTTTTTTTGTTCTATCATCAATACTTTCCGCAGCACATGCGGTGAAAGACATTTCATGGCTAATTTTTTTACACCTTGGGTTGTTTTTAGTAGGGATTTCTAAGGATCTCTATTTTTTCTAGTAATAAATACCCTAAGTTACTCAGTGATAATGTAGCTTTCTAACGGTAAAAGAATTTTTAAAATCGGTCCAGTAGTTTTTAAGTTATTCATTACTAGCAAAACGCCCCGGCTTCGCACGGGTGCAATTTAGATGAAAATAAGTTACACGCTGATAATGTAGCTTTCTAATGGTGAAAGAATTTTTAAAATCGGTCAAGTATTTTTTGTATTAAATCGTAACAAAACCGCAAAAATTGAAGAAAATGACAAAGTATATACAATACTACCCCTCGCAGCATTGCTCGCTGCGCTGCGCTGCTTGAAGCCGCACCGGCCGCGGCGCGACGGCCGCGGCGTGTATTTTTGTTTGTATTGATATTTTTAATTTCGTAATATCTTTTGAATGGAATGTCCGATTTCAATAATTCAAAAAGTAGTCAATAGGTATTGAAACAGTCTTGGATATGAAATAATTTATTTGGATAAGAATTAATATAAAGGTATGGATAACATGGTCTGATTTTGAACGGCATTTCTTTCAATTTTTTAAATGTTAAAAAGTAGTTATAGTAACATAACTACAATAGCTAGATATATGATCTCGCGAAGTTTTTTGTTGATATTGATATGTTCTATAATATTGTAGAACATTTTTTTGTTCTATCGTTAATACTTTCCGCAGCGCATGCGATGAAAGACATATTTTGGCTAATTTTTTTACATCTTGAGTTGGTTTTAGTAGGAATTTCTAAGGATCTCTATTTTTTTCTAGTAATAAATATAGCCTATGTTACTCAGCGATAATGTAGCTTTCTATTGGTGAAAGAATTTTTGAAATCGGTCCAGTAGCTTCGGAGCCTGTTCAATTCATACAAACAAACAAACAAACAAAAAATCAAACCTTTCCTCTTTATAATATTAAGTATAGACATACAGAAATACAAAAAAGATTGTATATCTAGAAAACTGGACCGAAATTTCAAAATATTGTAGTTTTTCCTTGATTTATAGACTAAACACTAATTGTATTCTAAATTTCAAGTTTCTATGTCTGCTAGAAGTGCCTTAGAGTTTTGATGATCGGTCAGTCAGTGAGTGAGTGACAAATTATCAAACTTTGACTAGTTATAATTCTTAAACTACTGGTTCAAACAGAATGATATTTGAAATATACCGAGTTTATACAATGTCTGCTTAGTGACTGAAAATTCAGGATTCTAGTTTTATCCACAACGAAGTTATAGGGGGTCGAAAATGGCCCGAACTACTTCGAGAAAAGGATAGTACGGCCGTGCCACTTTTTGCTCGACTTGGCGGGGGCACTACCGTGCCCCCAGATTTCCTCAGTATTTTCGTAGAGTTTAAATTAGCGACTATTTATAAAACAAAAATCGTTTAAACGTTTCTAACTTCGTTTAAAATATTAACATTTCAAAAATAAATATTTAGCTTAAACATTTTTTTTTCAAACGCTTGACCGCGATTCCACCGGATGGGAATTAATGATGTGATCTAAGAGGGGGCTCTGTCTAAAAATCCTATTTACCCTGTTTTAAAAATACCTATGTTATAGTGGTCTGGAAATATAGAAGCCGAAATTTCGATTTATATTAGAATAATTGATAAAATAAGATAGCTAAGATAAATTCTATAACAAAAAAATACTTTAAAACTCTGATAAGGAATAACTTCGAACAAAATTCCAAATTCTAGCTTCAACAAAATAAGTTCATCCTGCAATTTATTACTTCACTGTAAAATGTTTTGTAAGAGTTCTCAGCTGCATTTTTAATTTGAAAATTTATTCCACGAAGTTTATTTTTAAACAAGACTTCTATTAATTTAACAGAGTCATTAACCAACAGGATAAAGGTGAAAAAGCTATACGAAAGAAAAGTATGAAAAAAAGATGTTAAAGAGGTATTTTTCCCAAAGCGGTACAAAAATGAGTGACAAGATTTGAACGTTAGGTAAAATAGCTCTAGCCTACGCTTGGCTCTACGGTATTTTCCAAGCCTTCTACCTGGAAATTTTGAATTTTGTCTGTTTTTTGTGTATCGCAAATGACGTCACAAAAACCAACAAATCCTTGATAGTACAGATTTGAATCTTGGAAGTAGATACTAAAAATACTCTATCTGTCATAAATCGTTAAGGCTTTTTCATTAAAATATAATTCCATATTTGAAATTCCATAATTTGATGAAGGGTCCAAAATGTAACGAACCTTAAGGCTAATAAATTCAAAACCTTCGTGTGTCAAGATGAAGGGTTTATTAGGCATTTCGTGGAGGTACACTGATGAATAGTAAAATACGCGGTGTAACTTATGTTTGTTTAGTCTTAAATATATTCCAATTGCAAGCGTCGTTATGGGTATTATTACCCTAAACAGATATACACAATACTTTGAGTTTATTTCCGTTATAATATGCCTTGAATTCAATATAGGTTTGAGTAAGATAATTTTCTACACGGAATTCGCATCGTAATAAATTAAAATACTAATTATATAAATTGAAATTAAATCAAATAACAATTATATAAATTGTAATAATAATAATAATAGACTCTAGTTCACTATAATCCTTGAAATACAATCTATAATTTATTAAACTTTAATCTTCCATCTCATTGATAAATATGATAAAATCTTAAATAATGCTTTGTCTCGCTCTATCGAACGCTAAATGACTTTAGAACGAAAGAAACACATTTTCAGCTTATAATAAATACGTTTATGAATAAGATTACAACTCTATTTAAATTGCATTTCATGTATTAAATTGTATAAAATTCTTGTATGTCCCAACAAGGCCTAATATTCGTATTGCGTATTGTGGCCCTAAAATATAATAAAATTCCACAAGAAGCAGTCCGTTTTTATGATTTAAAATCGTGGACTGATTAACATTTATTTTTTCTTTTACTATGTATGAGGTTTACTTAGACATTTCTACGCATTCAACGTGGAGATTTTATCTTACCCCAACTTGTGTCAGATTACGGTTTTCCTTTGAAATATTATGGCTGTTTACGTACAAGGTTTAGGTATACAGCAAAGAGGTATCATTTCACAAATTTATACTCATTACTAACATAACTAACTTACATACTTTAAAATGAGATAAGAAAATTAATAATTATCGGGTAGGTTTTTGAAGGAAAGTATATTAAAAACTTGTGCCATTGGCCCCTATCCGTCGTCTGTTATTTTAGAGACATATAATATTCGCTCTTTAAGTCAAAGGTAAATAAGTATACATACTACATAAGGTGTTTAAAATACCCATTTACACTTACCTAAAACTGGTTATTCTAGCGAACCCTTTTCCTCGTTCAATAGTAACATAGTTAAAACGACCCTTGCCCTACCTTGACGAGCAAATTCATAGTTAGTTGTAAAACAATATAAAATTATACCCTTAACACTCGACTTACCAAACCAGTGGCAATTTCAAGTTGAGATTCGAGAACAAAGAGTACAAGAAATAAAACTGAAATATTTTAAAGACCGGCAACGCAATTGCAAGTCCTCTGGTGTTGCAGATGTCCATGGGCGCTGGTAATCACTTACCATGTGAACTGACTGCCCATTTGCCCTCTATTCCATAAAAAACGAATGGTATTTTTGTTGAAATTCTAAAGAACCTAAAGTACATTTTTTTATTCATTTTAAAATTTTAAGCATATTATACAATATATAAATAACCACGTGTCACCCTAAACACTCTGATACATAAACTTTTTAGTCTCGATCTGAAGTGCCATTTTAATAATTGGTTCGTTCTTAATCTAACAATCAAGTTATTTTTCAATACTTTTCTTGGTCTAAAGAGCACATAATATCCGCATGTTAACAGATCCTTTACAATTCTTGGATGTCAATTATTGTTCTTGTATGTTTTTAATTTTAAATTAGAGTGGCATCATGTAAATGGGCCTTAATTATGCCTAAGGCATTAAACAAACTAATTAGTCCCATTGTATAACATCTATGTTGGCTTAGGCTCTGTTAGAACGATATACATATTTGCAAAGAGAATATTTGCACTATATTGACTAATTCTACATAATTGACACTTGCATATTTATATTAATATGGGATTTATTCTTAACATAATTACATATAAATCATTAAGTGTTGGACCTTTGAAATTGGTTTTTTTACGTTAGATATCGACAGACGAGCATGAGGTTCAATGATAGTAGATGATACCTCAGCCACAGAACATCAGTCGATGATGCGCTCTCGACCTACTTACACTTCGAGCATTCGAAAACCCATAGACTGAAACCGAAACGCGCAATGTACGTAATTTGTAATTCACGTATTCTTCATCTATGAAAAGTGTTTCGTTACCCAATCGGAAATTCGATATTCCTTCCATTCTATGCCCAAAGTAACCAGACGTTTGGACGACATGCTTACAGAAAATTATAAACATGTCCCGGCTTCGAACCCACGAAACATCGGAGCGCACGGCAGGTGTTCTACCACATGCACCAACGAGCCCGTCAAATTAGGTACAGAAAATTCAATAGCCAAAGCCCGATTGTATAAATTAATACCTAATAACGGTCAAACTACGAAGCCTAATGAATTCCCAATTTACCCTGTATATATTTCGTATCATGCGTAACTAATACTCAATAAACACCACAGAAATTGAGGTAATTGTATCATAAAGTCAGAGGTCTAAACCGGAATTTCGGGCACATTAAGTTGTTAAAGGTTTCCGCTTTAGTGATTAACTCTTGTTGTGTAATATTTCAACTTGCTTGAACTTATTTAGGAGAACTAGGCCAAAGAGCATAGACCGACCTTAAATACAAGGTCAAAGCAAAAACGGGAAATTTTGTACGTTGCCGTAACTGATTGAGATTTTTTGCTCAACTTCTTGAGACGCCGTGGCACAGTGGAAAGCGCGAGTTGTTTAGCTTTTTTATGTTATCGACGAACAGACGAACATGCGGATCACTTGATGGTAGGTGTACCTATGTCACAGAAAATCACTCAATGATGCGCTGTCGACCTAGTTTTTATAAAGAGGTCCCGAGTTCTAATCTCAAGAAAAAAAAATCGTTTTGGTAAGATACATAAGGATGATCATTGATCACCTGCCTGTACAGACACAGAAATTTGTCTGTATCTGTCCCCACTGGGGACGCAAGAATTCACACATATGAAGCTCACTTGATAGCGTCAGTCAAAGGACATCGATCAACGTCTTCATCTTGACCTACATACTCGTATTTAATTTAAAAATATATTTTCCTATCTGGATGTATACATAATTATATTATATGAATTTTTCAAGTGAGTGTCCATGGCCAAATCGGAACTGAAAGGAGTCTCGAGGCCAATTTTGATGAAAACTATTTAGTTTTCTGCATCATATGATAAATCAATATTCATAGCCAGGAATCGAACCCGTTAATTTAGAAAAAAACACATGCCACACACAATGAAAATGTCAGCTTTCCCCAATGAAATATCACTTATTTGATACAATCAACAACTCCAAAAAAATCATTAGCTTAATAAAACAATTACCAACGTGAGTTAACAACTTGTTTTATTAGGCCAAGTCAAATAAGTAGGATTCGGTTTGCGCGGTGGTCACTATACCAACATAAACTAACCTAGAACTTCAAAACCCTATAGTGACCACCGCGCCACTACCCTATAGTTTGGGCTTGGGTTTGCGTGCGTGCGTCCGTGTGTGTGTGTGTGTGTAAACAATGAACGTCGAAACATTTGAAATTGTATCGAATATTTATGATAAGTTCAAGACCCCATAACTCATGGAGTTTATGGGAAATTTCAGCCTCCCCCGACGGAATATCATTATTGGCAAAAAAATGAAGCAGCCTAAAAAAACCCTCCATTTTTCGCAAAAGTAACCAAACTGCATAATTATCGAATTTTCAGATTGATCGCGATGTATGTTTACTTATCTTATAAATCAATACCTTTTTCATATTATTTTTTTAAAAAAAGTTAAAAAACGTTTGAAACTATACAATCCGTTTTCATCTATCTTGTCATAATGATACAAGTTTATGCGCCTTATAAGTGCATGAAAATTTATGTTAATTTACGATATTGGTTAAAAAATCGAAATCAATTATTTTGTTAGTATGAAAACCAACATCGGAGGCATCGAAATATTTATTAGATTACAAACGCGGGATTTAACAAGTAAAAAGTATCTTCCAAACAAGAATTATGTCAGCCATTAAATCATAATAACGTTGGAAGTGCTTTGTACTCGAAAACAAAATAATTTATGAGTTTATTGGGCTTAATGGTCGAGTGAAATGGGAATTTGTATTTTTACATATATAGGCGTTGCTTTTATTTTTTGAATTGAGTCGTAACATATTATTTTAATTTTCTGCGACAGTAATAGTTATCGAAGTCTGTATTTTTGATATTAGTTAGTTATAATACAGAATTAAATTAATAGTTTTAAAGAGTCTCATTTTAGTCTAAATTCTACATTTACTTATACCATTTTTTTATAGAACAAGCAATACGACTTTGAACGGGTGCAATGTGGTTGTACTATACACAAAAAATTAAAATCGGTTGAATAGTTTTTGAGTTAAACGTAACAAACAAACAGGTCCTTCCTCTTTATAATATTAGTATAGATTGGGGGCAAACAGGCAGGTGGCTGATAAGCAGGGTTTGCAGGTGAGTTCCCGACCTTATCGTGTAATGATAGGTTTCATGGAAATTAATATTTTTAAAAGAAGAAAGCTATTTAAACTATTCTCCACCTTAGCCTTATTTTAAGTGTATTTTACAAAGATGATTGAAAAATGCTAGGATACGTTTTTTTTTTTCAAATCATTGTTATATTACAAGATCTCCATTACACTTAAGCCACAGTCTATATTGCACATAATATATGTTCTGATATAGCTTAACATAACCTATTATAATCTATGTACGGTTCACTCAACTGAGAACTCACAGAGCATGGTACAATTACATAATATGGTAGGCTCATTATTATTATTAGACAATGGTCTTTTTGGTGGTATATCCTCGATAAACTTTGAAAATGACAATAGAGAAAACTAAGGCTTTATTTATAGCCTTATATTGTAAAAAATTGTAGTATTTGTAATCTTTGATAAGATCCGTCTGAGCGTAAAATCTAAGTGGTTATTACCTGACATCATAAAGTATATCGTATATAGTAAAAAAATATATATTGAAGCCGCTATAAAAGCGTAAATATTTTCGCGAGCTACATCGCGTGAGATTGCTAAAAATGATCGTATTTGATAAAAGCCGACTGAGCGTATAATCTAAGTGGTATACCTGAAGTGAATGCACCAAGATGCCATATGCCCGAAGCCAATCAATGGATGTTCCCGCACATTACCTATGCAAAACGTCTTGGCTAACCGAGCCAGTTCCATAAATATTTATAGGCACGAATGAATGGGACTCCCAATATATTCTAGGAAGAGAATTCAATCTCAGGAAAGGGAAGTTTTCTAAGCAGTATTCGTTGTGGTTGAAGAAAAGGTATGGGAATTTCTTTAGAAATCTAGCTTAAGATTTTTTAACAGATTTTATGGAAATACATATATATTTTCAACATCAGATATGCCTGTAAAAGAGAAATAAGATTGATATTCATTGTAGATTATTTTTAAAAAGAGTTTAACCGCCTCCGTGAATAAGTGACTCAGCACTGGAGATCTCGCTGTTAAGAAAAATATAATATATAATACCTAATAATCAGTGACACAGGTACAGAAACACACTAGTCGATTCAGGAACTCGTCGCGTCGACTATTTTTTTTATTTTTTTTATGTTAGACATCGACAGACGAACATGAGGTTCACCTGATGGTTGGTGACACCTCAGCCACAGAACATCACCTCAATGATGAGCTGTCGACCTACTTTTTACTTCGAGTATTATATTTTATTGAGTACACAGAATGATATAATAATTTCAATATTTTAGTCATTGAAATTTAATCTTTATCTTACAATCCGCATTGCAAACTATCATTGGATAAAAAAACAAATTATGAAAAATAAGTAGATTTTATTTCATACAAATAATGCACTTAGCTAGATAACATGTATAATATTATTTTCATTTAAATTATTTCTTCCCATAACTTTCAAAGTGTATCTTGTATATAGAAAAGCCTTTGCAAGAAAATAATTACAGTTAAGCTCAGGATTTGCAACCAAAGCTCTCGAAGCCGCAATTCTAGTGAAAATAACTGGAAGAAACCAAGCTTTTTAATCATTTTTAATTAGGGCAACTCTGCGGAAGTTCTTCTCTTTGAAAATATTCATTCTAATTAAGATATTATTAATAAGTTTAATAATTGATTGATAGTTTTATTACTGTTTAATTATTTAAGTAGGTCCTACATATACCCTGATACAATGGTCGATTCATTTACGTTAGATTGAAACTTTGTCAAAAGTACTCGTAACCGTCGAGTGTGTATGAAAGCATTGATGAAAGTAAAAGAAGCGAAAGTGGTATGTAAGGATCGGAGCATATGGAATTCCGTGATCTCTGCCTACCCCAATGGGAAAGAGGCGTGATATATATGTATGTATGTATGTATGAAACTTTGATAGGTTTCCGTATGCCTTTCCGTCAAGACCAGTTTATTTAACACTGTTTGTACCAAAGGTTTAAAATTATAACTAGAAATTGTTTTCTAGGTTAAATAACTTTTCGTATAATAATAGTTGTTAAATTTATTCAGAGGTGTAATTGGACAGTGTTAACCCACAAAGTGCTAAAAATTTAAATTTTGATATCAATGGCATGCTTGCTTATGAGCTGGAATACATTTATCAAAAAAATTATATATCATTTGAATTGTTTTAAAATAGTCCGCGCGGAAGTGCTAGTCTCCGCCTGAGGTATGTGAGCGGTGAGACGGGGGAGGGCGCGTATTTTCAAGACACGCACGAGATATATGAGAACAGATAAATCTCCGGATAACTATGTTAGAAACTGTCTTAATTAATGTAACGGGTAAATTATAAAATTATATTTTTTATTTCCGGGCTAAACAAAACATACAGTTAAAAGTGTTAATTAAACTTTGTTATGAATGATACAAAACAGTTTTAAGAACAAATTAACATTTCTCAATAAGTATTCAGGTTTCCGTGAAGATGAAAATTTTGTAATTTCCGATGTTTGCAGACTCGAATTTCATTTTCTACATAAAATTTTTCACTTGTCGTGGTATTGGCGGACCCATCTTAGGATATTTAACTCATGTGTGTTTGGAATAAACTGACGCGAACAAATAAGTCGTGAAACCGTCACGGCGGTCGACGGCAGACTGAGTCAGCTTGACGTGTGTAAATATCCCCCGCCCTGCCGCTCACATACCGCAGGAGGAGAATAGCACTTGTGCGTACACTATAGCAAAAATATTTAAAAAACTAGTGGGCGTGAAACCCTAAGATGTTTAGTATATTTAATAATATACACGATTGTAATTCGACTTCAAAAATAACTGTTAATAAATATTTAATAGATATATAAGTATCAATACTGTTATCGATTGTTCTTTTAGGCTCATGCCCTAATTACATATTTTATTTTTTGGTTTAAGGTTGTACAAAGGTACTACATATATTATGTAGTTATGTAGGTTTTTGTTTAAAAGTATGAAGAATATGTAAATAATACTGACACCACATCAGTAGCTTAATAGTATCCGTGCGAAGCCGGGGTGGGTATCTAGTATTTATATATAATAAAAATAATAATTATTCTGCAAATTATCGGTTGAAATTCAATTCGGATTTCAACATTATAAATAAAAGGAATACCGGATACGGATTTAGATGACTATCTGGTTTATTTTAAGTGCAGTTTTAACTTTGTTCTTTTGTTACACCGGTCTCTGTCTAAATAAAACAAAACAGACAAGGCTATCTCTGGATAAGTTAAATTGAACTAACTGATCCAAATAGCTCTAAACTAAAACTTTTATTTCAATCTAATTCGCGCTTCAAACTTTCCATTGTTCTATTCAATTAAAGTTCTGGTATAATCCGGATGAATCTGGATTCTATCGGATCCGAAAAAGTATTTGTCATTGGAAAATTGATGAAAGCTATATAGTCGGTAATTTTATCAATAAATATTTTGAAGTGATTTGTTGTTAGGTTAGAGTTTTGTTGTTAGTTTTGTTGTCACTTCGGGCATTAATTGGGTGGGAGGAATATCGAAATTCCGACCGGGTAACGAACCAACGTTTATAGACGGAAAACCGTGAAGTGATATTGTCTTTTAACGCGAGTATCACACATTTAAATACTGTATACCAGATTCTGCTATTTTTCCATATATTTTTTTAAAGCATCCGAAACTTCGGGATAAATAATATTATATAAATAATAAATCACGTTTTAATCCGGTATACAGTATTTTATTTAAACCGTGAAGCATATTGCGCGTTTCGGTCTCAGTCTATGGATTTCAGAATGCTCGAAGTAAAAAGTATTATATATCAAAAGCGCATCATTGACGATGTTCTGTGATTAAGGTATCACCTAGCAAGTGAATCGAGTGAACCTCATACTCGTCTGTTTAACATTAAGAAAAACATCTTAGTATTTATTATTATCTTACGGCGTGAAGTTATTAATAGAAACTTAAGTCACGAGTATTGTATAGGTACTATTTTATAACACGTATGACATAAATCCGCAATTTACGCACGCTTTTCCAGTGTCGAAATGGCCTATTTTGGTCATGGAATCACACAGTGCTATAAAATATATTTTTAAACACAACTTTAATTTAATATACAAAAGAATATAACTTGGGAAGTTACAGATAAAGTAGTTCATGAAAGCTTAAAATCATTGAAACATAATCTTGTCAAAAATCGTAAATTATATGGAGGAAAAGGAAATATGATTTGGCTGAAACTCAAACATAAATCTTCCGTTTCACTTTGCAATTCAATACGTTGAATGAAACGGTTTCGCTGAACCTCTATTAAATTAATACTGTGGAATGATTTTTCTTACGTTTCACTTGTTATTATTTAGCAAATATTTTTATCGTGTTACTAGTTCTTTCTAAAAATAAGGCTTCACACGGGTGCAATGTAGATGAACTATACGAGTACACAAATAATATGTTACTCGCTGATGTAGCTTTCTATTGGTGAAAAAAATTTTAAAATAGGTCCAGTAGTTTTCAAGTAACAAACAAAATTTTCCTCTTTATAATATTAGTATAGAAGTATAGATAACTACCAAGTTTCTTGCTGGCTCTTCTCGGTATAATCAACATTCTTAACCGGTGGTAGCTAAGTTGACGATTCGAAAATACTTGTAAAAGTTTACTTAGGTTATATTTATTTCTAAATACATATACAAGTTGAGTCAAATAAAGTGTTATAGTTCACTAGAACTCACACTATTGATCATATGTCTAAAACCTCACCACATATCACCAGGGGCTTATAAAGTTGCTAAAAACATCACGTGATTAATAAACGACCCATAATTTACAAGCAGAATGTAAAGTACTTAAAATAAATTATATATTGTACAACTGTAATAAAGACATTCTTGTATGTAAATAAAGATTTAGAATTGAGTTTGAATCGAATGTTAATGCAACAGAGAGTCTAGACAAGTAACAAATTTATGAGCATTAGTCACGCTGTGAAGATATTTACATAGAAATAAAGTTATTTAGTCAGGTTCGGTCGTAATTTTATTTGTTTGTGGAAGATAATTTCTAGTACTAATAAAGCGGGTTTTATAAAAATTCTCTTATAAAAAGCTTTGTTATCCCTGACTAAGATCTATATCATTTCATAATAGAAATAATAGTAATTTTAATTTTCATTTGAATATTTGAATATCTGAAAATTAAGTCCGAAGAAAATGTGCTGTTTACATATTTCCAAGATATAAGCTGTTAAAATTTTTTCGCCGTACTCTCTACAAATGTTAGTTCCTATAATTTCTAAAATACAATGATAGCGAAGAGGGAACAGTCATTGGGATTATGTTATAGACGAGTGCTTCTTAACCACTGTGCCACAGAAATTATAACGCTTTTTTATTACGATGAAACAAACTCAAATTTATTATTAAAAGAATTCATACCAGCTCAAATTTCTCATTAAAAGTATTCAACGTGTAAATAATCCCTTAATAAATGTACTGTTATTTTGTAGTAGGTAGGCTTCAATGTACATATTATTAGTGTGCCATCGAACTTTGAAATAGTTAAATATGTGCCACGACTAAAAAGGTTGACAATCACTGTTGTAGACTGCTCTTTGTAATATAAAGAAAACTGTCTTACGTTTTGATTTCTAAAATAAAGGTAAAATATAAAAATCGTTTCTCATAACCGCTATAGGCTTACTCAACCTGCTGGTAAATCCGCTACTTTTTGAATGTTTAATGAACGCATGTTGAATATATGAATGTAATGCTGTTCAATAATAATGTTTAAAAATAGCATAAATATTTATATTATACTTATACCTTCTTAAAATATACAAACGAATATTTATTCGTTTCAACATCAACAATGTCTTTCGGTAAACTTCCAAGGTGATGGTATCTACAAATTACAACGCTGTTCGCTTTATTTGGCGAAGAAATATTTAAAGTTCAAATGAGATTTATCGAAGTGGTACATTTTTAATATAGTACAAAGGGGAATGGGAATAATTATTTTGTTTTGTTAAACCATCAATGATGTATAAAACCCAATGTAAATGTATAAATTAAAAAAGTATTTGAACAAAAAATCGTTGCTATAATATGTATTACAGTATTAATTATTATCTTAAACATTTACATTTTTATTTATTGTCATATATTTTAGTATAATAATTGTTTATTACTTTTTCTAAGAAAAGCGCACTGCATCTTTAGCGTTAAATATATGCCGCTGAAAATCATTGCTGTGACACAGCCATTGCTGATCCTGAGTGGGTGACCTGCATAGGATACTTTTTAAATCCTTTATCTTTCATTTATTTAATAATGCTTTTCTTTATATTTGTTTACAATTTCATTCGTTATGAACAATAGGTTTATAAAAAGGATAAACGATTTTGAACAAAATCCGATATTAAATCTCGAAGGACTAAAGTTTAATTAGTGATGTCCCACAAGATAAATAAGCTGTACTTTGCCGTTAATCAAAACGCGTGTTTTGCGACCATCTGGGACAATAAATATTGGAACTATCCTAAGCTTTTGGAATTGAATATTAATCCCAGTAACATTATGAAATTATTTAAATAAAATACTGTATACCGGATTAAAACGCGATTTATTATTTATATTGTTTAAATTATTTATTTTTCGGATGCTTTACAGCAACCGTGGTCGCGGGAGACAGAAAGATGACAATATGAAATAATTTAAACAAGATGAAATAATTTAAACAATATAAATAATAAATCGCGTTTTAATCCGGTATACAGTATTTTATTTAAATGTGTGATACTCGCGTTAATAAAAGACAATATTATGAAATTATTTTTATACATACATACATACATACATACATACATATACATCACGCCTCTTTCCCATTGGGATAGGCAGAGATCACGGAATTCCATATGCTCCGATCCTTACATACCACTTTCGCTTCTTCTACTTTCATCAATGCTTTCATACACACTCGTCGGTTACGAGTACCTCCTTTTGACCTGGCCCTTTTGCAGAACGTCCCCGATTTGATCAAGGTACGTGCGCCTAGGTCGACCACTCCCGTCTCTACCACTCACACCAGTTTCATAAATCTTTTTCGTTTCCCTACTTTCATCCATCCTTTCTACATGCCCAAACCACCTCAACATAGCTTTCTTATATATATTATTTTTATATTTAATTAAAAGGATTCACGTCTGAGTACACTTCATTATAGATCTGTTATATACTTATACAAGTTTTGTTTCAAAACTTTTCTTGGAGTTAACATAATATCCGCGTGTTAACAGTTGCTTACAATTCTTAGATGTCAATTATTGCTCTTGTATTTACAAGAAAATGGCATCATATAATTGGACCTTAAAGGTCATGTGACTTGTATTATTGCTTTAATTTAATTGTATGTAATAGGCAAGAAAAGTAACGTGTAAATGAGCTTTTATTTATACTATTGAACGTGGGTAATAGCAACGTCCACTAAACTAAATTGTCAACTGTCTAAATCGCTTACTGGAGTACTATCAAATTCAGATTTAATCCATCCAAAAGGATTCCCTAGGGCTTACTATAAAACTTTCCTATTGGATTTTGCAATGAAAATGTTTGCGTTTACACTTACGTAGGGTATCTTGTAGGAATCGGACATAAACCGCAAAAACTTTTAGTGTTGAACTAATCATAACATACAATTAATTCTATAGAGTTCTATTATACGGGGTATTTTTTTTTCAAGCCCAAATCCAAGCCTAAATCTTTTAATATAAGAAATATCTAAGAATATTCAGAGCCGATTTGACTAAAAGAAATTCTATTTGTATGTATATGTTATGTTATATATGTTAATTCTTGCGTTGGAAGCGTAACCTTCGTACGTACACCTACCTTGTATTAGAGTCCTTTAAATGACAGAGAATTCCTATTTTCCTCCTTACTGCTCCTTAACTTACGGGTTACGAATCTAAAACCCACTGTAACATCAAAATGTTGACATGTCAGAGGAGCTAGTACAAACAACTTTTGAAAAAGTATTCGTATCGTCGAGGTGACATTTGTATAAAATTTCAAATGATTTCTCATACAAGTGACAGTTTGACGATTCGAATATTTTCTCGACAGTCGTTCGTACTAGGCCCTCAGAAATAAGAAGTATTCGCTTTTGTGTAAATAAATGAACGAGATAAAGTTTCAAATGTTGTATGAGGGCAATTCCGAGAACAAAACGCGATTAGTTGAAACAAGGCTATTTAAGTGAGTTGTGAAAACGTGTAATTAGTTTAGTTTTGAAATGGAAACTTTAAACAATGTTTGCTAACACTAAGGCTAAAGCTCGAAGAGTGTTTCTAATATATGTGGAATTTAAAATGTAACAAAGGTTTTTTTCCACTTATTTCATTTTTGTTTTTTTTTTGAAATAGAGTCCAAGCGATAAGTAGGTATATTCGTAGTTCATTTGTTTTTGAAGAAATGTTTATACTTCTGTATCTTATAGCTTTCGTTATATTTTACTAGTGATAGCAAAAAACTATGATGATTATAAATAAGGTTCTTGAATTATTGAAAAATAAAATCCAGAGTAAATAATAGAATGATCACGATACGAGTAGTACTCTGCGATTGATTTACTTACCAGTTTGAATTTATTTTTTGCTATTCACGGAAGCGGAAATATTCTAATGAAATTACTATTTTTCCGCAATTTATTTTGCAATTCGTACCCCCAACGTGTTGGCTCTTTGCTGCTGTTTTTTGCACACAGGTAGCTACAGATTGCTTAAAATTACTGTTTTAGAAATATATATATCTAAAATATGTAAATTACATTGCCACACAAATTTTTAAGCACCTATACACCATGAAAAGGAGAGCGAAAGAGAACATAATCCCTTTACACGTGTTCATTTAATATCAGTAAGGTAGCAGCATCCTGTATATTATGGGCAGCGTAGGTTGAAGAAAAGACATTTGACAAGAACGAAGATTGAAGGCCCCGATCCAAATTAATGCCACTCGTAATAGCGGTCCAAGATATAACGTGTCGTAAACGATATTAACACCGCTCTATAACATTTTATATGATATTTCGTATTAAGGCTCGAGTGTATTTTCAACAAAGTATAAGCCCTTAGTTACTTCAGTTATTAAGCGAGTCCGAGAGTTTCAAAAGCGAAAACTGTGTGTTAATTACACGAAATAATTCCTGCTCTTTATGTTAGATATCGACAGACATGCTATTGCCTGTTACATACCATTTGAAATTTCTCTAATCTAATTCGCGACACGGTTTTGCTTTACAAAAGCAAACAGTGGCACATTTGTCAAGCTGTTGTAAAAATTATAAATAATACAGCGTTTTCATATCCATTTTTTTTTTATAATTTTGTAGATTTACCGACTAACAGAGTGTAAAGCCTTGATGTGTGAGCCAAGTGAACCGAAATGGTTTTAAGCTATCGAATTCCGAATGCTCGAAGTAAAATAGATATTTTGATATCCTGTGATGAAGATGTACCTACATTAAGTGCCTCAAGTACGTCTGTTGATATCTAACTATAATAAATCGTTAAAAAATATGCATTAGTTTATGTTTTATCATTATAATTAATTTCTTTTATAATTAATTACAAGATATCATGTGGAGCAGGGTAAACTCCTTACAAACATTTTGTAAAACAAAAAACTTGCGATTAAAAAGAGCGGCGAAGAGTTTATTACCAGTTCTTCTCATCCTTTCTACGCCCTTGATTTGAGAACTGGCAGTAAGTGTAAAATTAGAATCATTTTTTTTTTTCATTTACGTTCATAAGTGTATATTGTGTTACCTAACTGAATAAATGATTTGAGTTTGAAAAATTTGAACTTATTCTTAAGAATAGGAATAGGATTAATCCCAGGATCATCCTATACTTTCCACTCGAGCGAATCCCCAATCAAACCCTAGCTAAAAAATAAATATCATTAAAAATATTATGGCTTTAATTTGCAAAAACAGGACGAAGAGAAATTCAATTAGTCGTGACGTAATTGACATTCCGCTTAACCAAGAGGGCTTGTTACGTAATTAAGCTTTATCTACGGCCTATTTATTTTTCCAGCGTGTATATTAATTCTCATTATGTTATACCCTCCTTCCCTTATATTTCAATCAAAAATAAACTATTATGGACATGTTCCACTAGAGGATTCGAGAATCCACACACATTACTAATAATTTTATTCAAGCGTAGATTCTGAAACTGTCAGTTTATCTAGTCAAAATATCAAGGGTATTCCTCGATTTAAAAATGCCTGTTAATAAAAATATCTGCCATATATTAATCATGATTAATTTTATTAATTAATCAAGTTAAACTTTGAAGATAAATGCGTTTTTTTCTGTGAGTAGTCTGCATAGATCTGAGTCTGAGAGTCTGCTCTATGTTTGACAAATATCATATTAATACATATGAGATCGTTGAAGGTAATACGATATTTCAACATTTAATGACTCAAGAAAGGAGGAAAAGAATAAAGAAAGGATTATTTTTTGAGAGAGAATAAAGCAATAGAATCAAAATTTCTGTATATTGAAATTTTTTTATTGAGAGAACGATTAAAGAAGGGGAAAATTTTATCATACGTAAAAACATTTTGAATTTGTCTGTTTCTTCACGCTTATCTCCGAATATACTAATATGATTTTCCTGTAGTTTAATGCATAGATTGCGCTTAGTCTGGGGCAACATAAAATATTTCATCGTAATAGGATGTCGGGAAGAAAAGTTACATTCTATTTAAATAGCTTGCTCAGCTTAAGATGAAGCTAACGCGAACGAAGATCATATAACATAGTATCAAAAATGTTACATAAGAGTGTAAACGAGGCGAATAACTTTTATATAAATATATCACATTCACGAGATTTTCTAATAAAAATATATCGTTACCACGTATCTCTATCATGATATATGATGTGTCAATATCTTCGACGTTATGATCCTCACCTACGACTTAAGCACATCGTGTCAGAGTTCTTATCCCTATCAGAATATATTCTACGCTACGGCTTCGCACGGGTGCAATGTAGATGTACTTTAATAAAATACTTTATAACGGATTAAAATTAATTATGTCGACGTTTCGGATGCTTTTCAGCAACCGTGGTCGCGGCTGATTGTCAGACTGTATATAGTACATTAAATAAATAATAAATCGCGTTTTAATTCGTTATAAACTATTTTAATTAAATGTGTGATACTCGCGTTAATAAAAGACAATATTAGATGTATTTAAATAAATTAATACTGTATATTGGATTAGAACGCGATTTATTATTTATATTGTTTAAATTATTTATCCCGACGCCATCTATTCCTAATATGGCAACTTTGTAACATTTCAAAGATCAGACAGCTGTTATCTTTCAGTCTGGCCCGTGACCACGTTTGCTGAAAAGCATCCGAAACGTCGGGATAAATAATTTATACAATATAAACAATAAATCGCGTTTTAATCCGGTATACAGTATTTAATTTAAATGTGTGATACGAGCGTTAATAAAAGACAATATTATGTAGATGTACTATATTCAAAAATATAGCCTTAGTTACTCACTGATAATGTAGCTTTTTTTTAAAATTGGTTGAGTAGTTTTTGAATTAAATCATAATAAACAAACAAACAAATCTTTCCCTTTTATAATATAAGTATATATAACAGATTTGCTTTATTACTAGAGGTAGAGAGACGTGCGGGTCAGTTGGTATCCATAACGACTAGTCGTATACCGTAATGTCTAAGAGCGTCACGTAGAACTATCATCAAACAACGACTTACTTTAATAGTTGGCGTTGCGATCTTGGTTTTTATTCATATCTTTAGTTGGTACTTCCCAGTGGTTTAGCTCATGTAGAAGTCATGACCAATAAGGATTTATTGCAGATTTCGGTCCGAGTTCGAATCCCGGGGAAATCAGGTAAAAATATGCAATTATTTCAATCAATCTTCTGTGCTAAGATTGATCGAAATAATTGTATGCTTTTTGCGACTTGTCTGTAAATATAAAAATCAGTAGTGAAACAGATACAGAAAAATGTCTGTCTCATGCCCCATATATACAGGAACTCGAGATTTTGATACTTTAATGAACATTTTTTTTTATTTTAGAAAATGTTTTGTAAACGATATGTCTACTTGTGATAAATTAATAAATTTTGATTTATCATTATTGGTATTTTGAGAGAATCATTTAACACTACACCTCTTTTTTAAAACAACCTAAAAACTTTTTTATTATACAACTGAAATAGTACTGAACTATTCTTGTAAGTCAAAATAAAAAATAAAGTTTTTGTCAGACTAATAAATAAAAAGTTTTTTTTATCGTTTCCTAACACGATATCCACTCCTAAACTCCGAATGGAGCGTTAATAATTTTATTCGCTGTGAATCGTAAAAACTCTCAAAATTGAAGAGATTTCCAATATATTATCGAACTCATAGTAACGCAAAACTTCGGTAAGAATAGGATTTAGAGGTGAGATTAACACCCTTAATATTTTAGTAAAATATGAACAAAAATAATAATATCTTAATATGGCAATATCAAAAAAGCTGCAAATTAATCATATAATATTTTAATAGTTCTTTAATTAAAAATATTATTAGTTAAGTGAAATCAACCGCCAATGCATCAAATGTATTAGAAATAAGTTGAAAATTTAGAAATAAGTTTTTAAGCGACGTAATACAACTACAAATACTTTCTGACAAGCTGTTCTTAGTCTCTATTCTATTGAATTCAAAACTATATTGGCGTCTAGATCATTTTATTTAATTTGATGATAAATAACATATTTTAACTATATCAAGCTTAAGACCATAAGGATATTGGAGCATTGCTACTACGTTGTATCCTGTACATCCATTTTTTTATTTATATTCTGGAACTGCTTGAAATTGATTGATTGAAAGTAAATAAAACACTTGAACGATTTTAATATATCATTTATTATAATTCGTATTTAATGTTTCATTTTATATAATTTACCTAATTAAGAACACAATTTTATAAATTTCTATTAGGTTCCTGCTTTACTCTTGTTTGTTTTGTATAAATAATATTTACATTATTACTCTGTATATAATGAAATTCTTTAGATTTAGTGAAAAGTGATATTTCTTCATCAACTTAATTTTACAACTCACCTCAATTTTATATTCATAGATATTATTTATTTTTATTCTTTATATTTTTATTTAATACAATATGATGAAGATTAAATTGTATTCAATGATTACGTTTAAGTCATATGAATTCAATAAATTTATCCAAAAAGTAAATGACATTAAGTTGAATAAGGAGTGCCCAACTTTTCAATATGTAGGTAATTCCAAATAATAAAACCGTTTGACATATTTTGTATGGAAAAATACTGACAATATTCAAAATAATTCTTCGATTACGAATTGGCACTTATTTACCCTAAATGTAGAGTATAAAATGAAGCCCTAATGAAATTATATTACACATGATACTTACAAATGTTCAAATTAATAAAATCAGTCTTGATACTTGACAGATAACTATTGGATGGAAAGTCTTATTATTATAAGGTGCACTAAACAGGACTAATACTAAAAGTCTAAGACAAGAAGTGCACAAAATAGTTAACTTAACAGAGCTAATTTTACTAAACAAGTATTTACAAATAAAATGCCAGTTTCCCACTATCTAGCCATTAGTTTGAAATTACTTTGTGTATATCATATTATTCATGTAATATAATAAAATTTCTTAGGACCAAATAATTTATCATTTTCAACTTTGAAACTAAGATATATATTTCTTTAAAGAGAGATATATCTTTATTACACGTAAATAAATATCCAAAAAGATCTTATTAATTCTAAAATCCAACATGTAGTTAATTTATTTGAAACAGAGTTACATTTTTAAAGAAAATGAAATAAAAATCCTAATACAATGGGTTCGCACTCAGTGAGTGTGAATAGAACCTGCTACGCTGAATTTTATCCACCATCACTGACCATCACTGATCACTGATCAGTACCACCTAGATCTGACTATATTTTCTTCAGTAAATAATCATCATAAGGATCACAAATATAATCTTGAGTTCATTGACCGACAGCACCCAGCAAGGTATTACTTTTCTTTAACAATTATAACGTTACCATTAGAAGTAAACTTGTTATAGCAGCAACGTAAAGACGTAATAGAGATTTAAAAAAAAAATCATTTATAGTGGTTTGTACTCTGTACCATTTCGTAATTTCTTCCGTATTTTTATTCATAATAGATTATATATAACTTTTTAATAACAAATAGTGACAGACGAACATTAGGCCTACTTAGTGATGGCCCTCAGTACATCACTGATGTGTTGCTGTCTTAATGTTTACCTCGAATGTATAAAATTTAATTTACTAAATTTCCCAGATGAATTTTCGACAATTTTAATACTCGAAGCATCTAGATTAAAAATCATTGTTATAGTTAATAAATAAATTTTTGAGTAAGTTTTCAATGATAACTACAAACATGTTCCCCAATGGGAATCGAATCCGTAACATACATGCACGTTAAGCATGTAAAATTTGTAATAATAAGTCCGTAGACACTGTAGAATAGGCTTTATAACCTACTTTTTCTAATTTAAAAATATATTTCACTCTAACTTAATAACCTATTAGTACATTGGTGTTTGTGTTTCAGTAAGTATATGACAAAATATACTATATTTGGCACTATGACTACCATATTTGATACCATATACTTTATACATATAATAAAGATTTTAGAATTGAGCTTTTTAATTTTTTTACAAATCACAATATATTACTAATTATATTATGATATTTTGCGGTGTAAGAGTCAGGTGGACGTATCTACTTTTCTCAATTTTACAGGAGAATACTGTGACAATCCAACACTTAAAATTTTACCAGCTTTTTAATACAGATAATATACAATTAACGAATAAAACAATTATATCGGTACATTGGAATAATATTAAAGGTTTAAAAAAGTTAAGAATTATTTGGTTGCGTATGAAGAAAAACTATTTTTGGCATTTTTGTAGATACGTTCATCTGGTTATTATACTACGATTTAATATTATGCAGAAATTTGAATCGCATGGGAATTATACTAAAACATCGTGTCGTAGCACTGTCTACGAATTGCTACGAAATACTTCGTAGCTTATCACCGTTAATAATATAAATATTTATAATTAAGTATTATTTACAATAATATTTTAAAGTTATTAAACATTTAACAAAATTAAATTGAACACGACGATAATCATGTTTTTAATTAATAGAGCACATCAGACATTAACCTAATTTATATTAAACTTTATTTATATCGAAGACATAAATTTTCATCATATTTTTCCTTCTCTACAGAATAATAATTTAGATAGAGCATTTTATTTTACAAACACATTTAGCTTTTACCTAAGTATTGAAATTTGCGATCTGTGAGCGCATTACGTATGTTAATGGAAATATTTAATATGATTACTTAACCTGGGGCTCTTAATTTAAAATTAATTACATTTTATGATAACGTTTTCAGTTATACAATGTTTACTGAGGTTTCCACTTCTACTCAACACTCGTAATCAGAGATGTAACCCCAATCGAAAACAAATCATGATAGCCGATTGTGTAGTGGCGGCGTTCTCATGACTTAATTCCATCCCATAGAAAAAAATGGAAAAAGGACTTTGAACAATTGTCATTTTCTTGCAATTTTTACACAGCCCTGTACTCAAATATAGATTAAGTTCAAGAACATCGTTATCAGTTAAAGAATATTGACATGTTATTTTCTCCGTCCGATTCTCCAGTGGCCATAACTAGAGCAGATATTAGAAGTAAATATTTCTGTACCGATTATTGAAGAGGAAACAAGTGATCTCGAATCTATATGAAAAATTTAAATGCGGTATTTGTATAGAGCTTTTAAAAAGCCTTTGTACACCTACTTACTGTATATTAGCGAAAGTTATAATACCACAGCAGATCTTATCCACTTGCTAAACGACGTGATTCGGACTTATTTTTTTAAAGAGAATATGTACCTTAACGAGTTTCCGACTTTAACCCCTTGATTCTACTTGACATTAGTTCAATGGATTTATTCACTAGGTATACTTAGCATAATCTATTTCTATACACTAATGTGTGGGTATTCACCAATTTATGACTGGAACGAAGAGAATCAGTTGACTGTAAATTTTTGACACAAATCATTCATTTCAAGTTCACAAATTGGATTCTTAGATTTCATAGTTATCAATACATACTTGAAACACACACTCAAAAGGTTTCATGTAACTGTTCTAACGTGGCCTATCCACTACAGCACACACTACAAGAGCAGTCCAGTGTATACACGCAGTGAAGACTAGGTGTTTATATCGCGGGGAGCAGTGGACTCGGCGAGCGAGGTCGTCGCACGCTGTTCCACTCCATCATATCCTCGTCTCCCTGTACACGTGCACTCGACATACTCTCAGCATCATACTCCTCAACTTCCCAACTCTGAGATCGAGATGTGATCATTAACTAGGACGGGGCACTACTGGATGATCAGCTAAAGGAGGAAGGAAAGGGCATTGTTGATCAGCGGATTTTTGGAACGAGCTCAAAAGGAGTTAATGGAAAGGATATCCACGATAGGCTACCTTTATTTGCTATCTTAGTATTTATTAACATTTAAGATTTATTGCGCGAAAACGATAGCACAAAGCGTCAGGAAGTTGCAAGACAAAAGCCTTGGGGACGAAAAAGATAAAAAGAAGAAAAAAGCTAAATTTTTCTCTGGTCAAATTTTTCATACACAAATTTTAGTTAACATAATAATTTTAAAAGAGTAGAGATGGCCCCACTATTTAATTATGTACTAGTAAAATATTTCTTAAACGTGATGTAAGCCCACAATTCCACAATCCACTGTTTCACTTCTAATTCACATGATAGAAAGGTAGAGCCCTAAGCACTAAAATTCATTGTCAGGAAGCTGAGGAGAGATGCCAAAATTTAAACATTTTACAACCTGAATATTAAATAAAAGGTCATATTTAGATAATTCGTTCAATGAGGAAAATTAACTACGAGTGGTAGAAATGGGGTCTAACGGAAAGGCCAAACGCTATAGGGTGAAAGCGTAAATGGTTTTCTAGAAACTAAAATGATAACTATGAAGGACAAACTCATCTATGAAAGGTGGAACGATATCACTCATGGAATAAGAGATTCTGAAATCTGCCTTTAAGAAAGTGATTACAATGTTCACATCAAGAAAATTCATCTCAATTTGTATTTATTAACTTTAATTAAGTTGGTCCTTGAATTTTTTTAAATATAAAATGCATTTTGATACAACATAGGGTTAAATATTTGACTTTTCTCTTTTTGTATTTCAAAATTCCCAATATACGAAAAAATAATAAACTATTTTAATAGACCTCTTTACCATTAACAATTTAGTAATATATCATATCCACATCATATTCCACCAATGTCAAAACTAAATATTTTGAATACTTAATAACGATGACCTGATGCGGTGGGTGTTCTCAAATTCCACGAGTTACAATTACAGGGTGGATGCAGGATGGTGCGATAAACCACGTATGAGGTGAACACTTACATATAAGAGGTAATTACCATCATCGTGTGTGGCGCGGAGTGGGGGGCGGGCGGCGCGGGGGGCGCCATGGGTGGTGGGGGCGCAGGGGGCGGTTCAGGCGACGCGGCCGCCGGAGAGAACGACGACGGAGCGAGTGGTGATTGTGCTGTAACAAAATCGTATGAAAGTTACGGTGATAAGCAGCTCTTCTAGTTCTTTATCGTAATCTATATCTACACTAGAGGAAAGATTTGTTTGTTACGATTTAATTCAAAAACTACTGGACTGATTTTAAAAATTCTTTCACCAATATAAAGCTACATTATCTGCGAGTAACATAGGCATAGCATATAATTTTTTTTGTTAGGTATAGTACATCTACACACCCGTGCGAAGCCGGGGCGGATTGCTAATCATTTATAATAGTTTTCAGAAAAGGGAAATGGCTCATCTGATGGTAGCTTATCACCGCCATCCATTATGTTCTTCTCGGTTTTTCCATCTATGAACGGTGGTTCGTTACCCGGCCGGAATATCGATATTCCTCCCACCCGATCAAAGAAAATTATAAACATGTCGTCTTGGTGGAATTCGATTGATTGATTGAACCACCGCACCACCCATTGATGTTCTACTGAATGTAGGTGTTCTAACTAACGCGCGAATGAGCCCGTCAAATATAAAATAAAATATAAGATTAATACTTAAAATAAATGTGTTTAAGAACCGTCCTACATGTGTCATCTATATTTATTTACTACATATAATGTAAATACAATCAGGTAAATACCACTCAGGTAGCACTAGTGCTACTTAGCACTAGGTACTTACCTGCTGCTGTTAAGGCGAGTACAAATTGACTCCAATGGACGCAACATCCGCAGCACAGTTGTAACGCAGCACGACGAAGCGCGCGATGCAGCGCAATGAATAGCAGTGGGTTTACGGCCGCGTGGACGTACGAAATGTGAAGAGTTATTTGGAAGTATAGCTGGGAACAAACATTCATTTTGCAAGTTTTGTAATTACCTATAGCTATGCCTCGATAAGGTTTTATAGACGCTATAGTTACTTTCTGTGATAATGTTTTAGGTGGTTGCGGTTTAACTATCGTATTGCACTAGGCGTATAGCTGTATTTTCAAATAGTCGAAGTAAAAACAAAATATGCGGACTAGGCAGCACTGATTGGTTCTTTTAGCTGCCTCCTACCATCATGTTATATCTGATTCATGATTAAATTGAAAATTTCGCAGTTTAGTTTAGTTTAGTTTTAGTAAAGGTTGTATCAAAATAAGTTTAAAACCAATTTGTGCTTGGTAAATGGAGTGTAAGAATGTAAAATCTACCCTTAGTTGATATTGTAAAACCATAAATTTTGTTAACGCGAGTATTCACACATTAAAATGAAAAATGGATCTGAAATCCTAAATAAGTTCTATATCCGAATGTAAACTTAAGGTGACATTAGTCGACATTTTTTCCATAGAAATTTTGGGGGGGTATTACTCCACTATTTAGCACCGTACATGCAAAGTTAAACATGATATCGTTTGGTCTCATTATTAATTTTGTCTGTGCGGAAACAGAATGGTAAAATAAAAAACCATTAAAAAGTTACGAGCTACCAAAGATTCGTTTTTATTGCCATTTTTTAACACAACTTTGGGCTTAAATTAGTAATAAAAGAAGTATCAAATTTTCAAAACAAAGTCGGTACCGACAAAGCACGATTATCGAAGAATACAATAACTTTTATTTGTAATTGATTTATGTAGTGGTTTTTTCATAAAACTCGATTTTCCAAAGGCTTTTTCGTATTTTTTTAGACACCCCTTTTACTATGAATTATCGTGCATCTCACTTAATAATGACTGCCCCGGTGAGGTGCGGGAGAACAGCATGCTTTTTGGCCTCGCCCACCATTGAGTTCGAGCCCGCGACTTGTGCAACCTTAACCATAGTATTTATTGCTGGTCGGCTTTACACAAAAAAACATTGCATCTAATTTATACTAAACATGATATTTAAAATGTTTGTCTCTGGAAATTACTTCAAAACTTATACCATATATGCTTACCTCATATGCTACATGTGAAGTAAGCGCCGGATGATGTAGCAGTGTTATAATAAAGAGCGGACCCCAGAACAGCACATATGCTGCTGTGATCACCAGGAACATCCTGACTCTTCGCACTCCTTCCCGCTCGACCCTCGCGAGGTATCCTCTCAGTCTGCGTCCGCCCCCCAGAGGTAAGTTGGCACTACCAGTCGGACGACAACGTCCATCAGAGAGCGTGCCATCTACAGTCTAAAAAAATGGTGTTCAATCCATAAAGCCAAAGAACTTATATAGATGTACATAGAAGCACATGCCCATACAAACTTTTGGCACTGAAAAAGTAGTTCTTCTTTTGACCTGTAGAGCACGCAGCAATGTAACGGTATGACACACACATCTAAGCAGTCTGTTGACTCCTCCCCTCGCGTTGTCTCGCTTGCTTTTACGAGCAAACGGCAATAACGCTCTAAAAGCGAGAGAGTGCGTGCTATGTCTCCAGCGTCAGAGTTTGCGTTCACACGGATAGTAACAGCGCTGCGGTGACTGGGGTAAGAACTATTCTTACTCCAGAGAAACCGTGCCAAACGAGCTTATAGGGCCTGTGCTTCTATGTATTTATATTTATGTTCTTTGATATTACGAAAGAAAATTTTAAGGTAAAGCATCCAGTTTATTTTTTATTTTAAAAATATCAGAGGAATCTAAAATCAGACTTTCATTCATAACACACAAGTAAACCTACTTTTTGAAGAATACCCTAATAGATATAATATAGAAAAGGTTTGTGAAATTATTGAGTATAAAGAAAAGATACATCGAATTAGTAAAGAAGGCTTATTTTAAGGTTGGGAACACCATCAAAAAGTTTAAATAAAATACTGTATACCGGATTAAAACGCGATTTATTATTTATATTGTTTAAATTATTTATCCCGACGTTTCGGATGCTTTTCAGCAACTGTGGTCGCGGGGAGACCGTCCGAAACGTCGGGATAAATAATTTAAACAATATAAATAATAAATCGCGTTTAAATCCGGTATACAGTATTTTATTTAAATGTGTGATACTTTCGTTAATAAAAGACAATATTATCATCAAAATGTGTTATGAGTCATCAGCTATAATAATGGAAATAAATTACTCGTATCTAAGAAGCCGAATAAAGCCGAAAATACTACACTATCTTTAAAAACTTACGTTATATAATAAAGACAATCAATTGGAAGCTCACTTAGTGAGCTATGATAAGTAAAAATAAGTCAATATAAATTATAGAGGATATCTTCTATAATATATATTGACCATTTCATTGTTACTTATTTCTTAGTGAACGTCATTGACATATTTTTTATATAGCAATGGTGAAAGTAATTACTTCCTAAAAGCCTCTTTTAGATTTGACAGAGAAAAATAAATCAGACGAACATTCACATAGTAGTTAAGTACATCAAATATTATAAGTATTTTTTATACAAATGCTTTTACAACATACATAATATATATATACAATAAAAAAACACAAACAAACAAAATCAATTATTTTATAAGACATTTTATTTATTTTTTACACACAGATTCAGGTGAAGATCGGTGCTCATTCGCTAAACAGGTGCTCGACTAGAAGTCATGCTATAGTTACCCTTGGTCCAATACTGTTTGGCAGCGAATCCATCCGACGGTTGTCGCCGGCCATGCTGACTAGCGTGGTCACTAAACCGGCTACTCGAACTGCTTCTACGTTAGCCTGCATGCGATAAGATTTAAATTTTAACATAACCTCCAGCGAGATTATAATGTCACCAAGAACCGCAATAGCTGGAGCGTTAAGCTTCTTTAAATTTAAATCTTATGTCAAAACGGATTATTGATTGTGTTTGTGGATATATCGCGTAGCATTGTGTCTACGAGTAGTCTGGGTACTACTCCCTCGTCGCTATAGTTTGCATTCCTGCAGCAATTTTATAAGCAATGGATGATGTGGTTTTTGTAATTTGTTCAATCAACTGCTTCGATGGCTTTTTAATTTTGGAATTTAATTTATACAAATAATCCTGGCTTAATTTTACAGTTGTATCACAAAATTATATAAAGTCACGTCCAATTGATAGAGACGGTGCCAATTTGTGAACCAAAAATTAAATCACACAGTTCTCGTATTTTTCCAATCTGGCATGTTTATTTGTTCAATCACGAACAATTTTATGAAGGCAAACAATGGCCAGTTGATTGAACATTTCACTCACCTCTCATTTGAATAATACAGCAAGCTGATACAAGTATTTCTTATGAATTTGTTCAAATATAACATTTAAAATTGACATAAAAAATTAAATTGACAAATGTCAATACTTGTATACCAGCTTTAATCCGTATACAACAAAATATTTCTCAAAATAACACACCTTAGTCAGATCCCGATGTAATTTCTTCAAATGGAATAGGGTGAGGCCGACGCATACTGCGTTGACGCCTATCCAAAGAGCGTTTAGTACATAGTGTCTGAAGGGTCCACGTACTAAGGGACAGGATGGAGAAGGTCCATATGAGCCATATGACCCTGCGCTAGCTGCTAGGGCCCCAGATAAAAATGTAGGGCCCAGGTTGATGGTTATCGATGCAAACCATATCATAAACGTACCGAAAAGGACACACTGCAACAATCATAAATACATACTATAATAGAACCATAAATTTCATTTACATTCTAACTTAGTTCTACTTTAGTTATTAAAGTATTTTATATATCTATCCTTTAGTACTGGATCAATATTGAAAGGTTTAAATACGAGTATAGACATCGGGATGAACACCAGATATTTTTACTTCCGTAACCTCGTCTATGAGCTGCTTTAAGAAAAATAATAGAATTTAATAAAAATATGCGTGTGGTGTCTTAAAAATGAGAGCCTCTCAGCATGTGTTAAAATAATGATGTGTTACCACGCTAATCTTCTGCAGCCCTCACGTGAGACACGAACTAAACGATGGCACCTCACCTATTAAACGACTATTAACCCGCCGTGTATACATACTGGGTCTTTTAAGGAACAGTCAAAATTTGAAACTCGGAATACTCTCTAATGGATAGAGGCAAGGCTTCGGTAACCCCCCCTAAAAAATGTAGGTAGTAGTGGGGACTAAACATCCGAGGAACCGCCCGGTCTCGCTGTTTACATACAGAGACCAGTGAATGCAAGTGGTTTCTGTTCCCTAAAAGGGTCAGTATACACAGCACGTCGGTATTTTCGAAGCTAAGTGAACTATGTAAATATTTTTTCGTAGTTTTTTTATACTAAAATAAATGTATGAAAAAGGTGTAATGTATGATAAATGTATGAAAAAAATGTTTGTAGCTTGAGAGACAACAAAAACACTATACTGTTGTGTCTTGTGCGTAATGTCAGTTTGCAAGGACCATTTTACGCATTTTTGCAACAATTGCGCACAATAATTTACTTTTTTGAAATGATTAATATTAATATATTATTCCATTTGTATTTCAAATAATAAATAAAAACATTTTGTACCGTAAAATTACCTTTTCGTTTATTTTATGACATGAATGAATCTATAAAATATTCTCCACTTTCAGGTGCTTGAATAATTTAACTTTTTGGAACCCATGCAAAAAATACTGTATTCTTTTGAAAGCTCATAGTCTAAGCTACAGAAGCCTAGAAATATTTTTTTAAATACTTGTTTATTGTAAAGTTATGAAATTGATAGCAAAATTCCGTTTTTTCCGCTTTTTAGATGATTGTTCAATTTTTATTAACAACGGTTTTGAATTTTTGAGTTTGGTAGCTTCTGGGCCATTTAGTAGACACTTCAATAAGTAACTCAGATTTATTTCAGATTTTTTGGAAGTCTAGAAAGCTTTGTAAGCCCGACTGTTACCTAAAAGACCCAGTATACACACCGTGCACCAAGAAATATAGTATACACACGGAGGGTTAAACTTAAAAATAAGAACAGAGATTATAAAAAAAAATCTTCTAGTCTCTTTGAACGCAACTAAGACTATATTGGATTTGATATTCCTTTAATAGATATCCTTTCAGTTTTAATTTAAAGAAAACTATTGACAAGGATGCTTTGAAAGGTGGTGGTATATTATTTCAGCACTTAGTTGCGTTATAATTAAAATTACTTCTCAAAGCTCTCTCTCTCTTTTGTATACTCACTCGTTGTTACTCGTTTGTATGCTCATTTTTGTATACAAGAAGAGTCCGTATATTATATCTAACCTGAGGACTGTCCATAAGTAACGGCGCGGAGAGATCCGCTTGCTCTTCTTCATTTTCAGGAAATATCGGACTGTCGTTAAGTACTGTTGTTAGCATGTTAACTGTCGACACCGTCACCTGTTTATATAAAAGTTGTGATCGCTACGTGCATATCAATCATTACATACATATTTTCACGCCTTCACCTATCAATCACTTATTACATATTAGAGAATTTCTTTCTGCCTTGGACAATCACTCTGTGTAGGTATTCTTGGGAAACTCCATGTTAAGGCAGCAACGCACCTGCAAGCCCTCTGGTATTACAGATGTCTATGGGCAGCTCCGTGACCACCTCCGTGGCTCAGTGGTAGGTGCGACGCGTTTAGCACCGGAGGTCCTGGGTTCGAATCCCGAGGGAACATGATAAAAAATGTTTTGGTCGGGCGCGCACAGAAGGCTGATCACCTACTTGCCTCTAAAGAAAAATTATTAGTGAAATAGACACAGAAATGAGTCTGTCACATGCCCCAATTGGGGTCTCACTATGGGTAGCGTTGATCAGTTACCATCATGTTACCATACCCTTATTCTATAAAAGAATACACTCAATGAATACACAATGGTATCCCAAATTAAGTGACCAGGCCTGGGGATAAAATAACAAAAATTAAATAACTGACATATTTACAGAAAATTATAAAAATGCCTACCTACGACCTATCGTTGTGTAAGGTACATAACCCAACGGGCCAACGAGCTCAAAACTTCACTACTTTTAAACGTATTCTGTTAGGAACCATTCAACTGTACCACGAACGAATTAGAATTACGATTATTTTACAGACTGAAAAAAAAAAAGATTTGTCCTCAGCAGCAGGCATGGTGAAACAGGTGCACATACTTACGTTATCGTGGGAACAACAGGCAAACACATAGTCGAAATAACTAATATCTAGGCATAGGTTCACGAATTTAAGTCTGACAAGTAACACCCGCTCACGAGTACGACGTATCGCCAGCCATCGGCCCCCTCGCCATATTTTAGGGAGAGGAACAACCCAACGCTTAACTCGAATATATTTTAAAATAAATAAATAACGTTTAAGAGCTTCCTATTTCAAAGAATATCAAAAATACATAGGTATCAAAAATATTTCAAGTTATCCAATACATGTTGGCTCGAAAAAAAATCGCTTTTTAGCGATATTTTTATTTTTGTTAATTTTATTTGGAAGAATCACTTAATGTAGGTAGACATGACCAATCACTAAAGGTAGGTAGACTTAATTGGGAAGCTCTTAGTAACAGACCTTTCGATTTTCTGATAGATACAATATTCAGATCGTTCTAAACGATAAATCATGTATCGACTTGTATCTTGTATCTTGCTCTACATCTCTGTCTTGGCTACTCCATGAACCTAGTACATCATATACAAAGACAACGAAGTGATTCTATAAGGGCCCGGTTTTGTTAGGGGGCATTTTGGCATATCTAATTTAGATTCAAATACTTGACGAATTGATTTTTGCCAATATTATCATCAGCATCAGTCCAGCGAGTTCAGTGACATACACACGTACAGACAACATAAGGATACACATACATTTATCGACGACAAAAAGTCTGATATTATTGATTGGTTGGCATTGCTGATAAGCACTGTGCCCTAATTAAGTATCTATTAAGTTACCCACAGCACTAACCATAACTTAGTTTTAGATTCTAATTAAATAAAGTTACCCCTAAGTATTTCCTCATCACGTCCAAATTAAATTAACTTCCGAATTAGCGAATCTTAGGAGAACGCGAGAAACTTTTAATGACGTTCGTATCTCGACACTTTACGTAGTAAATAAATAATTCAGACTTAAAATAAAACGGAGCTTTTGAAACTTTTACAGTCACATAAATAGTTTAAAGTAATAAAAACTTTTATTAAATAAATTAAACTTAAGTCCTAAATCTAGGATAGTAAAATTTATATGCGTCATCTGTTTTTTATGAAATGTACATAATATAGCCACAAAATATTAATCAGTGATGCGCTGTTGATCTATTATTTTTATTCGAACATTCGAAACATATATAAACTAAAATCGAAATGCACAATATAGATTTCTCTGGTACTCCATTTATGAACGGTAGTTATACGTTAATAATTTTTCGTTTACGTTTTTCGTGCCTCAAATAATTGATAAACATTTCTAAGCTAGCTTACACGATAGTAGATACCATGAGAATTTACTATTACCATTGTATTTTCTGTAACAAGTGTATAGCCAAAATGGTCACGTTTGGAAGTCCAACTGATAACAGGGCAAACTGCCAATATCGCCCGCAATGCGAATCCGACTTAGCTTGAACAGCATCTTATAAGGAGGCAACACTGAATTTTCTTAGAAAACTTGAGAAAAGAAAATTATCTATCTTATATCTTGAAAAATTTATCTCACGACATTAGAAAAATATACAGAAAACATGTGAGGTGTCCGTTTTCGAAAGACACACGGAAACGATAACCGTCAGAGCATCGGACTGTTGTTCGTACGCCGAAACATCGACATATATGTGGGTTTCTTATTGAAGTCAGTCAACGATGTTGGTATTAGCAAAAACAATATTAGTATTAGTGGTTTTAAATCTTTCCTTATTTACCGAAACATGAAAGCATCAACAACCTCAAGTAACTCTTTAGAAATTAACGGAAAAGACTGGCAGTCTTTCACTCTCAGTCGGGACTTTTAATCCCTACGTTCAATCAGTAGTTAAAAATAGTATTTTTTTTAAATGTTAGACAAGCAACACGCCCCGAATTTACACTCAAAATATAGCCTATGTTTCTATTGTTAAAATTAGCTTAGTTATAGTTATTGAGATTATTCTTTACAAATATACAAAACCTACAAATCTCTCTTCTTTTAATATTAGTGTAATATCCGCAGCATGAGGTTCATTTGATGGTAGATGTTACCTCTGCTATAGAATATCAGTCAGTGATACACTGTCGAGCATTCAGAAATCCATAGACTGAAACCGAAACTCGCAATTTACACTTTACGGGTTTGGCATCTGTGAATAGTGTTTTATAAAAACCAATCAGATTTTCGATATTCCTCTGACGCGTATTATAATTTATCAGCTTATTATTTATTTAATTTAAACGTTACAAAATTACAATAAAGCCACGGCTTTGCAATAACACTAATACTACAATTACACAATTTAGAAAAAAATATGGACCAAACAAATTATGATATTAAAATTTTCATACAATTAACTAAAAAGAGGAAAAAATAAAACAATTACTTTTTAAATAATGCTTGCTTATGCCTAAGAGCTTACTTGAATAAACAGTGAGCCCCAAACTAGGCAAACCCTGTATCTTGGGTAATTATTCATTCTTTGAAGATTATCAAGAAGTTTACTTGGCTCTCGTCCAACCATTAGTAGTGTAATGCTATCCCTTCAATATTTCACATTTTTCTTAGTTTTTCATAATTTTAAACGGGACTCTGGGTTTTTTTCGAATATCCTATCATATTCGTTAGTCTCAACTAATCATTTGCCTTTTTTCGGAAAAATACACAGTGAAATTACCATCAGAAGATCTTAATATCATCAGAATATCATTAATGTGGTTTGTAGCTGTAATTTTGTAGCATTATTTGAGAGCCCATAATTGATTGAATACACAGTTACAAAGTATATTATTATTAATGCTTGATATAAGTAATCATTGAATTTATATGATAAGAAAATACATTTTTTTTTATATCACAAATCACATAAAATCAACTTTTTTATATCTATTAATAATTATTATTATCATGCCATTTTCTTAACGCTTTCATCGGCCTTTTAAATCCCTTAGGCAAAGGGTGGTAGGAGTGTTCTATATGTTAAAAATATTATTGTATGTTAATAATGGTGACTATTTGCGTATACATTATATATCGTTAGATCTAAAATACTACACCAAAGCCATTAGTATGTAGGCTTTACGTAGTTTTTCGCTGGAAATTGTTCATACAAGTTCATCAGAAGATATTGTTACGAATTAATCCGATATCGTGTATACGTAGTAACGTGCAAGGTGATACTTATTGATACCTCCTTGTATGATGAGAATTTCGTTTAAACTGAGAAAGATAACAGCATTCAGCCTCTCAGCTGGATTTGTTGAACTATATTTATATTAACGACTTACCAATAAAAGAAAAGCAGTCTCCACCAATGAGCATTTGTAGACAGGTTGACAGCGAAACACGGCGATACCCAGCGGCAGAAGAATCGCTGCGCGTGCGCAGTCCACGACCGCTTGGTGGAAGAGAAGACCGTGCGACCATCTAAAATAGAATCAATAATATAGGCCAGGAGCAGATATAAGATTATTATTTTTTTTAACATAGACGGTTGATTACTTTTAAAAAACCGTGATCCGCGAAAGTATAAGGATTTACTTTTAGTCATTAAGCAGTGAAGCAATTTCCTAATATAATGCAGTGATAGTAATATTAGTGGAAATATAGACCATGCCACCATCTTATGCTGTATTTTGCTGAACATGTAAGAAAAATATAAGTGAATTATCAAGTCTTCTATATTTCTGTATCTATTTTAATGATCATTTTTCTTTACAGATAGGGGGCCGTTCAAGTTTTACATTAGCAGTTTTTTTTTATTATTAAGGTACTTGTAGGTCATCTGTATACTGTGAGTATTTTGGTTTGCGTTTTGCGTTTGAGGGCGCTGCAGATCTAAAGGGCGGTAAGAAACCCAAAAAAATGGGGGCGTTGTGCTGAGTCTTGGTGGGCGATTTGTAATTTCATCTAGCTAGGAGGACTCTTACTCTCTTTGACACCGACTTAGCTCTCGACTCTCGAATACAACTTGTAAACATCAACTAATATTAATTAAGAGATTGCTCAAACTCGGTTCGATATTTCTCTTGTCGAAGTTCATATATCTGTCGTGTTTTATTCAATAAATAAAAAAATCATGTCAATCGGTCGGGTTATAGAAAAAGTCTCGTTGAGAATTTTTAATCTCCGCTAATATAGCTTACAATAATTAAATTTGAAGTTATAGTGGTTTTTAAGAAGGTGAAAAAATGGGGGCGCTAAAAAATAATTTATTCTCAAAGTGGGCAGTAGACAAAATAAGTTTAGGAACCCCTGATCTAAAACGTCCGGCGTTTAAAAAACCAAATAAAGAATATTTTAAATATAACGCATACAATTCTATCCTACTTGGTATATTTATAGGTTTTTGAATATGTTTAATTATCTACACTGAAAGTCCACATATTCAAACTTTAACACGAAAAATTTAATATTTTTATATCAAAACGTAACGTAAACGTGGGATGATAGAACGCTCACGCATCGTTTACTGAAACATTTATTAAAATTTTGAAAACTGTTATGAAAAGCTGCAAAAGAGCTATATACAAATCAAGCGGCTGTAAAATGAAAACGTTAGGAATACGTACGTAGTATGAAAACGAAAGTACTATATATTTTGGACCGTTTTCTCGTGTTTTAATCGATTATCTCTTTATTTCTTCCGGGTCTAACATGACAATTACACTTAAAACTCGACTTTTAATGTGAAAAATAGATATATTTGTCGATCGAGATATCTTGTCTACCAAAGTTGTCTATGTTGAGATATAATATATCGAGATATCTTACATCTTAGTTTGTCTTCTCTCGTCCGCGACATATCTCGTGGCGGTCATGCTAGGCCGGCAGGGCATGGTTTACTGAATTTTAGGTTCAAATTATACTAGTATTTATAACAATAATATTGTTATATTATTTCGCTCATCTGTACTTGTATAAATACACAATTTCTGAGAAATAAATTACTTCTCAACTCATAAGATATTTCGTAACTTTTAATAAACTGCCGCGAAGTCAAATGAAGCAAGAAGTATATTTCAGAGAGCAAATTAACTCCAAACTTTTATTACTCCAAAAATTTGGTAAAGAAACTTTAAAATTAAAACAGACTTCTGTTTATATGAGACAGCTCTGAAGTATTACAGCCATCACAATGTAACAATTAATAATACAGTCAAATACTGGATAAGTCTCAGAAAATTATATATCAAATATCTGTTGGACATACCTTCGTTTATTTTTTATTATATTATATTCTTCAAGATGTCATATGGAAAATGGTGTAATGGTTGCAGCTCCTTACAAACATTTTGTAAAACAAAAACCTTGGCGATTAAAAAGTGGCGGAGAGTTTATTGCCAGTTCTTCTCGTCCGTTCTACGCCCTTGATTTAAGAACTGGCAGTAAATGTAAAATAAGAAGCATTTTTTTATTGGCGTTCATAAGTGTTCATTGTGTTACCTAAATGAATAAATAATGAGAATTTCGAATTTGGATTTATATTATATAGGTATTTAAGAATATGCATAGGTTCGGAAGAAGCAGGTTCCACAGAGTGATTAAATGAAGCAAAAAGTAAAAGTTTCCCAAGATCTAACCTTGATTTTATAAGGTAATTTCAATTTTCTTTCCATAGACAAGCAATTAAAACATACATATCAAATTGTTAACTTCTCTTTTTTTAGTTTTTTATTCACCCTTCACCTTCCAACTGAGGTTATTTTTTTTATTGTAGAATATCACACGCACAGTTTCAAAAACCCCCTTAATAAAGAAAAAAAGGAACTATAAACGGACTATTTATTATAGTACTACAAAATATATAAATGCCTTTTCACATGTTTTTGGTTAAGACTTTTGGTGGCATTTATTTAATAATTGTTTAATGGTCTATTGATGAGAGTGGGTACATATACTTACGGAACTCAAGGACCGCGGACGAAAGCTTAACAGAAACATTGCTCTAAGTCATACGACATGCAACTCATTCATCCTTGAGGTTAAATACAGCATTTAATCAAAATTGATCACACAAAATCAATCAATCAAGTCCTAGATAAAATGTTTAAGTCTCAATTGCGTTGCCACAGGCACTATAACTCTTGTAAGCACTTCGTAGACAGTGTGTGAATGATAAATTGTCCAACGACAGGGAAAATCTTAATCAGAGCCTTGACTGAGATGAATTAAGGATATAGTACGTACCTACATATACTATATATGTGGGATTTAGATGATGATTGAGAACGAAACTTCACTTTTAACCATGTTTATTATTATATTAAAATAGTACACCAACGTCTTACATCTTTTTGTCTTACAGCTTATTCTTCAACTCTCCTTTTTTCATTTTACATGACACTTCTAATCTTAAATCTGACATCTTACATTTAAAAAGAAACTAATAACAAAACTTATTGTTTAATATTATTCCACACGGCCGTCCTGTTCATTCATCTGCCTCAGATGAATCCTCTTCCGGTGAGATCCATGGCTTCATAAAATCAGCTGAGTTGGTTGTATTATACGGGTCTTCGTTGATACCAATTTTCTTCACAACATATCGATCGTTTCGATTACGTTTTACAATTTCATAGGGATCCAAATATTTAGGATATAATTTACTTCCTTGTGAGAACTGTGTCTTTCTTATGGCTAGCAAATCCTCAATATTATAGGTTTTTGCTTCTCTTCGCTTATACTTATAGTTATTTATGTTATCTTCTTGTATTTTCTGTATTGATTCTTTAGCCTTTTCTCTTTTCTCGTTAAAATTCTTTAAATAAAGGGACGTGAATAACTTTGTTTCCTTTAACTTATCTATCTGATCTTCTATTATGGGTAGGGGAAATCTTTCTTTGATTACTTTCTTGTTTAATCGTCGATAGTCTATACACAGTCTACGTGATCCTTCTTTCTTTTTAGCCAGAACTACAGGAGAGGCAACATCAGATTTACTAGGTTTTATTATTCCTTTATCTAACCATTCTTTGACTTGAGTATTCACTGCATTCATTTCCAATGGAGACTGGCGTCGAGGATTTTGGAAAACTGGATCCTCATCGTTGAGTATTATCTTCAGTTCAACTTTACTTTCCTTCATCTTTTCATTAGGTTTATTCTCTTTACACATCTTACGAGTCCTTTCAGCGTATTTAGAATCTCCTATATCATATTGTTGTTCATTGTCCTTTTCTTCCATTAAAAGTGTGAGATGGTCAATCTTCTCTAGGAATACACCTTCGGAAGTGAAACATACTTCAAAATCTCTAAGGATAGGATTTCCAAGCAATATAGTTACGGGTATCTCTTTATCTTTCACAACATGAAACTTAATATCTGTGTAGTAATTATCAATTTGTACATTAGCTGTAAACATTCCTTCAGTGTGAACCTTCTTATCTGCAATTCCTGTTATACACGTTGATTCTGTTTCATAATTTTCAATTCCTTCTTTAATCTTCTCAAATTCTGATTTCGTAATCAAGTTGACGTCACTTCCTGTATCTATTATTGTTACAAAGTCTTTTCCATGAATCTTTATCTTTTTATAGGGTACTTTCTCTTCTACTTTATTTTCATTCTGGATATTCAGCGTTATCTTAGGTTTATTTGCACATTCAGTTGACTTGTGACCAAATTCATTGCATTTAAAGCATTTGACTCCCTTTGAACATGTGGTAGATTGATGATCTAAGTCACCACAGTTAAAACATCTTTTCACATGATTAATCTTACGAGGTAAATGATGTCCAGCTGATTCACCAGATTCTGCTGATTTGTTAGGCACCTTCTTTCTAAACTCACTGTAAATTTCTAATTTCTTTCGAAAATCTTTAATGTCTGTAGCACCATATAAAATAATTTTATTGGTTTCTAAATCACGTATGCCATCAATTACATACTCAATCAGTGCAGCGTCTTCGACTTTGCCATGAAGTGCCAATTCTTTCATAGACAAGAAATATTGTTGATAGGTTTCGTCATTCTTCATTTTACGCGATGCAAGATTCTTGTGTATAATTGCGCTATTAATCTTGGGACCAAATTCTTCCTTAAGTTCCTTCTTTAGACTGGCGTAGTCTTTTACTCTTCCTAACGATCGTAAAAATAGCTTGGCAGTTCCATCTAGAAGTCTCTTTGCATAGATCAGCTTCTCAACCTTTGTCCACTTCATTATTTGTGCAGTATCTTCAAATTCGTCGATAAATGTCTCAACAGGAAAGGTGTCATCTCCAGTAAAAACGTGCATTGACTTCTCCAAGTCCATAAATGAAATTTTAACATCTAACTCTTGTTCTTCATCTTCACTTTCTTTACCATCTTTTTTCTTCGTCATCGTAGTTGTCAAACTTGTATTATTGCTAGAATTCTTTGAATTACGCCTTCTGGTCGTCGTGCAAAATGTTGGTTTATTTGGGCTCATTTAGTCTTCAGTCTTTCAGAAAAAATGAATATCTTTTTTTTAAAGTCCAAATTCAAAAAAACATTTTCTATTACGACGGTCGGTAAAGCAGTTTACAACAGCAGCAATGCAATGGCGGCGAACCGGCAGTTGTCATTTAATAACTCACGATTAAAATGCGTCTTCAGTGTTCGTTTCGCCTCAAATTTAATGTAATCCCGGACGAGCCCCCAAAGTTGTGGGATTTAGATGATGATTGAGAACGAAACTTCACTTTTAACCATGTTTATTATTATATTAAAATAGTACACCAACGTCTTACATCTTTTTGTCTTACAGCTTATTCTTCAACTCTCCTTTTTTCATTTTACATGACACTTCTAATCTTAAATCTGACATCTTACATTTAAAAAGAAACTAATAACAAAACTTATTGTTTAATATTATTCCACATATATATAGGCCGGCAACGCATCCTCAAGACCCCTGGTGTTGCGGATGTCCATGGGCGGCGGTAGTCACTTACCATCAGGTGAGCCGCCTGCCCGTTTGGCTCCTCTAATACATAATTAATATTTAAAAAAAAATATGCTATTTAATATTTTTGATATTCCTTCAGAATATTTCATTTTTCGAATTTTCCTGTCGATAAATGTTTATAATATATTAGCATCCTTATTTTCTTTGACTGAGATTAATTTTCTAAAATATTCATTCAAAGTATTTCATTTTCGAATTTTCCTGTCAGTAAATGTTCATCTGTTAATCCTTATTTCCTTTAAATTTCCCTCAATAAATGTAAAATGTTCATATAATAAATCTAAACCGTAATCTATCGACACATATGTGGCATATCCAGTTGATTTTAACAATAAAATTTTCGTCCCAATTTTCTTAAGAACATTTTTCTTCGGCAACAAACTAGAGCCTTTCTGTCAGAGCCGTTCTGCCTGAATTACGTTTGTCATAGGGTTGAACCACCCACCCCTAAGCAATAAATTACAGATCCAAGGAGACAGATATATATCGTATATTCTTTATGTAAAACAGAGTGTTGTTGTTTCAACCGTCTTCTTTTATAGCCCGTCATTCGCTCACTCGCGCTTCCCATATTATTTTCTTAATAAGTGTAGTGATAAAAATAAGGTCTTTCTTTAAGTTTACCATATTTAATTACTTCCCAAAATGTATTCCTTATTATAGTATAGGAGGTACCAACGTTTTCGAGAAAGAATTTTAGGTCAGCTGATTTTGTGATATGTCGTCCATCTTGCTTTTTCGGTTAGAGTCTGGGCTGTCTGGCAGGCGGTAGCGGTTGCGTTCGTTTGTGCGCATCCTACCTGTCAGGTGATAATCCTGAATTTTAAAAGCATTTTAAGATGCGTAATTTTTAATTTTTTGTTTTTAAATAAGTCTACCTGACATACTTTTCTTACTGCCAGACATTACTGACGTTGCTAATTATGTGCCATACGCGATTTTTTATTTATTTTTTATAAAAATTTCAAAGTATTTTAGAATGTCTGTAATTTTAATATTATGTTATTTAAAGATACTAAAAGCTTGAAATTAATTTGCCAGACATTAATTCGATTGTTAAACCTTGAAAATAAAATAAAAAAATCATGAAAAGTATTGCAGTTCGAGAGAGACAGTTGGAGAATAAGACAGAGAACCATTGAAATTTTAAGATTAAATTATAGTAGGTATAATATATATATTATATATATAAAAGATAAAATTAAATATATAAATTCGTACTAAGTGATGGTAAGAAACACCTCCGTTACTAAGACTTTTCCTTCTGCTATCATTCTTACACTCTAAAATAGAACAGTACGGCATAGTTACGAAAAAAAGTAATTTTATGACTCGACCGACTCAACCCCTATTTAACCCTTAACCACTTACAAGTGTCTCGTGGGCACTATTTTACGTTCTGTTACTCATAAAACCTAAAAGTATTTATTTTTATGAAAAACCGTTTTATCTAATCTAACCCTATAATTGTGAAAAGACGGTTAGAAATTTATATATAAAATTAATTTATATGTAAAATAAAAATACTTAAACTTTTTTTAAGTTAAGAAGAATTATCTCTCTTTTCTTTTAAATACCCTTGATTTATTTAGTGAGCCCTATTAGGTTTTATGAGTAACAGAACGTAAAATAGTGCCCGCGAGACACTTGTGGGTGGTTAAGGGTTAAATATACCATTTATACGGAAATAAATTATTATTTATTATGCATACAATATAATAAATAATAATCATGATTTTTTTTATTTAAATCGAATTAATGGTATTATTTTGTATTTGTGACAGTTTTGTAAGTTGTAATTTATACAGTTAACTTATAAATATAAAAACAAACATAAAACATTTAAATGTTTATTTTGTTATTTGTCTATCCAAAAATACTACTTTAATAAAAAATAATATTTCAAAAATATAGGGATTTTTAACTATTTGTGGTATCATTACACGCACAAAAAATGCACGTGTCCCTACAGTGCCGCTGACAGTTGTCACGCAAACATGAAATGACAAGCGGCGTCATAGATTTGTTCCGTACGTTCCATCTGCCTTTGTTATTTAATCTGAGGCTAAAACCATCACAGTCGCGTCATAACTTTCATGTCATGGGCGTTTTCGTTTTTATTCACAAACGGTTATGTAACCGATATACAGTTTTCATATCAATATCGAAAACCGTTTTCAGATATCGATATAAATTAGTAAGGTTTGCAAACGTTAACATGATATGGGCAAACTAGAAACGAACTCAAATTGTCTTTCACTTCACCTGTCGATCGCCTGACCAACTATTTAGAATTTTGTCTTTGTTACTATAAATCAATTTTACACAATTGAAATTATTTGTAATTATTTAGTCAAAAACAATTTTATCAGAAAAAAATTGTTAAGCATATTTTTTAGTATCTTGATTAAAAATAATAATTTAATATATTATTTCCTGATAATATTTTAAACTTGGCAAACTTTGCTTAAATGTCAAAGAAACTAAACCTTATTCATAACCTTGTAAGTTATGACATATTCGCTTCATCTCTTTTACACCAGTACACTAATATGTAATTAGAAAGAGATATAACGAATATGTTATTGGTATGTTGTTCGTTATGGTGGTTATTGAGTTTTAATATAACTTATTATCATGTTTTCGCGCGCTAGTTATGGTTTTGACAAGTTTTGATATATATCGATATGGTATGGTATGTAACACATAACCGTTATAAGTTACGTTTTGATATATCGAACTCATGTCTAGTCATAACACTGCGTTGAGTCGGTCGAGTCATAAAATTACTTTTTTTCGTAACTATGCCGTACTGTTCTATTTTAGAGTGTAAGAATGATAGCAGAAGGTAAAGTCTTAGTAACGGAGGTGTTTCTTACCATCACTAAGTACAAATTTATATATTTCATTTTATCTTTTATATATATAATATATATATATATTATACCTACTATAATTTAATCTTAAAATTTCAATGGTTCTCTGTCTTATTCTCCAACTGTCTCTCTCGAACTGCAATACTTTTCATGAATTTTTTAATTTATTTTCAAGGTTTAACAATCGAATTAATGTCTGGCAAATTAATTTCAAGCTTTTATTATCTTTAAATAACATAATATTAAAATTACAGACATTCTAAAATACTTTGAAATTTTTATAAAAAATAAATAAAAAATCGCGTATGGCACATAATTAGCAACGTCAGAAATGTCTGGCAATAAAAAAAGTATGTCAGGTAGACTTATTTAAAAACAAAAAAATCACCTGACAGGTAGGTTGCGCACAAACGAACGCAACCGCTACCGACTGCCAGACAGCCCAGACTCTAACCGCAAAAGCAAGATGAACGACATATCACAAAATCAGCTGACCTAAAATTCTTACTTTCCAAACGTTGCAGGCTCCCGGACCATTAGCGACACTATCGAACCATGTAGAACATGTGTTTTTTTTTTCAGAATCAATGGGTTCGATTACTGGTTAGGATTTTTTTTTTTTTTAAATCCGTTGATTCAGTTTTAGTTTTCATCAAAATCGGTCTCAAGACTCATTTGAGTACTTTTCTCTAGTACTCTTAGTTTGGCCATACACGCCCACTAGAAAGTTCACCGTTTATAAGCTGCTTACTGTTGAATATAACTCAAGGAAAGAAAAAAATATAAAAGTATGAGAGATACATTTTACTTTTATTAAGTATTGTTAAAATCCCAAAGGAATAATAATCACACCAAAAGGCTCGCAGGTGCGTTACCGACCTTTCCTTTCGACCTATCCGATCCCTTGTTCACTCGGCTTTATTGTTTGGAGAATTAAGCATCTTTCGGCTACTATCTTCAAAAACGTAGTATTTATGAATCAATTTTTTTTGCAATTTTAGAGGTATTATCAGAATGATTCTTTTACTGAGAAGAGTCGGTAAGAAAATCGATATTTACTCTTGGGAAAGAGTCTTGATGCTACATATATGCATATACATGTAATAACACGATGTGTCGTTAATAAAAGCTGAGCGAACCCAAGTAAAAACCTTGTATAATATATATCACAGTTATATGTATTTCAATAGCAAACTTCATAACATTAACAAATTATACACAGAATTAAAAATGTATTTCCACCGCTGAATTTTCGGTGTATCATTTGATTAAAATCGCGTAAACATCGAGCAAGGTTGTGTAAAAGCCTTTTAATACTCTGGAATAATTTTATTTTTATTTATCCGGCCAGGTGCGACCGCAAAACCAATTAACACTCGCCATTGAAATGTCAGATGCAAATAGTTATTTAAACCTACCCCCTTTGTTATTTAAATTAAGTTTTTGGATATAGGCCTGCTCCTTAAATGCCACCGTTTCACTTGTTATCGACAGACAAGCATAAGGATCACTTGATGACTCTTGATGAATTTTACTTGTAGAATTATTACTAAAAATAATAATGATTAAAATGAAAAAAATATATCGAACACGGACTCTAAAAGTAACATACAGAATTTGGAAAATTGAATACCTAGTATAGTGAGGCAAAGAAATGAGAGGTTTTATTTGATCACCACGCCCATAAGTAAAGGGAACCTCAGGAGATGCGACTGTGTTGCCTGCCTTTCAGTGGGACTTATTTTTTTTTATTTAACCTGCTTAAATTAGCTTAAACAAACGTTTTTTCATCTAATTAATTATTATTTGTGTAGGAACTGTATGTGCGAGTGCGTAAACGGAATACTCCGACTCAGGAGCGTAGCTACTGCCGTATCAAAGATGTGAAACTGTGCCGAACCCGTGAAAGCGAAAATAAAACTTCCATTAGGAAGCATTGATGAAAGTAGAAGAAGCGAAAGTGGTATGTAAGGATCGGAGCATATGGAATTCCGTAATCTCTTCCCAATGGGAAAGAGGCGTGATATATATGTATGTATGTATGTATGTATTAGGAAGAAGGCCTACTACCAAATGATGGTACAGGGCCCATCAAGCTATGCCCCTGCTCAGAGTACCGGTGACGATTTGCCACAACACTAACTTTCAGTCACTCCCATCTGACTCTCATACTTGTATATTTATTTAATACTCGCGAGACTCAAACTCAATGAAAAGCTAGGCTGTAACATTACTTATCGCGCGAGAATCGATTTCTTGATAGTATCAAGATATGTACGAATACACGAGTATCTTTGATTGTACTCAGGTTCTCGCATCAATGTTATCATTCGGCAGCTTAACTCATTTTATTTCTGTTTTTCTTATATTGAATACACTTTTAAGGACTTAGCATATATCTGCTTAATAAGTTATGTTAAAAAATGGCTTAAATACAGAGTTCTAAAATAAAGAAAATTTGAAGTGCATATTACGCGTTTCGAATGCTCGAGTAAAAAGTAAGTCAACAGCCCATCGATGACTGATGTTCCACCTACCATAAAATGAACCTCATGCTCGTCTGTCGATCTCTAATATAAAAAAAGAATAAAAGAGTGCCGAAATCAGGAAAAATAAATCTCATGTCCAATACCTTTTATACCTTTTTCTTTTGAAGATAAGGACACATGGAAAATGTCAAGTGACACTTCACGTAAGTAACAAAAGTGCCAGGTACTTGTCCGGGATGTCATAATTGTTTCTATTGATTTTGACAGAGATTTCTATAAAGAAAAACGACCCTTATCGAGGTAGAAAACGATTTCGTTATTGAGAAGACTCTATTTTGAAGTACTGGCCTTTATCCCTTAGAAATACCAAGTGTCTCGATGTCATTATTAAAATACTTAAAACAATTGAAGCTGCCAATATTTTTACATATGTCATTTCTCAACTCCTCTAATGGGGCATGGAGCAGATATACATATGTATATCTGTGTCTGTTTCATTCATCTTTATAGGCAAGTAGGTGATCAGCCTTACCCGACCGCAACTTAATTTTTTTAAATGTTGCTTCCCTGAGATTCGAACCAGGATCTCCGGCCCTAAACGTATTGCACTTACCACTAAGCCACGGAACAAACATAAAAATGTAACGGAATACACACTACAAAGTTAAGCGTTTTTTTTTTAATTGTTTTTTTTTACTTTATCCCAAGCAACATCAAACAATATTATTTTTGTTTTTTTTTTAAATATTTTTCTAATGCTCATTAATTTATAGCGTAACTCTTTCGTGATATCGATAACATGTGTCTGAACAGTATTATGCTATTCGCACGATCGGAACAATTTTTTTTTTTAAATCGGGATGCGAATCCGGGACCTCCGGTGCTAAATGCAGCACGTATACCACTGAACCCTCCCTCTGGATATAAATGATCACTTACCATCAGATGAGCCTACTTTTCCCCTTAACCTATAAAAAACTCAATAAATATACAACGCCTATAACATCAAAAGAAAGCCGCCATGTTGTCTTATAGAATTAGAAAGAGCGAGAAAGTTTTCCCATCAACCAGAGCCTGGACATATTACCCTCGTCGCTGTGATACATTCGAAAGCCAAACACGAACAACTTTCGAGAAAGTATTCATATCGTCAATTTATCAGTTGTATCAGAAATCAGTTGTAATCCAAACCCATCCAAAAGACAGATTGATCATACTAATAACAATATAACGACTATGTATTTGCGTGTTGTTCCCACGAGAATGTAAGTGCGTGCTCCTATTTCACCATGCCTACTGCTGATAGAGGACAAATCTTTATTTTTTTTTCTGATTTATATTTTTTTATTATTATAGTTAATTACATAAAGATGTCATGTGGAATATGGTGTAATGGTTGCAGCGCCTTACAAATATTTTGTAAAACAAAAAATTGGCGATTAAAAAGAGTGACGAAGAGTTTCATGCCAGTTCTTCTCTTCCGTTCTACGCCCTTGATTAGAGAACTGGCGGTAAATGTAAAATTAGAAGCATTTAATATGTATTTTTTACTGACGTTCATAAGTGTACATTGTGTTACCTAAATGAATAAATGATTTTGAATTTGAATTTGAATACTTTTTCGCAAGTTGTTTATACTTGGGCCTCAGTTATTGAACTAATAGTGTTGCAATACCACAGTAGTATCTCTCTACCTACTTTGACTTTATTAATTAGAGAAGCAATTAAACTAAGCGGTGGAAGTCAATAGAATTACCTAGTATAAGAAAATAATAACAATAAAATATATAAAAAATTTGACTCAGACGAGGTGTGACCCTTGAGGTAGTGCGTCACGAGGGGGCCACAGAATATCAGCGTTGCAACACGTCTGTGTTGTAACACATGCTGAGTGGCTTCCTTTTTAGACACCACATGTATATTTTAATTTCTTATTAATTTGTTTCTTATTTTTTTTTTGTAAATTGTGTGTGTGTTTTTAATAAATGTTTTTTTCTTTCTTTCTAAAATTCCGGTTCTTATAATGAGCAATTTTTTTGTTGACTCGACATTTTACAACACCATAATCATAATTATTATGACCTTGTAAAAAGTAAAGTACATACTAAGTAATAAGTACCTTAATAACCATGACAAGTCTGCTATCTCCAACCAGGGATAGCAGTAAATAGCAATATTTCAATTAAACTGCCAGGTCTCACGTACATGAAATTCAATTTGGCATCGCCCGTCGTATCTCCAAGGAGATAGAACACACTTGATTCGATTTATTCAATTCCAATATTGTAAATAAATAATAAAAAGCTATTATTTGCTAAGTCTTCCAAATTAAATCCCATTCGGGTATATGTACTTTAGCTACGAAAAGCTAATGTTGATTTTGTCGAAATCTAGGCAAATATTGGATTCGTAATAATAACGTTACTGTTTTTTTTTATGCCAGATATCGACAAACGAACGTGACGTTTACTTGATGGTAGGTACCTCAGCTATAGAATCAGTCAATGATGTACTGTTGACCTTTAGAACTTAAATTGGGTGCAGTAGGTACCAATAAAATTTGCAAATTAATAGTTTGTCTTTTTTTTATTTGTTAAATTGTTTGTATCTTTCGTTTGTGTTATGAGTTTAGGGTGGCAAATGAAGTTTATTTTTATCTATTTATCTAATAATTTTATATATCCATACTACGTCAAAGACGATCATAAGGATTAAATTTACAATATATAACCAACAAATTATGGAAAATAGCAAATGAAAGCGGTTCGGTTTATTTTCATTAGAAGGACAAAAGAAAACACAATCTCAGTTACTATATTATTTCTGGGAAGTAGGTATTACAATAATGAGTCTCTAAAAATGATTACGTTTAATCTCAAAATTCTATCCAGTATTCCATATAACAATGAATAAACTTGGGTAAATAAGTGTAGAAAGCAATCACAAAATCAATTAAAGTATATTGAAGTCGGCAATATCAACATTATTATACTGTGTCTCCATACACGAAATTGCTGACTCTGACTTCATGATTCGGCACGTCTGAATCTGAATTTTCCATATGGGTATACAGTCCATAGAAACTACAGTGGCGAGAATTGTTTTTGGATAAAGGATTTTTATAAACTTTATTTTGACACAAACATAATTTTGATACAAATAACTTAATGAAAAACTAAAATAACACTTATCAATACAATCAGCAAACGTTGCGATGTGGAAATCGCACGCAACACTGATTTTCAGCGGCTTCCTCGCCTGACTCGCATTTTTATATTATAATATTATATAATGTTCATTCATTTCAAATATATTTTGCAGTTACTAAAAAAGGTCACATACGTTGTACAATGTATAATTATTTCTCTATGAAATTGTATCTGTAAAAAAATTAATGGACTTAGGTCCAAGTACATAGTATTTCTATTTCAAAGATTGTACTAACACAATTCCATAAACTGTGAAGTCGTTAAGAATATTATATTGGTTTGTTTGTGCGTATACATCCCTACGTAATTAGTAGAAGGGTAACGAATGCTCTTTGCTATCGCTTAGACTCATTGACTATTAATTCTAGCACCAGTGTGTGAATGTAAATGTCTCCACGAGACCGCACTAACGATTCCACTGGGAATGTCATTTAGCGTTAACGATTAACAAGAGTTCCATGATCATATTATATAACCAGCTATCATGGATCAGTAGTTGTGATCCGTTTAGCTCCGGAGGCTTTGGGATTGAATTCCGGGAAAAAAAGATTTTCAAAATATGTGTATGAACAGGGCACACAAGGTTGATCATCTACTTGCCTGTAAAGAAAAATGATTAGTGAAATAGAACTTATGTTTCTGCCCCATGCCCCCCTATAGGACAGGTAGGTGAAACCTCAGCCACAGAACATCAGTCAGTAATGCACATCGACCTAACTTTACTTCGATCATTCGGAAATCCATAGACTCCAACCGAAACGCGCAATATGCACTTCACGGTTCTTCCATCTATAAACGGCGGTTCCAGGTTCCAGTCTCCCGCGACCACGGTTGCTGAAAAGCATCCGAAACGTCGGGATAAATAATTAAAACAATAAATCGCGTTTTAATCCGGTATACAGTATTTTATTTAAACGGCGGTTCGTTACCCGGTCGGAATTTCAATATTCCTCCCACCCGATCAATGCCCGAAGTTACCAGACATGCTTAAAAAAAATTATAAACGTCGTCCCGGTGGGATTCGAACCCACGACCCATCGATGCGACGGCAGGTGTTATACCGAACGCGCCAACGAGCCCGTCATAACTTACTTTATAGTTAATTAACTCTGAATATCTATTTCATGTCACTATTAAGTTACTAACTTTTGAGATGATAGAACTTAATCTAATCCGACCTATTTCCGGCTTCTTACTTCTCATACTATACTCACCTCCTTAGCTGTTTCTTGCTTAAAATAACCGCCATCAGCGCTAAATTCGCCGACATTCCTAAACTTGACAGCGCCAATAGCGCTGCAGCGCTGGCAGTGCCCCCCGGTGGACACAGTTTAGTGTTATTGACTATTGAAGCGTTTGTGGCGCCCGCTGACCCGAACCGAAGGTTCGCTCCTATCATCGCCACCGCTGAACCTGCTGGAAAGATAAAAATATTACGTATTGGAAACAATGAGTGGGTATTTTAGGCAGATAGACTATTGTGATATTGATATTTAAGAGATCACTGGCTACGAAGTTTAGAAGTATAGGCATTATTTATTACATGAACGCTAGACGCTGATAAACAATACAGTGTCAACCCACAAAATGCTACAAAATTAAAATTCTGATGCCAATCTCTTCCTTATGAGTTGGAGTACATTTTTCAAAAAAGCTATATATCATTTAAATCGTTTAATAGCAAAAATATTGAAAAAACTAGGGCACGACACGACATGATTAGAATATTTAATAATAATGCAATTAATTCTATAACTTTGATTGCTACCAAGATAAACGACAAACACTAATTGTAATAATAATAATTCCAAAAAATATCCTAACTTAATAAAATCTAATTGAAAATTCAAACTCAGTTTACTCAAAATGTACGTTACGTATGTAATGTAATGTTGACACTGTATTGCATATCAGCGTCCAGCTATCATCTACCACCGAGTAAACCTCGCGCAATAATTGTCAAAAATTTTTGTACCCGATTAAAATCTCAAATTTTTCATTAATTAGTAGGCTCTATTTCTCCATTAGTAATATTTAGTTCGGAAATACTATTGGAGTTTGATTCGAATTGTTGATCGTGCCAGACTTATGATACTATTTTGGCTAAAGCCATTTCGTGAGGGCATTATGCAATTGCAATTCGTCCAGTAATAAAACGAAATATTTCTGTTTTCTCATTTAAATTCCGTTTGAGAGCTTTTGTAAGGCTATTGAATGAAAGCATTTTTGTTGAACACTATATAAACGTTTTAGCTGTAAAGCCTTTGCATTTATTGGGTAGATTTTAGGGCGCTGTGTAAAGGTCTCCGTTTATACCATGTTGGATGAATCGTGCATGCATATTATTAGGATTAATTAAAATGAGATCTATAAAATTATTCAGAAACTCTTCACACCCATGGCTATTTATTTGTTTTTAACCAAGCCCACTACATTTTTTTCAACTAATAGGCAACTTGACTAGTGATTCATCTGAGTAAGTGATCAATGTCTAAGGACATCTACGCTAGAGGACATGTAGTTACTGATAGATGACTCTTTTCCTTAAGATTCTCAAAATAGATTAGTTCGAGAGACCGCTAGCGACAATTGGTTTTACATAGCGGTGGTACGAAATCTCACAATTTCGCAGTGAAGTAAGTTACAAAAGCTTTAGAGACCTTCAAGAAAAGACTAGGAAAAGGCTTTTAATATGGAAATTTCTTGAAAGAGAAAGCCTTAAAATACCTAAATAAGCAAAGCAACTGTTTACCTGCCGACATCTTATCCATTGTGCCTTCTTAGTGATTACCAGTAGATAATATTCATATTCTCCAGCCAATCAGCGCCGTGCATTTCCCTCCACCTTCCCATTGCATCTTTAAATCATTCACATTGTTCACTCGCATTACACTTTACTCACTTAAGTGTCACTTTCACTATTTTTCACTTTAGTCTCTAAAGTTTATTTGCACATATCCTTACCCAATATCCATTATTTTTTAAATTGCTTTAAGAAGTTATACGAATATCCACTTCGATAAATGATAAATACTTGAGTTACTGGTCTTTGGTAATAGATATGTGTTTATTTAAATGAACGATATTTTACTACGAAATTATGAAATAAATATTTCCCTATCGTTGACCGACGTCTAAGAGGATTTCATTCTATTCGTTAATATTTTCTAAGTGTACATTATAATATTATTAATATAAATATTCATATTTATTTCAAAATTTCATTATCACCACGTGAACTTAATAATACTTATTTTTTTTAATTAAGTAAATTACATAGGACACACTACCAGAACTACGGTAACAAGTAGATATAATAAACGGGGATATAGAAAAAAAATTGTACAAATCACATTGTCTGAGACATAGTCTACGACTGAAATGTTGTAATAAAAGTGAAGGAAAAAAGAATCGTGAAAAACGTTTTAAAAGGTGGGACTGGTAGAGTGAGATCAATACGAATAAATTGGACATGAACTGCTAAGGAATAATGGATCTGTAGCGGCTTCCATATAAAAGTCAGTATAACCTCACGCATTTTATTTACAAATATTAAAATCTCATACTGAAAAATAAATTTTATCATAATAAAATATAGTCTGTGTTATTCAGGGATATAAGATAGATAACATTATGTTTTTGATTGTTTCGGTTATGTTTTTTCCAGAAACCACACTCTACAAAGAAGCTTTCTTTATTTCATTTAATTTCTATATATTATAACAGTAATAATATAATTCCCTTCACCAAAGGGAAAGTCATGCGTCAATGCCAAAGACTAGTTCGCAAAAAATAAAGATCAAACACCTACCTACCATTTAAAAAATATCTTCTCTAGCTACATATTATATCTGTGTACAATATCATTATTCTCTTAGTATTTTCATATTTATCGAACTGTTATCTCCTACGATAAATTCAACGAACATATTTAACGAGATTCGAATAAAGAACCATTCTTTTATTCAGTTCTACAGCGATCGAGTGATGATCTGGATTCTAGGAAATAACAAGCTAAGTTCGTGTACATTTCTAAGTGTTTATCTCGCTGGCTCTGGTTTATTCCCGGGGGTACAGTTCATTGTGAAACGCAATTTATTATATTGCTTGCTAACCCGTAATGATATAATATGTATGTAAGTTTTTTTTTTTATGTCAGATATCGACAGACGAGCATGAGGTTCACTTGATGGTAGGTGATACCACAGCCACAGTCGTCCTAATTTTTTACTTCGAGCATTCGGAAATCCATAGACTGAAACCGAAACGCGCAATATGCACTTCACGGTTTTTCCATCTATGAACAGTGGTTCGTTACCAGTAGGGTTATTCACGATCATTCGAAAACTTTCCGTTCCGATATTACAAGATTTCGTACCGATATATCTAGCTTTCTATCATTTTATACTAAGATTCTAATCGGAAACTCCCGAAGAATGCCGATGCTCAATCCTATGGGAATTGTGAATACCATTTTCATATCCGGTAAATACGAAACAACTTTCAGTGGGAGAGCGTAGCTTTCCGGGCGGATCGATTTCGAATGATCGTGAATAGCCCTACAGGTCGGAATTTAGATATTCCTCCCACCCGATCAATGCCCGAAGTTTAATTTTTTATATATAAATATATGATGTAGGTCTTTTGTAAGCTTGTGATTGACACAAGATTATGATGGGCTTATTGGTGATTTGGGTGCTAGCGATAGAATACTTATTATTATTAACTTTAATTCACGTTATTATTCGCATTAAAATATTAGAAACGAAAAGCCTTAATTTCAACATTTCACAATACGTACTTACATACTATGCTACGTAATAGGAATAGCAACAATTGACATTTCTTCCGCTGAAGAGAGAATTCGCTCAGCACACGTTGCGGCGTGGAAATTGCACGCAACACTGATTTTCAGCGACACTTTCAACTAACATCAAGTTCTCGGTAAACTTTTAAAATTAAATATTTCTTTTTATAGGTGATTTATTTAAAAGGCAAAAGGAAATTATTGCCGGGATGTGGAAGAGGACTAGTTGGATGGTTTTATGGGATGAAACGTAGACTAGGTATGTAGAATTCAGGGATTTCCACTATTTTCGTAGTACTTCGTATATTAAAATTTCATTTATATTAAGTCTTTCATTATTTAATAATGCTTTCGTTTAATAGACCACTAGACAGTTATGCTTTACTTTATTCCATACACAAATAACAGTCGTTAGATTTTTTTTAAAACATAAGAATGTTTATATAAAATAAGTAAGTAGATTAATAATATAACGCATAGTATGGTCGTTATTGAGGAAGAAACCTCTCTATGAAGATATAGTTCTTACCTAACAAAATTCTCGATCTTCCATAATTTAAAATAAACTATCATTTTGCACAATATTACATAACGATTTTTGAAATGACTTCCTTTACCTTCGAGACTCAACCCGCCATACTGGGAAATGCTGGTACGTGTAGAATTTTAAATGAATTTTATTTCGCTGCTGTCAACGACCGACCTACTAACCCATCTAATATATGTAATATTCAATTTTTAACAAAAACTATTTAGCTGTAATACATATTTATTAGGAATAATTAAAGCGCCCTCGCGTATAATAACAATTAAATAAAAGTATCTCAAAAAACAGATAATGTATGTCAGTGACAAGAATACTATATGAAATACGTATACATAAGAACAGTGTACATAGATATGTATCATTGAGATAGGCAGAGATCACGGATATAACAATTCTTGCATAGCACTTTCGCTATACTATTGGAGTACAATATAATTTTGTACAAAGCTGAAGGAAATTTATTACAAAATCAATTATAATATTATACAAAATATTTAAATAATATAATCGTAGCGTAGCGAATATATATGAACAAAAAAGATGATTTATATCAAATACTGCCTGTGAGGCTAACCTGATAGTAGGCTATATCTCAGCCACAGGACATCAATTTATCAATGATGCGCAGTTGATCTATTATTTTTTATTTCAAACTTATAAAACCAAAACACCTATTTTGCATTTTATAGGATTTCGATAATTAATATAATCATAAGGATTAAGGATAATCGAATTAATACTTAATATTTTTAATTATTTATAATAAATTAGAAAGGACTTAACTATTTCTGAAACAGTACAGTACAGTAGTACAGAAATCAACACTATTACTCAGTGGCGGGCCGTCCATACAAGCCCAAAAGCCCGGCTTGTCGGTTTTAACGTAATACGTGTTTATTTATTTATATTACTTATTTATATAATAAATAATAAATATATTTTATTAGTTATGTATATAATATGTTAGTGTGTTTTGTAATTAAGTTGTTTATCAATAAAGTTACTTATATAATAACGTAATCATATGACACATCATTACGTTACGGGCATTATTATTTTTCTTTTTATGTTTGCATTTATCGGGAAAACCAAGCTTTTGGGCTTGTATGGTGGTCCCGCCACTGCTATTAATAATTAACACTGTACTTTACTTAATGTTATTTATTAATTAAAAATAAAATAAAACAATAATTGTAAATTATAATTGGTCCCCCTTTTCAAGCTAAATAAATGACTGATTGTTCTATCTAAACTAATTGAAGCGGTGACACCTTTCTTTACGATTCACAGTGTGACAGTGGGAATGATACTATGTATGAATTTCACACATACTATCTACGCCTAGCACTGAGAGAAATCTTCTATGTGACCTAAAAAGATGTTTATAATTGTGACTAGAAGAGCCCTTTCAATTCTTAAGAACCCAGATTCCATTGAGCTCTTGTCAAAGACCTACGTTTGAGGTTAATGGTGGGTTACATACTATGTTTGCGTATTAATTTCGAAATTAATTAATATGTATGCCGCACTTGACAATAATTATATGACGCTATAACCCAATAGTAATGTATATTAGATATACGTAGGTCTGTTGTATATATTACAAACAATTCTCGGGACAAAATTCTCCATCTTTTTTAATCTTGAAAGATCAATCATTTTCATACTTTTCACTAGATGGCCAGTGACAATCTAGGATGAATCATGTTTGTTCTTTGAAATGCCTATTCACATTTGTCTTGAAAAGACCCAGACAGTATTTCATCTCGCCATGAAAGATGAACAAATAACTATTTTAGTTTTTTTTTAGGTTTTAAATAGATAAATTAAAATTTAGCGACTTTATAGTACATAACACTACGTTACAACGTATATGAAGCCATTATTTCTGAGATATATGATAAACAACATAAAATTTACATATCTTTGCAATGACGTAAATTAATGTGGCAGTTTACGAGTATCTCAGGTTATATACGTGAGTAAATAATAAACGACAAAGAACCCGAGTAAGTGAATTATAATTCTTGAATGATAATAATGAATACGCGCTCCTTCTTAAAATATACAGATAAACCCAGTACTTAGCCTAAATGTCAGAAACATAACAATCCATCTGATAATTCGCACTCAAAAATACCATAATTTATCCACAGCTGTTGGTTATTGACTGTAATAAGATAGTAATTTTTTAAACTCTATGTTTTATCGGTAAATAAAATTAAACTACAATTACAATTTCTCGAAGGAAGGTGTGAAATGGGTATCAAATTAAAATATTGCTTAACCAAATTAAACTCCGGTACATGTACGTTAGTTAATGTTGGTATGGTGACCTCAGAGCTTGAGTCGAGCGGTGCCGTGGCAACGGCCAACGAGTACCAGAAGAGATTTTTAAGGGGTCCAAAGCCATACGCCTCCTTAATATGACTTGGGATACTGCATACTAGGTTATTAATAATAGAACAACATTTGGAGCACTTTTGAGCTGCAGCCCTGATCGGCATATTTACCGTGTGTTTACTTCAATGTTACAAAGTTGTTAAATAATATAGTATACGGTATAATACAATGTGGAACTATTGAGCAAAAATGTAGGAAGGAAGAGTAAGCTTTTTAAGACAGGATAAAATACAATGTACGTACTCTATGTGACTCTATATTTATTTATGAATTCTTTAATATATTTAATATTTTTTCTTTTTAAATATAGTATGGCTTTATATTTATGTTTATGAAATCATCACGATCAATAAGGGTGAAATATTTAAAAGGTAAACAATTTTAAAATAACCATACATTTTCAAACTTTCATACAGTGCGAGCAAGACCCAAAGTGAATCGAAAGGTATCCACCACCTTCGCTGTGTTTAGTTAAGTTTAGTTAGTTTAGAGCTAGGGCTTTTCTGTATCCCAGGATATGTAAGTGGTTAACGATTGATGTGCAGCCGAGTTCCCTTGCTAGCACATCGATGATGAGAAATTACTCAATTGCACCCATGGTCGTCCAGACGGCTCTCTGTCTTCAAGACATGTGTCTGCAAATTCAAATCGTTTAAACCAGTGTTCGAGGAGAAACGACGTCCTCACCGAATATACTAATTATGTTTTCTGCTGTCGTGTTTGCGTTAGTACCGCCATTCGGAGGACATAATTGTCCAAAAATGTTCTTAAGAGATCGAAGCCGTTTCTATCTAACAAAACACATGCCCGCTATTGTATACTCTTTCAAAAACCTCTACTCTCTCTAGCTTCAATATGTTGTAAATAAGTGTTTAATTTTTTTGCGACAAACTTTTTTATCTACCCTTATATTATGTAATTATTTGATAATTGAAATTATTATAATAGTAAAGTACATTAGGACACTTTCTCTTCTCATAATTGTAGCATTATTCGAGCTAGACAATTCCATGCAATAACGTAGCACTAATTTAGCTACAGCGTAGCTACGCTGCTACGAAAAAAGGATGTAGCATTAAAAATTCTTTCTACGCCTGACACAAAGGCAAACACGGGAAAGTGCTACAGAAAACATTTGCTACTCGCATTATGATTTCAAGTAAGATCCATTTCTTATGAGTGTTGTTACAAGCGTACGTGACACGTTTACATAAAGTCGTAATAATACACCTCTACATACTTAGTTTGATTGGCTTGTTGGAGCATATATTTAACATAAATTGCATATATGGATCACAAGTTCCATTCCGGGTTTGATGTGTTATTTCTAAAAATATTATTATTATAATTTTTGTCACTTGCCATTAGGTAAAACGCAGTCAAATAATTGTACTTTGCACATTAAAGAAACATGTTATTACCTACGAGTATGTCTGGCTACTTGAAGTATTAAACAATATTATTTTCTGGTATCAAACCTCCATTCATAGATTGAAGTGCTGTGAGGTATTTCTAACTGAGCGTTTCGACTTTCCGAAAAAAAATAGACGAACAACGCATCTTTGTTGTATGTCCATTCTCATATCTTCAACCAACATGTAAGTGTAATGGTTATTTGTTGACATCTTATATAATGTTTAACCACGCATGCTAAAGAATTCGAAACCTTGTGATAGATGAAATTATATACAATATTTCAATGCATTAAGAATACAATAAATAATTACCGTTTGCGTCCGGCAAAAAGATATTTCATCTGATTTTTTTTAATGCTAGATATCGACAGACGAGCATGAGGTTCACTTGATGGTAGATGATACCTCAGCCACAGAATATCAGTCAATGATGCGCTCTTGACCTACTTTTTACTACGAGCATTCGGAAATCCATAGACTGAAACTGAAACGCGCAATGTGCACTTCACGGTTTTTTCATCTATGAATGTGTAATGATCGTCTTAAAAATATTAAATTAAATGTTTATTTTACTTTTCTATATAAACGGTTTCCATATTCGATCCCAAAGCACAACACGCGATAAAAACATTTAAAAAAATGGTATGATCAGCTCTCTTCAACGAAGTAAGCTTTGGATAATACTGAAGCGCTACTTTGTTCGTGAACCGTGGCAATATTAACGCAGAAATCTAAGTACTCTTTCGTCACTGCGGCCGCCATCAAAAGACTTTTCAAGTAGTCATCAAAGTTTACTTTACAAGCGGACTTTTACCATGTCATCAAACTTTGTGACATAACATACACTAAATTAGTATTTTTCTATGTTCGATATCGACAGACGAGCATGAGGTTTTCTGGATGGTAGGGTAGTATGAACACAGTCAGTAATGCATTGTCGACCAACGTTTTACTTCGAGAATTCGGAAATCCATAGATTGAGACCGAAACGCGCAATATGCACGTTCACCATTTTTCCCACCCTTTTAATAGCCAAAGTGACTAAACATGGGAAAGATAGGAGGAATTCGAACCATTGACCGATTAGAGCGCGAGGTAGGTAATTTTTTTATCGATATTTTATACAACTGAGCCTGTTTATGTACAATTTATTCCAACTTCTTGATAAATATAATTCTGAAATTATTGTGCCGAGGAAAACACAATGGGTTTAAAAACTAAACCAATCGTCTTTGATATCGCAGCCAATAATGATCCAAAACAAATCCAAAATAACTTTGAGCTGTCATTTTGATCCAGATAGGTTGTTTATAGGTCATAGATAAAAGAAAACCATAAATACAGTGTGCTCCCAAATGTAAAATAAGACATCGAGTCGTATAATGTCAAGGCCCATTCTAAGATCCACATATAATGGGTCACGGTTTGTATTTTTAGAAAGATTCCTCCATCGTATTTCAATAGCGAAAATCAGTATTGACTTCTTACATAATGCTAAGTCGGTATGTATGAGAATGTGGCAGAAAAAATAATATTATGAGATGTTCTTTATTTTATGGTAACTTATTATATCAAGGTGGAAAAAATGACATATTTTCCTTGGGTAAAATCTATGGCGCTAAAGCTCTATTTGTGATAAGTGGACAAACAAACAATACTTTTTATAAAAAACGTTTAGTACAATTTATTATAACTTAGATTTTTTAGATCAACTCAATTATTCATTTTCTTTGTTACTCATATATAAGATACATATATTTTATAATTAGATAACGAAAAAAGTAAGATTAACACTACATAATTTCTTATTTTATATTACTTGTTTGTAATTTTGTAGTGTTTAAGTTACTTGTCGCATTGGTTATGCTGTTAAGACAGGTAACGTTTAATAATACATATCAAAATGCAAAAATTAAGCTTGAGATATATTACTGACTGAAACTATCGACCTTATCGGGTGGGAGGAATATCGAAATTCCGACCGGGTAACGAACCACCGTTCATAGATGGAAAAACCACATTGCGCGTTTCGGTTTCAGTCTATGGATTTCCGAATGCTCGAAGTATAAATTAGGTCGACAGCGCATCATTGACTGATATTCTGTGGCTGAGGTATCACCTACCATCAAGTGAACCTCATGCTCGTCTGTCGATAACTGACATAAAAAAAAACCAAAAAAAATCTTTATTTTCATTTTATTAACCGAGCAGGTGATTTACCGAATGGTAAGTAATCACCATGGATGTCTGCGACATAAATATATCTGCATCTATCTATATTAAATCTATATAACAAAGTCGTGTAACTCAACAGCTGCACCGATTTTAATATCTTATTTGTGGGATTCGTCTATATCCCGATTAACAGAAAAACTATTTAAATATCCGAAAAAAAACAGAAAGAAATATATATGCTGAAAATTAATTTTCAAATAAATTAGATTCGGAACTCCGCGACTCTTCCACGACTGACAGCTCACGATACGAACGCTTATAGCTTTTTGTAATACACACATACTAGAAACGTACTCAGTGGCATACTAAACATTAGGTATGGAATGTGAATTAGATTATTATCTATATTATTGCATAAATCTAGACAAAAATAAAAATTTGAAGGCAAAATTCTTGCAGGACATCTTCTATCGGGTCGCTAAATTAAAATATTTATGACTTTCAAGATGATTTTATTACGGACGGATTTAAACTCCCGATACTAAAATACGTTTACACGATGCCATAAAAAATAAATATATGTTTTTTTTAAATCCCAACGTAGTGACATTAACTTTGGAAATGGCCTTGACCTAACTTTGTGTTGCTACACATCATAAACAGAAATCTAAACGATAAAATCTCGAAGATCGTTCGATACAAGCTCTTAGCGATATTACTATCGATTTAGAACTGAACACAGCTAAAATTTAAAAAAATACTGCTTTAAGCTTGTTCCGTGATCGTTATCACATTATTTACTTCCGGTCTTTACTATAGATATTCTAGTAAAGGCTGGCTATTCTGCTTTAGTGTGCGCACTGCACAATGTTTAGCGTGCGCTCCCGAGTTTACGCACACTCAAAAAAGTATATATGTGCACAGTTGACTACATTCGTAGCAAATCGGACTTCATGAGATAGAATATTTATACCTACTATGTTACAGTATTTAATGTTGAAGTGTAAGAATTCAATCTATTTTCACAATTTATTTCGTTTTAAATGCAAATACCTTACTAAAATTACAATATACTCGTAAATAACAAAGTGTGATCAATTTTCATCCTACGTCTACACAAAAAAGCAATTAGTTGAGTACTTTCAAGGAGAGCCTCAGACGTGTGGTTCGGGGATTTTAATGGTTTTTGGTGGGGTGGTAGAGGAGCCATCCAACTTTGGTCCTTTATATCTTTTTAACGAGGATCCAGTTGACCCTAGTATTTGATGGTTGTTATACCCCTCTATCACCCTACCAAATACCATTGAAATCGCCGACCTACACGTCTGAGGGTCACCTTGTTAGTGATAGAAGAGTAACATAGAGTCCTGCTTGAAGTTGGATTTCCTGATGGTAAGTATATAATTGGTATTGTGGTCGCTTGTTCATCCGCAAACTCATACGTCCCGGGTTTGAGAATTTGAAGGATGTTTGACGCCTGTAAATGCTTGATTACATAAAAATTGGTGGAAATTAGAAGCCTGTGAAGACGGCACGTAATGTGGATAATTTATACATGAGTCACCATTTAAAAAAAAGATAAGTAAATACTTATACGAATAGTGTTAGGACCAATTATTTTAATATTTTCAAGCGAGCAAAATCGTGGGTAAATTCTAGTAGTCACACAACACATCTCGTTGTAAACCGCGACCACAAATCAGTTTAACTTTGCTCTGCTTCACGCCAGCGGGTGTAGTACTTGTTAAAAATTTTATATAAAAGGCGAAACTTTCTATGTTGGTATTCCGAAATAAGGTGCTCGTTATGTGACTCAGAAAATTGTGAAGCTTCCGTAATTTCTTGTATGATATTCCAGTTATTCTCTAATAAAATATTTTAGACTCTGGAGAGAAAATATAATTGTTTATATTTATATTTCTTTAAAATTAATTAACAGTTCATTAACTTGAATTGATCATTTCAATCAATTGTAATTATTTTTTTGAATATCATATATTGTATGCGTATATTAATTTAAGAGGCTCACTTGCTAATCCAATATGGTATGATGTTTTACGAGTACATTAAAATATATTGTTCAAAGATTCCTTAAAGACAGTTCTAAAGATAAGAACGTATATTTTCAAAATGTTATATTATATTTTGAAGAACATAAATATTTTGTCATTTTACCCGGGAAAGTAGTGGGCTAATTTATATAGAACATTATCACTTATTTACCAAAGATTTCGAGCTAGAATTAAGGATTTGAGGCTAGTAGGAGATTTGTAAGCCGCAACATATAATAACTAATAAACAGCAGCCGTTGTAACAATATCTACTCTCTGTCTACTACTAACTACTACTACTACTATTCTCTGAAGACTTCAATAATACGGAATCACTCTATCAAAGTTTCTCTAAGCAAGTATATACAGTGTAAACAAATATACAACACCTCGATATCAACCACTGGGGCCTTAGGACCGCTAGGCTAGTCAGTGGTTCAACTGGTCGAAGATCCTCCCTTTAGGTTGGAGGAAAATCACACCTTCCTTCCTCCACTCAGTCATGCGTTCATGTATTTTTTTTTATTTCAATATAAATTGTATAGACCAAAGCCGTAATGTGAAATCTGCACTTCACGGCTTATCCTTTTAAGATGAGTTTATGATGTATTTTATTTAATGTTCCATTCAAGTAAATGCCGTTCTGTATAAAAACGTATTGATATCGTAAACTCCTGTCGTAAAAGGTTTTATGGCTAAGGATATATGTACGTTAAGAGGTATTGTGTGAAATGAAGAGTTTTTTGCGATTGGGGTTATTTGGGTCATCCTTATATGTATTTTTTCTCCAAATTAATTCGCGTATTTCTATTTATTACGTTATATTTATTTTTGGTATATTTTTATTGATTTGAAGAAAATAATTCTGATGAGGTATCCTTTTGAGCATTTCACAAACTGCAGCCATATTTTAACGTGATCCAAAATGTATTTCAATTGTTTAAATATTGAAAAGAATATCTATATTTTTTATCTTATCCATCTTGGTATCTTAGGGTATTGTCTTTATACTTATTTCAACTTGTTATTCCATCCAAAACTCTTTACACCTTTAATATCCAAGAATTGAAACCCATTAAGCATATTCTCATTAAGGAAACAGAACGCAATACGTCATTAAGATTTATCTTTGACGCAAGACATCTATTTTAGAGAGTGGCCCATTTATCATCAAAATGGGTATTTGTGGGGAATGATTTGAGGTCGATTTACAGAGCGCGGTCAATGTTACCACAACTTAATGATTAAGGTTCTACACAACGGGTTAAATAATAAAATCCAATTTGACTTTTGTCTTTGTCTTGTTAAATAAATATTTGATATTTTTCAAAACAATATTTTTTTAAACCTACAATAGGTACCTGGTACATACATATGTACATGCTCTTTTGTTTCCATATTATCTATCTTATTTGCATCATATTATTTGCACAATGTAAATATTTTTTTTATTTTTTATGGGACTCTTATTTTTATGTTTCGTGTAACACACACTACAAAGTAACGGGCTCATTGACGTTTTGGGTAGTACACCTACACCAACACCTGACATTTCAGTTGATCACGGGTTCGAATCCCGGCGTTATTTCAGTCTATGGATTTCCATATGATCTATGTGAAACATTGGTCGACATCGCATAATTGACTGATGTTCTATGGCTGAGGTTTTTTCTCCGAAGCGTTCACTTTCTTTTAAAAATATTTTCAGTTGCAGTCAAATGGTGCTTTACCCTTATACAGAGTGCAATGGCGGATTTTCTCATTTCCGGAGAGGCTGTACAATAGGCTGTTACAATTTTGCCACCTTAGCCTAATTGTCGATTTAAATCTATGCTAATATTATAAAGAAGAAAGATTTTTATTTTTGTATGTTATGAATAAACTCAAAAACTACTGGACCGATTTTAAAAAATATTTCACCAATAGAACGCTATATTATCAGCGAGTAACATAACGTGTACAATACATATAATATGTATATTATATGCACCATTGTGAAGCCGGGGTGTGTTGCTAGCGGCGACCGAATTAAACCAGTTATATTATAATTATAGCTAAAAATCAATTCTAAAACGTAAGACTGAGAGAGTGAAGTGTAGAACACTATTACTATCATTTAATTTTAGAAAAAGGAACTCACTTTTATAAAAGCTAGAGAGGCAAAATTTTACACCAGAAATCTGTAAATCCGCCACTAGCTCAGGACTACTCAGCCTATTGGTAATTCCGCCACTGACAGCGTGGAACATTAGCAGAATAAAAGGGAGATTATTAACCAGAAGACGGAAAAGACATAAAATATTCATAGAAATTCTTGCAGGAGCGCTGACGTAGTGGAATAATGTGCCCGTGACTCGCTTCTAATATCGTACATAATATCTTTAAAGGCCTATTTCACAATCTATAACTAAAACAATCACTGAATTATACAAATGGAATGAAAACCTTTTATCGGCTTAAAACACGACGCGACGCTTATAGCGAGAGATAAAATTTATTTGCTGTTATAAAAATATTTGAATAAAACACTTATTTATATAATGTCAGTTAAAAATACCTTTTATTTAAATGTGTGATATTCGAGATACTTAAAGTCAATATTTTAAAAAAGTTATAAAGGCTTAATTTCAAATGGATATGAACCTTTATTTCTATATTCTTCAGAAAATTGACGATTAATCCAAATCATTTGTTAGATGCATAAACATTATGGTAGTTTTAATGAAATTAAATATTATTAAAATTTGTGATAAGGATTATTCCTCTAATTTTAATGAAATTTGTTGAGCAGTTTGGTCATTAAAACCTCCCAAAAATTTGTGAAGAATTTGTGTGATTTTTAAACTCATCATATGACATCAAGCAAACCCTTTGCTCATTTTCAATTCAAAATAAAAAAAATCCAGGCGCATATCATAGAAAAAGTGACAATCATTTGTATGAAGGGTACTAGATCCCCTAGTTTGTACTTGAGACTAATAAATCTCATTAGAGTTTGATGATAACTCTCATTAAAGCGAATAGCTTTCTATTGTAAGAGAAACGGCAATTGTTTTAGCGGTACAAGAGCTACCTAGACAGGTATATTACGTTGATTTAATTTGTCCATTAATTAGTCATTTAATATACCCACGTTTAGTATAATTATATTATCTACCGCTGAAGAATTCATTAGAGAATGTTCGGAAGGAAAAATATTAAGGTGGTTCTTTTTTTACCTAATAAAAGACAGTTGATTCACCAGTATCCCACTTGATGTTAAGTGGTGATGCGGTCAGGGTGGTAAGTCTGAATAGAAGGTATCTTTTTACTGTCACCTTGAAGAGTCATAATTTTCGGGGAAGACAGACAGTGTTCTACATTTTGGCAACGACGAAACGATTTGTACGGAGTGTTGATTATCTATATCTATACAAATATACTAATAATAATTTCTAATATTATAATTACTCATTACTTTACTAATCATAAATTATAAAGAGGAAAGTTTTGTTTTTTTCGTTTTTTTTTTAGTTATGAATAAACTCAAAAACTACTGGACCGATTTTAAAAATACTTTCATCAATAGAAATCTACATTATCAGCGAATTAGATAGATTATTTTATGTATAGCACATCTACATTGTACCTGTTTGAAGCCGGGGCGCGTTGCTAGTTTTGAATAATTAAAAAATATATTATCTAAATAATAAATATACATCTTTAAATTATCGACTATGCAAGTGAAAAGCGATGGACTTAAAATTTCTACTTTTAATAATAATTTCTCAGCAGTTTTGGCACATTATATTATAATAATTAACTGAAATAATCAAACAATGAAAAAATAATATTAAGCAGCTGAATTTTCTTTTAATATAATAAGAGGCTGTTTATCTTTTTACTACCTTCATCGTCGTGAAACTAAAAAACTTTATAAACTTCCTACAAACCGTTTTTCCAATTCCTTCCTAATTGGATGCTAACGATATGAAAGGTGTCTTTTCAAATGTATTGAACTATACGTTAATAGATGTATGAAATATCGCTCTGAATATAAAAAGTATCTACTCTTGCATTGATACTATCAACCGCGTCTGTAGCATTTTTGCATCACCGTTGCCAATAGCAAAGTAGCGTTTAAGTAGTCTAGTAATTCGCTTTTTAAGCAAATTGCAACCGTGTACCTTTCTCATCTAGATTATAAAACTGAAAAAATCCTTGAGTGCCTCTCAAGTGCATCCTTGGAAACCTTCAAGAAGCGAGCCTACATCTTTCTTAAAGGCCGGCAACGCACCTGCAATCCCTCTGGTGTTGCGGATGTCTATGGGCGGCGGTAATCACTTACCATCACGTGAGCCGTCTGCCCGTTTGCCCTAAATTTAGTTATACTATAAAAAAAAAAAAAAAAAAAAAACGTGCGTTTTAAAATAGAATGAGAAATACAAAAACGATAATAATCTGAGGCATTTCTTACGTATTAAAGGAATACACGATGTTAATTTCTTTAATATGTACAAGAGCAATAATAATTGAATGCAATCATTTCAACGCATTAATTTATATCCAAGAATTGTAAGCTATTTACAACAAGCAAAGTATTGAAACAAATCTTGTATGACAGATCAAAAATGTTACACGTATAAATAAAATACTGTATACCGGATTAAAACGCGATTTATTGTTTAAATTATTATTTTTTTTTTTAATCCGGTATACAGTATTTAATTTAAATGTGTGATACTCGCGTTAATAAAAGACAATATTATGTTATACGTAACAATACGTGTATTGTTTAGACCGTGCAAGTCATTTATTTCTTAAATTTATTTGTATGCAACAGGCAAGAAACTTGCATCGTCTAAGGGTGAATTTATGGAACCACATTTATTATTCAAAACAATAATTGATATTATTTAATCATGATAAAAATCATCAATCAATAAAAATTTTTTTATGTCAGATATCGACAGACACTTCGAGCATTCGGAAATCAATAGACTGAAACCGAAACGCGCAATATGCACTTCACGGTTTTTCCATCTATGAACGGTGGTTCGGTCGGAATTTCGATATTCCTGCCACCCGATCTATGCCCGAAGTTACTAGACGTGGGGAAAACATGATACAGAAAATTATAAGAATTTGCTCCCGGTGGGATTCGAACCCACGACTATCGATGCGCATGGCAGGTGTTCTACCGAACGCGCCCGCCAAAATATTTTATTTTAAAAAGTGCTTATCTACAGCATGCAACAATCTCCAATGTAGGTTAGGTTAAAATAGCAGACTTTTCTGGGAGCAGACATGATCGCAAAGATAAATAGAATATAGGAAATTGGAAAATTCGCAAATAGATTCAATATCTTCAATTCATTAAATGTCTTCAAGTATATTATTAGTAATTGATATTAGTATCTACATGAAAAAATATGAGGGAGATCTTTGCCAGCCATCAGTGTCCTCAAATAATAAGGTTAACTCAAACTTGATGACATCATTTATCTATGCTAATAATATTATAAAGAGGAAAGATTTGCTTGTTTGTTAAGATTTAACTCAAAAATTACTGGACCGATTTTAAAATTTCTTTTACCAATAGAAAGCTACATTATCATCGAGTAACAAAAATAGGCTATTTTTATGTATAGTAACATCTACATTGCACCCGTGCTAAGCCGGAACGTGTTACTAGTAATAACTTAAAATCATAATATACATACATATATATCTACTACGTTTTAACCACCACAAATGAGAGACAGTATTTATTTACTGCCTATAAAAAATAACTGACTGTTGAATGTGAAGAAAAACGAAAATAAATTCGACGTACATTGCTACTTATCTTCACCTAAGTTCAGGCGCTTTTCAAATATTATCTTACTATTGGCGCGTTTGATTTGATGCCTTGCTGATAGTATGTACAAACACAGAGATAAAACTCGACTGTTTGCCGAATGCCTCTTCAGGCGAATTGAGTTTTATACCAAACACGCCAACGAGCCCGTTAAATTACGTATATAGACTAGCTATAATAATATACTCAGATTAAGTACCTGTAATATACCTACTATAATTTGACTCAGACGAGGTGTCAGTGTCACCCTTGAGGTAGTGCGTCACGAGGGGGCCACAGAATATCAGCGTTGCAACACGTCTGTGTTGTAACACATGCTGAGTGGCTTCCTTTTTAGACACCACATGTATATTTTAATTTTGTTTCTTATTTATTTTTTTGTGAATTGTGTGTGTGTTTTTAATAAATGTTTTTTCTTTCTTTTCTTTCTTTCTATAAATAATATCAGTGCTTGGAAACACTTTTATAGCGCGAATCAGGATTATTGATTATTGTCAACATTGAACACACCGATTGTAGCCGCAAATTATAGGTGTTGCTGAACGAGCTTTTAGTGGGAAAAGCTCGTGGCGCATTCGGTAGAATACCTACCTTGAGCTCCGATGGGTCGCGGTTTCGGATCCCGTCGGGATGAAATGTTTGTAATTCCAAAAAAATCCAACCGGGTAACGAATCACTGTTCATAGTTGGAAAAACCGTGAAGTGCAAGTGCAGTTTCGGTCTCAGTCTATGGATTTCCGAATGCTCGAAGTAAAAAGTAGATCGACAGCGCGACTGATGTTCTGTGGGTGAGGTATCACCTACCTACATAAAAAAGGTACCATGAAATTATAAACTTGTCAAACCCAACGTCTCAAGGAGTCCGCCCTAAATTTCAAGAAGAATATTCCTTTTAAACATTAATTTTCCCTCAAAACGCGATCCGTCTGAAAACTCCGTCATCTAAACTGAGCGCTCCAACAGCCATTGTGAGCATCTGTTCTCTTCTCGCGGTATTGAATTTCTGAAATTCCTCCCTATAAGTTGCCATAAGGACGCTCGTTCGATTTTGTTTTCGCGAACAAAGGAAATGATAAAAATATCTTACGTAGAAACAATGGATACGAAAGTGCTGCTTACAAGGCTCGGAAACCCCTTACTTACTATGGGAGCTTAACCGAAATAATAAAGTTTTTTGTTAATATTCTTTCGTTTTTGATCATATTTACTGAAATTAAGTTTGTATTACTCTTTAAAACTAATATCATGGTATCTCAGTCAGACACGTATTTTGGAAAATAAAAATTAACCGGTTTCAAGCCGTGGCTGCTTAACCTTACACCATTATTTTGTTTTATGGGTTATTTATTCTCAGTCAGAAACAAAAAATTAAAATATTTTGACAATTTTATAATATTTGTGACACGTTTATAATATGAAAAATGTATCTCTCATGTTCACTCTATGTTCAATTTAATACAACATATATTTCATTTCTTTCTCAGAAAAAGGGACATTTTGCAGATAAATGAGCTGTAATCAGAATCATGTAATTCTATATTCTGGAAAGGCATACAGACAAAAAACTTTGCTGTTAATATAAATAATAAAGGACCATTTCTATTCCCATCAACACTTATATTATAAAGAGGAAAGATTTATAGTTTTGTATATTTGTAACGAATAAATTCAAAAAAAATCACCAATAGAAAGCTACATTATTAGCGAGTAACATAGGCTATATTTTTGTGTATAGTTCAAAATAAAATAATAATTTTGTACATCTAAATTGCACCCGCGCGAAGCTGCGGCGTGTTGCTAGTAATTATATACTCGTAGTTTGGTGTATACTTTACCGATATAATACGGTCATGAATCCAACATCAAGTTTTGTCCATAACAAATTTCACTAAAATCGGTTCAGTTCTTTAGTTAAAAAATCTTAATAGATAAACTGGCATACTTTCTTATTTATAATGTTAATATAAAATGTAATGTTAAAACGAAAAGAAGTAATACGATTTTTATCTTACTAAAAGGCAAGAATAGACTAGATTCAGCTTTTATTTACGTATATTTAGTACTCGTGACCTCTCGGCTTAAACACTTGACTCTTTAAGTGTTCAGACTCAAAGCGCACAAGAGAACATGGCTGTAATTATGAAAGACAATTACTTTTGTACCTACTTTCTCTCTAAGATTTGCATAGAAATCATTTGAACGGTGTTTCGTTGCTTGGATGGAATTTCGAGATTGCTCAGTGTGGTTAGGCGGGAAATATCGGATTATAGAATACTAATATTATAAAGAGGAAAGATTTCTTTGTTTGTCATGAACTCAAAATCTGCTCGACCGATTTCAAAAATTATTTCACCAATAGAAAGCTTTTACATAAAAGCGAAAGGCAATTTTCGTTGTGTATAGTACATGTACATAGTTTTCAATAAAGTGAGATTTGAACCCGTCATAACATATTAAACCCTTGAATATGGAAGATATTAACTTTTTCTCCACCTCATTGTAATCGGATTACGACTGTTTAAAATAATACGGAACTTATAATAATTTATACTAATATTTAAAAAAACAACAATAACTAACTAAATATTTTTAAACCCGAAAACCGTTTATATTTTTCCAAGCTAACATAGTATTTGCGTGGATTCCCTAATTTAATACAAGACAGGAATCATTAATAATAGTTAACGCCATGTTTTACACGGCAGTGAAATTCTATGTACCTACTGCAACGCCACTTTGAAACGCAGTGATTTCAAAAGCCAAAGGCTTTGCAATCTAAACACAGTAATGTTGGTGTGATTTCGCTCGCAGGAAGTACATTTGCCTACAACTACCTATATTGGGTCTTGTTTCTACACGCGTTGGTCATTAATGTTAGTCGTGTTTATACACTTGCATTAAGGGAAAATTAAGGGAATTCCCGAGTCGCCTAGTGTCCATTTATATGTCTTTTTCACTGATCATTTTACTCTACAGGCAAAAAGGTGCTCAGCTTGCTATGCCCAGCCCAAGCGAAACATTTATTTTTTAATCTTATTTCCTCGGGATTCGAACCTAGGACATCCAGTGCTAAACGCATAGCGCTTACCACTGAGCCACGGTGGCGGTCCGTATAATGACATAGTTTGTTAGATAAAACAGGTGCAAATTCAAATTCAAATTCAAAAATCATTTATACATTTAGGTAACACAATGTACACTTATGAACGTCAATAAAAATACATATTAAATGCTTCTAATTTTACATTTACTGCTAGTGCAAGAGTTATTTTGTTTGGTTTCAACTTCGCCCTAATTATATCGTTCTCTCAGATTGATGAAATTTATCACACTGTTAGATTCAATTTAAATAAAGTAATAAGTTTAATTAGGTATAGGTAAAAAACGTATGTTACACTTAAAAAAGTATAAAACAATATATATACCGGCACTGTTACCATTCTTCAAGTTTTTATCGAGATTTGACATCTGTCAAAAAAATATCTCTTTGATATTAGATATTTTGACAGTTCTCAAGAATAGATTTTAGTCTCAGTTACTTTATGAAACAGAAACCGAAAAATCACATCTTAGCGACTAATATAATAATCAGTGACGATAACAAAGAAAAGGTAAAGAAAAATAGAACTGATTTAACTAATACATAAGAATTCACTATAAATAAGGAAAGTAACATTTAAAGGTCAAAATTTCAGAGGGGAGGGATAAATAAATGCCATTGAATTGTGCATCGGTGTGCGATAGGTTGGTCGTCCTTTATTTTGTACGTAGATTTATGACAATTGACCGCCACATTGACTCATGGTTTGCGTGTAAATTCCAGATTTAAATTCCGTGGAATTTATCAAATAATGTGGCCCAATGCTCCTCTTAAGGACTCCTAAATTAACTTGCTATAACATTATAACTTTTCATAAAGATAGAACAGTGTGAAGACACCGCCAAATAATAAACAGAATATATGCAACTGACTCCGATTCTCCTTCTGCATTTCGGCCCTATTCAAATAAGGCGTCACATGTGCTATTTGAGGAAAATGGAAGCAAAAGAGCGCACATGCGTTTTACACTATGAATGAAAATTCCTCCTAGTCAAACTTGCACCTATGAGCTGTAGAAATAAATTGGTATATATAATAATTTCCGTATAAAACATTACGTAGGTGCTTAATATAAGCACCAGATTAACCAAAACTATTAAAACGGATACAATACAGGCGTCAGGCACTAACATATACGAGTGTATAAAACAGATTTTACAAACTTTGGCTGTTTTGATTTTGAAATCAGAACATCCAAGTTTCGAACATCCGGAATAAACTCAACATTCTCGTTGTTAATAAGATCTTTTGACTAACAGACTAAATCTCCGAGACTAATCTTTCTGGCTCTTTGATCCCAGTATCATACATTTTAAATGATTGGGATTTTTCTCTTGTGTTGAAGAGTCTATAATATGCTCGTACAACATACTAAAGCAATAGAGCTATGCCAAGAGATTAATACTGCTACCCATTTACATTAAATCTTATTCGAACACCAAAATAATAATTTTGCAGTCATGTAGACTCGACTTTTTTAATGCCTTATACTCAAATATAAAAAATATATGTATTTTATTACTTAATTTTGTCAAGTTAAATACGTACATTTAATCAAGTAGTATAGTTAACATTTTGCAGAAACGCTTGAAAAAAATTGTTTTAGAATACGGAACCATGTAGTTAACTACAACAACTACACAAATTGTAATCCTGTTAAAACTATAATATACTTTTTATATAAATATTTTAGACCAAGAAAAAATAATCAAAAGCTGAAAACACGTTTCTATATTATTCATACATACCCTACAGAAAGCTCTCCAAAAATTATAAGCTTTAATTAAAAATTAACATATATATAAATAAGCTGTTTTACACTTTATTTCACGTCTTTTAATAGTTAAAATTATATTCAGAATTTTTAAAATCAAAACCCTATCCAACCTTTTTTCCACAAAAAAAGTTAAAATTACTGGTTGTTTACATTTCACTGAAAATAATAATTAAAAAACGAATCCGCCAAATCGAACGCGCTGTCAGAAATGGCGCGAGAGCGCGAGCAATCATCCCGGTTGTAGAGCGGACACTGCCTTTGCGGCAGGAGCCTGCGTCACAGCGAATGTACCCTGGCGCCCTTTGCGGGATCCTAATTAATGGCCAAGCGTGACGCGAACACGGATGATGTCAAATCTCAAGGAATGACGATTTATTTTCGTGAATTAATGAATCTTTTTGTATAAATATTCCTTCCGAGAAAATTATCAATTTGTTGAGTTTCCGCGTGGGTTTTCAATAGTAATATTTTTTGTGTTTAAAAACTTCAGTGTACAAGTTATGTTTATAATTTAATGGTTTTATTAGCTTTATAAATAGTCTAGACTTTTTAAATAAATTTAATTGATACAGCGACGCGACGTTTCAAAATATTTGAAAATTAAAATTTGAAAAGTTTTTTTTTCATCGCACGTTTTATAAAGTTATTTTTTATTAGAGTCAAGTGTTCAAAGTTTAATATTGGGTACCAATAAACTACAACTACGTACAGCAAGCGACCAACAAGAACATTGCCAATGAATTTATAACTTCTTACATTTCACCGGGTTTATTGATGCTAGCAAGTAAGTGTGTAAGGCAGAATTTCTTTTGAGTGTAAAATCTTTTTAGTTTCTTTGAGACGCGTTGAAAATAGTGTGAAAATTAAAAATCAGTATATTGTTGAATTTAATTTTTTTTTGGAATTGTGACTCACGAAAAGTTATACCTAGTTATTATTTGATTTCTATACAAAATAACTAAACATTTCCTTATTTTTTTAAGTATCAGATATCTAAGAACAACAAGAATTCATTTTTTTTTTTATGTAAAAAATCAATATTAGACTTTTGACATTCGAATCATAAACAGATAATAATTTTAATTGAATTTTAAATTCTACACAAAGTAAAAAACATTTTTATATAGGTAAAAAACATTTATAAGCAACTTTGAATATTTTAGCCGAGAAAATTATCTTTTAAATGAATTTATTATTTAAATTTTAGAAAATAATATTTAATCATATATTTAAAAAAATACCTTAATTAACAATGTTTTAAGATTATTCGACTTAGCTTACAAAATATCCTGTTGGTCCAGAATTGATCAACTTCAAGAGTTTTTATTAATCTATACTAATATTATAAAGAGGAAAGTTTTGTATTTTTGAATTTTTGTATGTTATGAATAAACTCAAAAACTACTAGACCGATTTTGAAAATTCTTTCACCAATAGAAAGCTACATTATCAGCGAGTAACATAGTCTATGTTTTGTGTATAGTACATCTACATTGCACCCGTGTGAAGCCGGGGCAGTATATTATAATAATAAAAGATTATCCATGCGAACACTTACAGATTTTTATATTATAAGGGGCAAACGAGGATACAGTTCACCTGATGGAAAGTGAGCACTAGCCCCTAACATGAAGGGCATGAACATACGCAAACCTTGCAGATGCGTTGTCTGCCTTAAATATAGGCCGCGATTATAGTTTATAAAGTTTTATTTTTAATACTTTTTCTCCACTGGTATTTCTCGCAACGCATCGCTGCACTCTTGTTATTGTCTATTCTTCGACAGATTCCGCAATAGTGTATTGAAAAAAAAAGTTGTACATTCATGAAAAAATTACGTTGGAGATATTCTTTTTAATCATGGAAATTGTGACCGTTATGGATATAACTTTAAAAAGTTAGATAAAAACTATTCTTATTTGGTATTCGTTTTTAAAAGGTTTTCGCTTCTATTGATGTTCTATAATTTGAGGGAAAATCTTCTTAATTGTTTTTGTGTATTTTTTAAGTTGTCGCGAATAAATGTATTTCATATAACAACGTTAAGTATAAATAAAACTTTTTAAAAATCAAAATAATTTGGAAAAGCTGAATTGAATATGAAACAATAAAATGAAATCATTGATTTTAAACATATTAAGAAAACAAAAAATAACCATAATGAAAATTACGTAATATTACATAATGATGACAGAAACAGTCAATAATAAACTTAATTTTCGTTCGATACATGTACTATGTATAGCTTTTGTTAACCTCAATTTTCCAAGCGGCGTACTACAAAACGGAATTTTCAGCCAATTCTATCAGCTATCTATGATAGAAAATTGAGAATTTCAGAATAACGGTTGTCTATAATAATCTGTATGTTTTCCTGTTTATGTCAAGATAAGGAAAAAACCTTTGCGTTAGCAATTATTCACATAATTATTAAGATTTTTTAATCAAAAAGACCAGTCATCCAGTAAAAAATAAAATAATTGTTAACGCTTTTTTATTACATTACCGCAATGCGGAAATATACATATATAATACAGAAAGCTTTTTAGTAACTTTTGTGGTTGGTTTTTAATCGAACTAAAATCTCATTGATTTTGTTAGTTTGGATACTATTTCGTCATGATCGTAGAACAACGACGGTTCTGAATTTTTACGATTTTAGTTTTATTGTATAAAAGTCTTTAAAAAAATGTCAATTCTTAACAGAACAAACAAAAAACAATCAAGTTACTGCCTAGAATAATAGCGGTTCTGCTTTTTCAACGCAGTACAAGAACGCGTATTATACCTTCATTGTACTACGTCGCCCCCTCGGCCTCCATTCACGGTAATATAAAGTATAAAGTTAATATATAAAAGACACCAAACATAATATTGCCGAGTTTGAGCCGAATAGATTAGCCGTGTTTTAATTATGCATAAAAAACGACTTATCAGTCTTTAAAACGCTCTCCTGTAAAGTAGCCGTTTTGCAGATCCGCCGTTGTTCTACTGTGTGTTGATTGATTTATTGGTGTGTTGGCAATAAATATATTTATTTATTTATAATCATCTTGTAACAGTACCTAATAAAAGGAGATTTTATTATTAATTTCTATTCGAATAACCTTATGTAACTTCTGAATTAAAAATGCTGTTTTATATTTAACTTTTGTATGATTTAGTTTTCTTTTTTATTGTGTTAAATCACAGCGTAATAAATCTAAAGCTAATTCCATAGAAATACGTGCTATAACATTTAGCAATATATTCTACACTGCCTCAGCTAATAAGGAGAAATGTTACGTAAGTACGAAACATATATTATTGTTGTTAACAGTTGACTCTTTATCATTTATCTCATAAAATAATAGCTATTATTTAGCAGTGAAATTCTGGGTTATTATTTACAGGCAAATAGGCGAACGGTCTTATATCCCAGAATCTAATTAAAAAAAAAATGTTTCTGCGGGTTAAAAACCCAGAACGTCTGGTGCTTATTCCAACAAGTATAGCACTGCACATATATATATTATATACCAATAGTATAATAACATCAATATATTTTTGTTAGATATCGACAGACGATCATGAGGTTCACTTAATGTTAGGTGACACCTCAACCACAAAACATCAGTCAATGATGCGCTGTCGACCCACTTTTTACTTCGAGCATTCGGAAATCCACAGACTGAATCCGGAACGCGCAATATGCACTTCACGGTTTTTCCATCTATGAATGGTGGTTCGTTACCCGGTCGGAATTTCGACATTCCTCCCACCCGATCAATGCCCGAAGTTACCAGAGGTGGGGAAAACATACTGACAAAAAATAATAATAAACGTGTCGTCCTGGTGGGAGTCGAACCCACGACCCATCGATCCGCACGGCAGGTGTTCTACCGAACGGGCCAACGAGCCCGTCCAACGTACTATGCAATGATAGTTATATACATACTCGTATATATATTATGTATATTACAACGATGAGAGTAATTCTTAATTGAGCGATGTACTTACTTTACCTTTTTTTTGTTATCACTATATAAATAAAAAACAGATTCAAATGCTTTCATACGGGTTCATCTTGAGGACTATTCAAATTCTGTCAAGCCATTCAGGCTTTCTATTAAATCGAATTATACCTATAGATATTATGCGATTTTATTGATACAGCACGATTATTTTAAAAAACGAATATTTTTTTATATTTTACAGATAACGTATTTATGCAGCTATTCCAAATTTTTTGAGATCTGTTGTTTTAACGTGACAATAATCGTGATTAACGATGAATCTTTGACTTTAAGCTAAAAAAATCGCATTTTATAGCCGTGTTTAAGTAGAGATTTATATGATAAATGAAATCTGTAATCTTGCAAGCTAGAGTAACAAGTAGCAAAGTTCCGGAGAGACTACTTTTTTCTAATTTCGGAACGTCTACAAAATCGCTGTAACCACAAAAAGTGGCCTAATGAGCAGCCCCTTGGAAAAGGAGCCATAAAAATGAGCTTACGTAGTAACATAGAGGACACTGGGAATTTAACTTGTCACTGTGTAATTATAAGATTTCTTTCGTTACTTTTCTTTAAAGAAGAGAACACAATTATCACACTTAACGCTAAGCACTAACACTATCTATCATACTATCACTAACACTTACGACCAGACAGGCTCGTTGGCGCGTTCGGTAGAACCTGCCGTGCGCATCGATGAGGCGTGGGTTCGAATCCCACCGGGAACACATGTTTATGGTTTTCTGTAGGCATGTTTTCCCCGCGTCTGGTAACTTCAGGCATTGATCGGGTGGGAGGAATATCGAAATTCCGACCGGGTAACGAACCACCATTCATAGATGGAAAAACCGTGAATTGCGCGTTTCGGTTTCAGTCTATGGATTTCCGAATGCTCTAAGTAAAAAGTAGGTCGACAGCGCATCATTGACTGAGATGTCACCTACCATCAAGTGAGCCTCATGCTCGTCTGTCGATATCTAACATAAAAAAAAGACAGTTTGCAGGTGTATCGCCGCCGCATAATAATAAAGTCCCTTTGCATGAAAGTTAATTTGTATAGTAATTTGCATACTAGAGACTAAGATTTACAGATTATAGCTATGATGAGAAAAAGCGTTACGTTAGGGCGTGTAGAACTAGGAGCTTGGCTCTCCATAAGATCTGATAACTTTTTTACAGTGCAAGCAATATGTACCTCGTCTTGGCATTAGTTTACATGTAAAATTACAAAATGTAATACAGCAGCATTTAGGGGTAGCTTCAGGTACTCAGCGACAAAATGTTGGAATAATATACCACCACCGATTAAAAATTTACAGTCGGTGTTTTGTTTTAAAAAAAATTATAAATCACATTTATTAAATTATCAACGGAACTTGTCGCTGGGTGCCAGAGTCGTACCTTCATATTTAATATAATTTTATGTTTAAAATACTGTTTCTTTTAATATTTTAGTTTAGAGAGCTTATGCTTATTTAGTAGTTATATAGTTTTATTTATTTTATGTTATCTTTTTTGTAGTGATATATTAAAAAAAAAACCACATTAATCATTTCGGGCTGTTTGACAGTTCGACAGGGGCCACTTCTGAAAACCAGCGTTGCAGCTTATAACTGCAACAAATGCTGATGAAGGGTCCTTTTCGGCATTAGATACACAATATATATTTTATTGTATTTAGTAAGTAAGTTTAAAATTGTATTTAATATTGTGTTTTCTGTGTCGAATAAAGTATTTCTATGTCTATGTCTAAAAAAAATGTTTTTGGTTTGGATATAATTTCTTTTTCGTAGGTTTCATACTTGTAGTTTTTATTATTGTGTTTATTTTCTTTTCCTTTTTTTAGATTCTAAAGATCCTCTTTTGTTCCTAGCTTGACAATTAGTAAAAATTCCATACAAACTTTCATCCCCCTATTTTAAGGGATGAGGGTTCAAAATGTACAGATTTATAATTAATACAATTTTTATATGGACTGTGTGCCAATCCTAGCTATCACACCAAATTTCTGCTTTGTATGACTTCAGGAACCCTAACAGTTTTGATGATCATCAGTCAGTGAGTGAGTGACGAAATCTGGGTATTTTAGATGTCAATAATATACAAAGTAATATAATACATATGTAATATGTATGTAACTGTTTAATAAGTTGTCCATTGATATCATATCCTAAAAATTTGAACTTTCTAGCACTATCCAGACCGAAATTATAAGGGAACTAAAATATGAAGAAACGCTTCGAGAAAATATAGGTAGTGCCCTGCGCTTCCGCTTTTTCGTCTGGGTAGGGGAACTATCGTGCCCCCAGATATCTCTATCTCGAACGCTTTTCAGCAAGCATTATCACGGGCAGACTGAAAATGAGACAGACGAAGTTGACAATTTCTGAAAGACTACACCACTGGAAATAATTAAAGGAGCAAGAAATTTTCCTCATTTTTTCACCAAAGTTTGGAAGGCTGTATCTCGGTGAAAAATAGTCATAACGAGATAAAAAGAAATATAATTTTGAGACTTCATTCTTCTACCTTAGATCTCGGTCTATTTCTTTTCTTATATATTTTGGTTGTTGAGAAAATTTATGAAACAGAATGAAGATCTTAAAATTAGAAGAATGAAGCTTCAAAATTCTATTTTTTTGTCTCCATATTTCACCGAGATACAGCCTTTCAAACTTTGGTAAAAAAAATTGGAAAATTTCATGATCCTTTAATTATTTCCAGTAGTGTATGATAAGTATTATTTTTTTTAAGAATCGTTGGAATACAAACGGTAATAGGCTGTTGATAAAGATAACGATGATTACTTAGCAAATATCAGTGTAATCTTAGTCTAATCCTCCAACTTAGAACCGCAGTAAAGTCAGCCCACTTCAAAGTTGGCCAAAGTTAAACATCTCCTAAGTCCCAAATGGCCAAGTTGGGAAGTCGGTAAGTGCCAAATATATCCGATACGTTGCTGGAAGCTTCAATTATTCATATCCTATACACTGATGTGAGTTGAGGCAGATCAATAAATTATTAACTATTCTTAGAAGTCTCGCGAACATGGTATATATTTATTTATTTACATCTATATCTATACTGATATTATAAAAATAAAGATTTGTTTATTACGAAAAACCAAACGAAAATAAAAAACTACTAAACCGATTTTAAAAATTCTTTCACCAATAGAAAGCTACATTATGAACATATTTTTTTGTGTATAGTACATCTACATTGTACCCATGCGACGCCAGGCGTGTTACTAGTATATTATAAATATATAGTTGCAACCGGAATATTGAAATTCCGACCGGCTAACCACCATTTATTGATGGAAAACCATAAAGTGCATATTGCGCGTTTCGGACCGCTTTTGAATTTCCGAATGCTCGAAGTAAAAAGTAGGTCGACAGCGCATCATTGACTGATGTCCTGTGGCTGAGGTATCATCACCTACCATCAAGTGAATCTCATGCTCCGACAGACGAGCATATATCTAACATAAAAAGAAATTAAGCCTTAATGCGGGAAAAAAATGTAATAGGGTAATAATATGCTTTGCGTTTATCAAATTCAGAAAAAAATTTTAAAAGATAACGCATACTTCATCTCAGACCACGTCTTCGCCTTTCACTAGTGACTAGGTGGCCATCCAACGCCTGCACGTAAAAATAATAATTTTCAAATCCTCCACGTTGCCAACGTTATGCTTATCGGATGTAATTTATTTTCAACAACGGTAAATCTTAGCAAAAATCTGGTTATAAATTCAAGGCCAGGGCTTTGACGTTCGTAATAAGGAAAGTACAAAGACTGCGAAAATGACAGGAAGACATTAACTTAATGTTACCTACAGGCGAACATATTTTCTATCTCGTACTTAGTACTTTTAATCACTGGTTCAGAAGGTTACCTAAACCTCGGAGAGAAAATCTTAAGAAGCGAAAAACACTTATATCTAAATGGATTTTAAGGCAATGAATCCTTGAGTCATTAACCTTGCAATTACATAGTTGGTCATATTTGTTTAATTTACCATCATATTTTAATCTGTTACAAAAATTTACTGTCTAGGTATATGTATATAAAACATATTAACTTATGTCATGTTATAGAACACTTGAAATATCGGGTTAGGTAATTTTAGTGGTAGGATTTTCCAGTTCTTGATATCAAGAAATTATTAGGTAACTGACGAAAGTTAAACAGTTATTTTTGGAATTGGTAATGTATGTTTAATAATATAATATTAAAGCCTACAATAATTATTTCGCTGTTCTATGTGATCGAGTGTTTGCTATGATTTATTGACAGGCGCTTAATTTTGTGCTTGATACTATCAAATATTTAACATTTGTGACCATACAAGGTATTCATGAAAAGCCTTATCCTAAAGAAAAAATAACGCATTCATGCCTATTCAAATATTTTGTATTCATTGAATATAGCAAAATAAAAAGTTACGTAGACGAAATAAATGGTATGCTAAGCGTCTTTGTGAAATACAAAACGTGAAAGGATCCGTTTCTACTTCAGTATCTTTTATTCTGTGAAACCTCTTCAAGAGATTGGAGCGCGAATACGAGAAAATAATCTTGCAGATCCAGATACTCAAATAATCTGTATTGACGCGCCTTAATAAAACTGGAAGTTTGCCTGTGTATTTATACTGAACAAACAAATATTTTTTCATCATACGTGTTTGATAAAACGTTATAATATTTACATAAGTAAGATGAAAATGTTATATAACCCATCGAAATATAAAGCAGGTGTATCACCCAAAACGCCAACACCTCTTTTACTTCGTTGAATGATTTATCATTTTCAATTACTGTTATTAAGTATACAAATTTCAAAACATTTTAATATAACAAAACTTTAATTGAAAATATGGGTTACTAAATTTTTTAATGTTTATTACTTAGACTTATAAACGAATGAAGCAGTTACGTAGCATATGCTACGGGTTACAACAGCTTTGCTACGAGATGCTACGATATAGGATTCGTTTTATTAATCTACACACGTAACTAGACAAACGACGTCCCAAGATAAAACTAACAAGTCATACATCTTCTTTAAAAAGATCCCTGTAACTACACTATCGTTACGATAATATATGGTACCAATCCCTAAGGAGAGAGCTTTCTATTCGAATTCTAAAGGTAAAAGTCCAAATTATACTCAAATGATCAAATTTATTTTACAGTATTCCTTAGCGTCGTAATCGAATTTGTCTCTGGGGCAAATATGAAAGGGTCTATAACAAGTATGTTTAATGATTATCATTGACTCGATCTTAATTACATTTAGTGAACTATTTGAGTTTTAGGTAAATACAATATTTAAGTTCAGAACACGTGCAAGAACCGACAGCTACGGAGAGTACGCAAGTTCTCAGCTGGATCGAATAAATAATTGAATTAATATGTTAACTAGATTCGAGATAGAGAATATGTTGTAAGACATACCTTTAAACTCATTTGAAAATAGTATTTTGTAATCGGAACATAGGATATATATTATATTTATTTAAATACATGACAAATATGGACTTATGTCTGAAATAAAGAATTAATATTAAATTTTTAAATTTAAGGAAAAATCAAATTTAGGCCAGCAACATATGTAATCTCTTTTATTTATCTAAAGCGATGACTAATAATATTTACCATAACATTGTAAAACTATAACGTAGTGCTAGTATTAAGGTATCAGCGTTTACCTTTATCCATAGACCGAACGGTTAACATTTTCCCTTCGAATTCCTTTGAGGAAAACTAAAGCGAATATTTATTGGATGTTTTTCATTCAACAAGAAACATTGTTTTTTGCATTTTTGGTGATAATATAATGTCGTTTCAATTATAATCCAACTGTTATAAAAAAGTATATAATATAAAAAAATCCCGGCCGCGACGTTTCAAATGCTTTCCAGCAAGGACTTTATATATATATAAAGTCCTTGCTTTCCAGCAGCCAGGTTTGACGGTGACAGCTGTTTGATTTGAAATATGTGATATTGACTAACGGTGTCCTCTTGTTTTTTAGTATGTTTGATTTGGGGCTTTAGATTTTTAATTACTAATACTATAATTAAAAATCTAAAGCCCCAAATCAAACATACTAAAAAACAAGAGGACACCGTTAGTCAATATTGTCATAATATAGAAAATTACAGTAAATATCAACTCCGTAGGAATAGATGGCGTTAATATGTAATGATTGTAAAACAAAAACTTGGCGATTAAAAAGAGTGGCGGCGAGTTTCTTGCCAGTTCTTCTCGTCCGCTCTACGCCCTTGATTTGTGAACTGGTAGTAAATGTAAAATTAGAAGCATTTAATATTAGTAATATTAGTAATTTAATATGTATTATTTTTTATTGACGTTCATAGATGTACATTGTGTTACCTAAATTAATAGATTATTTTTTAATTTAATTGAATTAAATATGGCAACTTTGTGACATTTCAAATATAAGACAACTGTCATCTTTCAGTCTCCCGCGACCACGGTTGCTGAAAAGCATCCGAAACGTCGGGATAAATAATTTAAACAATAAATCGCGTTTTAATCCGGTATACAGTATTTTATTTAAATAGAAAACATATTCGGTCGCCGATCATAGGAGATAAATTTTTAATGTGTTCCTTGTACAAACTTTTTCACTGTCACTTTACCCTAACTCGACCGCCACCATGACTTAGTGGTAAGCGCGATGTGTTTAGCACCGGAGGTCCTAAGTTCTAATCCCGGAGAAACAAGAAATAAAAAAATATTTCGGTCGGGCGGGGAAGGCAAGAAGGTTGATCAACTGCTTGCCTGTAAAGAAAAAAATGATCAGTGAAACAGACACAGAAACTGTGCCCCATGCCCCACTACCCCGACTTGGGAATTCACACATACTCTAAATCGAAGGATTTTAACGAAACATGAACTCGATCCAAATAGAGTAACCAAACACAAGTTTCCTTATAGTCCAAGAGCCCACTGCAAGATATCTACATTCTACCCCAATGAAACTTACGGACAAATTATATACCGTTGTGATAGGGTTGCCAGACATGATGAACCCTGTTTCTTGACCGAAGAGTTGATAAAAAGGCCACTTCCGCTCCTTCATGTTCAGGAAAGTTCAAGCTACAATTTAAAAAAACATCGTAAATTCGATACACAGATCTAAACCGGTAAACTACGAAAATTGGTCACACTTAGGGGTGGCTTCCGCCGCCCCTGACGGGAGGGGGTGACAACCTGGTATTTCTGTAAATCTCTCAACCTATCGATAGGTACTATATTTAATCGTAAAAAATCCTAATCCTAAAAAATTACCGGAAGTGGCCTTTTTAGCAACCCTTCAGTCAAGAATCGTTACATTCGCCATCGAATCTAATTTGTCCGATTCGGGAGAAATCTTTCTGTGTGCTCTCCTACTATTATACATATATGTACGTGAGATTCTATTTTAACTTCCCTACTGTGAATTACATATACGTGAGATTCTATTTTATCTTCCCTACTGTGAAATATCGTTAAAATCCATTTGGTACTATTATGATGAATCGACAGATTAGACTTCGAAAAGAAACACGAGTAGTAAGTGATCAAAGAGCTCTCGTAATGTTCTGCGGCCGCCTTTCATTTCTGAAGGTCGATCATTAGTGCGGTTCCCGAATACTCCAGTATTTTGTCTAATGTTTTCTTGTAATGAAAAACATTTTAATGGAATAAAACGCGATTAATTATAATATTATTTGTTTGACGTTTCGAATGATTTACCGCAAGTAAATGAGTTTTGCTTTTAGTATGTTTAAATATAGAGTTTGATCGGCTTCTAATCCGAGATAGTTATTTAAAAATTTTGGTTATTGGCAGTTTTTATATATTAATTATAATTAGGTAATAAAATAATATCAGTGATTGCCTTCTAATAAATATATCGATATTTTCATATCGGAATGCAAATTAATATAATTGAATATTTTCAAAATAAGTTTTATCACCTTTTTTATATAATAGAAGGTGGTGGCACGTGATGGTAAGTGATCACTACCACCCATAGACATCCGCAACACCAGAGGGCATGCAGTTACGCTGCCGACAATAATTTTAGTATAACACGTTTGTATTAACCGTTTAGACATAAATAATTTTGGTAAACGTTATGTCTAAATTAGAAAGCATCGCTCCTTTGGGAGCACATAATTGAGCCTGGAACAATAGCTCTACTTTGCAGCTTAAAAAGCAATTTTTTTAAATATCATTATAAATTATTTTTATTGTATTTTATTATCACTTAGATGATCTTGTGTTTCTACACAATACCAAGTAGTTTTAGATTTAATCAAAGAAAAACCGGTTTCAATGAAAATAGCCTTTAACAAAAATAACCGTTTTTAATGAATTAGTCCTTAACAATAATAACAGTTAATAGTGTCTTTTATTAACGCGAGTATCACACATTTAAATAAAATACTGTATACCTGATTAAAACGCGATTTATTGTTTAAATTATTTATCCCGACGTTTCGGATGCTTTTCAGCAACCGTAGTCGCGGGAGTCTCCCGTTTAAAATAATAACAGTTTTAAATTAAATTTATCAAAGTATAACCGTTTTCAATTAAATTACTTTTTAACTAAACAATAAGAGATGAAATAATCCATTAACTAAATAAAAACCGTTTAACAGCGACCTATTCCTTATTTTAAAAAACATCATAATAATTTAAACTATAGTATACTAAAGGTTCCCACGTGGTATTTAAAAGCGTTCATATACTTAGTTCTATGCGGGGGCTGCATAGAAAAACTTGGATGCAATCCAAGCGGATTTTATAAGCCGCTGACGTAAGCGTATCTCGTTGTGCGGCGTGCATGTGACTGGCTTTGCATTTACCTATTTTATGAGAAAAAATTCCATGTTAGTGGTTAATTTTCTAGACGCATTTTCTAAACAGAACCATCTGGATTGTTTGTTTAATGTTTATTGGTTGGAAATTTATTGAATTTAGATTGTCTTCAGAGTAAAAACGCTTCAATATAATAAAATATAAACAAAAATACGATAATAATTTATTTGAATGCTTAAAATTTTAAAATATTTATAGGCCAGAAAATAGTTATCCCACCAAAAACATGTCAAGTAACGCCAAGACGACTCAATATTGCTTTCACTGTAAATTAGTTATCAGATCTTATGGAGAGACAAGCTCCTAGCTCTACACGCTCTAACCCAACACTCTCTCATCATAACGTACGTATATAGTGTTCTGCGTGAATCCTATATATATATATACATTTTTCATTATTATAGTTAATTACTTAAAGATGTCATGAACATGGTGTAATGGTTAGCTCCTTACAAACATTTTGTAAAACGAAAAACTTGGCGATTAAAAAGAGTGACGGCGAGTTTATTGCCAGTTCTTCTCGTCCGTTCTACGCCCTTGATTTGAGAACTGGCAGTAAATGTAAAATTAGAAGCATTTAATATGTATTTTTTATTGACGTTCATAAGTGTACATTATGTTACCTAAATGAATAAATGATTTTTAATTTGAAGTTCTCTACAAACTCTACACCCTTAGTAAAAAGGTGTTGGTAGCCCGTTTCGTTACTCAAGAACCTATTGGCACAAAATGAACACCTTGTGAATTACTTTCTGTTCATAAGCCCATAGGAGACTATGGTGTAGGGTTTGTAGAGAACTTAAGACTATTAACTTAATATTACTCTCAGTTGTCTTGATTTCTTCCGACATCTTGAACAATTACCATCATATTTACATAAAGAACAAATTTATATAAAAAAAAATATAAAACTATCTATGGACGTAAACCGCATTAAAATGCGTTATTTATTTAGGTCAAAATAAAGCCTTGTTAGGGCATGGCAACACAATTATACTATAAAATTAAAAACGTGGAAATACATTTTCAATAAATTTTTACATTAAATATTAATAGATTTGGATGAAGTTATAATTTAATTAAAATTAATGAATATAAATAACTTTCAATTTCAACTCAGTTCATCGTTATGGATTAGTATAGCAATTTATTAAAATGTCTATACATTTATAGAGCACACCTTTAATTATAGGTTTTTGTACATTTTCAGTTTAGGGTCTGGGTTTATACTATGTAGAGTTGTAGTACAATATTGTAGTTGTACTACCCGACAACTAACAGAGTTGTGCTTCAAGATATCCCCTTTCTCGCATTATTGCTAGGTTAATTGAGCTTTATGTTGAGTACAAGTTTTGCCGAGTGTCGCAGTCGTACGCCTAAGATAGTTTCCGCCTTTATCTTGTTAACTTAGCTTTATGACTCCTCTCCAGCGCCTTATATGGCAAAAATATATTTCCTTTGTTGAATTAAGAATAATAATATATTATTTCCTTGTACTCCTAAAACTGATGATGTATGGCGAATAAAAAGCAAATTCTGGCGCAACGCTGACTTTCAGCACTTGTCTATGTAATTTAAGAATACCAGCCTATATAAAAACGATTACAGTAGATGGAAAATAAAACAGATAAAAACATTAGCCATATTTTATTTCAGATTCTCCATTCGGTTGTGTTATTCTGGTGGTTTTTAAAACCACCGGCTGCTTACCTAAAAAAAGAAAAACTATAAAAAACACACTCTTACTCAAAAACTACATCTTAATCAAAGTCTTTCAGTAACAATTTGACTGCCTTTGTGGTTCAGTGGTATGAGTATTGCGTTCAGAACCGGAAGCCCCAAGTTCGAATTCCGGGGAAACAAAATTAAAAAATAATTGTTTTAGACTGGATTATAAAGAAACATAATCAATGAAAAGACACAAAAATTAGTCAGCCACTAGAGGACTTAGGAATTCATAAACCTTTTTATTATATACATTCTACACTACTATCAATCTTCGCACGGGTGCAATATAGATGTACTATATAAAAAAATAATGTAGCTTTCTATTGGTGAAATATTTTTTTAAAATGGTCGAGTAGTTTTTGAGTTAAATCGTAATAAACAAATCTTCCCTCTTTATAAAATTAGTATACATTAACGGCATAAACGTATTATAAGCGTGATATAGTTAAAATATATTTTGTCTCGCTCTATCTATACTAATATTATAAAGAGGAAAGATTTGTTTGTTTGTTACGATTTAATTCAAAAACTATTGGACCGATTTTAAAAGTTCTTTCACCAATAGAAAGCTACATTATCAGCGAGTAACATACGCTGTATTTTTCTTTTTCATCTACAATGCACCGGGTGGATCGTTAATCGAATAAAAAAAAAACTACAGAACGAAAGACTTTGATTAAATGGGAATAGACTAGATGTAGGTAATAAGTGTATTATGGCGAACTCTACTAGTCGCTCTATTAGTCATTCTATTTCTCTACTAGTCCATGGCTTCTCAATAACACTACATATAGTCCACATAACTTTAGTGAATAACGCATCGTGGCAGAATATTTGGTACATAATTACAACATGCGTACAAATTTTCGTTTCGGCACCATATTTTGTATTTACACAAATGGTTAAATTCTAATTAACAATTTAGTATCGTAATGTTGAGATTAGGTAAACCGTGCTGTTTGGTCATTAATTGTCTATTATAATTATTTACGAGTAAAAGAGATTTATGTAAATAAATAACTAGAAGCCAAGTATTGAAGTTGAAATTAATGCGTAGAATTTTTTATTCTATACTAGCGACCCGCCCCGGCTTCGCACGGGTCAAGATTTTTTGACAAAAAAGCAGGGGTTGTATGTATTTTTTAATGCCACTTTATAAAAAAATAAAAACAAAAAAATTCGTCCAAAAATTAAAAAAAAAAATTTAGAGGTGGACTACCCCTAACATTTAGGGGGATGAAAAATAGATGTTGGCCGATTTTCATAGATACCGGATAAGCACAAAAAATTTCATCAAAATCGGTCAAGCCGTTTCGGAGGAGTATGGCAACGAAAACTGTGACACGAGAATTTTATATATTAGATTTGAAATTGTCCAAAGTTTAGACTTTATTCAATTTTAAATATTGCTTTTTTTTAAGATTAAGAGCCAGTCTCTCCATATTTATATAATTTAATCTAAAAAGTTGCATACTTATTAAAAAAATCATTTCAAAGTCATGTCAAGTCATCCTGAAGTTTGATGCAGTTTATGAGTCCGTCAGTGTATATTTTCTTATTCACCTACTATTTAAAAATGACGTATAATGAAAATGGCCCGTAAAGCTGTATCACTAAAAATAGTAACTATAGAATATTTAAAATGCACGTAAACACTACGAATTACTTCTCATACCAGAATAATAGAAGTAAGAAGAACTTTTCACGCCTAAATGATTATAAAATCTAACTATAATATATTAAGTTAGCTTAACAAATACACTTTTCTTAATTAAATACAGCGTAAGTATATTACATTTTCTCAGGCTTATTAATTAATTATTTGAGTTATAAGTGTTATATTCAATCACAAGTTCAAGTCAGACACATTTACTATGAATTCCTTCGAAAAACAGCAAGTTGTTGAATGTAATTTAATCAGAAACCGCCTGAGGGCTTGCTAATCATGAGTTTGACTGCCCGCCTAGCATGACCATCAAGAGATATCTCGCGGACGAGTGAAGACAGACTAAGATATAAGATATCTCGAAATATTATATATCGACATCGACAAAATTGATAGACAAGATATCTTGATCGACAAATATCTCTACTTTTGACATTAGAAGTCGAGTTTTAAGTGTAAATGTCTAAATGTAAATGATAATCGATTAAAACACGAGAAAACGGTCAACAATATTTTGTCGTGGTTGTCATTCTAGGCAGGTCAAGGATCCTTCATGTCGAAGGAAGAAAAAATTATAAACTCGGGCTCTTTCGCGGTTCTACCTATCTTGCGTACCGATGGATCACGTATTCAATTCCTGCCGCGATGACATGCTTAAAATTTTATATAACCGTGTCTTCCCCACGTCTGGTCACTTAGGGCAGTAACGGGTGGAAGAAATATTGAAATTCTGACCGGGTAACGCAATGTAATAAATTCCAAAACTGTTAATGATATATAATATGTGTACATTTTAAGAGTTTAGATTATAATATTATCGTATTATATGCTAGGAGAAATATGAGAGATGGTTCTTACCATTATCACTTTTCGTTATTTCTGTAATCTCCTCAACCTTAGTGCCATTGGGATAAATGGTAATAGTAGTATCCTTCTCAACGCTAACACGTGGTGGGATAATAAATAAATTTGTACTATTTTTCTTTGAGAGCTTTTCCCAAACATTTTCGTCAGTTGTTTTGAACCAGAACATTGTATCATTCTCTTTCATTGAAGAGAGGTTTGGAATATCTGGAATAATATTATAATTGTTAAATTTATATCATCACTAAATCATAAAAAATACAACAGTACATAAAACGATCTCCACTAACATAGTGATACTTACAAATTGGATCTGTAATATTTTGATTCATTTGATCGTATTTGCTCAGAACATCATCATAATTCAAATTGCTGTCATTGTTTGTGCCATTTATGTCGTCTGGCACAAAATCATCGAAGGTCGTCTCATTGGCATCGCTATCATTCTGTGTTTGAACAAATGGTTCTATAAACTCTATCATGTCTTCAATAGAATTGACGAATTCATCGATTCTATCTTGTTCAGAATCAGATAGTGTTTGTTCATCTTCAATTTCTGATTCAAAATTTTCTGATTCATAACCTGTTGTATTTAATGGTAATTGAGAATTCTCTGATGAAAATTTATCATAATCATGAGAGTTTTCTTCACCATTGTCTGTTTGATTGTTGATATCTGGATCAGTTTTATTTTCATGTAGTAAAGTAATATCTGGGTAAACTAAAACATAAAGGTTAATAAATTACTTATCATAATGTATCTATTTGATAACTAGGTATTAAGTACTTACACTTTTCTGTGGTTGTATTTTGATTTTCTTTTGTACTAGTAAGATTCATGATTAAGTTTCCATCAAATGGTTGAATTTCTTCATATGTGTTGCCTTCATTAAAAGATGAGATATTTTGCATAATATTCCTGATTTCAGCGTCACTAATATTAGACAAATCCGGAATTGGTATAATATTTTTTAGAGGATTCCAAAAATCTTCAGCACTTATATTTTCCAAAACATCATATTTTATATTCTGACCTTCCGTATTATCAGTTTTATTAATAGGTGTTGTGAGTTTGATTGATGTTTCATTCACTAATGGTTCTGATGCGGTGAATGAGGCTTTAGTTGTGTCTGCACTCGTATTTGTATGTGATGCATTATCTATAGAACTATTTATATTAACTGTTGTTACATTTTTTGATGGTTCGAGTGAAGAATATTTTTTATCTCGATTACTCACATATGTTTTAAGTTGTTCTGTTACAATGGTAGGAGTTAATGGACGTTGAGTTACCTCAGATAGTGTATTTGTGACAAGTGTCTCCTTTAGATAATCTTTTGGAAGGAGTACTGGTGAGGGTAAATTTAAAATTGGCACCAAAGTGGGATTTGCTAAAGCATGTTTTGCGCTAACACCTTTTTCAGAGACAACATTATCTTTTTTTATCAATTTATGATTTACATTTATATTGCTAGGATTGCTCAATATGTAATAAGGGAAATTCCTTTTTATAGCCTCTAAACTATCAGACTGCTCTGTGGTTCCATTAGGATATATAATTGTATAAGTTTTCTTTGGAGCTGTGTTTGCAGAAGGCGTTGAAGAGGGCGATTTATCTGGAATTAAAAAAGGTTTTTTAGGGTAATTCAAATCAATTTCTAAATTGATTGACGATTATATAAGTGATATTTTTGAACCTAAGATTTTTTTTTATTTAGTCAAAACCTGTTAAACTTCAAAATAAATCCTCGGTTTAGAGGTAATTATTTTGTTGGCGTGTTCGGTAGAACACCTGCCGTGTGCATCGGTGGGTCGTGGGTTCGAATCCCACCGGAATTTGTTTAATACGGTTTTTCCACCTATGAACGTGGTTCATAGATGGAAAACCCAATGAAGTGCATATTGCGCGTTTCGGTTTCACTCTATGCATTTCCGAATGCTCGAAGTAAAAAGTAGGTTGACAGCGCATCATTAACTGATGTTCTGTGGCTACCATCAAGTGAACCTCATGCTCATCTGTCGACACTAACATAAAAAATATATATTCAATTTATTATTAAAACTGTAAAATATTAGTAATTCTATTTGAATCAGATATTGAAAGATATTTTTAGCCTGAAGCTTACTTGATTGAAAATCTATAGACTAAAACCGAAATTCGCAATATGCACTTCAAGGTTATTCTATAATATATGAACGGCGGTTTTTTACACGGTCGGAATTTCCTCCCTCGGGTTATCAAAGTGACCAGATGTAGGAAAAACATGATTACAGAAAAGTATAAACATTTCACCCCGGCAAAATAAAGGAAAGCCTTGTAATTGGATACAATTACACGGCTACAATCCTACAATCTTGATGTCTCAAAGCCAGAGTGAAAAGGCTTCTTCTAAGTAAACATGCTCTCATTTAGAACGCATCCGCGCTTACCATCAGGCAGGATTGCGGTCAAATGCTTACTTATTCTTCATAAAAAAATTTAAAAAAAATTGGCTGAAGGGTTTTATTAGCTGGCCCTTCCGCATCAGAGTTGCCCTTGCAGCCCTTGATTCAAATGCGACTATAGGTCGTAAAAGCAAACATGTTCGGATTAAATTAAATTTTTCATGTATAAATGTGTAAAATCAAAACTTACGAAAATCTGTCAATTTAGATATTGGCTGTTTCAATATTGGGCTTTTCACATCATAGGCTGAATTATGTATTCCTGTTATCATTTGACTAGGAGGTGTTATCATCCTTTGTGCGTGATATGCAGTATTTTCTTGCGTTGTTGTTGAAAACAGGCTTGGTAAATTAGGCTTTGGCGGAACTAATCCTTTGTTTATTTCCGGTGATGCTACGTAGCCACGTAAGTTTATTTGGAAATTTTGGGGATAGTTAGTGGCGAGATTTAGCTGTTTAACTTGTGAGTTTCCTCTTTCGTTTAATCCATGTTCGAAATTTTGGGGTACAACAAAGTTTTCTTTGGTATTTGGATTTTGTAGAAACTGTTCTCTATTCGCACGCCCAAATGTATTTTGTACAATACCAATGTTTTGCTCAACCGGTCTGTTCGGTACGTTGTTTTGCGGAGTAGATTGCCCATAAGCACGCACATATGCGGTTTGAGAAGAAGTGTCAAGATTTTTATCTAACTGAGGATAAATCTGTCTGTTTTGAAGAGCAGAATTTTCATTCAGAAGTTGAGCTCCCCGTCTATATTGCAGAAACCTTTCGTTGTATCTATTTTGAGGATTGATAACAACATTCTTATTATTGTTGAAGTTTGTTGACAATGGTGGCAAAGAAACTGTAAAAACAAAAAAATCTTAAATACTCCAAACATTTAACAATATATGATGACGTCATTACTCGTTATACCGAATAAACAAAATTATCAAAAATTTATTCCTGTATCTAACATAGTTTTAAATACATTAGATAATTAATTTAAACGTTTATTTAATCAGTAACTCTATAATATATTATATTCTTGTTTACAAAAAATAAAATTTGATTTAAGCCGAAAAATATGACACAAAGACTTCCGCTTTTAAAAGTATATCAAAGTAGGGTAAACAGATTTAACTACAAAATCAGAGAAAGAAAGACATCATCGTTAAGAATGGGAAAACAGTCAATGTAAAAACTGTATAAAAGATATAAATGTAGAAATTGAAACTTACACGTGAATTCAAAACAGATAATACAAAACAGCACAGCAGTCAACATCATTTTCGTCAGTCGCAAAAACGTTTCGGCCAAGACTAAATAATTCACAAGTTTAGTTATAAATTTGCGTAGTTCCAGAGTAAAAGCTGAATAAACATACTCGTATATTGTTGAATGTGAACACTTTATACGTAACAAAGTCCGTGTTAAATCTTTGTTTAAAGAGGCCCTACGACATATTTCAGTAGGAATGTTTACTTAATTCAAAAGCCAGTCTGTTTGCGTATTTAATTAACTATATTCATTGCGGAGGCAATTTCAACGGACTCATTTACATTGTATAGTGTTTACCTTGACTTCCGATTGATCGCATGTACGAATTCTACTTATAGGCATGTTTTCAATGTTCTTTACATTTTTTTCGCCCACATCTGCCGGCCTAGCATGACAACCACGACAAAAAAAATCGACTGTTTCCTCTCGTGTTTTAATCGATTATCTCTTTATTTCTTCCGGGTCTACCATGACAGTTAGACTTAAAACTTGACTTCTAATATCAAAAAAGTTATATTTGTCGATCGAGATATCTTGTCAAGCAAAGTTGTCGATATCTTATATCTTAGTTTGTCTTCACTCGTCCGCGAGATATCTCTTGATGGTCATGCTAGGCGGGTTGATCACTTCAGACATTACATGGATTTAAGGTATATAATATAAATTCGCATTTTAGTTTCAGTCTTTCCAAATACTCGAAGTAAAAAATAAGTTGATTGTGTTGAAGCTGGATTATCAACTATCGATAACTAACATAAAAAGTGTCATTAGCCATATTATGCATATAACATCAAAACTAATTATGTACTTTATTTCCAGTTCTGCACCTGTCAATCAATCAATTAATCATAAGTAAATGGGGATTAAAATTCGCTTAGGAAGAGGTGTTCAATTATTATCGGACGCACTGCACAAACCCTTCAATTGGGATTTGAGTGAACTGAAAACGCAATTTTTTTAATGTTAAATATCGACAGACGAGTATGAGGTTCACTTGATGGGAGGTGATGCCTCAGCCACAGAACATCAGTCAATGCTATACATACTTTTTACTTCGAGCATTCGGAAATCCATAGACAGAAACCGAAACGCGCAATATGCACTTCACGGTTTTTCCATCTATGAACGGTGGTTCGTTACCCGGTCAGAATTTCGATATTCCTCCCACCCGATCAATGCCAGACGTGGGGAAAACATGCTTCCAGAAAATTATAAACATGTCGTTCCGGTGGAATTCGAAACGACCGCGACGAGCCATCGGAGGGCACGGCAGGTGTTCTACTAAACGCGCCAACGAGCCCGTCACAAACCCATGATCATCTAGATTATAGGTTATGGAGGTTTAATAAGAATACTACCACTGCATAATATAAATATGGATATATTTGTAAACGCATTATAATGAAATCGTATTGTGATATTTCTCGGTATATAAATTCAGGCCATGTCAATAATTTAATGGTTCTATTTTGAAACTGACCGTGTACTAAATAAAATTATATTATTCTGTTTACTAAGACTGTTCAGTGTTCGTTCTCCGTATCAGTTTAAATTATATTCATGGAAATCTTGATAAGTATGATTCAAAGTTCTTTACATTTCAGACAAAATCCACAAAAAAGTAATGTTTGAACATTATAGGGACATTTAATATTATTATAATGGGATGTAATGTTTGAATATTCCTAGTGTTATTATTTTTTTGAAATCACTTAATTTATTTACAATTTAATATAGTCCTTTGTAAATGCATCAATCGGTCCTGTAGTTTTTGAGTTTATTCGTTACAAACATACAAAAATGAAAAAATACAAATCTTTCCTCTTTCTAATACTAGTGTAGGTACATATTATTATGCCGATCGGCTGTAAAACACTCTTTCAAGTCGCTTCGCTTATCTCCAAGAAGAGAAATACAATGAAAATCGCGTTTTGAAGACAATATGAAGTAAGTATATACCTAATATATTTATGACGTATAATATGCTCATTAGCGCAAATATTATTTTTTTATAATAGTGACATCTATGGCAGATAAGCCTCTCTTTCACACAATAACATTATAACAATCGTCAATTACATTTTCTATCAGCCTCCATCACACAACTTACAAGTTCGTTAAATTAATACTAGATGGCGTTGTTATCAAGTAAATTTAGGGTAAAATGTATAATTCCAGTATTGTTATACCTAAATATTATTATTTTAAGACAACTAAGCAAAGAAGCTTACAATATCGGGAAATACGTGTTAATATAATTTTATAAAGAATCATTCAGTTAACATCCACATCAAACCTTGAGATGTCGTATTTACAAATAGTTTTTGTTTACTCTGTGTTCGTCGGAGTTACATTTGGTAAGTGATTCCACTACCTATATTATTTAATAGTTAACTAATTAAGATTTAAATTATAATTAGATTTATAAGCACTTAACGTGTTGACTGTGTCAATTAGTAAAATTAATAATTGCCTACTTTAAATAAAATAAAACCCTCAACCGTTTATAAATGTCTATCTTCCTTAATTTTAACAAAAAAATATTATATAACTAAACTGCACAGGTATAATGAAGTATTTTTTTTTATTATTTTATAATTATAAAATATTTAAAACTTTAACTTTTCTACAGAAGAATTATTAACGATTTCATTTACTAAGTAAGTAATCATTTAAGTATTCATAAATTATCTCATTTCGTGACTGAAGCACAATTTACGATCAGTTATTTCAATAAACTATGAGTGTTTAAAAGCCATTTTTAAATAATCAGTGTTTTTTTTATTTGTAATCCTAACAGAATTAAGTGTGTACAGTTAAAAATGATGTGTTATTGATTATTGCTTCTTTTTTTTTAACCCTTTCACGAGCATCGGCAAAATAATTGCCAAACCACTTTTTAAAAGTTGCGCCAAAATGTATAAAGTCTTTTGATATTGTGCAACTCTAGACAGCTAACGCAATCACTTAGGATATCATTACAACAATTTGGATTCCCGTTAATAAAATTTTCGGAAGAAATATTTGACAGATTTGTGACACCGTGCAGAATTTGAGGTCGTTTTTCGGTGTTCTAACCTAAATCCATTATAATCAAGAAAATTACCGTGTAAAATGTAAGTAACCATATATATATTTTTTGTTATTGATCTGATTTATTGATAAATGATATGTTTCGTAACATTATATACTTATGTTACCTTTTACAATATAGAAAACTTGACATTGCCGCTGCCCTAAATAAACGGCAAAATACTTGCCTATGCTCGATAAATTATTTGTTATGGATATTTAGTTGCCAATGCACGATTTTATTTTTTCTTAAAGATGCCGCCGCAAAAAATCCAACGTCAAATACCACTGAGAACTAACGAAATTATTGAATTAGTAGAATTAATATCCCTGATGGATAGAAATCAGACGATGATCTAGAGTACGTATGAGTATGAGTCGGAAGAAGAAGGTGTCCACTCTTCAACAACTTCGTCAAATTCTTCATCAGTCACACCGAATCCGTCAACTAGCAATTTGAATCAAAATATTAGTAGCAGCATTTCGTGATCGTAGAACAACGATGGTTTTGATTTTTCTTACGATTTTAGTTCTATTGTATAAGTCATAACATGAATTTCTTTGATAGTTCTATATTGTATAATTAAGAACTGTCTAAAACCCTTTATCAACAGAACAAATAAAAAAATGTAGTTTGATAATTAGTCATATAGTTAGATTTATGCCATAAAACTAAAACCGTAAAAAATCAGAACCGTCGTTGTTCTACGATCACGACAATATATGAAGATATAGACAGTATTTTAGACAATGAAGATGATTGGTCATCAAGTGACGAAGAACCTTTAGAGACGTACAGACGTTACAGAACAACACAACATCTTTATGTACACGATGACGCCGAAATGTAATGAACATACATACATAAACATTAATAATTAAAATAATCTACGCATTATTTGACAAGTTTCTTTATTTTTATATGAATGAAAATAAATAATATATTTACTTAATTAGGTGACAAGGCATTGGCAACAAAAAAATTGACAAATTCAAACTGGGCATTGGCAATTACTTTGCCAAATAAAAAGTCACAAACGGTCATTGGCAAAAATATTGCCGTACTCCATAAAGAAGGGGGAGCGTAACCAAGGGGGGGAAACTGATTAGTATTGTTTTAAAAATGTTATTTCACAATGTTTTGAACCAATAAAATCAAATTCGGAGGTGTAATTAGTATTGCTCGCGAAAGGGTTGTGGAGGAAGGGAGGCTGAATCACGTCGGCGTCACCAATGTGGAGGAAGGGAGGTGTGCTCTTCCTCCAAGCTAAAGGGAGGATCCTCGACCAGTCGAACCACTGACTGGCCAAGTCAATGTGGAGGATGGTGGCTGAATCACGTCGGGGGTCACCAATTATGTGGATAGCCTACTGGGTATATCAAATCAAAAACTAATCCACATATTATAACAACTGTATTTACGATTTTACAATATTATTTGATATAAAAATTAATTATTAAATACGAATTTACGAGCACATTAAACAGAGTACAGAGCAAAAGATATGACATGCATTCGCCGTGAGATCTAGCCGCGCAGTGTCCCCGCCGCGGCGACCAAGTATTTTAGAAAGTTGTTTTAGCGGCGGCGGGGCGCGGGGTGAAGAGGCGGTGGTACAGCGCACCACTCGCGCGCTGAATTTGCTGCGTCATTTTCAATATTATTTTGTTTTGCGAAGATTCTTCTGACGCCACACTACTCCCCCACCGAGACCGGAGCCAGCTACGGTCGATAGTAGTCAGGAAAACGAACCACACGACCACTTCTTGTCTTGATTGGCTCCGCTGCTGACGACTTGCTGTTATTAATTTGAACTTCATTCTGTAAATTATTAAGCAAATAAGCAGGTTTTAAGCGATCGATTGTGACATAGGTATGTCTACCACACAAGTCGATCTTGAAGGTTTTCTTCCCTCGTTCCAGTACTTTATGCGGACCGGAGTAAGGCGATTCTAGCGATCTTTTAATAGGCCCTTTGCGAAGAAAAACATGCTCAGCTGTGTCTAAGCCCTTAGGAACATAGAAAGTTTTATTGGAATGCCAATGCGCCGGCTCTGGTGCAAGGTTTTTAATGTAGCTACGTAAGCGTGAAACAAAGTCAGTGAAGTCTGTGATAGTAGTAGCTTTAGAAGAGAAAAACTCGCCAGGAAGTCGTAATTGTTCTCCGTAAACCAGCTCAGCTGCAGAGGATTTAATATCATCTTTCCACACACTGCGTATACCAAGTAAAACAAGTGGAAGTACCTCTGACCATTGATTATTTTTGTGACACATGATAGCTGCCTTCAACTGACGATGAAAACGTTCCACCATACCGTTACTTGCTGGATGGTAGGCTGTAGTTGGGCGATGCACTGCGCCTAGCAGAGCAGCGATGTTGTGAAACAGGTGGGACTCAAACTGCCTGCCTCTGTCTGTCGTAATCTTCTCAGGGCAGCCAAAGCGTGCAACCCAGCCGGAGATGAAAGCTCGGGCACACGTTTCTGCCGAGATGTCTGGTAAAGGAATTGCCTCAGGCCAACGTGTAAAGCGATCGATGATCGTGAGACAATATCTGAAACCAGAAGAATAAGGTAACGGGCCCACGATGTCCATGTGGACGTGGGAAAAACGTTGAGTTGGGCTTGAAAAAGGAGTTAAAGGAGAGGAAGTATGGCGGAAGACTTTATTACGTTGGCATTCTGTGCATGAATTTGCCATGCGGCGACAATCTCTTTTCATTCCAGGCCAAACAAATCTTTGGGAAATCAATTTAATGCTTGCCCTGGCTCCAGGATGACTAAATCCATGAAAATAATTAAAAACTTGCTCTCGTAAATTCTTAGTTATAAAAGGTCTCGAGTTTGCCATTGATACGTCACAATAAATGTAACTTGAAGAATTTGGTAAATTTACTTTTTCTAATTTAAGTGAAGTTTCTTTCTTTAAAAGTTCTTGCAGTTCAGTATCTGTAACCTGAGTTCGTGCAAGCTCTTCAAAATTAATTACATCTGCGATCTCATTTATTCTAGACAGTGCGTCGGCTACCACATTATCTGTACCGGCCACGTACCTGATATCAGTAGTGAATTGAGATATAAAATCTAAATAGCGAAACTGACGAGGTGAGCATTTATCTCGATTTGAATTAAAAACATATGTAAGTGGTTTATGATCTGTATAAACGGCAAAAACTCTTGCTTCTAGCATATGACGAAAATATCGAATAGCATCATAAATAGCTAAAAGCTCTCGATCATATGGGCTATACTTAACTTGACATGGCTTAAGTTTACGTGAGAAGAAAGCTAAAGGTTGCCAGGTGTCATTCACACGTTGTTGTAAAACAGCCCCAATCGCATTGTCTGATGCATCCGTATGAATTGCGATATCACAATCAGTTCTAGGATGTGCTAGCGTGGTCGCTTTAGAAAGAGCCAACTTACATGCGTTAAAAGATTCCATTTCAACTGGGCTCATCTCAATAGCTTGTTTGCTTTTCTTTTTGGGTCCGGCAAGAGCTAAACTGAGTGGAGCTTGGATAGATGATGCGCCTGGGATAAAACGTCTATAAAAGTTAAACATACCCAGAAAACGACGGAGTTCTTGAATATTCTTCGGAACTGGAAAGTCCATCACTGCTTGTACTTTCTCTTGCACCGGACATATTCCAGTTGATGAAACCTTATGACCCAAAAAAGTTATATTAGATACACCAAACTCACACTTAGCGGAATTTATTAAGATGCCAAAATCTGATAGTCTCTGGAACAATTGATGCAGGTGATCCAGGTGCTCATCATAGTTCTGAGAAAATACTAAAATGTCATCTAAGTATCCATAACAAAAATGAAATCCTTTGAGCATTTCGTCAATAAAACGCTGAAATGTTTGCGCTGCATTTCGAAGACCAAATGTCATATATGAAAATTCAAATAATCCAAACGGTGTAGTAATAGCAGTCTTCGGTATATCGTCTTTAAAAACCGGTATCTGATTGTACGCTCTTACTAAATCGATTTTTGAAAATATAGTGCTACCTGCTATCAAATGAGTAAAGTCTTGGATATGCCTGATTGGATAGCAGTCGGGCAACGTTCTCGCGTTCAAAGCTCTGTAGTCACCACAAGGTCTCCAGCTGTTATCCTTCTTGGGAGCTAAATGAAGAGGAGAAGACCATGGACTATCTGACCTGCGTGCTATTCCAGCTTGTAGCATATCTTCAAACTCCTTCTGTGCAACCTTCAATCGATCAGGAGGAAGTCTACGAGGTCGAGATGAAACTGGCGGACCTGGTGTTGTCCGAATATGATGCACGGTATTATGCTTTGGCTCCTTATAAGTACCTGCTGGGCGCGTTATATCTGGATACCGACGTAAGATTTGATGGTAAATAGAATCTCCAGAAATTACCTTGATAGAAGTCACGTCACTTTCAGATGCCTTTTCAATTGATGTTGAAACTGCGAGTGATGTCAATCCGTCAATAAGGCGTTGCTGACGACAATCTACTAACAGATTATAAAAAGAAAGAAAATCAACACCAATTATCGGTTTAGAAATGTCGGCAACTACAAATCTCCATTTAAAATCACGTCGGGGTCACCAATGTGGAGGAAGGGAGGCTGAATCACGTCGGCGTCACCAATGTGGAGGAAGGGAGGTGTGCTCTTCCTCCAAGCTAAAGGGAGGATCCTCGACCAGTCGAACCACTGACTGGCCGGCCCTAAGGCCCCAGTGGTTGATGTCGAGATGTTGTATATATACTTAGCGCGCACAGAAACTTTGATAGCGCGATTCAGGAATGGACGTATTTGTATTGATTCTTGTAGCGGATCATAGGTGTCGCTACAGGGTTAATTCGTTTCCGCTATTCTGTTGAAAAAAACATTACGTAACAGTGTTTATATTTTAGAAAATTCTACATAATAATTCCTACTCAAACTCAATAAAATCTCTAGACTTATTCTCAAAATTATAATATTTTGAATCGTCATTTTTTTTTAAACCGGAATGTTAGTAGGTACATCTATACTAGAGATGGGCCGAATGTGGTTAGAACCGAATACGAAGTTCGGCCGAACATTCGGTAAAAATTCAAAATTCTACAAAATTCTAAAGAAAGAATTAATCTTTTTTTGTGGTAATTGATAAATAAAAATATTTTTCAGTTCCAAAAATATTAATAATTCCAATTTTTTTTATAAAAATTGAATAATTGACTTTTTGTATGTTATAGATGTGTGTTAATTTTTTTTTCGTTCCCCTTTATAATAATATAATATTAATTTTAGAAGAAACGAATGAGTATTTTCAGTATAACAGCATCATTTCTTTTCATCAATGACTAGAAGAAAATATTTTAGTGTCAAATACTGCTATATTTACTATGTACCAATGTCTTATGACCAAAATCTTTGATTTTATAACATGTTTTTGAATCTAAATTTTATGTATGTAACACAGTATATTTAGTAGATCAAAGGGGAGTTTTTTTAAGTTTTTGGATGTGATGAAACTGAATCCGAATTGAAAAATTTAGACGACAATATAACAAAATCGTTAGTTTTCTATATTTTCTATATTTATTAAAGGAACAGTCAACAATACATAAATGACTATTTAAGATAGATTTGAATAGTCTATCTCTCGTATTTACACGAACAATATAATATACATAATAATATGTAAGTTCCCTATTATTCCTCTATATAAAATCGATCGATCAAATTAATGTGTCGATATAATAATAATATGATATACTAATTGATATATTATATACTAATAATAATATTATAAAGAGGAAAGATTTGAATTTTTGTATGTTATGAATAAACTCAAAAACTACTGAACCGATTTTAAAAATTCTTTCACCAATAGAAAGCTACATTATCAGCGAGTAACACATTATGCTATTTTGTGTATAGTACATCTACATTGCACCCGTATGAAGCCGGGGCGCGTTGCTAGTATATTATATAACAGATATGATTTAAGAGATGCCTTATTAAATTTAGTTAATAAGGAAAATCTTGTAGAAGTTTGTGCCTGCTGAGATATTAACAGTCGGGTTTACCGCTAAGAATGATCTAATTACTGATTAGGTGTGATGTGAATGACGGAAAACCCAGTTATGACGCCGTACTCCGTAGTTATAATGATGCAAGTTTGATTATTATATTCGTAAGACATTTGGGAAAATCGTCCCTTTTCATTTCAATTAAATTTTGCAGACAAATTGACTTAATATTTATATATATAATAATATGTAATAGCTTTGTATTTTTTAATTACAATCTAACAATATTTAACCCTATACTTTTCTTATTAAGAGTGTATGCATGCATCGTAAATAAAAATGAATATATGTATATATTTTGTATATCTATTGAAGATCGGTGATGTGACCTTAAGTCATGACCACGGAGGAGCGTGGTTCTGCTAAAACCTACCACAATATCCAGGAATATTAAAAAAAAAACAATAAGATAATTAAAACCTAACGTAAACCAATTTTCAATAATTGCGCCATCCTGCCCGCCTAGCATGAACATCACGAATTCACGATATACATATCTCGCGGACGAGTGAAGACAAACTAACATGTAAGATATCTCGATATATAATTATATCTCGACATTGACAATTTTGATAGAAAAGATATCTCGATTAAAATTCGAGTTTTAAGTGTAATTGTCTTGTTAGACCCGAAAGAAATAAAGGGATAGTCGATTAAAACACGAGAAAACGGTCGACAAAATTTTGTCGCGGTTGTCATGCTAGGCAGGCTGATAAGACTTATAGTGAGAAGGGAGGCTGAGTAGTGACGTTAGTGAACTAGTATACCTATCATAAATGTACTAGCCTTGTGTGTTAGTTTCATATTTAGTAAAAAAAATAAGTTAGTTTTCATGTAAGATAACATCTATATATTTTATTTAGTTTTATAAACGTCTTTGCTAAATAAATGTCTTGTTATTCTTTCATCTTTTTCTGTCAGGTGCAGAAAAATGCGGCGTCAATGAACTGCTAGAGACTTGTCCGTCAGACTGCGCATACGACTACTGTCCGAAGAGCGAATCACATGATCGGACACCTTGTCCGAAGCCCAAGGAGTGTCCTCCGCCTGCATGCAAATGTGCCTTTAACTACCGTCGGGAAAATGGAACTTGTATACCTACCTATGATTGCCGTAAGTTTCAGGTGATATTATCATCTCGTATGAGCAGTTACCGCTTATATTATTTTTATTTCATGTTAGGTATCGACAGATGAGCATGAGGTTAATTTGATGGTAGATATCCCAGATACTTGCCACAGAACATCAGCATTCGGAAATCCATAGACTGAACAAAACGCATAATATGCACTTCACGTTTTTGCGTCTATGAATGGTAGTTCGTTACCCAGTGGAAATTTCGATATTCCTTCCACACGATTAATGCCTGAAGTGATCAGACGTGAGGAAGACTAACTTATAGCACATTATAAACATTTCGTCGTGGGATTCGAACCCGCTATCCATCGGAGAGCAAGAAATGTTAGATTTTAGGGATAAAAGGAGACACGATTATATAATACGAAGTTTATATATTTTCAACAAGATATGGGTTCTACCAAACGCGCCAATGAGCCCGTCAAAAATTGCTCCCCTCCCTCTTTAATTAAGAGTTAATCTATAGCCTAATAAAAATAAATTGGTGTCCAAAACTAATATATATAATATAATATCTTATATAATTCCAGCCAATTGAGAAAACGCGTTTTTTATGACGCTGAGTAAAGCAAATTCCCAAGTCGCATGAGAGAGACACATTTCTTGGTCTGTTTCAATGGTCATTTTATTTTATAGCCAAAGGTGACCCTTGCCCTGATCTTCTGCACCCTGTCTAATCAGAATATTGTTTTATGTTGTTTCCGCGGGATTCGAGCCGGTACTACGGTACCGGTAATTAAACACAAATTATAGTAAATAGGAAGGTATGACACCCAGTGACAATTTACGTTAAGAGTAATTTATGTTTTTGAAACTAAGCTCCGAATGTTAGTTATGAATCGGTGGTGGTATATTATTCCAACTTTTTGTCGCTGAGTACCGGAAGCTATCCCTAATTGATGCTCTATTATATATTGGTATAACTAAGCCTTTATTACACAGCAATCTAGTATGATTCACACCGCTACTCCACTCCAATTTACTATAGGTATACTATTTTGTTTTCCAGCTCCGTTTATTTGTGACCGACCCAACGAGTACTTTGACCCCTGTCCTCCCTCCTGTCCAGCCCAGAACTGCGATTCCGCCACTCCGACTGGGGAATGTCCGTTCTTTTTTCTGATCGTGCTCACCTGTTCCCCGAGCTGTCGATGTGTGAATAATCACTGGAGAAAAGATGGCGTGTGTGTACCTTATGAGGAATGCTGTAAGTATAGCCCCCTATTCCTCGAGCTGTCGATGTGTGCGTGATCATAGGAAGAAGGCTGGCGTGTGTGTGTGCCTTATAAATGCTGTAATTAAGCATTTCTGTTCCTCGAGCTGTCGATGTGTGTGTGATCATAGGAGGAAGGCAGACGTGTTTGTGTGTCCCATGAGGAATGCTGTAATTAAGCCTTTCTGTTCCTCGAGCTGTCGATGTGTGCGTGGTCACTAAAGGAAAGATGGCGTGTGTGTGCCACATGAGGAATGCTGTAAGTGATAGTGTACACCTAGTTTAGAGTAGTATAGTCCTCGAAAAGCCCTGAAGGCTGAAGGAGGGTTTCATGTATTTAGAATAAAAACGAAGGCGAAGAAACGAAGATCTAACAGAATTATAGAATTGCCTTCGACTAGGACATATCCTAGATGCTCATTTGCATTTCAGAAAATAATTTATTCAAGTTATTCAGTCTCGTAGGAATCTATTCTAATAACGTATTCTGCACACATTCTGGCTAAGGTGTAGGGTTTGTAGTGAACTTAAGAGTTTAAAACGAGTATTCACGCAGAACACTATACGCTGTGATGAAAGAGAGTGTTAGGTTATGACGTGTAGAGCTAGGAGCTGGGCTCTCCATAAGATCTGATAACGTTTTTACAGTGCAAGTAATATGTACCTAATAGTATTGGTGTTACTTTACATGAAAATGATTTTGATGGGATTATTTATCTGGTAAAAGCGACTACGCCTAGCCTTTCTGCTAGCTTTTAAAGCCATAATAGAACAGATGTAATTATATTTCTGATTCACTAATCCTTTTTTTAACTTAGAATTAGATAAGTGTTTAACCGCTGTTTCACCTGGTCTTTCAAACTTGGGCTATGATGGAGCATATTTACACTTTAAAGTTATATACAGGAGATTAATCATTTCATAATTATTTTTGTTTCAGTGAAATGAAGCAGACCAACACAACTTGTTTTTCAAATTGCATCGCATCTCAAAAAGGTTCCTAACTAATGTAACTGATGTTGAACAATTAAATAAATAAATATATTCTACCTATAGCAATAATAAAATAATGCCTTGAAGAAACCCTGGTTTTTGTGAGAAAATATGGAGACTAGTAATAAATTATTAACTATGAGTATTATTAATATTGTTTTTTATTTACGCGAGTATCTCAGATATAAATTAGGAAATAACTTTTACCGTATGTATTAAAATGCGATTTAAGTACTATTTATCCCGAAGTTTCGAATTCTTTACGGCAAAGTGGTCAAGGGCAGACTCATAGGTGAAAACTTATTAAGTTATAAGTTATTTTATTTAAAGATGAGTATTGATATTATTGATAATATAACATTAATATTATTATACTAGCGACCCGCCCCGGATGCACGGGTCTAGACTTTTTGACAAAAAAAGCAGGGGTTGTATGTATTTTAATGCCACATTATAAAAAAATAAAAACAAAAAATTTCGTCCAAAAAAAAAAAAATTAGGGGTGGCCGATTCTCAGACCTACTGAATACGCATATAAAATTTGGTAAAAATCGGTCAAGCCGTTTCGGAGGAGTATGGCAACGAAAACTGTGACACGAGAATTTTATATATTAAGAAGACAAGAAATTTCGACCAAAAATTAAAAAAAAATTTTGAAGGGTGAACAACCCATATCACTTAGGGGTATGAAAAATATATAGTAGCCGATTCTCAGACCTACTGAATACGCATATAAAATTTGGTAAAAATCGGTAAAGCCGTTTCGGAGGAGTATGGGAACGAACATTGTGACACGAGAATTTTATATATTAGATTATATTGACACCAATACACACACAATTTGTATCGGTAAAAATAAGCAGGTGTTAGTAAGGTTACTTACATAGTTCAATAACTTATATTAATTACTCGTACTTAGTAATCAAAATTGGATCGTGGGTTGGGCCGGGTCGTGGTTTCGAATCCCACCGGAACGACATGTTTATAATTTTCTGTAAGCATGTTTTCCCCACGTCTAGTAACTTCGGGCATTGATCGTGTGGGAGGAATATCGAAATTTCGACGGGGTAACGAACCACCGTTCATAGATGGAAAAACCTTGAAGTGTATATTGCGCGTTTCGGTTTCAGTCAATGTATTTCCGAATACTCGAAGTAAACAGTAGGTCGACAGCGCATCATTGACTGATGTTCTGTGGCTGACGTATCACATACCATCAAGTGAACCTCATGCTCGTCAGTCGATATCTAACATAAAAAAATCTTCGGAGATTAGCGTGAACAGGCAGCAGATAGAAACGTTATCAGCCTATTTCTATATAGTATACTTCTCATCCCCACTTAATTACCCCCTCTTCATTTCTAGTAAAAAAATAAATTATAGAAACACTACTTAAAAATGACTCTTTCAACTAAAATTATTTGTAATTATAGTTATTTTCTATCTGAGAGGGCTTTCGCCCAGCTAAATGCACGGGTTAACTAGCTAGTTGTCAAAGCGGATGTCAAAATCTCCAAAAAATACAAAGTTCCGCAAAGTAAATAAGTGTATGATAATTAATCCTTAGGTAATAAATAAAATATAATATATAATTTTTATTAAGACACGAGCGCATTTATCGTTGGAGAGTCACGATGAATAGTCGTTGGGTTTTTGTCTTCGCTTTTTTCCTTATAACTTTTTGTTATGGACAGTGTGAGTGATTTATATGTTAATAATAGCTAAGCAGTAAAATACACGATCAAATTGGTTACATATTATAAATGATAAAATATTGGTTACCTTTGTGAAATCTAAATGTTTTTGAGCGGTATTTGCCTATTAGTAATTTAAACCTTAATAAAACATGAATGTCGATTAATATCCTTCTCCTCTTCGTTTCATTATATTCTTTAAAAAATAGATAAAATATTAATCAAAACATACCAAAATATGCCTCTTTCTACTTATCTATATTTTATGTTTTATTAGATTTTATTTCACTACATATTAGGTATAAAACAAAGTCCTCCGTCGCGTCTGTCTGTCTGTATGTCTTTTCGCGAAAAACTCAAAAACTATTGAACGGATTGTCACTCGAGTTTCACCAATAGATGAAGTGATTCATGAGGAAGGTTTAGATATAAAATTTGTCAAGGTCAAAAAATTGGTTGAAATATATTTACTTTTTCCGACACTTTCATATACCTATTAGTATATACATATATGAAAGTGTCGGAAAAAGTCAAGCCGCCGAGCTTTCATCGAAAACGCTGCCTAATCATGTAACATGAGCGGGTCGCTAGTCTATACATACATACATAATATAATAAAACTGTAGAGTTTGAATGTCTGTACATAAAAAAAAATTCTTAAAACCGAGTCAGGGGGATGTAAGAAGAGAAATAGAACAAATCCCGGTGCTTTTCAATTTTTTTGTCTGATTGTTTGTTTGTACGGGCTAATCTCCGAAACTGGTGGACCGATTAACATAAAATGCATGGTGGTACCTTATATTCCTGGTCAACATCTTAGATACTTTTTATTTAAATTAAAGAGTTCCCAACATATAGGCTTGGCTTCATCGAAATGAAAAGTTATCATCATTTATGGAGCGCGAACGAAGTCGCGGGCATCAGCTAGTTACTAATAAAATTGAAACATTCTTTGACCGCAACTTCGATAATCATTATTAATTTAAAAGAATTGCTCCTATGCCTGCATCATTGGCAGACTGTCTTGCAATATCCAAGCTGTTTAACTACTATAAGGTCAAACGTAAAATAAAAATAATAGTGTCTTTTCAAATGGCATGATAATGAGCAGATGTTGTGTGCTATTTAGTGCTACGTTCCGTGTTTTTTTATATGCATTTATATGCTTATATGCATTTATTAAATACCTATGTAATCTAGGCCAAATCTATACTCTATACTTATACTAATAATACTAATATACTAATTAGTAATAATATTAATAAGAAGAAAGATTTATATTTTTGGAATTTTGTATATTTGTATGTTATGAATAAACTCAAAAACTACTGGACCGATTTTAAAAATTCTTTCGCCAATAGAAAGCTACATTATCGACGAGTAACATAGGCGGGTGCAATGTAGATGTACTATACATAAAAAATGTGAAGCCGGGGCGCATTGTTGGTAAAATATAAAATTGTCTATAGCCAAGAAAAAGACGAGTAAGCAAGTCCAGTGCGGTGACTTCGAAACTCCCAAGGACAATCCACATGACTGCGTGTCCGACTGCTGTCCCATTGGGGACAATGCGTTGTGTCCTAACCCCTGTCCTTCAGGACCTTGCCGCTGTTCCTTGATGAGCAGACGAGCTCTTAACGGATCTTGTATCTCCACTAGAGATTGCCGTGAGTAACTTCGTGTATTTTCAAAAAAAAGCTAGTGTTTATTTATTGAGCAATCATAGTGCTAAAAGAGATTTTAGTCAAATATTTATTACACGAGATAATATAATTTTACTTAATAAATATTAAATTATAAGATAATAATGTGATTTGGATTAATTTAATTTGACAGTTAATAAATGAAAAAATATACCTTGACACTTTGGCTGCTAAACCGTAAGGCGTAAGTATCAACGCGCTCTGAGCAGCGAAAGTGTTAAAATGTCTTTATAACTTAATACATATTATCAATTAATTTTCAACAGTTCTGTCGAAAAAGTTACATGAGTAAAGGATGAATACAATTTCAGTTTATATATAGTTTTTAATGTTGAATTTCACTTATTTTCCATTCTTCCACCTCATTTCTCCCTCTCTGCATCTGTCTTTCCGAATTCTCCAACCGCAACTTCTAGACAGACCGCATCACCACTAAGTATCACTTGTGATCAACTCAAACAAATGTTTATCTATACTAATATTATGGAAAAGGAAAGATTTGTTTCTTTGTATGTTTGTTTGTTTGTTACGATTTAAATCAAAAACTACTGGACCAATTTTAAAAATTATTTTACCAATAAATAGCTACATTATCAGCGAGTAACATAGACTAATATATATATATATATTTTGTTCATCTATAATCCCTGTGAAACCGTGGCGTGTTAGTTGTCTAAGCAATAAACATAAAAACAAACCTATTACAGCTCCCTACCCCTGTGGTGTCAACGAGGTGTACGAAGCTTGTCCGGTTTGCTCGGAGATGTGTTCGAACGCGTCTCCAGACGGCCGTCGGTGTAGGTCGAGGTTCCGTATAGGAATAACCTTAATCTGCAAGCCGAAGTGTCGCTGCATCAATAATCACTGGAGAGATGATAACAACTTCTGCGTCCCCTACTGGCAATGCCGTAAGTTCTAACAGACAGGGTATTTGGTCATTGGTGAACACACCAATGTTGTCCCATTACAATCGGTTCACCCGTTCCAGAGTTTAGCTCTTGACAAACAGAAAAACAGACAAAATTTAAAATCAATACTAGAAAATGCATATATTTAAATAAAATACTGTATACTGGATTAAAACGCGATTTATTATTAATAAATGGTCTCCCCGTGACCACGGTTGCTGAATGATAAATAATTTAAACAATATAAATAATAAATCACGTTTTAATCCGGTATACAGTATTTTATTTAAATGTGTGATACTCGCGTTAATAAAAGACAATCTTAATAAAAAAAATATTAGAACGATATGATGACAAAACTAACATTTATTTAGTTTAGTTATGTACATAGACATACATTCAAAAATATATGACACTATTTAAAGAAGCGTGGCGTTGTTATATTTTAACTTAACATTTATTTTAATTTGAAATTTTCATCATGTGCTCGCTTTTGTACCAACAGCAAACCTAAACAAAATCAATTTATTTATTTTTCAGCCCAATTTCTAGAAGGAAGCTAGTAAATAACACTGTCGTTAAGTTATACATACACAACGTATAATAAATACTGTATAACAAAATTAAGAGTTTTATTTTTTATTCCCAATTTAAACCTATTTTTCATTCTACATATCATGCGTAAGTTTTACGTAATTAATAGGCCGACAACACCTCATTGATTGATAGTCTGTGGCCTGGACATAATCACACTCGTCTTTCGACATCTATAGTACATATGATAAAAGAGAAAAATCATAATTTCTTTAAAATTAAAACAAATATCAGAAATGGAGAGGGGACGATTAAAGAAGGGGAAGAGTTATCTTTATTTAAATAGCTCGTTTAATAGTTCAGCTTTATATGAAGCCCACGCGAACAAATCGTGGACACCATTTTAGTCTATACTCTATAATATCGTAACCTTTACTCTTTATAATATAGACTCTAAAGGTTACGATTTAACTCAAAAACTACTGAACCTATTTGAAAAAAAATTATTTCACCAATAGAAAGCTACAATATCAGCCAGTATCATAGTATTATGGTATTTGTTTAGTACATCTACACTGCACCCGTGTGAAGCCGGGGCGGATCGCTAGTCTAACATAATATAAAAGCTGTTTTGATGATTCAACGCTCGACATTTTTTTCGAAATCTGGCCGTAGTTCAAGTGTGATGTCATAATTACGCAGAAATACAGAGAGGTACATCACCTGCTCCCAAGGTCTAGCAGGAAAATATAATGTTATACAAGTTACGTATTCAGCGTATAAAAATGATTCTCCTGCTCTCTGTTTTTCTTTCTCCGGGAATCGATTATAAAATTAAGGAAGTAGTTCACTAATGAACCTGTATGTCATTTGATATACATTTATGTATGTATTTTGACTTTGGAGACCACTGGCCTAGCCTGGAAACAACAGAACATAGTTTCGTAGCATTGTAAAGTTTGCTCTGAAATAATCTTAAGGCGTTTATTTTTTTTGTTTTATAATCAAACAACTGAACTAATAACCAGTAGAGGATTTACCAGCAGGCTGAGTAGGCTTGAGCCTAGGGCGGCAGATTTTAGGGGTGGCAGACTTGGGAGTCTTATAGAAATCAAAAGGAATTCTGTAGAACGTTTTTATGATGTCATTCAACGAAATATCAAACTCGTATATCCTACAGCAAACTACCCAGTTCGCCGCCCTGAACCAGTAATCGGACACTATATAATATTATTTAATTTAAGAATTGACAATTATACACCGGGGGTTTACTTATTTTAATAGCCTACACCTTGGAAATGTTTAAATCCGCCACTGCTAATAACTGATGAAAAAAATTGTATTAAGAAGTATAACTGTAGAATAGTGGACCAATAAATAATTAAAATTGAGGGCATCTCAAAATATAAATCTATCTTTCAATTTACGTATGTCCATGAAAATGTCACCAACCAAAATAAATTGTTTTAAGTGTATCAGCCTTATCAAAGTTACGGGACAGAGGTCCCGTAAGCTAGAGAGCTAAAGGGGCCTCGGCTGGAATCTTAATGCAGTAATTAATCTTTTATAAGTTACTCATTAAAAACAAAATCTATCGTCTCAAATGAATGGTCTTTGATTCATGAGCAACGTACCTTTGGCACATTTTATTATTGGTAATATACCAGTATATCCCATATTACTATATCAATTATTATTTTTTGTCACATATCGACAGACGAGCATGAGGTTCACTTTATGGTAGGCGATACCTCAGCCACAGAACATAAGTCAATGATGCGCTGTCGACCTAATTTTTACTTCGAGCATTCGGAAAATCTATAGACTGAAAACGAAACGCGCAATATGCACTTCACGGTTTTTCCATCTATCATTCCGAATATGCTTTGTGAAAGGTATTAAGATGACTTTTTATTGTTTATCAATACTACCGTTATTTCCTATGTTTCCTTGATGCACGGCTATCTACCGTCTCCGCTTGAAAATTTATATTACTATTTGTTTTCACTTTCACTTTAAGTGTGAAGTGAAAACAAATAACTTCAAATATCAACTAATAAGCTCGATATTTAACCAAAATAATATGTGATATGACTGAGAAGAGATATTTCTTACCTCGCTTTTTGATCGATATCGAAATATCAATAGGGTTAAATAAAAGTGGCAATGAAACAGTTTAAAATTTTGATATCAAATTTTACTCTTATGATATCAATTATTCATATATTATACTGGTCCATATATTATTCAACCCCCACAGCTAACCTGGGGTTTATAAAATACGTCATATTTAAAGGAAAATACCGGGGAAGAACAATATTTCGGTAGGAAATAAAATATTATAGAGGCCTCGTTATATTACGCAAAATGTTTATAGTCATATTTATAACAAATCAGATTGTCAATCTTCTCAGAACGGGTTTTATCGTGGGAGCAAAATGTACTCGCTCAGTGTATTTTATTGTTTAATTTTCCTCTACTTCGTTCGGTCGCTAGATGCTGGTATGTAGGTTTATTTTTACTATTAAATTAAAAAAAGATATGTATTTTATTTACTTATTTATTGACACGTATCATGGGTGGCATTATAGTTTCCCAATTCGCTCACCGTAAGCCGTAGCATTAAGTTATAAGAAGTTTAATACTTAAATCTAACATATAGATAATATAAACGACATTAAATTCATAAGGAAAATAAAATCTAAACAATTATTTAAAATAAAAAAAAATAGTAAAAAGCAAAAAACGTATAGGTATTAGGTACATATTACTCGTATATGCGTTAAATCAGTTTGGTTATTGTATAAATGTAGATTGGAATTTTCGATAATACGCGCAGGCGCATATATTATGCATATGCAGATGCGGCGGTGGTGTCTTTTGCCATTATTGTATTACCACCTGACCGTTTGCCTCCTAACTTTCATGTTTATTAAGTAGTATTTCTGTATGATTTTTTATTGATTACTTTTTTCATAGTTCATTATATTTATTCTTTGGATAATAAACTGTACATAATTGTACGTAATTGCCGTCTTCTTATAATGTCCGCTTGCTATTAATTGTTTACTTTCAAAAACAGTTGAATATAGGTAAGTATAAGGAAGTCCTTACTCGAATGCAATTAACATTTTGTAAGGTTTCCATATCAACATTCTCTTATTTTCTAGTATTCTGTTGATAACGAGTGATAACCCGGATACATAATATTATATTATATCCGAGAAACAATAAGGAAATCAATAGTCAAAACACTAAGCCACGTTTGTAATAAATAAAAACAACAAAATCTAAACAACTCATGCATTTTATTATTATTTTGTTGAATATACAATTATTTTTTGTGCGTTTCGTTAGAAGCGTTTTTTAAATTATTTTACTACTTACATGAAATATTTTAAATTAATTTATTCTATTTTAGATTAGAATTGAATTGTATACCTACACTATAGCGGTTTCGATGGATGTTTCACTAATCATTTATCTGTACAGGCTTATATTTAGGCTTCTCTGCTCTACCTACTCTTGTTTCCCTCAGCACTTTCTGAATCACAGTATTATTATATGGAGCTCATCTATACTAATATTATAAATAGGAAAGATTTGTATTTTTGTATGTTATGAATAAACTCAAAAACTACTGGACCGATTTAAAAAATTATTTCATCAATAGGAAACTACATTATAAGCGAGTAATTTTTGTATATAGAACATCTACATTGCACCCGTGTGAAGCCGGGGGGTTGCTAGTATAGATATAAAGTAAATAAAATACTTCTTAATTTTTAGATCCAATGAAGTGTGTCCGACGAAATGAGATTCTCGATTGTGTGTACACATGTCCTCCTGAGAAGACATGTAGAAATCGAGAGATTAAGTTTAATTGCTTGCATAATATAGAACCTTGCAGACCAAAGTGCGTTTGCAAGCAAGGTTTCTACAGGAATTCCAATGGCGAATGTGTACCTGAAGAAATATGTGGTAAGATGTGAATACAATTGTTATACAGCAAATAATGATAACATAGGCATCTGAGAGTTGTAGGGAGTCTGATCTAACTTATCTATTTTGTTGATCTAAGATGCCGATTATACCATTACGGCGAAGACCGTAAGCAGTGCCGGTCTTAGGGGGGCGCTGGATGGGGCGACGGCCCAGGGCGCCAAATTGGTGGTGGGGTCTGAGATCTGTCTCCTGCCTCCCGTAATGCATACCCTCAATATGCTATGCCTTTCGCCCTGTGCTCTATGCATATCGTAACCTGGCTACTCTGTCGATTGAAAATGAAACAGCTGGAACAAAAAAAATCTAATTTAATCCGTGTATAAAAAAAAATAGGAGAAAATTAACATTCTATATTGATTTTGTAAAGTGGGCGCCACAATATTCTTGCCCGGGGCGTCAGTGGCCCTAACACTGGCACTGACCGTAAGGGTAACTTGGTAGGTCTAGTCGAGTCGACCGCGACGGGGCGAAGTTTTAACGGCAAATTTTATTTGATTTAAAACGTATTAAATCGGTTGTTTTACATCTATAGGCCAAAACGACTTCCAGAAAATATTTGTATCGTCAATCTGTCAAACCTAATAGGTACTGATAAATCGACACCACCAGTGAATACTACGCTAACTTTAAAAAGTATATTTTACGCCAGAGGATTTCGAAGAAAAATTGTGATAATTTAAATTATTTAAGAAAATTTAAAAAGTAATCACAATTTTTCTTTAAACTGCATTTGGCGTAAATATACTTTTTCATTAGCGTAGTGTTAATTGCTGCCTAAATACACTCTGTATATAATAAATAAATAATTCATATCGCTAGGTGATTAGGGTATCGCATCCCTATCCAGAATTTTTTTTACAATAATTTGATTTGGTCTCATTTTCTTTATTAGAACTTGAACATGCGAAACCGGGTTGGCAGCTAGTATGATATTTTTTAAAGGCAGACAGCTGACTATCACTGTATAAGTTAAAATGAAATAATGGCTATAAAATGTCACATACTTATCTAAAAATATAATAATTTTGTTTTACAGCAAAGTGTCCCGGTAAAAACGAATTCTTTTCCTGCTGGTCTGAATGCGACAATGTTTGTTCTACGTTACATGAACAGAATCAAACCAACTGCCCTATAGTCAACATCCAGTGCAATAAAAAATGTTATTGCGATGAGGGGTTTGCAAGAGATGAGGATGGAATTTGTATTCCAATAGAAAATTGTCCTACTGGTTAGTAATTAGTAGGTATCTTCCTACATAAAAATGTACAAATATGTTAAGGTTTATTTTGATCTACATGATTTTTTGCATAGAGCTGAATATCAGGACCAGGGGAAGAGTAAGCGTCAACTACACTTATTTCATCGCGCCATGCCATGTGTTGGAAGTTGAAACTCAATTATTATTGAAAATTTAGTGTGTAATATAATATACACACCGGCACAATTAGCGGAACAGAAAAAAAAGTGAGACTATGAGATAATAACGCATATATTTGACGAAAATGTAATTAGACACAAAATAACAAATTGCTTAACATCTTTTAACAACGACTTTGAAAAGTCTTCGTTATTTTTTATTGAAAAATAAAGAAATTTGAAATAAGTGAAATTTTTAGATGATTATGAACCATCACAAAAAATAAAAAAAAAGTAAGCATTAAATGATTTAACAATAAAATTAAAGCAAAATTAATAACGAGTGTTTCCCCCTCTTGCTCTGATTACGGTTTCCATTCGTCTGGGCATGCTACAGATTATGTTATCGATGATTTCTTGAGGCAACCGCTCCCACTCCTCAAGTAATGCGTTTCCAAGTTCATTCAGATTGTTGGGGGGTGGCATTCTGGATTTAACCCTTATTTTTAGCAATTCCCAGACATGCTCTATCGGATTCATATCGGGGGAATTTGCTGGCCACTGTCATCGAGGCGAGATGACATTTTTTTACAACTTGGAGTTCGTAGGAATACGCGATTAACGGCTGTACAAGCTCGAAATGAACTGGAAGACGTTCGAGGAGTACGAGTAAGTGAGCGTACAGTTCGCAGGAGATTTGAAGAAGTTGGTTTAGGGTCGTATATACCTGCCAAAGGCCCAAAACTTGAGAGACGTCACCGCGTAAACCGATTAAGCTATGCGCGAGAACATCGTCATTGGGATTTAAACGAATGGCAACAGGTTCTCTTTACTGATGAGTGCAGAGTTCTTTTAAAACAGATCGATGGGAGACAGCGAATATGGAGACGCAAAGGAGAACGCCACATACAGTCTAATTTTGAACACACAGTGGCTTATGGTGGCGGCTCGATTATGCTTTGGGGAGGGATATGTTTGGGAGCTCGCACGGAGTTAGTGATAGTCAGAGGAGGGACCATGACAGCAGATCGATACATCAGAGACATTTTAGAAGAACATGTTGTACCATTTGCCCCATTTATTGGTGACGACTTTATTCTAATGCAAGATAATGCTCGTGCTCATAGTGCACAATCGGTACAGGCATATCTGAGCCACGTAGGTATACCGGTGATGCAGTGGCCAGCAAATTCCCCCGATATGAATCCGATAGAGCAGGGGTCGGCAACCTTTTGCTATAGCAGGGCCACATATGTTGCCAGAGTATCAGTGCGGGCCGCACTTATTTTTATATTTATATGTTCGGGTATGTATTTTTAATATTTGAAATAAAACGCATATATATTAATACAATCATGTCTATTTTAATTGAATTACTATACTAACATAAAAGTAAGAACTAGTGAGATTTTTGCGGCTGCATTTGACTTGCAAGTTTTTTAACGTCTGCTTTCATTTTAGTAGTAGACACGCGTAGAATCGCGTCCAAATGTTCATCCGTTAACCGCGAACAATTCTTATTTTTGCGGTAGTTGAGAATTGAAAAAGTCTGCTCACACAAATATGTACTACCAAACATAGTTATTATCTGCTGAGCAAACTTTTTCAATTCTTTGAAGTTTTCAGAACTCAAACCTCCGTAGAACAGTATCAAGTCAGTGCTTTCCTTAAATGCCGTTTTAAGTGTGCTATTACTTTGCAAATCTATTATGTTCATTTGCAAATTGCTTGGTACCTCACTAATATCAATTGCAAAAGGGTTTTGGAATATTTCCAGGTTAAGGGAGCTCTTTTTAAAGTCGGTGAATCGATTTACAAACTCAGTTTGTAGTTGTGTTAACACGTTTCTCATTGTAATATTTTGCCACACAAAATTATCTCCAGCTTCTTCCACGGCTTTCTTGCAATTAGGAAAATGGTCAAGCTTTTTTTCATCAATATGCTCGATAAACAGTTTCAGTTTCATCTCAAATGACTTAACATCTGAATACATATCGCAAATCAATTTATTTTTTCCCTGCAAGCGTTTGTTGAGCTGATTCAGTTCCTTAGTCAAATCAGTCAAAAAACCAAGATCGATAATCCACTGTTTGTTAGTAAGCTCTTCGACTGGCTTTCCTTTCATCTCCATGAAGTTGCCAATTTCTTTCCTCAAATCAAAAAACCGTTCCAAAACGGCACCTCGACTGAGCCACCTCACTTCACAGTAGTAAACCACGTCACCATGATCAGCTTCCAGATCTTCCAAAAACTTTTGGAACTGACGGTGTGTCAGCCCATTTCTTCTTATAAAATTAACAGTGGATGTTACAGTATCCATTATTTCTTTCCAGGATATAACCTTGGAGCACAATGCCTCTTGATGGACAATACAGTGAAAAATCAATGGCACAGTAGATCCAGAATCTTTCACTTTGCTGATGATTCTCCCAACAACACCTTTGTTTTGACCGCTCATGTTCTTGCCTCCATCGGTAGTGACACTTGTTAACTTTTCCCAGCTTAACTGCAATGAATCCAGAGCTTGTTCCACATGGTGAAATAAATCTTCTCCCGTAGTTGTACCTTTCAAACTGCACATTTTCACAAGCTCTTCGTAAACAGTAAAGTTTTCGTCAATGCCGCGTACAAATATGAGTAGCTGTGCTGTATCCGACACGTCCGTACTTTCATCCATCGCTAAAGAGAAGACTGCGCCTTATCCCTGAGTTGTTCACACAAATTAGCACCCAAGTCTTCAGTACGTCGGGTGCAAGTTCTCGCAGAGAGACTAAGACTTTCAAACATTTTTTTTTGCTCTGGGCATATTTCTTCTGCGATAGCTAAGACACACTCTTTTACTAATTCACTATCGGTAAACGGACGTCCACTTTTTGCTAGAATCTCTGCTACCCTGTAACTGGCACGAACATTCGATTCGCTGTTGTCTGCCACAACCTTAAATATGTTTTGTTGATTTTGTAATGACGATTTCAAAGTGGAAATTTTCCTTTGTCGTATTTCTCCTTCAAGACAGTCAAATTTAGCTTTGTGCTCAGTGTCGTAATGTCGCTTCAGGTTATATTCCTTTACTACAGAAATACTCTTTTGACAAATCAAGCATAACGGTTTTCCTTTAAACTCGATAAAAAAGTATAATTCTGTCCATAATTTGTTAAAAACTCTTTTTTCTTCTTCTATCTTCCTTTTTCTTGAAGCCATGTTTATATAAATATTCTGTAACAATAATGAAAAAAATTAAATTCGTTGTAAAATTATATGTTCCAGTTAGCACCTACAAATTCAACTCCACATTCAAAAAATAATTAAAACATGACATACTCGTAACTGACTTCATGTCATGTAACTACTATCCACGTCCTTATAACATTTACCCATCAATCTGAAGGTTCACATAAACAATCAGTAAATAAAATAATACAAATTGCTCGCGAGTGCATACAACATACTTACCTCATACGTCGTGCGTGAGAAGCTATCATCGAAGGGAAGAAAGGTGAAACGAAACGCGTAGCCAGCAACCAGATGAGACGTGAGTTTCCGGCGAATTTCCACAACCGAATGAGGCGATAGCTGCGCGCGGCTGTGATTTTAACTAAAGTCGGTCGCTTTGAATTTTTTCGCCGCCGCACACCTGCGTCTAATCAAAGACTGCCGCCGCCTATTGTCTCAAAGGAGCCGCCCGCCACCGACGGCCAGGTGCAGCGTATAAACGCAAAAAAAATAGCCAAGAATTGAATAAGTACAGCAAATATTTATTTTCGGTAGAAACAATACATAACATAACAGTTCTTAAAAAATGAAATAGGTACATTTTTATCACCCCGCGTGGGAGCGAGCTTTCAAGAATACTCTCATGGCCCAGCAGCATGGCCGTATAAATTCTAGTGATTCTAGTAATATGGCCTATTGCTTTGGTATTTTTTTCTTAAGGACCTAAGGCTTGCGGGCCGCAACGAGATAGAGCACGGGCCGCATGCGGCCCGCGGGCCGCCGGTTGCCGACCCCTGCGATAGAGTATGTCTGGGACTTGCCAAAAAGAAGGGTTAAATCCAGAATGCCACCCCCCAACAATCTGAATGAACTTGGAAACGCATTACTTGAGGAGTGGGAGCGGTTGCCTCAAGAAATCATCGATAACATAATCTGTAGCATGCCCAGACGAATGGAAACCGTAATCAGAGCAAGAGGGGGAAACACTCGTTATTAATTTTGCTTTAATTTTATTGTTAAATCATTTAATGCTTACTTTTTTTTTATTTTTTGTGATGGTTCATAATCATCTAAAAATTTCACTTATTTCAAATTTCTTTATTTTTCAATAAAAAATAACGAAGACTTTTCAAAGTCGTTGTTAAAAGATGTTAAGCAATTTGTTATTTTGTGTCTAATTACATTTTCGTCAAATATATGCGTTATTATCTCATAGTCTCACTTTTTTTTCTGTTCCGCTAATTGTGCCGGTGTGTATATAATAGAATCAATATTCTTGATTTATATTTGTAAAAGGCTGCGTGAAAAAAAACCGGGATAAAAAGCAGTATACAAGCAATATACCTTATTGTAGCTTAAGTATACCTACAATGTGTGCTTCAAATCTATATGAAGATGTAAAGAACTTTTATCTTTCACCGATTACTGAATATAAACACCTAAATTTTTCGACATCAGCCATTGCGGCGAAATGGCCAGTCAATTATTGATTAGACTGGTTAAAGATCTTCCGTAAAACACCGAGTAAAAACACACGTTCCTTAAAATTCCAAAATAATATGTTCTCTCGTCGAGTATAAATTTGATTACTTGACCGCCTCCGTGGCTCAGTGGTAAGCGCGATGCGTTTAGAACCGGAGGCCCTGGGTTCGAATCCCGAGGAAACAAGAATTAAAAAAAAATCAGTCGGGCAGGGCACAGAAGGCTGATCACCTACTTGCCTGTAAATAATAATTATCAGTGAAACAGATACAGAAATGGGTCGCCCCATGCCTTAGTAGGGGACTCGGGATTTAACTTTTTTGTCTTACTTTACCTCTATCTAAAACATTATATTGTGTTCATGATTCTAAAAAAATTATAGTCACATTTTTTTTACAGAGCCAAAAGTATGTGCAGACAACGAAGTTTATACCCATTGTAAGAAATCATGTCCTCCGGAAACTTGCTTGTCAATTATCGCTAAATTCAAATGTGACCCTTATGAGGAATGCACGCCAGGCTGTGTTTGTAAACCTAACTTCTTGAGAAAATCCGCTGATGCTTCTTGCACTCCTGTGAGGGAATGTCCTGAACTCAGAAACTCACCCGATTTTAACTAAAGTGAAGATTCAGCGGAGACGATTTTTGAATGTAATCTTGATAGTTACATTAAAAAATCTTGTCTTAACTTGTTTGTAACAAATTATTGAAAATTAACTTTAAGATCTAGCATTAAGATAATTTAAAAAATAAGAAGGAAATATAAAATATTTAAAGTTATTTGTGAATGTATTTAATTATTAAATTATCAATGACCTGATGTGTTGTAAATAATACTTCATTATATAATAATTAATAAAATATTCATTTATTAATATTTTTATTTACTTGATAAAATGAAACAATTTATTAAGAAAATAATTTAATTTAATATCATTTCATACTCATTCAACAAATATTAACAACTTAATCTACTCAACCATTTTTAAATGATAATATCTTTTATCATCTTCACTTATTGAATTAGGTGCACCCGACAAGGGATCTTTTCCATCATGTGACTTTGGAAATGCAATGACATCCCTTATAGATTCTGTGTGGCAAGCAATTGAAACCAATCTATCTATACCTAAAGCTATACCGCCATGGGGTGGACAACCACTCCGTAAAGCATCCAAGAAATGCATCAATTTATGAGAATCTATGTTCAAGATCCTCAATATTTTCTCTTGTAATTCGGCTTTGTGTATTCTAATAGAACCTCCTCCCACTTCATTGCCATTTAAAACTAAATCATATGCAAGTGATCTCATTTTAGATGGGTCTGTATCTAATAAATGCAAGTCTTCCGGATGTGGAGAAGTGAATGGATGGTGACATGTTTCTAAACCGTTTTCTCCTTTCGTAAATAAAGGAAAGTCTATCACCCATAACGGTTTCATTGTGTCTTCTATAAATAACAGCTCTTTAGACTTTAATAATGGTGCTAGCAATTGTCGAACATCTCCTAAACATAAACATACATTTTCCTCTTCTCCCAGTGCTAGAATATAGCTATTTTCTTCACCAAGTGAATGTTTTATACTGTTTGTAATATCTGTTCCAAATTCTTTCACTAAACTTTCTTCAAAAACAATTTTCACCTTGTATTTCTTTCGAAGCTCACCTATTTTTTCCTTGTATTTTGCTGTCAATTTGCCTAATTTATTAGAATATGGTAAGGCAAATACATAACCATCTTGATTTCTGAACAGATTAGAAACATTTTTCAATTTTAATTTGTAAGTTAAGTCTGGTTTGTCACTGCCATAAGTTTGTAAAACTTCCTGATACGACATTCTCTGAAATGGGGGTTTAGGTAACTCTTTTATGAACGTTTCAAATAATAAGTTCTCAATCATTGATAAAACTCCATCTAGAGATGTGAAAGACAATTCAATATCAAGTTGTGTGAATTCTGGCTGTCTGTCAGGTCTTGTGGCTTCATCTCTATAACATCTTGCAACCTGAAAGTATCTGTCGATACCACCAGACATTAACATTTGCTTAAACTGCTGTGGGCTTTGTACCAAGGAATAAAATAGACCAGAATGATGTGTAGGAACAATAAATTCCCTTGCACCCCCAGGAGTTCTACAGAACAATGTTGGTGTTTCAACTTCACAAAAATTATGCTTTTCAACTAGAAACCGTCGCATATTATGCAACATTTGTGATCTCTTTCTCAAATTGTACTGCATTTCTGGAAACCGTAAATCTATGTATCGATATTGAAGTCTTAACTGTTCCTTAGGTTTCTGATATTCTCGTAAATTAAAAGGCAGTTTATCAACATGGTTCAATATCTCTAATTCCTCAATAGATACTTCAACATCACCAGTTTTCATATCATGATTAATCATGTTCTTAGGCCGTGAAATCACTGTTCCATTTACCTTAACAATAGTTTCAAGTGGAATTTCAGATAACTTAACAGTTGAATCACTTATAACACACTGTACGAGTCCGTATGAATCTCTGAGTAGAAGGAACTTTGACAAACGTACAAACTGTACCCATCCACAAAGGGTAACCTTTTCTCCAACATGATGAGATCGTAATTCACCGCAAGTATGCGATCTATAAGTGAAGGAGCTGGTTTCTTGTGGTTTATCAATTATACTTTGTTTTGTTTCGGGCCTACCGCTACATACAAACCTAAGATATGTTTGTTTATGTGCGAAATAGTTATATTTTATTACATTAACGAAGGGTCTCCTACATAGTAAACTAACATTTGTCTTTGTTGATAATGAAGTTTTCAATATTGGTACGATACGTCTTTGCCACATTATTCATGTGTGAACATTCACAATTCTTTCGTTCGACGATCGTAACAGAAAAAATATAAATATAAAAAACTACAGTTCCCGAAAAACGCACGATTATTAATATTTAAATAATAAATAGGTAGGTAGAGGTACTACAACTTTGAAGTTTCTTGACAATTGTAGTGTCAAATAGCTGTCCAATTGTCCATGTCATCTGTCATAGATAATTGCTTAGCAGTAACCGGAAACCCATAAAATGATTTTATCACCATAATATGTACAGGTTGAGTTATAACTCATAAATGGCCATATTTTTAGTATAAAAAGCCATTTAAAAACAATAAAAATAATCCCGAAAATATCCTTCCATTAGTATAGGTATACCTTAATAATTGAGTTTCGAGAACTCAAAAAAAACTGAAGACGGCATTGGCAGTCTGTGGTTGCGAAAATTGAAACTGGAAAAGTAAAGCGCGGCAAAAGAAAAATATTGATTTGGCAGCATAGATATTCGATATATACAACTGATTTTTTTATATCAATACTAGCGACCCGCCCCGGCTTCGCACGGGTCTATATTTTTTGACAAAAAAAGCAGGGGTTGTATGTATTTTTTAATGCCACATTTTAAAAAAATAAAAAATTTCGTCCAAAAATTAAAAATAAAAATTTAAGGGAGAACAACCCTTATCACTTAGGGGGAAGAAATATAGATGTTGTCCGATTCTCAGTCCTACTGAATACGCATATAAAATTTGGTAAGAATCGATCGAGCCGTTTCGGAGGAGTATGGCAACGAAAACTGTGACACGACACGAGAATTTTATATATTAGATTTGGCAATAGCGCTTATTGAAAAACTGAATAACATAATTTTAATATTATGTTATCCAGTTCTTATTCTAATTTTGGGCCTAACCTAATCAATATTTTAAAAAAATGCCTAGCGCGGCAATTTTTCCTACCTATCTTTCATTCGCTCGACTATTTTCCATACATTGTCGCAACGACACGATATACATATCGTTACGACAATGTATGTAGTATGTACCTATGTACTATTTTCAATTTAAAATATATTTCATTTTAATATTGCGCTGATGCGCTCGCGGAACCACAGAACACAAAAAAGGAATTCCGTTGCCTTTTCTTTTATTTTTAATGTAATATGGTCCAGGGTCCTGTTTATGACGCTGATTGACGATCTTACACCAATGAAAAATACAGCCGACGATTTTCTTAATTGAAAAGTATGAAAATTCTGCTGCATAAATTTCATTTCATAAGATATAAATTCCCTACAGTGCCTCGTGTATACTTATAGTCAATCCAGGGGCTATTTTTCTAATTTATATTAAATCCTCTTTTAGAAAGGTACCTTACATTTCGACATCACATTTTTTTTATTTATAAAAAATGAAATTTTAGTGATTTCTTTGAGGCACTTTTGTTTTTATACCCCTCATATTTTGTCCTATGCTTTCTTTTAAGAAGTTAGCCCAAATACACCATATTGTATTCACACCTCAAGATAAATTTCAGATAAAATTAACTTTCATGGTCTATAAGAGTTAAATTCAAGAAAAACATTACCTCTCTCGATTATTAATATCAATACATCTCTAGTTTTAAATTTATACAGTTAATCACATATATTTTTCATTCACAAGAATAAGTGAAACAGCTACACAAGATAAAAAGGGTTACAAAATTAAACAACATAGGTATTGATATATTGTAAGTTTATTGTCCAAAAAGAGTCATTGCATTCTCTCCGAATATACTACGGTATAAGCATAAGGAAGCAAGTATGAAAGGCCACTTTACCAATGTAAATAATGCCTTATAAAATTTCCATGTTACTTTATGTCAATTCTTATCCACATTCTAGTCAAACAAAGGTTATGAAACAAAAATCGTTAAAAAGTAGTCAAATGAACTTAACAAGTAATTGTCACAACGAAAGAATACTAAACTATAAAAAAATCAACAAGCTGCATTATGTCTATGGTAACAATAACACAATATTTATTATTGCATTGAATCATTTAGACATCACAACTTTCTAAAGGAAATAAGACTTTATTAGCACAGTAATAAAGTCGATATTTCAAATGATTGTTAAACTAATTCTAATGTCCTATGATTGGAATTAAGAGAGCTATTTTATTATGTATTTTTTAACCTATTAATCTTCTTGTTCCAGTACAAGGTTCAACTTGCAAAAACAAAAGCTTAACCAAATTCCTTTTTTTACAAAATTAAACTAATAAAAAATGTATTGAAAATTCTGTGAATGCCACAGTAAAACTCTTAACTTATCTCAAATAGCTCATATAATTCCGATCACTACTTATATTTAGTTTACCACATAGTCGGTATTGTAACTGGGATGGCTGGAGGGGGTCTGGCATAAAGATGAGGGTTCATGTAGTTGTAGGGTACACCAAGGCATGGCTGTGGTAGCGCTGTTGTCACCATGGGCTGGTACATCTGTGGGGCCTGTGTTGATCTTTGGATGAGGTCTATTCGAAGAATCTGAAATTAAATTTAAACAAGGTAATTGAAAACTCGCAAAAGCGTGTTTAGTTTATTTTTCGATCCTCCCCACTACAAAACAACATGTTTATGATCAAGTTGTCATCTCACTTGAAATGTTCCAAAAAAAAAAAAAATTACTCAGTATCAGTTGTTCAAGACCTTCGCAGACGAGACTTGTCCCCATGGGACAAAAATCCCTGAATTGTACGGTCATCTGAGATTAGCGTAATCGTAAAAAAGAAAGCGTGTTGTAATTTACATGAAATTGAAAAAGAAAAGGCATCGTATCGACGTACATACGTAAGTCCCCATCAAGCGCTCAATGCAGACTAAAGTGCGTTGCGTTGTTCCTAGTAGGTAATGTTAGTTCTATTTTTTTACTTTTTGTATGGGGCACTTTTAATCCTTTGTGTGTGTTATTCACAATTTTTAAGAGATCTATCTACATATTATGAGAGATGATTACCTTTAAGTTGTTAAGCGCTAAAGCAGCAGCCTCCGATTGTGCTTGTTGGACAGAGAAGCAGGCTTGGGTGACAAAAGGCCCCAAACTTCTCGGTGGATTGAGCAATGGTTGTCCAACATGTGGTAACTCCACTACACCAACCCACAGATCTTTACAGGCGGGGTCCACATACTTCTGGTACTTGTAAATTGGTTGTGCCCACATGTATCTGGAATATAATTTCAATTTTAAGACAAAAAAATAATTTATATTATTTTAAAACTACTGTAATAATTATCGAATGCAACATTATGAAATCTCACATCAGTCTAGTTATTTTGAATAATCAGTGCTCTGCTGAACTTTATAAGTTCTATTATATTAAACAGCAAACGTAATGGTTCAGCCTTCAATCACAAGAATTGTCAAAAATGTAGTAATAAAGCTATTTACAATATAGGTACCTAAATGAAGGTATCCAAAATAAATTTATGAAAAAAAAAACTTCTTACCTACTGCACATAGAGTCAAGCTTAGCTGGAGCCGATATGTAGTTGTCTTGAGGGTACGGTGTGTGTTCTATTGGTGAGCAACAAGGGGAATCAGGAGCACAGCCCGAACCAATACCTTCATCTTTCGGGCTGCTTGCATATTCCTTTTTCTCCAGGTGCTGCTTATAAAGCATTAGAGTATGAGACAAGCCCAGATTAGTATTAAACTTCGCATTGCCACGCCTGAGCTTCTGTATTTGGTACAGATCACGATCGACAGGCTTTGCCCATTGTATTTCTATTTTACTCCCCTCAACATCCGCATTTTGCAATTTAGCCATAGCCAGCTCCGCATGTTCGCGCTCATAGAAATGTACAAAAGCATAGTCGTATATTTTCTTTACTCTTTCGACTTTAGTTTTTATGACAGATTCGAAAAGGTTCGTTATAGTTTCAGGTGAAGTCCGAATTTCAAAATTACGAACGTATAAAACTTTCACCTGAAATAAATAACGAGGCTTTAAACTTATTGTTTACATGCGTATTGGCATCGGGTTTCCTAACGATTAAATATAATGGCGTGCGATAAACATTAGCTATTGTTTATATTAAGGTGAATTTAAAGACGTAGATATGAATAAGTTACTAATTTAAAAACTTACGTCAGGCTAGTAATAACTTCTAGAACTCTTAATATAATAATAACGAAAAGTAGGATTACGAGAGTTTAAATAGAAAATAGTATTCGCAAGCAAAGTATTAAAAACTGAACTTACAAGTTTCATCTGTTCGTCTTCCACCTCTGGCTGTGGTTCTGCCCAGTCCACCACGATATCCTTATCCCATAGCCGTACACATCCAGGCACCAGTGCTCGCCTAGCCATAGCTGCTGCACGATGAGATGTGAACTCCACGAAGGCGAATCCTCTATTTTTATGAGTTTCAAAACAGTTTCGGTAAAGGATCACATTTACGATTCCAGAGACGCGATTCGATAGCTCATTGTAAACCTCTTCCTTCGTTTTGTCCTTTGGGAGGTTTCCTATAAATAGGCGGCAGTTATCGACCGATTTGACCACACCAATCTGCTTCCGTGGCTGTATCTCGTAATGGTTTAACTCTCGAACAGCGGCAGCCGCTTCAGCTTTTGTGGCGTAGGTGACGAATGCGTATCCTCGGTTAGAGCCGGAGAAATCCATCATCAGACGCAGTTCATAAATTTTTCCGACGCTGGAGAAGATAGGTACCAGTTCATCTTCGAATATATCTCGTGGCAGCTTGCCTATGAAGACTTCGCAGCCCTTGGGAGGTGGTGGTCCAACCCAATCTGGCGGAGGGCCGAATTTCCTCTGGCCGTTGTGCTGGACTATAGGATATCCAGTATTTTGTATGACCCCCAATAATCTCCGAGCGGTATCACCACTATTATGGCCTTGCATGGTCGATGGTAAAATAAAGTTTCTCGATAACTCAAGTCGAACTAGCGGCTAAACGAAAAAGAGCGATGCGACAAAGTGCCGCCTTCCTTTTAAAGCCTTTGTATTTCGCCGACAGTGAAATCGGCGGTTGTGACGTAGTAAGTTTTTCAAAAATTGTTATCATTTAGCAACTTTTATATTTTTTTTTCTATTTTTACATAAATTAATTATAGTTATCGTTACTTGAATTATATATCTCGTTTTTATCAAAGAGAATAATAATTAATTTTAAACGAGTCTTGTGAAGTAGAAAGTTAATTGATTTAACCATTGATTACTAAATTTAAAAATTATCATAGATTGCAAAGCTTATTGGAAATCAAATTCGAATTTGTTTTAAAATTAAGAAAAATACTAAATAAATATTTAAGTAATCGTAAGAAATTTATTTTTATAATTAAATAGAAAAGTACTACATTTCATAAATCCCGCAAATTTTCAATAGATGTCGCTTTTGCCAAAATTCTAATTAGATTTCTAGAAATGGCATAAATGGCACCAATATATATTCTGAATACATGACTCGTGATCTTATTATAAATAAATAGTTTAAAGTAAAATCAACTTCAAACAAGCATTAAGGTTTTCCATACAAAAAGTCATGATTATTAATAATTATTAACGAAGTCAGTTTAGAATTTCGATACTCAATATTTGTGCAACTATTTACTTCCCGGGAGTTCTTTACGCGGAGTTAATAAAATAATGTTATTTTATACAGAAATCATGCATATAACAACGTGAAAGATTTCTTAATAAATATTCTCCCGGAAAGTAAATAGTTGCACAAATATTTAGTATCGAAACTCTAAACTGACTTCGTTAATAATCATGACTTTTTGTATGGAAAACGAACCACCTTAAGCTTCGATATACAAATCGATTGGAGAGCTGATGAGCACGACTAACGCCTCTTTCTCATTCCATAATGTCATTTTCAAATAATCATAATATATCCGCAGGCTTTGCCTCTAAAATATTGTCTGATAACTAGTTTTTTAATATATTCGTCATAAAATGTATATAAATTTATTACCAAAAATAAAAACAAAACATGTTTTAAAATATATTTTATCATCACAGTTATAATATACAGACAAGAATAACCTGTATAGAGACACAATCCTTAACCTAATCGCAAAATAATAATAGTTTATATACACAAAATAAATTCTGAAATTGTATACACGTCATAAAAATTCTACAGAATGTTCCGTAATCACCAATTTCGTAGTAAAATTATACAGAATGTTCCGTTATCACCATGTCGTAGTAAATTTCTACAGAATGCTCCTTAATAAAATTTAAAAAAACTGATAATCTTTTTAATAGTGACGATAATTTTCGTTTTCGATATATTTTTTAAGGAAACCTGTTTGTTGGATACTTAAATCATTGTAAGGGATTAGAACATTCTGTTTACAAATTGCGAGGTTCAGCAAGCCCAAGAAGATAGAAAGTGTACAATATGTAACTATTTTGATTTTATAAGAGATTCAACTTAAATTACAACCTTTTAATGAAGAGTCGAAAACGAACCGTAATTCCAGGAAATAAGGTTTATTTTAACATAAAAAACTTGTTTTGATACTGATACTGATAATCTTACTGCTAAAGACGAGCATAATAATGGTATAAGAAATACATCCACAGTTTTAGTGAAGATGAGATTCTGGTACATGAAATAGTTGTAAATATAATATTAATACAGTGTGACATCTTTATTTATACCCGATCATTATAAGAACAATAGACACGTAAAAACTTTTTAATCATTAAAACAATATCAACCTTACAGTAAATCATGAACATTGTGACATTAACATTATTTTAATATTATACAAACGAAATACAATAGTGTCCAAATTTTATTTATTTTAATCTCAATTGCACAAAAAAAATTGTATACAAAAGGCAAACTTTATGCCTAAAGACATTTTCTGCCAGATAACCTTTGCTTTGTTGAGGTGTGTAGGCAGTGCAATAGAAAATAAAATGAATATAAATTTAAAATTATTTTTTTTACATCAAAATTTAAAGCATATTTAACGCGTTTACAAAAAAAAAAATCAGTTTGGAAATTGGAATCTGCAATACTAAAGGTGTGATCTACACAAATAAGCTTAGAAATAAGCTAAAAATACTTATCTATCATCAAAATATCGTCAAAAACCGTATTAATACCTAGTCATACTGTTCAAGGACTGAATACCGGTTAATTTACTGTGGTACAATAAAGGTTTTTGATAATATTCTTTCGTTTTTATTCATATGTACAAACAAATTACTGTGGTAAGTTTAGTGTGTATTACTACTCTTTAAAACTAATATCAAGGTATCTCAGTCAGACACGTATTTTGGAAAATAAAAATTAACCAGTTTCAGTCCCTGATACTGTTACATACAACCAGTTATCGATGGCTATCAGCAAAAAAGTTCACACAAAATTTCATAATTTTACAGGAAAGTAAAGTTCAGAATAAACGAAAAAAATATATTATTGTTATATGAGCGACAAAAAGTTTGTCGTAGATTCATGAAACTTAGATCAAGTGACGAAGAAAAAAAAATATTTTTCCAAAAATCCTTTTTTGCTATAAGCCAACGTTACGTATACTTAACACTAAACATTACAATTCTAAAACAACGATTACATTCTTTTTAGGTTATATTTCAAGCAATAATTACTTTCCAACCGCTTTTATAGTTCTTTTGGCACTTTTATAATGTTAACTTTACATACTTCGGGATAATATTTGTAATACAGAAAAGCGTAAAATTGGCACATACTATATTTCAACACTGGAATATTGTAATTTAAAAAAATAATAATAAAAAAAATAGAGATTTATTCCTTTGAGCGTTAATAGCGTGAATGATAATAAAATTATTTCAATTATCTAGCTATAAAATTCCTATTACTTGACAAAAGCCACATATTTCGCCCAAGCCATAAAATAATAAAATTACAAAATAGTTTTGACTTACATATCCCCTTATTCATAAACGTATTATAAGCTTGATATAGTTAAAATATGTTTTGTTTCATTCGTTCTGTAGTCTTTTTATATTCGACTAGCAACGCGCCCCGGCTTTACACGGGTGCAGTGTAGATGTACTTACACAAAAAATAGTAACTCGCTGATAATGTAGCTTTCTATTGGTGTATGGAAGGTGGCTGAATCACGTCGGCATCACCAATGTGGAGAAAGGGAGGTGTGGTCTTCCTCCAACCTAAAGGGAGGATCCTCGACCAGTCGAACCACTGACTGGCCGGCCCTAAGGCCCCAGTGGTTGATGTCGAGATGTTGTATATATACTTAGCGCGCACAGAAACTTTGATAGCGCGATTCAGGAATAGACGTCTTTTGTATTGATTCTTGTAGCGGATTATAGATGTCGCTACAGGTGAAAGAATTTTTAAAATCGGTCCAGTAGTTTTTGAGTTTATTCATAACATACAAACATACAAAAATCCAAAAATACAAACCTTTCCTCTTTATAATATTAGTATAGATTAGTATAGATAGAGAGAGACATAACATATTTTAACTATATCAAGGTTATAATACGTTTATGAATAAGGCCGATAGTCTTGATACTAAAAAAAATAATAACACTAAAGTCCGGTCGCGGAACAGGAAGAATTTCGTACAATGACCTCTTTGCCTACTGACATGTGGTCACAACACATGTGGTCACAAACATTTTTCTATTAAGTGCGGTTTAGATGAAATATTTGAAGGAGAAAAAAAATTACTAGCTTAATAAATAAATTATTTATTTTGATTTAAGTATGAAAACAGTTATAATAATCGAGTTATATTTACTTAGTACATAGAAATCAAAAAAAATAAAATTCAAAAATCAGAATCCGATTTCTCTGTATCGGAGTAACTACTTTCCGACGACGAAAAACAAACTTTACGTTCGCAGGTAAAAGGTTTAAAATCCCTGAGGACGGCGGTCATTGCATCTGTGCGAGCGTGACGCATTATTTTGACGCGGGAGTGACAGATACAGGTAGTAACAGGTTAATGTACGAAATTCTTCCTGTTCCGCGACCGGACTTTAGTTGAAGTCATTTTCTAAACATGATTTATGACTATAGATTGCATTGTAATTTTTGCCTAAGATTCTATTTAGTGTTATATGCCTACACTGAATTGAAAATGAAAACCTCGTAGTTCATACCATAGAGTATAGTCGACAGCCAAATCGAAGGTCCAAAACTTATTATAGTACAAGGCCTGAACACAATATCAAAATATGAATCTAATATTTCAAAATACGATCAGGGGCTCTAACATTATGGTCCGTGGCCTACAATTACATTTCAGAACAATGTTCTGTGGCCTACAATAACATTTCAGTATTATAGTCTGTGGCCTACAAGTACATTTCAGAATAATGGTCTGTGGCCTACAATTTCATTTAGAAATTATATTCCGTGGTCTATAATAGCATTTCAGTATTATGGTCTGTGGCCTACAATTACATTTCCAAATTATTTTCCGTGGCCTATAATAACATTTCAGTATTATGGTCCGAGGCCTACAATTACATTTCAGATTATGGTCCGTGGCCTACAATTACATTTCAGATTATGGTCCGTGGCCTACAATTACATTTCCAAATTATGTTCCGTGGCCTACAATTACATTTCAGTATTACGGTCCGAGGCCTACAATTACATATCAGATTATGGTTTGTGGCCTACAAATACATTTCCAAATTATGTTCCGTGGCCTACAATTACATTTCAGATTATGGTCCGTGGCCTACAATTACATTTCCGAATTATGATCCAAGGCCTTATTTTCGTATCCTCTAGCAGTAGTGACGGAAGCCGCGTCTGTATCGAAGCTGGCATCGTTGTCGAACTCCACGACCCAGGGTTGCTTTTCCCCGGAACAAAAAAAGAAGTAGACGATCGCTCCGAGGAGGTAAATCGCGCTCGATATGAAGAATACTATGCGCCATTGTTCCGCCGTCTGTAAAACAACATGATACGATAGTTTAAGTAATTGACCGCTAGATGGCGTTAATATGAAAAATAGATAAGACGTTTATTTTATCTTTACCGGATTAAAACGCGATTCATTTTTTGTATAATTTATCCAGACTTAACGTGACCACGTTGACTGGAATTCGAAACGTCAGGATAAATAATAATTAATCGCGTTTTAATACGGTAAAAGTTAATTTATTTAAATGTGTTACACCCACAGTAATATTACCCAGTAACGGTACACAGTGCGCAAATCCACTCTTATAAAAAAGGGGGATAACTGTATCCACTCTACTATGTACATATACAGTTTATAAGCTATCAAAATTAATCAAATCAAATTATTATTTATTCGTTTTGGTAACACAATGTACACTTATAAACGTCAATAAGAAAAAAAATCGAGTGTATTCTGGGAGATTTTTCACTTATTTGGAATCTCTCGTCATGCTAGGCCTCTATTAAAAAAAAACGGTCAGCTGGTTTATAAAAAAACCCACAAAAGTACCTGATCGGTGACGATGGAGCCGGCGAGCGGCGGGCTCACGATGCCCGGCAGCGTGGCCACGGTGTTCGACAGGCCCATGAGCACGCTGGCGTGGGGCGGCGCTATGTCCAGGTGGTTCACGCTGGAATTATACGCATATCGCACTATGACAATCAAACCGTCACTAAACTATCGAATACTAGCAACGCGCCCCGGCTTCACATGGGTGCATTGTAGATGTACTATATACAAAACAGCCTATGTTACTCGCTGATAATGTAGCTTAAAATCGGTCCATTAGTTTTTGAGTTAATTGTAACAAACAAATAAACAAAAATATCGTTCTTTTTTATAATATTAATATTGATCGATTTTCAGATATCAACGCCATCTTGTAAGATTGTTCGTCTTCAAGACACAACTTCAAAAGGTCAACTTTATGCCGCTAGATAGCGCAAGTATCACTATGGCATTATTACGAACTCGTACAAGTTACGAGAACTTTAAACGGGACACATTTTTCGTTTAGTGTCAGTTTGGTTTTCAAGGTGCAATATGTTTTTTTAATCTAAGTTGTGTCCACCACAGTCAAATGTCTTACATATATCGAGGATATAGTGCTAAAACCCAACAAGTATGGAATTTTAATTTTTAAGTTATTCAGTTTCTAAAGTATGGGGACAAAATTATCTAAGATATACAAAGAATATCGCCATAACTATATATGGCTTTTTGAATTTAAGATATTTCTATTATTTTAGAAAAAAAAAGCAATATTCACTTTCAGATAAAGCTGTTTTGTTTTGATAATTTTTTTTTTACCTAAACCCGGACCAGGCGAAGCCTCCCAGTCCGACAGCTATGGTCAGACACACCACACAACCGACCACGTTCGTAGCATACGCCGCAGCCACCATGAATATTGTCTGGAAAGTACATATATTATACACCATTAATTATATTATATGAGTAGAAATATTAAGTCGAAACTCGGTAAGTCGAAAACCAATTTTTTTTGTTCCTTTTCTTTCAAGCTCTATAACCTCGAAATCTCAACCCTCTATAGGTCGAAATAATCAGTGAGTCCCTACAAGCCATTTCAGAACTCAGTGGTAAGCGCGATGCTAAACGGGGAAAATCACGGGGAAACAAGAAAAAAAAATCAGTCGGGCAGGGCACAGAAGGCTGATCACCTACTTGCCTGTAAAGAAAAATTATCAGTGAAACAGACACAGAAATGGGTCTGCCCCATGTCCCACTAGGGGACTCGGAAATTCACTTATAGCAAGGTCCATATGCGGCATTGTACTGAGGTGCTAGCACGAACAACTATCGAAAAATTATTCGTATCTTCGAATTGTAATTCGTATGAAATAATATTGTATTAACGCGTGTATCACACATTTAAATAAAATACTGTATACCGGATTAAAACGCGATTTATTATTTATATTGTTTAAATTATTTATCTCGACGTTTCGGATGTTTTCAGCAACCGTGGTCACGGGGCAGACTGAAAGGTGACAGCTGTCTGATTTGTTGGGATAAATAATTTAAGCACTATAAATAATAAATCGCTGTTTAATCCGGTATACAGTATTTTATTTAAATTCGTATGGAATTTCAAATGATTTCTCATACACCTGACAGTTTGACGATTCGAATACTTTCTCGACAGTGGTTTGCGCTAGGCCTGGATACACACCTGCGACAGAAACGCGCCGCAGTTGAACAGCTTCCGTATGTTGGTCCGCGACATTATGCGCATGCGCAGCAGCCAGTCCGCCATGTGGCCGGCCACCTGCAGCACGATCGCCATCGCCAGGTACGGCACGGCCGACAGCCAGCCCGTCTGGGAGGTCTCGAACTTGAACACGTCTGAAGTAAGAACATTTGGACGCTGTTAAGCAAAACAGTGTCAACCCACAAAATGATAAAAATGAAAATTTTCCAATCCTTATGAGCTGGAGTACATATTTCAAAAGAGATACATATTATTTATAATTTAAATCGTGTTAATAGCAAAAATATTGAAAAAACTAGCGGGCACGAAATCCTAAAATGTTTAAAATATTTAACAATAGTGCACTAAATATTATTACTTTGATTGCTACCAAGAAAAACGATATATGTTTAGTCTAATAATAATAATTACAAAAAAATATATTATTTGTGTTATTTTTTATAAGAAATTTAATAAAACCTAATTTAAACTTCAAACTCAATTTTCTCAAAATGGCAATCATGTGGGTTGACTCTGACGGTTCATTTTATCTATTCTAATTATAAAGAGGAAAGATTTGTATTTTTGTATGTAACGAATAAACTGAAAAACTACTGGACCGATTTTAAAAATTCTTTCACCAATAGAAAGCTACATTATCAGCGAGTAAAATAGGCTGTTTTGTATATAGTACATCTACAATGCACCCGTGCAAAGTTAGGGCGGATTGCTAGTTATAAATATAGTAAAAAACTAAAATTTATTGTTCGTTAAAAATACCCATATAATTTCATAATGTTCACTTCTAAGAGAAGAATAATATGAACATAAGTACTCAGTATTAACTTCGTTTGTCTGTGTCTGTTCGCAATAAACTCAAAAACGACTGAATGGATTTTCATGCGGTTTTCACCAACAGATAATAATGATTCACGATGAAGGTTTAGGTATTATAATTTCTCCAAGTTTTGACAATAGTGAAAATAATTGGTATACCTTGCATGAATGTAGGCAAAAATGTGAGTAGCGTATAGAAGCCCCAGTTTTCGCTGAAGTGCGCCATCACGATCGCCCACACCGGGCCCGACGTCAACATTGCCCGCCACGGGTGTCGAATCTTGGACCCTTCCACTGCTTGAGTGCCACGAGAATCCTGAAAACAGTTTGAAAAGATCTTAGACAGAAGCAGTGATGCCTAATCCTACAAAATGTTTCCCCTTCAAATCCACCTACAATCTTCAAATAACCCTAAATATCGATTAAAAACCCTTAGTTTTTGTCGTACACGCGGTTTGAGAGGTAAGTTCAAATATTAATTAAATAAAAATACATTCAAGTAGTATAAAATAGCTGTTGTATTTATGTGGGTGCATTTTACACATTTACATACATTAATTAATGACCTAATAATATTAATGATAAAAATCTCCCTAAATAAATGAACCCCCTTAACACTCCTTGGACATCTTGATTCTTACTAGGGGAAAATACCCCCAAGTTGGCATCACTGGACAGAAGAATATATTTCTTGATGTGATATTAATATACGGTCAGACACATATTATATTTCAGTTTCCCTGATCATTACTTATTTTAGACCTAGAGAATTTCTTGAATTATCTTTAAATTTAGTTTGGGGTGGCTGTATAGTTTTATATTTATTTAAATAAAATACTATACCGGATTAAAACGCAACTTATTATTTATATTATTTATCCCAACGTTTCGGATGCTTTTCAGCAACCACGGGCCAGACTGAAAGATGACAGCTGTCTGATTTGAAATATCACAAAGTTGCCATATTAACGCCATCTATCTTTTCCATAGAGCAACACGGGCCACCGGCGAACCGGAGGGGAGTAGCCATAGCGTTCGTTACCGATACCAAACAATCTGTCATTTTTTGCGGGGGGAAACCTGCGCTATGTGTGCGTACTCAAGTTCGCACACACAAGCAATCGTCTGTCACTACGAAACTCACACCGTGACAATTAAAAAATACACTAACAATTTCACACACACATTTAAACATTCCGTGTCATAACAGTATAATTAAATGGCGCAACTACACTGACAAGTCCTTTTAGCCGTAGTTGCAACAACTGTCGATACGCAGTATCGATAATTTCAAGAACTGGGTTTGGGAAATTAGTTTTATAAGTTCGACTTAATTTATTTATTTTAAAGATGGAGTTAATTTATTACGTAATACAAATGAACTTGTCGGGTAATGCGCACGTAGCAGGTCACGGAGAGTGGACCATGAGTTGGTACATAATAAAATCTTAGAAATAATTTGAAAAACGATAACGTAATTATATAAGCTATATAAATATATAAACACATATTATGTTAAAATCGGCAAGACGGGCTTTTGGGCTTGTATGGTAGTCCCGCCACTGAGTAAAAGTAAGGTTATGTTACAATCAATAACTGACATATATATCATAAATCTGTGATCAATGATATTTGTAGTTGTCAAATCGTAACAATTCCTAAATGACGACAATCGGAAAAGCACTCAGACTCAAAACGTAGAAAACACGAAACGAATTAGCACAGAGTAAACAACTGTCATGCGGCATGCCAACGACAGACTAAAATAAAAGATCGATTTTAATCGATAATCATGCATATTCATTTTCTTTAATTAATAATTTATATTTTATTTAATAACATAACTGTAATTATATGCAATATATTGTATTTAAAGTGCATTTAATTACTTTTGAGTTAATTACCTTGTCCAAAGGTTTAATTTGTGATTGTGTAATCGATTCAATTAATCGAGAATCTCAGGAAAACTATATTTCTCATAATATTTCTCCTCTCCCAGATTGAGAATTGAGTTGATTTTTTATATTATAAGATTAAAAATATGTAATTTTTTAGATCATATCGCATTTATTAAATTTGGGCCCACAATTTTCCATATCCTTTGGATTTTTAGGAAATAAAAAAAACATTATGGTTGAAGTTTACACTAAGTGATTTTAATAAATATGCTAACGCGCGTAAGTATTATATTATATTTTAACAATGTATATTATCACAATATAATATTTGAATCAGAAAATTTAATCTCAAAACTGTCTCTGTATAGAAGACTCCTTTGCCATTTTTTTTCGATAACTTAAAACAATCCGACAACAACACTATTGCTCGGTGACAGCGACTTCTCGGAAATAAACTCGGATCAGTCGCTCGACAGATCCGCGTATTGTATGAGCCCTCATACAATACGCGGATCAGTCGCTCGACAGATCCGCGTATTGTATGAGCCCTCATACAATACACGGATCTGTCGACTGTGTTGGTAAAAAAATCCGAAACAACACGACCGATAATATTGTAATATTTTAAGTTTTAAAGAAGTAAATAGTAATAATATGATTAAAAAATACCTACATATGAAAGGTAACGCTATCTTTTTGTAAATTTGACGTGGCAGATATTTTTTGGCAGCAAGAAACACAAACAATTCGGCATTTTTTTAGGAGGTCGATTCAGTCGCGCATCTGGATTTAGTCTAGTGAAAAGTGCGGCTACAACTAGTTTTATTGTACGCATAGGACCATTTGGACTTGTACTTTGACAGAGGGGAATGCCTGCGTATGGCTACTCCCCTCCGGTTCACCGGTGGCCCGTGTTGCTCTATGATCTTTTCTATATTATGACAATATTGACTAACAGTGTCTGATAGCGTAGGAGAGCAAGTCAGCTGTGCAGAATGATGAGAAATAAATATAGGGTATTTTTTACTTAAACAACGCCTTTCTTTTTAGAATATTATAATAATTCTAACAACAAAAGTCATATAAAAACAAAAATATATCAAAAAAAGGTTATCTAAAACAATGTTCTTTTGTTTTTTAATTTACCTGAATATATTTGAGTTCAGCGGCTGTGATGTGAGGGTCTTTCTCCGGAGACTCCTTGACTACCAGCCACCAGACAGTGGTCCACACCAAACCCATTATGCCTGAAATAAGGAATAATTAATGATTTCATCAGTCATCAGGTTTTTTGGAAAAGCTGGAAAAAAAAAGATATTGTTTCGTTCGACAGGGCAATCAAGACCAACTTGCCTGAAAAAAAAATTATCAATGAAACAGACACCTATAATATTTTGTATCTTATTCTGCTTATCACATACCCACCCACTACAATTAAAATTGTTTATTAGTTAAGTTTCTACCCAGAGGTTTGCCTGGTAGAGATCGCATTATGCGATAAGGCCGACCGTATATTGTACGTGGATTATTTTTTTATTTTTATTTGTGTAACCTAATTTTAAGCACTTTATGTATTCTGGTGTACAATAAATAATGTATCTATCTATCTATCTATCATTAGTGCCGAAATGACAAATACAAAATATCAATTTTTTCTCAATTGGGATAAAACTTTTAGTTTTTAGACCTCGGCGTTATCACCGCCACCCATAAGCCCCCGCAACATCACAAGTCGCGAGTGTGTTGCCAGCCCATGAGTCATGATACACCCTCTACTCACGTTGCGTTGCAGACCTCAACGTTATCACCGCCACCCATAAGCCCCCGCAACACATACACCCTCTACTCGCGACGCGTTTCCGACCTCCGCGTCATTGATTATTCCCCGCAAGCAAGTCGCTCGTGTGTTGCCGGCCCATTCCTCGGTGTACTCACCGAACACATAGAAGATCCCAGGCCAGCCCGTGTAGTGCGCCAGCAGCGAGCAGACGGGCATGGAGACCACGGTGCCCACGTAGCTGCCGCTGAACGCGAACGTGGCGAGGCGCGCTCGCTCGTCGGCCGGCGCCCAGCGCGACCACACCGCGTGGATGCACGGGTACGTCACGCCCTGGGACATAACAATATACATACATACATGCTAAAATATTTAGAGGTGTCAGTTTAACATTACGCTTATGGAGGGTAGAGAAAAGGAGGAATCTCTTAGTATATTAGAAGTGTCCATAAAGTTATGTGAAATTAAGGTGGCGCTGCTGTAAGCTGATGACTGCATTTGAAAGAAAGCGCCTAAAACTGTTAGAGTAGGACAGAATGAAACGAAGAAAGATATATATCCGGTCCGAAACGACTTTCAAAAATTTTGTTGTAAAGTAAAGTAATTTCTTATTGATTAAATATATAACAATAATTTTAGAATTCTTTTGAATAATGACGTTTTCAATTGCATACTCATTTACTTTATTTTTATAAACAACTTTATTCAGTAGAACTACTTCCGTACTTTACTATTTCCGTTTGGCATACTTCACTTCATTAAAGGTGATATCAGACGGTTCATTTTTTGTTCATTTTCACCTTTCATTCGGTACATTTCACTCGAAATGAAATGTCTGAACAAAAAATGAAACACGAGTGCCGAATGAATTCATTAGTGAACCGATCCAACAGTGTTGGATATTGGCATCCGGTATCTTTCATTCCCACTCCGAATGAACGAGAAATGAACGGTCTGAACACTGAGAGAACGTTCATTCGGATTCGGCCATTTTGTTTCGAGTCCTGTAGCCGACGGACATCACGTTGTCGACGAAGTTATATTTTTTTCTGTGTGTTATTATATTGTTTTCATGCGGCAAAATGGTGTTCAAGTGGAACGATCAAAATACATTACTTTTTTTGGAGAACTTTAAAAATTATCAATGCCTTTGGAACCACAAAATTGATGAATACAAAGACCGAACAATGCGGGCAAACTCTATAAAATCTCTAATCAGTGATTTAAACTTAGAGATTACTGAAGACGTCCACCGTCGACGTTTTCTTTGCTTCTTTTTTGTCAACTCTTTGATTAAATGATCACAAATTAAACGAATTCCAAGACGTACGACTTCATTCGATGACATATTTAAAAGAAAGAACAATGAATGTTCATTTCTGTATCATTTCGTCTAAGCCGTGTGAACATAGAATGAAAAAAAAATGAAACATTCACTCGAGTGAACAATCATTCGAGTGAACCGTCTGATATCACCTTAATAATCGCCAAATTCACATCGAACCATCAGCGCCTTTTTAAGTTTTTAGTTGGTTTTGGAACTATAATCTAACAGCTTATCATGGACACTTTTGAAAGTAAAGCTCCATATGAGATATTCCTCCTTTGATTTGACTCAACCATGTTTTGAGTTCCATAGGTTTCATGAGGCTCTTTTTTCAACTTCAGATATAATATTTTTAGCTTTCTTAAACCACTTTTACTTGAAGTCGAATCGCGAAATTTTTGTATTACATCCCTTTTTCAAGTGTTGTTTTCAGTCAGTTTCATTGTTTCTTAGACCTATAGATTCTGGTAATGAAATCCAATATAAATAAATATATATATAATAAAATACCCTATATCATTCGAGTTACCTCAAAGAGTCCCTCAACGACTCTGACAGCAACCAAGAGGGCGGTGCTTGTGTGCGCGAGCGGCGGGGTGAACAGAGTCATCAGTGAGGTTGCGCCTACGCCGATCGCGAACATTCTATAGCAGAGGACAATATTCGTCAGTATAAGTCTAGAAATTTGTAAGTATAACGGCCGAATTCTCGAACGCTAATCAACATTGAGGTGTACTTAAAAGTATCTCTAACTCTTTCATTACGAAGGTGAAATGAAAGACAGAAACATTTTAAGAAGCCCTCAAATTCCGCGGTTAGTCTAGTAAGTCGTAAGTATTAGTTCTAGGAATTTACACTAAGTAGTATTTCGCATATTTCTTGACATTCATATTCGCATTTGCAAAATTTATGTGAATATTTTTATACTTAAGATGATAATTAAATTTTTATGTCCGAATAAATACCTAAGATGATAATAATTTTCGAGAAAAATATATATATCTTATCATACCATAGAGCAACACGGGCCACCGGCGAACCGGAGGGGAGTAGCCATACGCAGGCGTTCCCCTCTGTCAAAGTACAAGTCCAAATGGTCCTATGCGTACAATAAAACTAGTTGTAGCCACACTTTTCACTAGACTAAATCCAGATGCGCGACTGAATCGACCTCCTAAAAAAATGCCGAATTGTTTGTGTTTCTTGTTGCCAAAAAATATCTGCCACGTCAAATTTACAAAAAGATAGCGTTATCTTTCATATGTAGGTATTTTTTAATCATATTATTACTATTTACTTCTTTAAAACTTAAAAAAATTACAATATTATCGGTCGTGTTGTTTCGGATTTTTTTACCAACACAGTCGCTCGACAGATCCGCGTATTGTATAAGCCCTCATACAATACACGGATCTGTCGAGCGACTGATCCGAGTTTATTTCCGAGAAGTCGCTGTCACCGAGCGATAGTGTTGTTGTCGGATTGTTTTAAGTTATCGAAAAAAAATGGCAAAGGAGTCTTCTATACAGATTTGAGATTAAATTTTCTGATTCAAATATTATATTGTGATAATATAGTTATATTGTTAAAATATAATATAATACGCGCGTTAGCACATTTATTAAAATCACTTAGTGTAAACTTCAACCATAATGTTTTTTTTATTTCCTAAAAATCCAAAGGATATGGAAAATTGTGTAACCCAAATTTAATAATTGCGATATGATCTAGAAAAATGACATATTTTTAATCTTATAATATAAAAAATCAGCTCAATTCTCAATCTGGGAGAGGAGAAATATGAGAAATATAGTTTTCCTGAGATTCTCGATTAATTGAATCGATTACACAATCACAAAAAAAAAACCTTTGGACAAGGTAATTAACTCAAAAGTAATTAAATGCACTTTAAATACAATATATTGCATATAATTACAGTTATGTTATTAAATAAAATATAAATTATTAATTAAAGAAAATTAATATACATAATTATCGATTTTTTATCGATTAAAATCGATCTTTTATTTTAGTCTGTCGTTGGTATGCCGCATGACAGTTGTTTACTCTGTGCTAATTCGTTTCGTGTTTTCTACGTTTTGAGTCTGAGTGCTTTCCCGATTGTCGTCATTTAGGAATTGTTACGATTTGACAACTACAAATATCATTGATCACAGATTTATGATATATATGTCAATTATTGATTGTAACATAACCTTACTTTTACTGTTTACTACTTAAAACTCTAATAACTCGGCTCTCAGATTGTCAAAACTAATAGAATTTTCAACGAAGGACTGTTAAGTCTCAATCTATTAATTCACACCAATTTCATATTGTTACATTGGGGGCCCAAAGTTGTTAGTAATCGTTTCCATCTCCGTTAAGGGATACATGGAATAAACATATTTTGTAATTATGAAGTATTTTTCAAATTATTTCTAAGATTTTATTATACCTATAACAACTCATGGTCCACTCTCCGTGACCTGCTACGTGCGCATTACCCGACAAGTTCATCTTTTATTATTGTAGTACGTAATAAATTAACTCCATCTTTAAAATAAATAAATTAATTCGAACTTATTAACCTAATTTCCCAAACCCAGTTCTTGAAATTATCGATACTGCGTATCGACAGTTGTTGCAACTACGGCTAAAAGGACTTGTCAGTGTAGTTGCGCCATTTAATTATACTGTTATGACACGGAATGTTTAAATGTGTGTGTGAAATTGTTAGTGTATTTTTTAATTGTCACGGTGTGAGTTTCGTAGTGACAGACGATTGCTCGTGTGTGCGAACTTGAGTACGCACACATAGCGCAGGTTTCCCTCCGCAAAAAATGACAGATTGTTTGGTATCGGTAACGAACGCTATGGCTACTCCCCTCCGGTTCGCCGGTGGCCCGTGTTGCTCTATGTATCATACTTATGAGAAGATCCATATTTCTATAGCATACGTATTTCTAAGAAGACATTCACATCTAAATTAATATTTTAATAGCTTCAATATACATATATATTATTCATACTATTTTTTGCAATACGTCTCATGCATATAATTCAAGGGCATTTTCTAATTAAATTATATTTTCGTACCAAAAGCTTATTTTATCAATTACTGTAATAATTACATGAGTTGATAAATAACTTTCTATAATTGAAATAATTTTTCAAATAGTTTTAGTAGATTAAGTAATTCGTCTCAATTTTCTAATAGTCGTGCAATAATTGCAGCATTACACCTATGAGAATGGGGATTGTTTTGTGTTTTAGTACAAGGAACGAACCTGTTACCTCCTATTTTAGCCGCCAGCCATCCTCCAGGCAGTTGAGTCACGATGTAGCCGTAAAAGAACGAACTGAGCACCAACCCCTTCGTCTGAGAGCTCCAGTCAAATTCTGGCACCTGGAAATTGAGGCAATAAAAATAAATATTTATATATATATACTTCTATAGTATGCTAATTACTAATATAATATTATTTTAATATTAATATTATAAAGAGGAAAGATTTGTATTTCTGAATTTTTGTATTTTTGTATGTTATGAATAAACTCAAAAACTACTGGACCGATTTTGTAAATTCTTTCACCAATAGAAAGCTACATTATACATGTTTTGTGTATAGTACATCTACATTTCACCCGTGTGAAGTCTGGGCGCGTTGCTAAATATTATATAATAATCGAACCCTAAATAAATGATTTACAGCCTCGGCCAGTTGACTGATGTTTATGTTAGATATCGACAGACGAGCATGGGGTTCACTTGATGGCAGCCACTGAACATCAGTCAACGACCTATTTTGTACTTCGAGCAATCGGAAATCCATAAACTGAGACCGAAACGCGCAATGTCTGGTTTTACCATCTAAGAACGGTGTTACGTCGGTCGGAATTTCGATATTCCTCCCCTGCGTTTAATGCCCGAAGGGAATAAACGTGGTGAAGACATGCTTATAGAAAATTATAAAGATGTCGTCCCGGCGGAATTCAAAACCGCGACCTAGGCGAAGATAGGTGTTCTACCAAACGCGCCAAGGATTTCGACGTCATGTTATCATATTCTTGAGCTACTCGAACATATTTTTGTTCTAGAGATAATTTTCCCCTACTCGGTTTTTCAAGTCTTCTATTTTTTTAAATATGGCCACTTACATAGACAATAGTTCCATTTTCGAGTACAGTTTCCACTGGCTCCGTCATAGCAACCACTGCGACGGACAGATTGACCCTCAAGGCGTAAACGTTGAAGAAGCCGAAGAAAGCCAGCAGCGCGACGACCAGCCTTCGCTTCCTCCAGAAACGCCACGATATTTCACTCTCGCCACCATATTCTCGGATTCTTTCTCTGAAATCGAGAAAGTTTTTTTTACAAGCAGACACTATACCCATACATTATATGAAGTGCATATTGCGCTTTACTGCTTCAGTCTATGGATTTCCGAATGCTCGAAGTAAAAATTAGGTCGATAGCTCATCATTGACTGATGTTCTGTGGCTGAGGTATCACCTACCATCAAGTGAACCTCATGCTCGTCTGTCGATATCTAACATAAAAAAAAAATTAAAACTGGCCGCAGTTTAGAAAAATGGTTCACTATCATATGTAGGATATATACTATATCAGGGGTTAAAGGTTGACTCATGCTAGATACTGACTTTTATATAAAAGGAAATTCCTCATAGAACAAGTTTGAGGTTTTTCTGTGAAATCGTGGGGCACTGATAGTAACTTAGGACATTTCAAAACAACCTTTCTCAGAGTTAAGCCTAAGTGCGATAGCCGTCCATTTTTTTGGGTGCACAAAGTTTCATACCGTTATCGCTGTAAGGGTTTCTTCAGCCTTGAAGGGAATTTCCGATACAAGTAACTTCACTTGTATCACGTGAGCGGACATCTTTAAAATTATCCTTACGGACTTAAATACAACCGTTCTCAGACTACGTGACATTTTATAATTCCCGTGGGCATTTCAGATTTATGACGACAAAGTTTCGGATTACATTGGGGAAATATATCAAGATGGCTCATAAATTTATTTAATTTTGAGAATATATTCCAGTTGCATAGTTACTGCGTATTAAGCAAATCTCACGATTAAATAGTTGATATTGGCAATGTATTATTAATATTGTAAAAATGATTACGTATTGTTAGAGCAAACCTATAGATTAAACAAGTAAATCTTATATTTTGCATTTGCTTTGTAAGAAGCAAGAACTATATGCCTTCTTGCTATAAGTAATTGTAAAATATTTTTCAACTGTCCTAGTATTTTCCTTGTTATAAATTATGTTCACAATATTTTATTAAACAATTTTTTCCTATTTATTAAACGATTGTTATGTGTTTTAGTTTCATTTTTATAATATTTGTGAACTTTTACATAAGTATTTATGCCTTAACCGCAGCTTCACTTGCAGGCAAATTGTGATCTAAAGTGTGCTATGAGTTTCTTCAGGGTCCGAGCTCTCTCCAAACAATTTATCAAAATCGGTTTTTCTAATAATGTTAGTAAACATTTGAAATAAATTATTAGGGCTATAACCACAATCTCTAAAAGCATTTTTTATGTTAGATATCGATGGACGAGCATGAGGTTCACTTGATGGTAGGTGACAGAACATCAGTCAATGATGCGCTGTCGACCTACTTTTTACTTCGAGCATTCGGAAATCCATAGACTGAAACCGAAACGCGCAAAGTCCACTTCACGGTTTTTCCATCTATGAACGGTGGTTCGTTACTCGGTCGGTTATTTCGATATTCCTCCCACCCGATCAATGCCCGACGTGCAGCTACCAGACGTGGTGGAAACAGAAAATTATAAACATGTCGTCCCGGTGGGCTTCGAACCAACGACCCATCGATGCGCACGGCAGGTGTTCTACCGAACGCGCAAACGAGCCCGCATGACAGAGCAAGCGCTTAGAGGATGCTCTATAGCTTTGTCTGGTTCTATCATCGAGGTATCCTGCAGTATCTTGTAGTAGAAATACTGCCTTTACTCTATGCATATGACTAAAATGAATAAAGTAAATATGTCAATGAAATAGAAAACACCCGATCACGTCGATATATACCTACAATAATGATTGTTACGTGAACAATATGACCGCAATTTCACGGTAATCAGTCACGAATTATGATACGCGCTGACATGGTACATAGCTAGCTATTGCACAATGGAATGTTTTCCAACAATAAATTTTACACTAAGTATTGGCAATGTAAATCATATGAACAACGACTGCGAATTATCTGGCTTACTTCTCTCGAAAATCGGCGAAAGAGTGAATGTTTCATTGATAAATTTAAAATTCTATTCTAAACTATTACGATGTGCCGGGGTTAAGTCGTTATATATACGTTTAGTGAAAATAACAACTTAGAGGACACTTACTCAAACTACACAATACACCATAATATAATGGCAACACTAAGAGATACTTTCTGACAAATCGTATAGTTACTGAGTAGAATAAGTCCCCGAAAGTGTAATCCAAGCATCAGTGCCGGTGTTAGAGGGGCGCTCGATGGGGCGACGGCCCAGGGCGCCAAATTGGTGGGGGGTCCGAGGTCTACCTAAGCCTTGTTTTATTTAATGTATAAAAAAAAATAAGAAGAAAATTAACATTCGATATTGATTTTCTAAAGTGGGCGCCACAATATTCTTGCCCGGGGCGTCAGTGGCCCTAACACCGGCACTGCCAAGCATCTAACTTGAATTCCTTTAAAAACAGACTCGACTTAAACTCAAAATTGCGAGATACGCACGCATCAGCTTAAGCTTCTAGTGTGTTTACTAATTAATTTAATAATAATAATGTCTTCCCCACGTCTGGTAACTTCGGATATTAAACGTGTGAGAGGAATATCGAAATTCCAACCCGTTACCCGGTTCACCGTTCACGTTTATTGATTTCCAAATGCTTAAAGTAAAAAGTAGGTCTACAGCACATCATTGACTGATGTTCTGTGGCGGAGGTATCAAGTGACCCTTATGCTCGTCTGTCGATATTATCTAACGTAAAAAATATAAATAAAAAAACAAAGAAAATTATTTCACTACATAGCTCATTCAGCGATATATTAGCTTGCGTGCAAATTACGATGTAGGTTTACGATAATCTGTGACTCGAACGTTGAATATATGAATAATATTTTTGATGCCAGTTTTATAGCTTATGCTTAGTCCTAGGAAAATTTGGTATGTGTCGATAACCTCCCAAGGCCAACAAATAACTTCTTACATACGATGTCCTGGTGAAACTACAAGTTGACTTCTACTATCAATAATAATAATAATTGAACAACTGAATCGGAGCTGAGTCTCATGTAGGCGTAGCAGATCAAACAAGATCACGGATATATTTGAAAAAAATGCCTCACTTTCTTGAAAACCCTTATATTTCATTAGACACAGATTTGTCATGCACAGAACGAATTTTCATATGATTACTCAATTTTGTCCTCACATCAGATGATTTTTTTTTCTTTAACCATTAAAATATAACCATATATTTTTTACATAATAAAGTCATTATAATAAGATACGGGTTAAATAAAAAACGAGTAAATGAAAAATAGGGTTTTAAAATTTAAAAAGCCTATGCCTAATAACGGAAGTTGATAACGAACCTTACCTTTAAACATTATCAATGAGTGAGTATATCATTAGTTAAATAGTTACGAATATGTTAATTAGTTAATGTGAAGGTGCTAAAGTCTTTTAATCTCATCTTATGACTGACTTACAATGTATTCTATTTTATTTTTATACTTATTTTCTATAGGTATACAGTATTCAGTGTGTTAAACAGCGCGTCAGTGCGTTTCCAAGCGGTCCCAACGGAAGATTAGAGCTTGCTGTCCACAGCCAACATAATGCCAAATTGGGGCATTATTTTCCCACTGTGCTTTCCTTGGTACAATGATTTCAGATATTTCAAATAAACCGGAAAGAAGCTCGAATATCGATTCCATTAGGTTTTAGTACCTATTCTAATTTATCACAAAATTGGATTGAATAGTTGTTCAGTTGCATAAAATATCGAAAAAACTATTTCTTTGTTTGGGTAATTTAAGGTTGCTTTATAATGTTTTATTTATTTATCTTGAATTAAACCGATTCTTCATAGAACGGAATAAAACACTTTCCAATCATGAAAATAATATCTTCCTTATATTAAATCATGAACATTGTGATATCCAACATTATACTTACTACTTATAATTGTCCAAATTTTAGAGCATATTTTAAGTGTTTAACAAAAAAAAATGGTATAAGACCACTTCAATGTTACATTTAGCATTGGATATGTGAATAATGTGTTTCTAATAAAAATAATTTCATTTCATTAATGACGGTTTGAAGCCAGAAGGTGGATATCATAAATAAATATTTTATGTAGATGACACAAAGCTAATACACAGCTATTGAATTTGACCGATACAAGTATTTTTTGTTTATTCTACGGGTCGGTTTAAAACTAAATGTAATATTTTTTATCATATTAATTATACGTTTATTTATATTATTTAAATTTTAGTTTTGTTAATAATTGGGTGTTTGTGTGCGTTGTAAATTCTTAAGCCGTAAGTTCGCTGGATGACTTATTTTGGAGCCATTTTAACTTTAATTTAACCCTAGCAACACTTTCTGTACAGGTTTTTATATTTGCGGCATTCACTATTTCATTGTAGTTATAGAAAATAATGTAGGAAAAAGGGATGCCTGGGAAATGTCACTTGGATACGAGCCGTTGAGTTTGAACAATCTGATTAGTGCATTCCATTTTTGCATCACATTCGAATCCATCACCGTTTCATCTACTGCTTCGAATAAATATAAACCGTGCATTCCTTATCACAAAAGACAGACCTGTTATCTAAAATAATCCTATTAAAGAGAAGAAACATTCTATTTCCCAAGTTGACTTTATCTTGATAAGCTTTCAAAGAGGAAATTGAATCTTTCATAAGAGCCGTGATATAAAAGTATATATTTTTGTTGAACATACAGAAAAAGATAATGTCAGGGGCTTTCACCTTTAAATGAACGCATTTTAATTTTATTTGGACTTTTATATACCCTTTTATAGCGGTTAGAAATTTCAAGTCACTTGGACTGTCTCACCAAAAGTTGAAATATCCTACTTGAAGATAACCTAATATTGTCTTTTATTAACGCGAGTATCACACATTTAAATAAAATACTGTATACCGGATTAAAACGCGATTTATTATTTATATTGTTTAAATTATTTATCCCGACGTTTCGGATGCTTTTCAGCAACCGTGGTCGCGGGGAGACAGAAAGATGACAGTTGTCTTATATTTGAAATGTCACAACGTCGGGATAAATAATGTAAACAATATAAATAATAAATCGCGTTTTAATCCGGTATACAGTATTTTATTTAAATTGAAGATAACCTATCAAGTACCAGTATGTCGTGACACCGAATGTAAAGATTTTTTTTAAATTATAAGTACATTCACAAAAACACTAATTTCAATTTTTAACCTGGAATATAAACTCATGTAATATCGGATTCTACACTTTTATCGTCAGAGACGGATGAATAAACAAGCTATAATATAACATACCAAATAATAATATATGTATGTCTAAAGCATTCCATTAATGTTCTCAACATCAGATTTACGGTTACAAAAGTTTGTATAGTACTATATTAACGATCCATAAAACTGCAAATACTCGACGCTCCTCGGTAAATACCCCGAATAATGTATTTAGCAGGGCAAGACAAAGCGCTTATCAGCCCGCATAAAACCTAACGTAAACACGACAAATGAATTAGTTCACAAGCATATAGTATATTTTTATAATATAATAAGTCTCGTGATTAATTCAAAGTCCCAACGACCAAAGTACGGATGTTTTTACTATCTGTACTGTATTCCCTTGTTGTATGTTGTATGGCTTGACGGACTTCGAAATCAGGTCGCATCTCTCTGGAATATTGTTATTTTTAACAATATATTCGGTTAGTAAAATGTCATATAAGGGGATTATTATTTATTTTCCAGTTAATTTATCAGGGAGTTTGCTGGTGAAACAAAAAAAAAAACTAGCAGCAACCTTTATCTGTGAGAAGAGAGAACTGAATTTTTACCAAGAACGGGTGACACCGGCCTTTTACTATCCTTATTGAGCTTACAAGGGTGACGCGGACGTGGAAAATAGCGCGATTGTATAACTTTAGAAAATTAATTAAAACATATTTTATAAACTTCCTGCCAAGTCCTATCCAAGTTTTTTTTTACCCGAAACTTTGTTCGCGTAGATCTCATCGTCAGCATATCTTTGTATGATCTATGGGTTTTTTAAAAAATCTTCCTAAATGGATATCTATGGTATAAATAAAATCTATTACAATTTATCAGGACTGATGTTTTTTCATTTAAATAAATCTATAATATATCTAAATAAAAATAGAAGATCTCTCATTTTAATGAGATTCGTATTAACAGAGTTGTCCAAATTTTAGGTGTACTTAACCATATTGTCGTCTTTTAAATTCATTGTATGTAGAAACAAAAAAGTTTGCATTACTTTTAATATGTCATTATGACCAAGACAAAGAACAACGACGTTTTCTCGTCATAGATGGAGGAGGTGGTAGTCATCAAAATTATCATCACCATTGTTATTTAAATAAACTCTATCAGTCATACGATCGTAGGTGGCAGTAGGGTAATATACTACCATGACCTCTAGTAACACAACAGTATTTTCGTAGGCAACTTATTGGAATGGAATGTTTATTAGTTTCACCATTACTCAACTTTCAAGGTCTGTCTCCCCTTACTTTATATTCATATTATGTATATTATATTTCCTGATTTTTGCCTTTCATCGATGCTGTGTATATATTTTCAATGTTTATTTTTATATAGATGTAATAAAATTATATAGTAATACATGCTTCTGAACATTGACATAGTATTAAATAGACTTCAGGTCGCATACAAAATTCACGAAAAAAGTGTACCGATTATTTAAGCCTCGTTCCTTGTCAAATTTTGAAAAAATGACACTGCTCAATGGGAACAAAGAAAAGAGTGAAGTCGAAATATGATTTTATTAGTTACCAAAATATATATAAATATACATATCTATGTATTATACATACACACTTGACAAACTTCGAAGACTTTGGTATTATTAGTATAGTTTATGAAACACCAATGTGTAAATTATCATGTATCTAGTAGGGTACAAAAACTATAATATATTTGATAAACAATAATATAATGTTTTATATAAATAGTAATTCGTATGTTAAATAATAATATCCGCAAAATGTTCCGAATATACTATACAGATTGGAATATTTTCTTTTCCGTTTTAGCGTGAAACCGTAACAAACAAAAAAAATCACTTTCACATTTATAATATTACTACGGATGCTTATCCTTAGATAGTAAGAATTATTTTAGTACTAATCTACTCCATGCATCCACTATTCTGTTACACAATAGTTAGCGCATGTGTTGGTCAACCTTGGCCAAACATTTGTAGCGTTCATTTAAAACAGATAATTTTGTTCAAATTTTCAATTATTTGTTAGTTTGAAAGCTTAAAATATATCTTATTTTATATGTACTAACCAAAAATAAGACTCCGTCCGTAAAATTGTTTTTTCGGGAATTATTTTCGCAATTTTTGAAGACAAACTGTGTCATTGTGAAACGTCTTAATATTGGCCGTGCTTGAAGAGAACTAAACAAAATAGACTCTCACATTTCAAGTGAGCCGATATTTACCGGCACGGATTTTTTGCGTCGACCCGATATCTAGTATATTGTTGATCGAAGCTTCTGAAGAATAACGGTCTTATTCATAAACGTATTAAAAGCTTGATATAGTTAAAATATGTTTTGTTTTTTTTTTCGTTCTGAGGGCCTAGCACGAACGACAATCGAAAAAGTATTCGAATCGTACATCTGTCAGTTGTATGAGAAATCATTTGAAATTTCATGCAAATGACAGTTCGACGATACGAATTACGAATACTTTTTCGATAGTCGTTCGTGCTCACCCCTCAGTAGTCTTTATATTCGATAGATACGGCCGTAAATGTTTATTCTATTATACCTATTCTAATCATATTTTGGGCAGTGTACCTGTCGAGCCGAACTTCAATGACAAATATTAAAATTTAGAACTGAAAATAACATGTTACCAAAGTTATATTTAGGGAAAATCTACTGTCAAATCTAGAAAAATATCTTTTTTTAGGTCAGTTTCATTAGTATCGATTTGAAACGCGAGATAATAAGATCGTAGAAGAAACTGTCAATGACTACTCTAATAGCTCTTTCCCTCAAGAAATCATCAAGTACAGAGGATGTACCGATGTAGGATATAATATTGTCTTTTATTAACGCGAGTATCACACATTTAAATAAAATACTGTATACCGGATTAAAACGCGATTTATTATTTATATTGTACCTCGAGTACTTGATTATAGATCATGCACATATACACATAATAGTATCTAGTATATTTCATCGAATAATCACAAGGTGAACAGGTTATCCTTTACTACGGTCACGTTTAGTTAACACCTAAGTCAAGATTCTTCTACATACATACATAAATATGTACCTACCTATATTTTTTGAGAGTTAACCTATTTGTCTTTCTTGCACGGAATGAATAAATGATGCCTTTTTTGCATAGAAATGCCTCGCTATATCCTGAGAAAATTTCTTAATCTTTCCACGCGAAGCCTCAGGGATAATATACTTAAAAAATATATAATGTATCAGATGATATTATGTAAGGCTAGTAGTAGATGAATGTTTCAATTTGTGAAACTTTTTTGGTCGTGAGTGTTTAAGTGTATCGATGAACAAGCGTGAGGCTCACTCGCTATAACTAAGAAAGGTCTTAGTTGGCTAAGGAGCCAAGACATATATTTATTGATCAAGTTTTTTATATGTTAGATATCGACAGACGAGCATGAGATTCACTTGATGGAAGGTGATACCTCAACCACAGAACATCAGTCAATTTAATCAAAATAAGAAAAAATCAAACGTCAAAAGGGTTAGTTGCGCTGTGATATTTAATATTCTTTCTCACCATGAAAATATAGAATAAACTCATATATCATAATTAAAAAAAAAAAAATATGTATGCATAATAGACAGTCTGTTAGAAGAAGCTTATTCACTCTAGCCGTAAAGATACCCAAGTTATAGTGGTGCGGTATTAATTTATAAATAGGTCCTGATGCCAGTATGGACTTATGGCATTCAATTGTGGGGTTGTGCCAAACAAAGTAATATTAAAATGATACAAACTTTCCAAAACAAAGTACTGAGGGAAATTATAAGTGCCCCTTGGTACATAAGGAATGACGACATCCACCGAAATCTGAAGGTGGAGTTTGTCGCATCCATAATTAAAAAAACTGCCGAAGCCCACCAGAAGAGGCTTCACCATCACGTGAATGTCGAGGCCATCCAGCTCCTTGACCACACAGACCTAGTGCGAAGGCTTAAAAGGACAAAACCCTTCGAGTTAGTGTATAGTGACAGTGAAAAAGTGTAGTGCTTTGCAAGGAACACAATAAATATGTGTCCCCCCATGATAGAGACAATAAGAAAAGTGTTAAAGGACACTATCTTAGTAAAAATATATTTTCTAGTTAATTTAGGATAGAAATAAACTGTTCATTAGCCTTAAGTGATAGGCTAGATTGCATGTGCTCTTAGTACTTACTTGGTAAGTGCTAGTTATTAAATAAAAAAAAAAAAAATAGTGGTGCGGAAACAGAAGCTAGTAGGGAATTCCATTCTTTAGCAAAAAAAATTAATAGTAACCGCTCTTCTGACTAACAAATATAGTTGTGTACGCGTAACGTTAACGTTAAAAGTTAAAATCATAATGCAAAAATATACCCAATTACTTAATTTTATTATAAGTAAACAAAATTGCTCTTACATTGTTACTTGAAGAACAACCCCAAGCCACAGAAACCTCATCCACTTAAGATTCCTCTATTACAAGCCCTCAAACACGAAAGCGACTTGTGAATTGAGTGGCTCGATCGTTACCGCGAAGACGTCATTAAGCAAATCCCCCGTGGTACAATCATCGCAAACATTCGATGATGTCAACCGAGCACCGACCTAATTAGGTTGTGACCCAATTACGCTTTTTAAGTATCACCCTGATTTATTTGCGATAAAAATCTAATAGACCGTAGATTTGGAAACAGAATTTCAATACTTGACGTGATTGAATTCGGCGTGGTTATTTGCATACTTTTTGACGGTTCGATCCATACCAGTGGCGGGACCACCATACAAGCCCAAAAGCCCGGCCTGCCCTATTAATGCGGCCATAAAAAATCTAAAAATGCTCTTAACGTTATGATATAAGTCATATAGGTACCTACGTTTGTTTACCTAACTATAAACAAAAATAAAGTTTAAGTCGGAAAGGGGCCTTTGGGCTTCTATGGTGGTCCAGCCACTGATCCATATCAGTATTAAAAATGCGACAGCAAACGATATGACAGTGTGTTACGTTGTCACAGCTTATCCAATTTTGAAGACAATTAGTACGGCGAAAGCGTGAAGGATTTCAGCTTCTCAATGTACAAGATCTGATGAGTCTTCGATGCTAGTGGGAATGATCAAGTCTTCCCATCATTTGAAAACTCTAAAGGGTTAAAAATCATCAATCAATAATACTGATTCATCTTTTCTATCATCTCAGACTAGATACGCGTATAGCTAAAAATCGGAGGCCCTTCCTCGACACCTTGATTTTTCACTTCATGCGCTCGCGCGAAAGTTGGTCAATGTTACTTTGCAGTTGGCTGAACTGCGAATATTGTTTGTTCGCTTACGGACAAGTTATCTAGAATGTCAATCAGTATTAAAATCAACATCAACATTTTTAAAAAGTTATTAAGGATTTAAACATAACCCTTCTAAATTGAATTACAATTCATTTTGAAGTATCTTTATTAATGGAATATGTCACTTTATTTTGTTGTAAAGGATTCCTCGCCTTTTTATTACAGTACCTAAACTGTGAATTTATTAATTATAACTAGTTTTTACTCAAAAAATTATTTATTTATTTGTTGTTGCCTGTGACTGCGATAACTTTTGCTCCCAACGTCCGATTTCGATAAAACAAAGCTTACTTTTTTCTTCAAATTAAGAATGTAATGTGAAAACTGAATGAAGATCAATTTAGTACTTTCTGAGATAAGCGTGAACAACAAGGACATCAAAAAAGGCTCAAAATGATTTTTAAGTGTTATTTAAGCCTTCTTTGATCAATTTCTAGTAAAAAATATATTCAATATAAAAGACATACATAGGAAGTTTTCATGATTAAGCGATGCAGTACGAAATTCCCCCGAAATCATTTCCGTTTCGATTGACGTTGGGCTGGCACCCTCGGTCAGAAAAAGTTCATTTCGCAAAGCTAACCACTTATCCTTTGTGCCCCACAAATCCCGCCATAACTCGTAGGTAATCCCTTATCTACAATAGAAACGGAATTAGGTCAAGAAATGACATTTGACGCGATCGTAGCATTCTTTATCACAGATTGCAGATAGTAGGCACAAGATAATACAGAAGTTAATTACGCAATTTATGTTATTCAGATGAAATCTCTTGTACTAATATGTATGAGTGTATTAAACGTTTCAACAATGTATATATTTTCTCATAGAGAGTTTAGTGAAACACAGGCTAGTTGACTCAACACTGGTTTTATTTAATGTACCCTCTATACCAGTGGCGTGCCTAGGGTTTGAATGCAGGGCAAGCCCAAAAACTGGACTCCTAAAAAATTTGACAATTTTTTATATTTTATCTTACCTTTTTTGTGGTGAACTCCCAAGCCTTGTTGTATTAATACTACGATATACAACGATTTTAATAAAACACACAGAAGGTATTACTACTAGACAAAAAATTACACATTTAAGCTCTATTTCAATTTATGATTGAAATAGTGCATTCACTCATTAGGCTACTGAATGAATTATGTTATTTAGAATTTTATTTGATAAATAACTAGGTGCCGATTTGCCACTTTGTTGATGTTGCATATAATGTTGTTCTAAAACAATGTCATACTTTGAAAGTAATGAAACCAATTCTAAAAAATTACCCCTGTTAAATGAATTTTTACATTCATCGTGGCCTCTAAATGGCAATTGTTGTTGAGCTATGTAACACAATATCTACTAACCTTCGAAAAATACTGCGATTATGGTCAACACGGGAGTTATGATTAGTAATTTCAATTAATAGCTGACGATATGAAGATTATTCTGAGATAATGAAGTTTCAATTCGTTTTTTACCAAAATTACAAAAATAAATTACAGAATTCAAATGTTTTTGAGAATTCTGATGTTTTTTAAAGCTCCAGATAAATTAATTAAAACGTAATAACCAGATGTATTCAAAACGTTTTTGTCATAAGAAAAAAATATGCAACACCAACAATATAGTTTATTTGTATCTGAACAACCAACAATCCATTTATTATTATAAACTGACCTGAAATTCCTTTTATGAACTTTAATCGTTTGTGAAATACACAAGTTGGACGTTGGTTTTGACGAAGTAAGTAGCTTTAATATTTGTTTTAATGTTAAAGATTTTACTTTATCTTGCTGCTTTAAAACTTGCACACACATCAAATCCTCACACGGAACACATTCCACTACGTTATTACTCATAATAAATAATAATAAAAACAAAACAAAACTAAAATGCACCGCGTACGTTATCACTCACTCAACTAAAGCAAAAAACAATCATAACAAACTTGAAATAACACTCAACTCTTTCAATTTGGCACTAACTTCACACCGAAAGCCTGGGTTACGTTCTCCATAGAATCGCTAGATTTGTTTATATAATTTTATAGCTTTTTATCTTGAGTTTTGTATGAAAAATTTGTCAGAAAGGCATTCCAATCCCTAAGCCAATATGCCAGAAAGAGAAAGAAAACGACCGAACACGACGACGCGACGAGTTGAAGCGAAACGTTTCCGCTTGAGCTCGTCGCAATTCGCAAAATATGTAGTATCGCGTGATGCATATTGAATATTGTGGGAGTCGATTCAACGCTTCTCGTAAGATGGCGCAAATATAAATATAATTTCGATATAGTTGTGCCTAAAATTATTAATTCAAATATTTTTTTGTTTCAATTGATATGTTATATAATTACGATAAGGGCTTTCTTTTTTTCTTTCAATTGTTGAATTAATAGGGCAAGCCGGGCTTTTGGGCTTGTATGGTAGGCCCGCCACTGCTCTATACATACATGAGTTATAGAAAATATAAACATTAAAATCTACTGCATAGATAAATCTATCTACTTACATAATAATCATAATAACCTTAAATGCGTAGAATATGGCAATACTTATTCCATTTTTAAATAACCAATTACATTATAGGCACGTAGAGTCACTTCTTATGTAAGTACAGCATAATAAAACCTTCAAGTTAATTTTTAATTGAGGAAAAGAAGTTGAAATCCTTACCTCATCTAATATTCTAGACACCACCCGTAAACCTAATTATAATCTTTTTACTGCACGTCATTCAGAATCATAGCAATATAAAAATATATAGATGGAAAAATCGCGAAGAACACATTACGCGTTTCGGTCTCAAAATCAGTCTATGGATTTCTGAATGCTCGAAGAACAAAATAGGTCAACAGCGCATCATTGACTGATGTTCTGTGGCTAAGGTACCTACCATCAAGTGAACCTCATGCTCGTCTGTCGATAACATAAAAAAAATATAGGGAACATTACGCTATCTTCAATTAGTCGATCGTAAGTTGTTTCCTCATCACAGAAAACAATATTTACGGAATGTATGTTTGAATTACAATCTGAGTTTCTATGCTCTCATTTTGGAAGCTCAAATGAATACAAGCTAAATATTTGGTGACTATTAATCTCAGTTTTGTGGCCTTAATTCAGCTCAATAATATTTTCTTTACGATAGCTAATAATCTGATAAAGCTGTTTGTTCAGAGGCAACTTTGGGCTCATTATGTATCATGTTATTTGTATAATGTTGATAAATATGTAGAAAAATTTACAGTATAATTTCTGTCATAGCGATGACAATAAGCCTGCGAAACTACGGAGAATTCGAGACGTGATTAATTAATGCTATCGTTATTTGCAATTGGATAAAAAATATAGACATAATAAGAATAGAAAGCCGATAAAAACTCAATTTCAATTCAATTTAAAATTGTGTTACAGGAATCTGTTTACGCCTAAAACTTTGAAGCCATATTGGTTAAATTCCATCGTTTAATATATTTGGAATTTGTTCAGAAATGAGCTTACGTCAGTACTGGCGCTGGTTTTATATACTGGAAAATGCTGAAAATATTTTACTGTTAAATCCGAACGCATCTTTCAGCACTTTAGTGGCGGTCATATTTATAACATACAGAATGCCGGTCAAATCGACGATTATTTCAATACGGCACTCCATAGCTCTTCATGAACACAAGACGCGTGTTTTTTTTTCAAATTATTTTAAACTGCCTCGTTGCACTACCTCGCTGCTGACTGTCTCGACTCTCGACAGCCGGAAGTAATTTCCTAGGACCAATGTCCAATATAATGGTGATACGTGTCAGTTGCAACAGCCGTGCTGGAAACTATCTTGGAACGGACATCTAGAACTGACAGCTTATTTCCGAACACGCTCTTGGTAGTTTTTCTTCACTCACGTTCCTACTTATAACAGAAATCACGAGGCTCATCCAAGATATGGCTTAAAGTTTGCAACTATATTTAAGTTCTGCTATTTTTTTTTGATTTATTTAATTTGTGATGATATTTATATAAAAGCAATTGTATCATTTTAACAGGCTCCTTAATAGCGCGTTCGGTTGAACACCCGCCGTGCGCATCGATGTGTCGTGGGTTCGAATCCCACCGGGTCGCCATGTTTATAATTTTCTGTAAGCATATCTTCCCCATGTCTTGGTCAACTTTGGGCATTCAACGACCGGATAACGAACCACCAAAAACCGGTGCGATATTGCGCGTTTCGGTTTCAGTCTATGGATTTCCGAAAGCTCAAATTAAAAAGCAGGTCGACAGCGCATCATTGACTCATATTCTGTGACTATCATCAAGTGAATCTCATGCTCGTCTGTATATTCTTCAGAGATATTTTTGTCGACTTTTTAAATATTTTTAGGCTTGTCAGTTGGACTCCTCTCAAAACATACCTGATACATATCAAATTATCATACAATGATTTCTAGAAGCGGTTAATTACAGGATATAATGTGATCCGTCGATAGAAAACCACGGATTCATGCTGTGATAACAATGACCCACTTGTTCTATAATGCGAAACGCATTGGATGCTCGAGGTAATTGCGGCTTTGATGTCAACATTGTTTTTCTAACTATCCTGTAGTTGAATTCACATTTGAGTTATACCGGTTTGCCGTTTGAGTATGTCAATAATGTCGCTAAATATGGAAGGTACCTAAATTTTCATTGAATTAGGTAACTTTATACCTACCTCTCCTTTGTGGAAGGCAATTTTTTTAGAATAAAATTCATTTTTGTAATTAACTCGGTTTGGAAGTCAAACTGCAAATATTGTATTTTTAATAATTAACCTTCGGTAAGTTTTGCTTTGCGGAGTCACTAAATTTTTTAGCTAAAAAATTAGACTCATAAACCTGATACAGAGGTATAAGAATACACCGGAAGTCATTTTCGGTTTTCTACTTATGTTTAGTATCTATTTATATATAAAATATATATATATATACATATATTTAATAATTATCAAAATTTTCTACGGATTCATTGCACCTTCACGGAGTAAAGAAATTGTATTTAGTAGGTATCCATAATAATAATGATAATAACTCAACTATACCCAACAGTAAGTAATGACAACAGGGTTATTATACCCTACAAGGAGTCATATGTACATATATGATAGATATAATATATATATTGAATATTATCACAAAGGCAATCTTATTTCTTGCCCGGATGTTCCCACGACGCTTCACTGCCCGTTCTCGTTGGGTACACTTTATATTCTCAAGGTTGTAGTTATAAAAAAAGTTATTTTTTTAATTATCCCGATAATTACCTTCCATTTCTGCATAATAATTTAGCCACATTGTCATCATCACTTATAGTTTTTTATAAAGCCTTGAACTACGTATGCTGTGTATGTATCTACATTCTACACTAATATTATATAGACGAAAGATGTGTTTGTTTGTTACGACTAACTCAAAAAGTGCTTGACCGATTTTAAAAATTCTTTCACCAATGGAAAGCTACATTATCAGCGAGTAACAGGCTATTTAGGCAGGCAGGTTTATCGTGCGAAGCCGGGGCGGATCGCTAGTTGGTTTATATTATAGTCGAAGAAAAGACAACTTTCGAGGCTTATTTAGGAATAACAAATGCAGACAGTAGTTAGGATTTTTACTCAGCTTTCGATGGCGGCGATGGCCGGATGAATTGACATGGGGTTAAGACATTTTAACGTAACAATTTATAAATATAACATATCATGTGTATAGCAATAGGGAATATGCATGTTGTTTAAATTTACTTGATATTTTTTCCCTTGAATCCTTATGGCCCAGATATTATGCCTAAACAATTATTTTCTTATTTAGTTCGTGTTTAATTGCAAAAAATATTAATTAAAATGTGTAAAATAAGGGAGAGAAATTCAAGCATCACCATTGGTCGAAACAAAACGTGACGTCACCTTACACATTCTGTCATTTATCGGCATCGATTTATCTATGGCGTCCATCGACATCGAAGATGGCGTCAAACACTGGTTACCATAGTTACCTCACTCTATGCGTTACTGAGCGTGTAATGTGATGTCATCCAAAGCCCGCGAAATATGGCCGCGTTTAAACAGATCAAATTTTATTGATGTTTTCAAAGTAATTTTAAAAAATAATTTGGACATTGCCAAGAGTATTTATATTTTTTATTAGGGTAAAATGATGTAACAAGTCGATAAAAAATATAAAAAAAATGCATGCATATTCCCTATTATGGAGCTTTGAGTCACGTGACCAGAATGTTATTACCATACCATTTATTCATTTTTTTTAGATCTGGGCACATATTACCAGTAATGAGGTGCAGGGTACGATCCAAAGCAATTAAAATTGGAGTCCTCTAGTGGGGCAGACCTATGTTGCCTTATCACTAATGACCACCCTTTAGGCCGGGTCCAGACGAGTGTAACGTGTCATGTAATCCACCGTGTAATGTATCACGAATTCTACGTGTGGACGGCACTACGAGCATTACATGTAACGCTCGCGCGGCGCTCGGGGTTGATCCATCGGCTGTCGGTTTTTCGCGCGAACACAAAGGCGCTCGCAGGGCTCGTTTCGACGGCGTTCGTGACGGTTGTGTCGTTGTGTTCATGATGTGGAGTGACGAACAATCGCTTGAACTTATTAGTTTGTATCAAGAAAACCCTGTTATTTGGGATCCAAAAAATCCGAATCACTTAAAAAAAAATCTAAAAAACGATGCTTGGAGTGATATTGCTCATTCATTGGAAAGAGATGTGGAAGAAATTAAATTAGTAAATACATGAAAATAAAAGCCGCACCAGCTATAACGACCTTCCTATTCGGCATGTTCGTAGCAACTGAGTGGAAACAGCTTTTGAAATAGTTTCGCATACACAATTCGCTTTGAGTTCGTGTGTCGTCCACACTGTTGACGCTAAATTACACGTAATCTTACATTACACGTTACACTCGTCTGGACCCGGCCTTACAGGCAAATATGTGATCAGTCTTCTGTGACGTCTGGGCGCTTATCACTGATTCACGGTGGCGATCAAACGCAAGCTATTACATATTATATTGTGGTAACAGCTTATTTTGACGGGCTCGTTGGCGCGTTCGGTAGAACACCTGCCGTTCACATCGATGGGTCGTGGGTTCGAATCCCACCCGGGACAACATGATTATAGTTTTCTGTAAACATGTTTTCACCACGTCTGGTAACTTCGGGCATTGATCTGGTGGGAGGAATATCGAAAATCCGACCGGGTAACGAACCACCGTTCATAGATGGAAAAACCGTGAAGTGCACATTGCGCGTTTCGATTTCAGTCTATGGATTTCCGAATGCTCGAAGTAAAAATTAGGTCGACAGCGCATCATTGACTGATGTTCTGTGGCTGAGGTATCACCTACCAATTACCATCAAGTGAACCTCATGCTCGTCTGTCGATATCTGACATAAAAAAAGCTTATTAAGTTTTAATAAGAACAATAAAAACAGCACTAATTTTCAATAGCCACCGTGTGTTTGCCGGTGATAACCGTCTATAGTTACTATTCACTATTCAATTTGTAGATTAACATTGTCTAAAATACCTACTACAAAATGCATAATAAAAACTTATGTAATATTCTATAATGAAGTTGTACGACATTTGAAAAGTTAGTTAATCTTCTAATTATGGAGTAAATACATCCGAAACACCGTTTCCGGTATAGCTAGTACGGTCACTAAAGTAATTAGTAGCCTGATGGAAAAGTAATTGTGTGCAATAATTGAACACTTAATAATTGAGCTTCCATCACGGTAATAAATTGCTTTGGGGGTTTTATAGAGATTAGGATTTTATATATGATGGGGAACAATATATATTCCGGCACTAAATTATGAAATGAAATATTTATTAGCGTGAATAGTCGATAGTCCGAGACAATTTGCCAATATTTGCCATGCAAATTTTTTAGATAATATGCTAGAACTATAAAAAATAAATACATAATGTCACCCCTACTAATTTTATGTATGTGAAAGTAAGTTTCTTTGTTACGCTTTCACCCCAAAACTACTGAATCGATTATAATGAAAAGTTCATACATATTCTTAGAGGTATTAGAAAGGACATAGGACACTTTTTATTTAAAAAAAATATTATTGCAGAGACGAATTCTACACGGACGAAGTCGCGGGCAGAAGCTAGTAAATCATAATTATATTTAAACGTGTCAATAAAATTTAAGTAATAAAATAAAAGTCATTTATTTCTTTTATAACAGTTCATCGGATGAACTTATGTGGATGAACTTCATCTTTGAATATAGAATACATCGTTATAAAGCATCAGCTGCATGTTTATCTTTAGACATTATCTACTACTTACAATTATTTTATAATATTATATGAAGTTATTTTTCTTCTTTTATTAAAATGTTTCCCCAGGGTAATCTTAAGTAGGTAATAAGGTACCGCCCCGGCTTCGCACGGATGCAATGTAGATGAACCTTACCAAAAAAAAAGATAGTCTATGTTACTCGCTGATAATGTAGCTTTCTGTTGGTGTAAGAATTGATTTTAAAATCGGTCCAGAAGTTTTTGAGTTAAATCGTAACAAACAAACAAATCTTTAACCTTTATTATATTAAAGTAATAAAGTATAGATATAAATCTGTATTTTTCTATTTATTGAATATATACACACCGGCACAATTAGCGGAACAGAAAAAAAAGTGAGACTATGAGATAATAACGCATATATTTGACGAAAATGTAATTAGACACAAAATAACAAATTGATTAACATCTTTTAATAACGACTTTGAAAAGTCTTCGTTATTTTTTATTGAAAAATAAAGAAATTTGAAATAAGTGAAATTTTTAGATGATTATGAACCATCACAAAAAATAAAAAAAAGTAAGCATTAAATGATTTAACAATAAAATTAAAGCAAAATTAATAACGAGTGTTTCCCCCTCTTGCTCTGATTACGGTTTCCATTCGTCTGGGCATGCTACAGATTATGTTATCGATGATTTCTTGAGGCAACCGCTCCCTCTCCTCAAGTAATGCGTTTCCAAGTTCATTCAGATTGTTGGGGGGTGGTATTCTGGATTTAACCCTTCTTTTTAGCAAGTCCCAGACATGCTCTATCGGATTCATATTGGGGGAATTTGCTGGCCACTGCATCACCGGTATACCTACGTGGCTCAGATATGCCTGTACCGATTGTGCACTATGAGCACGAGCATTATCTTGCATTAGAATAAAGTCGTCACCAATAAATGGGGCAAATGGTACAACATATTCTTCTAAAATGTCTCTGATGTATCGATCTGCTGTCATGGTCCCTCCTGTGACTATCACTAACTCCGTGCGAGCTCCCAAACCATAATCGCGCCGCTACCATAAGCCACTGTGTGTTCAAAATTAGACTGTATGTGGCGTTCTCCTTTGCGTCTCCATATTCGCTGTCTCCCATCGATCTGTTTTAAAAGAACTCTGCACTCATCAGTAAAGAAAACCTGCTGCCATTCGTTTAAATCCCAATGACGATGTTCTCGCGCATAGTTTAATCGGTTTACGCGGTGACGTCTCTCAAGTTTTAGGCCTTTGGCAGGTATATACGACCCTAAACCAACTTCTTCAAAATCTCCTGCGAACTGTACGCTCACTTACTCGTACTCCTCGAACGTCTTCCAGTTCATTTCGAGCTTGTACAGCCGTTAATCGCGTATTCCTACGAACTCCAAGTTGTAAAAAACTGTCATCTCGCCTCGATGACAGTGGCCAGCAAATTCCCCCGATATGAATCCGATAGAGCATGTCTGGGACTTGCTAAAAAGAAGGGTTAAATCCAGAATGCCACCCCCCAACAATCTGATGAACTTGGAAACGCATTACTTGAGTAGTGGGAGCGGTTGCCTCAAGAAATCATCGATAACATAATCTGTAGCATGCCCAGACGAATGGAAACCGTAATCAGAGCAAGAGGGGGAAACACTCGTTATTAATTTTGCTTTAATTTTATTGTTAAATCATTTAATGCTTACTTTTTTTTATTTTTTGTGATGGTTCATAATCATCTAAAAATTTCACTTATTTCAAATTTCTTTATTTTTCAATAAAAAATAACGAAGACTTTTCAAAGTTGTTGTTAAAAGATGTTAAGCAATTTGTTATTTTGTGTCTAATTACGTTTTCGTCAAATATATGCGTTATTATCTCATAGTCTCACTTTTTTTTCTGTTCCGCTAATTGTGCCGGTGTGTATATTATATAGCAACCAATTATATTGATTCTGCTTGTGTATAAGTATTCTTATATATAGATATGAAAAATACTATATCTAGGTAAAATGTCGCTGTGTATCTGTTTCTTCGCTTACTTCTAATCCTCAGAACGGATTTAGATACGGTTTTACTGTAATTAAGATATTTTTGCGTACAATAAATCCTCATCAATTTTTTATATGGCCACAAAAATATCAGATGCTATACTTAAATGACTCAAGAGATGTTATACTTGAAAATTTTGGTAAGTTTTATTTTCTTGTAAATATTTCATACTAATGGACGCCCGTGACTTCATAATACGTATGTATACATATATACTAGAACAATAGAGGAGGGCCCTATTCAACAATATTGTATATTTAGGGTTACCACTGACTATACTTACTTAGATTTTTCACATTTACAGGACAATACGAGTAGGTGCCTCATTCAATTGAAACATGATTTTAAGTAAAGCCTCCATCAATATTAACTGAGTGCAACAAATCAATTTCATGTAGTAGTTTTTGCGTGATATGGGTATTAACATACAGACTGACAAACAGGAAGAGAAAAATCTAAAGATAATTATTAAGTCTTCCTATCTACACTAACATTATAAAGAGGTAAAGTTTGTTAGTTTGTGAGCTTGTAGGGGGTAATTTCTGGATCTACTGAACTGATTTTTTAAAAATTATTTCACCAATAGAAAGCGACATTATCCGCGAATAACATAGGTTTTATGTATAGTACATCTACACTGCACCCGTGCGAAGCCGGGGCGTGTTGCTAGTTATTCATATTTTAAATTTTTAAGGTTCGATCGATAACAAGAAAGTAGGTTTTTAGGTACAACAAGGTCATTGATTATCGGGGTATGTAGGTTATATAGTAAGAACAACATTGTTTTTAAATAAAATACTGTATACCGGATTAAAACGCGATTTATTATTTATATTGTTTAAATTATTATATAATAAATCGCGTTTTAATCCGGTATACAGTATTTTATTTAAATGTGTGATACTCGCGTTAATAAAAGACAATAACATTGTTTTTTTTTTGGCAAAAAATGAATGGCTTGTTTTGACAGATAGCAACCTGGCTATAGTAAACTACGTATAGAGGCGTATTATCAAAACAAAGTACGAAGTTTCGACTGACGGATCGTACATTTTCCTATTATAAATCTGATGACCGATCCGTCTTTCGCAATTAGACATTATGTCTTTCGTTTGACATTAATATTATTAACCTTACATTAAACAACACTAATTACTTATAGTTGATTTTTGTGTTAAAGCGAATGACAGCAGTGTTTATGATAATTATTTATTTATTAGTCAATGTGAGTAATACCTCCGGGACGTGAACATTTAAGTTATCCCATCAGTTACAGATTTTTCATTAAAAATAATAATAATTGTCATGATGATGTTATTGATGATATTAAATAAAAATTATATTACATAAATTGACCGATGGGCGAAAAATGCCTCTTATCAACCCTCCTACCCTTATACGGAAAACACTATACATGGCTACTTATTACCCCTGTAAAACATACGATTTGTTTTTTTATATTAGATATGGATAGCATGAGGATCACTTGATGGTAGGTGTTACCCCAGCCACAGAACACCAGCCGATGATGCGCTGTCAACGAGCATTCGGACTTCGGAGTATGCTAATTAAAACTAATAATAATTCATTGTGCGTTATCGGCGAGTCTATACATAGCAATAATACATATATTACATAATGATAGAATTTCGGTATTATGAAAAGCTCGAGATTGTTGTGCCGAGTAGTCGACCTTGTGGCACAGTTCCTTGTTCTGCTCCTAGCAAGACACATATCTATACATACCTACGAGTACATACAACAGGTAGTCAAGAGAATAAAAAAATACGTGTTGATATTAATTAAGACGATTTTGTTGAGGTAATCAACTAATTAAAACTGATTGCCGTAAAATCTTATTAGGTGCGCATTACTTATTTAATGTACTGTAAATTAAATTAGTGATTATTTGAATTCGCTATTAAACTCAAAATTCACTATTACGCACATAATATGTATAATATCTATATTAGACATAATACAATGTACGTAAATAATGTAGGACTTAGGGAAGTGGGTATTCTCGAGGAAAGGCTTAAAAATTGTAAATATGTATTTAGGTAAATTTCTGCTATTTTGCAACCATATAAGGACTATCCAACCGGCCTAGCATGACAACCACGACAACATTTTGTCGACCGTTTTCTCGTGTTTTAATCGATTATTTCTTCCAAGTCTAACATGACACTTACACTTTAAACTAGACTTCTAATGTCAAGTTATTGAGATGTATGTAATTGTCGATCGAGATATCTTGTCTATCATAGTAGTCGATGTCGAGATATATCTTAGTTTGTCTTCACTCTGATACTTTTTTTCTTAATCATTATTTAAGAGAAGTAATTCTTATATCAAACATGAAATATAACTGAGCATTATTTAAGTCATACAAAAAAAGCGATTTAGTCTCATCGTATTATGTATAAAAAACACCGCATTTTTCTAATCGACGACATCGAAAAACACGTTTTCGACTCCGGACGTCAACCTTTCTAATACGCATACAAAAACAGACCTTCTCCCTGCCACATAAGAGCCAGAAAACGAATCGATTTCTAAAATTTTCACGTCGGTAATCCGATACGAAAAAATGCAAACCTTTCTGTTGAATTATAAAACATAGCCGCTTGTCGTTTCAAATCGTCCGACACGGCATTGTCTTCAGTCATTGTTAATCCCTATCACACACTTATTTCACAACACGATTTGGCACTGTATTATCTGCGACTGAGGCCGGCAAACCTTTCGACGCCCGCGCCTCTTACTGACTGAACTGCACTCACGCGATTTCCCCTCTCTATGTTAATACGATACATAACACAACAGTGCGACTGGCTTTAGTGACAAGCGGTTTAAACCGGTCATTTTGTCTGGGAAAAAATTGTTTTACGGACTTGTTTTGTTTTGGGTTCCCTACTTCTTGCTGAAAAACAGGATGCTCGATGAAACGCGCACGGCGTCTATTCGTTTATCACAACCTATTTAGATACAATCGAGGACGAATTTAATGCATTCTCATTTTAGAGACCAAATAATTGGCAAATACGAAAAATATTGCACATTTTAAAAAAAGGAATCGAAATAAATAAACAAATAATTTCAAGAGGTTGGACATTTGGACAACTATTGCAGGTGTCGACTCAATATGATCCCCAAGTTTTTTAACTTTCTTTCAACATTAGGTCATTTACAAAGTTGCCACCTCAATATTAGTAGGAAAATTGTGTAAACAATTTCACCCACTTGAAGTCATGACGCAATAACTTTATGGAAGATCGATGAGATAGGGCGCCAATTTGATCGGCGATAGACTGTCTAAACTAATATCATACGTACGAGTATGTACTCTTATGTATACATCACGCCTCTTTCCCATCGGTAGGCAAATATGGAATTCCATATGCTCCGATCCTTGCATACCACTTTCGCTTCTTCCACTTTCATCAATGCACTAATCTCATATGTTGTATTATATTAGTATTTTAGCTTCCATCAGACCAAGGCTAAAATGTCTTGAAAATCTACATGTATCTTGGAAGTCATATTTGATTAGCTCAATGGTGCTTTGGGTAAATCACTTACCATGAGCTCCAATGGGTCGCACTTCACGGCTTTTCCATCTATAAACGATGGTTCGTCGTTACCCAGTCGGAATTTCGATATTCCTCCCACCGTTCAATGCCCGAAGTTACCAGACGTGGGGAAGACATGCTTACAGAAAATTATAAACATGTTGTCGCGGACGAGTGAAGACAAACTAAGATATTAGATATCGAGATATATTATGTATCGACATCGAGAACTTTGATAGAAAAGTTATATCGATCGACAAATAATTCTACGTTAGAAATTAGAAGTCGAGTTTTAAATGTTAGCCCCGGAAGAGAAAGGGACGATCATGTCATGATGGTTGTCATGCTAGGCTGGCTGGTGAGATTCGAACCCATGACCCATCACGCCCCAACGAGCCCGTCAATTCATAGTTTCGGTTTCAGTCTATGGATATAAAAAATTTGTTCAACAGCACAACATTGACTGATGTTTGGTGTCCTACCTACTATAAAATGAATCTCATGTTTGTCTGTATACCTGTAACCTAATATAAAAAAAAATTGGTATAGAGAAGACAAATTTGACTCATGAGAGCTTTTACTTTATATGACCATCTCCATGCTTTTGTGAAGGAAACAAGATAAAAAAAAATTGTTTTAGTTACGCAGAGTAGTGAAAATTAGTGACCTACTAGCCTGTAAAATTAAAAAAAAAATTATCAATTATACAGACACAGAAATGTATCTGCCCTATGTCCCACTAGGAATTCACTTTTTTATTATTAAAATAAGAGGTTACAATAGTAAGACAATATTAATTTAAGTGAAGCAAAAATATTTTATATAATCCTGATAATGCAAAAACGGTTTGTTGAGAGTACTGTCGAAGTTAGAAGATGACTTTTATAATTCAATAATAAGGACTATGATTAGAGAGCAATGTTTTGAAAAGTTATATGAAAGCCCAAACAAGCTGTATGCAAGAACTTAACCTGCAGTTAATTTCAAGGCACTACTTTTATATTTTTGTAGTACATATTATGAATATTTCCGGCTAAAAAAATTTTAGTAAAAAAATATATTTATATTAAACAAATAAAACACACAAAAATATAGTACAGAAAAGATAAGATATTTTGTAAATATACCAATTATTAGGTATAAATGAATTCTTACTTGCTTCAGTGAGAAATAATAAGATAATTTTGGCAATATAATTAGGAGCATTGAATTTAACTCCATGATTTCAAGCAAAACTCATATTATGTATGCTAATTGTATATTATATACTGTTTAAATATATAAAAAATAAACTAATCTCTTTGTAACTTACGCGGTACATGTACATGAAATAGTATGGTTCTTAAATTTATCAAACATTTACGACTATTTTTGACAACGTTAGCGCCTATTTTTCTATATATTTTTATGAATACATATTACAATTACAACAAGCTTTTACTTACTCGTTTTCGCTGATAATGGGAGTATAGTTGTAGTTATATCGTCGGCTGTTCATTATTGTAGTGAGTAGTCACAGTTTCATCACTATAAATTATATACAAAACATTTTGTGTTGTTCACATAAACCAGTGTCATTTTATTTTCAAGAAGTCAAATTTCAATGGATATTCATTCATAAATTTCTGGTGTCTTATTTACGGGAACTTATTTCCAATTTTCTGATTTGTTTCCATTTTTTTAAATGTTTTTCTGCCTGTCGGCTGTCACTGTCAGTCACACTTTGGTTGTTGGCAACTAGGGTTATGTCAGATGTATATTATCATATTCTGTCACTAGATGGCACATTATTATTTATTACACAATAATGAGTAATGACCATAATAATATTAGGTTTACTTTATTATTAATATGATTGAGAACGTAATAACTTTTTTATAATAATAACTATCAATATTTTAAGGACACTTGAGCTGCTCAGTCAAGGTCGAATCGAATGCTCAACACTGTATAATTTAAAATAATTACTTCATACGTATATATAGCTTTGTTTCTCGTCCGCTATACGCCCTTGATTTGAGAACTGGCAGTAAAGTGCGCGCCAGATAAGTCTGCGCGCGGCAAAAATTGGAACTAAATTTCTTTCCGTCATATTGTTTTCCGGAATTAGTGTGCAGCAGTGGCGTTTTTATTCGATTTTATTGGTAATCATCATGCCTAAGGTTATAAAAAGTGCTGGTAGAGATGTTATATTGAAAGTAAAACGTGCTTATGAAGCAGAACGGCAAAATAAAGGGCCGATTGTACCATTTTCAAAACTTTTTTATTACTTGACAGGTAATTTTTGGGGTGACCAGTACATGGTATTATGTCTTTATGTGGGGTATTTTTATACGATACATATTTTTACTTTGTTGTTGGTTAATGATTTAGTTTGTTTTAGGATTTAAACCCCATTGAAAAAAAAGACGTATTGTGGAAAAAAATTTAAATCACGCCACAGGTGAAATATCTTCAATCTGAAGCGGCATTTAATTCGATAATGTGTGTCAGCATTCGATAATGTGTGACAGCAAAACTTTAAACTCTTATAATAACGAGTCAAGTGAATCAGAAACATGTGAAAATAGAATGGAAAGAATGACCCACTGATGGACCATAGTTATCCAAAATTTAGAAGTTCTGATATATTCTCGATATATATATATAAATTTTAATTAAATCATTCAATTCAATCAATTTGGTGTTGTTTTATTTAACTGTAGATTATGTAAATATTTCTTATGGAGCAGGTAAATAAGGAGTTATTCAGTTACAATATGTAACAAATTAAAAATATATATATTTTCACTGAGTTTTAGTATGTAATTATTATTCATTACCCTAAAACTAATTGAAATTTACAAATAAAATTGTTACATCACGTCAAATTTAGTAGTTAATTCGACGTGATATCTAAATATAAATTTGTTTTCTGTTGTACATACTAAGTATACCTAATACGAATTAACATTCAGAATGCCGGTGATTTTTTTGGTGTTGCATAGTGGTTGAGAGTTTGCTTTCTATACCTGGCAATATTTGGTACGCCACCCGTCGCGCGCAGACTTATCTGGCAAGCACTTTAAATGTAAAATTAGAAGCATTTAATATGTATTTTTTATTGACGTTCATAAGTGTACATTGTGTTACCTAAATGAATAAATGATTTTTGAATTTGAATTTGAATTTTCATAAATGGTTCAAAGTCTAAGGAAGAGTTCCAGTTAAAATTGATGTAATGATTCATAACATAACATTTCGCACTTTCAAAACAAAAATGACATTATGCAAATGTTAATATTTTTTAATATGGCTATTTGAAGTCAGGGATATTGTAGAGGTTCGTAAATCGTAGTCAATATTAGAAATTACTACCTAAACTCAACAATTTAGACTATTTAACTTTAAAGTACTCTGAATAAAGTGGCGTTTTTAGAATAAAAATAAGTTTATAAAAAATTGGCAGTGTCACTTTTGTTTTCAAAGTGCGATTTGTTAACCTATTAACTGAATCATAACTATACGGGCTTGGAAACATATTTTCTGGCTTTACGAATGCTCGAAGTAAAAAGAAGGTCGACAGCGCATCATTGACTGATGTTCTGTGGCTGAGGTATACCATCAAGTGAACCTCAGGCTCGTCTGTCGATATCTAACATAAAAAAAATCAATAGGAATTGATTAGTAGTTATATATTTTTATCTTCTGTCACAGATTCCAACGGAGTTCAGGAACTACAAATTGCTTTGTATTCGTATTTAATTTAGTTTCTCACAAGGATTGTCGATAAAATGTGATTAGTTGCATACTTCACAAAATACTTATACCGAAAGAGAGTTCATTGGTAATAAAACTTTGAAATTTTTCTTTTGGTAGCAAAGTAAACAAAAGTATGTTACGTTTAACTGCAGATGGGGATGCCATAATCATTTTGAAGATATTAATCCCCGGGGCTTCCCCGATGCAGCCCCGAGTATATGTGTGACCTAATTTTTTTTGTGTTCCAATATTGGTGTAACGGGTAATAATGAATCCTTTTAGGTGTCTTCCAAACTGCCTATATTATTAGAATATGATTATACGAGTTTGGTGTTAGTACAATTATTCATTCACGTCTACTTGGTTGTTTATTCAGAGCTTGATATTATATCAAATAAACCTTTGAAATAAACGCCTTGAAGCATTTTGATTCCCACAAATACAAAATATTTTTAACATACTTATTACAATATGATAAAACATGTTTTGTACGATGATCATATTTTCAATTAATAGTCGCTTTGAAATTGAAATGTTACATATAAAATACGCCTGTAGAATATCTTATAGCAATAAATTCAAAAGGGTAAGAGCTCTGATTTTTTTTATTCAAATTCCATGATAGAGTGCGATATCTTCAATTCAACATTATGTAAAAGATTCTTGTTCTCATTGAATTTAAAATCTAAAGGAGTAAAATTAAGAAAAGCTTTTGAAATTCCACTTAAATGGCTGTTTAGTAGGAATATACATTTTGTTATGACATGAATATTCATTAGCTATAGTTATTAAAGAAGGTCAAAGTACCATATAAAATTAAATGACCAAAAAACAAGTAGGCAAGAGTGATATTTAAAAGCTTTTGAATTATCGATACTTGAATAAAACACCAATAAACAAAGACCATTGACATATTATATAGAATATAACAAAATACATGTACTTTCATATTACCATTTGTATATCGAAATGCAAACACTTCAATCTATATAAAGCATTGAGTATGGCTGAACATTTCAATATAATAGTTACTACCGTATCAGTGAACTTGATGCAAAATTCTATGACGCATACATCGCAATACAAAGGAAATGGTAGATGTACGACATATTAATAGCATCTAATTTGTAATGGTATTTTGAGTTGTGTCTTGATATGACTCTATTCATGTTAAAGCAAAATTAATGTAGTTTTTGTGTAAAATGTAAACGCTCGAGCGTTCGCGGAAACATTCATAAGAGGGACTTTACTGTCTGTATAGCCTATCAAGATTTCATTTGGAATGTCTAGACTAGACCAGCCGGCCTAGCATGACCGCCACGAGATACGCGGACGAGAGAAGACAAACTAAGATGTAAGATATCTCGATATATTATATATCCACATCGACAATTTTTTATAGAAAAAATATCTCGATCGACAAATATATCTATATTTTATTTTAAAGTCGAGTTTTAAGTGTTATTGTCATGTTAGACCCGGAAGATATAAAGAGATAATCGATTAAAACGGTCGACAAAATTTTGTCGCGGTTGTCATGCTAGGCCGGCAGACCAGACTAGATCTGCCGAATACTCTTCCTCAGTGGAAAGTGTGAAGTCACTGTGTGCAAGTTTATTAACGAAATAATAATAAATTAGTGTTTCATAACCTGTAACAACGGTTCAGCTTATATTTTTATTGCTATAACAGATTACTTCCTAGAAAGTTTCTTTGTATTTAGTAGTTTCGCCAAAACGCGTGTTGGAGTGGACTTTGCGGCTCTCGTACGATAACTATTGATTTTACAAAAAAGGTACTGACATAAATACACATATTTTAATTATAAAATCATTCGGAAAGGAGTTATTGTCAAAAACTGTTTTTGGGCGCTATTTTTCCAATATAGCCCCACGAGGGGCAAAGATACGAGGAGGCAAAGTAAAAATTTAGAAAAAGCATGTTGAAATCTATAAATCACCAATTTTCAAAACTCTCGGAAAGCTTTCCAGATAGCTCCCTTTTTGAGCTCCAAATTACTGTTCTATATTGTGAAATATAGAATCGCAATACTGAATTTCAATTCCTGTTTCAGTTTATTGAGAACACTCTAAGCTCTTCTGTATCGCTCAAGTGAAGTACTATCAAAATAGCTATCGGTTCACGCATCACTTTTACATGTACAGATTGGCAGAGAGAGCCGATTCATTAATACATTCTCGTGATCCTAGATTTTCAACCACATCTTCCTATAAAGCGTATTTTGAATAAGAGCAATGACAATAAGACATCCATAATATTTTATTCGCTAGTATAAATACGACAATAATTCTGATTGATTTTTGGATTTTTACGGCTAAACCTCTAAACCGATTTTGTAATAACTTGGAACGCATTTCCGGAGTAAAACAAAAGATAGAAAGAAAGGCTGAGTCAATAATAAATATTTTATAATAAAGTGTGCATAAATTCTGGAGCTATTCAACTTATTTGAAATAATCCAAAATAAATATAATGCTTCTTCTTTAATCTTTAGGCTGTATTTTATATTCATAATATAACTTTTTCAATTCGATTTATTTCCAGGCTCATTGGTGCGTTTGGTAGAACACCTACCCTGCGCTCCGATAGGACACGGTTCGAATCCCGCCGGTACGACATGTTTAAAATTTTCTATAAACATGTCTTCCCCACATGTAGTCACTTCGGGCATTAAACGGGTGGGAGGAATATCGAAATTGCGCCTGGGTAACGTATCACGGTTTTTCAAAGATGGAATAACCGTGAAGTGCACAATGGATTTGGATGTCTGTAAGTAAAAAGTAGGTCGACAGCGCATCATTGATAGATGATCTGTGGCTGGGGTATCTTGCGACTATCGTCCTTAGATATTTAACATTATTAATAATAAAAAATGAAGGGAAAACATTTTGGGGCTTTATCATCATTCATGACCTCTGAAAGCACTATTATTGCCATCTTACTAAAAGACAGACTTGGACAGCATTATATATTTTACTAGCGACCCGCCCCGGCTTCGCACGGGTCTAGATTTTTTGACAAAAAAAGCAGGGGTTGAAAGTATTTCTTAATGCCACATTATAAAAAAATAAAAACAAAAAATTTCGTCCAAAAACTAAAAAATAAAATTTAGGGGTGGACTACCCCTAACATTTAGGGGGATGAAAAATAGATGTTGGCCGATTCTCAGACCTACTGAATACGCATATAAAATTTGGTAAAAATCGGTCAAGCCGTTTCGGAGGAGTATGACAACGAAAACTGTGACACGAGAATTTTATATATGTATTAGATATAGCTCTGTCATGTTCTAGCATAAAGGACTCCTGCACAAGAGAAGTCCGTAAGGTACCTAGAAAATAATTCAAACTTTCCTCTTACGAAGACTTTTATTACATTATATTCGTCTAAAAATAGCGACAATGCACTCGCTTTCAAAGGAAGTTGAGAAGCTATGAGATTTTATAGTCTTCCCACGTCCAGATAAGATATGATATTATTTAGATACGTGAATAGTGTGGAATAAACTGCGTATTATGCGTGGAATAGTAAAAAGCTCCATTTTGGACGACAACAGACTGAGTACAGGATGAAGACACAATATTATAATATGGTTAAAAAAACTCTGCTGTTGAACAGAACAATTTATTTACTTTCTTATGTATGCCAAAGTTTTGAGTGATATATCATAAATAGATTGAGATATATTAATGCCATATCTGTAGTGTAGCCAGTTTTGAAATGCCTATTGGGAAATTGTCAGTTTTACTTAAAGACACAGGGGCGTAGCTACTGCCGTATCAACCATATCAAAGATACGGGCCCCTCTATCTACATGCCCCGAACCCATGTAAGCGAAAATGTACCTTCTATTAGGACTTCAGTTAGGAAGAAGGGCTTCTTACCAAATGTTGATACAAGGCCCATCATCAGGGTAAGCTACGCCCCTGCAATGACAGTAATATTTTGAAAAAAAATACGAATAAAAGTGTTTTTCCATGTCCCGTAGTGTAAAAAATAAATAAATGAATAAATCAAAGACGGGCTCGTTAGTGCGTTCGGTAGAACACCCGCCGTGCGCATCGATGGGTCGTGGGGTCGAATCCCACCGGGACGACATGTTTATAATTTTCTGTAAGAATGTTTTCCCCACGACTGGTAACTTCGAGCAATGATCGGTTGGGAGGAATATCGAAATTCCGACCGGGTATCGATTTCAGTCTATGAATATCCGAATGCTCGAAGTAAAAAGTAGGTCGACCGCCCCTCATTCACTTATGTTCTGTGGCTGAGATATCACCTACCATCAAGTGAACCTCATGCTCTTCTGTCGAAATCTGACATAAAAAAAAAAAATTGTCTATTTCAATCTCAGATTAAATAACAAAGGTATTTAATCTGAGGTTTCAATGGTAAATTTTTATTGCAAGCACTTATTCAATCAAACTGCTGAGGTCTACCGAAACTTTTCCTCTGCCTCAAAATTTAACCATTTGAAATTGAACATTTAATTAATGAATAACCCAACGCACTGAGCATTGGACGTGTTTAAATTCTCATTTGACTATATTAATAACAATGTATTTAATTTGAATCCTGTTTGGTGCAGAAGCACAAAGTGATTTGTGGTCCGCGTTTGTTAGTACCACTCTGGAAGCGTTATGCAATTATATGTAATGATACAAATACTTATACATAATCTATGTATGTTTAAATTTAATATATTTTTCAGAATCATGCAGTATAGTGTGACATATATGAATGCGTATTTGAGTCACATAAATTCAATAATTTAAATACCTATTTACGACATGGGAGTATATAGACCTTTTTTATGTGTGGTGAAAATGTGTTGACACATCCCCCTCGCTGCGTGGTTCCATCGAATCTACTCCGAGGTTTTGAGCCAGTTGGCTCAACAAGATCGGATTTCGGATACTCACTAAAAACACCACGGCCCACTTTCCATCTTTACGGGATCATTGGGTTCGCAGAGTATATCTCTAGGGGTATATGGGAGTAGACCTAGACTATGTGTATGAATGCCCGAGTACCTTAGAGCGCCACGGGACAGACACCAATGTGTGTACGTTTCAATTCAATTGTTATCTCTTAGGTTAAGTTTTATTGTACCAATTGTCATTTTTGGCTGATGCCTCAACATTGGTGAGGTTCTGAAAACCAGCGCTATGCCAATAGTATTGACATAGCACAAGCTGAGTAACCTCACCATTTAGGTAGATAGCAAACAAATTTTTTTAATGTTTTTATATTATTGATTTTGTTGTATTTTTTTCCTTATTGTTTGTTTGTACCTAATAAATTTATTCTTATTCTATTCTTATTCAATGATCTTTATCTTTATAGTCATGTAGGCAATTTCTAATTTTTGTGCCCCGCCCGATCGAAACAATTTTTTTCTATTTTGTTTCCCCCGAAGTCGAACCTGGGATCTCCGGTAGCTTAGATTATTTATATGTCCGACCGACTAAACATAACTTAGAATTTAGCATGTGACTTTTATTAGAAATTGCAAACGTCAGAGATTTTGTGGCTCTAGTGTATGAAAAACAAGGAAAAGGATTAATCACGCAAGGAATACGTTAAGAAACTGATTGTCGAAAAGCACAAAGTGGAAAATTAAACCCGTGCGTTGGTAGAGAAGGCCAAAATCCAATAATTTCCGGAAGCGGTGTTTCCCTTTTGCAATGAACATTGTTAATTGCTTTGTATAATAGCTTCAGTGTGTGCATCGAAAAATATGTACTAATAGAGACAGAAGAATAACATTTCACAAACGATAAATTAAATTACGAATTTTTTATCAATAAATATATAATTATACACCAAATACTTACTTAATGCAAACATTAATTAAAACATTTTATGTATTCACTGAGTACCTACATGTTGAAGTTATGCATAAATATACATAATAATATTTTATAAATAATGAATTGTTTTAGCCATTAGTTATAACTTTATTTTTAAAGGGGGTGCTTTTAATATTGGGTGGTTTATAAATATTATAAATCCAAAAATTTGTACGAATTCCCAAGAAATTAGTAAAGTATGAAAGGTCGTTTGCTCGTGTAACACATTAACTTTCTTTAAATTTTCCTTGCCTTGCTTGTTTATAAATATTATATTCTTTGCACAAAGCTGGGAAGAATTTTACTTTTCATGACCGCAATTTGTTTTAACACCCCTTATACGTATTTCGTCCCGCGTGCTAGCGTCTGATAACACTTACTATTTTGATAAGAATAGAAAACCTTACACGGTAATTTGAAATTGATTTCCGAGATTATCTCGAACATATATTATATTATCTACTACCATAATTGATTATTTTATTTTATTTTACATGGAAAACAAACAGCTTATAAATAAAAATGTAGACAATAGAGAATGTAAGCATATTTAAGCTATTTATAGTTTTCACTTATAGCAATGGAGTTGTGATAGAATACAAATTAAGTTAATAAGTTTTTACATATACATACCTAAGTAAAAATTGTGCCAAAATACTAAAATAACATATCCAAACAAAAAATTAATGCGTGAAAGTAACAGAAAGCAATACAATAATAAAAACACAATGCAAAGAACAATAAACAAAAAAAAAAAAGAATACAGGTGGTACAAAAAGGAAATATACTTATGGTATTAAATACATGTCCGATACAGCGCTCCTTAATTATTTTCGTTTGTAAAGAATTTTGTAGATATAGTTGTTTTAAAAATATTTCGCCTCGTTATGAATAACTCAATGTGCTCAGAGTATAATGAGTTAAATAGTGTTATACATCGGGGTAGAAATGAGTTTAATCTGTAGTTATTTTTGCATGGAGGAGTATACAACTTGATGAAATTGCGTCTATTATAGTAGCGGCTAGGAGTTATAAACTTGATCTCTGACAGCAAAAAGGAAGAATCAATCAGATTTAAGCTGATATTGTGAAATAATGTAAGATCCGCTGCTTCTCTCCTCAGGTGTAATGGAAGTAGGTGATGGTGTTTACAACTCTCCTCGTAGTTAGGATTATTAATATGAAATTTAAAGTTCAAAGTTTTTAGAAATCGTTTTTGTATTTTTTCAATAATCTTAATGTAAACGTTATAGGAAGGGTTCCATACTTGGGAGGCATATTCTAGCTGACCCCTAATTTATATTATATTGTATATTTTCTCCACCAATGGATACCTACTATTATTTTATTGTTTTGTTAAAAATTGACAGACAAGCATGAGGTTCACTTGATGGTAGGTCAAACCTCAACCACAGAAAATTACAGTGACAATGATGTTGTTTTAAAGTGAGAAAATCCATTCAAATATTAAATCAGCTCTTTTGTCGATATAGATAGCGTGAGACTCATTGGATGCCATAGGACATTAGTTAATGATATGCTGTCGACCTATTTTTGCTTATTTACCAGGTAGGAGTTTCCCACTATTGGATTGTATGTGTTTGTAGAAATTTATAAAAATATGCACTTTTAATAAAAATTTAAAAAATTGTGACTCATCGGAACCCAAAGTAGTTCGCCATATAGGCTCTTTAAAAATCAGTGTAAGTATATTTTTGTCCTGCACTCAACTATTCATCCGATTATAATGAATCTTTGGTGAAGTTTTTTTTATGTCAGATATCGATAGACGAGCATGAGGGTCACTTGATAGGTAGGTGATACAGTGGTTCATTACCCTGTCGGAATTTCGATATTCCTCCACCTATTAAATGCCCGACGTTACCAGACGTGGGGAAGACATGCTTACAGAAAATTATAAACACGTCGCCCCGGTGGGATTCGAATACACGGCCCATCGGTGGGCACGGCAGGTGTTCTAGCCCGTAAAAAATTCCACCCAAGATGGCGTTGCAGAACGTTTAAACTATACCGTTCACTTTACATGGAAATGGACACAATCCATTCACTACGTTGCAATGCATGCCGGCTACAGCTAGGTAGGTATGTATATATTTTTTTATTTCATAACTCTAGAGATTTATAAATCCGTATAAATTAATTTTCTCCATAAATCACTTGAATATAAAGTTTTTCAGACACAATGAAGAAATATTTTAACGACAACGGATATACAATGAACTTTGATTCCACAAAGTTGAATTTTGTTAAGAGTATGTATTCAGCTGACTTTGAGTCTTATATGTAAGGTTTATAAGAACTAATTTCGTTAATCTGTGTATCCATCACATGAGGTATATCACCGGAAGTATTCATAGGGCATGCAGGGTATTAATATAGCTTAATACAGGATGTAACACAATAAAAAGTCTAGATTCAAGAATACATTTTATTGTTCATAAATATTGTAATATTTATTATTCACTCATTGTAGTAACATTTTCAACATTTTTCATTTTAAAGTCTGTGCATAAACAAAGTGTGAGAATCACTCGTTGGTAGGTGATACTGAAGCCATAGGACAGCAATCAAAGATGTGTTATCGACCTATTATTTCTACATCAAGCATTCGGAAATCCTAGACCGAAACCAATACGCGTAATATGCACTTTACGTAAGGTTTTTTTATCCGCCCGGAATTTTCATATTCCTCCTACGTTTAGTATCCGAACTGACCGTACATCAGGAAAATATTTTTATAGAAATTTCTTAAAAATATTATTACAACGGGTTTGAACCCGGTGAACCTCGCTCGATCATCTCAAAAGCATTGTACGTGATTTTGTATATTACATTAGACGCATTTTTCACCTTTATTTGGGCAACATATCTGTCAAATGTCAGATGTATTCAATGCTCAATTTTCTCCCAAAACCAAATATGTAACGGTGTTGAAAAGAATGTCATTATTCTGACAGCTGTGTCAGTCTTTTGTTGGTGATAGCGCTTAACTAAATTCTTTATGGTGTTCGTTTTTCGTTGACGGGAATACTTACTGCAATCTCAAACTGATGTAACTGATGTTACTTAACTCTATTACAATTACAATTCATACTTAAATAAAAGTAGATTGTCTTATGCTACATATTATTATAGAGCACAGAAACATGAACATTTTTTAAATAAAATACTTTATAGCGGATTAAAACGCGATTTATTATGTAAACTGTAATATGGCAACTTTTTGCCAACTGTACCCGGACCACGTTTGCTAAAAAGCATCCGAAACGTCCGGATAAATAATAAATCGCGTTACTTTCCAGCTAATGTAGTCACAGGTAGGCTGAATAGCTATCCTATTTGAATTATTTTCAGAAAGTTGCCCTATAATCAATCGCGTTTTAATACGGTACAAGTTATTTTATTGATATTTTCTAGCTATCCAAACTTCGGCGAGAGTTGGTTTCGTACCATCGCGATCGCGTCGTCAATAAGCGGAATCAAAGATATGAAGCATCTGCATGCTTGATTGTTTTCTCAAAACATAAACTACACGAGATACCTTATATTTATTGAAACTTCTTTTTAGTACTGTAGCCTGTTAACAAGTTCACAGAGTTATTTCAAAATGTCAGACGGAGTTGCGTTCTTTACAACGATCGTAAAATAGCGAGTTGAAACTCGTAGAGCAAAGTGAAAACTAAAGTTTAAAGTTCCGTCGACATGTGTTCGAGACATGTTTCCTACTGATAAATTATTATCTGTGTATATTTGCTATTTTTCACAATCTTCTTTACACAGATCGGGGACGTTCTGCAAAAGGTCCAGGTCAAAAGTAGTCGTAAAAGTCGAGTGTGTATGAAAGCATTGATGAAAGTGGAAGAAGCGAAAGTGTAAGGATCGGAGCATATGGAATTCCGTGATCTCTGCCTACCCCAATGGGAAGGAGGCGTGATGTATATGTATGTATGTATTCTTTACACAAGCAGACCTCTTTTTCATCCACTTGTTTATTTTATCTAGTCAGATATGGACAGACGATCGTGAATCCGTGAGTCTCACTCGGTAATAGGTGGTAGTCATAGAATAATAATATAATCAATGATGCATTGTTGACCTATTATTTACTTTTAATTAGGTCCGTCAAAAATATTTTTTTGTCGATGGGTCGTGGGTTCGAATCCCATCGGGACGACATGATTATAATTTTCTGTAAGCATGTCTTCCGCACGTGTGCTAACTCCGCCCATTGAACGGTTGGGAAGAATATAGAAATTCCGACCAGGTAATGAACCACCACGGGTTCATCGATGTTGAAGTGAATATTGCGCGTTTCGGTTTGCTCGAAGTATAGATAGTGTATAATTGACTGATGTTCTGTCGCTGAGGTATCACCTACCATCATGTGAACCTTATGCTCGTCTGTCGATATCTAACATAAAAAAAAATTGATTGAAAAATATGACAGTGCACGTTTTTCCTGGTTCATTACTCGGTCGGAATTTTAATATCTCTCTCACCCTTTAATTCTTGCCCGCCTAGCATGACCATCAAGAGATATCTTGCGGACGAGTGAAGTCAAACTAAGATATAAGATATCTCGATATACATATTACAATACATGCAATACATACAATTTACATAGAAAATATATCTCGATCGACAAATAATTCTACTTTAAAATTAGAAGTCGAGTTTTAAGTGTAAGTGTCCTGTAAGACCCGAAAGACATAAAGGGATATTCGATTAAGACACGAGAAAACGGCCGACAAATTTTTGTCGTGGTTGTCATGCTAGGCCGGCTGAAGTGACAAAGTAAATAATTTTTTACAGAAAATTATATTATCTAAGAGTGATTAAAATCCGCGGTCCTATCTTAGATTCACCCTTTATCGCATAACCCTTTCAAAAATTGTGTTCATTAAATAAAGATCAGAATATACTCTTCGTCCAGATTTATCTCATAATCATTTTATCAAAATCAGTTAAATTGAAAGCATAACAGACATTTACATTATTTTGAGGAACAGACACGAGCAAGTATTCAGTACTTGTGCTTTGATTGTATTTTCGTTTAATGTGTTTATTGCCCTCTGAATACAATTTTAGCATCAATAATAATTTAATTGAAATAAACATGATATCGTAATATCAAATTGAACGAAGTACGGGTATTGTGCAAGGTTTTATTGGGAACGGTTGTGTTGAACGAAAGTGGGGATGACTGAAGAACAGCGACAGTCGAAGGCAGATATCGACAGACGAGTATGAGGTTAACTTGATGGTAGGTGATACCTCAGCCACAGAACATCAGTCAGTGATGCGCTATCGACCTACTTTTTACTTCGAGATTTGTCTGTTTGTTTGTTGCGATTTAACTCAAAAACTACTCGATCGATTTAAATAAATATTTTAGCAATATATAGCTACATTTTCAGCGAGTAACATAGGCAGAGTATATTTTTTTGTGTAGTACATCTACATTGCACCCTTGCGATGCCGTTCGTGTTACTAATCTATTAAAAATTAAATATTAACAAATATAAAACTATACACGGAATAACATATAAATGTAAATAAATTTTGCGGGGACAATTTTACGTTCACTAAAATTGGTTGAAGTTAAATTATCTGAAATTTCCGCAACAATTAATTAACACATTCCGCAATTAAAACATGATAATTAATATATGAATGGTGTTTTAATTATTATTCATTCAGTCTTTTTTTAAAGCTACCACCGGTTAAGTATGTTGCTTCTACCGATAAGAGCTGGCAAGAGACTTGTAGTTATCTATACTTCTATACTAAGTATAAAGAGGAAATATTTTTTAAATAAAATACTGTCTCCCCGCGACCACGGTTACTGAAAAGCATCCGAAACGTCGGGATAAATAATTTAAACAATATAAATAATAAATCGCGTTTTAATCCGGTATACAGTATTTTATTTAAATGTGTGATACTCGCGTTAATAAAAGACAATATTAGGAAATATTTTTTTGTTTGTTAGTTAAGATTTAACTCAAAAACTACTGGACCGATTTCAATAATTATTTCACCAATAGAAAGCTACATTATCAGATACATAGGTTTTTTTGTATAGTACATCTACATTGCAGCCGTGCGAAGCCGGTCCGGATCGCTAGTCTGTACTCTATACTAATATTATAAAGAGGAAAGATTTTTATTTTTGTATGTTATGAATAATCTCAAAAACTACTGGACCGATTTTAAAAATTTCACCATGAGAAAGCTACATTATCAGTTACATAGGTTTTTTGTATAGTACATCTGTATTGCATCCGTGCGAAGCCGGGCCGGATCGCTAGTATTATATAGAACGACTACTTTGCCCTACAACATGTAGACCTACTACTGAAACACGGCCAATAACATTGCAATGTCGTGATATAAAATTTAAATGTCAATAACACAACTCAGCTTGAATTTCGGTTGCATTCAGTGATGGCTTAATTTATATTCTCCACTTCCTTCCTTCTATTTTAATTCATGTGCATGTATGTTTTGTTTGTCTATTTATCATTACTAAGCAAAGTATTGATAATTAATCATAGATATATTTTAAGTTCTGGTGAATAGCATAATCATTATCGCCACATCCAGTGAGATCACATATCATTTTTATTTTAGATACCGGAGCCACAGACATAAGTCAATGATGCGATATTAAACTACTTTTTACTTCGAGCATTCGGAAATCCATAGACTAAAACCAAAACGCGCAATATGCACTTCACGGTTTTTCCATCTATGATCGGTGGTTCGTTACCCGGTCGGAATTTCGATATTATTCCCACCCGTTCAATGCCCGAAGTTACCAGACTTGGGGAAGACATGCTTACAGAAAATTATAATTATGCTGTCCCGGTGGGATTCGAACCCACGACTCTTGGATGCGCACGGCAGCTGATCTAACGAACGCGCCAACGAGCCCCTCATGAATTAATGATCGATGCTTTTGATTATAATAATTATTGATTACAATTTTCCTGCCAAACAAGACAAATTAATAAAACCTTAATTTGAAAACAGAAGCAATAAAATCCTCTATTTATATAATAAAATTATTTTTATCTTCTCTTTTTCGCTAACGAAACCTAATATTATGCTAAAACCCACCAACTCAATTAGACTACAAAAATATCATGCCAAAGAAATTAATATATCGTCGTGATCGTAGAACAACGACGCGCGGTTCTGATTTTTTTACGATTTTAGTTCTATTGTATTAGTCATAACATGGAACTCCTTGACAATTGTATAATTTAGAACTGTCTAAAAACCCTTTATCAACAGAACAAATGAAAAAACCGAGTTTGATAATTAATCAGATAGTTTTATGCAATAAAACTAAAACCGTAAAAAATCAGAACCATCGTTCTTCTACGATCACGACGATATTTTTATTATGTATACGAGAAATAGACTTTTATTAAATTTGCTAAATCTTACCAGACCAAATCTTAATAACATTTCCGGAATCAAACTCAGACCAATGTTGCTAAAAGCAGTGCGCATACGACTGTGTCACCGAAGCAGACTAGTACGTAAAATAGGTACTTATGAATAAGACGTTTTAAGTTAAAATATGTCACGAGGTCATTCACTTATCATCTACGTCACGCTAATGGCATATCTATACCCAATTTAACAATTATAATTTACTTAAAAATACTCTTTGGTGTGTAAGAAACAGTATATATACATAATATACGTATGTTGCCATAAAATAAATAAAATAATGAAATAAAAGTTTTTTTACATAGTATTTTTTTTATGTTAGATATCGACAGACGAGCATGCGATTCACTTGATGGTAGGTGATATCTCAGCCATAGAACATCAATGATGCGCTGTCGACCTACTTTACTTCGAGCATTCGGAAATCCATAGACTGAAACCGAATCGCGCAATATGCACTTCACGTTTTTTCCATTTAAGAACGGTGGTTCTTTGCCCGGTCGGAATATACATATTCCTCCCACCCGTTCAATGTCCGAAGTTACCAGACGTGAGGAAGACATGTTTACAGAAAATTATAAACATGCCGTCCCTGGTGGGATTCGAACCCACGACCCATCGATGCGCGGGGCAGGTGTTCTACCGAACGCGCCATCGAGCCCGTCAATTTATAATTTATTCAACTGTCTGCACTTTGTTATGAACGTTGTGATTAGCGCCGAGAGTCACGGGTTCGAATCTGTAAAAAAAATCGATGGGCATGGAACCAGTGGCGGGACTACCATTCAAGCCCAAAAGCCCGGCTTTAACGTAATACTTGTTTATATATAACTAAAATAATTACTTAATAGTATAAGTTATATATGACTTCTATAATTACGTTAAGAATATAATTATTAGCTTAGCGACCGAGTAAAGGTCGTGGGTTCGAATCCTAGGTATTTTTGAAGTGATAAGCGTACTTAATAATTATTTTTCTCTTGATGGTTGTATTAATAGGGTTAGCCGAGCCTTTAGGCTTGTATGGTCGTCCCGCCACTGCATGGAGCAGAAGGCTGACCTTATTTCCTATGAAGAAAAGTTATCAGAAACAGAGATATGCCTTTTTTGTTCAGTATCGACAGACATCAGCTACTATCATTGATGAATAATCCAAAATGTATCTATGGTTGGCTTTAAGTAAAAAACGCAAGTCACGTACGATACGAATATAAAACTGTGGCCATCAAATTGTAACTCCGAAGGGACTCGAAGGGTTTGCAAACGCAAAAACTTTGTACGATCGTGAAAAGTTACATGTAGATGTCCAACAGTTTGAAATCTGGGAATTTATTTCTCGACGATATGTCAAATGTCAGAAATAAATGCGCGTAGCGCGTAGATTTATCAAGATTGGAGAAGGAATTTGGGGAGTATAGAGTGATCATGAGAAATATGTTTTGAATGTTAATTAATGGGATCTTCACGCAGGAAGACTTTAAATTGACATGGAAATACTGAAGAATTATTTTGTTTTTTTTCTTCTTAATTTCGTTTTTGACAAATGCTACTGTCAATTTTTTTTCAGTAATTTACATTTGTTGGCAACCAGATGTTTCTCTTATCTTAGTTGTATAGTAAACTATTTTTAATAAATATTAGCATTATTTTTACAGAAAATATTCACAAATATGATATAGATTTTTAAATTAATAACATCAACAATCTGAGAGTAATCTTCCCTAATTGTTTGACACGGCCGGCCGAGTTGCAAAAACACTACGGGATATCTCCGATATAGAAACGCGGGAACACTCCTTGCTCTTTTCACTTTGAGACTAAACTCGGCTGCGTGCGCCCGTTTCGCATCCGCACTTTCGCCAACCGCGAATAAAAAAAAAACTTTATAGAACAAATTGCCAGTAACATGACACAATTAACCCCCGGAATTCGGATTCCTTTTTTTAAATATATTGTTTAAGTGACAGTTTTAATTTATAAAAAAAAAAGTTTTTGGCGCGCAAATATCGCAATGACTATTTGAAGTGATAAGCTTGGGGGTCGTCGAATTTTGAGTCAAGGATTACAAAACGCGTGAGTAATTATATTTAATACTATATTTAAGTGTCAGCGTGATGTAATTTACCAAATTATAACGAATAACTTTGCGGGTTGTACTCCTTGGAATATGTCGGTCGAATATAAAATATGTAACAGTGTTGTAAATATTACGTTAAATTTAATAATGTGCTGTCAAGTGGATAACGGATTTTTTTACGGCAACGCAATTATGTCAAGAAAGTTTTGTGGTTTGCGTGTTTGGAAATTTACAATTTTATTTAGTACAGATGCAATGTAAAAATATCGGATTAAGACAATCTTTTAAATAGGTAATTTAAAAGATTGTCTTAATTAGGATGGTTGTCTACGAACAATTAAATTTCTTAAAGCTTATTCTAGCTAGCTATTTCTTAGACATGTATACATTGGTTTAGCTAAGAGGAGCTAGACCAGCGTATACTTTTTCCTTTCAATTATTATTAATATTTTTTTTGTTCAAACTGATTTTATGAATTTTACTATGATATTTGTGTAAGAAATGTAATTTAGTTTTGTGTAAAATTTGATATCTAGCTGATTTGTATTATGGTCGTCAAAGACCTTAAATAATAAAATAAAAAATATACTAGGAAATATAATAAATATAATATTATAGGATATTATTGGAAATAAATAAATGAAAATAGCGTCATCATAATTTAAACAGTTGAAATCCCTTTACGTATCAATAATTAAATTATTATAATTGATGACAGTAAAACGTAGCTATTATTTTATTAACACTTATTTTTTATAGTATGGGAAAATCTATATAGACTATCTGAGGCTTATTTTAGAAAAAAAAATAACTGAAAAATGAATAAAAAATACATCAAATTTTACATAAACAGTAAAATAAAATTTTAAAATGTGACAAGACTTACATCGCAGTAGGCACATCAGAAAGCGGTGCATCAAAGGAAAGCTACACTAAATCTTTTAAACACCGGAGTAAAACGAAAAAAATAACAAAACGCGTGTGAATTTGATACCTTTGAGAAAGTATACCGGAACATTCAGTATCCAGCACGGAATCGATAATATGAAATTTATAATTAACAGTAAGTTGTTTCAAACTTGTTATACATATTTTTTTTTTATATTTTAGTTGCTTAATATAATATTGTTAATCTTTTAAGGCCTGCGACTTCTGTTTGGTGTCCATCAGTTATTCCGTATCCTCCCATTCTTAAAAAAAAACGGTGGCAAAAATAAAAAGAGAATACAATTTCGTTGTGTGAATTGTTTGTGATATATTACCCGTTTGTGTTCAAACAGTAGTGACATTTACCACTCTAATTTTCCCCAGAGAGATGTGACACGATAGAAAATGATAAGTTAACTCGGAAGGTGTACATATAAAGTCTTTCATATCCTATATTGTGTCAGAAATATTTAATACTCGCAATGCGGTACGTTTTAGCTAGATCAAATAGAAATTCTAATTCTGTTTTTATTTAAAGCAATAGTTTGAACAAATGCCATTAATATGAACCAAAAAGCGCAATTTGCACTCCAAATTTTGTCAGGCTCGTTGGCGCGTACCCCACGGGTCGTAAGTTCGAATCCCACCGGGAGGACATGATTTTAATTTTCTGTAAGCATGTTTTCCCCACGACCGGGACCGCGACGTCAGTAACTGGCGTTGATCGGGTGGGAGGAATATCGAAATTCCGACCGGGTAACGAACCACCATTCATAGATGGAAAAATCGTGAAGTGCATATTGCGCATTTCGGTTTCAGTCTATGGATTTCCGAATGCTCGAAGTAAAAAGTAGGTCGACAGCGCATCATTGACTGAGTTCAGTGGCAGAGGATTGATTGTTAGCGCAACGTTAAGTTAATAATAATAGTTTCGTGCATAATGCTTGCTTTTTAATAAAATAGTATCAAAAATGCCGACGATTCGAGAACTTGACCTGCAGTCTATCGAAACTTCTGGTTTCAGGTTCTGTAGTATTAGTTCTGTAGTATTAGCACAATATATCAAGTTTACTACACACATACCGAAATAAATTCTCAAAATTATCGTGAAGGTTTAATTCAAATTGAACACAATTAAAAATGATTGATGTAATAAACTTCAGAAAGATATTTTAACTCACCAAATATCTTTTAACGAAGCCATAATTTAGAATGTTTATAATTGAAAAATCTGCCACACGCTTAAATTAATAACTTGGTTAATCATGTACATATAATTGAAAAAGCAGTATATTACGTACTGTCCAAAAGACAATATATTACGTAAATTATGCTTATTCGTTCGGAGTTACGAAACATCACGCATTACATTTTTTTATTAAGAAAACAAACAGCAATTTTGATACAAATACACAGAAATCACGATACAAAATAATTTCACAATTAGAGTAATAAAATGACCTACTATGTGGGTTCACAAAATAAGTACAAATATTACATTAACTACTTTCTACTGTTACCCTTGGCTTAACTTTACTATTACATACTAAAAAAAACTTAAAAAACAAAACAAAATGTTAGCAATTATTCATATATTTAGAGTATTTTTTTATTATTGAACGGACAACCGGTTACCTGATGGTAAGTAATCACCACCACACAAAGAGTCAAAGATGTCCAATATTTGACTCAAAGGTCTTAGATGCGTTGTCAGCCTTTTACCAAAATTATAGGCTCTATACTTAAAACCAAAGTGGTCGTAGTCAGATGCTGAAGGCGGGAAGGGCAATCGCACTTTGGATGCAATTTTTTACGAATTCTATTCGTACGAATACGCACGATGATCCCAATACTATGAGTCTTGTCATCAGTCTCAATTACTGTGGGCATTCATCGGATGGGAGGAATATCGAAATTCCAACCGGGTAACGACCACCGTTTATATATTTCGCGCGTTGCGCGTTTCGGTTTCAGTCTATGGATTTCCAAATGCTCGAAGTAAAAAGTAGGTCGACAGCGCATCACTGACTGATGTTCCTTGTCTGAGGTATCACCTACCATCAAGTGAACCTCATGCTCGTCTGTCGATATCTAACATAAAAAAAACTTGCTCGGAGTTTTTAGGTAACGATGTTACCGGTTACGGTTCACAGTCACTACTGGCAATTCAACGGAGAAAAACGGAACCAGTGTGCGCGTTAGGGCCTAGCACGAACGACTATCGAATAAGTATTCGTATCGTCAATCTGTAAGTTGTATGAGAAACGATAACGTACGTCTACGTACGATACATATTCGGGTCCAATGTGCGACCGCCCTCATTTATTCCACATTTTTATTGTATGCCTAATACAGTCGACTATCAATAATTTGACAAACATTTATTTGAATCTCGAAAATTTTAATAAATTATGTATAATTGATCGAAGGATTGTTTTAGTATTTGTTCATTAAAAGTATTTACAAAAACAGGTAACGTGCAATTAAATTAAATGAGTATATTTGAGTAACTCGTAAATAAGCAGTTATATCTAGGCATGATTAATTTATATTATTGTTGATTCTACACAATGTTTTTCTTGCAGGCGTTAATCATATAATTGTCAAAAGCGATCCCGGTTTTGACGTAAAGCCTAATTTGATATTCTAAACTAAATACGAGTTGAAAATCCATGAGGTTTTTTTTAAGAAAATAATATTATATTTTTATATCGTTTTTTTAAAACAAACCACCTTTCCTTCTTAGTTTCCTTTTTACGTTTTTGAATTTTACATCATAACTCTTATCGATAAATGAATGAATATAAGCCTACAATTTAAAATATATATATATTTGTCTTATAATAATAGAAAAAGGTCTTAATAATATTAATGGTATTAAGCATCAGAATCATTAGATTCTATTAATTATTTGGAAGTCATAATGATGTCATTTTAACAGATAACTGCGCACGCTATCGTGATAATTTCCACCAATCAGCGAACGTATTCTAGATCGCGATATTAAAGTTTTTTTGTCAGATAACTATATAAAATTTTATTTATATAATAGTAAATGAGGTCCGTGTCTCTACTGTGAGCTAGGTAAGGTACAACCTATACTCCAACATTCAGCAAATGGTCATGAAACCATTCGGTCTAGATGTGTGATTGTCCAAATGGGACTGCTCGAGGGTAGCAGTCTCATTTGGAGTCTTACATCTAGCAGTCCTAGTTGAAAAATCAGTACAGACGAATTGACTTCTTTTGAAAAAAAAAAGAATTATACATAATTAATTATAAATTTTATTCATAAAAAGAAATTAAATACGTAAAATGAAAGATAGACCTTTGAAGAAGCCGTTTTTGTTATCGTTTCGGTATTCCGCGGTTAGACTCTACAAGCTTCTTAAGTTTTGATATATGTTTTTAGCAATTCCGTGCAGTATTATTCGAGGCCAGATTAAAAAAAATATATGTGCTACACTATAGATGGTATATATTATAGCGTAGATGACTTTTTTATAGATCTATAAGAGAAATATAGTTGTAAATAATTTCATATATAGGCCATTTTGCAATTTATCACAAATTCTGTATTGGATATTAAATAAAATCCGGGTAAAAAATCAATTTCTTCAGAAGAAAGCACGCGATGTTGTCGGAACTCGGAAATCTTTTAACTATGTACCAGGTACCTATATAAATACTCATTGAAATATTTACCTCCTGCCTTATGAAATTTACATTACCAATAAAATGTCATCAGAAATATTTAGATTTAATATAAGCAATACTTTGAAGTGTATATTAACCGCAGCCATAGTACTTATGTATGTACATAATACAATAGATATGTAGTATTTTATAAACGTATACTGAAGGGTTGGTATTTTTTCCGCGGAGAGAAACCTATGGCAAATAGACGAAAAACAAATACGTTTATTAATAGGTACCTACTCTGTCTTTGCGTGAAAGGATCAATCCGTAAATACGTACTTTACTTTTTGCTTTTTATATTAGTGGAATAAAGTATATGGAATCATAGATGGAAAAGCCGTGAAGTGTATATTGCGCGTTTCGGTTTCAATCTATGGATTTCCGAATGCTCGAAGTAAAAATTGGGTCGACAGCGCATCATTGACTGATGTTCTGTGGCTGGGGAGTCACCTTCCATCAAGTTAACCTCATGCTTGTCTGTCCATATCTGACATAAAAAAAAAATTAAAGTAGTTTGAAAGTGATGTATGATGCCGTGATTTACTCTAGATAGAGTTTATTTGTCTCTCCATCTAAAAATATTAAAGAGATTTGATTATTATTATTTTAGTTATAGAAATCTATTATATCGCTGATCAAAATTGACTCACTTTTGTGTCTGTTTTATTGATTTCTTTTTAAGGTTCAAGATATCTTTATTTCTCAAAAAGAAGGAATGTGTAATACAAATCTCTACATACCTATGTAGTATTAATAAAACAAAGTCGCTTCTCGCCGTATGAACGCGCATGCTTAGGTCTTTTAAACTTCACAACCTATTTTAATGCGGTTTCCATAACATATATTCCATACATAATTAAAGAGGAAGGCTTAATATTTTAATATTGTTCAGTGTTAGTTGAATTATGACGATAATTCAACAAAACATAATTTTATTTATTAACACAGACTGTATTTTTCTTTTCTTTATTATTTTCTTGTGACGCCACGGCGACTCGCTAGTGAACAATAAATAAATGAAAAAGCCCTGAAATACAGATTGTATGTTTACGTTTCGGTCAATGCATTTCTAAAAGCTTGAAATCAAAAATTGGTTGACAGCGCATCATTTGATATAAAAATCGTTGTATAGTTATCACATTGAAGTCATGATAATTATTTTGGCTAGTGTGTGATTGACTTTACATAGAATTGACAATATTATGTACAATATTCAACTTCTCGGTGTTTATCTATACTAATCTTTACTAATATTATAAAGAGGAAAGATTTGTATTTTTGAATTTTTGTATGTTATGAATAAACTCAAAAACTAGTGGACCGATTTTGAAAATTCTTTCACCAATAGAAAGCTATATTAGCAGCGAGTATCATAGCCCATAGGCTATGTTTTGTGTATAGTACATCTACATTGCTCCCGTGTGAAGCCGGGGCGCGTTGCTAGTAGTTAAAAATATGGGATTGAAGAATTTTACCCTGGTTTTATCCTTTAAAAGGATCGTAGCGCTAACCGATATCTACACAGGATTAAGAGTTGTTGCTCTATTGTTTGGGTTATGGCTGAAAACTAGCGTGGTAGGCTTTGACTGATTAAAAAAAAAGCTTTTTGATGAAGCTTATCCACTTTATGCTGAGTCCAAGACCGTTTCTTCGTAACCGTGTGTATGTATTATTAGTTTTAATATTGTTACGATGAATTAAAGTTTCTCTCTCTCTTTTTCCCAAAAGTGTAGATAAAACAAAGGTTAATTAACAGGTTAAACAGTATATTCATAAAGGTTTTAGGCTCAAAACTGAGCTGAAATAGTGCTAGAGAGTAGAGTTTAAATTTTACTTCACTACAACGGAATTATACCTAATGCTTTACCGAAGTAATAAAATACGGGATTTTTAGTAAACAAATGCTTAATTAAACCTACCTTTCTCAATGTTTTCTTCAAAATCAAGGTTAAATCCTTGAATTTTAAATGCAGGTCACGTTAATCCTGAAGTTCAATTTAAAGTTAATCAGCGTACTTGATATACAACCACAAATTACGGAAATTAGTTGGGACAATCCAAAGACTACATTATTTCAAGGGGGCAAAGGTTTATTTCTTTCGTATCACTGAAATGTGAAAAAAGGAAGAAATCAAGACTGTATTACAACAACAATATGTTGGTAAATAATTATTTTCTTAAATGAAAATTCTTATAGTTTCCTATTTTTGTAGTAATGTCACTATTTTCACTATGTCACTATAAAACCCGGAGAAACTGAGTGTTGTGCTGCGGATTTCAACAATATACAGAGAATTACTTGCAGTTATTTTCATTGGATTTCATTTTAAGTTAGAATTTTTTGTTTGTGTTTTATATAAAAGAAAAATAAAAGAAACTGTTTAAAAGGTCTCACCAAAACCATTATAGGTTTGTCTGGAAACTAATTCTATATTAATTATACAATTTAAAATGAATAATAAAAATGCTTTTTAATATTTTATGTATTATACATAACATTAAATCAAACTACAATTTTGATTATTTATGTTACTGCATTATATTTTTTTAATGACTAAAATATTTTTAATTTATTTTAAAATATATTCGTTTATATTTTATATACTTTTTAGTTTAGTTCTGATAATATTTGGGGATATAAAGGCTAAAAGTGCATCTAAGCAGCGTCGCGGATGTCCAAGACTGTGTCACTTACGTAATTACTCACGTAGCCCGCCTACTCAATACAAAAAAACACGAATCTGTCTACGTTTCCTGTTATAATTGTGTACTTTTAGTTGTAGCATATAACTGTACGAAGGTGCAAATGTTTAAAAAATAAACTGTGGTTTATCATAACCAATTTATTTCGTTTCTTCAAGTCTCAGCTTAACACCCTTGTCTCCTAAATGATGGATGTCGGTAATAAGTTTCTGACAGATTTGACATTACAAGCAAATCGATTTAACTTTTTCATATTCAATCAAGATTACCTACTTTTAGCGAGAGATGGATTACATAAAAAGTTACTAATGGAGAGATTCTGTAGTAGTATGACTCGTTTGCCCCCTCCACTAATCTACTGATTAGAGGCGATTGTATGAGAAATTACATACAAATAACAGATTAACGAATAAAATACTTTCTTGCAAGTTATTCATGCTGAGATGTAGGTACTGTAGTGGTCGATTTTTATTATTATATTAATTTCTTTCTTATTCTAATTGAGAACTGTTACTAGTCAGTATTCATTCAAAATAGCAAATCGGTAAATGCATAGAATGATAGTGAGCCCCAGAGGGCTTAGACGAGCGACAATGGGTCCGTTGACGTTTCGTTTTACTGTATACGTTCCATTGATAACACTAAACACTTGGCAACAAAGTTTAAATTCTCCAGATCAAATAAAGTTCTGAAGGATTATATCAAACACATACATAATAATATATTTTCCAGTATACAAGCTAAAACCTTTTGCAACATATTGTCATGTTAAGGATGTTCTTAAGGAAATGTAAAGGACGGTTCTAAAGAAAGGATGTAGTGCGTAATTAGGCTTATGTTGGTATCTGTCGCTGAGAATACGTCTTATTGTTAGTCAAGTAAGTGGTTAGCCACTGAAATTTCTCCCATTAAAAAACAATAGAAAAGCGGGCGGAACCGTTGGCACGTTGGGTAGTATTTGACATTTAAAAAAAAGTTTTTTATGTCAGATATCGTAGGTGATAGATACCTCAGCGACAGAACATCAGACAATGATGCGCTGTCGACCTAATTTTTACTTCGAGCATTCGGAAATGACTTTCCATCTATGACCGGTAGTTCGTTACCCAGTCGGAATTTCAATATTCCTTCCACCCGTTTAATGCCCGAAGTTACCAGACGTGGGGAAGAAATGCTTACAGAAATACTAAACATGTCGTGGGACTCGAATCCACGACCCATCGATGTGCAGGTGTTCTACGTAACGCGCCAACGAGCCCCTCTAAAATTACTTTGAGTTTCGATCGGTCGGTCGGTATTCGAATCCCGCAGGGTCAACATGCTATTTTTTTTTAAACATGTAAACTACTATACTAATGCTGAAAATCCAATGATGCTGAATCAATACCAATACAATTAAATGAATCACAGCTACGAGTAGTGTAGGCGTATACCACATTCATGTCGTACCTACCTACCGTGTTATTTCAAAAGTATTTATAAGAAGAACCGTTAAATTCTGTTATAACTGCCAGATGTGTCGATAAAGTTTATTTTACAATCAGTTTTTAAGAACAATAAAATGTTTGTTTTTAATTTTAAATATCTCAAAACTGTAATATTTAAATAAAATACTGTATACCGGATTAAAACGCGATTTATTATTTACATTATTTATCCCGACGTTTCGGATGCTTTTCAGCAACCGTGGTCGCGGGAGACTACTAATAATAAATCGCGTTTTAATCCGGTATACAGTATTTTATTTAAATGTGTGATACTCGCGTTAATAAAAGACAATATTACTGTAATATTTAATTCGAATATTATTTTTACGTAAGTTTTGATTCGTGGGTGAATATTAATACTGAAATAACGTTTAGTTTAAGGATTGTCTTATTGTCCTTTTTTTACTCAATCAAGATAATTTCTTCACATTTTATTATTAAGATTTCTACAAAGAATATAAAAATTAGAGAGAGAGAGAGAGATAGGTTTATTTACTGCACAAACAACCACTCATTAACAAATTAACAAAGATTACTTAGAATTTTTTTTTATTGTTTGGCATTTAAAATGCCGCAGTCTCACTATTATGTGGTAAGCTTCAGCGTCGCGACAGAAACTTACCACGCTGATTTTCAGCTACAGCCTCAGTCACGCCACAATTATCAGACCTTTAAAAAATATTAATAAAATTAATAAACAAAGAGAAATAATAATAATAAAAATGAGACAGTGTGCAAACTTATAGCTAACAAAAATAAAAGAAATAAAAAAACTATTTGACACTGTTACAATAACGATGTTTTTTTATTATGATGATAATAATTACTGTAGTATGGATTTCGACTTTCCGATCAGATTGAGAAAGCAGTGCTATTCTGTACGTTGTATTTATCAGCTATTCCGTAGCCTGATTATATTATGACATTAATTATAACCATATCAGACTTTCATTATATCCACGAACAAGTAGTTATTAAAAGACCTTACTCGTTAACCCAAAAAAAACAAGAGTTCATTGTTGATGAGATGCTATTGTTCTGTCAATTAAAAGCTTTAATTAAAAACTGATATATATCGTTGTGACGCGCTGTTTGAGATTTTTTAATACAAATAATATTTATTGAAATGGCAAGTTTTCGCCATTTCAATTAACAAGTTCCAATTATATTGTGTGGTTTTCTCGATATCATAATATTATTAATACGAAAGTTATTGTATAACATTATTGGACCCAACATTGTCTGCCTGAACGTACGCTTCAAAAACTGCAGCACCACCTTCCGGTTCCAAATGTGAATCTACACCATGTACTTAAACATACACAAAGCATTTCATCAAAATCAATCCAGCGGTTTAGGAGTTCAGTACATACACAGGAACAGAAGAATTATAAATATTAAGATGATCACCCCGAGGTTAAGTAGAATAGGTGTTGTTTATTTACTGAAGGTTCTGGATTCCCGGAGAAGCAGAAAACAATATTACGGTCTTTAAACGTGAAACGGATACAGAAAATATTTGCCTTCACACTCCGCTAAGTGTATCTATCAGGAATTCATATTAATCCTATCGCCTGATATTTTCACACAGATGTCGTTTGTCATCTGTTGTTGCTGAAAATTTTTACTTGAGGCGAGTGGGTTGTCTCAGCATTAAAGTGATTGGTAATTTTCTAGAAAGCTTACCTTTCTAGACATTGACATTTTCTAGACATAATGAATAACTGTATTGTACGAATTATATATATATATATATATATATATATATATATATATATATATATATATATATATATATTAACAGTTACAACACTATACTACTATTTACCAGTATAAATAGTAGGTAGTGTTGTGTTGGCAATACTAATAGGGCATAAAAGTGTTTATCTTCGGATCTGTTGTGTACAAACAAGACAAGTGCTCCTAGATAGTGACGTTATTAAAGAAGTATTATGTTACATCTCGCTTCGTTTCTCAATATTCTTCTATTTTTTTTTAGGATTCCGTATAGCCAATGAATTAAATAATTCCTTATCACTCAAATACATCGGTTTAATGGGTCGGCATTTAGGGGAGAAATTGTATTTGAGAGTAAAAATATAGTTTATAATAAATAGGATAATTTTTTTATAATCTCTTTTTATTCTCTCCATTTTCTTGTCCGGAAGAAATTGTTTACAGGAAAGGGACCACACTATAGTTAGTATTATTTATGCTTATTAATAAATTTTCATTCAAAATGTAATTTTAAATTTAAAAACTGGATCATCATTAACATCTGGATACTTTTAGAATATTGTAATAAGTATTATAAGGTAAGATAATTGTGGTCATGTTAATTCAGCTACTCGGTTTAACAATATGAATACAAGGTTTACAAAATGCAAGCGATTCTGATTCAGAATGTGTAGGAGATGGAGATAATAAGATTTTACTGAGCATATGCAGTATGCAAGTTCTAAACAGTGTGAATAAACCTATTCTGTGCAGACGATACCAACATATTATGGACAACGGGACAACGGGAAAGAAATAGAAACGCCATTTTACTGTCAAAGTTTTCATTACAAACGTTTTCTGCTAGAACACCTACCGATCGGTTGCGGATTCGAATCCCGTAGGGACGACGTGTTTATAATTTCTGACATTAAACAGATGGGGACAATCTCGAAATTCCGACCGGATACCGAACCACCGTTCGACGTTCATAGGTGGAAAAACCGTGAAATGTACATTGCTCGTATCGGTATTAGTCTATGGATTTCTGAATGCTCGAAGTGGGAAGTAGGTCGACAGCGCATCATTGATTGATGTTCTATGACTGAGGTATCACGTTCGTCTGTCGATACCTAACATTAAAAAAATCTTAAATAATTATTCAAACGAAATTGAGATGCATTCACATGATAATTATTATGACTTCGCTATATTGTCACAGAAAAATATGATATTATATTATTAGAGTTTGTTGGAAACTATCGTAATTTTAGACAACATTTAGTGAACCACACCACGCAACTCTGATATTATCTTCAGATGGTATATTTTTCTAAAAACATTTAACTAGGGTTCCCAACTGGAATAAGTTATAAATATTATCAAGGTAAGATATTTGTTAGAGTTTAAAAATAACTACAAAATCGTACAAAATAATAATCAAGAGTATACAAAATCATAACCAAAAAAATATGTCAGTTAACTTAAAAAATACCTACTTATATAACCGTCGAGAGTAACTACTATTTTCTTGCCGGCTTTTTTCGGTAGAATTGAAATTTTGAACAGGTAGCTTTAAAAATTGACAATTCAAAAATAATAACAAAAGATTACTTGTATAAGGTCATATTTGAATTTCATATATTTTTTGTCACTTCTATATCAGAGAATTAATGTCAATTATAAAATTCACTACAAAAAAAAATCAGTATATGAATGTCATTAAGTAATAAAATGAAGAATGACAACCCTTAAGTTAATGTCCTAGCGTGCAGCTAAGTCAAACTGAAATTAATTTGCAAACAACACATTTTTATAGCTACTGCTATGAGCATGGTGTATCAGGGTTGGTTCTATTTTCTTGTTTAGATTTGTAGAGACAGGTGATTTCTTAATAATTACTCTAGTGATATATTAATATGTGTGTATAATTATTTAATAACTTAAAGCTAAAATGTTGAGTAATGACTACTAACGGCCCTAGTTTATATAGAGTCAATAGTTAGAAAATGGTATATTACTTAAGAATCTTAGAGTATTTTTTTTGTTTCTAAGGGTAGCTGATTTCCGAATTCCTAAGTATATGTATGCATCAATTTCAAAGCAAAACAGTTATTATAGACATGGTTATTCCATTTCAAAAATTGAAAGAGACATAATTTTCCACTTGGAACTGAATTTAAAATCAGAATGTTCTCGTGAACATATTACAAAGAGAGCTTTTTCCTCTTCCAATGCTCTGTATAATAATATCATTAATGGAAGACTGGGGTGAACGTTGACATAATACGAAGCACTTGTAATGTGGCATATTTTAAACGACTTATCGAATAATGACCAAAAAAATTAACGATACGGAAGATGTTTCTATCTTTTTATAATGTAAATAATTAATAAGATTTGCAAAATGACTAAAAGATTAGAATGGTGATGGACGAGACATATATGTCTTAACATAATAAGGAGATGGAGGAAAAATGAACAAAATTAATTACGGAGTGGTGTCCGAGAGACAGTAATAGAAGCGGGACAATTCAAACGCTGCAGCGTTGAATTAAATATGGCAACTTTGTGACATTTCAAATATAAGACAACTGTCATCTTTCAGTCTCCCGCGACCACGGTTGCTGAAAAGCATCCGAAACGTCGGGATAAATAATTTAAACAATAAATCGCGTTTTAATCCGGTATATTTTATTTAAATGTGGATCCGCATTACAAAGGATAGGATAGAATGACAAGCATTAGAGAGAGATAGGTTTATTAACAGCACCAACAACAACACATTAACAAATTAACAATGATTGTTTACAAAACTAAACTTAACAAGTTGATCATATAAAAAAAGAAAGAGGAGGCCTTTGTTTCACCGGTTGTCGCTAATATATAGATTAACAGATAAAATATAGTAAAATAATAATATTATATCATAAATTGTGTAACTTTATGTAAGGTAGGTAAGGTAGCAGTAAATAATTGCTTCTTTTTTTAATTTGAATATATATTTTTTTTAATTTCGAGGCTCATGGAAACTGAGAGCTATACAAGACGAACGAATTTTCAGAGAAAATTTATTTCTGTCTTGTGTAAGATAATGACTTGTTTCGGTTTCCGTGTTTGTCTACTTCCGGGTCTTGTCGAATAATATTAAAAAAAGTAAAGATTTTCCCGTAAGTTATTTTCTGTTTAAAAGTGGAATTGTTTGACTGACTGATCTATTATCTATTATTCTATTTATTATATTATATACTAATATAAAGAGGAAAGGTTTGATTTTTTGTTTGTTTGTATGAATTGAATAGGCTCCGAAACTACTTGGCAGATTTGAAAAATTCTTTCACTGTTGGAAAGCTACATCATTTCTGAGTGACATAGGCTATATTTCATTTTCAAAAAAAATAGGCATCCTTACTAAAATTACGATAACGTAATCCAAGGTGTGAAAAAAATATCAAAAAACTACCTTACATCGCGTGCGCTGCGAAAACTATTGATGATAGAACAAAATGATATACTACATTTTTTTAGAACACACCATTATCTACAAAAAATCAGCGGCAGCATATCTCTAACTATTACAGTCATGTCACCGTTATGTTTACGGCCGGTGCGGCTTCAAGCAGCGCAGCGCAGCGAGCAATGCTGCGAGGGGTAGTATTGTATATACTTTGTCATTTTCTTCAATTTTTGTGGTTTTGTTACGATTTAATACAAAAAATACTTGACCGATTTTAAAAATTCTTTCACCATTAGAAAGCTACATTATCAGCGTGTAACTTATTTTCATCTAAATTGCACCCGTGCGAAGCCGGGGCGTTTTGCTAGTTGTTCTATAAACACAGCCTAAAATTAAAGATTGAGGAACCTTGAAAATCTTACAGTTAGTTCCATCTATATCCACTAAAGAAATATTTCGAACTATGCGGATGAATTTGCATGGCAAAGCTAGTAGTTTTACGCATAATATTTTCTTGATGTCTGGAAGACAACGCCATTCTTTAGACACATTCTGCCTCGCACAACCAGCAGCTGTCGTGCTTAAATTTTCCTAACAGATACGACTTGGGATCCTTCAAGAAACAAGCCTAGAATTTCATTAAAGGTGTTCCCTCTGGTGTTGCAGATGTCTATGGGCGGTGATAATCACTTACCATCACGTGATCCAAAGGGCCTTTTATATATAAAAACAAAACCATTTTATATTAGCAGTTGTATTTAAATGGTTACAAAAATGTTTAAATATTATGTTCTGACTCTGAAAAATAAACGTCCTCTAAGACTTTTCTCAAGATGAAGAAAAATAATTTCACTTTGCAAACAAAGAATTATGAGACAATTGAGATGACTGAAGAATAAACTTTGAATTACGAGTGTGCTAGCTCAAGCTCTAGAGAATTGCCCATACTTTCTTAAACGTCTCTGTTTGTTTCTTAACTTTATTACTACAGTTAAATGCAGTTATTTTCGAGGAAGAGATAAAACAGTTGACAGACGAAGTATTTGTAATTGTGATTTGCTTGATCGGATACTTTGTGACTTACTTCAGGATCGATTTCGAAAACAGTTTTTAATCTTAACATTCTACGGTTTCCGGCGGGATCTAGATTTAAACTTGTTTCCACAGCAGTCGAACCTGAAATCTCCGGTGTGAAACGCAATGCGCATACTGAGCTAGGGAGTATCAAATTTAATCTAATCATTATCATTATTAATAATAGATATTCTGTGGCTGCGGTGATCCTATTGAAGGCGAAAAGGCTCTTAGTCTGAAAGGATACATAAATACATATATTAAACATCTAATTGTCTACGAAACCTCATTAATTTAATTTTCTCCTTAAGTTTCGACATTTTTTCAATATATTATTTATTTTCATATTTCAAGTGCTTTATATAAGGCAAATTCACAATTGCTTAATAGCAATGAGACAAGAGGAACGTAAAGCGTTTATATAGGTACTTTAAAACAGGGATGTTATGAAGCTCAGTAACCGTATCCAAAACTATCGGATATCCGATATAAAATATTCGTAACCATAACTGAAATCTCTATAAAAGTTTAGAATTGAAGATAGGGGCGGAGTCTAAATAAGACATCTTATTTGGATTGTGGGATAACGTTACTAATGAATAATCTGAAATGATTTTATATCCATAACCGTATCTAAAACCATATGATATTATTCCTATATCTACCTTCAAGTAGGATTTATAACTCAATCTTAATACCTACAAGTTTCTTAAAATAGAATAATATAAGTGGAAAAATTGTTCGTAGGCATTTATCTTGTAGGCGAAGTATGTATGTCATATCAAAACTTAAAATTAGACATGTAGGCGTCTTGTAGGAAACATCCTCCCAAGTCGGCGCAATAGTTTAATATTTATACCGAAGCTACTACGAAGTTTAGACGCGAGGAACTTATGATACCTACTATTAACTAAAATGTGATGTTAGGCGAGGCCTTTTATACGGCACTATTAAATATTTTTTGAATGATGACTATTAATCCCCGTAAAATGTATATATCAATACCACCTCAGATTTTTTTTTATTTAATCTGAGAATACCACAAATATTTACTTATCGTCTTTTAGTAACGCAATAACTTAATTTTTAAAAATCAGACAGCTGTCATCTTTCAGTCTGCCTCTGACCACGCTGTACAAATAACATACCTTATTTAATGTTGAGGTAAATAGGTGTCAAAGAGTGATTGAATTTCATTGTGATTAGTCGATTTTCTATCACGACGCTATTAAATTATAGACAGTGATCAAGTAATCATTTTGTGACTAATGTGAAGCACACTTTTATATTATACTAGCGACCCGCCCCGGCTTCGCACGGGTCTAGATTTTGTGACAAAAAAACCAGGGGTGAAAGAGTGAAAATATAGGGTTGTATGTATTTTTTAATGCCACATTATAAAGAAATAAAAACAAAAAATTTCCTCCAAAAATTAAAAAAATAAATGTTAAGGGTGAACAACCCTTATCACTTAGGGGTATGAAAAATAGATAGTAGCCGATTCTCAGACCTACTGAATACGCATATAAAATTTGGTAAAAATCGGTAAAGCCGTTTCGGAGGAGTACGGTAACTAACATTGTGACATGGAAATTTTATATATTAGATTTTAGAAACTTATTCGAAAAATATCTGTTATTCAGGAAACATTTCTAATGACTGTCATAGTTAAGTAAACGATTTCAATAGAATTCGTGATGAAAAGAATTCTCGGAACTTGTTAGAACTTATGTCGAGTATATGCGACAGTTGACTTTATAAGAGAAGTTCCTCGGTCTCGCGGGCCAAATAAGATAAGTAATTTATTTTTATTAACAAACTAGCTGACTTGCCGAACTTTGTATCTTCTAATTTCTCGAGTTTTTGTGAGACTAACAAACGTCGATTCATTGGATATATATCCTCCTCCACTCCACACCTCTAAATTCGGCTCTGGGAATAAAATGTAACGAATCTATAATCTCGTAATAACTAATTAGGGTAATGAATCTATTATTTTTTAATGTTAGATATCGACAGACGAGCATGGGGTTCACTTGATGGTAGGTGATACCTCAGCCACAGGACACCAGTCAATGATGCGCTGTCGACCTACTTTTTACTTCGAGCATTCATAAATCCATAGACTGAAACCGAAATGCGCAATGTGCACTTCACGGTTTTCCATCTATGAACGGTGGTTCGTTACCCGGTTGGAATTTCGATATTCCTCCCACCCTGATCAATGCCCGAAGTTACCATACGTGAGGAAAACATACTTACAGAAAATTATAAACATGTGATCCCGGTGGGATTCGAACCCACGACCCATCGATGCGCACGGCAGGTGTTCTACCGAACGCGCCAACGAACCCGTCAAAAAAATCTAAAAATCTAGTAACACCAGGCAATGTACCCAAGCAAGACATCTGGTGTTGCAGATGTCAGAACGCGGTGGTGAGCACTTATCATCACGTGAGCCACCTGCCCGTTTGACCACTATTCTAAGAAAAAATAACATCGTTTCATCCGTCCGTTACCATTAAACCGTCCGTTACCGTTAAACCGTTTAACGTTAAGAACAAACCAACGCTACAATCAACGCTAACGTTGTTGAAGAAATCTAATATGTTGTTGAAAGCAGCCTATACACATATCATTTTACTGAAATAATGTAAAGCTATACATCTCTGAAATGTATCTCTTGCTGATCATAAATATTATATTTAAAAGCTTTTTTAGGTACTTAAAAATGCAGTGATAATGTAGATTTAGAAAGCGCACATTCCCTTCGTTTCAGTCATCACTTGACATGACGAAAATTTTATTTGCATAATTGATTAATTGATAATCTCAGAGTGTGTCTATAGCTAACACAATGGCATATTTAACACATTTATTTCTCTATATTTACTACTAGCGAGAATAAATATTTGATTTTGTTTTACCCTGCTGTTTATATCCTACTCGTAAATTGCTTAACAAAGTTTCAAAGTAACTAACTCTTAATCAAAAACATTGAAAGGATTGCGATTCTCCTTTGTACGACCCAAAAAAAAAGAGATGGCATTTGAGATATTTTTGTTCAACAATGCTTTTTTGTTTCGTAACTAAATTAAAACGAAAATAACATTGTGAATATTATCTACTGATAAGTCGTAAAAATATAGCCGCAGTCCGTATTGTTGCGATTTATAGAGTTAGATCTTATCCGATTATGGTAAAACAATCTCTGATGAAATTTGGACATGGATGAGTTAAATTTTTAATATACTTTATACTTTTTTTTTTTTATTTGGTTAAGATCTTGGTTATTGTATATATTGCATATAATTATAGTTATATTATTAAATAAAATATAAATTATTAATTAAAGAAAATGAATATACATGATTATCGATTTTTTATCTTTATACCTATATTCCTTTATATCAAATTTTTATAACGCTTATGGGAGAAAGTTTCATTTTTGACAGTTAATTGGCCGTATTTCCATGAAAAGGATCCAACCCACACAGTTCGTTTTTAGATATTCAAGTTTTATAATTTTATACTCTGTCAAGCAAGTGGGGTGGTACAAAATGCAGAAAAAACATTTGGCTTCTTCGTTTTGCTAAGGCTGTTTTCGTAATGTGAGAGTATTTACATTAGGGCTTTTTTGGTATACTCAAGTCATTATGAGCAATATTGTGGGTTGGATCCTTTTCAGGGATATACGGCCAATTTTCGTAGTCGAACATTCATATGGATTCAACAATGTGTATTCTTGTGCATTCATACCAAAGCAAAGCGACGAGTCAACCCTCTGTTTTGGTAACAAGCTCTTTAGTGGAAAGCTACTCCACTTATGTGGAAAAAGCATTAAAATATAAATACTTTTAAGACAAAGATAGTAGTAAAAATTGTTAGGAAGACGTAATAATTTAACTACTATTTGTTAAAACTGCCTTGCCTGCCTTACATTGCTATGAAACGATAATACGGTACAAAAATCTAGCTCGAAATTAACGGAAAATAAAAAGGTACTTTTCTCTATTCTATTTTCGAATACAACAGATAGCATTGCAATCAATTTTTATCTGAAGTAGTCGTGAAAACAACGCTCGTGTCCATTCAGAAAACACATTTCGATATAAGCAATCGCACTTGATCTTGACATTGAATGAAATTAAAATACGTAACAGGCGCCGGTTGGAATGTCGAGGAGTTTAAATTTATTGCCAGACGAAAATACAGTGTAATCGACTTAAAAGAGGGGGAAGACCTCAATTCACAACATACGTTTTTTATTTCTACTAAGATTTACCGATTATTTTGAGATATATATATCGATAATAATAATTCTTATGAGTGTAATATAGTATAAAATATGTTACATTTATATTGATCTAAAGTCTTAATTGACATTATGTAAAAAATAATAAAATACAAATATGTGAATGATACAAATACAGTCTATTTGAGTGAAAGCAGACATCCCAATAATATTTATTTGTATTTTGTGTAAATGCATCGACACATTACATACGTATTTAAAAACCATTCCTTTTAAATTATTTTCGTCTCAAGAATTCTCACTCGAGTATACATATTTTTTGAAATAAACTTATTTTCTTCCAAAATAATACGAACACTAGATATTGTCGGCAATTTTGTTTGCTTCCTCGATGCTACGATCTATCTATGCGATCATGTATCCCATTCTTTATGAATGTATATTCTTTGATTTAATTTTAAATGTTAGTTTCGCAATGAATAACTATCTATATATATAAAAAGACCAATCTTTAATTTTATCTAACATAAATTACCATTGAAAGTGTCTAAAAGTTAACAGTTTTCACATATGTATGTACGTTTCTACTTTCTAGTTTAAAAAAAATTATTATATTATTTGCTTCAGTAACACTTTTTTTAATATAGTCTTTTATTAACTCGAGCATCACACATTTAAATAAAATACTTTATTTTTTATATTCAGTTTACCGCGACCACGGTTGCTGAAAATTATTCGAAACGTCGTCGGCATAAATAATATAAATAACAATTTTCGTAGATGGAAAGAAACTCTATTTATGAGTTGCAAATTAAATAGTACAACCGAAAACGATTGATAATACGATAATATAAGTGCATCCTATTTCACATTGCCAGAGACTGCTGCCCTCCATGCCTCTTCACTGTCCAGCATCTTTGCCACCATATTAGACAGTGACAGGTCTGTACCCACGACTGACATCAGGTCATGGCGCTCCGTAGTTCATAAGTGTCATCGTGGGTAACCAAATAAATAAATGATAATTTGATTTGAACACATATTCAAATTGAAATATTAATATAAAAACTACCATCATTTCGGAATATTGCTTCCACCGAGAAGGGTCGGCAAGAAAATGATAAGTTAATTTTACAAATTGAGTAATATGTAGTTACTAATATAAACATTAAAACATAACTAATTTGTATAATAATAATGGAATTATAAAACCTATATGTAATAACATTAGAAATACCTACATTTTTAACATTTTATGTGGTTGCGAAAATTCGCTAGAAATTTCACCTGAATTACCTTATATTAAAAGACGTAATATTTTATGGAACCGATTGTAAAAAACGTCATCTGTCCGAACCCAAATTACCTTTTCACCCCAATGTAACGGGACATTGGTCAGTAATGGGACATTATTGGGGCCGTTAAAGTGGGACATTATTTTTATTTATGTGGTGAAGGAAGTGATTATTGAAATTAGAGCTTAAGTCATTTTACAGGAATCACTAAAGCTTTCACGTTTGAAAGTTCGCGAAAGGAAAAATCTGCTGTGTTTGAACCGAGAATGTTTGCAGTATTTTGTATGAAATATTTTTGAGATGAAACAATCTTCCGTCTGACGCATTTTACAGTCGCTTATTTAAGTTTTAATTATTTCTACACTGGTCCCGTTGTCAGGCATTGCCAGACTAAGTTAAGTAGGTTCGTTTCATGAATGTTTTCAAGTCGTATCGGTTCGGTAAAAATTCCGGCGACATTAGGTTCTACAAAGTGGTTTTGCGAGATCTAGTTTCCTTAGTGTTACAAAATATCATACACTTATATTTTTGTTAACTAGCAATACTAGGTAGAACCATATTTAAATTATATTTATGATCTGACAACATTGCCTCCAATCGAGTCAATTAAAGTCTAAAGTGAAAATCTTGATCTAATATGTAAGTATGTCTCCATCTTTCATGCAATAAAGGACTGATATATTTTTTGCATAAGATAAGCATAGAATTAGCATAGCATAGAACTTATTTTCAATTTTGCCTACCATTATCTTACGTAAATCTAGGTCTGTTCGGGTCTATTCTACTGAATGCCTCGGTTTAATGGTGAGACCTTTTTTGTTTCTCCTATATTTTTACACGGATAAGACTGGATTGCGAGGCATTTTATTACTATATAAGAGCACCGTGGTATAATACGGTTGACTTAGCGTCGCGAAGTCAGGATTTAGTATACAAAATAATAAATTGGATGCTTAGTTTTTTTACTCACTTTCGAGTTGTGACTTACGGTTTTGTTTTTTATATAAACAAGATTTTTATAAAATTCCTTATTTTTTAATTTGATGTAAATTAAATATTATAAAACTTGTACAGTTAACGTAAGCAAAAACTGGGATGCTATTATTGTAGCATTATCGCTTTAGTGAAGTTAATGCGTACAATATGGCGTTTCTCGCATCTGACGCTATTTGAGCGAATCGTTTTTATCATATCTTCAGAAGTGCGTAGGTATAATATAATAATATTTATTTGTTCAAAGTACCCATCATAAAATATACTAGCAATTGCCCCCGCAACCCCCCTTGTGGGTTGAATTTCGTAAAATCCGTTCTTAGCTGACCTCTACTCGGCGAAAGGAATATTCCTACCATATTTCAAGTCGCTACGCCTTATGGTTCCAGAGATATCGTGATGAGTGACTATATAGGTGGAAATCTCTTTTATATATATAGATTAGAAAAATGTAATATTTAAAAGTGAAACAAAAGTATAATTTCAAAAAAAAAGTAAACTCGATGCATATTATGTACTTTCCTACGTCAACGTTCTTATGTCAATGGTACATAGCTATTAATTGTCTTCTATTTATATGCTGTAACCACAAACGTAAAGGTATAATATATTCATTTAATGTATACTACATATAAATGAGTCACACTAAAAAACAGCGGACTCAACATAAAATTGTCTTTTATTAACGCGAGTATCACACATTTAAATAAAATACTGTATACCGGATTAAAACGCGATTTATTATTTAAATTATTTATCCCGACGTTTCGGATGCTTTTCAGCAACCGTGGTCGCGGGAGACTGGAAAAAAAGTTGCTGAAAAGCATCCGAAACGTCGGGATAAATAATTTAAATAATAAATCGCGTTTTAATCCGGTATACAGTATTTTATTTAAATGGACTCAACATAATTAAAGTAACATAAGTTCTTTAGGTTACCACCACCCCCGTGACTCAGGAAGCGTGATGCGTTTAGAGTCGAAGGTCGTAGGTTTCAATCCTGGGGTAACAATATAAGAAAAAATCGGGTTTGGCACAGAAGGCTGATCTTGCCTGACTGACTTGCTTGTGAAGAAAAATGATTAGTGAAATAGAAATGTGTCTGTCCGCATAATATATTTAATATGTATATTGGATTGATTCTCTCGAATGTGATTTCGTATAGAATATAGATAAAATGGTTTTACGCATTCCGGGTTAGTATGGATTATAATGTCGCTCGTGTGGTTAATTAGAACATCCGTCTTCCTGTAATTATAGTTTATATTATATTAATACTCTCATTGTATGTAATTAGGTATTAAAATTATAGGCGTACACCAATTTGCTTATGAGTAGAGTCTATTCATACATTTTAATTATGTAGATATAGATAAACAAGATATAGTCACCACAAGACATCAATGATGAACAACTACGACCTGTCGACTAATTTAAATAAGAAAAAAAATTAAAATGAATGAACGGCAATGATTAAAGACGCCATGAATTTGCCGTTTTTGAACGAAAACCGCATCAAAATCCATCATGTAATTCAAGGTTTAAATAGTAGACAGAAAATAACCTTAAGTTTTATCTATTTTCTAATGGTAGTGATAAGGACCTTCATCTTCCTGCCCTGTTCCTTTTTTATTTAGGGTCAGCGCAGTATTTTTCCATTCTCTTGTTTCACTAGTTATATTATAATAATAATAACACCACAAACACATATCATTCTTCACACAATCAATCCATCTTTTTTTGGCCGTCCTCTTCCTTTATACCTATCCCTTTTCATAATAATAAGTAGTAGTTATAAGGACTTATCACAAATATATTGTAAAGAGAATAAGAATGTTTGTACTGGAATTCAAGTCCCCTTAACCCAATTCACAAAATACAACTGATTAACCAAATTAACGATTAATATTTCACAAAACCAAATCTTTATGACATCGTAAATCTATAAATAAAATTTTAATATGTAAAACTTCGCGGTTGTAACTCATATAAAATTATAGCATAAAATAAAAATGTTGTCGGATTTCGCTACATTTCGTGAATGAAAATTTACAACTTGGTATATTACGTGCTAATCCAAAACGGTGCTATTGCTCAGTAACAGCATATACCTACCTACTGAGCATAATGCATCTCCATTCCGTTCATTGTTCATAAGGTAGTTTAATTTCTCGTTATGCATCTACATATGTACATATGTACGTTCATTGTTTTTGTTTCATTTTATGTTTGTATACTTTATATTGTACTTCGAAAATAAAGGACAGGGATCAGAGTAACTAGGCAGACGAGGACTACTCTGATCGCTGTCCCTCTCATGAAATCACCTCTCAAAACTCAGAGGGTGAAGGATATCCCATATGGATAAGAAGCTCATCTTAAGGCGGCTGCCTCGAAAAAATCAAAATTTCTGGGAACTTTGAGACCCCACTGCTGTTCTGATATGAAATCTAGGATTTTTATATTTGTACACCTTATTTTCCCTTTTATTCTGCAGCAATGAACCATGACAGATTTTTGATTATTTCCCTTCATTTTATTCGATGAAAAAAAATATCTAAAAGGTTGATTTTGACATCTATTTGCCTTCTCCTCTGAACCCATATGACTTACTGACTTGATAAATACGACTTTTACTTTCAAACAATTCAGGGGCTTTTGCGCGGTATGGGGACCGTCCGCTGATACTTTACTGGGGAAGGACAGACATCCGCTAGATTGATAATAAATATGATTATCTGTTAATTGCCAATGGTGTCACACAATAATTTCCCATTGGGGTAGGCAGAGAACATGAAATTCCATATGCTTGATCCTTGCATACCATGACTGTACCTTACCACACCTTTGTATACTATGATCTAGATATTATGTAAAATATGGAAATGACTCATTCACAGTCCTTCTGATACTAAAGAAAGTTACCATAAACTCCGCAATCCGTTACAAATTTAACGTAACTTCGTAGACTTTCGTCGTATTAGAAAAAAATATGTATATATTTTTTTCAATACGTTTCGAAGCATAAAATAGAGTCGAGAGGTCTTAATGAATTCAATTGGAACGGTCGCTATTGAGTTATTCCTGTATTAGGTTCACGTTTCGTACAAAGAAAGAAATCTTGCCACGTTGTGAAATTCCAATTGTTAGTCTACTGAATCGCCATCTTTTCACGTCAACTGGATAAGGATTTAGAGAGATATAGTAGATAGTTAGATAAGACTTATAGAGACTTGCTTAAGATTCACAAACATACAACAACTAAAACTTATTAGAGAGAGAGAGAGAGAGAGAGAGAGAGAGTTTATTTACTGCACAAACAACAACAAATTAACAAAGATTACTTACAAAACTAAACTTATAAGTAAACAATAAAAAAAAAACATATAAAAAATAAGAAAATGAATAAAAACAGTTTGTGTTTGGCAGTTAAAAGGCCGCAGTCTCAGCATTGTGTGGTAAGCTTCAGCCTCACGGCAGAAACTTACCACGCTGATTTTCAGCTGCAGCCTCAGTCACGCCACGGACTGTCAGACGTTTGAATAATATAAACTAATCAAAATTAAATTAACAAACAGAAATAACAATAATAAAACGGGGACAGTGTGCAAACTTATAGCTAAGAAAAATAAATAATAAAAACTATTACTATACAGACTTTTTTTTTTTTAAACTTTAAACCTAAAAATAAAATAAAATAATTATTGTAGTAGGGATTTCGGATGGACGATCAGATTGAGTAAGGGGTGCTATTCTGTACGCTGCATTGCCAATAAGTATCGCTTTAAATTATCTTTGAAAGATGCCTTTGATTTTAAATTGCGTATGGGCGGAGGTAGATTGTTCCAGCATTTAGTAGCTGCGTACTTAAAGCTACCCCTAAATGCTGCCGTACGATGCTGCGGCATCATGAGGATATGTGAAGATGGTCGTGTTTTATTTTGTTCGTAACTAAATGTCCAGCGTAACTTTCTAAAGAGGTATATTGGAGCTTGGTGCTTAGCGATACCATGCAGTAGACAAGCAAGATGGAGTTTACGTCGAGCTTCCATTTTCAGTACTCCTGCCTCGTTTATAAACGGAGTGACATGGGCTCGTGGAGGTATACGGAAACAGTACCGCGCACATGCATTTTGCACTCTTTGAATTAGACGTCTACTTTTAGCAAGGCAACATTCATCATAGACCACGTCACAATAGTTGAGCGTAGACAGAACTAGTGAATCACACAACTGAATACGCAGAGACTCACTTATGTAATTTCGAATCTTATACAGGATCTTTAATCTATAGAAACAGTTGCGAACTCTTTCGGTTATATGTTCTTCAAAACGCAGTTGAGGATCCATTTGTAGTAGTTGGTATTGCGGTTGCAAATGCGAATTGGTTCAGCATATGCATATGCATGAAAGTGTCACAGCATATGCTGTCACTTTTCACTAATAAGGTGAAGTAAAAAGTGATGTAGAGAGAAAATAAAGTATAAGATAATTATATATTTATAATTACGTTAAATTCATGTTGAAATACCTAATATGGTGAGGGATGGTCGGAAAATCAGATCGGATATTTGGCTAATCAAACCTTTTTTGCATAACAATGTACTCACTAAGACTAAATGTTCAAGTTTTAGTAAATAATGATGATTTGAGTATATTTCGTCAATACGGACATTGGTTTACATCAATTGAAAGTTGAGTTTTCAGGACAAAAAACACAGCTTGGTCAGTTAATGTTCAGACATACTAGTACTACCAACTTCTATGCTCACTGCGGCTGAGCGGAAATGGCTATTTTGTAAGCAGGTTTGATGTTTATCATAAGAATCATTCACCTGATATTTATATCTACACTAATATTATAAATAGGAAATGTTTGTTTCTTACGATTTAACTCAAAAATTACTCGATCGATTTTAAACATTCTTTCATCAATAGAAAGCTACATTATCAGCGAGTAGTATAAGCTATGTTTTTGGGTACATTTACGTTGCACCCGTGCGAAACCGGGGCGGCAAAAATAAATATTAAAGCTTAAGATTTCTTTTGCGCAAATATCTATTATTATCAATGTTATATTATCTCCGATAATAAAAATGCGAGAAGCAGTTTGAAAGCGCTGCTCTTGATTTTATAGCGAATTTTATTTAGTCACATAAAAATGTCTCGGCATGTTGAATGGTTGGTTTTGCAGTGAAATTGTATGAAAAAAGTCGTTAAATCTGTGAAATGAGAAACGAGTATCGCGAACACGTGCGACACTTGAGATTCGTGATAACTGTTATTTGCCAAAATGAATGCTATTTATTTGGTATACAAGTGATAATTAAGCATTTTTCACAAGGTCTCTCATTCTGTGTACCGTAATTATACGAATAAAAAATATTTTCTGTCATATACGTACATACATATAAGAAATAAGAAAACAATGACTAATTTTACCAGAATTTTAGCAGAACTCGTAATAAGTAAGGTACGATATTAAAGTATTAGGAACAAACACAACACATTTGCAAGTATGAGACAGTTATTAAAAATATAAATATAAAATGTTTTTCTTTTTATTACACGAGGCAAAAGGACAGGTGGCTCATCATCATGCTTTGCCATTCTGGTTATGAAGATTCCCTAGTACGAAATCTGACAAAAAAATTATATTAGTTTAACATATATATAATATGTATGTATCGAAAACAACTCCACAAACATACTTTTCACGGCTAACTTTTTTTTTAGACAGACAGACGAGCGTGGTGAGGCTATTTGATTTTGATAATTTAAAAAAAATATCTCCTGATAAGAGAAGTGTATCAGAATGTATTTTTTTATATCCCTACTGTCACTATGCATATTTATATGTATAGATGTTATACTGTAACTAAAATACTTCATTGACGATGTGAACATAATATAATAACGATTATTTACTGTAAACACTATTTAGTGTTTACAACTGACCGGAATGAAAAGTTTCAAACACTTACGACACTTTACGAGCCATTTAACCTAACCTGAAACAGTATGAAAGGTGAACGAGTCTAACCTTTATTTTACGACGAATATGTTTTGCATCTGTTTCTAGAGAAAATTCACAGCTTTCAAGGGAAAACATTGAAAAAACCGACGAAATTTCAACCTTATTTATACATAAATAAGTATTGAAACCAGTAAAGTATCGCGCTCAATTACCGATCGGTTCTGTGTAGTGTTTTTTGGCGAGTTATCGTAAAGTTTTTAAGCGTCGGGAGTAGTTTATTAGGTAAAGTGAACCGAAAGTATTTTGTTTAAAAATTTAATACTATTCGAAACAGGCTAAAACAACTGAGGTATTTGAAAATAGAAATATGACATACTGGCAGTTTACTCCCGTAATTGATTCGACTTTGATTTTGTTTTCATTTTGAACTCTTCTCTACATATTATAAATAGAAGTTGTTTTCCGCTGTGTTTCCCTCTGTACGCTTTGTCTTTTAAACTACGCAACGGATTTTAGTGCTGTTTCATCAGCTGCTCATTAATAGATATATTCAAGACGTAGGTACGTTTTATGTTAATTAGTTGAAATATGAAGATAATAATTCAAGGTTACGAAAGAAATCAAGCCGAATGAAAGCTTTCAAACGCTTCCTTTTCATCTTATTCTTTTGAATCTTATTTTTTATAACATCACATTAGTGTCTACATTGCATTCGTGCGAAGCCGGGCCGGGTCACTAGTTATCTATATAAGCTCGATCTCGACCATACTCCTCAGCAGAGGGCCTAGCTAGCCTGAGAAATCATTAGAAATTTCATACAAATGACAGTTCGACGATACGAATACTTTTACGATAGTTGTTCGTGCACACCCCTCTGATTCGAGTCGTATATCAGAATCGACATGCGATCGAATAATGTCTGAGTATTCTGACGTTTAATTTTGATTTTAGAACTCAGAAAATTAAGAAGTACAGAGGAGAAATCGATCAATATCGAGAATTAAGATCAATATAAATTAAATTTTGAGCCACTTAGTGATTTTGTTTTATTTGCATATTTATTTGTTGATATTTTATACAGAAACTATATTAAAAACTATTACGAAATTCTCCGAGTGTTGCAGGGCAAGTGGAAGTAGCAATAAATCACGAAAGTAGGATTTACAAGACAAATCCGGGATGTATTCGTAAAAATACTCGCTTTAATGTGTGTTGTGAACAACGTTATTATGACGTGTGTGATATATGGACTTTTTAAATGAATTTTACTTACTATTCGTGGAATAGAAGGTTAGTTTACACGAGCCAGATAATATATTATATTAATATTTAACTAACGGACTCGACATACGTTATTTTGATGGAACGATGGCTTCAAAAACTAAAAAAAGATATATTCCTAAAACAGCGCCACCTGTCGGGTCCAATTGTGAATCTTAACCGTCATGGAACCCACGCAAATGCACTCAAAAATAGTTTCAGCAGTTTAGGAGTTCAGTGAAAGAAAATATTTCTTACGTGTGTCGTAAGAAATATTTATATTTTGATCAGGGGTTCGAATTCTGGGAAACAAGATAAAAATAGGGTCTAAAATGATTAATAAAATAGACACAGAAATGTGTCTGCTCCATGCTCCACTAGGAGACAAGGGTATTCTTTCTTTACAGTTACTAGATAGGTCAATAAGGAAACTGGTGGCATTAGATAGCTCTTAGGGTGAACCTTTATTGAGAACCCTCGCAGCGAAAATATTTCCCGCTTTTTGGATTTTTTGTTTCACATTAAGTGTTATTAGTCTTTAATGGAGTTTTGCACTTAAGGCTGTTTTAATAGGGACCTATCTATACTATTATATAATAGTATATACTTATACATAAGGATTGTATAATATTATTCAAACTTTAATTCATAGACTCTATCAAAGTGAGTAGACAAATATTGCTATGAAGTTTAAAGACACGTGAGAGTGAATGTAGATTCCCATGTCCTTTAGATTTACATACATACATACATATGCATCACGCCTCTTTCCCATTGGGGTAGCCAGAGATCACGGAATTCCATATGCTCCGATCCTTACATACCACTTTCGCTTCTTCTACTTTCATCAATGCTTTCATACACACTCGACGGTTACGAGTACTTTTGATCTGGCCCTTTTGCAGAACGTCCCCGATCTGATCGAGGTACGTTCGCCTAGGTCGACCACTCCCGACTCTCCCACTCACACCAGTTTCATAAATCTTTTTCGTTTCCCTACTTTCATCCATACTTTCTACATGCCCAAACCACCTCAACATACCTTTCTCAATTCTCGTCACTACATCGTCTTTAGATTTAGTCCTTTATTATTCAATATCAAATTCAAATCATTTATTCATTTAGGTAACTTATTGTACACTTATGAACGTCAATAATAAAAATGCTTCTGTTTTTACATTTAGTGCCCAGAACTGGCAATAAACTCTCAATTCGTTTGTTTCACTAATCATTTTTTATATAGGTTAACGATTGATCAGTATTTAAATATTTTTTATCTTTTTTCGCGACCAGTTGGAACGCAAGGTACTCCAACAAGGTTCCTCCTAAGCCTATTCTATTTTAAAATTAACATACTGCCATCATCATCATTTACTATAGGAGGCGTACTGCGTATGTTTCTTAAATCTCCCAGGAACATCCTGTATACATTCTTATTAAGTACTGTTGACATATAATGAATAGCTCTTTGTCAAAACCCTCAAACCCAGGGTCGTCAGCCGCCGCCCACTCGAGTGACGAGTGGAGTGACGTGATATCAGGCTAATCTCAAAGCAAACACGTGTGAAAGCTTGGAAAATTTCAGATAAACCATTGTTTCAGTGTTTACAATGTGTTTATTTGAACACCCAATAATAAAATACCATAATTAATACAAATTAATTACATACCGCCTCCGTGACTCAGTGGTAAGCACGATGCGTTTAGCACCGGCCCTGGGTTCGAATCCCGGGGAAACAAGATTAAAAATAAAATGTTTCGGTCGGGCAGGGCACAGAAAGCTAACCTATTTGCCTGTTAAGAAAACATGATCAGTGAATCAGACACAGAAATGGGTCTGCCCCATACCCACTCGGGAATTCAATTTATGATATTTTTGTGATTATTGTTGCTAAACTATTTAAAAAAATAATACAGCTCTAATAATAATTTCTACCCATTTCTGCCCCCCTTTGCCTACATGCTTACAACGATTTCTGCGTGTAATGAAGCAGGGATGTTACGGAGCTTCGATTTCGGTTCCGAAAAGTCGGAACATCCGATTGATTTTGCACCTCCGATTTCGATTTCGGTTCCGACAGATTTAAATCGGAGGTCGGAGCACATCGGCGGCAGTGGCCACGGTCAGCGCCATTTGATTTAATTAACTTCTGTTTAAAATTTAAGAAAATTAGTTTATTTTTATATATCACACCCAGGAAGGTGTTTATGTTTTTGAACTGATATGAATGAAACTGATGAATAATGTTTGTAATTTTATTTTATTACACAATTCTCTTTTGTGTCTGCCTCCGATTCCGGTTTCGGTTCCGATTCCGGTTCCGATAAACCAAATTTAAAAACTCCGATTCCGAATTCGGTTCCGGTAAAACCACTTCCGTAACATCCCTATAATGAATACATTGACTGTTGACATATTTGGTTTAAAAATACAGTGGAACGTGACTACTCTGTAGAAAAATCATGTTTGAAAAAATATTCGACTGTAATTCCTATTCATGTCATTGATCCACTAGCATACTAATTGCACGAAGAAGATAAAGATTGATTTAAAATGCAATAAAAATATACCCGTTGTGAATTACTAATATTTTAGGCTACTTAAATTGGGTTAAGGTTATATTGGATTCTAATGGAATAAATACCGAATTTGGTGATTTTTAGTATTGTTTTGAGAGTGTGTTCTCGTATCAATGAGACTTCAGAGAAGCATTAAATATAATTATGATATATAATATACTGTACAAGGTGCGGCAAATGTATGCAAACATATGGCATTTCTGTTGTTAGAAGTTTTACTTTTATCCCGAAATCTGTGATTTGCATATCGGGTTACATATCAAACACAATATCCTTAAATGTCTGGTGATATTAAGTTCGTGAAATAATTAATGATTCATCAACTGGACGCTTCTTCCGTCGAGGACAAAACGGGTAAGTGTAGTTACCGAACTTCCGTTTCCGTTTCGGTAACAATTAAAACTAGTAATGCGAAAGAATGGAACTCCCTGCCGGCGTCTATCTTTTCGGACAATTTAACTTAGGTATCTTTAAGGTCAGTATGAAAAGACTTCTTCTAGAATCTAGACAGACGTGCCACTTCTTAGATCGCATCACCACTAATAACCAGGTGGGATTGCGGTCAGTCTGCCACTTAAGCATTAATTATGAAATGTTCATAGATGGAAAAACCGTGAATTGCATATTGCGCATTTCGGTTTCAGTCTATGGATTTCCGAATGCTCGAAGTAAAAATTAGGTCGACAGCGCATCATTGACTAATGTTCTGTGGCTGACGTATCAAGTGAATCTCATGCTCGTCTGTCGATATCTGACATATTTTTTTTTTAAAAGAATTCATTAACTACCGTCCAGCCCTTCAGACTCCCTCCCTCCTCTCCTACAGCAGCCTAAGCTGAGGTACGTGTCTCTCAGTAGACGCCCTTAGGCATGTCGTTGCAAAGCCCAAAATATCAAATCAGAGCCACAGTGATCGCCACTCACGTGGCGTTAAGCTGTCAAGGCATATAGGGCCAAAATCTAGATTCCATAAATAAATACATTAAAACCGGTAAATCTTGCAGGTTGATCGCTGATAACGAAATATAATCAATACAAACTGGAATTAAATGACCGAAATATTTTGTTTCAATAAACACAACCGTCGAATTTATTGAAATCGCCAATTATTAGACAGTTCGAAAACAATTTGGTCGAATTCAGCTTCCACCCGTCGTAATTATTGGATGCCTCCGTTCATGTTTTTTATTCGAATTTTATACCGCTTTTTATTGCCTTTTGTTTTAAATGTAACTGATAGCAATTAATATCTTTTCAATCATTTTTAAAAACTATATGTGTTAAGTTTATAGACGTATAAGTGGTATAACCTATTAGCACCCGATATACCCCAGCTATAATTTTTAGATTACTCAATAAATAAAATGATCTTCAAAAACAATATTTAAGACACTTTAATTAAATATTAAAACTAATCACACTGTATACAATAGTTACAATGAAACGGTCATGAACACAGTATAAAGTGCGTTGACGAAATATCCAAAGCCTTACGAATATTTACCACTAAAAACAACAATTTACCATAATAGAGCAACACTGCAACAGTGGATAGAATTAACAAATATGTATCAAATACATACGAACATCTTATCATATAAAATATAATAAAATCCTATCGCGTGTATCGATAATAAAAATTATTAAAATAATAAAAACTAGATTATGAACGGGAAGCAGCAAATTCTTGTTTAATTTCAAAATCAATTACTCCTACTTTGGTTTTGAGCTTTTACATTTTAAATCTCGTAGAGTGATTGTCAATGTAGAAATCTTAAAAGTATGTATTTCTCTTATGAAGACCAGAAACGTCCCTAGAAGAAGGTGTTTTGGATTTTGATATAGTGGCTATTACAGCTATCTATCAGATGAACCGAATACTCGTTTATCTTTTCTATTATAATTTAAAAAATACCTGCTAAAGATAAAACTCTGCATGAGGTCACGCACTCTTATCAAAATGGACGATAACATGTTACAAAATTTTGTTTTTTTTTCATGAGACTACCTAAGGTTTCTTAGGTCGATTCTATTTTGCGTAAAATGTAGACGCTTTTAGAAAATAATATTTTTAATTTAATGACTACTATGTGTGAGTGTTGTTTACTGACATTTCTACTTTATGTCGGGGTTGATCTATTTTTAGTAAGAATAGACGGTTAGACATTGTTAATTAAAATCTGGTTGTGTTTGTTACGTAATGTAGGGTTTCGTAGGGAACTGAATATTACATTGACATAAGATTGGAGATATTTTGATTTACTATTCGTAATATACATATTTGAATACATTTCAGTATTTGTAGTATGGTATAACCAAAGCATTTATTTAAGTAATACATATAAGACCTTAATTTCTAAATTACTAATAGTGATAAATAAAAAAAATGTAGTAGGTAGAAGCTTTCAAATAAAAAAATACACTTTCATTCATTCATTTCATTCACATTACTTCATTCATCAGCGGTATTGAAAATGACTATAATATATTCAATTACGAGAAAAAGTCGTGAAAATACCTAAAATAACTTTATTATTTTGATTAATTGGCAAAGATTTAGTTCTTCTATAGATATGCAAGATGGGAGCTGAAGGATAAAGTCCTGAAGGAAGTGCACTTTCTAAAATTCATAAAGTGTATAAAATTTTAGGAAAAATACACAAAAGTTTAGTCGAAATACCATTTTAGCTTTATCCATATCAAATTTCATCACAATCTGTTCAGAAGATAAACATTGTGAAAATTTATAATAATCAGTATGGACGTTTGAATATGTACTTGTATATTAGACAGGATTAACTAGTCAAAGCTCAAAGCGGTCACCAAATATTTCGATTAGTAGCAAACACGCGAGTGACGTGGGTTCACAGGAATAATTACACGTATCCCTTCTCGAAGTATAATTAATTTAGCAGCCGCTAATTAGTTAACGGCCTGAAATTTCAAACTTCATTAATTTTTTAACAGGCTACGGTCTAAGTTCAATTATTACATGGCCGATTACAACTAAAAAGAATTATTTTATTTATTTGTTAATTTGATTTGATTATTTAAAAAAAATATTTGCGTAAATGACTGTTATTAAGAAAACTTTGAATGGAAAACATGTTTAAGAATCAAATTACAAAAAAAAGATAGTTTTTAAAGGAACCAAATGAACGGACTTCTTATAAAGAAGGGGTTTGTTCGTTTATTTTTTTTTAATTTTATGCCCTAGTATCAAACAGCTTTATATAATATTTAAGCTGCTTGATAGGTTTTAATTTCAGCGCAAGCATCTCTAAACAAAATTGCTAGCTTTTAATAAAGGATAATAAAATAACGTATCATAAAGCCTCTTAAAACAAGCAATAACAGCGATACTCATTCTTAATTACTCAATATTGATCATTTTCAAGGAGTCAATAAAATTTATAACGACGCTATAAAAAGCTATAAAAGAGATAACATATGAAAATCAACAAGTAATAATTTAAAATGAATTAATACGGGTTTTAAAGTAAGCAGGCTGAAGGGCGGTGGACTGGAGTGGAAATATCTATCAATTTTATTATTTGCATATAATTCTTCCCTCTACAGGAAATACTTATTTACATTAATAAGGAAACTGCTCTCTACATCGTATCATACCATGATTGTGCCATGAACATATAAGGCTCGGAGAGAAACATGACATGCTAAGAACGTACATAAGCACTGACAGAATATTCTCGTTGACAATTGTTGACGCTCCTACCATGAACACGGTGTGGTAAGCACCTTAATAGGTCTTTACATATTAAATGTCTTTAATGTCTGAGACTGATTCCCAGCGAACACTTAAGCTGTAAGTGGATAAATGCTAAATTTTGCAACAGCAGAATAATTATTCTTGGAAACGTCTTTTAAACTATCTGTTCAATGCTTCTTGAACAGATAGTTTTAAAGTCGTTTCCAAATGAAATTAAAGTTTCGAAGTTTAAATATGGATTCGTAGAGAAACAGACTTTATCCGGGGCATATTGTATGTGTCGAAGGACCAAATTATTTTCTTGCTTTATCTTAAAATTATTGAATATCATTAACACTTTTAGTTAAAACTTGGTGAGGAAAATTTATTTATCAACACGAGTACCTATTCTTTTTCTTTCTCGTTATCTTCGTATATCGTCAACCATCTCAGTAATTTTAAAGTATATTTCCCTACATACATCATGCTTGTATATGAGTAATTTACACGTCACGTCCTCGACGACGCGTGGCGTCATCGAGATACCTCAAAGACATTCGCATCGCTCGCCATTTTTTTTACTATTTACTATCTTGTAAAATATTGAAATTAAATATTAAACATTAAGAAAGGAATCGAATACAGGCCCTGTGTCAAATGAAAAGTCGCTGAAGATCAGTGTTGCGAACGATTTCCACGGTGCAACCTATACTAACATCAAATCATTTACTGACAGAAGTATAGTTTAATTATTTTGTTTTTATTAAGTTGTTAGTTTTTTATTATTTCTGTTAGAATATAGTTTTAACCATTCATTCATTCAAAAGCGATTATCACCCGAAAGACGTGTCCAGCCGTTTATTAAAAGGTTTTACGAGTTAACAGCGGGAACTGAACCAAATTGATCACTTATTCTGTAACGAGGTGTCAGGGTCAGTGCAGTATTATCGGGGACACATAAACCCTACTTACACCAGCCCATAAAGGACCTTTATTGTTTCTTTTATTATGTCTTTTTGCTTCCTAACTGTTTTTTCTTTGCCTGATTTGAGTTTATGGAGGTGAAGTGAGTGGATTTCGCTATTGTTATCCGAGTCGGCTCTATTATATGTTACTTCTTATTTTTTCAGATTTATCTTGCTGATAAATTTAACCAGAAATAAGAAAAGTTTATATTAAAGGGAGTTTTCGAGTCCCCAAATGAGCCAGGTTTCATTGATCATTCATTGATCACTTTTCTTTACAGGCAAGCAGGTAGTAATCAGTCTCCTGTGCCCTGTCCAACTCAAACGACTTTTTTTCTTTGGCATTTGAATCCGAGACCTGTTGCTAAACGCGCCACGAATACGGCCGAAAGTTTTTATTAACACATTAAATAAAACAAAAAGTATGATTATTGAAATGGCATGGTATTATATACGAGAAAATTTACGTGAGTTTTACTATGTATCGGTATTTGCTATGAAAATGAAAAGTATGAATATTTACAAGCTGGACTATAAGTTACTCACAAATTGTCACGAATTTTACCTTTAATACATAATTATGTTTTTCATTATAGTACAAATGATTAATTTTACTTTTACAAGTAAAATAATAAATATTATTTGATGACATAATTATTTAAAGACTTCTAGAAATAAATTTTAATGGACTGCGTTACCATCCATCTTAAGCCACGTCGAAAGAATTTCATTACTCAACAGGAAAGTGTAAATTTATCGAGTCATACATTTTGTCCCAAAATATTCATACTCCCATTCCGATGGTTGCATTGAATTAAAATAATAGTATACTCGTATTCTGAATAAATACTTCTACGTATGAAAGATAGAAAGAAAAAGTCAATACTAATCGTAATCGTACTATCGTTTCCCCTTTTTCTGCTATTAGGTATTTTAATTATTGAATGGTATTTTAATTCATTAAATAATTTAAATGAATGCCCCTCGCGCTAATGAAGCACAATACATTTTTAGTGTGTTTTAGTTTTAATTTATTTCTTTTTATTAATGAAAAATCTGAAAAGAAATGTTGGTCAAAACTCGTCTTATACCAGTTTTGTTTTTTGTATAATGGAATTTTGACATATTTTACTTGCCTTATGCAAAGCTCATAACTTAATTTTTTTTTGTTTTTTCGTAGTTAATTTTATCATTTTTCTTGTCGACGATCCCACCAAAAACAGCGCGTGAATATTTCTTCCACCATTTTCCGTTTGACAGCTGACCCACTCGATTAGAGGCAATGTTGTCAGATCATAAATGTAATTTAAATGTGGTTCTAGCTAGCATTGCTAGTTAACAAAAATATAAATGTATGATTAATGTTATTTTGTAACATACGTCTGTTCAAATAGAGAGCACTGCCCAGTGATATTAAGGATAAGACTGCGATATCATTTTTTGTTTAATATAATATCTATATTTCTTATAATGTAAGTATGTATGTATGTGACCCCAAACTGTGGTCCAAATAAATAAAACAAAACATCCTGTTAATCGATAAATACTGTAGATGTTATCAATGTTAATAAATCGGTTTACAACATGTGATTGCATGTTTAAAATATCCCGTAACCCATATTATTGCGTTGACAAACATTCGAGATTATTATCTCCGAATTCGCCGTCGAAAGTTTTTACTGCCGCGTAATATGACAAATTGAGTAATTTTAATAATTTATATCCACTTGTGAACGAATGATTATTTTTTCTTCTTATAAATATTGTTTTCTTATTGAGTACCGACCTTATTATTGTCAGAAATCGACAGACTGTGCTAGGACATTTATTAATGATGCGGTGATTTTTTTTTTAAATTTGACGCGTCCATTAAAGAAACGGTGTAATCTTTCACGGAATATCAAGTATCGGCTTAAATCATCTTCACACATTTAAGCTGTTAACCGTTAAAAGGAAATCACTGTCAAGTGTCACTTAGATACAACATTAAAAGTTTGTTCTTGAAAATGGTTGTCGTTGTTTTAAAAATGTTAACACATTTCCTCCGTTGTTTAGATTTTCTTCTCAAGAATTGAGTCACGTACAGCAGATTGTATGTGGAAGTGTATCAGCTGTTCTCAGTAATCTGTGGTATATGGTGTCGTGAGTAATGTGTAGCATAACACTCGTTAGGTGATGATCGATCTTATAGATTAGCGGCGTCGCTAATGTCTTGCGGTTTTACCACACACGCGAACATCAATGCGGATATTTGGGGTTAAATTCATAAAACTACAGTGTACTATATCTATGCACATGCTACTGACATATCTTGAGGAGGATGCCAAATATATCGTATCATACCATTACCGTGTTAGGTTTAAAAAATATATATTGAAAAGTATAAGACTATACCTGCCAGACCGTTCCGTGACCGACCGAAACTATAAGCCAGAATATTGCGGTTCTGATGTATGCGTATGGGCGTAGTTGTCCGTGTTGGTTGTCTTTTTTTATTTAAAAAAAGAATATTAAAGGTAAAGTTTCCTTTTCAACAACAACATTCAACTTTGAAAAACGTTTAAAAATTAGGTCATTCAAACTTTAAAGTAAAATATTTCATTTGAATAAACATTGAAATCATGATATTTTAGATGAATATCAACTGGTTTTCAAAACAAATTGTCGGAGTAGAAAACGTGATCAGTTTGCGTAAAAAATATGAACCGTAAAAATCTAAATGTTCAGAATAAACCCGTGATTCATTGAGAGGAATGGGCGAATCTATTGCAGGCTGAATAATAATTATTAGGCCCGTATTATTTGCAACTCTTGTTATTCTATGATACGTACAATGAAATTCCTGAAATCCATATAAGATGAACCCTTTTTGTGGAATGCACCCTTTTGTGAAGGGTTGTGTGTATTTTTTAATGCCACATAATAAAAAAATAAAAAAAAAATATCCAAAAAAAATTTGGGGTTGACACCCCTTATCACTTAGGGGTTTGAAAGATAGTAGCCGATTCTCAGACTTACTGAATATGCATAAAAATTTCATAAGAATCGGTCGAGCTGTTTCGGAGGAGTATGGAAACGAACATTGTGACACGAGAATTTTATATATTAGAAGATATTATATATCTTCCAAGATCCAAACACGAACAACTTGCAAGAATGTATACCTATTATCTACCTGTCCATCTTTTCAAGATTTATTTTTTCTTGAGAGTAAATAGACACCTAGGTAATTGTAATTTAATACACCGACTTATCACCAGAGCCAGATTAAAAGTTGTGGAGGCCTCGGCAAACAAATTATTTTATGCTAACAGTAGGTTATGTTATATATGTTTCTACGTATACAGTAGGTACCTATAAGAAAAACAAAATATCAAAGGAAAAGTTGTTACCTAGTGTTTACACGTCGGAATTTGAAATATTTTTTCCGATTTTTTTATTGTCGGGCTTTTGTGGAGGCCCGAGGCAGTAGCCCCGGGTATCCTCTAAACCCGGCCCTGCTTATCACCAATATCAAAACCCTTGTTTTTATCATAAATGTATAATTAAAAAAAGAATAGGCTTGTCTGAGGAATTTCGAATATTGTTCCCTATCGTCCTATAGTTCTAAATTTAAAGTAAATATACCGACCCTGTGGTTCGGTATTGTCTTCTTAACTAACCTTTGAATAATTTGATAGGTTATTATCGTAACCCACTTGAAACATTCCATAGTATATAATATTATAAGATTGTGTTATCTATCAAATGGTGGTATGAAGGTAGAGGACTATATGTTTGTAAAGGATAATTACTTAACCTCCTTGACTCAGAGGTCCATATCACTGCTTAGTACCGGTGGTCCAGGGTTAAAATCTCAGTTAAACAATATAAAGATATTGTTTCGGTTGGAAATGGCATAGAAAATAAAAGTGTTCAGTTAAATGACCCAAAAATGTGTCTCCCTCATGTCAAACTAGAGTATAAGAAATACATTTAAAATACTTCTAATTGTAGATTGTTAATACCCCAGAGCTCTATATCTATACAAAATTTCATCAATATCAATTGAATAGAAGGGCTTTGAAATGTAACGGATGGACAGACAGAAAAAATTCTTGTGTCTATAAACATATGAATTTATAATATTAATATGTTTATAGACATGAAGATCCACATGCACCACAACTTTTTTCATTAATATCTAATTTCATCGGACTTACGGAACCTTAATATATTATTATGTTCAAGGACTTTACCTTTTACTTAAAGAGGGATGAAAAATCAGTGAATATTTAACCAAAAAATTGACAGAAAAAGGTTTGGCTCAATTTTCCCTTACTTAATATTCTGAACACGTTTCTAAGCTGAAGGAAGTCAATTATACACAGGGAAGATTTTTCGTGGGATTATTATACATTTTCACCTCTTCCACTTTATTTTCGTGATTTAAATACTTTTTGTTGTAAAACGAGCGTGAAAACACAAACAATGTATCAATCCGCTAATGTGCTGCCGACCTATTTTATTAATAGCAATCGCATTTACATAAGTATGCGAAAATTCTTGTATCGAAGTAAAATATTGTATTGAAGGCGAAATACACGCTTTGTATCTTTGCCTTTTTTTAACTATGGATGGTATCGAATAACAGTTGGAATAGTCGCAAATTAAGTAAATGGTATACTACTAAAGTATTTTTAAAACAAAAAAGTACTACGCTATTATTTTCATTTATTTTGGCAAAAACGGCATATTAAATAAATAAAATAAGGCTTTATTTGCTGCTTCTTACATAGTTTTATACAAGTAATTTTAATAACAAAATATTTCTTAAAACTACAGACCTAGAGTGTCCAAAAAACAAAAAAATACGGTATGGTTTGCGTCATACGTGATGTTAATGTAATAAAAAGAAAATAGAGAAAAAAGAATATATTATACCTCGTATATATCTTAGTCTTTGCCAGCTTGCCAGAAGACCGAAAATAGCATTCAGATATTTGAAATTTTGATTTTTTTATTCCGTTTGATGAAATAATATTAAAAATATTTTATGAACTTCAAAACATGTATACATACAGATATTGTACGGAGTTGTAAGGACCGTACAGAGATTTATGCTATGGTACATAAATAAAAGAATTAAGTACAATAATTGGTATATTGACTTAATCCTATATGGTATGGTTTAATGGTTATGAGTACGCGCGAACTGGTAAGCGATCGTATGCGAACTAACTAAAATAAGTATTGAAATCACGCGTGTCGGCGTAAATGCTGACAGCGCGGAACATTATGTACGAACATCGTACAGATATACATTAAAAATCTTGAATGAATAAGTTTATTGAACCCGAAACTTTCTTTTCTTATTTGATTTGATTTAAGTCCCAATGCAGACATTATCGTAAATCTTGTGAAATAAGTACTTCGTGAAAAATTGCTATCACAGTTGTTTGAATAGAAAACTACTCAATCGAACAAGACAAACTTCCCTAATTATGTTTTTTATATTTTGCACAAATTGGCTTCTAGGTATAATAATTCACTTAAATGTCATTGCTTGTGGTGGCGTCCATGCGTTGGGTTGTCGATCTCCCATTTTTTTTTCGTTTATTATTTGTTACTATAATTAATTAATTCAAAATGTCCTGTGGAATATGGTGTAACGGTGGCAGCTATTTATAAACATTTTTTTTAAGTCTTGTATCGACAGACTATCATGAGATTCACTTGCTGGTTAGTTATCACTAAGACGAGGTATCCCTCAACAACAGAACATCAGTCAATGATGCGCTGTCGACCTTCTTTTTACTTCGAGCATTCGGAAATCCATAGACTGAAACCGAAACGCGCACTTCAAGGTTTTTCCATCTATTAAACATTTTGTTAAACAAAACACTTGGCGATTAAAAAGAGTGGCGGAGAGTTTATTGCCAGTTCTTCTCGTTCGTTCTACGCCCTTGATTTGAGAACTGGCAGTAAATGTAAACTTAGAACCATTTTTTTTATTGACGTTCATAAGTGTACATTGTGTACATACAAAAAATGATAATTTGATTTATAACAGAACTTGCCCGCGACTTTATTTGCGTCGAAAATTGGAAACCTTTTCTCTTGACTATTGAACTCTTATACCCAGAGGCAAAACAATATCAACAAGGTCTTCATTTCTCGATGAAAAAGGACCAATCAACAAATAGTATAAGGGCACGGTTACACTGGGAGCTATAAACTGTTAGCTAATATATAAAAATATCTAATAGCTTACGAATAATCAAAATGCCATTTGATTTACAAGGATAAAGCGAAATGGCAATATAATAAGCTCAAAGTTTGAAGTTCCCATTGTGAACTATTGAGATTCAAACTCAGTTAAATTATTTCAAGGATTCGGAGATCTATAGTTGAAACTAAAACCTTTACGATGACTTCCCGGTTCAGCAATATGGACGGTAGTTGGTAACGCGGTCGGTCTTTGGTATTCCTCTCACCCATATATTGCCAGAAGTAACCAGATATGCTTCGAAAAAAATATAAACGCTGTCCCGACGCGATTCGAACCCGCGCCCCATCGTAGTCTTCTCACTGTAGTAGTATTAATGAGCTGGGCGAACTCGACATTCACATGATGACACTGTAATCGTAATCGTTAAACATAAAAGCATTTTTCGTATCAGCTAATAACAATTTTACTGCAGGGGATATCTCGTCTTCTCCCCAAAAGACGGAAATTGGTTTGGCTTAAACAAACAATATTAAGATTTTAATCTAAATTAAGTTTTTCCTAACCGGAATTTGCAATTTTTTCGCAAGAGTAATGAAAATGATGATGTTAATACGTCAATTCTTTGCTACACGCTACGTTTTATTTTTGTAAATTATACTGAAAGTGAAAACCGTATCAGATACTAATATACTATCTGTAAAAAATAATAAAATAAAAATGGATGTTCGTGGGTTCGAATCCCACCGGGACGACATCGACATGATTATAATTTTTAACCGACTTCAAAAAAGAAGGAGGTTCTCAATTCGTCTGTATGTTGTTTTTTTTTTGTATACTTTTTTGTTACTTGATTACTTGATTGTTTGGTAGGGGTCATTTCCCCATATAATTTTGGTTTAAAATTGGTTTGGTACTTTTTTAGAAAATCAACAAAAACAAAAATATAGGTACTTCTACGTAGATGATGTTTTGGTTTGTGGCTCTTTTCACGGCGCTGTCTCATTTGAGCAGCACGTTTAGTGGTAGGTCTACTAAATTATTATGTAAGGATTATTGAACTTAAAAAATACACTTCCAACAAAAATTTAAAAATAAAATTATTTTAAACAAAAAACAAGAACCGACTTCAAAACTACAATTACATATAGTATGTACAAACTTGCACTAAAAAGTAAAAAATAATATTATGTTAATAATTACTTCAAAGCATTATTTATTAACAGTTATTTTGGAGTCGGTGCCAGCCAAGAATGAAAGTTTAATCTTGCTTTTGCAACAATCTTTCGAACAGTACGGAGCGGCATCGGCAAGGAATCATCCAGTTGTGGACTTCCAGACGCCGAAACTGCGTAGTATTAAAATAAAAATTAGATAACATATAACAATTAAAACATTGTTTCAGATTATGGAGCCAGACTTTTTCGAAGAGATGGAGGGAACGACCACAAGGTCCCTAGCCACGACTCTGTACCCTGGACACAACAACGGAACCAAAAACGCCACCGACATGTATTATTTCTATGATGTAAGTTTTATTATGTGGACCGCTCCTTATCATACAACACTATTGATCTTCTATCACTATACATATTTTATCTTCTTATATAAATATGACAAAAATTTGTAAATTTTAAAGCCTTATCAGGTTATAGTGCAACTAAAGGTCTAATTGCTTAATCAACAAATATTTTTTATATTTAATTTTAAAATAAAATAAAGACGGAATATTGCGGAGTGGTGGAGGTGTGTTATTCCAACATAACTAAATGTTGAACTATAATGGAAACTGCCACGAAATGAGGACGATCGAACTGGCAGTAAATGTAAAATTAGAAGCATTTTTTTTGTTGACGTACATAAGTGTACATTGTGTTACCTAAATGAATAAATGATAATTTGACACACGCAAACTTGTACATTCACAGTATAGTGCAGCCCAACTTTTTTTCTAAGTTAGTCTCATAGGTTAAGTTTTTATTGTCACTTTTGGCTGATGCCTCAACATTGTTGAGGTTCTGATAACTAGTGCTATGCCAAGAATGTTGACATAGCACAAGTTGACTAATCTCACCATTTAGGTCGCTATACAGACTATATTATTTTTTATTGTATTTATGGTGTCTGCCGCCGCCAAAAACGATACAGCGGAAACGCAGGGCACTACCTATCTTTTCTCGCAGTGTTACATCGTTTTATTGTACCTTATAGATTCGGTCTGGATAGTGCCAAATTCTCAGGATATGATGTAAATAAAGTACTTATTAAACATGTCAATTTTCAAATATTACAACAAATTAAGTCAACAATATACGTATAAACTTTCAACTTGAATCACTCTATATATTGGTGAAAACTGCATTGAAAACAGTTGCACAGTTTAAAAGATTTAAGAGTACAAAATAAAGCGAAGGTGCAATCATGCGATTTACGGAGGGGAGAGGTGTAAAAGTTGCTCTGAAAACTTGACGTCAAGTCACCAAATTCTTGTATTACAAGCTCTTAATAGTCCGTTCTTTAGCTCTTCACTTAAACTAAACGTTTTTATCGGGGATTTAATATGAAGAGTGACTTCTGTATCCATTTTGTACAAAGAGAATTAAACCTAGGTACAATCAATGTAAATCCCACCCACAGGTTAGATTAGCAACGTCATAAAAGCTGAAAGGTTTTAATCATGTAATGGACAGTAAGAGCGATGTCGTCAGGAGGCCAGATAACATTTAATAGATACATACCACTGCTCTGATAGTGCTTCATATTAATCAATTTTATGGGTATTACGTCTGCTATTGACTTCTCTTGTTTATATCGGTTATACGTTTCACCACAGTAATTGTTAAATGGACGAGTTAATTAGGTTTTATAAATAACATAATCTTTTAAAAAATAACATAAATAATAGATTTATTTTATAATTATTATTATTTTACTAAATATATATCGTTTTTCTTGGTAGCAATCAAAGTATTAGAATTTAGTGCATAATTGTTAAATATTTTTATCATTCGTGCCCGCTAGTTTTTTACAATATTTTTGCTGTTTTTTTTTAAATGATATATATCTCTTTTGAAATGTCTACTCCAGCTCATAAGGAAGCTATTGGTATCAACATTTTGTGGGTTGACACTGTATTGCTTAACAGCGTCCAAATAAGGTTAATATTATAATTTAATCTTTGGTAGGAAATATTTTGACGGTTTCAGTCTATAGATTCCCCAATGCTCGATGTAAAAGTAGGTCGACAAACCATCATTGACTGAGAGAGAGAGAGAGAGACCTACCATCTGTCGTCCTCATGTCCTCATGTCGTCCTCCAACCTCATGCTCGTCTGTCGATATCCAGTATAAAAAAGTGAATCCTATACTTTCATCCCATAGGTACTTTTAGAAACGAAAAGATGCGCGGCGGGATTTGAATTCGCTGCCCACGACCCCTTTCGCTTTCCATAAAAAGCCAATGCCTTTTTTGATATACCTAATCCAAACAAAAGTTGAAAACTTCAGTAGTTCTAGCGTTATTGAGTAACGTACATGAGAACATTGCAACAACTTCACTTTCTTACAAACTTTATGAATGGGATTGCATTGAGATAGTGTAGTATTTTAACTGGAGGAAAAACAGTGGATATTTTCAAGGTTATTTTTTTCTATCAAGGGAAATGCTAATGTGTTAAAAGCTGCGTAAATCGTAGCGATGTGTTAATATTATATTTATCTATCTGATAAAATAATATTCCCGATTCAGAGGACACACTTTTTGTATCAATTAGCCTTATATGTTGCCTACGCAAGTAAGTAATTATTTTTTACCCCGGGACTTGAACCCGCGACTCGGTGGCAAACACACCGCGCATGTCACTGAGCCACGGAGGGTATTCTATAGGTATACTTAAGTAAATTAATTCACCGATACAAAGTATTTATTAAAATATCACCTCAAAAGTTTATACATAAAGCATTTCATAACTCTGTATTTGGATGAACTTCGATAATGTATGTACGAATTTAAGAAACTTACTTTGGAATTTCAACTCGTAATAATTCTAACTACGTATTATTATCTTAAGACAACGTTATATTCCGCGAAAGCCAATTTTAGCTCAAATGACTAAGTATTAAAGTAATAACTTTGTTACTTTACCGTGTGGAAATCAGAAAATCATATGAATTAAGTCATTTGTTACATTTCAGAATTATATGCATTAGTTTCGAAGTCGGTTTAATCTACATTATAATATCTGGAACTACTAAACCTATTTCATTCGTTTCTAGAAAGCTTATGATTCAATTCAAATTCATTTATTCATTTAGGTAACTCAATGTACAATGTTATGAACGTCAATAAAAAAAGAAATAAATGCTTCTTATTTTACATTTACTGCCAGTCCTCAAATCAAGGGCGTAGATCGGATGAGAAGAACTGGCAATAAACTCTCCGCCACACTTTTTAATCGCCAAGTTTTTGTTTTACAAATTGTTTGTAAGGAGATAACACCATGTTCCACATGACATCTTGAAGTAATTAACTATAATAATTTGTTTGATTCCTGTTTTGTTGCACACCTACTTACATTGCGCTCCAATGGGTGGCGGGTTCGAATCTTGCCAGGACGATTTTTTTTAATTTTCTGAAAGTATGTCTTCCTCACGTCTGGTAACTTTAGGCACTAAAAGGGTGGGAGGTATATCGAAATTACAACTGGATATCGAATCACCACTCATAGAGGAAAAAGCCGTGAAGTGCACATTTCTGTGGCTCGGGTACCTACAAGTGAACCTCGTCTCGATTTCTAACATAAAAAAAAGATATCGTATTAAAAGGTATCGATTAATAATTACTGCAACATACCAGATTATTTGATTTTTCTTCTTACCATGATGTTTGACTCTGTGAAAGCTTTAGCCCCCTGTAAAAGTTTTATTCACTTCCTGTTTCCATCTGAGCCACATTTTGTTGACTACATTCAGCATATAGAGTTGATTTGTTGCCAAAAATCACGGATGTGAATGCGACTGCAACAACTTGAACAATCGTTTGATATATGTGAAGTTTCCGCTACAACTTCAATACAATGTTTGTGCAATACAATATCACGAACGAGTAGTTAAATACAATGATGGCTACATTATAGCGCTTTTGGCACGTACTCATATTCTTTAACTAGTTGAATCTGTCATAAGCCGAAATTTATCGGTCTTAACATGGCCGTTTTATTATTTAATAAGAAAGTTTCTAAATTAACGTCAATAGATTTTTTCCGAGAAGCTGGGATTCGAAGATTCGAGTATTTAAGATTTAAAAAAACCTTAATCCTATATTAATTTAACAATTCCTATAGTATTGCAAATAATAAATTGTTATTGTAAATTATTAATTAATATTAAGCAAGAAGTCTTCCCATTCCTTTTTTTTTTTGTATGGAATCTCACTGTTGGCCCTAGTGGCCTCTACAGCATAACACGGACAAGAGTGGCAAGCACTGAGACTCAGCCTTGAAATTTGGGGGTTTGCTGGTTCCTAATCCTATTTTTTTTCTATAATTTATACAAAAATATTGTCTGCCTCCGTGGCTCAGTGGTTAGCGGAAGGTCCTGGGTTCAAATTCCGGAGAAACAAGATTTAACAAATGTTTAGATCGGGCAGGGCACAGAACGGAGATCACCTACTTGAATGTAAAGAAAAATGACCAGTGAAGCAGACAGGTCTGCCCTATGCTGGGACATCGGGAATTTATTGTACTATGTTTTTTTTGTCAGACGACAGACGAGTATGAGGTTCACTTGATGGAAGGTGATACCTCAGCCACAGAACATCAGTCAATGATGCTCTGTCGACCTAATTTTTACTTTGAGCATTCGGAAATCCTTAGACTGAAACCGAAACGCGCAATATGCACTTCACGGGTTTTCCATCTATGATCCCGATCAATGCCCGAAGTTACCAGACGTGGGGAAAACATGCTTACAGAAAATTATAAGCATGTGCGCCCGGTGGGATTCGAACCCACGACCCGTCAAACTATATATTAGTATATTAAAAAGACTGTAGTTAATATTAGTATGTCAATAAATGCATGAGCTAGTCAGGAGCATATGATGAACATGGTCTTAAAAGTTTAAATAAACCATGATTCCAGGACATTTTTGACTTTTACCAATAGGAGTTGGTAAATCATTGATTTTACTGGAAAATCTTAGCTACGTATTCCCTGAAAATCGTGTCAGTGTCGTGAACTTTGTATACTATTTTTGTTTTATTCAGTTTTAAAGACAGCGAACTCCGGTATTGCTATTTATAATGCGACATTCAGTATAGGTTATTGACCTCGAAATGTGTGTCAGTTATATTGTACGGCTAATTAATAACGTATTATTTTTGAATAAATAAAATTTAAATTTAAAAATAGTTATTGATTTTACAAAAATATGATTGTAAGGTTTCGTAATGTAATACAAGGCTAAATTCAAGGGTACTATAATTATTTTTCACTAGTTCAATATTAAACACTTATTTTTTAATATCATACATACATACATCTACATCACGCCTCTTTCCCATTGGGGTAGGCAGAGATCACGCAATTCCATATGCTCCGATCCTTACATACCACTTTCGCTTCTTCTACTTTCATCAATGCTTTCATACACACTCGACGGTTACGAGTACTTTTGATCTGGCCCTTTTGCAGAACGTCCCCGATCTGATCGAGGTACGTTCGCCTAGGTCGACCACTCCCGATTCTCCCACTCACACCAGTTTCATAAATCTTTTTCGTTTCCCTAAATTCATCCATCCTTTCTACATGCCCAAATCACCTCAACATAACTTAATATCATCTTAAAATAATACTATGGAACCTCATAGACATTAAATGTAATCTAACTTTTTAGTTAGAAGGACTCAATGACGTGTCCATTAGATGCTGATACGAAATGGCTATAATTTCTGATTAACCATCGTTCGTAGGTTCAAATATTGTGAAATCAGACTGCACGTTTCGTTTTTTTATTCCGAATGCTTGAAGTAAAATATAAAAATATCACTGAGTGAATTCCTTTTTTAACGGTGTTCAATATTTAAAAAAATACTTAATAATATAATATAATAATATCAGCGAGTAACATAGGCTATTTTTTAATATTTTTTAGTACATCTACATTGCACTCGTGCGAAGCCGGGGCGGATCGCTAGTTTCATATACAAGTACCACTTCGTAGGATTCATTGATTGATGTACTGAGGCTGATGTTTCACTTACCATCTTTTGCCGGCGGGTTTTCCGGACGGATACGACTTGGGAACCTTCAAGAAACGATCCTACTCTTACCTGTTAGGCCAACAACGCATCCTCAAGACCTCTGATGCTGCAGATGTGGTTGCTTAACTTTTGGTGACACACCTGTACCTTTGCCTCCTCCAATATAAAAAAAAGAAGAAAAACGTATCTTGGTTTTTATTGCATGTAAGTCAATGTTACCTGACTACTGGATGTATTGACAAAATAAGTGATGCCATCAAAAACATATATTGTAAAAAAAGCCAAGTCTTGCAACTCAGTTCTCTTGTAAAAAGTTGTGAGATCCATATAATACCAAGTCGGTCAATTTATTCAGTCTCTACTGAAGGATCCTTCTGTCTTAAGTTATTACGTAATTAGGTAACCTAACAACATCTTATAGTGATCATATTAATACCAATATTAAAAATCTTTGATGTTTTAAATAAATAGATTGACTCGGCTATCGCATGAAAACACAATGTATCTTTTTAATTTTATTAAAAACACAATGTGTATCACAAGTAACACATATTATATTAAATTAGATAGTTTAGTGCGATTGCCAAGTCAACCTTTTTATTTTAAACATCAAAGCTTTTTAATATTGGTATTGATATGATCACTATAAGATGTTGTTAGGTTACCTAATTACGTAATAACTTAAGACAGAAGGATCCTTCAGTAGAGACTGAATAAATTGACCGACTTGGTATTATATGGATCTCACAACTTTTTACAAGAGAACTGAGTTGCAAGACTTGGCTTTTTTTACAATATATGTTTTTGATGGCATCTCATTTCTTTTTGTAGATATTCCTTTTCTTAGTTTATTTGGATAAGAATCAATATAAAGCTATGGATAACAGTCTGATTTTGATCGGCATTTTTATCAACTTTTTAATGTAAAAAAGTAGTTATAGTGACATAACTACAATAGTTGGACATATGGTCTCGTGAAATTTTTTGTAGATTTTGATATGTTCTATAATATTGTGGAACGTTTTTTTGTTCTAGCATAAATACTTTCCGCAGCACATGCGATGAAAGACATTTTATGGCTAATTTTTTTACACCTTGGGTTGTTTTTAGTAGGGATTTCTAAGGATCTCTATTTTTTTCTAGTATAAATACCCTAAGTTACTCAGTGATAAGGTAGCTTTCTAACGGTAAAAGAATTTTTAAAATCGGTCCAGTAGTTTTTAAGTTATTCATTACATACAGAAATACAAAAAAAAAATTGGCTGCTTGACAGTTTTCGGAAAAGTATTTAAACATGTGTAAATGTTCATTTTATACCTTCCACAATCATCCTTTTCTTAAAATAAGCGATATTTAATTTTTAAAAAATATTTTATTTTCATTAATTTGAATTTCGCGCGAAAGCTGCCGGTCACGTGACATTTTCGGCAATGATGTCACAACTCACATTTTATATAAACAAAACGAGCTAAGAATTATTATACAACGCTCTAAGCGCATTTGAGAGGTAAGATTAAAAATATTTTTATTAATAGAATTAAAATACTTGGAAAATTTACAACGTACAAGACGTGTGCCGTGTCAATGTGTGGAAATACTACCGTTAAATCTCCTGAAAATTAATTTATACACGTACTTAAATGTTTAAACGTCGAAAGCAGTGGATAAAGTTAGCATTAAATTGTTTAGAACTTGGCGTCTACATTGCAGACAGAGGATTTAAACATATAGAAGAACTATTACTGCAAAAAAGGAAACTAACTAACTAACTCTACTCTAACTGTAAATTATCAAAACAAACCAGGTAGCAAGTTTAAGGATTCATATTGATATAGATTTTTACAAATTTGCAAGAATCTTCTGTTAAAATCTCATACTATACTTAATAAGAAACTTTTAAAATATCTAAATTACTGTGTTGTTATTGCATGTGCAATTCCTGTAGTTAATCAGTGATGGTAAATGGAAATTAAAAATACATTATTTATTATGATTCAATTGTTTTTATTTGGTACTGATATGGACAAATTTATTCCAAAAAGCCACTAATTCAGACAATAAGTCTTCTATGTATTTAGCCAAATCTTCAATCAATACTTGGCAATAAATATGTTTGTTATATCATCAATTCGATAATTTATTTTTATTACCGCATCACCATTAAAAATCTCATTAGGAAATGCTGCTATAATATGAACAGGCAGACATACAGATTTTCAGTATTAAATCTGGAGCTCAAATAATTCAATAAGAGCAATTGCGTTGTTTTGTCTTCATAACCATGTTTATGTTTTAGAATTTAGCACTTCTACAATTTTTTATTCATTTCTATGTTATAAAGTATATAATCTCCGTCTTGTATAAGGAATTATTTCTGTTTCCTTTACGGTGTACCCATTTTTTTAATAATATGCACTTCAGAGTATTAGTGCTTGTAGTTTTTATTTTTTCCAATAACATTCAGTGGCAGTGCAACTTGGCTCCTTACTTGTATGAGTGCACATTTAAAAAGCCGCTGCATGTTTGCAGCATCATTGTGAAGATCTAAAATTATAAAAACACTTTGTATGTAAGTAAGCATTTCCTTAATCTTATAACTATTTACACTTTTTATAGCCTAAGAATTATTAATATTATCTGCTTAATAATCTTATCACTATTTATAAATGGTGTATTACTTTGTTTATTCAAGTACTTACATGGAAGTTTATGTTTTCCATAACTCTGCAGAGCAAAGGCTAGTATAACACTAAGAAATTTGCGACTATAAATTCACTACACTTATACTTTAGATATATTTGCACTAACAGATTTTATATATCCTGGCTCCATTTAATGAAACTTTTCATAAGTTAGCTTCAATAAAAATAATAAAATATCACGATATTAATTATCAGATGTTTTGTTTACATGTAATATGAGTGCTATGACATCATACGATGTTCAATCATGGCAGGGCTGCCGTTTCATTACTTTTAGTCGACAGATAAAAAATTGCAAATTTATTTTGCAAAAATAAAATATTTATAATTTAATTTAATGCAAAAAACATATTGAATAATTATCCTTAACATATAAACTACCATATCCAGTAGATTACATATTTTATTGTTATAACTGTCAAGTAGCCAATTGTATATCTAGAAAACTGGACCGAAATTTCAAAATATTGTAGTTTTTCCTTGATTTATAGACTAAACACTAATTGTATTCTAAATTTCAAGTTTCTATGTCTGCTAGAAGTGCCTTAGAGTTTTGATGATCGGTCAGTCAGTGAGTGAGTGACAAATTATCAAACTTTGACTAGTTATAATTCTTAAACTACTGGTTCAAACAGAATGATATTTGAAATATACCGAGTTTATACAATGCCTGCTTAGTGACTGAAAATTCAGGATTCTAGTTTTATCCACAACGAAGTTATAGGGGGTCGAAAATGGCCCGAACTACTTCGAGAAAAGGATAGTACGGCCGTGCCGTTTTTTGCTCGACTTGGCGGGGGCACTGCCGTGCCCCCAGATTATTATATTCTAACCAAAGCGTGTATCATCATGTCTACTTCTTTTGCGAAACACAAACTCGATCACTTTCTGATTCCTAACTTCTTTCACAGTCCATCCAGTTTCCAGTGATGTGGATACTGTTTGTGCTGATCGTGCTGCTGAACACCTCCGTCATAGCAGCGCTGCTCTGCACCAACGCCAGGAAGAGTAGAATGAACTTCTTCATCATGCAACTCGCAATCGCAGGTAACTCCAGTAAATTTCACTAAATTCTTAAATAGGATGAACCAGACATAGTCTGTGAACCATTAAAATTGTTGGATGTGTTTATTACATATTCTATGAATTGATTTCATAAATATATATAATTTCATATGCAAAAATTAATATTATATTTTTATATAACTGGCTTAAATTAAACAAATTCTGTTTCTTTATTAAATTAATATATCTAAATAATAATACCTTATTTACTAAGCCTTATAGTAGGTACTACTCAGGTATAGGAATAAAATACACTGACATACCTGGTATGTCAGTGTATATTTGTATATTTTATAGTAAAGTTAAGTGGTTAAAAGGAATGTACGAGTATCTATACAAAACCGAAAATGTAACATAGATGGAAAAACCGTGAAGTCTATGGATTTCCGAATGCTCGAAGTAAACAGTAGGTCGACAGCGCATCATGTTCGTCTATCATCGTCATCATCGATGTTCTGTGGCTGAGGTATCCTACCATCAAGGGAACCTTATGCTCGTCTGTCGATATCTAACATAAAAAAAATATCAGTTCGCAAAAATTTGTACTGCTCATGTAAAATACTGTATATCTTTTAGGAAACATCGGGATAAATAAAAATATGTGAATCGCGTTTTATCCGCTAAAAGTTATTATAGTTTAATTTGTGATACTCGCGTTAGTAAAAAATAATGTTATTTTCAAAATAAGTACATTACATCTTGACCTTTAGCAAGTATTAAAATACTCTCCGCAAACGTCAAACCAAAATATCACCAACACCTTTACAGAAGGTTAAAATCGCCATTTCACCTCAATTAAGTTTGACAATTAAAAATCCTCGTATAATTAGCCATATTATATTGCTTTGTTTTACCTCAACTGGACCCTTTCAAGTATTCCATAATTAGAAAATTTCATGGTTTGAAATCACATTGGGTCTACGACTAACTTAGGAAATATACGATAATTTTAGTTATATAGAAGAGTTAGTTGATGATAAAAATACCTTTTAGTTATATTGAATAATCAATGTTATTAAGGCTCGTAGGCGCATTTGGACCTTGCGCTCCGATGGGTGGTGAGTTCGAATCCTGTCTGGACATCGACAGACGAGAATGAGGTTAGCATGATGGTAGGTGATATCTCAGCCACAGAACATCATCGGTTAGCATGAAACGTTTGGGAGGAATATAGAAATTCCGACCAAGTAACGAACCACCGCTCATAGATGGCAAAATCGTTAAGTGCACATTGTGCGTTTCGGACTGTGGTTTAATTTTCCGAATGCCCGAAGTATAAAGTAGGTTGACAGCGCATCATTGACTGATGTTCTATGCCTGCGGAGTCACCTAGCATCCAGTGAACCTCATGCTCGTCGAAATCGGTTATCGGAAAGAAAAGTTATCATCATTTAAATATTATTTTAAAGGCACAATTTCACCAAAATTGCAATGCAAACTGACTCGCGTTGAACTTTTTCGAATTGTCAGATGTCAATTACATTTTCATATGTAAATGAAATGCTTTGATTATTTCGCCATTTTCGATAACAACATATATATCAAACACATATATAATATACCAAATTTTTCACAATTAAACTGTTTCCATTTCTAAAGATCTAATAGTAATTATCATTTCAATTAACGTAAATAAAAGCGATGTAATGAACGTTTTTGTCTTTAGATTATATTGCAATTCTGCGCGTCCCTGCTAATAAAAATTTAGTAGCGTCTGGAAATCCCAGTAGCTCTCGCAAAAAATTAATACTATAAGGCCGTAGTTACGTTACTCAATTTGAAATCTATTCTTGAGAACTGTCAAAAATGATTAGACAAGTCTCAAAACTTAATTAAAGCCTGGGTCACTTTATGCAATACGGCAGTAGCTTAGCGTGTTTAAAATTGAATAATAAAGGACAAAAGATTTGTTGTTCAGGAAACTTAGATGAAATGACGCAGAAAAATGTCTCTTATGTACCTATAACAAGATTGGCTGCTGGCTTATCGATAGATGTATTTTAAGTAATATTCATTTTTACGCGTGTTACATTTAAATTAAATAACTTTTACCAGATTAAGACACGATAATATGGCAACTTTGTGATATTTCAAATCAGACAGCTGTCACCTTTCGATCTGTCCGTGACCACGTTCGCTGGAAAGTATTCGAATTTCAAATTGTAATTATTTATTTAAAATGTGCGATACTCGCATTAATAATACAGCTAATATTATTTCCAAGACGTATAAAATTATATCAGTAAAAAGTTATGCAAAGTACGAATTCTTTTCTTCCGAATGCTCGAAGTAAAGGTCGACAGCGCATCATTGACTGATGTTCTGTGGCTGAGGTATCACCTACCATGAACCTCATGCTCGTCTGTCGATATCTAACATAAAATAATATATCTAAAACACTAACTTGGTTATTACAACTTATGTGGGAGGCATCTATATAATAAAATCAGATATAGCTCGTAATCTTCCCTAGCAAGGTTTTAGCTTAGCTTCTAGAATTTTTCAGATTTACGGCTCCCAAGTGTCAAGTAAATATATTTTACGGGCCGCTTATGGCGCAGTCTAGGCACATTAGAATCAATTCAGTCTGAAGAATATCTAGACACAAACAAGGTGGCTGTACAAATATAACCTCTTTTCATCGTACTTTATAAAGTTACTACGGGTTCTATGTACAAAAATAGCTTGTGTTACTCGCTGATATTGTAGCTTTCTATTGGTAAACGAATTTTCAGTGAGTTAAATCGAAACAAACAAACAAATATTTCCTCTTTAAAATATTACTAACTTCTGCCCGCGACTTCGTCTGCGTAGAATTCGTCTCTGCTAAAATACTTTTTTTTTTAAATAATAAGTATCCTATGTCCTTTCTAATACCTCTAAGAATATGTATACAAAGTTTCATGATAATCGGTTCAGTAGTTTTGGCGTGAAAGCGTTACAAACAAACTTACATTCGCATATAATATTAGTAGGGATAGTATAGATAAAGTAATAATAAAATATTGTTTTATTCGAAACACAGCAGACATAAAAGAAAATACAATTATTTTCGTCTTTTAGCTTTTTGTATTATGTAATACCTACATTTTTCACCCATTTATTTGTGTGGCAACTACGTGTGCGTGTGCGTAAATGGTATACTCAGTAGCTCCTATTTAATGCTAGTACCTATTAGATTATCTTTTGATTAATGCAAGTATCAATAATTGTTTAATGAGAGATTAAAACGCGATTTATTCATTATCTATTTCCTATAACTTTACAGGACATAAAAAAGAAGTGAAATGAAAGGTACAATATTTTGTACCTTTAATTTCACATTGCCCGCTAATATACACTATACAGTCAGTCCCTCCATAATAAATAATATTCGGTGTAAATATTTGATACGAAGAAGTTTATAGATACATTTAAATCAATTTCTTTTTCGAGTCTTAAATTACTATCACTATCATATTTTTTTGATCTAAGAAACGAGAGACAAGAATATAAATATATAAGTCAATAATTGCAATCTTCTCAGAGTGAAGAATTAGATTTAAAAGCTTTTTAAATGTATTTCAAAAGATTCAAGTCCATTAACTTAAATAGCTGATAATTCATTTTAAAAACGACATCAACGTAATGAGCTTTAAAAGTTAGGATCGAGTGATGAAATAGAGAAAAAAAATCTTTTACTGACGCATTTTTAGGGTTCCATACTCCGTACAAAAAACGGAACCCTTATCAATCATGAAATTTGGCCAAAAAAATCCGAAAAACGTAAATTTTTATTTGTTTTATTTTATTGGGAAAATCTTTGCTTAACTAAAAGTTTGTACGGAACCATTGGTGCGGCGGTCCGACTCACATTTGGCCAGTTTTGTAATCTGCGTTTGAATATTATGTATAAGAATAACATTAAATTTTTTATAAAATATAAACAAACAAATGCTCGTACATTAAACTGTTATTAAAACACTTTATATTTCATCATCGTTATGCGGAAATACAATTTCAAAACACCACTTGAAAAATAATGAAATTCATGAAAACACTTCAACCATTTTCTCTTTGACTCGCTTTCATCGCCCCAATACATCATTGCAAGCCCTTCGCTTACTGAGCCGTGTCCAAACTACAAAGTAGCACTGTACAAGTATAATCAAGGGATTATATGCTTTAATACCTTGTATTTAAAAGATGTAAATTGCTATAATTCGTTGTACCGCTTTTCAGATACTATATAAAACCATATATATACTAATATTATTAGTAACTTTTACGCTTAGGTTATTTTATTTGTGACACTCGCTTTAAAAAAAGACAATATTATAGACACAGGAGTAGGTATTTATACACCATACTACAAATTCGTTCGTAGTTTAGTAACGATGTAGTATATGCCAGATTTAATACACGAGAAGTTTTAGCCAACATAAACAATCGAATTTTCTGTACCGCTGTTTTTCTATGTTTCGCGGATTATAACGTTCAGTGTTAAATCGATTCTGTTTTTAGACCATGGTAATAAAAATAGAATCCATTTTAGACTATCAGGAAATGATTCAACTTTATAGAATAAAGTAAGAGAGAGTTTATTGCCAGTTCTTCTCGTCCATTTTACGCCCTTGATTTGAGAACTGGCATTAAATGTAATTTTTTATTTTATTTTATTATTGACGTTCATAAGTGTACATTATGTTACCTAAATTAATAAATGACTTGAATTTGAATATATAATAATAGTGTCTAGATTTTTTTTATGTCAGATATCGACAGACGAGTATGAGGTTCACTTGATGGGAGGTGATACCTCAGCCACAGAACATCAGTCAATGATGCGCTGTCGACCTAATTTTTAGTTCGAGCATTTGGAAATCCATACCTTATAAAAAAATACTTAAGAAAGTACAAAAGGTTTGAATAAATTTGCTCAATCCATACTTTAAAAAAGAAATCACAAAAATAAACTGTTATTATTATTTTTTTTTCTTTTGACAGATTTGATGGTTGGCCTGGTATACGTGTTCGTTGACATTGTCCAGAAGATCACCATCGCCTGGCTGGCGGGAGAGTTTATGTGCAAGATTGTAAGGTTTCTACAGGTAATGTTAATAATAATAATACTTCATTTATTTCGAAGAATTTTTTAAATCGGTCCAGCAGTTTTTGAGTTTATTCATAACATACAAAAATACAAAAAATCTAAAATACAAATCATAAGTATAAAAAAAGATATGTACAAATCTTTCCTCATGTCAATGTCTTTCTGGATTTGAATAATATGCTATTTTCCCACTCCTATTCTATAATATGTAGTATTCTGATTTACAGTGGACATCAATTATTTCAACTAAGCTATAAGCGTGAGTGACGTGAGCTGTCAATTGTAGAAGATGGCGGAGTTCCAAACCAAATTTATTTAAAAAATAATTTTCTGTATTTTTTATTTTTTTCCGTGAATTTTTCCGATATTTTAATAGTTATTCTGTTATTCCGGACATAGACGAATCAAACAAAAAAGCGATCATTAAAATTAGTGCAGCTGTTCATCAATATTTTTTTTAAATATAGGTTAAATACATTACATATATACATATAAAGATGTTTTTGATTCAATAAATATATACGATATAATATATCGAAAACTTTAGTATAAAAAATATAAAATATAATAGGATACCTTAATTTGAAATTTAAGGGTAATAGTATTGAAGTCTGCATTTTATTGAAACCACACTTTCAAACTTTCAGCAATAGTAAATGGATTAATTCAAAGTTTACAGAAGTTATTCAATATCCATTTTAGTTGTATTGTTGTAGTTTTAAACAATGTAAAGGTCATTTATAATGGACCCTTAAACTTTTAAGAATAAGTTGAATAGAAGAAAGTTCAATAGAATACTAATTACTTTTCAAACAACATAAAGATTTTCAATAGTTACAACGAATGTTTTTTTTACTTTTTATACCATGAAAAGTCTATAGACGTCAAATTTTCTACTTTATTTGCATATTCATAAAGTAAAGCTTTTTTATGCATAGATACATGCATACTATATTCGTAACCCAGCCTACCATACATATTATTACGAAGCGTGACACAAGAGGTAGCTGACGAAGTAAGGATGTGATTTATTTTAAACTAGCAATCCGCCACGGCTTCGCACGGTTGGAGTATAGATGTATTATATGTATATAAAAAAATGAAATTCTATTGGTGAAATAATTTTTAAAATCGGTCAAGTAGTTTTTGAGTTAAATCGTGACAAACAAATCTTTCCTCTTTACAATATTAGTATAGATTTTGGAATAGATCACAATATACTTGTATTACTTGGTTTTAACTGTTTGGTTTGGAATATCCTTATATTTGTATAGCTTATTATTTTTAAGTCTCATAATTTGTGGTGAAGACGAATGCCGGTATTTCATTCACTATTCTTGTCCTAGTAATTTTAAACTAAAACACATCGATTGTTAATACTTGGTGATTGATATTTTTTGTTTGCAAGTAGTAATCATTTGCGTGAAGTAATAACACAATAAGCCGTTTTCTAGTTAATAGTATTTTGCTCACGGAACTGGTGAGATTTTACTACCTAGTAAATCTAGTTTCAATATTGCCAAAAACTTCAATTCTCTTTTGAAATCTGTCTTTTAAAATCATTTTTCGCAGAATTTCAAAGAAAATTCTGTAAAACAAAATGTTTATACACATGTTTGTTAGTTAACAAAAATGAAGTATAGTGTTTATTGAATATATTTATTTTGGAAAAGGTTTTAAAATTGCGAAAACTTAATCATAGTACCTGCTCTTTCTAGTGCATTTTCTAAGGTGTTCGTGAGCCATATGTCCATTGGTGAATTCCTGTAATGGGACATGGGACAGATTTATATCTATTTCACTTATTTTTTTTTACAGGCGAAGTGATCAATACGAGCCCTGCCTGACCGATTTTTTTTTTAATTTTGTGTCCTCAGGATTCGAACCCAGGGCCTCGCTGTTGTGTTTTCATACAAAGCTAATCGTAAGACGTAGATTTATCCGTTTGTCTCAGCATAATATAAAACAAATATCGGGAAATAATGTATAAGTTTGTTTCAGGCTGTGGTGATGTATGCATCCACGTATGTGCTGGTAGCACTCAGTATAGACCGATGCGATGCTATCACAAACCCAATGAACTTCTCAGGAAGCTGTAAGTATTACTTATATTAATTCATCATAAATGGTATAGCATTGTAATCAGTTTATTCTGTGTTATGGCTTTTTAAAAATATTGTATGGTTTATGGTGTTATTCCTCCATGATTTCGACTGATTGGCTTATCTGAAACAAAAAAAGGCATTTCGTTTAAATTCATGGAATAACCTAGAATCAGTTGATAACATTGAAAAATGGATTTCTGGCTGACTAGCTGATTGGAAAACAATTTCATTTCATGATATCTTTTTATTTTTTTCGTTACGAAAAAACAGAAATAACTACTCGGATCTTTTAGATAATTTTAGTTTAAGTGAATCGGTTGAAACTTTCTCGAATTATAATGGAGGAAAGTTTGAAAGAAAGAAAGAAAGGAAAGAAAAAAAATCAGTTTTTTAAGCGTTACATTTCGATGAAAGTTATTTCATTTCAAAATTAAAAAATGGAAAAAAATAATGATGAATAAAAATATTTGTGCCTACATATTTAGATGCAAATAGTATGTGGCGATCTTCTCTTCAAATTAAAATGTAAATTCATACGTACGTGCAGGACAAGTTAATTTACCTCCAACCATGTGTTCAGGGCGTTAACATGGACTGACTTCTAGTTTATTTAAATTCTCCAAAATGTTTCTCTAGTATGCATTAATATTGTATGGGAAAATAGCCTTTATTTCAACGTATTAAGATCTAGAATGCTTATTCAGTTTGCTAAAGTTCTTCGTACATTCGTCTTGTACCTGGGAGTCAACGGTTTTAAAATAAAATAATGACGTGCATTTAAAATATGTATGCAAATCAAATCAAATCAAATCAAATCAAAAGTTTTTTATTTCAAATAGGCCTTTGCAGGCTCTTATGAAACGTCTAGTTGCACGGTTCCAAAAAGTGGGTCTCATGGAGAAGAACCGGCAAGAAACTCCATGGACACTCTTTTCAACAATGGTTTAGCTTACAAGGACTCGGTTACAATAGTAATAATCGGCTGAGAAGTTTATATAATGCAAGGTATACAGAGATTCTATACAATGCAAAAGAAAATTGAGTTTTTACTATTAGTGTAAAATGAGATACACACACTTGCACAGCGCAAGTTGCCAGGGAAGGCGCACATGCAGAGATGAATTGCGTTTAAATAATGTGAAATTTGACTTTAAATAACTATAATAGGTACCTATTTAAGTAAAATACTTTATAACGGATTAATACGCGATTTATTATTTATATTATTTATGCCGACCGCGACGTTTCGGATGCTTTTCAGCAACCATAGTCAAGGGCAGACTGAAAGGTGAAAGTTGTATGATTTGAAATATCACAAAATTGCCATATTAACGCAATCTATTCCTACGTAGTTGATATCTTTTTATTTTATATTATGGAAGTATTGACTAACAGTGTCCTCTTGTTTTTAACTATGTTTGACTTGGGGTTGCTGAAAAGCATGCGAAAAAGGTACATGCGTTAAAAGACAATATTATAACTATAGTGTAGACGTGGGCTTTATCTTCTAAACAAAGTATTTAAATGATGATAACATTTCTTCCCGACGTCTACAGACCTAGCTCAATGTGCATAACATAAATAAAGATGATTTGACTTTTATTAACGCGAGTATCACACATTTAAATAAAATACTGTATACCGGATTAAAACGCGATTTATTATTTATATTGTTTAAATTATTTATCCCGACGTTTCGGATGCTTTACAGCAACCGTGGTCGCGGGAAGACAGAAAGATGACAGTTGTCTGATATTTGAAATGTCACAAAGTTGCCATATTTAATTCAATTAAATTAAAAAATAATAAAAATCGGGATAAATAATTTAAACAATATAAATAATAAATCGCCTTTTTATCCGGTATACAGTATTTTATTTAAAATATGATTTGGTTTGATTTAACAATATGAAAATCAGTTCAGTGTTTTCGGAGATTAGTGTGAACATACAGACAGATATACAAAAACTCTCAACATTATTTTTATGTATGTCTCCTCTTCTTTAATATTCTCTCTCCATTTCTGGTAAAAAAACAGGGTACAGAAATTGTGATTCTACTTCTTTTTTATATTCACTTCTATTACATAGATTTGTAGTCAGTAGTGGACATACAATATTACAAAAAAAGCTATAAGCGTGCGTAGTACGAGCTGTCAATTGCTATTGTAATGTAAATTGATGGCGGATTTAATTAATTTTCTCCATGTATAAGTTTCCTGATTTTTTTCCGATAGTTTAATATAATAGTTATTATGTTATTCATAGATGTATCCAACAAATAAGAGAGCGGACGAGAAGAACTGGCAAGAAACTCGCCGATAAATATAAGAGTATTATAATATATAGATTTTCTCAATACTTTACAGGGAATCGAGCTCGTGCGCTCATCGCTGCAGCTTGGATGATAAGCATCGTCTTCTCTATCCCACTTCTAATTCTGTATGAAGTGAAGGAAGTGCAAGGTAAGTTCTTTTTTTAATGAGAGATATCGACAGACGAGCACACTTCAGCCACAGAACATCAGTTAATGATGCGCTATCTAACTACTTTTTACTTCGAGCATTCGGAAAGCCATAGACTGAAACCGAAACGCGAAATTAATTTATTTATCAATTTTTGTTATTATTATTTTATTGTACGTATAACCTTTTATTTCCTAACCTGGCACATCTTTCAGCTTATGTCTCCATGATGGTAATATTAATAGTTAAAATATACATATACGTTTATATAATTTTAATGTTAAACGGATTGAGAGCAGACTGTTCGCTTTAAATGCCAAACCGTCTGAGGAAGTCGCTGAAAATCAGTGTTGCGTCCGTTTCCCACGACGGCACAACGTATGCTGAGCGGCCTCCTTTTTGACAGAAGTGTTGTTCATTGTTTTTAGTATTGTCTTTTTGTATTTATATTTTAATTATTTTAATAAGTTATTTGTTTGTGCTATTGTTTTTTCTGTCAAATAAAGTTTTCATTCATTCATTCATTCATTCAATGTGCACTTCACGACTTTTCCGGATGGAGCGAACCATCATAGATATCAACGGTGGTCCGTGCTTGTTACCCGGTCGGAATTTCGATAGTCCTCCCACCCGATCAATGCCAGAAGTTACCAGACGTGGGGAAAACATGCTAACAGAAAATTATAAACATGTTTTCCTGGTGGGATTCAAACCCACGACCCATCGGTGCGCACGGCAGGTGTTCTACCGAACGCGCCAACGAGCCCGTCGAAGTTTTCTTCCCTAGCATCAGACGTAATAAGTTTTTTTGTATGTCCCCATTATGCATACAAATTAGAAAAGGTAAATGGTGTTAAATAAATGTATTTGTATTTTTCTTTTGTCACCGTTACAATAGGTACCGAATTCCGAAGCTACAATTCTTCCGTCTCCGAACAAATGTGTACTATATTGAGGTTTGACGTTTGCTGTAATCAGTATTGGATGAAATTATTTCTCAAGATGATAATAGTGATGTTACACCTGACGTGTTAGGTAGTGTAGTACAATGTCACGCAGGTCTTTGAGTATATTTTTTTATGGAATTGGGGGGTAAAGGAGATGGCGGCTCACCTCCACCGCACATGAAGATTTGCAGATGCGTTGCCGGCCTTTAAATCGTCGGTTCAAAGGTAAAACTCACTAATTGTAATTTTGAATAGTGTATGGTAGCAACATTTATTTTTATTCAAAATGACAGTGAGTTTTAATTTTGAATCAACGATATTATGTGAATAATAAGGCATGGATGGATTTAAAACCACAAATAAATAAATACATGATTTCGTCCATAATTGTACACAAAATGTTCTGCAGTAAAACTTCAGCCCTTTTTGAATTAAAACATCCAATAGATAGATGAATATTAATTATACTTCGCGATTACTAAAATCGAAACCTTTTAAAAACCATACTTTTTGATACTCTTTCCTAATGTATTCCATTTAAGATGAAGATAAGAATAATTACCGGTTTCGTAATGGTAATGATCTCTATTAACCTCAGAAATTTCTAATTACTCTCTCTAAGAAAGTTCAACTAAGTACTTTCAACTTAAATATCAAATAATTTGAATCACTTCATACGGGGTACTTAGTAAATGTAATTACTTTTTTCTTCTTTATTCTTTTTTAGATAGATAATAATTAATCATCCGAAGAATGTGAAGTCTACTTGATAGTTGACATCTCAGAATCTGTTTTATTTTTAAACTAGCAATGCGCCCCAGCTTTACACGGGTGCAATGTAGATGTACCATAAACAAACATAGCCTATGTTACTCGTTGATAATGTATCTTTCTATTTGGCAATACAAATTCAGCAGCACTACGAAATCTGTAAACTATTTCAAAGCCACTTTATGCGAATTTTGTCTGTCTGTCTTCTTCTTTCGTCTTATCTTACACACATAGTTACACCCCAGCTTCGCACGGGTGCAATGTAGATGTACTATACACAAAAAAATAGTCCTGTTACTCGCTGATAATGTAGCTTTCTATTGGTGAAAAACAAATCTTTCCTCTTTAAAATATTATAGTATAGATGTTTATTTTTCATCAGGTGAACTGCTGGCTCGCTTTCCCCCCTTTAAAAAAAAATGAGATGGATTTGCGTTTTACACACCGAGAATATTTCCACATATTTACCAAGATTTTGAAGTATTAGTTATTAGTATTTATTTTTGTATTTTTTTGGGGAAAAATGCACTCATTGGATAGTTTAGAATTAATCAGTATTTTGTTCAGGTCAACTCCAATGCTGGATCGATTTAGGAACTCCGAAGCGTTGGCAGATCTGGGTGACCTTGGTGGCCGCTATGATCTTCGTGTTACCAGCCCTGGCTATTGCGGCCTGCTATGCTGTAATAGTCCTGACGATCTGGACGAAAAGCAAGGCGGTAGTCATGAGCCCACCAGTAAACTCCAGAAGATCGAAGAATATGAGGAATGGTAAGTTAATAATAATTGGATACATGCTGCAAGTTTAAAATCAATGGTCTGTACAATTAGGTGGACGGAAGTGTGAACTTTTGGTGAATAAATGAGTGAACGCTTACAGTACTATTTGCTTCATAATACTATTATGTAAAATAAGTTGTCTTGTTTGCAAACTATTTATAATAATTAAATGAAAAATATACCTTTTATTCTAATCAATAATTTTATTTCTCAAACCTATATTAATTTGATTTAAATATAAATATAAATGTTGTAGTTACGTGTTTTCAACTTGAGCGCATAAAAAATCTGACTATGGGATTCCGCAGGCAATATCACGCCAGTTGAAACAAGGGTACATGAGAACTGTTCTTAAAAAACATAACGTTAACACATAATTTACTATAAATAAATATTTAATAAAGTATACAATTTTCTTTGTAATGATTGTAGCAATAAGTTTTCTTGAAATATATGATATTTAAATCGTACTCTATCGTGTAAGTATTATTCAATCAAGCTTAAACGGTTGAATGCATTTGTATGTAAATAGAATCAGAAATATTATGCCTCTAAACCTGAAATAATACATACAATAATTTATCCCAGTAATGCGTTCCCGGAGGATTAATGATAATCTTCTATAAATACACTATGTATGTACGCGTGAAAATCGCATGAATTATCTAATTTGAATGTATCAACATAGGTGGATAACAAATAGGATCAATTTTAACCAGGGCAAATTTCCAGAACTTCCCACACCGTCTACGTAGAGGCAAAATTAGTTATGATATGTACCTTGTGATATTCGGAAATCATAAGAAGTGAAATTATTCATTTGGTTTAGGATAAAAGTATCGACTAATTTACTTAAAATGTAGGATATAACGCCATGTACTCATTATATATTATTGGTGACTGTGTAAAACATCTACTGTTAAGGATTCGAATTATCGGGATAAATAATGCGATGAATATATAGCGTTTTAATCAATTAAAACTTTTCATTAACATGCAAGACACATTAAAGAATCGGTTTATTTATTAACACATAGTAAATATAATTACCATTCATTACTTAGACTTGTAACGACTCAAGTTTGATGTTAACAAATACCGCAATATCACCCATATTAACCCTGTCACGTTAATATTCCATGGGTACTTGAACTACCATTAATTTCCTGTGGAATGATAAATAATTACTCCCACGATATTGGCACTTGCGACACACGAACCCCTACGTTACGTTATGTAGACAAGAGTAATTAGTAGCTCGATAGATCTTCAAAGGATGCGTTGAAAGATAGTTGCGGGCAATTTCTGAAAATACATAGATATCTATTTTAATCGCCTGATGTGTATACTTTTGGTTAGTAAGATTAGGGATTAGTATAGCATTGGGCGTCGCCAGCTCATGGCCCAATATATATAGAGGATTTTTTTTGTTCGATATCGACAGACGAGCATTTAGTTCACTTGCTCACTCACTCAGCCACAGAACATCATTCAATGATGCGCTTCGATCTCCGTTTTACTTCGAGCATTTGGAAATCCACAGACTGAAACCGAAACGTGCAATATTCACTTCACGGTTTTTCCATCTATGAACGGTAGTTCGATACACACGGTATTTCGATATTCCAACCACCCATTCAAGAAGTTACCAAACGTGGGGAAGACATGTTTACAGAAAATCATAAACATGTCGACCCGTTGGAATTCGAATGCTCGACCCTTCGGTTAGCGCGACAAAAAAAAATGCAGTTATATAACATATTTCTAATACATTAGTGTGAAGGAATATTATGTCAGATTAACAAGAAATGGTGACAAGAAACAACGTGTCACGGATGTGAAACGGAAATGGTAACATCTGACGGAATCCACTAATGACCCTTAAGCCCGTTTCAAACAGATTGGCACGACGAATATCCGATTTGCCGGGAAGATAATAGTTTCGGCTCGATCACATTGAATTTTTCACTATAACCATTAGAATATTGTCTTTTATTAAAAATAAATAAAGTAAAAAATAATAATTTTAGTGGTCTCTCGCTAGTGGTAACGCCTCAAATGGTATGTATGATTTTTGAAACTCAAAACCTCCCATCCATATAATAAGTAATAAATTCTAAATTAAATAATAAATTCTTAGAAATACTTTTCACTTTTCAGTCTGCTCGATTGAAACAGAAATATACTTTTTTTATTACTACACAAAAAGCCGCAATATTCCTTGACATACAATATTTTAAATATAATGATGTTAAGATTTTTTTTTTACTATTATTAGTATTATTTTTCTTTATGTAGTCTATTGCAAACTTTTTATATTTTTCTGATTCAATTAATAACCATTTGTTCAAATAAATAAACTTACAAATGATTTAAAAGCGTTTAATTCATTATAAATATTTACATTTCATTGTTTCGAATGAGTAGAATTTTCTACAATTTTGTGAAACTTTAATTCAGACAATTGTCACTTTCCAGTCTGCACGTGATCACTTGAAAAACATTCTAAATATCGGAATAAAAGTATAATGCAAAACTGCGTTAAAATGAGACAACTGTTCACAATATACGTATGACCAGTATATTAAGGCTTAACCATACAGAACTGTCTGCTCGGATGAAACTTCTAAGAACCATTCTTTTCATTTCCAGGGCAGGTGGAATGCGACCCAGATTCCCGACGTGCCAGCTCCCGTGGCCTGATACCTCGAGCCAAGATTAAAAGCGTCAAAATGACTTTTGTTATTGTTTTTGGTACGTATAATTTGACTGCGTTTACTGTGTGAACTTGGCCTAATAAAATGATGAATGTTCGTGTCGACCATAGTCAGACACGCTTATGTCATATTGTTATGATGTGATCTATATTAACCTGTCTCTTTCTCTTTTCACTTGAAATAGACAGATAAATTAACGTTTCTGAAGGCGTGTTATAAAAAATATAAATGGCTGTTTCCCCTAGTGGGGCACGGAGTAGTCATATTTCTGTGACTAGTATTCTGGATCCCGACCAACAAAAACATTTTTTTTTAAAATAGCTGGGTTTCAAACCCGGTGCTTAACGCAACGCATATTACGCCACGGAAGCGGTACAAAATTAATCTTAATAATAAAGGCAAAAATCACATCAAGTATGACAAAAAGAAATTTAATATCGCTCAGAAGGTCACCTTATTTCTATGGCAAGGTAATTTTGGTAAATTCGTTGGGATTAGAAGTCGAAGTGACAGTCATGATTGATGTCAAACCCTTCTCAGCGTGAGATAATTATCGATTACCCTCACCTAATATCAATCTCTGTGGCTTCTGTGGCTTAGTTTGGACCAAAATAGTTTTTTTGTTATATTATAATATAAAATTTAGGTGTCTGAGGGATTTTTCTTGGATTCTTTCAATGTCATTTTTAAAAGCTGTAAAGAGGGTTCCAGACTTCAAAACAATATTCTTAAAACTCCTGACATGCAAAATATAAAAGCTTTTTGCATTCTAAGTCTTAAAGGTTTTATAAATGTGGGCAGTAAGTACTGACCTGTTTTAATAATTTCTCTTATGAATTCATCTTATATACAGACACGAATATGTTTTTCTAAAGGTATAGTATGTTAATTTCGAAAACAGTTATGATAAACCGTAATAGTTTAATTTAGTTATTCAAGAATAACATAATATACATAATAAATATTAATAATATAGGATGAGTTGGTAAAGCATATAATATTAATGAGTAGATTGTTGAGGCATTTATAAGCACGCAATATTATCATCCATATTTTGTTTGTCTGATATATTTTCATGGCGTAACCAAAATATATAATAAATGAAACTAACGTAAGGTACTTTTTGTTATAGAAATTAATTCATTGTTATTTTATAAGCGAGGAATTAAAGAGGAGGTTGCCCGCGATTTTTGTCAACTGTCGATCATAGAGCAACACGGGCCACCGGCGAACCGGAGGGGAGTAGCCATACGCAGGCGTTCCCCTCTGTCAAAGTACAAGTCCAAATGGTCCTATGCGTACAATAAAACTAGTTGTAGCCACACTTTTCACTAGACTAAATCCAGATGCGCGACTGAATCGACCTCCTAAAAAAATGCCGAATTGTTTGTGTTTCTTGTTGCCAAAAAATATCTGCCACGTCAAATTTACAAAAAGATAGCGTTATCTTTCATATGTAGGTATTTTTTAATCATATTATTACTATTTACTTCTTTAAAACTTAAAAAATTACAATATTATCGGTCGTGTTGTTTCGGATTTTTTTACCAACACAGTCGCTCGACAGATCCGCGTATTGTATAAGCCCTCATACAATACACGGATCTGTCGAGCGACTGATCCGAGTTTATTTCCGAGAAGTCGCTGTCACCGAGCGATAGTGTTGTTGTCGGATTGTTTTAAGTTATCGAAAAAAAATGGCAAAGGAGTCTTCTATACAGAGACAGTTTTGAGATTAAATTTTCTGATTCAAATATTATATTGTGATAATATAGTTATATTGTTAAAATATAATATAATACTTACGCGCGTTAGCACATTTATTAAAATCACTTAGTGTAAACTTCAACCATAATGTTTTTTTTTATTTCCTAAAAATCCAAAGGATATGGAAAATTGTGTAACCCAAATTTAATAATTGCGATATGATCTAGAAAAATGACATATTTTTAATCTTATAATATAAAAAATCAGCTCAATTCTCAATCTGGGAGAGGAGAAATATGAGAAATATAGTTTTCCTGAGATTCTCGATTAATTGAATCGATTACACAATCACAAAAAAAAACCTTTGGACAAGGTAATTAACTCAAAAGTAATTAAATGCACTTTAAATACAATATATTGCATATAATTACAGTTATGTTATTAAATAAAATATAAATTATTAATTAAAGAAAATTAATATACATAATTATCGATTTTTTATCGATTAAAATCGATCTTTTATTTTAGTCTGTCGTTGGCATGCCGCATGACAGTTGTTTACTCTGTGCTAATTCGTTTCGTGTTTTCTACGTTTTGAGTCTGAGTGTTTTCCCGATTGTCGTCATTTAGGAATTGTTACGATTTGACAACTACAAATATCATTGATCACAGATTTATGATATATATGTCAATTATTGATTGTAACATAACCTTACTTTTACAGTTTACTACTTAAAACTCTAATAACTCGGCTCTCAGATTGTCAAAACTAATAGAATTTTCAACGAAGGACTGTTAAGTCTCAATCTATTAATTCACACCAATTTCATATTGTTACATTGGGGGCCCAAAGTTGTTTTTAATCGTTTCCATCTCCGTTAAGGGATACATGGAATAAACATATTTTGTAATTACGAAGTATTTTTCAAATTATTTCTAAGATTTTATTATACCTATACCAACTCATGGTCCACTCTCCGTGACCTGCTACGTGCGCATTACCCGACAAGTTCATTTGTATTATTGTAGTACGTAATAAATTAACTCCATCTTTAAAATAAATAAATTAAGTCGAACTTATAAATCTAATTTCCCTAACCCAGTTCTTGAAATTATCGATACTGCGTATCGACAGTTGTCGCAACTACGGCTAAAAGGATTTGTCAGTGTAGTTGCGCCATTTAATTATACTGTTATGACACGGAATGTTTAAATGTGTGTGTGAAATTGTTAGTGTATTTTTTAATTGTCACGGTGTGAGTTTCGTAGTGACAGACGATTGCTTGTGTGTGCGAACTTGAGTACGCACACATAGCGCAGGTTTCCCCCCGCAAAAAATGACAGATTGTTTGGTATCGGTAACGAACGCTATGGCTACTCCCCTCCGGTTCGCCGGTGGCCCGTGTTGCTCTATGCTGTCGATAGATAAGTCTGAGACTCATTTTGTGGTATTGAATACCTTAGTTATAGGACATTGTACCTAATGTTGCGCTGTCGATCTCTTTTGCGAGCATTATGACATCCAGTATAATGTTGTTCTGTGACTTAGGTATCACCTACCATCAAGTGAACCTCATGCTCGTCTTTCGATATCTAATATAAAAAAATAGACTTAGCGGGATTCGAAACCATGATTCTTCGAAACTTAAGGAATTTCAAACAAAAAATATATCTTAAAATAAGTACCTTCCAGTTTTTCAATCAAAACATTTGTTATTTATGATAGTATTGCACGCGCGTTTAGTTGAACTATTTTCTCCGAAACTGTAAACTTTAGACCAAAAATAGTTCAAATAAACACCGGAAGGCGATTATCTAAAGAGAGATTACATAAAAGCCGACTCATTTATATGTCAGACATATACATGATGTATGAATCTGGCAGTCTATTCTTAACACTTGCCCTCGTAATAGTTCAAGATCATTATATTTAGATGTTAGTTCAACTTCCTAAATAGTGATGCGTACTCATGGATGCGGATGAGTTAATTCTGTTTGTTTTTCAAAAATCCTCGCGGGATTAATATGATTATCTTTTATAATAAAGCCTGCGGCTAATGGAAAGTGAACACCGCCACTCATGAACATTCGCAACATCAGAGGACTTGCAGATGCGTTGCCGGCCTTTATATCTATGTAAATTCAACTCAATACTTGTCAGTATTTTATTTAAAACAGTACATGATAAATTCCAAGATGTATCATGTACTGTTTTAAATAAAGTTTAGATTAGATTTTATAAGCATTCGATTTTTTATTTCGCTTAAATATGTCGTTGAGGAGCACTAATAAATATTTGAATTCGTTTGTTGCTACGGGAAGAGAACATTCTGTGAAGAGGCTTTTATATAATATAATAATAATTAAAAAATCTCGTTCTCATGGAACCGATACGATCTTATAATAGATATAATTTAATTTCAATATACGATATTGGAATTACTAAAATATAATATGTATTGTGACTTATTTGCGGCTCGAAGGATACGTATTTTATTACGCAATACGCATGTGTATCGTATTACAAAATATGTAGAAAGAAGGTACAGTCGTTCATCTCTTTCAGTCACTTTCATACTTCAGCGTCTAAAATTTTTTGGACCATAAAAATCAAATACTATTTTATTTTTTACACTTGTCTGTCTGATAGAGATATAAAAAGCTAATTTTACAGCTCCATCATATATCTTCTTATATTCATTGTGTGCGCAGTAAATGAAATTATTTGGATAACGCGTTTTATAGTTTTCCTTGGGCGATGTTTCCACTGTTCGAAGTGACGAGTGATCTCTGTAGCTATGTTTGATGTTTTAATCGTTGTTTTAGTAAAGTCCATTTCTATTTTTTATAAATATTCCTAAAATAAAATGGTACAGTGGTAGAGTATATTGAAATAATCAAGGCTTGTTTGTATTAGTAGTACATTTTATATTGTGGAATGTTAATGCGGAAGCTGACGGCTAGAAATTACTGAAAGTTTATGCGGATGTTTTGCTTTCCCGAATGAAACATACTGAACTCATCCTGGATGAACGTAACTTGATCTTTTGTTGACGCGAGTATTAAAAGCTCACCGCTGTTTGATTTCGATCGATCAATCGAGATCTCTCTCTTGTAATTAATCCATACATGATTCTTCTACATATAATATATATATTGTATTATATGTAGAGATATCACGCAATTTGAAAACGTTGGCAACGCACCTGCATGCCCTCTGGTGTTGCGGAGGTCTACTTTTCACTTTTCAGTGTACCTTAGACCACTATAAGATACGCCACGTCAATATAAAATATATATTATTTCAAGGCTAAATGCACAGGACTCAAATATTTGTCATTGAGGAATCATTCCCTATGGTAAAATAAAAGGGATGAGATACACAAATAACGTGTGCTTTAACCTAAAAGACCTAATCTAGGTAGTCATTTCTCAAATTAAAGAAAGCCATATTTTCCTATAGAGATACTATGTTGGAGTTTTTTTTAAGTTTCAACTACAAATATACTAAATTCGATTTCTAATGCAATCTTACCTTTTTATGTTAAACGTTTATATGAGATTGATAACAACGCCATCTATTGAAGTATATTAAAAATGCATACGTTCTATTTCAGTTTTCGTTCTCTGTTGGTCACCGTACATCGTGTTTGATCTGCTACAAGTGTACAACCACATACCTCCCACGCAGAGCAACCTGGCGATAGCTACCTTCATCCAAAGCCTCGCGCCTCTCAACTCAGCCGCCAACCCGCTAATATGCTGCATGTTCTCCCCCCACATATACAGTAGCTTGAGGTAAGGAATAACTTCTTGGGCAAAAGAAAAAAGTAATATAAAAAGTAAATAAGTTTTCTTCTCTAAATAGTTAAAAACAAAGTCGCTGTCCGCGTTTCTCTTTTATTCAGCTTACTTTTAAACCATGCAACGGAATTTATAATACAGTATTCACATATTGAGATATTTATTTACTGGATTGTGTATAGTGTATACAATATATGTAAATAATGTTTTTGTATAAATAGACAAATTCAATCATACCATAAACATTTTCATGTAAAGTAACGCCAAGATGAGTAGCGAAATATTGCTTGCTCTTTAAAAAGTTATCAGATTTTATGGAGAGTCAAGCTCTTTATTTTTCTACAAACCTTACACCTTAGTCAAAATACAAACACAAAATTAACGCCTAGTGAGTGAGTGAGAGTTCTATTCTTAAGCCCATTGGAGTTTCTACGTCACTCTTTCGAAACGGCCAAGCTACACACATTTATTTAATATTCTACCGAACGCGCCAACGAGCCCGTCAAAATATATTTATGTATAAGAAAATCTCGGACGCCGCGCTTTATTGAAACAAGTGAAAAAAGCTCCAGCCCATAAATATCGACAAGAGTAGGGATAAATTTTCAAAAGTATCGATACTTTACTCGATACCAGTATCGTATCAAATGTATCGATACCAACAAACTATCGAAACAAAAGTGTGTTTCAATATTCCAAGGTATCAAAACACAGAGAAAATGACCGTGCTCATCACACAATATTTGTCCTGGGTGGAAATCGAACCCACGACCTCCGGCTTCGCAGTCAAGGTCACTAACTACTAATCCCCGAATCATGGTTTAGTAGTGATGTGACAAATATTTTATTTAAAATATCGATTATCAATATTTCCTTTTCTTTATCAGAAATGGGGAGAAAAGTATAAATACTTTCTGAAACTGACACTTACTTTCTCAAACCTCATAAGTAGCGGAACAAAAGTATCGATTCCAAAAGTACTTGGTATCAAAATAAAAGTATCGATACCCTGAGGTATCGATACTTTAAGCGTATCCCTAGTCAAGAGCATTGCTCTTCATGTAGAAGGTTGCCGATATTAAGAACTAATATTATAAAGAGGAAAGATTTGTATTTTTGTATGTTATGGATAAACTCAAAAACTATTGGACCGATTTTAAAAATTCTTTCACCAATAAAAAGCTATATTATCAGTGAGTAACATAGGCTTTTTTGTGTATAGTACATCTACATTGTACCCGTGTGAAGCCGGGGCGCATTTCTAGTTAAGAATAAATCAAGAGGTAATGTATGTGATGTGTACAACCAGACGCGTCCCGCCGTACCGCTGGCTGTGGTGCGGCCGCCGCCCGCGTCGCGCGCGCGGCACGCTGCGCTCGCGCTCCGACTCCACGGCCAACTCGGACCTGCTCAGCTCCACGCACGCGAGACGGTCACACACCGTCGCCACCGTGAGTGATCCGATATTTATTTACTAGCTGCCCGACCCAGCTATAATAATAATAATAATAATAATAATAAAGCCTTTTATTCAGATCTTAATAAATAACATTACATACAAAATTACAAGTGTTCAAAACAGAAACTGGACTCTTAAACTAATAAACTATTTACACTTATATGCAAATGAACAATAATTCTATTCTATTCTAATATTTGCTGTTTTGTAATCTTTCCTAGATCTGTTTGCCAATCGGCAAAGGCCTCCTCCAACCTTTTCCATTCAGATCTTTCTTGGGCCACTCTGTTCCACGTGACTCCAGCCACTCGTCGTATGTCGTCATCCCACCTCATCGCCGGTCTCCCTCTTTTCCTTTTCCCTTCTCTGGGATACCACTGAGTTACTCTTTTGCTCCATTTATCATGTCCTCTAACTACGTGTCCAGCCCATCTCCATTTTGACCGTCTTATTTTAGATGTCACGTCGATAGTCTTTGTTTTACATCTTATTATGGAGTTTTTCAATCTGTCAGACCTCTTGATGCTAAGCATACTCCTCTCCATTGCAAATTGGCAAGTAGCTAGTTTTTTCAGCATTTCCTGACTTAATGTCCATGACTGGCAGCCGTAGGTTAGGACAGGTAATACACAGGAGTTAAACAGTTTGCTTTTCAGGTTTATGTGTAGATTTTTATCCTTCATAGCCTCCTTCAAGCTCCAGTACCTCTTCCAGCCATTCGCAATTCTTCTTTCCACTTCCTTTCGCATTGCCTCCTTTTGTGTTATAAGCTGTCCCAGGTAAACGTACTCATCAGTGTGCTCTATTTTAGTATTTCCCAATTCTATGATATCCTTGTTGCCATTTGTCATCACTCTAGTTTTTCCTGGATTTAGTGTCAGCCCTACTTTCTCACTTTCCGTGGCAAGTTCTTTTAGCATTTTGTTAAGGTCTTCTGAGGTTTTCGCCAGTAGCACTATGTCGTCAGCGAATCTCAAGTGCGACAACAGTACGCCATCGATATTGATTCCAAGTTGTTCGAAGTTTAGTTTTCTAAAGATTGATTCTAGGACGGCTGAGAAAAGTTTTGGCGATAAGGGGTCCCCCTGTCTGACGCCCTTTTCAACTGCAAAAAGAGAGCTGATTCTTTCTAATTGTATTCGGGCTGTGCTGCGGCTGTATACGTTTTTTATTAATCTGATGTATTTATGTTCTAATCCTTGTTGATATAGTGCCTCCCATATTTTTTCGTGTACAAGAGAATCGAATGCCTTATTGTAATCAATAAACGCGACGTAGTAAGTTAGCTGGTATTCATTGAATTTCTCGAGCACTTGACGCACTACGTGTATGTGATCTATAACCGAATAGCCCTTGCGAAATCCTGCTTGCTCAATCGGTTGGTGTTCGTCAAGGGTTCTTTCGATCCGTTTAAGGATGATCTTGGCGAAAATCTTATAAACGTTGGACATAAGGCTAATAGGTCGATAGTTGCCAATATCGTATTTGTCGCCTTTCTTGTATAGAAGGATGATGTTGGATTCTGTCCATTGCTGTGGAATGATTTCGGTGTTTATTATATCATTGAACATATCTGTGAGGACAGGTACGAGAATCTCTTTACATCGTCTTAAAATTTCATTACTTATGCCATCAGGCCCTGGTGCTTTCTCTTCTTTTTGGGAATCAATAGCATTCTTGACTTCTGTTGGAAGGATGCCAGGGATATTTGAGGAGTCTATCAGTTTGATATCGCTTAGCTTGGTATTGCGACCGTAAAGTTTCTTGTAGAATGACGAAGCTGTTTCTAATATGTCTGTTCTGCGACGTTTCCATAATCCACGGTCATCTTTCATCTTAACAATCCAATTCTTCATATTTGTCAATTCCTTGAGCGCTTTTTTAGTTCCGCCTGTTCGGGCTATATACTTTTCTATTGATTGCATTCTTCGTTGTTTTCTATCTTTCCTTATGCTGCCTTTGATTTCTTTGTTGATTTTGGATAGTTTCTTTCTTCTGTTATCAGTATCTCTTGCGCTAAGAAGTTTGTTTCTTTCCTCAAATAATTTTAAGGTGGTTATTGATAACGTTTTGTCTGGAACGGCTTTGGACTCTACTATGAGCTTTGTCTGGTCTTTGATAATATTCTCTACGCGATTATATTTTTCTTGGATCCCTAGTTCTGAGGTGTTATCTTTGAAGTTTTCAAATGCGTGTTTCAGGGCGACTGATAATCGTTCTATTTGCTGCTTTGTGAGTTTTGTGATTCTTGGACTTTGTCTTGGTCTAGGCTTCTTTGGTTGCTTTGATGTTAGTTCAGCTCTAACTAGCCTGTGGTTGGTGTTAAAGTTGAACCTTTTAATGACAGTGAGGTTGGTAAAGCTACTTTTCTTATTGGTCATAATAAAATCGATCTCATTTTTGGTTTTGCTATCAGGTGAGATCCAGGTCCACATGTTTTTCCTTTTTTTCTTGTACATGGTATTTAAGATTGTTAGGTTGTTTTCAAGGGCAAAGCTTATAATTTTTTCTCCATTCCTGCTTCTACTCTTGTTGCTATATGCGAATGGTCCTAGTATTATGTCTTCACCTGGGCGTCTTTCTCCAATTTGGCCATTAAAGTCGCCCATCACTATAAGATTTTTGTGGGTGTGCTCTTGGATCGTTTTGTGAAGGTCATGGTAAAATGCGTTTATTGATTCTAGGTCAGATTGGTCTGTAGGTGAGTAAACTTGCACTATAGACCATGGGTCCTTGTGTCCCGGTAGTTTCACATTCACTATCGCTATTCGCTCTGATATTCCTATAAATTCTTCAACAAACTTCGTTATATGATGTTTGATAATAAAACCTACGCCGTGGTGGCCTTGCGTCTCCCCTATCTGGTATAGTAAGTAATCTGGATAAGAAGTGATGCTTTCACCTAATCTTCCCAGCTATACTAAAAATAAAAAAAAACTGGATAGGGACACCCTTATCACGTAGCGGTATGAAAAAATATAGACACATGTTACCGGCCAAACGCGTTTCAAAACAACCTGGATTTGCCTAGGCTAAACATTTCGTAACGCGTCACCAGCGATTTTGGGCTGATTTTTTTTACAGCTTCATTACGACTTCTAATTTTGCATTAAAACTTACTTTAAGTTTACTGACACTATTCTCTTCTATTATAATCTATTTTCTAGCTATAGATACGATAAAATAGTGTACGATTGTTTTTATTTCTGCAAAATTGTTCTTTTGATTGGTATAAATTTGAACGTGGACCCAAAGTCCATTTATATATCGAGTACGAGTGACTTTTTGTAAAATTTCAACGAAAGTTTAGTCAACCTATAATAATGGTCTCCGAATTAATGCATAAGAATATGCATTCATTCATGAATTATGGAAATAACTTTGAAGGTGATTTCCCGAGTCACTTAATTATAAAGTTTATAACGTTTTAATCCGTTATAAAGTATTTTATTTAAATGTTTGATACTCGCGTTAATAAAATACATTATTATGGTGTGATTGTCTTTCTTTGGAACTAAACAAAAATTCGAATTTTAAACATTGATATCATCTCCATGAATTCCTTTTTTACTGGATAGTTGGATAACATTACCCGAACCACTGTTCTCATTATTTTATTAAAATTCCAGGCATTAAACCGCACTTGTACCAGCAGTATATCCCGCGTGCAGGAACAACGAAGGACACAACTGCTCGTGTTGATCCCCTCCAAGGACTGACCCCGGCTTTCTCCGACCCCCGCACATGACGTCATGCTTTAAACATACAGTATTGTTATATATGTTATATTAAGTCCAAGTATCTAAGCAGTTATATGCAATTATTAAGTAATTTAATTAATTAAATTAAATTACTAATAAAAATGTTGTGTTATACGTACTTAGAATCATAGAGTGCCAATTACCACCATAGATAAGGTGGATGAAGTGCAGTGGCGTAGTTAGCTGGACAAGGGCCCGGTGCAAAGACATAATCGCAATCCCCTCCCCTCCGACATTTCTTTTTAAGTAACTATATAAAATTAATTGCAAATGATTACTAATCAAAGGCGCTTCCATTATCGGCGTTATAAATTCTCATTTAAAATCTTGAAAAAAATTAAAATTCTTGTGAGAATTTTTCTAGCTTCAAGAGCTGCCTCCCCCTCTTTCCAAAGCTCAGGGGGGCCTCTCAGCTTCAGGGCCCTGGTGCACTGCACCACTTTGCCCTATGATAGCTACGCCACTGATGCAGTGCAAGCCCAAAAGCCCGGCTTGCCGAATTTAATACATGTTTATATAATTACGTAATCATATAAGTTATACATGAATTATATAATTATGTTAAGAGCATTATTATGTTTGGGCTTGTATGGTTGGTTCCACCATAGGGTGGATGGAAGTAAAACAGATTTGAAATGTAACCTAATGTAAGTTATGTTAAATGTAAGTGCTTTTCATGTGATTTCTTATTGTAATAATTTGGTTATTGACGTTGAAAATTTACTCATAGGTTTCATGTTAAATTATGTAATTGGGTAAAAGTAACCTATAATTATAGTTAATTATAGTTAATTACAAATAAATTCATCGTCTAATTATCATAAATTCAACGAAAGATTTTGTCTTTTAGACAACAATCTTAAAGACTTATTGAATTTTCGTCAAAATTACGACAATTTTCAAGACAAGTAGAGTCCTACTCTACTTGACAGTTCTTGTATCCTGTGAACATTTGATATTGAAGAACTAAGTAATGAAGTATATCATCTTCTTCAAAATTTGAAAAAAAAATATTTTTTACTGTATCCTCGCTGGATAAAAATATTGATATGTTGGAACCTGTTCCGAAAAATCCATTTTAAGTTACAAATTTCCAAGAAAGTAAGAAAGAAGATAGTAGAGTACTATTCACTAGAAAAATAATGCTATATCTGGTTTGTAATAGTCAAATTCTGGGTATATATAGACTACTTTCGGAATCATGAGCCGCTTTAGTCTTGATATTCTGTTACAATTTGGAATGGAGAGAACTTTTTGTGGTGTCCGGACATGGAAAGCATTTACACATATGAATTAATGTTGGATAAGCTAATATTTCTAGTCTCGTGAACATTAGAACGTATATTAATAGTCGGAATTGAAATGTCTTCAGACAAGTCTGAATTACGGGCGTAAATAAAAATAATAATGAAGAGGTTAATGAACTGATGGTCGATTGAAACGAGTTTATCGTTGGTGAAGTGCCAGACTATCTAATTCATAGATACATGTGATGACTCTATAGGACTATGGTATGCTAATCGCGTTTAGTACCGGAATTCCTGGGTTCGAAGTCCGGAAAACAAATTCGAAATTGAAGTTTTTTCGGTCTGGCAGAGTGTAGAAGACTGATTATCTACTGGCGTCGTAATTATCTACTTGATGAGTAATGATCAGTCAGACAGATATGTCCAAAATCAAAGAAATCTGCTCTAGAAAAATGTTCCGTACTTAACTAGTTCTTAAATTTCTTTGGTTTTTATAAAGATGTGTTCTTTAACTATTAGTCTCTCTCACTTACTTATATTTATAAATTATAATATGATAGCAGTGTTTATAAAAATCTAATTAATTTACCAAGGAATAAGCGGAGGATTATTCAATGAATATGTAGATAATCTTTTCCAATCACAAAGAGTCAAGTGGAAAGGAAAAACTGAGTAAGAATCAAAGTGTCAAAAATTGAAGCGAAACATTTGACTATTTCAATTAAATAGCCTACAATTCAATTTCCCTCGATTATATTTGAAAAACACTTGCAAAAGTTAATAAAGTCTGTCAAATTATCGAAATATTTAAAGTGACTGACTATTAATTGATAAATTCATTTCGAGTAAATATAGTCAATATTGCTAATTGTATAAATAACATAAATTACTTTATATCTTAAGAAAATTCAGTCTAATTTAGGACAATTAAAACTTAGTGATTAGATGATTTTCTTGACATCATAATAATTTTTGAAGATAGAGTTTCTGTTTGTCTAAATATTTTAAACCATACAAATTAGGTATTAAGTATAATAATATATTTTACTCTCACGGGCATGCGTGAGAAGTAAAATATATTATTATTGTCCAGACTTTTATTCGTTTAATATTAATAATAAAATGTAGAGTTTCAGTTATGTTTGACAATTGTATAAACTAGTCCTAGTATCCAATATATCTTCGATTTAGTGATAAGTCGATATTTTTACAAAAGGTTCGAAATTCGAATCCTCTTTTGATAGACATAGAAATAAAGGTCAATGGCCTCCCACGTATGTTGTTTGATCAATGTGTGAACGTTGGCAATAAACAGAGTGCCACAATATTTTGATTATTTTCTACCCTCTTCTTGAGTGAGGTGAAAGTCGCGGAAGCTCAACCAGTGCACGTTCGACGGTCGTACCGAAGAGTTGTTGACATCCGGGTCACTAAAACTGTTCTCCTGCTATATTGCTATAATGTTCAATAATTTATTTCTTTTCGTTCGTAACGAATCCCTTAAAGCTTAGAAGTTCCATGCATCAAAAGCTGAAGGACTGGATCCAAGCCAGGAAAGGAGGAGGAGAATTGTTAAGGTTAGTGGTAACGGTTTATTGTTCAATTGTTCACACTTTTTGAACGTGTCTCACTTCAATCTAAATACACATTATATTTTATTATTATTTATACAGTCCACTATCAAAACTAAATTTATCAGCGACAGTTGTTTTATACAACATAATATGTTATTAATGTTTTATATCTTTTTAAATATATGTGTTTTCATTTATTGTCTATGTCTGAATACGAATATTTAGTTTCTGTCATGTTCATGACGTTTAAAGTTGTATAAAAATATATGAAAACGGTAGTAGGTATAGTAAAAAAATATAACACAACTTTCGTTCTCTCGATCTATCTGATCGAGATCTGCTATCCTACCTACTCTGTGTCTGAAGAATATTTTATTTTATGTTTAAGTTTATAAATTTATGTGGAATACTAAATAGTAATAAAACAAAAAAATTGGTGAAACAGCCAAACACTTGATTATAAAGCTATAAATTAATACATTTAAAAAAAACTTCAATGTATTTTTTAAGATTATAAATTATAATAGTCATTCTAGTCTTCATTAGTTAATAATATAATAATAAAATAGTTTTAAGACGTCTGTCCGTGATCACGCCGTCAACCTATTTTAAAAAAATGCACATACTAGTATAAATAAAATTAGTAACACTCCCCGGCTTCGGGTGCAATGTAGATGTACTATACACAAAAATAGTCTATATTACTCGCTGATAATGTAGCTTTCTATTGGTGAAAGAGTTTTTAAAATCAGTAATAAACAAACAAAGAATAATATAAAAAAAAAATTATACCAACATAATTTTATCATGAGTCCTGACGTATAAAAATGTCCTTTATTGCGGTAATTCCCATTTATCACTAGTATTATACCCCCACGAGCAGACGACGGACTCGTTGGCGCGTTCGGTAGAGCACCTGCCGTGCGCATCGATGGGTCGTGAGTTCGAATCCCACCGGGACGACATGTTTATAATTTTCGGTAAGCATTTTTTCCCCACGTGTGGTAACTTCGAGCATTGATCGCGTAGGAGGAATATCGAAATTCCGACCGGGTAACGAACCACCAATAAAAAGGTCGACAGCGCATCACTGACTGATGTTCTGCGGCTGAGGTATCACCTACCATCAAGTGAACGTCATGCTTGTCTGTCGATATCTTACATTAAAAAAAAACTTAAGTTACTACTACTACCTGTAGTCAGGACAGCCAAAACGAATATTTATCTGGTACCTACTATTATATCTTCTTCTTATATATAAAATTCTCGTGTCACAATGTTAGTCTGCATACTCCTCCGAAACGGCTTGACCGATTCCTCTGAAATTTGGTAAGCATATTGGGTAGGTCTGAGAATCGGCTAACATCTATTTTTCACACCCCTAAGTGATAAGGGTTGTTCACCCTAATTTTGTTTTTCTTAATTTTTGGACGGAATTTTTTGTTTTTATTTTTTTATAATGTGGCATTAAAAAATACATACAACCCCTGCTTTTTTTGTCAAAAAATCTTGACCGGCCGTGCGAAGCCGGGGCGGGTCGCTAGTAATATATAAAATTCTCGTGTCACAGTTTTCGTTGCCATACTCCTCCGAAACGGCTCGACCGATTCTTACCAAATTTTATATGCATATTCAGTAGGTCTGAGAATCGGCTACTATCTATTTTTCATACCCCTAAGTGATAAGGGTTGTTCACCCTTAAAAATTTTATTTTTATTTTTGGACGATTTTTTTTGTTTTTATTTTTTTATTATGTGGCATTAAAAAATACATATAACCATATATTTTCACTCTTCTATTACCAACCCCTGCGAAGCCGGGGCGGGTCGCTAGTTTTTATCTAAATATTTCAATACCTTTTATAAATATTACTATTGTATTATATGTGTCGGCCTTTACAATTAATTAGGAATATTTCTGCATTTATAGTCACATATTTTAACCCATGTAAATAGGTTTAAATGTTTAAAATAAGATATTTAATGTTTTAAAATAAAAAGTGCATTTTGAATAATGGGTATTAAAATACAAATGTAATTATTTTTGTATTATATACCGAATGTAATGTATAATAAAGAGTGATTATTATTCTTTTTTTTATTTTATAATTAATGACTTACCAATTAAGTACCTACTAGGAGTGGTAGCCTATATATAGGTATAAATAATATTTAAAATAATATATTCGCAATTTCCTCCTATTTTTTTTCCTTGCATCACTGCACCCGCCGCTGTTTTAACACTGGGCTACGGCGCTATCTTGTTAATTGCAAATCGTTTTCTTTTCGAATCGTTCGGTAGAACACCTGCCGTGCGCATCGAAGGGTCATGGGTTCGAATCCCACCGGGATGACATGTTTATAATTTTCTGTAAGCATGTCTTCCCCTCGTCTGGTAACTTCGGGCATTGACCGGGTGAGAGGAATAACGAAATTCCGTCCGGGTAACGAACCACCGTCATCTATGACCGATCTGACCTGATATGATCCGGAAAAACCATGAAGTGCTTATATGAATACCTAACATAACAAAATATAAGAGCCAAGGCTGTGACATATCATTAACTTTCAGCGGCACCTATTTAACTTTGGAGATGCAGTGTGCTTTTCATATTATTTTTTTATTATTTAATAATGTTGTGATTTAATAAATGACTATAACTGCATATTTATAAATACATTTTAGCACTATTTTCAAAATTATTTTTATGAGAAACCCAACATAATTACCTATTTTTGCGTTTAAGTAAAATGCGAAAAAAAAAAAATTTCGTGGTGTGATAAAAAGTTTCAACAGCTTCGAAAAAGTTGTTTTGCTCTTCATTTAAAATTTAATATCATGTAATTACGTCGTTTTGTTTGCTAGCTCCGCATTTTCATGAATATTCTATTAAAAATCCTACTGTGATTATTGGGTGTGTGATCTGACCCCGTTTCATACATCGCTTGAAGCGGCAATCTTCGAGGCCGACCGCAAACAAACTTTGAACTCAGTGAAACTTATCGAAATCAAATAATGTTTGCTTTATTGAACTGTCGATGTCGCGAACAAATCATATACTTTTTTATTATTATTTATTTACTCAAAATAATAAATTATTTGAGGTTTATTTTATTCATTTTCTATTATTTTACTTGCAATACGTAGAAGTACATAATTGTGACTTTGTCAGCAATAATTTATTTTAGGCAAAGCAGAAATTACGGGAAAAACACACATTAACTAGGTAGGATGCGAGTTAAGGCACAAAACTCTTAAAAATTAAATATTTTTATAAACTAATATCAAAGTCAATAATGAGAGAAAAAATTTAAAAGTTATGTATAGTTTTCAAAAAGAACCATTTGTCTGTTTTTGTACACACATTGCCAGTAAATTGGTAGACACCAATTATATTTAAATAATACTTGGTAGTATGATACTTTATGACTTCCACATAACATTGAGGCAATTGAATCCAGTGGCACGAGGGTCGGTTGCCGCGTGTCGAGAAAAAATTCAACGAGTATGTTATAGAAGTAATCAGTGTACCTAAAATACTACCATAATATCATAGTATGTCGTTCCCACAACTAATATAACTATAATTTTCAGTCAAGTCTCTCAGCTAGCCGACATCTTGTTCAATAAAGATAATAGACATCAATTCTTCATGATAGGACCTTCTTCATATTTTCATTCCTTTTTTATGAGGGAAATGCGAATGCCTTTACGCATCAGTGCCCGGTGAATTGCAATTCTAGTGTGTGGCTCGGACTCTACTCCGAACTCTATAGCCAGAGAGCTAGGTGGACAATGCCAACTAAACCTCTTTAATAACCATCAGGTCTCATCGTTTTGGGGCCCACACTACGGGGCCCCTCTTGTGCATTCTACCCGGGGCCCCAGCGATAGCAACTCACTCATAGTGATCCTAGTTTAGATACTTCACGGACGATAGGTAATTACTGACCAATTAGATGAACCTGCAACTGCACTCAGTGAAATACACTTAAATATAACTTAGGTCGTAAATAACCTAAGTACACCTAAACACGCTTAAGCTCTAACTTAAGCAACAATTAATTGAAAAACTTTGTTCATTGTTAAGCTTTTTGAAATTAACTCCATGTCATTGTAATGTTCTCCAGGTTGAGAGAGGTTCAAAGGAATTTCAATTAAATTTCACTCGACTTTTTTTTTTAAACATGACATTAATATAAAGAGGTTTCTTTGAATAAAAAATAACATGCATTTAATGCATGGCGTAGATCATGGAAATTAAAAAAATATGCGTTTAATATTGTCTTTTATTAACGCGAGTATCAAACATTATTGAAATTCTGACCATTATACTGTATACCACCATTAATAGATGGGCTGGATAGAACGCGCCAACGAACCTGCCATACTCCAACATAACATACCCTAAACTTTAAAAAAATTTAGGCGTCCAAAGCCATGCGCTTCCTTAATATTACTTGGGATATTAAATGTTGATCGAAGTAATCATCAAACTAATTGTTCACAGCCATTATTAATAACTTTGGAATAGTCTACCATCAGGTCATTTAATTTCTTCGACAAAAGAAACTTATTCCATTATAAAAAGAAATCAAACTCAAATAAAATGTATAAGTTCTTCATAACGTACCTAATACCAAACATTTGGTGCTATAAAAATGTAAATAGATATTAGCTTCGCTCTCAAAAGAGACACCACCTTCCACTCGATAGAGCGTGTCTTTACCTATCACTCGCTGATGAATAAATGAATGAATGAATAATTCAATGACTCCCTTTCCCAGCTTCTGACGTGACGATTTATTTTCACAGAGAGGTTATGTTCATTGAGGCGATTATTTAAATATTATTATTTTGTGTACTTTACATACTGAAAAAAATAAGTTTAGATGTTGTCTCTGGCCGCAATATGTTGCTCGCACGTTCCTTCAGAATTCCTCGTAGTAACGGATCCCAACTGTGGTAAATATTTATGTGATAGTTTTCCTCTTGTCGTCACAAACTGAGTTTTAGGGTCACGTTAACGTGTGAGGTAGAACTTTGCGTCCCGATGGAAAATGCTTATAATTTTCTGTGAACAGATCTGTCCTACTGTTACTGTACAATTTGTTGTACTGTTACTGTACAATTTATTATACTTTTATTTTAATTAGTAGGAATATTGAAATTCTGGCCAGTATACGTACCATCACTAACACTAAATCTACCAGAGCGGTCAAATGACAGATTTCGAGACTTTAATAAAAATGGTCAAATTCCAGGTTTTCAATTTTATAACTATGAAAAGCTGATATATTATATTATAGAAAAAGTCGTGTAGTAAGTTCAAGAAAAATGGAATTTAACAATTTTTATTGATCTCAATAGCGGTCACTTGACCGCTCTGGTAGGTTTAGTGTTAATAGATGGAACAATTGTGAAGTACATATTGTATTTGTGCGATCTGGTTTTCAGCTATGGATTTCCGAATAACCCTAAAAACAATAAAACATTAGTCAGCTGATCGAAAATCGGACGGCAAAATTTTACTATTTGTTCAATGTAACAGGAAGGGACGTCTATTCGTAGTCCAGCGCCTTGACAGTTTCTTGCGGTCTAGTTCACTCTCGAATATATTAAAGTATGTTACTTGACAGGTTTCAAACGAGGCAATCTATGGACATCACGTCTTGAATTTCCAAACTTATTTAGTTGATTGGAGCGTAAGCCGACGTAATGAAATACGGTCCCTAAGGTTGTGTTAATTATAGAGATGGGATTGGCAAGATATTCAGTAACAGTTACAATGACTGTGCTAAAATACTAGCTAGTATTTGATATTAATCTTGTCGGTTATAATCGTCAAGATTTTTATATCTTCGAATATATTATATTAAATTATAGAAGGGATAGACACTTTTTTGTGTTTGGATTCAATAAGTAGATTAAAAAATTGCAATGATATTAAAACTTTATAATACGGTCAAGTTCCCATTTTATTGCATTCATACTAAATAGAAATAAATCGTTAATCTATAATGCTTTTGTCTTCTTTATAAATAGTGATAATATACTGTATCTGTGATATTTATAACCTGTTCCACAAATGATACTATGTATTACTTGTTACTTTAAATACGTCACATCTCTAAATAATTATTATTTACTCGACGAATTTCAATTTTCCATAATTGGATAAGAATTAAGATTTTGCTAGTGAATAATTTATATTCTCTATTAAAACAAGAAAGTTTATATAAAGTAAATATTATATTAAAATCTCATTGTTAAGTTTTTCGTTTATTTTATTATTATTGATATCAATTAGATTGACGTATACATGCCAACTAGAGTGATATCGCTCACGGCCAATCTTTTAAAACCTTATGTTAAACGATATTACTGGAAGAGTACTTTATACCGGATTAAAACGCGATTTATTATGTATATTGTTTAAATTATTTATCCCGACAAATCAGACAGCTTTCACCTTTCAGTCTGGCCCGTGACCACGGTTGCTGAAAAGCGTCGGGATAAAAATAGTTAAAACAATATAAATAAGATAATAAATCGTGTTTTAATCCGGTATAACGTATTTTATTTAAATGTGTGATACTCGCGTTAATAAAAAACCATATTTAGTCTGAAAGAGATCACTGAATTGTAGAAAAGCCCGCCTAGCATGACCATCAAGAGATATCTCGCGGACGAGTGAAGATAAAGTTGTCGATGTCGAGATATAATGTTGTCTTATTAAAAAATAATAAAAGACAATGTGGGAACAATATTCGTTAAAATTAGCAACACCTTTTTGTCTTCTCTTCAACGACAAAATTTTGTTCTACGAGAAAATTGTCGATCGTGGTGCGCATGTTACATGTTAGACTCGGAAGTCATCTTTATATCTAATAATCGATTTAAAACTAGGTACTTAATCTGAGATTAAAACACTAGAAAACGGGTTGACGTAATTTTTTTCATGATTGTCATGTTAGGTCGCATTTGCTCTTTTAATTATGTTGTTATGGGTTCTTTTTGTAATTAATAAATACCTCTACGACCTACGTCATGAGGGCATTATTATTTATTTTTTATTAATGCAGTTTTTAATTAGTTTTGAAACATTGACGTAAGAAAAACATTAAGTTTTCTTCCTATCTTTCCCCTTACAGGAGGTGTAACAAATTTTATGAGCCTATGAAGATTTTTACGGAACATGATGTAAGGACGAGGCTTTGATTCGGTATACTTGGAACTTAGGTAAACTATTGGAACAATTTTTTTTATAACCAAGAAGAAAACAGAGCAGATGGGTTACCTAATGGTAAATAATCACCACCGCTATCTTGGACATTCGCGACTCTTAAGTCTCAGATGCGTTGTCGGCCTTATAAACATTTATAGGCTCATTTATTGAAACACTGGAGGTGAATACTTACTCGGTGTATCCGCCTTATACTGCGGTGAGTTGTAATCTAATAACGTTTATGTTAAAATTTTATGAGTTTGATGTTCAAAAGCCCAAAAATAGTTTTTCCTTCATACCTAACTAAATAATTCATCAAACATCAAACATTTAATATTACGCCAATATATCGATATAAATCTTTATTCGTCAATTGTATAGGTACTATATTAAAATTTGAAAAAAAATTATGTGGCGTTTATTATTTATATTTCTAAGTTTCCTGTAAATTGAGATAAATGTAGATACGTCCTCGCGAATGGAAAATTAACATTCTCGATTTTCACAATGAAGTAAAATATTAACCAATTCCTGTAATCCTTAACCTTTAAGGATTTACCTAAAAATTTAATTTGTTGGGTTGTCCTTTACACGAAAGCGAAGTAACTGAATAATTTTGTATAATATAACAAGTTTACAGTTGCGAGAATAACTCAGGAATTTAACGACGACCGCCTCCGTGGCTCAGTGACGGAGGTCCTGTGTTCGAACCTAACCAAGATTAAAAAAAAATTGAAAACTTGCCTGTAAAGATAACCAACTTGAAGTTCCGACCAAAGCCTATAGCTGACAATTAGCGCGTGACACAGTTAATCCTGTGTCAGTAATGCACTGCACACTTGCACAGGAACTCTTTAATTTTAAGTTTATTATTATTTATTTACGCTGTATCTTATTATACTTTTATTTTATTAAAGTGAATCTTAAGAGTGCTATGTGAAATAAATATATCGACTTTTTCTTCTAGCACATTAAACGAGTAGAAGAAAAATCGAAATTCCGACCCGAGTTAATATACGCGTCGATTGAAACCTATCTATAAATTTCCAAATATTCGAAGTAAAAATTGATGACAATCAAGTTGGCAAACTCGTCTGTCGATATTTAACATTAAATAAATAAAATAAGTTCAAATATACAGTGGTATCTCTACAGGAGAGATGTGTGTGAAGCGCATGATAACATTTTCTAACGTGACCGGGTCAAGTGTGATAACGCCTACCACATTATACGACCTATAGAAATCGTTATACAGCATATAAGATGGATTATTATCGTAAAGTCTTTTTAATTTCGTGTTTTATTATCTGCAATATGTGAAATAAGCCAAGGTACCAGATGCTAATCAGTCATACAATATTTAAAAAAAAAACATTTGAAAAGGTTGAATTGAAGGCTAATGATTTTATATTGTCTTTTATTAACGCGAGTATCACACATTTAAATAAAACACTTTATAACGAATTAAAACGCGGTTTATTATTTATATTATTTATGCTGACGATGCGGATGCTTTTTAGCAACCGTGGTCGCGGCAGTCTGCCGGCATAAATAATAAACCGCGTTTTAATCGGCAACCTATTGATCTGCACATAAATATAATCGGTAGAACAAACACAGAAATCTGCTCCTTGCCTCATAAACAGAGGTTCTTGGTTGTACGTATTTAAGTCAAAATCAAATAGTAATTTAGGTTATTGCGTAGTGTTTTTATAGTTGGGGGTGATCTGTGTTTTATAGCATATGACGACAAATCCTAGTGTTAATCGCCCCTGCCCATAAGTACATGCAAGCTTAGTAATCAACAAATCACAAATGTCTTGTCAACCTTTTACATGAACACTATAGAGCGACTTCCGCTTGGCGCATTCGCCTTAGCTATTCTTAGATGACGAAGCTCTACTCATGGCTTTAGGTGTTACAGGTGTTCAAAACAATGACAACTTGAATTTAAAAAAACATGTTATTACAGGATTGATTTTTTTTCCCCACGTCTGGTAACTTCGGGCATTTATCGGGTGGGAGTAATATCGAAATTCCGACCGGGTAATGAAGCATCGTTCTTAGATGGAAAAGCCGTGAAGTGCATATTGCACGTTTCGGTGAATCTATGGATTTCCGAATGCTCGAAGTAAAAATTATGTCGACAGCGCATCATTGACTGATGTTCTGTGGCTGAGGTATCACATACAATCAAGTGAACCTCATGCTCGTCTGTCGATATCTAAATTTAAAAAAAACGTCAAAAATTAAAATGTTTTTGTTTTAATTTTCAGGTAGAGAAATTTTTAATTCATTATATTATAATAACCCTTCGTATTTAAATTGAACGTTCCTGAATATACCTTTTATAATAACTAATTAACTTTCTAAGTTACGATATTTAATACAGTAATAATATACTTGTACAAGACTTTACGTAGAGTCATCTCAATTTAATAAGACGAAACCAATTTAATCCCTATTATTTCGCTTAAATTAACTTTGTACTTTATCAGCTCAACTTTCTTGAAAATATTAACAAATTATATAAGTTTAAGAAAATATTTCTTCCTAATTACTTTTACTAATAACAAATAGAGTTCATTCACTAGTACACTAGATCTATACGTATTTTTATATTATAATTCTTGCTTCAGTATTGTATGTATTATTTGTTAATGAAGTTGGAAAAAGGCTTTAATGTCGTATGTTGTTATTATGCACTACACCAATAATGTTCTTTATTCGGTTTATAAAGTGTTTTAACTTACAAGAACATAGTATTGATAGTAAGTATATACATATTTTAGAATGTTTAAATATAGAGTCTACGGTTCGGACTTTAATTATTCCCTTGCATTGTCAATATACATTTGTATAAATTATAACAAATGTTGCCTTAATTGTTATTAAATATTATATTTATATAAATTAAAAAATGTCTCTGTATAATAGGTGTAATAGTTTTTATTTATTTTCTATTAGCCCATAGGTACCATAAGTTTACGAATTAACTTATTTTTTATGAATTTTATTTTAATTTAATGTTATTGTAAAATGTCTGATAGTCCGTGACGTTTTTGCAGTTTACCACACAATATTGAGACCGGCCGGAGCGTTTGATTTGTTAAGTTGGATTTTTTAAGCAAAAATCTTTTAAATATTTTTGTATGTAACGCCTCCTTCTCTTTCACATTTAATTTCAAACACTTATGTATGGCTCACTTGACAAAAAAAAATAATCTTGCTTTTTACTTGAAGCCTTCGGAAAGTCATAGACTGAAATCAACACGCACAATATGAACTACATAAGATTTGATATCCGGTTAGGTTTCGATATTCCTCCCGAAAGCTAAAATCATATCAAATCCTACGGTGATCAAAAAACTACGATCCATCAGAACACAAGGGGTTTCATATTGAAGTGCCTGTCAAAAAAATTACCCAAATAACTCATATTTAGGAATTCAATTTGGTATTATTAATTCCGAGAAGGATATAAGCTATATTTATAGTTTAGCAAGTCATTTTGCTACAGAGTCCTCAAGGCCTTCCAAAATAAAAGAGAATTGTTATTTTAATAATAAATTATTAATTGTAAATGTCCTTTGGTCTCTCTGCGTGTATTTGACGCAGATTGATGGAGGTCGATTGCTTTGTTTCGACCAATTTCATTATACTTTGAGGTTAAAATTATTAAACTTATTGAAATAAAATATTATGTTGTTATAAAATAAAGTATTATTCTAGAAATAAAATATTCTTAGCCGACCATAAATAAAATAACTGCATTTGAAATGGCCAGTCTGAAAGATTACTTTTTAAACAATAAGATAGCATTAGATTTAAACATCTGTGGTTTTCAAATTTGCTATTTAATTAAATTTTGTAATTGTCTTTTATATAGATAAATAAATTAAAAAAAAAATGTATGTCCTATTCTAAAAACTTATTTAAAAAGTTTCGAGATATTTAAAATAAATAAACGCTATTTATTTATGTCAGTCATCCCGTGACCACATACTCGTAGATGGGATTTTTTTTAAATTTTCGAAATGACGGAATAAATAATGAATAACTCGCGTTTTAATCCCGTGAAAGTTATTTTATTTAAGTATGTGATACTCGCCTTAATAAAAGATAATATTATATTCGTTATAAATAATTTAATATATCTCTAAGCATGTCTTCCCCATGTCTGGGCATTTCAAGTATTAGACGGGTGGGAGGAATATCGAAATTCCGACCGCGCGACCGATTACGCGTTTCAGCCTCAGTCTATGGATTGCAATGTGCAAAATAAAAAAGAACAAGTAGGTTCTGTGGCCTAGGTATTGCCTACCATCTAGTATGCTCGTCTGTTGATATAGGTATAAAACATAAAAAATGAGAGAACACAGATATTAATATGTTTTTGCAAGTTGTTCGTGATAGGCCCTCTGATTATTGCCAGGCATGTCTAGATAGAAAACACACAAGTTCTTTCACATTATGATAATTTTATGTTATGGCTTTCACGCAATTGAATTTCACCTCAATAAATGCAAATTACGAAGATTTACATCGGCGAGTATATTAAAACTGTGTACAATGGCTTGGCAGTAAACCGAACTTCTTTGGTTTATCACTTGACACCGAATGTGAAAATATTTGGAGACACTCCAAAGAAACACTAGAGCGAATTTTCGTACTAATAAGACATAAAACTTTATGACTCAAAAATGGCACAGAGTTCTCTCGGAATTGATTTTTTTATACGAGTCTAAATTAAGTACGGCATAGTGGTTATGTCCATTCTTATAGGCAGCATGTTGAGTTATGTAGTATGATGAATTGAACTCATACAATAAGTCGACATTGTTCATTTCCTCGAAAGTGAAATCTTGTTTTAACAGATTAAGAAGTAGCAGTCTTTACTGCGCGATATTGTCTTCGATCAACAACACACTATGTCAATTGATATTACTGAATAATTAGTAAATTCGGTTAGCCAAGGTTTTTAATTTTGAATTTTCGCTGATATATCACCAGATTTTCCAAGCCCTCCTAATTGGCGGGAAATGAGTGAAAATTTTTACTGCGCAGTAAAACTTTGTGTCGTAAATAAAGTGTCGAAGTTCATCGTTCCCAGTTCTAATTCACGAGGCTTTATTACGTTTATATAGACCTTTTTCGCTGAATTAATTTTACATTTTCAATTAGGAAATTTCGACAAGTAGATATCGAATCGAATTAATAACATTTTGTTAGACTCAGGACTTAATTGAAAAAAAGGCAGTTTTAAATCGTCTGAACGTTTATTGTTTGGATTTTTCTGATTCTGAATTTTAGACTTTAACGGGCTTTCCATCTATGAACGGTGGTGCGTTACCCGGTAGAATTTCGATATTCATTCCACCCGTTCTATGCCAGACCAAAGTGACCAGACGTGGAGAAAACATGCTTAGAAAATTATAAACATGTCGTCTCAGCGGGATTCGAACCCGCGACTCATCGGTGCGGAAGGAAGGTTAAGGTAGGTTCTACCATACGCCCCCCCACCCCGGAACGTCATCTCCGGGGACCCTGGCCTTATCGTGGCGGGGGGGCTTAGTAGCCGGAGCGATGGTGTGAGTCCACCTGGGTTTGGTGGTGACCCGGGCCGCGGTAGCACATCGCAATAGCGAAGCTAATGGGAAGGACCGACTCCGTGGAATGGGACATGGAGGCTGGTCATGAAGGGGAAGTGGGTATTGTGGAACGTCTAGCCCCGAACCCCCACAGTCCCCGCGTCAATTTACCATCTTGCCCCGGCGCGGGGCCCTGTAAAAATAGGTTTCACCAGGTAAAAAAAAGGTTCTACCAAACGCGCCAACGAGCCCACGTTCTAGAATCATCTACGCGAACCAGAACACAAACATTAGTTAAGCCATAAATATTAATTCAATGGTGATGATTTATAACGGTTAAGGTAGTTGTGGTAGTGACAGCTTCATTATGACGATTACAATAGACTTATTTAGTTCACAAAGTTTGGTAACTTTAAGAGGTATTGCCCGCAATCAGGTACTTTGGTCACAGTAAAGGGTAGTATTTCCATAAATATATAACTTTTATTTTTAATTTTGTCAGTATGTCATCACAGTCATACTACTCTGAAAATCAGTGTAGCGAAATTAGTCGCTGCTTTGCTGATGAGGGGTCGTATTTGCCATCACTTTTATTCTTGTTAGATATTAAATTCTTGTCTAATAAAATTTATTTCGACGTTTCAAGCAAGCGTAGTCGTGTACTGAAAAGTGACCACATATTTCAAAATAATTTAAATCAATTTTATTATAATCATTAAAAATCGTATTGTAGAAGATCCATCTATTTGCAACATTATAAAGACTGAAACACTATGTTAGTAAGATGAGGATAAATTAAGATATAAGATAATATCTGTAGGTATATAATATTATACCTCGTCATCGACAACTTTGATAGACAAGATATCTCTACTTTTGACATTATAAGTCGAGTTTTAAGTGTCATATAACCCGGAAGACATAAAAATATAATCGATTTAAACACAAGAAAAGGATCGACAAAATTTTGTCGTGGTTGTCATGCTAGGCCGGCTAGTCCAGTATGTCAAAAAATCACTACTAAAAGGTTGTATTCAGTTATATGTGCTAAGCTAGCATTATCAAAATAGAATAATATCATCTTATATAAACTGATCCGCGTCCATGTAAAGAAATGTATCCTTGCCTCGGGTCAAAACGATCTTTTTTACCCCGAAACGGATTCATTCTAATTCTCCAAATCTAACCTCAAGCAATTCAATAAGTTTTTCGTCCCAAAATCCTCGGACTTGGCATTTGCATTACAATTTAGAGTTTGGACTTTACGGTGTGGCTTGTGTGAGAATTGTGAGACTAAACGAATGGTCCGTTGGGTGGAATATATCAGAACTTCAGTATTTGTGAATATATTTATTGATTAATTTCGTAAGTTTTTACTTACTTAGCTGATTCCTTTTTCTTTTCTAATGTTCTTTTGTTAATACAGAAGTTTGATATTGATACATATCAACTTTTGCCGGCGGTTTCGTGTTTGGATCTCGAAATTGCTACGATGTAATGCTTCCAAAATGAAATTTCTAAATTGTTGTTTAGAGTTTTTATAGCAAAGATCTATTAATTAATGCATTTTGATTGGTGTTTAATCAAGTTCATGATGTTTTTCATCTGAGACTACAACGGGAATGAATTTGAATCCTCCCATTACGATGTTGTCGTGTCTTGATACTACTCGTAAAAGTGGTTATTAACCTCCAACAAACAAAAATTTACTATTTCAAAACTACCTAGAAGAGCATAAAAATAGCTGTAATAATTCAAGTTTGACGAAGAATAACGTCATAAAATAACTCATAAATACAACATATCCAGAATCCAGTAGTGCCTCGAAGGTTAAGGCATCGACCTTGGGTGTCCTTGACTCAACTGCCAACAGGTTTTACGAGCTATTTTATGGTAGCCTTCCGGAAATCCCTGCGCTTCTTTTCAAAGTAAGCTTTGTATCTTGTAAATGTTAACCCCTAACCTACCCCTATTTTGAGCTAAAATGTCCTTACCCCCGGTCTATGAGCCGCTTTTATAAAAATTTGATAAGAAATGACAAATGGAAATATTTCTTTTTATTTATATACATACATACATCTCGCCTCTTTTCCATTGAGAGATCACGGAATTCCATATGGTCCGATCCTTACATACCACTTTCACTCCTTCCACTCTCATCAATGCTCTTTCCCTCGAGTACTTTTGACCTAGCCCTTTAATTTTGTATTTATTTATTATTATTAAATAATACATGTGATAAAAGTAAGGTTAGAACGTTGGAGTCTACGGTAGTATAAACTGTGCTACAGACCCCAGAAATTTTTTTTAAACTAAATCAAATTTAATTAATTAAAAGTATTATATATATAAAAGAAAGTTGTGTTAGTTACACCATTTATAACTCAAGAACGGCTGTACCGATTTTAACGATATCTCATTTGTTGGATTCCTCTATGTCCGGAATAAGACATAAGCTATTAAAATATTGGAAAAAATCAGGAAAAACATATATGCAAAAATTATTTTTAAAATAAATTAGGTTCGGAACTCCGCCATCTTGACAGCTCACGTCATGCATTCTTAGCTTTTTTGGAATAACAGATGTCCACTGCAAATCAGTGACATATTAGACAACTAGCTGATGCCCGCGACTTCGTTCGCGTGGGGATCACTTGATGCTGAACTTTTGAGCAAGCTTTCTTCATATTATATGTATATCCTACATCCTCTGTACTTGGTGATTTCTTTTCGGAAAGAGCTATCAGAGTAGTCATTGACGGTTGCTTTTGCATCATATTATCGACATGTTTAATGGTGGTTGAGGTTGGGGTTCAAATGATGATTTGAAATTCAAATATGCACTAAATATTCAAATATTCACCTATGCACGAAAATTGTACGGGGGTTTGAAAATACTTGCGACACATGGAAAAAAACGCCAAGAAAATGTCTAAATACTAAAAAAAAATATTCCCTTGGAAAGGAAAGGATTCATGAAAATGCGAAATAAACGATCTCATAAGAAATACATTTTTATATAATAGAATAGTTCAATAATACATTTTCTATTTTCAATATTAGTTCTTTTAAAAATATAAAAAAATAAATACAAAAAAATATTTCCCTTAGTGATGATTCGAACTCGCATCTGAAGTTACGGTAGTACGACCGTATATCCACTATGCCACGAACACATATCGAAATTGGCGAAATTATCAAACTATTTCATTTACATATCAAACTGTGATTGACATCTGACAATTCGAAAAAATTCAACGCGAGTCAGTTTTCATTGCAATTTGTTGAAATGGTGCCTTTAAAATAATATTTAAATGATGATAACTTTTTTTTCCGACAACCGATTTCGATGAAACAAAGCCTATATGTTGCCCTGGACTTTGCTTAATATATTTGTATAAATTACGCGAAAATCGGTTCATTATCTTCGGAGATTAGCGTGAACAAACAGACAGACAGGCAGACAGACAGACAGACAGACAAGAATCTTAAAAATTGCATTTATGCATTCTGCTACCCTTCTTTTATCATCCCTCTTAATTTCTGGTAAAAATATTTAGTGAAGCGTAATTTCGATCCTACTCTTTTATTATATGTATAGATTATAGTGGGTAAATGGGCATATTCAAATTTAAGAATAATTATATAATTTCGAAGCCAAAATTGTGGCAGAACAACGTCTGCGGGGTCCACTAGTATTAAATATATAAACATTACATGGTTTCAGGATTAATTTATCTCTCGTCGAATAGAATTCTGTCTGAGCGGAGGAAACCACGATACGTCATATGGAAGTTCTTGTTTACAAAACTCCTATCAATTACAGTTATACGGCTTATAGAGTTGTCCCCAATAACATATTTATATCGTTCGATTTATGAGGTATTACATGATTGTTTTCTATAGAACTTACTCTTCGTTGTTGAATTTAATATCACTACTAATAGTTATACAATATACATATATTTTACTCATAGACATAATTTTTGAATGATATATAATTGTACATCTTAATTAATATCGTAAACCTGAAATAGATCGACAGGATTTTAGTAGGTATGTTACGAAGCTTCAACTCCGATTCCGAAAGGTCGGAACTTCCGGTTGATTTTGCATTTCCGATTCTGATTTCTGTTCCGGAATATTTAAATCGGTGGATATAATCGGAGGCCGAAAAACAGCGGAGACGGTCGCCGCAATTAGCGCCATTTATTTAAATCGATCGATCCATCGATTATTTATTTAAATCAACATCCAGGAAGGTGAAGGCAATTTCCGAATCATACAAGTATTATAAATAGTAGATCGCATTATTGACTGTTCTGTGGCTGAGGTATCACCTACCATCAAGTGACTACTCTAATACACTTTAGTACTCATACTCGTCTGTCGATATCTAACATTAAAAAATAATTGTTAGAATACCAAAGGCGTCTCCTGCTAGACCTGTTTATATACTCGTAAATCTCTTTTTATATTTGACAAAAAACCAGCATTATTAGCTAAGTAAATGTTAATGAGTCATGAACATCAGATGAACAAACCTGGGCAGCCTGGAGTCACGTCAAGATATCAAATGACTAAGTAAATGAAGGTGCTTTACGAGGTGTCTTGGAATAAATTCTGTAGTAAACACATTGTTCTCTTGGCAGTATGCCAGTACAGATTTATTTGCGACCGCGTAAACAAAAGTTACATTTATAGAGTTCCGTAGGACGAAAGTATTATATATTTATGTGTTATATAGTAACTATTAAAGTTGTTAGAATATTGACATATTCTATTTTATCCTCACTCATCGATGTTTCTAATAGATCGACATAATTGCATTTTGATAATGTTCTTATATAATTAATAAAAAAATATTTGCTTGATTCATTCATTTATTACGATTGTATTTAATATATTAAAGCTATCCGACAGGTAGATGGAAAAAGAGAGTTCAATTCAAAATAATACTAAGTAATTTGAGAGACTGATTTTAGAATCATTTCGTATGTTGCATCAGAGAGTATATCAACAGTTTCTTTAAAAAAAATCAGTTGTATTCCGTGAAATATCTTTATCGTGATGTCGATTGAAAAAGAAGCCTAAGGCTTGTTAAATAACAACTCATATTAATTAATATAGAGTAATTTTTAAATAACTATTTGAAACGATAAAAGCAATTTGATAAAAATTATTAATTAAACGGATGTGAATAAATCTATTTGTATTTTTAGTCAGATCACGGAACAATTCTTTATGCGTTCGACTTACACTTGACCATTTTTAATAGAATTGTTGCGGACATCTTAATAGAGATACTTAATTTAGCTGGTATTCTTTATTAAAGCTTTTTTTACCTACGTTGGCTAAGCCCTATTTGTTATTTACCCTAATATACATGCTATTTATTACCCATATTAGATTAAATATTCGTTTATTTTGAATTTTAATATTTTAAATAGTTACATATACATATATAAAGACATATTATACAGTATAAATATTATAAAAAAACGATCATACAATGAATCTTTTTTTTATCTTTTTTATGACAGACACTTGATCCCCATCCACAGAACATCAGTCAATGATGAGCTGTCGATCTACTTTTTACTTCAAGTATTCGGAAATCCATAGTCTTAGACCATCAAGTAAATTTCATGCTCGTCTGTCGATCACTAAAATAAAAAAAATACTTGTAAGAGTTCTATTATATGATAATTATAATATTTATCAGATTTCGTTGAGGAATTTTATCATATACCCAAACGGGAAAATTTCGTTATGCTGAATCACAAATCAATGTTATGACCAGTTATTTTCTCCTTAGCTTAAATATTTTCCCCTTCTAGCTATATCCGTTACGCTTCATCTACATTCGGAATAAGTTTGTCTATATTTTTGTGCCTGTGAAGCGTTATATCCGTAAATATCGCAAAACTAACAAAAATATTGAACTGAACCTATCTTTTCCATACAAAAAGTTCATTCTCAAAAATCTTTCATTCATTTTCTGGCCCTACTCAAAACTCATTTCCAAAGATTTGACGGGCTCTTTGGCGCGTTTGGTAGAACACCTTGCGCACCGATGGGTCGTGGCTTCGAATCCTGCGGGGACGTCATGTTTATAATTCTCTATAAGTATGTCTTCCCCACGTCTGGTCACTTTGGGCATTAAACGGGTGGGATGAATATCTAAATTCCGACCGGGTAACGTACCACCGTTAAAAGATGGAAAAACTGTGAAATGCACATTACACTTTTCGGTTTCATTGTATCTATGGATGTCCGACTAGTCGAACTTAAAAGTAGGTCGACAGCGCATCGTTGACCGATGTTCTGTGGTATCACCTACCATCATGTGAACCTCATGCTCGTTTGTCGATACATAAAAAAATACTACGATAAACATCAGGAGCTAAAATAATTAAGAATACCTGTCCTTGTTCCACAGCAGTCAATAAACCAACAATAGTGCTTTTACGAACAATACTGTCCATTAACTGTGCTAATTGCGATTTGTGAGTCATCAGACAAAAATAATCTGACATCGACATATTTTGTGTTCAATAAGTGCACCAAACAACCGGGTCAGTAATGTGTTTTTAACCGACTTCAAAAAAGGAGGAGGTTCTCAATTCGTCTGTATGTTGCTTTTTTTTTTGTATGTTTGTTACGCGATAACTCCGAAAGTTATGGATGGATTTGGATGATTCTTAATTTTTATCGAAATTGGTATGGTGCTTTTTTAGAAAATCAACAATAACAAAAAAAATCTTATACGTGGATGATGTTTTGGTTTGTAGTTCCTTTCACGGCGCTGTCTCATTTGAGCAGCACGTTTAGTGGTAGGTCTACTAAATTATTATGTAAGGATTAATGAACTTAAAAAATACACTTCCTACAAAAATTTTGAAAAAAAATTATTTTTAAGCTAAAAACAAAAACCGACTTCAAAACTATAACTAAAAAGTAAATAATAATATTTTAATTACTTCAAAGCATTATTTATTAACAGTTATTTTTGGAGTCGGTGCCAGCAAAGAAGGACTGTTTAATCCTGCTTTTGCAACTTTTCGAACGGTACGGAGCGGCATCGGCTGGGTGGCACCGACTTCAAAAATAACTGTTAATAAATAATGCTTTGAAGTAATTAAAATATTATTATTTACTTTTTAATTATAGTTTTAAAGTCGGTTTTTGTTTTTTGCTTAAAAATAATTTTAATCTTTGATGTCAACAAGTGATCTTATCATTTGATCCATAAGTTATTCTCTAAATATTGAATTAACCCTAATTCTTACTATCCACTTGAAAGTAAGTAGTGAGTTATATTCAGGTGGATAGAGGTCAAACAATTGTCTTTAATTAGGTTAGAATCTTAGTAAATATAAGTTTAAATTAAAGATATTCTAATAACAGTACTTAATAGCCTTGATAATTAATATTAATATGTTAGCTCTTGATATGAATCTTATTAAATACATTTTTTCGTCTATCTAACTAGTACTACCGGCCTAGCATGACCGCCACGAGATATGTCGCGGACGAGAGAAGACAAACTAAGATGTAAGATATCTCGATATATTATATCTCGACATCGACAATTTTGATAGAAAAGATATCTCTATCGACAAATATAGCTATTTTTGATATTAAAAGTCGAATTTTATGTGTAATTGTCATAGACCCGGAAGATATAAAGGATAATCGATTAAAACACGAGAAAACGGTCGACAAAATTTTGTCGCGGATGTCATGCTAGGCCGGCTAGTCTATTTTATTTGAACACTGTTATTATAAATTAAGGAATTGATAATTTTTATTATTCTAATACACTGCTTCTATTTATAATTTTTAGGCTTAATAAACTATTAGCTAAAATAGCTATTGTTAGCATTGACACAGCTTAATAATATGCCTGATGGGAAGTGGTGATACGACCTAAGAATGGGCATGTTTTTCTAGAAGAAGCAAGCATCCTGATTCCTGGCCTTCAGGATTCCTAAGTTATAGTGTTCTGCATGATAGAAGCTAGCAAGGATTTCCATATGTTATATACGTGTAGGTGGTAATATTTAGTTTTACTGTTATATTAAATGCAGTCAATAAAAAATACTATTAAAACATAAAATAAGAGAAGAATTTATTACATCACTATAAATGCTTTATTATTATGACTTTACCATAAAAATATACGCAGTACCGATCCCCTGAAACACGACATAACTTTTTCTCGAATGTAAAAAATTCTCCCTTTACTTCGATTGTCTGATAATAAAGTATCTTTAATTATTATTTTATGGTAGCAGCTAAAAGTGAATGAATAATAATAATTAATAAGAACTCTTTGCAGACCGTAGTTAAAATCATTACAATTTTTGCTTTACAAAGCTTTGCCAAAGAATCAACGACCATTTTATTTGACAATACGAATTCTCGCGTATTATAAAATTATTTAGTTAAAATAAAAGAAAAGCAGTAGTAAAGTTTCTAATGAAAACAAAACAAACATTACTGATGCGAGGAGCGTACAAAGTGAACGATAAAAAGGCGCTTAACCGTACTTCTATTCTAGTTGACGATTTTACTGTGAAGCCACGAGCATTGCGTGTTTATAAGACCTCAAATCGCTATAAATAATAATTAATGGATGGATAACATAGGTACGTTTGGAGCAAAGCATAGTATGGATGTGATATATAGAAAATTACTTGAAAAGTAGTATAACGCTATTTTCTCCATCATATGGAACAAAAAAACAAGGAAAAGGAGCATAAAATATTATTGAAAATAGATGACTGAAGATTCTTTAGCAAAGAGGATTCAGTAAGTGTGAGTACGTAAGGAGCCCAGTTCCTTGAAGTTGGATCTCTAGGAACTAACAACCACTAAACCATCTTATCCCCTTAGATCCACCATATTGGGATCGCGTTAGCTATCTAGCAAGTTATAGCGAGCTAATCTATCGGCGGCCAAGACAAAAAGAACTGACTGTAAAAAACTAAACCACCTCTGGTGTCGCAAAACTGAGTGTGCTCATCCCCTGCTCCATATTCTTCTTGAGCATTCTTCCCGCGCTCAACATTGGAGGAGTCCACGGGACCATCAGCCGTTATTCAAGACTGAAGTACCGCAGCGATTCTAGTGCCACCTCTAGCGCATGGCACTCCTTATTGTTGATATTATACTAGTGGCGAGTAACAACAAAAGGCGCTCCCTTTTGTTGTTACTCGCCACTTTCTTTATGAACATTTTCCGTTGCCGTTTAGCGATTTCATATATGCAAATATCAATTTTGACGTACAGATTGTTTGGTCTTAATAATATTAACAATCAAATCATTCTAATGCACCATAATATATGTATATATTATAATTTAATAATTAATGTATTATAATTATTAATATAGTAACCTTATAATTAGTTAAATTGGCATAGAAACGTTTTTCATTAACGCGTTTCTTCTGTCTCCACAGAGTAGTTGCATACGTAAGGGATCATCGCACCCGCAAGCCATCAGCTAGGAAGGATTTTAGTCACTGTACTGTCACTACATTCTCTGTTTTATTATTATCTTTAAGTGCCGCGATATTATGATTGAAATAGCACACTAACCATACATAATGGATATATTTTATTCAAATGCGCTAATCTACCAAATAGTAAGAAACATCTAAGGAAAGCGTTTTTGACGGGCTAGTTGTTGCGTTTGGTAGAATACCTGTTGTGCGCATCAATGGGTCGTGGGTTCGAATCCCACCGGGACGACATGTTTATAATTTTCTGTAAGCATGTCTTTCCCACGTCTGGTAACTTCGGGCATTGAACGGGTGGGAGGAATATCGAAATTCCAACCGGGTAACAACATAGATGGAAAAACCGTGAAGTGAATATTGCGCGTTTCGGTTTCAGTCTATGAATTTCCGAATGTTCGAAGTTAAAAGTAGGTCGACAGCGCATCATTGACTGATGTTCTGTGGCCGAGCATTCGGAAATCCATATACTGAGATGCTATTTATAGTTTTTCCATCTATGAACGGTGGTTCTTTACAAAGTTGTAATTTCGATATTCACACCCCTTTAATTCCCTACGTGACTAGACGTGCGGAAGACATGCTTACATAAAATTATAAACATATCGTCCCGGCGGGATTCGAACCCACGATCCATCGGACCGCAATAGGTGTATCTACTACTAAATGTGCTTGTCGAAAAAATTAATTTAAAAATAAGAACAAAGACAAAATATTTTGATAGCAAAAAGAAATAATAGATTGTATTAGTCCCATCAATCACAACATCGGCGGAGGAGAGATAAAAAAGGGTGTCATCCCTCAATTTTGCTTTGTTACACATTGGGGATGGATGTCAAGGTCAGTCAAGGGCACAGATAAAACTCATAGGAAAATGTAAGTGGTCTTCTGTGGAGCCTGAAAAGATAATCAAATGGTTTCTTGCAGACACAGGCTTAATACTGTTTACATTTTGTTCCCTTCTGGCAAATATCCATACAATTTGAAAAATTAAAACCATATAGTTTTCACGATTTAAAGCTAAAGCTTCAAACTTCAAGACATTTCAAGAACATTAAAAAAAATTGTTCTGAGTCCCCTAGTGAGGCAGACACATTTCTGTGTCTGTTTTATTGATATTTTGTTCGGCAAATGGAGATTCAGCTCATCTGATGTAAGCGACAATCAGGTGAGCTGAATGTGTTTTTTTTTATTTACCAATCCACTAGTGTAGTACATTTAAGGCCTGCCGGTTAGCGGGGATGCGTTGCCAGCCTTTATAATGATTATAAAATCATTTACTTTAGTTATTAGGATACAGAGTAGAGAAACACAAGAGCATTGCACCGTAATTAGTCTTATACAAATCATTCAATTTAAAAAGCTTAGGAGTAAAGGAATGAGTAAATCTAATTGAAGAAATACGGGATCGTCTCATGAGATACTTCTGTACGAGATTGTATTTGTGGCAGATTAAAATTTAATCAAGGAAAATTAGGTTACACGGGAAACCTCATACTTTTGTTCAAGCCTTACGTGAAATATTTCACGCTCAAAGTATTTTTTTTTTTGTAACAATGATTTCTTTCACTGAATTGAATTATTTAACAAATAAAAAATATTTTATTTAAATAATTTTTTTAAGATTCTTGCTACCTTAATTTACGATTTTAGTTTCATGAAATTAAAATATGCATTAATATTTCTTTACATTTAACAAAAAACTGATAATTAATTAATGAGATAACACTGAACACAAACATATTTTTTTTATCTAAGGTATCCGAGGCTCACTTGATTATAGACCATATCTCAACCACAGTACATCAGTCAAAGAAGCGTTGTCGACTTATGTTTATCTAAACAGCGCGGCGTTCGAATATTCACAGATTGAAGCTGAAACGCGCAATATACACTTCAAAGTTTTTCAAAGGAACGATGGTTCGTTACCTCGGAATTAAGATATTAGTGAAATGAAAAAAAAAATTTAGGCTTCCACACAAGATATTATGAACAAGAATAGGAAAATAAAATCTTAAATCAATATATACAGCTGAAAATTTTATAAATTAGACAACAACAGCTGTGTGGCCGGTCAAAGGGTAGTGACTCAGCTTCAGCTGATAACCACAACGCTGGTTTTCAGTCACCCCTTTGTGACTCTTGGAGCATCTATAGTACCCATCTTAAATAACTTATAATAGAAACATGAAAATTTAGAAAATTATATACAAATTGTACCGTAATATACTGTAAAATACAACACATCAAAAGTAATTAATTATCTTAAAACTAGCTTGAAATATTTAGCTAAAAACTGTCCATCCAAGTTTTTCGATGACAAGCAGTAATATAATATGAGTAATTCTATGTATATAATACCTACTTTGTATTTTAAATAGAAGATCTAATGAATTGATGCGTATATTGATAAACGGTATTATATACGTAATTTTGGAATGTGTGTCTTTGATTGAGGTAATCATTTAAATCTATAGATAAGATAATCCGTGTCCGCCTTTCCCGCGCCCTGTGGCAAAATATGTCCTCGTCATCGTAAGTCATACTCGATGTCGCGCATAAACAGAATATTAAGTTAGTCTATCGATAATACCTTACATTATTTTAATACCGAGTTGAGCTTAAGTCAATTGCAATAAATTCAATTTCAACAAAATTGTCTATTCTTATTCAAACAGAACCCCAATCTTGAATAAAATTATATGCCGTGATTACTTTCTTGATTCTTCATCCACTTCGTTCATATAATAGAGATAAAATGGAAAAATCAAGGAGACCTTTCATAAGCCCTTCATAAATCTTATGTAAACACTTATTTTTCTTTATCCTCTATTTACTAACTCATGTTAGGTCACAGTTAATAAAATGACCCGAAAATGTAATTGCTAACGTTTTTTTTTTATGAAGTTAAATAATATATCTTAACATTACCACTAGAAAAACAAATTAAAGAAAACATATTTAAAGTCGCTAAAAGAAACCGAAACACAATATATTTTATAGTATACCGATATAGGAACGTATGATTTCATATGATGGCAGATGATACTTCTACTAAAGAATATCAGTAATTGATGTGTTTTTTTACTTTCAGCATGCATAAATTCATAGACTGGAATCGAAAATCGCAATTTACACTTTACAGCTTTTCTGTCTATCATGATCATTTGAAATATTCTCGTACACTTATTTCTTAGTTAAATTAGTTGGACGACGAAATTAGAACATCGAATGCAACAAAACAAAGTTTAAAACTCAATTTATTTATTTTTAAACTAACAAGGGGAGTGTCAAACTTGGGAATCACAGATTCCCATCACTGTTATATATATTGTAGGGCAGGGTCCCCTCAATAAATATATAAAGCGGCAAGATGCCATTCGTTTTTATTATTGAGAAATTTCAACTCAAAGTTCTATATGTAACTTGTAAAAGGAACCTTTTTACCGGTTGCAGCAATGGTTCCGTGGCGTAGTGGTAACGCTCTTGCTTACTGAGCGACTGGACGGTTGTTCAAGTCCCGGTTAGTTACTTTTTTTTAATTTTTATAAATTATTTGTATGTATATTCCAGGGAATAAAACCATGGCATTTCGGTCAGGACACGATTTCAATTTTGTTTCGCACTTATTTGTCAAATAATTATTTAAAAAAATATTAGGCACCTTCTTAATTTGTTAGCTTAATTATATGCCTTATATTATTATGAATGAGCTAGTAAAGTGAAGACATAAGAAACACTACGAAACAGTCTGCGAATGCAAATACGTCGTAAAGTACAACGCTCATACTTCATCCGAATCACTTTGTAATTCACTGTTATTATACAACGCACGCGATAATAGTCCTTATTTACATAGAAACACAACAACGTTATATTATCTTCCAGGAACCCGGTTGGGGCTAATAATTAATTTTACCTGTCTATGTACATTTGTATTGGCCGTCTTAGTTGTAAACGGAAGTTGGCGAGCATGCATATTTTAATTAAGATCGGCTAAAACTTCACGGCTGTTTGACGAGAAGGCATATTTGAAGTGCATTGCCAACCTTTAAGGGGATCAGTAGGCTCTTTTTATAAAGGTTCAAGTCGTATCATTTTGGAAATACTACTGATGCCAAGTGGTATGATACACTAGTACTATAAGGCAAAATCCTAAAAAATGATAATAATATGATAGGAAGGTTTTAGATAGATAGATATTTCTAGAAAAGATAGTGATGAAACTTTGAGTCAAGTCGTGAACTCACAATGTCCAATAAGTTGATCAGTCAGAATGATTCCTTAGAATTGTCCGCGATATGTAATAGAAGATGCAGAATTACTCGACTGTCAAATGACATGGTATCAACTTTTGTTCATGATTCAATCGCTCTAAGCAATCAAACATAAAGAGCTAATTTTGTCTTTTATTAACGCGAGTATCACACATTTAAATAAAATACTGTATACCGGATTAAAACGCGATTTATTATTTATATTGTTTAAATTATTTATCCCGACGTTTCGGATGCTTTACAGCAACCGTGGTCGCGGGGAGACAGAAAGATGACAGTTGTCCTGATATTTGAAATGTCACAAAGTTGCCATATTTAATTCAATTAAATTAAAAAATAATCTGGGGGCAATAAGTGAATTCCCATATCCTTATTGGGGCATGGGGCAGACCCATTCCTGTGTCTGTTTCACTAATCATTTTTCTTTACAGGCAAGTAGGTGATCAGCTTTCTATACCCTGCCCGACCGACCTGCTTGTTTCCCTGGGATTCAAACCCAGGACTTCCAGTGCTAATCGCGTTATGCTTACCATTGAGCCACGGAGGTGTGGTGTATGGTGATATTTATATAGTGTCAAAAAGTTTTTTATCGAGACTGCAATAATATTTAATAATTTATATACATACAATCTTGATAAAATAGTGTTTGTATATCAATCAAGGTAAAACATAAAAAATCGACTTTATTTTTACAATGTTACTTGTCATAAAATTGTGAAACACGGGGAAGGCAGTTGAAGTAAATCTTTTCCCCTTTCCAATTCCCTCGTGTAGAAGTGTTGTTTACGATCAACGAAACGGCCCTTTGGTAGATTATAAACGGTTCAAAATTGAGTTGAGAAGCGCATTTTTAAACTCAATAACTCTGTTAACCACGATCTATAAAAGTCAAGTCATCTTGTAAGACAATAGAAAATAGTGTTCGTACATACTTTGACAATAAAACTCTCATACGTTTTTTTTAATGTTGACGAATTTAATCACTTGATGATAGGTAATATCTCAGCCACAGTATATCAATGAATGATGCCTTGTCGGCCCATCGACACGCAATAGTAATTTTACGGTATTCCATTTTTCCTTCCACCCGTTTATTGCCCGAAGTGATCAGATGTAAGAAAACATGTTTGTAGAATAAAGTACTTTATACCGGATTTATTATTTCTCCCGATCAGATCGGGGACGTTCTTCAAAAGAGCTAAGTCAAAAGTATCTACTCGAAAGCCGACGAGCGTGTAAGAAAGCATTGATGACAGTGGAAGAAGCGAAAGGGGTATGCAAGGATCGGAGCATATGGAATTCCGTGATCTCTGCCTACCCCAATGGCGTGATGTATATGTATATTATTGTATATGTATGTATTTATCCCAATGTTTCGATTGCTTTTCAGCAAACGTGGTCACGGGCAGACGGGATTCGAAGTCGCGATGCATCGAAACGCAGGGAAGGTGTCCTACACAACGCGCCCGTCAAATATCAAGTACAGTTAAGAAATTTGATAACCTATCATAAATTAGTCAGAGTGAAGTTATAATCCAGTTCAGAAACATGGATGTTCACCTTACAGTCTCATTGCAATGATAGTTTAAACATCAATCTTCAAATCTTGTATCCAAGAATCGCGGATTGGCACTGATATGTTTATACTTATTACTTCTATAAATATCTTTCCTTACATCTGGCTTCTATGAGCAATGAATGTGTGGAAGAAATAACAGAGTTCTATCCGATTCCGAGTAAGAAGCCAACATTTACAAATGGGTTTTCAATTGTAGCCTCACCTTCAGTTTATGTAATTACTCGTAGACCCGGCAGACGTTGTTCTGCCACAATGTCGGCTTCGAAATTATACAATTATTCTTAGATTTGAATATGCCCATTTGCCCACTTTTTTATATAATGTCTAATGTAATATGTCACTGATTTGCAGTGGACATCTGATATTCAAAAAAGGTACGCATGTATGACGTGAGCTGTCAAGATGGCGGAGTTCCGAACCTAATTTATTTTAAAATAATTTTTGCATATATTTTTTTCTTGAAATTTTCCGATATTTTAATAGCTATTCTGTTATACGGGACATAGAGGAATCCAACAAATAAGATATCGTTAAAATCGGTGCAGCCGTTCTTGAGTTATAAGTGGTGTAACTAACACAACTTTCTTTTATATATTTACTTTGCTTGAATTAAAATAAAATATGTCTATAACGCAATATTTATCTTTTTCTATGAAGTTCTGTAGTTTGGGGAAACTAAGACTCAAATATTTTTCAGACACCATTAAAAAATAAACCGCCCACCGTCTCGGCTTAGAGGTAAGCGCAAATGCGTTCAACACAGGAGGTCCTAGGTTCGAGTCCCGAAACAATACTAAAAAAACATAGTGTGTAAACAAGAGAAACATAAATGGGTCTGTCCCATGCCCCACTAGGGGACTCGGGATTTAGATTAAAAAATAAATATGTCTGCAACTAAGCGGAAAGTCAACACACTAAACTCCGCCAACAATTATTTTGTTTGACGATACCAGTTTTCAGTGTTTCACGGAGCAACAGAATGCCTCCATGGCCACTGGGCCATGGAGGCATTCTGTTGCTCCACTGGGTAAGGGCGTTTCATGTAGCATCGGAGGGCCCGGATTCGAATCCGGGGGACAGAAGATTTAAAAATATTGTTTCGGTCGGAAGGCTCCTTACTTGCCTGTAAAAAAACATGATCAGTGAACCATACATAGATATGTATCTGCCCCATATCCCACTAGAAGACTCATAGATGGAAAAACCGTGAACTGCACATTGCGCGTTTCGGTTTCAGTCTATGGATTTCCGAATGCTCGAAGTAAAAAGTATGTCGACAGATCATTGACTGAGGTTCTGTGATTCACCTACCATCAAGTGACATGCTCATGCTCGTCTGTCGACATCTAACATAAAAAAAAGCCTCAGGTATTTTATTTTTTAAGTTACTTCTTATTGTGTAGTGTGTACATACATTTATAGGTGCATTGACCGTTGTTATTAATAGGTGATTCGATCTCAAACTTTAACTGTTTGTGACAAAACATTTAATTTTTATTACAAGATTCCGGAAAATATGACTTTTAAACTTCTAAACGATCGTAGTTGGTAATTTTTCGCCAAACTTCGCCTTGAGTTTGGCAACTTTGTGATATGACGTAAATTACACAACTAGTAACCGTAGTTCTCTCTTTACTAACTTGCTCTACGGTCTCGCCGTGAATTTGCTAGGAAATAAAAGTGAACAGATTTCGTGTAGATAATAAGATAAATTCTTTATTCACAAACACATACCAGACAGTAGTATGACAGAAAATTAAATAACATTGACTCACTAAAACACACATATACCTACATTCGTGACGGTTTTTTTTATACAATATTTATACTAGCAATTGCCCCCGCAACCCCCCTTGTGGGTTGAATTTCGTAAAATCCGTTCTTAGCTGACCTCTACTCGGCGAAAGGAATATTCCTACCATATTTCAAGTCGCTACGCCTTATGGTTCCAGAGATATCGTGATGAGTGACTATATAGGTGGAAATCTCTTTTATATATATAGATTATTAAGTTGTTAGTTATTTGTTTTATATTATTTGTTATGTGTACCTATAATTTTTGCCATAATAATTTAAATTGTTTTTACCATTCATTAATTTGCTCCCATTCCATAAAATATATGTCTACTATACCTTTATATACCATAGAGTATAAATGCCAATATAAACACAATAATCTTATATAATATCTATATTTATATACGTTCGAAGCAACTAATTATAATAAATTAGTTAATAAATCATTAAAACCATTTGCCTGTTGTATATATACATATCGTATGCGTGTTTCCATATTTTGCTTTAGTGGATGAATACCTAAGGCCCGATAAACGAGGGAATTTCTTGTTCACTACACCCTAGCAATAATTTCTTCGTCGCTGAAACTTTACTGTGTGATAAAGAAACTTGTAAATATTCCGGTTCATAAACTATCTAGATTAGTTTTATCTGGAACTTGGTATTGAACCAAAACATGAAAATCACTTACTTTCGGTGAAATCTAAATCAAAAAAATATCAGAAAATTTCAGGAAAAAATATACAGAAAATTAATTTTAAAATAAAAATGATTCCGATCTCCGCCATCTTTAGCAATTGACAGCTCACGTCACGTACGTTTACAGCTTATTTGTTCTGTGTTATTTGTAATAATTATTAATTATTGTCCACTGGCAAACTAGACAAGAGTAGAAGGGAAAGAAGTATTTACTGTAATTTTCTATATTATGACAATATTGACTAAAGGTGTCCTCTTGTTTTTTAGTATGTTGGATTTGGGGCTTTAGATTTTTAATTACTGGATCCCAGGTGTTGGAAAGTCTCAAACCATCTTCTCTATAGAAGTTAGGATGTTTTTTAATTTCAATAGCCTCACATACTAAAAAACAAGAGGACACCGTTAGTCAATATTGTCATAATATAGAAAATTACAGTAAATATCAACTCCGTAGGAATAGATGGCGTTAATATGTAAATTTATTTATTTATTTATTTATTTATTTGAGGAAAACCTACAGCTAATATTACATTATAAAGTATAATAAACAGAATATAAAACAAACAGCTAATTAATGGTTTTCACATATAGAAACATTATTATTTTTTTAACAGTAATTCGCAACACGCAAGCACAGTAAAACACAAGCTATGAATTGAACATTAATAAAAACAGAGAGAAGAGATAGAGTATAATCCAAGAGAAATAAATTTAATTTGTCATGAAGAATTCCTGGCTAAGCAGCTGCTTTGCCATACGAACAGACATATTGAAAATATCAAATGATGAGTCTTGTGCTCTATATGTAAAGATTGTAAAACAAAAACTTGGCGATTAAAAAGAGTGGCGGCGAGTTTCTTGCCAGTTCTTCTCGTCCGCTCTACGCCCTTGATTTGTGAACTGGTAGTAAATGTAAAATTAGAAGCATTTAATATTAGTAATATTAGTAATTTAATATGTATTATTATTTTTTTTTTAATGACGTTCATAGATGTACATTGTGTTACCTAAATTAATAGATTATTTTCTAATTTAATTGAATTAAATATGGCAACTTTGTGACATTTCAAATATAAGACAACTGTCATCTTTCAGTCTCCCGCGACCACGGTTGCTGAAAAGCATCCGAAACGTCGGGATAAATAATTTAAATAATAAATCGCGTTTTAATCCGGTATACAGTATTTTATTTAAAAATAATCCATTTAGTCTGTAAATTTATTATCTATATTATATATGTATAATTATATACTTATACATATATAATATATATTACTAGCAATTGCCCCCGCAAACCCCTTGTGGGTTGAATTTCGTAAAATCCGTTCTTAGCTGACCTCTACTCGGTGAAAGGAATATTCCTACCATATTTCAAGTCGCTACGCCTTATGGTTCCAGAGATATCGTGATAAGTCAATATATAGGTGGGAATCTCTTTTATATATATACTAGCAATTGCCCCCGCAACCCCCCTTGTGGGTTGAATTTCGTAAAATCCGTTCTTAGCTGACCTCTACTCGGCGAAAGGAATATTCCTACCATATTTCAAGTCGCTACGCCTTATGGTTCCAGAGATATCGTGATGAGTGACTATATAGGTGGGAATCTCTTTTATATATATATATAAGATAGATATAATTCCAAACTCGTTATAATAAGTCAGTATCGAACTGTAGCATCAAAGTCTAAATATATCGTACAAAAACCAAAACAGTTTGGAAATATATAAACATTTTGGAAAATATTTATAATTCCGTGAATTTAAGCAATAATATTCTTTTGATAACTGAAACTAAGCCTTCAATGTACTTCTAACGTCGTAGCAATTACAGCTGAGCTTTTGGCGCGCACTGACTATCGTAGCGTCGGGCGCGGCGCACGCACGTAAAGCTTTTCCGCGAGCTTTCGAACTTCGGGTTGAGTTTGACGCTTAAGTGATAATTGGAAAAACACTTTGCATCGTAAACTGTGACAGTGACTTTAATTTATAGTGTTGAACTATATTTATATTCTGCAGGTAAGTCATAGCTTGTCTAATTTTAGGGGGGTTTTGAATGCAATGGGTATAAGTTTTATTAAGCTTTATTTTCATGCAATTGATTTCTTTTAGGTTTAAATAATTTGTTTTTATGAGAACATGGTTCACTTAAAATCAGATTATACAATCTATTATACGGATATATATCCGTATAAGAGGTAATTTATTTCTTAAATGTTTTTGGAGAATAAAGATCATAAAAATTAATTAAAGTTACAAAAATATACCTATTAAAAATATTTTATTCCACGAATAATAAACTAATTTAAAAATCTTGTAACACAATTCCCATAATGCTAGAAACATTTCTTCGGTGAATGGCTATGCTTTTACGTTGTTCGAGTACAGAGTCAAGAGAAAATATTTTGTGAGGAAGTAATTGGACAGTTAAATTAACGTTATGTTTGCAATTTTATTTCTTGAAACTCTTAATGTAATTTTACAGTTAATATGTTAGATATCGACAGACCAGCATGATATTCACTTGAAGGTAGGTGATACTCCAACCATAGAAGATCAGTCAATGATGCGCTCTCGACCTTCTTTTTACTTCGAGTATTTGGAAATCTATAGACTGAAACCGAAACGCGCGATGTGTACTTCACGGTTTTTCCATTTATGAGCGGTGGTTCGTTAGCCGGTCGGAACTTCGATATTCCTCCCCTTCCATCCTTTTAATGCTCGAAGTTACCAAACTTGAGGAAGACATGCTTACAGAATATTATAAACATGTTTTTCGGGTGGGATTCGAACCCACGACCCATCGGAGAGCACGGTAGGTGTTCTATCAAACGCGCCAACGATCCCATCGAAATTGTCCTATCTCTATAAAATACCGTTAAATCCAAAACTGATCGTCGATTCACTTGATGGTAGACGATACCTCAACCACATCAGTCAATGATGTGCTGTCGACCTAATTTTTATAACACCAGAAATTAAAAAATGATATGTACCACTTAGGATTAAATAGAACTACCCACATAGCACTGCCCCGAGCCATAGATGAGACCTATATTCAAATAACTTATACAATATTGTTCCAAACAGAACGTCAGGCCTAACCACTGACTTTAATGTACTGCATTATATATTCGTAAAAGGACCAGGTACATACTTCACAAAATATAGATACAAATATCTTTCCACATCGAAAATAACTTTTGCAATATTTAAACGATAATTGTTCAAATGCCTCTAAGAAGGAAAAGGAAAAAGCTTCATTTCAACCAGCTTTTCAAATCGTGACTGGAATGCGGTCCCGGAATGGAATGGAAACCAAAGTTTCGTTACTGCAAGTCTGCACTGATAGTGGCAGTAAGAATTTACATTACTCGTCGTAAGATAAGAAACTAAGATGTAAAATTTTCTCTTCATACTGGGATAAATTTCCACTTATTTGGAGTCGAAATAAGAATCAGAATATCTTATTTGTCACACACAAACAAATATACAATTAAAAGAAAAACAAAATTGTAACTGTTACATAAAAAATAACTTTATGTAAAAATAATAAAAAAGTAGTAATAAAATTTATAATGTATTTCTTTTTATTCGTTTTTGAAAGTTGGAATGTGGTGTGAAATGGGACTCCATTCAGTATAAGTTGTGGCCGTGGTGGACACCGCACTGATTTTCAGTGAACCCCATGCAATTGCTGAAGAAACAGTATCTACTATTGCAAAATATACATTTATATCGTACCTACTAGCTGCCCGAAACGGCTTCGCGAGGCTATTCTAATGAAGAAAATAAGACTAAATCTCCCCTTTACAAATACTAATGCTCAGTACTAATAAATAATAATTAATCAATCTGTCAATATGCTTAAAGATCATTTTTCTATAAAGATGTTTAAGCTTAAATATTTCATAATTCGTGAGAAATTTTAAATATTTTTTTTCGTACTAACTTTTACATACATTTCGGCGACTTTGCTATATAGGTACTATGTTAAGATGATTTTAAAATATTTATATCCCACTTTTACCACTAAATAGAAAATCTAGGAGAATGTGATGTAGCGTGGATAATTTTTACTCAATTAACAAAAGAAGCTCGAACAAATTACAAAATTTGAAAACGATCGGTTTAACAGAAGTGGAACGAACAACTTGTGAAAGTCTTTGTTACATCAATATTTCATTAGTGTATATAATTACAGAATGATGTAACAAATTTCAAAATTTAATTTTAATTTTAATGAAAAATGTCTGAAAATGAAAATGACCAACGCACGCATCTATTTAAGACAGAAATTACTTGATAATGATACTTGATTGAACTCTGATTAGTAGAAAAAAGACACATATATGGATTTCACGTAAAATTTGATTAATATGAATCTCCCTAAAGTTTCTTTAAAGTCAGCTAATTATTTCAACTATGGTATTTCTATTGAATTTCAAATCATCCTTCAAACCCCAATCTCAACCACCATTAAACATGTCGATAACATGATGCAAAAGCAACCGTCAATGACTAATTTGATAGCTCTTTCCCAAAAGAAATCACCAAGTACAGAGGATGGAGGAGGATATGTCATTTGAAGAAAGCTTGTTCAAAAGCTCAGCTTAAAGTGAACCCCACGCGAACGAAGTCGCGGGCATCAGCTAGTTTGTAATATAATTATTGATGTCCACTGCCAGCCATATTATAGAAGTTTTTTATTTTTGAAGCCAACATTATGGCAGGACAAGGTCTGTCGGGTCCACTAGTTGTATAAAAAATACAAAATTACCAGTTAACCGTACTAATTTGCAAGAAAATGTTCATTTATAAGCTTTTTAAATTAAGCGAGACTCTGAGCCAACTGAATATTATCGGGTAAAGAGTTCCAAAGCGCAGTAGCAGCATTCGAATCTCCATAGTAAGCAGTTTGCTGAGGAACAACACGCAATTGACATGAATAATCAAAGGCAATAGTTAAATAATAAATAAACACAATTAAAGATGCTTTAAGAAATACAGAAGCCATTGGTATGTATTGAAAACCTGAAAAAAATGTATTTCTAGGGAATAAAACAAGAAATATTATTTCGATTTTCTTTGATTCCTTGTATCAAGATCCTGTCCTGCGATGAAAATATAAATAAATCAGAGAAAGGTCACGGAATCGATTTGACATATGTATGACTACATGTGTAGTCAAAGAGCTGATATCCAACATTGAACATATATTTTAATCATAGATAGAATAGATGGTAGTCAAAAATAAAGTCAGTAAAACGTGTTTTTAGTTTAATAATCATAACCTCATTTAATTAAAACTCTTTTTAATTCATAAATTTGTACAAATGAGTTGATTCTTCTTGATTATATGTATGTATTTTTAGTTTTTTTAATGCATAATATAACAACTTTTAGCAAATTAAAATGATATTTATGCATATATGATATGATATTTATACTTTATTTATACCAATGATGTTAGTGTAAAAATAAATGGTTTGAGAGCAGCGAATTTGTGAAATCTTATTTCAGTAAGCTTTCTCTTTCAAACTTCCTGTTGCTAAGTTTGATGTATAGTACATACTCGTACATGTACTATAAATAATAATTCGCATTTTTTAACAGTATAAGATTTTGAATAGTTTAATGTGTGATACACGCTATAGTAAATGACAATATTACGCAAAATATCCTCAATTAAAATGTAAGGCAAAAAGGTTACAGGCTCTTAGACTATCATCGACGTCATAATTCTTTAGATATTTCCGATCTGGAGTAACTCAGTGGAAAATTACATATAATATTAATGTTGTTTCATGGTCATTTATAACTTCGGTGTGCCCTTGACAGTGCGACCTTCAATCAAGTCCAATCCTTACGATTCTACGAGTCCTTCAATGTTTGTTTTTCCTTGTTCGTGGATTAACTAACGAATTAATTAAAAATCCATGAGCATCCATCGTAATAGAAAGATATTGCGTAAGCCTAAACGAAACGAGCGTTTCGCGATATAGAAAGAACTATGTATGTCAGCTTATTGCCTCCGATAGATTATTTCGTCGTTCGAACATTAATATTATTTGTACAGTCAGGGAGTTGTAGTAAATTATAGGGGTAATTAAATATGCAAAAGTAATTTTCTTAATGAATAGTATTGTCTTTAAAATGTTTATACAGTAAGTACCATATAAAATATGAAACTTGACTGAGTAAAATATATTGAAAATATGGAGTTCTAATAAATAAGTATATGAAAATTGGTACTCAGCTGCTATTATTAAAAAAATTGCGAATTTGAGTAAAATGACCCCTCCAAGGGGGGAAAACTTAAGATGAATTATTTAAGATTATTGTGCACGAAGTCACGGACATACCTAATATGCTAGTATGACATAATTAAAATTCAAATAACCTAGTCACTTCCGTTATTGATAGATTTTACCAATTCTTCAAAATCAAAATTATTTCACCAATAGAAAGTTAATATTATGTTTTCACTGATTCAATTCAACACATACTACTGGTACAAATTCAAAATCATTTATTCATTTAGGTATCATAATGTACACTTATGAACGTCAATAAAAAAATACATATTAAATGCTTCTAATTTTACATATACTGCCAGTTCTCAAATCAAGTTTTGTTTTACAAAATTTTTGTAAGGAGCTAACCATTACACCATATTCCACATGACATCTTTAAGTAACAAGTATTACTTACATATATAACATGCACTGTTATAGCGTTCACTCAGTAATATTTAATTGTATCGGACGCTTTTAGCTGTAATTTGTATTCTGTGGTAAACTGTCATAAAAATAGAATCAAATACAGCTTTTGCTATCACGAGATTAAAGTTCTATAAATGGAATGTGTTACAATGTCATACTTGGATGCATTTTGCTATGATAACGTATCTATTCACAACAAACACTCCTTCCTTTGCCTGCAAAAGGATGATAAATGAAATAGTAATTGAATTAAATACTTATTTTCCATGTGTAGAGTTTTTGGCTTATTTAATGTTTAATGATTCGAAATTCAAATGTTTTTTTTATTATAAAACCAAGCAGGTGGGTAATCATACATATTATGTTATCCCCACCTCCCATGAACTTAAATCTCAGATGCGTTGTCAGCCTTTAAGAAGTCGATTTTTGATTTATTTGAAGATACATTCATCTAGTAGAATTAATCTTAAGATACGTCTTGCGATTAATACGTGCTAGTTGTTTTAATAAGGACCTCTCTACGATTACTTCCTTTCCTTAGGTACTCCATTTCCTTCTGTCCTACGCTGTTTCCACCCGCTGCTATCTTTTTTAATTCGTCTACCTATATGTATTCTACCTATTTTGCCTTACCTGGAAGACAGATCAAGTTTAGTCTATTTTTCATTCGAGTTGTACGGCAGACGTAAAGATATACATACATACACATACATCATGCCTCTTTCCCATTGTGGTAGACAGAGATCACGGAATTCCATATGCTCCGCGATCCTTACATACCACTTGCGCTTCTTCCACACACCCGCACGGCAGTTTCGAGTACTTTTGACCTGGCCTTTTTGATCGTGAAAACGTCCTCGATTAATAAAAATATAAGCGATATAGAATTGTTCTTGCCAACATCTTAGTTAGTACCATCATATCAGATGGTACAAATACCTAAATCAAAATACAAGCGTAGTTAGTACTCAAGGACACTCGGCTAATGAAAATCGTCCGGAATCCCATTGCTCTAATTCTCGTGTTAATTAATAGATATAAATAAACTGTGCCATGGTAGTGATTAAGACTAGGTTGATTTTTATTTTCAAGGTCATTAATTGTATGTTCATGGATCCCGTTTGAATATAGCAACAAGTACACTTCAACTATACTAATATTATAAAGAGGAAAGATCTCTTTGTTTGTTGACGGGCTCATTGGCGCGTTCGGTAGAACAACTGCCGTGCGCATCGATGGGTCGTGGGTTCGAATCCCACTGGGACTACGTGTTTATAATTCCGACCGGGTAACGAACCACCGTTCATAGATGGAAATTCGTGAAGTGCATATTGCGCGTTTCGGTTTCAGTCTATGAATTTCCGATGCTCGAAGTAAAAAGTGGGTCAACAGCGCATCATTGACTGATGTTCTGTGGGTGAGGTATCACCATCAAGTGAACCTCATGTTCGTCTGTCGATATCTAATATAAAAATAAAAAAATACGATTTAACTCAAAAAAATCTCGACCTATTTTGAAAATTATTTCACCAATAGAAAGCTACATTATCAGCGACTAGGTAATATATACTATTTTTTGTATAAATTACATCTACATTGCACTCGTGCCAAGCCGAGGTGGATCGTATGTCGTGTGAATTATATTCATAAGTAGGTTGTAATTTTTTACGGAAATTTAATACGGAATTTTATTTAGTTTACTTAATTAATGACGGACTCGTTAGCGTTGGATAATATATATTGCGTTGCAAGGTAACAGGTTTGAATCCCGCCGGGTGATATATTTATATTTTAACTAGAAATCTCGTAATTCCGACCGGATTACGAACCACCATTCATAAACGTAAAAACCGTTTGGTTTCACCTTTTCCTATTGAATCTATTTGATTTTTGCGAGGGAAGTTTTTGGTTAAATCAAAGCCTTACTGACAGAGAAATACAATTATCTTATATATTGACGATATTGACGAAGCTTGGCGTATTTTTGTGTATAGATAAGCCAAAATAGATCTATTTGTGGAGGTCACACATTTCGTAATAGTTGGAGAATATAGGATCCAAGTATTATTAGGGACAGTTCGGTTGAGATCCATTTCTGTTTGTTCAGGGAGTTATTAACTGAATACGAATATTATTTACTTACAATCCAATTGGTAGGAAATTCTTGGTTGTTGCGAAGCGAAATTTAGGTTATATTGGTTTGAATGTTCATTTGTGTAATGGTGATGTTTGATCTCCATTACTAAATTATTTATTAAATTAAAAAATGCTCGTATTTATTTATGTAGGTACCTACCTAATACCTATTCATGACATGATTCATTCTGAGCGATACCTCAGCCGCAGAATATCAGTCAATGATGCGCTGTAAACCTAGTTTTTACTTTGAGCTTTCGGACTGAAACCGAAACGAATTCCCAAGAATTTTTTTATTTTAAATAGCTATACGTATTATACATTATCTTCTTGTGTGTACATTAAAATTACAATGTATACGTGAATAACGGCAGTTACATTTCATAAGAAATAAATCCATATTCGATTTTATCTTATACTATATAAAAAACAAATAAATTATTATAGAAATGACAAAAAATATGTGAATAGCTCGGCGGAGGAGAGATTTACATAAATATAGAGTAAAATGCACCTCAGAGTTATTTATTATTCGAAATAACTATAACTAACTAAACTCTACTTGTTTATAAAGTATTATCTCCTCTTCAAATGTTGTTATTAACCAAGAGTCTTCTATTAAGAAGAAACAAGTAAATTTAAAATAATATTATATAAAGCTTATTTTGTTAACTAATTGAAATATAATTTATTTTGAGAACAATAGCAAACGTTATCTAAAAATTCTCCCATTTTATTTTGAATTAGGAATGACCATAACGAATCTTCTATTTGACGAAAGCTTGCGGGGTATTCGACCTCAAATGATACTTTGTCGGCCGTGATCCTAGGCTTTCAGTGTAAATCGGATCATTGAATCGTCGTAATGGAACAAATTGAAACCATTCCTGCCTCTGACAGGAACTGATGATCACGCTCATATACTGTTTATCATTTAACGTCATTAGGGCCGTTTTAAACCTTTTTTTGGGCGTTCATTTGTTTTAATGGGATGATAAATAGATGCATTGTTGCGAAATATTGGCATCTGTTACAATATTTTTTTATCCATGTATTAATGATAATTTCAATGGTATTACAATATATGTACTTGAATTTGTGTATGCGTTGATATCAGTTATTTTGACTATGTGTGTAAGTGCGTGCTCCTAATTCACCATGCCTACTTACTGATGGAGGACAAATCTTTGTTTTTTATTTTTTTTTTGTTTATTTTGTATTGTTATAAGTTAATTACTTCAAGATGTCATGTGGAACATGGCGTAATGGTTGCAACTTGCAGCTCTTTACAACATTTTGTAAATCTTGGCGATTAAAAAGAGTGGCGGAGAGTTTATCACCAGTTCTTCTCGTCCGTTCTACGCGTTTGATTTGGGAACTGGCAGTAAATGTAAAATTAGAAGCATTTAATGTATATATTTTTTATTGACGTTCATAACTGTACATTGTGTTACCTAAATGAATAAATGATTTTGAATTTTGAATAGCCAATGTTACAACAAAGAGGGTAGTATGTAATTATCTTAGACAGACGGTCAGCTCGCTATATTTCCAATCTATAAGCTATTGATTTAATTACATTTGAAACTACACGTCACTTTTTTAACACAGGTTGCGCCCACTCTTGTACAGTATAGGTACTTGTTAAGATTGGGTTTCTAAGCTTCGATAAAAAAAATAGGGCGACAACGCATCATTGATGTCATGTATCTGAGATGTACCTTTCACAAAATTAAATTGTTATTTAAAATGTCCTAAAAATAATATATATACTAATATTATAAAGAAGAAAGATTTGTTTGTTAGATTGTTTGATGTTATGATTTAACTCAAAAATTCATATAAATTCTTTCACCAATAGAAAACTCAGCAAGTAACATAGGCTATGTTTTTTTTTGTTTACATATACATGGCATCCGTGAGAAACCGGGGTCTGTTACTAATTTATCATAAAGATACATGTTACATGAAGGAAACTTTAATGGTCGGCAAACGCGCTATATCACAAAACAAATATTATTTAGATATTTGCATACAGCAAACGTAGCGGAAAGTGAATTTGGATCAAATTGCCGCCCTGACAATATGTCAATGCTACTCTATACTCTATAGGCAATGTGTATTAAGCACAGAACAGGAAAAATATTCTGTTCTATGGTATTAAGCTACACATGCTTTACATCTTCCCGAAAATCTGAATGTTTGTAAAATATTTTTATCTGTGTCGCAATGTTTACTTAAAATTCTATAATCTGTACAACTTATGGCCGAATTCTCGAACGCTAATCAACATAGAGGTATACTTAAAAGTATCTCTAACACTTTCATTACGAAGGTAAAATGAAAGACAGAAACATTTTAAGAAGCCTTCAAATTTTGATTATCGCTTCAGTATTAGCGGTTAGTGTATAAACCTAACACATGAAAAATATAATATAGTACATATTATGTTTTTATGTTCCACCACCAAATCTGGTCTTACTTGCTACATACTAGCGATCCGCCCCCGCTTCGCACGGGGTGCAATGTAGATGTACTAAAAAAGTAGCCTATGTTACTCTCTGATAATGTAGCTGTTTTATTGGTGAAAAAATTTTTAAAATTGATCGAGTAGTTTATGAGTTAAATCGTAACAAACAAACAAACCTTTTCTCTTTATAATATTAAGAATATTTGACCTATTGTGCACTAAATATGTTTTACTAAAAATATTTTTTTGAAATATAATATAAATTAACATTTCCTTCAAAACAAGCATAAAAACGTAGTGAATTTTTTTGGAGCTACATCTATGCAAAGGAATGTTATTTATCAAAAATTAGCCCGTTTGAGCCAGTCCCCAATTTAATTTGTATATTATATGTACATAAATGCATTTTATTCCGTCACGCTTAAACCGCTGTACAAATTTGGAAAAAATTGGCCACGTATGCAATCCTGAATATAGGATTAGCACTAAATAGAATGTGCGATGCCGCGAGAGTAAACATACATACGAGGGTGAATCAAAAAATTCTTGGAATCAATATTAAAAAATGCAAAGATTTAATGCAATGCATTTAGAATAACGCGTTTCTAACTTCCTTATTCCTTGTGAAAAAAAATTATTTTCTTGACTCTCGAAAAAGTCCTCTACAGCAGCTATAACCGCGTCATTATCGTGAAATTTTGTTCCACGAATTTCCTCTTTTAATTTTGGAAATAAGTGAAAATCACTTGGGGCTAAGTCCGGAGAATATGGTGGGTGGTCAAGGAGATTGAAGCCAGCACAGCGGATTGCGTTGAGCGCAACTTCCGATCGATGAGCAGGAGCGTTATCTTGAAGGAACAACACGCCCAACGACAGTTTTCCACGACGTTTTTCTTTAATCGCTTCACGCACTTTCGGGATTAAATTTGCATAATAGGGTCCAGTAATCGTCTGGCCTTTTGGCATGTAATCAATAAAAAGGATTCCTTCACTATCCCAGAACACAGAGGCCATAACTTTGCCAGCGGTAGGAGCAACTCGAAATTTCTTGATGGATGGAGAGGATGGTCGTTTCCAAGACATGCTTTGTCTTTTAGTTTCAGGATCAAAATGGTGGACCCACGTTTCATCCATGGTGACAAGACGACGGCAAAAATTATCCGAATCACGCTGGAACATTTCGAGATTACGCTTGGAAATTTCCAAACGTCGCTTTTTGTTTTCGTCGGTTAACATTCGCACCCATCTTGCAGACACTTTTTTGAACCTCAGTGAATCAATTAAAATGGATTGAACGCTACCAAAAGATATCTTTAGGATCTCAGCTATATGTTTTATAGTCATTCTTCTGTCTTCCAAAACCAGATTCTCAACCTTTTTGACATTTTCTTCTGTAAAGGAGGTTGAAGGCCGCCCAGAACGCGGGTCATCTTTACAGCTTGATCTACCTCTTTTAAATTCAGCCACCCAGTACGCAACCGTAGAATAGGGTACAGCATCACCCCCTAATGTCTGCTGAATGTCCAAAAAAATTTCCTTCGTAGACATTTTTTTCAAACTGAGATATTTTATCACCGCACGTAACTCACTTTTATCCATAATTTTGACTTTTTAGCAACTCGTTGCACAAAAAAAATTATTACATGCGAACGAACTGACAAAAACAAGTGACAGTCTGCATAAATATAGTGTGATAGACACTCTTTAATTTGAATATCGAACTTGATCCAAAAAGGTTTCATATATATGCACTTCTAAGAACTTTTTGATTCACCCTGGTATATGGCAAAGTTCTACAAAGACGTTAATCTTTTTATCCGACAAGATCGAGCATAAAATAAATGGTTGGATTACCAAAATTAAGGTCCGGTAACACACTACCCTTCATAGATAGATAACAGTCAGATTGTGCGTTTTTTCCCATCTAGATATTTCCAAATAAAATAAAAAAAATAAAAAAAAATAAAAACACCAACACACCAATTCAAATACACCAAATATGTAAACCCAGACTCCCGATGTAGTAATACATGAGATAATAAAATAGGTCAACTGCACACATTTTACTGTGGATGAAGTATCACGCACCATCAAGTTAATTTCATCCGTCTATTTTCCAGAGCCTCATAGAAACCATAGAAACCGAAATGCGCAACATGCACTTCACAGTTTTTCCATCTATTAACGCTGCAGCTGGTTCAAAACCCGGTTGGAATTTCGATATTTCTCCTACCTGTTCAATGTCTGAAGTTTGGTCAAACGTAGGGAAGACATGTTTACAAAAAATTTAAACATGTCATTCCGGCAGGACTCGTTCCTGCGATCCTTCGGAACAAATTCAAATTGTCATTTATTCATTTAGGTAACACAATGTACACTTATAAGCGTTAATAATAAAAAAAAAGAAAATGCTTCTAATTTTACATTTACTGCCAGTTCTCAAATCAAGGGCGTAGAACGATCGAGAAGAACTGGCAATAAACTCTCCGCCACTTTTTAATCGCCAAGGTTTTTGTTATATAAATTGTTTGTAAGTAGCTGCAACCATAACACCATGTTCCACATGATATCTTGAAGTAATTAACTATAATTATTAAAAAATTAAGTTATATCTATCCAACGCGCCATCGAGTCCGTCATCTGTCTGGAACGAATATTAAAAAAAAAACAAAAGAACTTTTTAGCGAGCTTACAATTTGGACCCAAGCGAGTGCCACAGAATTCAAATTACTAAGTAAACTAGACAACTTAAATCTTTTCTTAAGTAATATATTAGCGCGAGGTTCTTATGGCCGGTCTCACCTACCAGAGCGTCTAAGTTATGAAGGCGACAAATTGAATTTTTTCCCTAACCGTAAAATTCCTTTTGTCTGATTACTTTAACAAAAATACGTAGATTGAGCTAGCCCGGCTGAGATTTATCTTGAATATTGCGGGACTTATCGGACTCTCGTATTCTTTTATTTTATTCTAAATGTTATATAGTTTGAGTTCCAACTGGAGTAGTCACATTCATTATAAAGTTAGAAGCTTATGTGTTAGCTTGAAGAAAATGTTGAAAATTGTGTTATTTCTCTGTGCTTAATAATATAAATTGTATTAGTGTGAGCTCCAATACAATGCTATTTTTTTGGTAAGAGAAATTAATGATTGTTTTTAATAATAATAAAAATAAACATTTAAATAAACTGCTTTAAAAAAAGCTGCTTTAATGTTTTTATCTATTTTTATTGCGTTGCAATGCTACTTAAAGTATAATATGGTATAGAAGTTGATATTCTGCGAGTTTTTTTTATTCTTTTGATCCAGGAATATTCGCGGGTGTATGCAGATCAACTCACCAAAGTTTTATCAAAATAAACAGAGCGCAGAGAGCAGATTTTTGTCTAAAGTAAATTGATCGAAGGGATCCTGAGTCCCCTAGTAGGGTTTATTTCTATGTCTATTTTACTGATCAGATTGAGATTATACATTTTATGCTCTGCCCGACCGAAATGATTTATATATTTTTTTTTTCAAAGCTGGGACTAATGACAAAATTCATAATACTGAGCCATGGAGGCGATCACGTATTGCTAACTAAAAACTATATAAAAGTGTGACAACGTCGTGTTAAATTACATTGTGAGATGAGAGGCCTCTACGTGTGAGTTCCGAATAGAATAATAAAACTGTTACCGTATTTCACTCTTGGAAGGCTTTTTGTTTCTTATATAGTAAGTAAAAAGTTATTATGTTTATAAAAAGTATTCAGTAAAACTAGTATTTCAATTTAAATGTTGATTATATTTCGAATGCTTAAAGTAAAAAGTAGGTCGACAGCGCATCATTGACTGATGTTCTGTGGCTGGTGTACCACGTACCATCAAGTGAACCTCATGCTCGTCAGACGATATCTAACATTAAAAGCAATAAATTAGAGATAGATAAATTAAAGTCTACTTAATTTTGAGATATTTTCCTTATCTTTTTCTGTATTTTGTTTATCTTAGATATTAATTCAATTGGTAATCAAAATGCCATTAAACCTTTATAACACAAAACAAGGCTAAAAAAATATGCAACCGTTCTAATTTAATCTACATTCTAAATATTTTTTTTTAATAGTTTAATATCACTTACTTCTAACACAAAGAGCTCAAGAGGATGTCATAGGCTACCATCTGACCCGGGAAAATATCCTTATTTTTCCGGGTAAGCAAAGCCATGGACGAACCATAGTAATAATATATAATCTAGAGTGCAAATTTGTGTAAGCCACAGCAGCGTAGAAATGAAGGAGTTTGTATCATCTCATCCCTAGGGGGATTACTGTAGCAAGGAAATACGGTTCGGAGGCGAAGTCTGGTTAGTACCGGTCATATCGTATAAGTTGATTTGCTCTAGTAGAAAATAGTGGTAGGAAACTTTTATGTATGCCATTTGAACACCTGAAAACATTAAGTTACCAATAAATGGTAGAAATTCCAGATTTTCTTTATCTTTTTAAGAAATGAATATTTTTTATTAATACAAATATCATAAAGATTTTCTTATATTTTTAAATATTACTTCGGATTTGCAAAATAAATAAAATCTTAAATTCCAGATAACGTGTTATTTGCTCGAAGTAAAAAGTAGTGAATTTCACGTTCTTCCGTCGATATCTTACATAATTAAAAAAGGAAAGACTCCTTAGGATTTACGCATTCTATTGCTAAGAATATTATTATTAAACGTAAAAAAATAACCTATTACTATTAAAACCCAATATTTTTTTTAAAATTACCAGCACATATTCTATCCGTTAGAACGGTGGATTTACCGTTCAACAGGTAATAAGTTTAGCAAAATTGTAATCTAACAGGTTTAAATATTTAACTTGTCGTAAATTGAAATGGGGCCGTTACTTCTTCTCACCTAAAGGAATTAAGTTAAACATTAACTTGAAATTTGCCTCTGAGATAAACAACTCGGCCAATTTACACGATCCGAAGGTCAATTACACTGTAAAGTTTAGGTAGAGATGTTAATTGCTATTACAACGATTGAAACTTGTATAATTACAACGAAACAAATTCCGTACTAGGAAATGGATGAAAATGGCTTCCTTTACCATCATTTTTAAGTACATTATGTATTTAAGGAAAATTGTCGTACAATGAGGAAATAGTATTATTCTTCTTTTAAATAAAATATAACCGACGAATAAATTAATACCGGATTAAAACGCGACTTATTATTTATATTGTTTAAATTATTTATCCCGACAAATCAGACAGCTGTCACCTTTCGGTTTGGCCCGTGATGGTGCTGAAAAGCATCCGAAACGTTGGGATAAATAATTTCAACAATATAAATAATAAATCGCGTTAGATACCATCAGTCAATGATGCGCTGTTTACCTATTTTTTACTTCCAGCATTCGGAAATCTATGGACTGAGACCGAAACGCGTAATGGGTTTTTTCATCTATGAACGAACGGTGGTTTGTCGAAATTTCTCCAACCCTTTTAATGTCCGACGTGAACAGACGACTTATAGGAAATTACAAACATGTCGTCCATAGTGCACCAATGAGACCCTATATACAATACAGATATATGTATGTTGTATATAAAAAAAAAAACTTAAATAATTTACTACTGAACATAATATAGTTGTCCATTTTGATGATTTATCATTTCGCTTATTATTTAAATGAATATACTTACATATTAAAAAAAATTGACGATTCACAGTTTTATGTATCTAGTTTTATAGTCAATACATCAAGAAATTTATGTAAAGCACAGACTTAATTTTCCCTTTTACATTAGGAGCAGCGTTGCCAGATATTTTTTCGGAGATTTTAAAACCTTATGGATAAAAAAACGAGATTGTGTCGTCAAAAGCGGGGCATAAAAAAATAGTTTTTTTTATTATATAAGATTTATTGTCTGTGACACCGCGCGTAGAGTAATCCCCGAAAAGCGGGACAGAGTTTGTCCTACACGGTACATTCAGAATTTGACTAAAAATCGGCTTTTATGGCAACGTTGATTAGAAGATACAAGACCAGCGTTGTGGAAGACGTCTGATCTACAACACAGTGCTGAGCCAGGACCAATTACACACACACATTTACACACCTATGGATTAGAACGTTGCGTCATAATAAATATATACCTACTTCATTTTGTCTTCACATACTTATACATATTTTTTTAAATTTCTATGGTACAAAAAAGCAAATATTCGCGCTTTTTTAAACGCGCGTTAAACTATTATTTACTCATTTATGATAAATCATCAATCAAATCAATACTTATTTCAAAAATATCGTGGCTATAGCTACGGCTATATTTCCTATAAACTGCAGTAAGTAATGTATTATGTTAATTTAAACTAACAGTTCAGACTTTAATTACAATGACCTCGCTTTGAAACTAGATGGCATAAAACAGTTTTGCGAGAACTTCTAGGAGGAAAGGACACTAAAGCTCGTTTAATTACAGTATAATTGAGATATAGCAACTTATGACCATTGGTATGGCAATTATTTCCAAAATGTACCTGTATTTGGCTGGCGTATTCATTATAAGGACGAATTGCTCATCTCGTCACAATTATGTTAAAAATCGAATAGGACTATGGCGCTTTTTTTAATTTAAATTTTTACACTAGGTTTTTATTTTGTTTTAATTTTATTTCCTACTTTTGTTGCGTTTGTGGGATTTTTTATGATTGTATGAGTTAATTAAATATATGTAGAATGTAGATGCTCCAAAAGTCACAAAAGTAGATTGTTAGACAATTATTAAATGTTAAATTATTCTAGCATTTTTATACATCATTCACAGGATATCAATCAGCGGTACACTATTGACCTATATTTTTACTCCGAGCATTCGTGAATTCGCAGATGACTCAAAGACACAATTTGCACTTCATGGCTTTTCCAGCTATGAATGATACTTGAGGGAAATGAGATTTTAAGTTTCTTTTGTTTAAAATCAAATCTCTTAAATTGTTCCTCTTATTTATTTAAAATTATGTTCTATCTATCTACAGTATTTCTCTATAAATAAATTGGTGTTTTAGCAGTTTTGTCTTTCCACTGACGATGTAATTTAAATCGAATATATTTAAAAAACTAGCCAAGTGCGAGTCGGACTCCGTTCGGTACAAACTTTCAGTTTAAGTTAAGATTTTGCCAATAAAAAAAAACCATTACTTCGTGCTAAATTTCATGATTCTAAGTCAACGGAAAGTACCATATAGGTTTTGATTCCCTTATGAGTTTCAAAATATGCGGCATAGACGGAGTATAAAAGACCGTATATTTTGATTGCGTAGATTTAGAAGTTTGATTTTTCATTGCTGCAAGGGATTTCAAGGGATTAAGGTGGTTCGTTTTTCATACAAAAAGTCATGATTAATAACGAAGTTTCGATACTAAATATTTGTTGCAATTGTGTGTGTATTTATTAATTTATATTTCACGTTGTTATATGCATGATTTCTGTATAAAAAACCATTATTTTATTAACTCCGCGCAAAGAAAGTAAATAGTTGCACAAATATTTAGTATCGAAACTTTAAACTGACTTCGTTAATAATCATGACTTTTTGTATGAAAAACGAACCACCTTAATATTAATTTCAATTTGATACCTTCACGCGTTCCACACGCTCGTCTCAGACGGTCAGACAGACAGACAGACGGACAAAGAAATGATCCTATAAGGATCTCATTTTTGGTACGGAGTACGGAACTCTAAGAACTAAAAAAAAAGTTATTTTAAAAATTTAAATGAACGATTTCCTGTAGGACGATTTTTGACCCAGAATATACTTATTAGAAGTTTAAGTGCTTCACATAAAGAAAATAATGCAAACAAAACAACATTAAGAAATTACCTAAATTATAATTATTTTAAACGAATACAAAGTCTGCTTATCTCCATTTTCTGATTACAATTTGAAAAGGAGAGCGATTTATTTAAGGGACATTTTTCCGTCCCTTCTTCGTGGGACATGGTGTTTGTCACTGATTAATTACGTCAGTCAAAATGGATTTTTATTGCGTAAAACCTTTGGAGACTTACTTCCGCAACAATAACAAAATTTAATTGAGTTCAAAATTCTTTACCTAGTAATTTTCAAATAAAATTAAAAACTTATTTCCTTCCTCTTTGGTGCTTGCGACTTCACACGCATTTATTCTCTTAGTCATTCTTGACTGGCTCCGTAGCTCAGTGGTAAGCGCGATGTGTTCACCACCGGAGGTCCTGGGTTCTAATCTCGGGGAAATAAGATTTAAAAATATATTGTTTCAGTCGGGCAGGGCACAGAAAGATGAGTGACACAGAAATGGGCACACACATTGTAAATAAAATGATGAGTGACACAGAAATGTGTCTGCCCCATGCCCCACTAGGGGACTCGAGAACACAGAGATGATCTAATAGTAGGAAAGTTGCGTTTCATACATAATTAAGATAAGTTTTTGTTAACATGACACAAAATTAATTAATTAATTCACTGACTTTTTTTTTAGTATGACATATGTATATGAAAAACTAAGCCGAAACGCGTCGCAGAATTAATATACGTAGAGTGAACAAAACCCGTTTTTTCAAACGGCTTAAGATTTACTATTACTGTTATTTAAAGTGTTAAATCTGTGAACTTGATTTTTATGTCATATATTGACAGACGAGCATGAGGTTCATTTGTTAGTAGGTGTTACCCCAGCCTCAAAACATCAGTCAAGGATGTGCTGTCGACCTTTTTTTTTACTTCGAGCATTCGGAAATCTATAGACTGAAACCGAAACGCGCAATATGCACTTCACAGTTTCTCTGTCTGTGAACGATGGTTCGTGCTTGTAGTTACTACATGCGGGAAGACATGCAAAATTATAAATACGTCGTCCCGGCGGGATTCAAACCCACGATCCATCAGAACACAAGATAGGTGTACGCGCCAACGAGCCCGTATTTGTTGTAACTCGCCACCAGTTAGTCAGTATATTTATAAAATAATTCCATCTGCTTAAAATCATCGAGGTTCTACTTTGATCAACTCAATTATATTGTCAATCGGCTATTGAATAACTGTCAGATTGATTGATCGTCCTTCTTTTATCTCGAGCAATAATGAGCTGTACAGCTTTAATCGTAAGGATAAAAATTCTGTCAATTCTTTTGTAAACCAATCGTAACTTCGTACCTTTACTGTTGTATTAAAATACAAAATTTGGAGATTTATTGATAAAGAAGAAACGTGATCGATGGGATTTTACTGCTTAATTCAAAAGACATAACATACAAGGCAACCATTAATATGTCAATATGTCTAATTTTGATATTTTTCTGTCTTCCTTTTCTCGTTACCAATTCATTCATAAAAAAAGTTTATCGATTTGGTTTTATACAAAAAATTAATAGTAGTTTTATACAAATTGTGAGTTTAAATATATTATTCCTGATTTCAGGTACTATTTTGTATAACGTCTAAAAAGAACTATATCAAAATTCGAAACCTTCCTCAGATCATCAACCTTCCCATTCACATTCAGTTTTATGTCAGGAACTGTATAGTGAATACATTATCTGTTATGTGAAGAATTTTTCATGAATAGTTATTTGCCATAAATGTTTACACACCTCTTTATAGTCTATACTAGCGATCCGCCCCGGATTCGCACGGGTAGTAGAGTAGGACAATTTTTTAGAAGATAGAATGGGTATAGTTTGCTATCGTTAAAAGGTAGAGATATACTGTCGCACTTTTTTGTAGATTTATAAAAGCGTTATATTCCACCATTCTTATTATTATTATTGTTTTGTTATATCTCGAAGGGATTAGGCAGCGTTTTCGATGAAAGCTCCCATGCGGCTTGAATTTTTCCGACACTTTCAACAATTATCGTTATATTTCAACTAATTTACACAAAACATTGACAAATTATTTACTTAAACCTTCCTAATTTTTTTGAGTTTATCGTGAAGAGACAGACAGACAGACGCGGCGGAGGATTTTGTTTTATAATATGTGGTGCATGATATTTACTGCTTTTCTTGATATTACCAATACTTATGTTTCCTTTCAATATTATACTGACGAGAAGAACAAAAAAAAGTTAAGTTAAAAAATAAATAAAAATAATCATAAATAATCAGTTACAATCTTCGATCAACAATACTATGTCAATGGTTACAATCAAGAAATATTATATATTTATTTGTTTTATTAATATCAGTGAATGTTCAAAAGCTAGTCTTTTTATTTAAAAAAAAAAAACCCAAATGCCAAAATTCCCGCGCGTATTTGACATACTTAATCTTTCAGGCGAGAAACAGTGACAGTTGACAGGCACTCTAGCCATTACCGAAATCAATATATTTATATTTAACTTCTACTTATAAAATAAGAATCTAAAATAAATAAAGAAAAACAATATTCCGGTAAAGATTGAATACTGACATGTTTATTTATAACATATTTGCACTACACAGAATATTCATAGTGTGATAAAAGAAAATTCATTTCTGGTGAGCCACTGGGAGTGAAGGATCCAGGGTTATCAGTGATTTTTCTGAAAACTTCCGATATTTCTTAAAAACACTCATAAAACTGCTGTTATTAAATACGTAAGTTCATTACCGCTGACTTAAAATAAGATAACGGAGAAATTGAAGGAGTCTTTAAAAATATATGAAGTCACTATTTTTTTAAATATTTTTGAGATATTATCCTATCCATACATAAAAGGCCGGCGACGCATCTGCAAAATCTCTAGTGTTGTGGATTTTCATGGGCGGACCTTCAATCAGTTAAGCTGCAGAGTTATCGTCCCGCTATTTTATTAAAAAAAAAGATTTCTAGTTTTTCTAATCTGGTAACCCTAAAAGGACCGTGGGTCGACAGCATACAAATACAGAGTATGTAAATCTCTTTGGACGTAAAAAGGTCAATGACACTGTATTATGGAATCAAGAAGGGTTGTATAAAGTACGCCATTCGAGATTAAATTTGCGAAGTGAGTTTTTCCTCGTTCTTATTAAGGGTGACTACTGTATCTACATCGATAATAATAGCTATTTCTTGTTCCTATAGTTATTTATATAAGTAATATCATATTAAATTCTAAAACACGATGGCAAAGTTCTCAATATAGCTGTTAAGTTACAGATAAATGTGTTATAGTTTTATATAGGTACATCAGGCTTGAGGTAGACAGAAATCATGGAATTCCATATACTCCGATCCTTGCATACCTCTTTCGCTTGTTCAAATTACGTAGAATAATTCAATTTTAATAGTACATTGTAATAAAACAATTCTTTTTTGTAGTTAAAATTAATTAAAAAAAATGAATAAAGATTGAAATGTATTTATGTCATGGAATAGGTTGAAGTTTGGCAGCTCTTGATGTTAGAAGGAATCTTGAAACATTGAAACCAGAGGTAGGATTTTAAAAAAAACGAGTAAAGAATTCTTATAAAATTATAAATTATACTTGATTTTTCTTCAATTCCGTTATATTTGAATTTGATTTTAACTGAAAATTGAATAAATATTTAGAACTCAAACACGATTTATTGCATACATTTGGGAATAATTACTAATTTATAAGAAAATCTTTGTCCAGTGAGAATGAATGCAATTATCACCTAAATCGGCCATTTTGTTGTCAGACATCTGAAGGAGATGAAAGGGTTTCATCAGTGGTTTTAATTTAATTTTTAGGGTTCTCCACGAATTGCGGTGACCCTATTATCACACAATCTGTTTAATCCAACGGGTTTCCACCTCGTCACTTGCTGTTAACTTGATTTAATTTGTGAATATAACGTTTATTACGCTAATAAAAATGGTTATTCAGAACTAGCTGATGCCCGCGACTTCGTTCGCGTGGGGTTCACTTTATGCTGAACTTTTGAGCAAGCTTTCTTCATATTATATATCCTCCATCCTCTGTACTTGGTGATTTCTTTTCGGAAAGAGCTATCAGAGTAGTCATTGACGGTTGCTTTTGCATCATATTATCGACATGTTTAATGGTGGTTGAGGTTGGGGTTCAAATGATGATTTGAAATTCAAAAGAAATACCATGGTAATTGAAAAACTGAACCTGACTTTAAAGAAACTTTAGGGAGATGCATATCAATCAAATTTTACGTCACCAAAATGCAGATATGTGTCTTTTTCCACTAATCAGAGTTCAGTCGAAGATTGGATTCAATGCATTTTCCGTCTTAAATATATGCACGAAAATTGTACGGGGGTTTGAAAATACTTGCGACACATGGAAAAAACGCCAAGAAAATGTCTAAATACGAATAAAATGAAGGTATGGAGAAATGCAACGTAAAATGAATGAAAAAAAATAGTATGGCCATGTTGGCCAAATACTTAATTTTTAATAAATTTAATTAGTGTGGAAGATACTATATCCACCTCTATATTTATTTCATTTAATTGATCACTTTTAATTTCAGATATTTTTGTTTAATTCCCTTGGAAAGGAAAGGATTGATGAAAATGCGAAATAAACGATCTCATAAGAAATACATTTTTATATAATAGAATAGTTCAATAATACATTTTCTATTTTCAATATTAGTTCTTTTAAAAATATAAAAAAATAAATACAAAAAAATATTTCCCTGAGTGATGATACGAACTCGCATCTGAAATTACGTAGTACGACCGTATATCCACTATGCCACGAACACATATCGAGAAACGGCGAAATTATCAAACTATTTCATTTACATATCAAACTGTGATTGACATCTGACAATTCGAAAAAATTCAACGCGAGTCAGTTTTCATTGCAATTTGTTGAAATGATGCCTTTAAAATAATATTTAAATGATGATAACTTTTTTTTCCGACAACCGATTTCGATGAAACAAAGCCTATATGTTGCCCTGGACTTTGCTTAATATATTTGTATAAATTACGCGAAAATCGGTTCAGTATCTTCGGAGATTAGCGTGAACAAACAGACAGACAGACAGACAGACAGACAGACAAGAATCTTAAAAATTGCATTTTTGCATTCTGCTACCCCTCTTTTATCACCCCTCTTAATTTCTGTTAAAAATATTTAGTGAAGCGTAATTTCGATCCTACTCTTTTATTATATGTATATAATATAATATATTATATGTATATATGTATATATATATATAGATAACTGTGAAAATCATGAAGTGGTACTTTTTTGTTTGTTTGTTGCTCTCCTACCTAACATCGGTGATCTGTATGTACTTGTATTACCTCTTCTGTGGCCATTTACATCATGGCTATGCCTTGTTTGGGGCCAAATCACCCCTTAATGTACTCAATCAATAAATATAATATTAATACAACGATTTCGACGATGAGTCACGCGTTCAAATCATACCGGGGGCGGGACGACATGTTTATAATAAAGCATGTATTCCCCACGTGTAGTAACTTCGGGCATTAAACGGGTGGGATGATATCGAAATTCCGTATGGGTAACGAACTACCGTTCATAGATGGAAAGCCTTGAAGTGCATTTTGTGCGTTTCGGATTCAGTCTATAAATTTCTGATATAGTAGGTCGACAGCGCATCATTGACTGATGTTCTGTGGCTGAGGTATCACCTATCATCAAGTGAATCTTTAAAATATCGGAAAATTCGGAACTCCGCCATCTTCCACAATTGACAGCTCACTTCACGAATGCTTATAGTTTTTTTTGTAATAATAATTGATGTCCACTGCAATCAGTGACATACTAGACATTATAGATTTTTATTTTTAACATTCTCGTTAAGTTTCTATTCAGATAATATACCGCCAATGGACAACAAACGTAAGAGATATGACGAGGGAAGAATTATATACATATACCTAGGTATTTACTACCTTTATCAAAATCATCTTACGTGTGGAGAAATTTAGAACTTTTATATAATCTTCTACACCCTGTTTACAAGTACCTTCTTCTAACATAATTTTTGTAAGCATTGACAGATGTGTTTATGTCATACAAAATTAGTATTAGGGTGGTTTCATTTAAAAAGGCAAAATTGTAACTGACTTATTGGCAACATAATCCATTCTGCTTTCCAGAAAAGTCTCAATATTACACTAAACCAAAGACATCTTAAATGTGAACACTCTTGTCTTATCTTTCCCAATATCGTAAGCTTGGAGTATCCCGATACAAAGTGAGACGGTCCTAAATGGTTTTATCGGATTGGGTGTAATAAGTATTACATTGTACGATCCGATTTCAATCTTACCGTTACTGATACGTTACTACAGACAGATAGACTATATAGATAGATAGGTATTTTATATATTTACAGTTAAAGGCTAACGGCCTTATTCATAAATGTATTATAAGCTTGATATAGTTAAAATATTATGTTTTGTTTCTCTCTTTCTCTAGTCTTTTTATATTCGATAAAGCGAGATAAAACATATTTTAACTACATATATTAAGCTTATCTATAGTACCTTTATGAATAAAGCTATAGGTATTAAATGTCTCTCTCCCTAAAATATGGCGAGGGGGTCGATGGCTGGCCATGCGTCATACTCGTGAACGGGTGCTACTTGTGGTGACTGGTCGAACTTGAATTCGTGTATGCGGTGATATTAGTTATTTCGTCTATGTATTTGCGTGTTGTTCCCACGAGGATGTAAGTGAGTGCTCCTACTTCACCATACATTCTGCTGATAGAGGACAAATCTTTGTTTTTATTTATTTTTATTTTTTTCGTTTATATATACTCGTATATTTTTTCGATTATTATAGTTAATTACTTAAAGATGTCATGTGGAACATGGTGTAATGGTTGCAGCTCCTTACAAAACATTTGTAAAACAAAAACTTGGCGATTAAAAAAGAGTGGCGGCGAGTTTCTTGCCAGTTCTTCTCGTCCGCTCTACGCCCTTGATTTGTGAACTGGCAGTAAATGTAAAACTAGAAGCATTTAATATGTATTTTTTATTGACGTTCATAAGTGTACATTGTGTTACCTAAATGAATAAATGATTTTTGAATTTTGAATTTTTTGAAAGCATCGATTGAAAGACGGCGGCATTAACAGTCGGAGTAGTACGGTATTATACTACTTTTATCGTTTTTCAGTCAAGAATTCTTTGAAAATGAAGAAAGTTTGCTCAGAAGCTAGCTCACGCGAACGATATAGCAGGCATCAGCGCCCTGCTCCGCACGGGTGCAATGTACAAAGCCTATGTTAGTCGCTGATAATGTAGCTTTCTATTGGTGAAGGAATTTTTAAAATCGCTCAAGTAGTTTTTGAGTTAAATCGTTATAATATCAGTATAGAAAAATAGTGAGTCTATCTGTTAATGAATACTTATATACTCGTAATATAAAGTTTTCAGACTCCAAATTTTAAAAATCGTTAATCGGGGTCCTATAAAGTATTTTAATATCCAAGACCTAAGATTAGGTAAATATGCATAAAAAAAATTAAGATGACCAAAAATGCATGGAGGTAAATATTTCTGTTAATTATTTAAATTTTATTATATGTTAAATTATATTTTTTAATTGTTGACATATACCTATTGAAATATATATTATATTATTTAATATGCATTATTTGAAATTTGAAATTTTTATAATATTTGACATACATTGGAATTGTACCTTTTTATTTTTATGTTTTCTATATTTTATTGTTTCGCTTGCGGCCGCATTTTTTTTCTTATTTCTTTTTATGTCGTTTAAATAACAAAATTTTGAAAAATTGCGTTTTAAATTTTTTATTCGATTTTCTGTAAACTGTAAATATTTTGCGGACCCTTCTTGTTTGGACAGCCCTGATTAAAATGATTAATTAATTATTTAACTACATATAATTATTAAGTTTTGACATCTTAAAGTCTTAATTTGTAGGTAAGAAAAATAGATGAATGAATTAAAAAGTAGGTAAAAATATTTCAAAATTTAAATATAATCTCCAGCAAAAACCGCATGTTTAGATCTTTTTCCAAAATAATTAGATGGCTTTTTCTTCTCCACAGATAAAATACAAAATGTGAAGCCGGCATGGAAGACGTGGCGTGTGACAACTGCAGTCTGTACCTAGACGAGAATGCTAGTCTCTACGGGAACCACACCAATAATGTTACCATCAACAAATTCTATTTTTATCAGGTAATAAGTTTTTCTCGAATGAGGTAAACGGTGGTAAACTCGAGGATAAACAAAAAATCATCATTAATTAAAGCAAGCAATAAAAGCTGACAATGACACATAAATAAGAAAATATTTTTTAATTTTTATTTTTTTGAAACAGCGGTATAAATTATGAAGACATACTACTGTTTTCCATACTACATACTTTTGAGAACACCTACCGTGCATCGATGGGTCGTGGGTTCGAATCCCACCGGGACCACATGTTTATAATTTTCTATAAGCATGTTTTCCTCAAGTCTGGTAACTTCGGGCATTGATCGGGTGGGATTCCGACCGGATAACGAACCACCGTTCATAGATGGAAAAACCGTGAAGTGCATATTGCGCGTTTCGGTTTCAGTTTTTGGATTTCCGAATGCTCGAATTAAAAATTAGGTCGACAGCGCATGAGTGGACATTGACTGATTTTCTGTGGCTGAGGTATCACCTACCATCAAGTGAACCTCATGCTCGTCTGTCGATATATGACATAAAAAAACTGTTTGTTCATTAGACTGTAGTATCGAAGCTCAACAGTTCAGTTAAGCTTAAATGACACAAGAATGATTCTGATACCATAAATTAATTTTTAGTTTAAATCCCTCTTTCCTCAAGACTTCACTTGAAGCTTAAAGCACGACCATTCATTCATTTTATCATCTATTCATGTTCTAAGTCATTATACCAGCTTAATTAAGTGCAAGAATTGTCACCAAAATCTAACAAATCGGTCTTAACATCCCACTTTAATCATTATGGTGAGCATAGAATTTGTCACTTTAAATTCAACATAAAGTAAACTGTAATTTCTAAGTATTTAAGCTCAAATTGAATTAGCACAGAATTGAACAGAAACATGCAAAATTATTTAGTTTCCAAAAACCACATTTTATGCTTTAAATTGTAGCTCTTAAAGTTTATTATTCTTTGATGATCTGAGATCCTTACTTGGGTTTCAATTAATTGTTGAAGAGATCGCTGAAGGATGAGTCTAGACACAGTATACTAACTGTTTTTAAATACGTAATTCGACCGTAAGTGAATACAAATGCATGTCTTTATCATAACAAATTACTTGAACGAAACTGAGCAGGGGCGGTATGGTAAAGGTAAGGGTTGTTAAATGTTTGTACTTGTCTCTACAAATATCAGTTCCCGTATTCAGATATCTGATTATAGAAGGGGCAGTGAACTGTGTGTTTCACAATAAAATATATGTATAAGTTCGCTGTATTGTTAAATGTACAACAAAAGACATCTCAAGACAGCTAAAAGAAGAAAAAAATGGTACAAAAAATTGGCCGACACAAAAATCTGCCCTAGATTCAAGCCTACTCAAAGAATTAATAAAATTCAGGGAGTTTTATGTTCCTTTAGAATTATTAAAATATTTCACATTTCAGGAATTACACTCTTTATTTTGTCGCGTGCATTACTTATCGAAGTCACTCCTAATAAAGTAGCATCACACCAAAAGCGGAATTGCTACCAAACATAATATTAATTCACTAATATTTCTTTTCCTCTTTTATTATTATAAACACTATAATGAACTTTCACTATCAAATCGATGAGTTCCGTAACAAGTAAAACTTCTGCTTTCAATGGGCCATGAAAGTTTCTAGTAAATTTATTCCTAGAAAATTGCTTGCTAACTGCACTCGGCGCATTATAATTCAAAACGCTTAAGCTCTTATCATTTACAACAGAAAACCATTAGTTCTAGTTCGTTATTCAAATTCTTTTCACTCTGCATTGCATTATGACGGTCATGTAATACATATTAGTTTCTCTAGCATTAGACAGATGGGTGATTAATGATACACGAATAATTAAGGTTATAATATAATAATATTAAAGAGAGAAGAATAGGTTTTGACGGTTTCTTTAGCCCGTTGGGACACATACTTTCAGTTCCGATGTGTTGCGGGTTCAAATCTGTCTGAGACGGTTTATACATTTCTGTAAATATATTATGTTATCCCTACATTCGATCACTTCGCCCGAATACCATAACTCCGACTGGGAACGTACCATCGATTGTAACCGGTAAAAAATATTGCGCGTTTCGGTTTTAGCCTATGGATTTCTGCTGATGATGAATGCTGAAAGTAAGAACATAAGTTCACATCACTGATGTTCTGTGTCTAAAGTATCACTTACCAAGTAAGATATAGATCAGTCGAACCTCATGCTCGTCTGTCGATAGCTAACATAAAAAAAAACTTTTTTTTGTTAAGAATGAACAAGAGATACACAATCGAATTATATACATATTATGAAATGAGCTCAAAATGGGATTTTAATAAAAAAACTTGTTGCAGACCGCTCAGTTGGCTGTATTATGGATCCTGTTGGTGGCGATCGTGGCCGGCAACGCGACTGTTATCCTGGCCTTACTTCTCACCAAGTCCAGGAAAAGCCGGATGAATTTCTTCATCATGAACTTAGCTATAGCCGGTGAGTTCTGCTTTATATTTTATAAACATAGACTGAATACAAAATCAAATAAGACTTATTAAAGTACTAGCTGACCCGTGACCAATTCACTGGGCGAAATAGACCTCAGATAGGATTTTCTCCGACTTTCTTGAAACTAATCGTTATGATTTGGCCAATTATTTTAATATCATTATGAATTATAGCCACAAATTATTGTACATAAGTATAACATATATGTTATTCTTATGTACAATAACAATAATACTATACACTTATTTATTTTGAGTATAACAATAATGTAACTATCGCAAAGCTACAAATGATATACTTTATACATTTTTATCTTCGAGGTACTAATTAACTGTATAATAAGCCTTTTTCAATATGCTTTTTAACTATTCAAACCAAGAAACTCTCCATACTAAAAGAAAAAACTCGACCATTATTTTATGCATACATAGAAACATTATAAAATATGAAGCTTTTCATTTTTATATCATAAAATGAATTGGTATTGATCAAACGCCTTCGTGGCTCTTACACAACTTCTCAGTATTTGTTTAAAAAATATTTATCCCAGTCTTATAATCAGTCTAAAATCAACAGCTGCTACGAATCTATTTATATTTGTTTGAATATACGTATCTAAGATTGGAAACAAACGTTTCACTTTCAAGTGCTGAGTGCCAATGTGTGCCAATTAATGCATGCCATACGCTTTGATAATTCTTAGCATTCGCGGCAAAGGTTGCGTATCATCTGATGAATCATTCCAATGACATTGTTTTGCAATACTTGTCAACATTATGTACCGATCATTCCCGGTTCTTTTTCATAATAAATAATAGTACTGTTAACTAATATATCGAACTATTATCTATAGAAAACTTACCATTGTTTAAATAAAACAAAACAAATCGCTTAAAGCGCATCACCCTTTCTTTTTTATTTATGTCAATACGTATGTATGTAGTAATACTACTAATAAATTTGTTGTGTGTGTTATTTGATTTTAAATTTGTTGTGTTATATGCTTAATTGAACTCGAAATGTAGAACTGTTTGTATTGTAGTTATTTGTCCTCTTTTTATTTAAATTTTTTTTTAAATGATAATGATAATTATCGGAACATTTTCCAAACAGAAATTCAATAAGTATGTTGGATGATTTTCTTCTTTCCTCTTATATAATATGTTCATTTATATATATATATGTATATATATATGCCTATAAATGAACATATTATATATATATATTTAAATTTAGTAACTTTAAGCTGTTAAATTATGCTCTTAAATGTCCTTCTTACCCTCGTTTATTCTTAATTATTTTAGTGCGTTCGCTCTATCTACCTATTTTGTTTCAGATCTATGGGTGGGTTTGATTAGCGTCCTACCCGATTTGATACAGCGGGTCACAATATCGTGGTTCGCTGGTTCGATAGCGTGTAAATTAATGAAATATTTACAGGTGAGTAACTGCTACGATAAAATTACCTTATATTTTAGTTACAAGATATTCTAATGTTTGATTATGATGAAAGTACTTTGGAAATATTATAAAAAATGGAATTTACTTTCAAATGCTAGAAATATAATAACAATACTATGTAATAGTTATTTCATTTGGAGGTATTAATATTAACGATTTTTCTAGAAGGGCCTCTGATGTTTATATGCGTTATGTTTAAACGAAAATTTAGGAATTCTTGTAGTTAGTATTATATTTATAACAATGTGTAGTTTTGAGTATACACGTTCGCAAAAGTAGACTCGCCGCCGAACTTTATCCACCATTTAAACCACTTTAACAAACATTAATATGTAATATAATAATAGATTAAAAATTTACCAGAAATGAAGGGGGCGATATAAGCTATATATCTTCGAAGAGACTGAACTTTTTTTCAGGTAGCTTAGAAACAGGTTGATTTTAGTCTGGAACAACATCATAAATGTGTTTCTACAAAATCGGATATCGGGAAGATCTTCATGTAAATAACTTGATAGAAGCACAGCTCTCAGGCATTAGCCAAAATAAAACTTACCTATTAACCTGTTAGGGATGTAATTGTCAAGGTATTGTTTGTACAAACAAAAGAATTGAAACTTCAATTCAAGTCTGGTACTGTGCCAAGATATAAATTTAATCGCCATTATACCGTGCTGATATCTGCAACAGATTTATTTAATTCAATGTTATTTATTATTTCTGTTAGTAATTTCAATAATATTTTCGTTGTTCGTGTTTCTAACATTACTAAGTGCATTATATTGGCTGATTGCATTTTAATATGCTTTGGTTAACGTGAATATGAATGTGGACTCGAAAGAAATTCTATTTACTTTTACATAACTTTTTAACAGATGTTATTTTACGTAATGTGAACAAATTACGTAATTAATAAGAATAAAATAATGTATACTGGGTATTATCGTCTCTTGTATTAAATATGCTTATAATTACGCCGTAATAATTAGTAAGGCAGTAATCATTTTAGTCTGGTCGACTACAACAGACTTGGTATCTGGCTGGCGACAACGTTCTATATTTATTTTACTTTGATTTTATTGATAATTTTCTTCGCAATAGGCTTCAGTTGGTCATTCCAATCTTTGCAGAAAATTGTGTTGAAGAACACTCCCGATATAGTAAAAAAAAATGTTAATTTTTACCTATCTTTCAAGTATTACAGGTTCTAAGTCCGGATATAACCCAATACTCCTACCACCTGTTAAATAAAATATACATGTATACATTTATAAGCATGGATTTGAACCCGCGACACATCTGAGCATAAGATGGAACACCTACCGTGCCAAAGAGTCTGCTAATGTCATCCTCCTAAGAATCTGATACATTTCAGGGTGTAGTGACGTATTCATCAACTTATGTGTTGGTGGCGCTTAGCGTCGATCGATGCGATGCGATTACGCATCCGATGAACTTCACGGGAAGCTGTAAGTATAATTTTAACTTTATTATAATGCAAACTATAAATCAGTCATTGTGTAGAATTTTTAGTCATTGTACATCTTATTAATTTAGGTAAAGTATAAAATACACATTCATATTATGACATGAACCTTCAGGATTTTTAATAGAATGGGATTTATAGGGAATGGGATATATATATTATTCTTTTGTTAGGTTATCTTACTCATTTCGAGCTAGTTTTGTTTAAGGTAAAGGTAAGTAAGGTATAAATATGGTAAAACACAGGGTCATAAATATATGTATAAAACTTTAAATTAAAAACAGAAGATTTATTTAGACGAACGCGGTGTCAATCTTCAAATAGTCCAATTTTGAAGGTGTCCACTTCAGTTGATTTTTGCATGTAAGTTGAATCTTTAAAAATAATTCCATACAGTGTACTTACATATATGATTCCTTATTATTGAGTGTACGTCACGGATATAATTTTAAAGGACCTACAAGATCGTTCAATATAATACCTTCTATATTGTTCAACAGGGCGCCGTGCGAGAGCGTTAATATGCGGCGCCTGGCTCGTCAGTTTTTTATTCTGTATACCAATGCTTATATTGTTCGACGAAGCTGACATACAAGGTAAGGAAAAATCGTATAACACTTTGGGACATAAACGTTATTGTGGCTTTTATATCACTATTATCATTTGTTCATCCACCATGCATAGTAGTCTATTTACTACTACAGGCTCAGACAATTTCGAAGTTGACAGTAAGACAAAAATAATGAGACTAATCCGCCTGATAAACTAACTCATAGAAATTCGAAATGTGCATGTTTGTAGCCTTTCTAGCAGTACTTGTATAAATTATAGAAATATTTTATTCAATAAGTCACCAAAATACAATATAATTATAACATTTTCAAAAATACAACAAAACATTTTTTCTCTAATAATTATTAGATTATAATTGGTGACCTCCGAAATGGAAGACCACTCAGCATAGATTGGGGCCGAATGCGACCCCAACACTGATTTTCAGCAGCTCCCAATACCTACCCGACACCCGAACGGAATCTTAATTATACAAACTATCCGGCTAGTGTCCGAAGTTATTAGACGTAGTAAATTGAGTTAGACTTTAAAGGCCGGTAACGCACCTGCAAGTCGTCTGTTGCGGATGTCTAAGGGCGCTGATAATGACTTACCATCACGTGAGCTGAAAGCTGGTTAGCTTCTATTCAATAAAAAAGATTTCAAACACAACATTTAATTATTTTTATATATAAACGGCCTAAGGTTTTTGGTAAACTTAATGCGGGCGATGGTCCGAGTCCATTAATGAATAAATAATATCCACCCAAGTGATATTTATTCCGCAATTTACCTTTATACGGTTTTGCAAGACTATTACGCTAATAAAGTCATCAAAATACCCGTATTTAGCATAATATTATTGGTCTCAATCAGTCATCTGCCATATTTATACAGTAATATCTAATAATAATAGATAATGAAGTAACAATATGTAACATACCATGAATATTTTTTTATAAAACATAAAAGTGATCAAACTTCATATCACATTGAGTAAACTGCGAATAAATAAATTTTGAAATAATTTATTCAGAGAATAATTAACAAAGAATATTTTATTACAACCTTAATATAAGAAAGCAAATAATAACAAAATGATACTCAAAATGATACCAAAACAGAAAAGATCTTTAGTGGAAATTTATAAAATGGAAACTAATTGCTCAGCATACAGTAAGGGAATATTTTCAATAAATGAAATTTTAAATTTTAAAAGCTTAGGGACAAATATACCTTATATATATCATATCACAAATATTATGTAATAACGGCAATTTTCTTTGTATATCTAAGGTAATATGTCTCTGAACTTTTAAAATTGAATTTAACTTAAAATTTCATTTTTATTGGATTTTAGCATTGTACCCTCGAATTATTCACATACATACACATTTTACATTCACTTAAATAATCATAATACATTTAAAACTATAATATGTTCATTGCTGTTTACTCTAACATAGCTATTTTCCCAGTCTAGCTACAATAGTTTATCAAGTGACAAAAATTCTTTTGAGATATAACCGTTGACACCTAACGATAAAATTGAGATTACTTTCAAATAAAAGAAGGTATTCATATGAATGAGTATCTAAATATCCGTGGGCCAAATCCTCATTCACGGTTGATTGAATAACAGATATTATTACCTAGTGAATATTTTTTTCTCATAATATATCCTTAAAGGATTCTTTCGTCTTCATTCATGCTGAAACTCAAAGCCATCTGTAATCGCTATTAAGCACCTCTCTCAGATATATTGGAGAAATATATTCGAATTCAGTGATAGAAAAACTTCAAGTGTATATACTAAGAAAATCCTTATCCTTTGGATGTCAAAGAGTTGAAAATTAATACTTAATAAAAATTATATATTCATAGGCCAATCTATATAGGCTATTCATAGATATTCTAAATTGATTGGCCTATTCATAGATGGAAAATTTGTGAAGTACAGTTTATTAAAATAAATGTTTCTTCTTTGATCTATGGATATCCGAACTCTAAACGAAATACTAAAAATAAGTCGTGAAAATCAGCGTTGTGCAACCCTGGTCTTTTTGATTAAGACGAGAAAAAACGAATATAAATTCAACTCATTAAGGTAAACTGAATTTGTGAGAATCAGCAAACGCCATTAAAGTATCACCCAATAAAGGTACCAAGCAAGGTATTCTAATGCTCTAATACACGCCTCCGTAATAGGAATTTATCGCCAAAACCAACACCAAATGGGACTCTCGTATTTCTCAGTTAAGCCACGTATAGGCTAATAATTTTCACATGTAACATTGATAACTAAACGTTATATTGTTGTAATTAATGAATCTACATCGCATCGTGACTTGTAACTTACTCATTCGTGTTATTGTTGTAATTATTAAGGTCACAGTGTTTTGTAAATCACTCATTCTGACGTTAAATATAACTATTATATACTTTGATCAACAATACACACGTCAATGATTATATTACTCTGGCTACATATTACATTATAATAAATTTAACAAATAAGCATAATTTCGTCTTGGAAATATCAGCTCGAAGTAAAGATGTAGAACGACAACGCATCACGGATTGATTTTTTGATGTAAGATATCGACAGACGAGCATGAGGTACACTATTGATGTTTACTTCAAGCATTCAAAAATCCATAGACTGAGATCGAAACGCGGAATATACACTTCACCATTGTTCCAAATTTTTAAACAGTGGTTCGTTAACCGGTTGGAATTTCGATATTCCTCCCCCACGTTTAGAGCCCGATGTGACCAGACGTGGGGCAGACATGCTTATAGAAAATTATAAACATGTCGTCCTGGCGGGATTTGAATCCGCGACCCATTGGAGCGCAAGGTAGGTGTTCTACCAACGAGCCCGCCAAAATCTGATCTTATTGACTGTGTATGAGGTATCGTCTACAGTCAAGTGAGCCTCAATAGTAGTAGCGAAAAATTATATTAATTTCTTTAAAGTTTCATCCTCTCTGCATCAAGTATTTTAAGTTACGACCTAGTCCAACGACAAATAAGAAAATAATGATTCAAATTCAAAATCATTTATTCATTTAGGTAACATAATGTACACTTATGAACGTCAGTAAAAAAATACATAATGCTTCTAATTTTACATTTACTGCCAGTTCTCAAATCAAGGGCGTAGAACGGACGAGAAGAACTGGCAATAAACTCGCCGCCACTCTTTTTAATCGCCAAGTTTTTTGTTTTCCAAAATTTTTGTAAGGAGCTGCAACCATTACACCATGTTCCACATGACATCTTTAAGTAATTAACTATAATAATTAAAAATAATATAAACGAAAAAATAAAATGAAATGAAACAACTCCTCCTAAGGAACACAGAGGCCTTTTAATTATTAATTAAGGACTTTTGTTTTGTCTTGTCTTGATTGTAGCAATTGAATCCAAGGAGGAAAGCTAATTTTATGTATACCAACGACATATTGCAATTTTCTCGGCAATTTTCGGTCGTGTAACCACACTGATATCGAACTTTGAATCTGTTAAACTGTACTTAGGCACAACACTGCGGGCAGCAGCTTGGAGGCATATCTGACGTTGCGGTATCTCTCTCGCTGTCACAAGAGTCCTTAATTAATAATTAAAGGACTATGTTACTTAGGAGGAGTTGTTTCATGAAAACTAATAATTGACGGAAACCGGCGACCGAATTTTCTGTGTTCGCAGACGGAAACATACAAGACATACATTTATGTTTTTGACGATTAATATTGCGATAGGTTATGGTGTCAAATTTTTCATCTTCCACTTCCATTTTCATACTTAGATAGATAAATTATTTACTGTACATAACAAAGAATATAAACAAAGCGCTTATAACTAGGTTACATAAATAAAAATTCAATCCTTGCACAACATACGGTCGGTTATCGCATAATGCATACTTTACCAGGCAAACCTCTGGGTAGGAATTTAACTAAAAACAATTTTAATAGTATGTCATAACAATTACACGAACACTAAAAGTGTATAAGAAAATACAAACATACATATATATCAGGCCTCTTTGCCATTGGGGTTGACAGAGATCACGGAATTCTATATGCTCCGATAAAAATAAACAAAATAAGAACCAGTTTAATACATCCATGCTCATTACTCATCGACTGACACCTTTTTTTCTATTGTCTACATGTTTTTTTTTGTATATAATTTGTAATTAAATCTGTCCAGGGACACTTCAATGTTGGTCAGGTATCAACGTAACACAATGGCGAATATGGATGACAAGTGTATTCTTATCACTGTTCGTTGCGCCCGCGCTCATCATCTCTGCCTGTTACGGCGTTATCGTGGTCACCATACGGCAGAAAAGTCGCCGTGTTTTGGGCAAGAGGGCCAATGCTACGAGACAATGTAAGTATAATAACTTTTTTCCACCGTTTATATATATGAGCAGGTTTTAAATTTTCACTTTAATGGTATTAAAAATGAACTTATTCAATAAGTAGCATATATTTACAGATGACACCTTATAAATTCGTATGCGATGCAATAAAGTGTTAAATTGTATCAACAGTTTAGTTAGCACAAGCCGATAAACCTGACATAAGATTTTATTTACTTCATATTTAAATTTCAAAATTTCAAAATGTTAACCAAATATCGAAATATAATTTAACTTATTCTAATCTAGGATGATGTGGCATTATATTAATGAACTAAATCAAGTGTTTTATATAAAAAATAAATAAATAAACTTTACCTTCTTATACTAGTAGAAACACTGCCCGACTTCGCACGGATGGAATATAGATGTACTGTTCATGCCTATGTTACTCACTGATCATGTAGCTTCCTACTGGTGAAAGAATTTTTAAAATCGGTTCAGTAGATTCAGAGATTACCCCGTACAACCTCACAAACTTTACCTTTTTATAATATTAGTATTTTTAAATAAAATACTGTATACCGGATTAAAACGCGATTTATTATTTATATTGTTTAAATTATTTATCCCGACGTTTCGGATGCTTTACAGCAACCGTGGTCGCGGGAAGACAGAAAGATGACAGTTCACAACTGTCATCTTTCTGTCTTCTCGCGACACTTTCGGAAGACAGAAAGATGACAGTTCACAACTGTCAACTTTCTGTCTTCCCGCGACCACGGTTGCTGTAAAGCATCCGAAACGTCGGGATAAATAATTTAAACAATATAAATAATAAATCGCGTTTTAATCCGGTATACAGTATTTTATTATATGTGTGATACTCGCGTTAATAAAATACAATATCATTAGTATTTTTATACAATTAATTATATCCTATTTTATTACATCACTCTTACTCTAAAACTCGAACAGTAAGAGTCCTATCGTATCTAGTTTATCCAGAATTAAGTAATATAAGGACAGTAAGAGTCGCTTACATCATACTAATGGGTCGTAAGAAAAACTTCGACACACGATCTTTTGTCGGTAAATTAGGGGAAAACGATCGGTAAATTAATGGTAAAATGTTAGCAACGGTTCTATTGAGGACATATGTAGTTGCTACATAACATTGATTGCTGTTTTTTCTAGACTAGAAGTTTTGTGCTGAATTTACGGTATAGTTGTAATTCTTAGGGATTCAGGATAATAGCCATTATGTCTGTTTTTCGTAAAGACAGGAAAAATTAGATCAGTATAAACTTTAAACGTAAAACGTTTTATTTAAAACTTAAATCTTGCTTGTTAATATCAAACACTTTTCTCATGTATAAGCCGGAGAGGCGACAGTAAATTAATGAATTTTCATTGTTGAAAATTATTATTATTTTTATATTAAACACCAGCAACACGCCACTGCTTCACACAGGTACAATGTAGATGTACTCTACACAAAAAAATAGCCTATGTCGCTGATAAAGTAACTTTCTATTGGTGAAAGATTTTTTAAAGTAATTTTTGAGTTTATTCGTTGCAAACATTCAAAAATTCAAATCTTTCGTCTTATAATATTAGTGTAGATACAATTAAATTCTCATCTTATGACCTACTCTTCAAGTAAACACAATGTCTGGAACAAATGCCTAAGTCTCAAAAATACACCACGCGGAATTCGCACCGCAATTATCGCATTTGAGTGGCAAATTCTAACATAACCACTACGCCATCGTACAGTTCTATAACTCACCCACGACAATATGAACAGCGAAAGCAAACATTTATAATTAAAATTTATACAAAAACATCAAAGCCTAGTAATTGAGTCGTGATTGTTTTACATGTATGTTTAGTAATTATTATACGGATTCATTGTTATTTATTTAAGAGAAGGTATCGTGTTTCATAATTTGAAATACTGCTTGAAATATTAAAATAATTATATTCTACCTAATTTACTTAATCATGAAAAAAAGGTTAAAAGAGTGAAATATAATTTTATTAAACTGTTCACTTTTGTTATCTACATTCAAATTCGAATTAGCGTCAACTATTTCTTTACAATCACTTGTCAAGAAGTGTTGAATCAAAGGGTTTTACAATCAACATGAAATACCTAAGAAAAAAGGAATGACTTGAATTAAAGTTTGCTTTTGAACAAGTATTTTCGTATTATTTTATGACAGTGACGTACTATGTGATAACTGGAGTGAGAAACTCAAAACTAAAGTAGTTATATATTACATATACCTAACTTAGTCAAGTTACAGTCTTTAAGGCTAGGGTGAATATGTTTCTTCCAGACAGACGTGACCCTTCTTAGATCGCAACATCACTTCCCATCAGGTGGGATCGCGGTCAAACGTCTGCCTATGTATACCTCTATACTAATACTAATATATGTTACTTATATTATATAGGGGTAATGTTTGTGAGTTTGTAGGGGGTAATCTCTGGATCTACGGTACCGATTTTAAAAATATTACACCCAGTAGAAAGCTACGTTATCAGCGAGTAACATAAGCTTAGAGTAGATATTTTTTTTTTTGTTAGTATTGCATAAAAAAATCCATTTCTATCCTTTGTCAAAATGTTAATCTTCTTATTGAGATGAAAATATATTTACTTTCAAAGGATTTATTATTATCAATATCTGTCGTATGAAGATTGAATACACATCTTATGAAAAGGTATCGAACTCTTCAGAAGGCAAAATGTAATAATAATAATAATAATAATAATATTTATTTATTCAGGTATAAACCCATAGTCATACAATATTTAAAAGTGACAAAATGATAAAAATATGACAGAGACCTTATAATAAATCTAGGTTAATTTATTTTACATTCCGAGACCGATGCACCCCCATCCAGTGCTTAAAGAACACGTTGTCGGGACATATCTGAGCGACGACTCGGACCAATTCGTTCTCTGAGCTCCGTACAGTTTCCCAAAAACTGGCGATTCTACAGCGAAGCGCCGCGTAAAAGTCTGGAACAGCGACCTCCGCAAACATCGCTGATGCGCTGCAGTATCGTGGTCTTCTTAGGATAATACGTAACGCATCGTTATATTGTACTCTGAGAATGTTATAGGACCGTTTGGTGTAATTAATCCACAGCTGCCCTGTGTAAAAGTTGATGCAATAAGCTGTAAAGAGTGTCCTCTTAACATCCTCAGAGCATCTACCGAAGCGACGTGCAAGCATGTTGCAACGTATAGCCAAGGCTCTACGCTCGCGTTCTATATCCAAGTCGTCTCTCAGATCCTCCGACAAAATGTGTCCCAAATATTTGAAAGACTTGACAGCCCGAACCCGCTTTCCATTCAGATACACTGGCGGAACTCTCTCCGGACCTTTACCTGCACGGAAGATCAATAGCTCTGTTTTGGCTTCATTATATTTTAATCCATGTTGACGAGCATAATTTTCGCAAATGGATATAAGCTTTCGAAGTCCATTGATTGAGGGGCTAAGAAGCACCATGTCATCTGCATAATTAAGATTATTGAACGCTATTCCATTGATATAGCAGCCGATTTTGGCGCTTCTCAGCTCCTCAATCAAACCATTAACATACAAGTTAAAAAGGTCCGGAGAGGTTAGCCCTCCCTGACGTACTCCACATTCTAGTTTGTAACTACTAGAAGTTGTGTCGCCCCATCTTACGGTATTCGTCTGGTTCTCGTACCAGTATCTCATCAACTCCACAACACTATCGGGGACCTTACAGTCGAGCATTTTTCTCCATAATATGTCATAATTAACGAGATCAAATGCACGACTAAGGTCCAGAAAACAGGCGTAGACAGATGTGCCCCTACTTTTATAATACTTTACAGCATGTTTGATTGTCAGTATTGCAGAATCGGTGGAGACACCGGAACGGAAACCAAATTGAGCATCACTATAGCTTATTCATTATTTAATCTAAGTGATATGATATTAGTTATTCAAAATAATATTTTAAGTTCAATACGTAGTCATTTTTATATAGGTACCTACTATCAATAGTTGAACTGGATTTATTATAAAAAGTTCGTTGTACTTAAGTATGGTATTAAATAGACTCGGTTAGGACAAACTAGAAAATGAGAGGGAGGAAATGGAAGAGAGTATGTATTATGGTTTCTGTGATGTTTCTACCAATACAGTATTAAGATTTTTTGGTAATCTTTATAGAATTTAAACTATTAATATATTAATTTCATTAAAATTTTAATATAACATTATATTTAAATAAAATACTGTATACCGGATTAAAACGCGATTTATTATTTATATTGTTTAAATTATTTATCCCGACGTGTGTGATACTCGCGTTAATAAAAGACAATATTATGTGCACCAGTACGGACTGGAAAATGCTAATAACATTATATTATTGAGCATTTTTATCTATTTATTGCAGTGATATCAAATTTTTTGAAGCAGTATTTATTGGTTGATATATTTAATAATATATAGGTTGTAATATTTTTATACCTCATTGTATATAAATACATATAATAACAAATGGACTGGTAATAATAAAATGCTAATTTCAGATAGTGATGACTTGGACACCAGAAGAGCGAGTAGCCGCGGGATCATACCTAAAGCTAAAATCAAAACAGTCAAGATGACATTCGTTATCGTCTTTGGTAAGTTTGATTTGATGTTGGTCAGTATGATAATTACTTTGGTAAGTTTGATTATTACTTAGAGACAAATCTAAATAGGGATATTATATATTATTGTTTTAAACATGCGTTATTTCGAATGTCCTAAGTGGCAATAGGGTTCACAATTTTCTTAATTCTAAAATAATACTGCAGTGATATGCTTCACACGTATAATCCAAAAATGTAAATATTTGAAAAGGGAATAGAAGTCACATGATGCGACTAATAAAATTTTTCATATCATCATCGAACAGCGCTCTCATTGGTCGAAGATATGTCGCGCAAGATGACAATTGTATACAATAATATATATAAATAAGTTAATTAGCAACAATAATATTCATACAAAACCTTCTATAAATCTTGCATTTGTATTGTTTGTATACGATGCTTATCTAAAGATATTCTCAGTCTTTGATTACAACAATACTAAACAACACCCATAGTTGGAAGTAGGGCAGGTTTTCCTACAACAACTTGTTAAAAATAGCGTGTTCTACTCCTTACGTGTGGGTCGCATAATATTCATAATTAAGATAACATATATTTTAACATCACAATGTTTAAAATAATGAAGTCATTAATTATTTAAACATTGTGATTTTAAAATACACGATTTTAAAAACACGTCACTTTAAGTTATTTAAGTTTCAAATCTCGTTAACATCGTTCGTTTTAAAATATATTTTCATTTTGCAACGACTATTATAACGTATTTACAGCACAATTCCTAATTTATTATTATATTATATTCATGTCATTAGTAAATTCCCGAGTCCCCTAGACTCATTTCTGTATATTTTTCACTTTTTTTTATTTATAGACAAGTAGGTAATCATCCTTCTGTGCCCTTCCCGACCGAAACGATTTTTTTTTCCTTTTTTTCCCAGATAAATATATACATAAATATTACGAATCTTTACGTTAAAAAAAATCCAAATTTGAAGATGAGTGGAATATTTTTGCAGACAATTTAAAGTGATACGTTGCACTATTCGCGATCTCTTGATCTAAATTGTATATGTAGTTGTCGATAGGTAAAACGTAAAAATATCAGCAATAATCCTGTGATATTTAAAAATATTCATCAACATCTGCTGCTAAATGTGACAATTTCATCACACCCAGACACATTCATCAATGTTAAAGAAATTCTAACCAATATTGCTCCTGGAAAATTAATAAAATGTCTGTGTCAGTCTGGAAACTTGGTTGACAAGAAAAACAAAATTATGAAAACGGCCACGTCAAATAACTTATCCAGAGAATTTGTATTGACTTCATTTTCCCGAAGGATGCTTTGTGCGGATTTATTGATAGCCAACTCATATAACATGACCCCTTGTAGTTTGGAATTTGCTGACATCAATTATTATTCCTTATGACATTTCTCATTGATGTAATATTTTCACTTCGAAACAATAAGTAAAATGGATAGCATTTATTCACAAATCACAACAATATTCCAATAGAGTAGAAACTAATCTATTAACTAAACTAAAATTGGCTATGAAATAGATATCTATAATACCAAAATTAGTTTATATCAATCCTCAGGAGTGAATAATAATTGCATCTAGAGGCCAGTAGAACAATAGAATAATATTAAGCTTTGTCGGCTATAGCCGTATGGAGTTTACCTCATGCTAATATAACGATTTTGACCGCATTATATAATATCACACATATAGGTATATAGCAGCTGGCTTATGGCCTAATTCTCGAACGCTAATCAACATTGAGGTGTACTTAAAAGTATATCTAACCCTTTCGTTACGAAGGTAAAATTAAAGACAGAAAGAAACATTTTAAGAAGCCCTTATCAGTATTCAGCGCTTAGCAATATATTATTTCTGGTAAAATGTATGGAACATAGCTGCTAAAAGTTTACTTAGTATTATTGAAGTTTTCTCATGTAGCAACATCTATATGCATACAATAAGTACGAAGACATCTATAATCCTAAATCGCGCTATTTAAGTTTCTCCGAGCGCTCAGTGTATATAGTACAACACTTCGACATCAAACATAGCGACCAGTCAGTGGTTCGACATGTCGGGAATTCTCACTTTAGGTTGGAGAAAGAGCACACTTTCCTTGCTCCACATCTGCTATACGTTTTGATGTGGTTTAATTAGCAGGCAGACATGTGACTTAACCTCTAATATTATCTACAATATTATAAAGATATATTGATAATAAATGATATATTTAGATAAATCAAAAACTACTCAACCGATTTTAAAAATTATTTCACCAATAATAAAATATAAACCTACATTATCAGCGAGGAATACAGACTATTTTATTTAGTACATCTACATTGCATCCGTGCGAAGCTGGGGCAAATCGCTAGTGGAACATAAAGCACCGTCAACATATGCAAAATTAGGTGTGGTTTATGGCTTCAGTAACTGACTGATGAATTCAATTGAATTCTGAAGAATGGTAACGATATATTCTAAAAAAATACATTTCTTAATACGAAATATTCATAATAATAGATAAGATAAAAGCTTTTGTAATATTTTGTCCATAAACGATATCTAAATCGTTTTAACCCGAGCAGTTGAAAGGCTATTAACAAAATAATATTATCGCTATTTTCAAAAGTTATAGAAACCTCTATGAAAATAATAAACATGAAAGCAAAAGCTCTTCAGCGATAAAGCCTTTTACGATCGCTTCCATTATGTCTAAGTGGACAAAATTGTTATTCTTACAGTTTTACTATGGAACACGTCAAAATTAATTGGCACATAAAATTTATTAATACTTTATACATTTTTACCAATAGTTTATTGTATTATGGGTTGATGTATCATCCGCCTTATATATTATAACCTAGGTACAGATATTATGTTTCATAAAGACTGAAAAAGAGCGACTAATAAATTGGGCTTCAATTTCAACATATAATGATGTTGTATATTATGCTTTTTTTATGTCAGATTTCGACAAATGAGCATGAGGTTCATTTGATGGGAGGTGAAAACTCAGCCACAGAACGTCAGTCAATGATGCGCTGTCGACCTAATTTTTATTTCGAGCATTCGGATATCCATAGACTGAAACCGAAACGGTTTTTCCATCTATGAGCGGTGGTTCGTTACCCGGTCGGAATTTAGATATTCCTCCCACCCGATCAATGCCCAAAGTTACGTACGTTACACACGTGGGGAAAACATGCTTACAGAAAATTATAAACATGTGGTCCCGGTGGAATTCGAACCCACGACCCATCGATGCGCATGGCAGGTCTTCTACCGAACGCGCCAACGAGGCCGTCAAAATGCTGGACTATCATTTATGGTGCAATGTTTTCTACGACTATTTATCAATTATTATCAGCTTACTATTTATTTAAATAAAATACTGTGTACCGGATTAAAACGCGATTTATTATTTATATTGTTTAAATTACTTACGGTTGCTGAAAAGCATCCGAAACGTCGGAATAAATAATTTAAACAATATAAATAATAAATCGCGTTTTAATCCGGTACACAGTATTTATTTAAATGTGTGATACTCGCGTTAATAAAAGACAATATTATAGCTTACTATTTAGTTACATATTATACCAAAGATACCGAAAAACGCAATCAACGCATGAATTTTCCATCTATCGAAGGTGGTTCGTGACCTGGCTGTTACACGGTCGGACATAGGGTACCTAACTATATTAACCTACAGTATTTTATAAATTGTACACCTGTGATTGGATAATTTTTGAAACATATTACCCGGTGGGATTTGATCTTGCGACCTAACTTCACGTAAGCAGTGATATTAGTTATTTCGACTTTGTGTTTGCATGTTGTTACCACGATAATTTAAGTGCGTGCTCCTATTTTGCCATGCCTACTACTGATATAGGACACATCTTTGCTTTTTTTTCGATTAGCTCCTTACAAACATTTTGTAAAACAAAAAAACTTGGCGATTAAAAAGAGTGGCGGATAGTTTATTGCCAGTTCTTCTCGTCCGCTCTATGCCCTTGATTTGAGAACTGGCAGTAAATGTAAAATTAAATGCATCTAATAAATATTTTTTATTGACGTTCATAAGTCTATATTGTGTTACTTATAAATAAATGATAATTTAATTTAATTTGCCTCATTGAATTGCGAGGTGTAACAAATGCGGTAACGAGCCTGTCAAAATACGTCTCATGAAACTTAGGTACATTTTCTTTCGGTAATCGTATAAATAGTACGGCGTTACAGCCAACAATGAGTACAGCATTCGACACTCGTCACGTACCCATATAACCCTGCGGTGTACCGTGAAAGAATCTTATAAATTCACAATTCCAATCGTGACTCGACTTTTCATTTAACCCCAAATGCTTTCATACTTTATTTCTTTCAAATGTACTGTGTTATTCTGAAAATACGAAGACGAAAGTACGTGAAAGAAAAGGTAACTGATAAGAATGTTCACTTTAGTGATAAACTAGATCATAAACATTTGGTGATGTGTTTACAAAGTCTAGTAGGTCTTACAAAGAGACTTTTCGCAAAGTTCTTTTTTTAATATAGATATTGACAGACTAGCAGGCCCATTTCGCTGCTTGAATACAAAACTGCCACAAGTCAAACTCCAGTTTTTTACAAAACGTTTTTTGTTCTTTCATAAGCTCTTCTGTAAAAAAGTGTAGTTTGACTTGTGGCAGTTTTGTATTCAAGCAGCGATTTGATATCTACACCCATTGACATAGTATTGTTGATCGAAGCCAAATCGAAGCCTACACCACATAACATCTGTCAATAAGGTGATGTTAATCATATTTTATTTAAAATATGTATACAATGTTGTAGTGTCAATTATGGTGAACATAAAAGTTGCAAGTAATAATTACATAATATAATAATAATAAAGGGTCAAGGGTCAGATGCAGAAGGCAGTACTACTGGACACGGCTCGTATTGTGAGAAGGTTCCTCTCTCTGCCTCCCCACCACCGGTAGCCTGGGCTGATTAAGGCCTTGTTGCCGGTGGTGATCCCCATTTTTATACTTTTTTTTAAATATTATTATTTTATATAAAAAAAGTGTATTTATGAGTTTTTTTTATGAATATAGAGTATAATAATAATAAAAATTGCTTTTAAAAGAAACACAAATAAAAATATTACTAATAGATACTAGAACGACGGAATCGGAATTCCATAGACTGAGACCGAAACGCGTAATCTGTACTTCAAGGTTTTTCCCAACTTTACGAAAATTATAAACATGTCGATGGCGGGATTCGAACTCGCGCCCCATCGGTGCACAATGTTGCTGTTCTACCAAACGCTCAAAATTAATGAAGCCTATTAGTATGCAAATTTTACTGCTTGCTGATGGTAAGTGACAACACAGTAAAGGATGGAGCATGATCGTTTTTTAACATGTGCCTATTGACTTCACCTTGAAAACATCCAGATTGTAGGTATGTTGGGAATACGAACTCCGGCAGACTGCTGCAGTGGCAGCGTAAGGCGTGGGCGACGTGGGTCAACGCCTACGGCCTCGCGACCCGTGGGGCCTCGCACCTCGAAAATTTATGAATTTTTCCAAAAAAAAACATCTTTTGCGCTGGCTGAAAGCCCAGCAAAATGAATCTTGCCCATATCAATTGTAGGTCTTACGCCGCCACTGCCGGCAGAGAATTCCAGTCCTTACAAGTTTATTTGTTCCAGTATTCGTCTTATGCTGGTCTCCATACATGATCTTCGACCTGCTGCAAGTGTATGGCTACGTGCCGGACACGCAGGCCAACATTGCCATCGCCTCGCTGATACAAAGCCTGGCGCCGCTCAACTCAGCCGCTAACCCGGTCATTTACTTCATATTCTCTAACAGAATATTTCTGAGTCTAAGGTAAGGAATCTTAATTATTAAAAGTGACAATTCTCGACGCATATTCAAGCATTTATGAATATTAAAGATGACTTTAAAATCACTTTCATTAACATAAAATCATTAACACCATAAGAATTTAAAAAAGTCTTCTAGAAAGGCCTTAAGACATTTACTAACAATTGAAACAATATCTACCTAAAATTGTGATATTAGTTTAAAATACTAAATACTAAGAATTGTCAAAATCCTTATATTTTAAGCGTTAAACGCTATGTAGAAAGAATTTCAGAGCCTCTCTTGTAAAGATGTGATTTTGCATTTTGGCCCTTATTCATAGAACCCATCGATGTCTTAGGCTTCACTTAATTACAATACTTCCCAGTATAAAGTTTCCCCGCAGTTGTTATAAATGATTTATAGCTAATTGCTGACTTGTGAAGGGTTTTATGGTTTCATAAATTTCGGATTAAATTCTAAGTCGATTAATACTTTTCGTGATAAGAAAAGTTTAATTTTCACAGATAATTGAAATTTGGAACGAATTAATTCGATAAGTATTTCCTACAGGATTTTATTTATTGCGAAAGTTTGTGTTTTGGATTTTTAAAATTATATACAATAACAAAGTATAAAAAGTATAAAAAATAACTTAGCCTATAATTAAATAATAGAGTTTGACGATTAAGTTTGGATTATATTTTAAAATTATTTCGTAATATTATCATAGTACGAATGTCATGTAGACTAATAAATTAAAACTAAATAAATAATAATCTTGTTTATTTATCTCATACAAAACACACCATACCTAAGAAAGAAATAAAGTAAGAAGTAATGTATTATATTATATGAAGAGTATGCCTTAATGAAGAAAATGGAAGTCAAAGGAGGGAAAGCCCACTTCCTGCATTGCACAACCACTCTGTGGAACCTTCAAAAGGCGAGCCTACATCTTCCTTAAAGTTCAGCAACGCACCTACAAGCCTCCTGGTGTTGCGGATATCTATGGGCGGCGGTGATCACTTACCATCACGTGAACCACCTTACCCATGTGCCCCCTGTACTATAAAAAATATGTATATTAGATTTCGTACTTACATTTGTAGAAATATCCCGCCATACAAATGGTTGTGGTGTTGGATGCGGCGCGGTGACAGCCCGGCGGGAAACGAGTCGCGTGCGCACACAGAGCTCCTCACGTCCTCGCACCGCCGCACGAGACATGACCTCACTATACGGGTGAGAACTATACAATAAAACTTTTGACGGGCTCGTTAGGTAGAACACATGCCGGGCGCATCGATGGATCGTGGGTTCGAATCCCACCGGGACGACATGATAATATTTTTCTGTAAGCATGTCTTCCCCACGTCTGATAACTTCAGGCATTGAACTGGTGGGAGGAATATCGAAATTCCGACCGGGTAACGGCCCACCGTTTATAGATGAAAAAACCGTGAAGTGCATATTGCGCATTTCGTCTTCAGTCTATGGATTTCCGAATGCTCGAATTAAAAAAGTAGGCCGACAACGCATTATTGACTGATGTTCTGTGGCTGAGGTATCACTTACCATCCAGTGCTCAAAGAACACGTTTTCAGAAAAGATCTGAGCGACCACTCGGGTCAATAATATTGGGTTTATAACTTTACAATGATAGTGGATTTCCTAATAATTTACTACATTTTAAAATCTACTTCTAACATCCTAATCGATCGACCTTATCCTAAGGGGAATGTTTACAGATGTTATCCCGTGTAATAAGCTTGTTTCTAAGGATTATCCCGACGTCAACCGTAATCTGAATATTTGTTGAAGCGAACTCATTACATATTTATGAAGTCGTTATTTTTACTGCCTATTATCTTATTTACGGTTTAAGATGCGGTAACTTGTTAAATATTTAGATTCGCTTGTTAAGTATTATTATGCTTAGGTGGCTTAGTTTTTAAAGTAGTTAAGGACAGACGATATTTAGGATGTGTACAGAGGACTTTGTGTTTTTCCTAAAACTGAAAGGGAGCGCCAAATATGCTGGAGGAATTATTTTATTAACGAAGCACTTACCTATCTTCTTCTTCTTACCCTGTTCCCTTTTTTTATTTGGGGTCGGCGTAGTATGTGTTTTTTTTCCATTCTCTCCTTTCACTCGCCATATCATTCTTCACACAGTCAATACATATTTTTTTTTGGCCTTCCTCTTCCCCTATACTCACCCACTTTCATATTCAAAACTGTTTTAGACACAACTTAAGTATAATAATAATTTGACCTCAGTTTTGCGGTCAAGATTGTCTTGCTTTCCAGCAAAGGCCTCCCCTGTGGCTTTCCATCTTTGACTTAACTATAAGAACTAACAAAAAAATCACTCTGCATAATTTGAAGCCCACATTATTTTACAAACCTTAATAATAAATGGTGTGTCTTCTGCAGTGACAGGCGTTATTTATAAATAATTCTATGCCGCTGACAAAAAATACTTTACGTAAACATTCATGTGTTCTTACCATACAATCTCTAGAGAGGAAAATTTACTCTCAGCATAGAAAGGGTGACAACAAAGAATTCAGTGGATGGATTGTACTCGTACAATTCAGTTTTGCATTAGTGTAATAGTATAATAGTATTACATATATCATACACTTACAGTTAAGGTTTCTGCAATGAGTTTTTTTGGTTAGATAACAAAGAAAAATTTAAAGCATTGATAACTCTATATTAATATTTACACTCGAAGACCACGATAAACAACTAATTCTATTACTAGAAAGTTAAAACTATAGTAGTTTGTGGCAATAATTATTAGTACTTTATTTACTTAGATATAGATTTAAGCAAATACTCATCTATTACAATAATATTAATACATAAAATATAGTTTCAATCTTTATATTTATTCTTTAGTTCTCTTCTAGTTTATATTTATTTGACCACCACCCCCACCTCTATATTTTCTCCCAAATATATATGAACTATTTACTATCAGCTATCTACTTACGAAAGGTAAAAATTAGTGGGATACATATGTATATCGCAGGTCTTCAGAAGAACAAGGGCATAACTGTACTTTTTTATTTTATTTTACAAAATAGCTATTTTATATTATATGTCGTATTATTCCGTTATACACCTGAAGTTATTGTTCTTTGCTTGAAATAAGCCCTATACTATACAGATTTTTTTTTAATATTTTATATTAATTTTTTAAATAAAGGGTTGACTTGTTTTTTTATGTTAGATATCGACAGACGAGCATGAAGTTCACTTGATGGTAGGTGATAACTCAGCCTCACAACATTAGTCAATGATGCGCTATCAACCTACTTTTTACTTCGAGCATTCGGAAATCAATAGACTGTAACCGGTCGGATTCTAGATAGTGGGATAGTGGGAGGACACCCAATTAATGCCTGAAGTTACCAGACACGGAGAAAACATGATATAAACATGTAGTCCCGGTGGGATTTGAACCTACGACCCATCGATGCGCATGGCAGGTGTTCTACCGAACGCGCCAATGAGACCATCAAAAGTTGTTCCACCGAAGGTGCGATATATATTAAGTAGGATATATAAATAATTGATCACGTGATGATATTATACATTTACTACTATCACTAATCACGATTTGCTAAATCAGTCTCCACCTTTTTGTTATGTCTTCCCTTTTTAAATAAGTATTTATCATCAGGTCAAAGACGACAGCGTCAAGTATCCGAACCAGCGCCTTCATCAATGCAACAGTTCCCGTAAGGTACGACTGCACTTGCCAGATCAGATACAAATCAACAATAACTGCCACCAAGCGCCTCGCAGACGGGATGATACCTTCCTCTAGGCTAAAATAAAAAAGGTATTTCTTCTAATGCTCACTGGTGTATTTCGCAAAACATAAATTCGATGGGTATTTCTCTTTGTAATTATTTATGGTTACCCTATTTAACAGCAGCATTGGAGGCTAAGCAAGACTAAAGGCTCATTTACTCGAAGCAAGTTTCTTGCCCATTGCATTCAATAAAATTGTAATAAATAACTTGCATGGTCTTAACAACCAACCAACCAAATTATTGCATTATTTTATTGCTTTTAAATGTACAAGAAAATAGCATTATGTGAATGGGCCTTAAGTCAATACCAATGATCCCATTAAGAGATTTAGTGAGGACAAGGATTATAATTATATTTTCCATTTTGCAATGGGATTACTTAAGGCTTCCATTTTATCTACTTGGAATGTAAAATAAAATACCACTATCATTATTCTTTACATAAAGGGATTTTTTGCGTATTTCCCCATGTACTATGGTAACACTAATGCTAAATTCCATCTATAACTCCACTAAAATAGGAAAATTAAATTAATAAATGTTTGAATAGAAATCAAATGTATCTAAATGTTGATTGATTCACTTGATTCAATTCTATTTCTTTTTTTTTTTTGATTACGGAAAAACAACTAGGTAATTTAATATAAAGAACAGCTGCTAATAAGGGATTACTTCAGCCGTAGCACGATCGGACGAGTATGAAAACATGTTACTTTCCATGCTCATGCCGCCCCATGCCGCCCTAGCATGACCACCACGAGATATGTCGCGGACGAGAGAAGACAAACTAAGATGTAAGATATCTCCATATATTATATCTCGACATCGACAATTTTGATAGAAAAGATATCTCGATCGACAAATATATCTATTTTTGATATTAAAAGTCGAGTTTTAAGTGTAATTGTCATGTTAGACCCGGAAGAAATAAAGCACGAGAAAACGGTCGACCAAATTTTGTCCCGGTTGTCATACTAGGCCGGCTGAAGTGTGCTTCGATGCTACTACAGAAGTATTATATCTACTTCATACCATATTATGTATTCTTAATAAGGAATATCACTGTATCTTAGCGTAAAATTATAAAATACAGGGATTATTTGTATGTATACTAATTGCTATTTTTCCAAATGTTGTCTACAAATTTTGTACGACGTAACCGATCTCTTGTTCCAAAGGTGTATAGCGTAAGTCGTTGTTAGTAAAGATTTTTGCAATTAGGTTACATTGAAATAGTATTTTTTAATCCCAGTCTTATAATCTGTTCTTATATGATACAGTGAAACTATCTTTCAAGTAGATGTGGTCAGTAAAGGACCGTATTTGCGAATTATCAAATGTTTATTCAATATTATGTTGTTCATAAAAGGTTCATAAGAAATATTTGGCACTCTCATCTGGAGAAATCATAGAGGCTTCAATTTATACAGCCATTTTTTTTTAAATCTACTAAAGCGCGATATGATACAACATAACACAGAAACTCACACTGACAAAGTAATATTGCTTAAGTGTAATTGAAAAAAAAGTCCGCAGAGTTAACCTTATTGAAGCCTGATATTATTTTTTAAAGAACGAATAACAATGTGGGACAATTTGAATAATTTTATTTGGAGACTGACTTTATAGGTAAGTCACTATATAGGTATATACATCCAACATTCGAAGTAAATACTTACTTTTTAGTACCTAATTTATATATTTCGATATAAATAATACTTTTAATAAAAATAGACTATTTCATTTAATACTATTTCAATGTAAGATCCACGTTAAAAACTTTTAATTCAAATGTCGATAAAAACGTATGAAATTCATGGATATATTTTATTTAATAACTTATCAAGGACATGCCTTATCTAGATAAGAGAGTCTTATCTAGCCTATCACTCGCGTAACATGAACAGTTTCATCATTTATTTTTACTTTTTTTTTATTTCAGAGTAGAAAATCTGCTTAGAACATACAAATACAAGTAATTACATTTTTCGAGAATCTACATACATATGTACGTCTCAAGTTATTAGAGTCCAATTGGTGAGCGAAGTTCCCATGGAGCGACTCAAATAGCGTTTGTGTTTGTAAGCAGATCTGAGTAGCCGCTTGGCCGATTTGAAAAAAATGTCTCTAAAAAACTTTAGAAAATTACGTAGGTTTTGTCTAATACTTAATTTAAATAAAATACTTTATACCGGATTAAAACGCGATTTATTATTTATATTGTTTAAATTATTTATCCCGACTTTTCGGCAACCGTGGTCGCGGGGAGACGTTTTAATCCGGTATACAGTATTTTATTTAAATGTGTGATACTCGCGTTAATAAAAGACAATATTAATCCTTAATTTTCATTTTTGGCACACAGATTTTGAATTAAAAATGCCGGAACTCTAGTGCAATATGAGACAATTTGGCATCCTGTGGTAAAAAAGAAAAGAAAGGTAAAAGTGTGTTGTAGTCAGAAAACTCTGCGTTAACTATTTTAGAATCCAATACAATAGCATAACGATAAAAATATCTGATATCCCCCGTCCAAAGATATTTTCTTTATCTTTACAATAATTCCCAAAAAGGTCATATAACGCTCAAAATCATTTTCAAAAATATCTTTTTTTAACGTGGATCGAACCTAATGGTGCCAAAATGGACCAGAGTCAAACTCTAGTCATTTAGTCTGAGTGTAATCTATGTTTATTGAATTTAACGAGAGTACCTTATGTATAATCTGTGTATTTAATAACTAGTAAGATTACTGAAATAAATGTGTGATCAAGATGATTGTTTTATTTTATTTTTATTTCGTCCATTACAAATATGTAGATTAGGTATATCATTCAGGTAAACGCAGCCAGAAAACTACGGGAAATATGTAGGTTTCGAATCAGACCTTTCTTACTAATTAATTGGTCATTCAACGTCAAAATAAATAAATGTGTTTGATCGATGTGTGAACGTTGGCACGAAATAAAGTGCCACTACTTTGATTATTTTCTACCCTCTTTTTGTGTGAGGTGAAAGTTGCGGAGACTAACGGCTGTGCCGCGCGTACCAAACAGTGCACGACCGACGTTCGTAACGAAGAGGTGTGTACATCCGTTTCACTAAAACTGTTCCCCTGATATATTTTTAATTTATTATGTACTATATTTTCGTTTGTAATGAATCCCTGTAAGTGCAAGTGCCGTGCATCGAAGCTGAAGGACTGTATCCAAACCAAGAAAGGAGAATTAAGGTTAGTGGTAACAGTAGATATATTACCAAAATCGAACGCAACGAACGGAACGAAGAGAAAGAACAACCAACTTCGTATTTTAACTTATTAAGAAAAAAATTTCAATTCTAATTACGATTATAATTACTATCGTAGTAATGTCTAACGAAAGACATAATGTCCAATTATGAATGACGGATCGATCATGAGATTCGTAATAGGAAAATCTACAATCCGTCAGCCGAAACTTCGTATTTTGTTTTGTTAATAGGCCTCCTGCTTCTTTGTTCAACCGTTCACACTATTTTCAACGTGCTTTACTTCGATATTTTTAATTTTATAGTTTTGTTAATTTTTATACAGTTCACTAATTCAAAACAGTAAATTTTATCAGCACCAGTCGTCATTTATACAACAAAATGACTCAGAGACCTTCAAGAAAGAAAACTCATTTTTTAAACGCCGGTAAACACTAACAGGTGGGCCGATAGCCCGTTTGTCAATAAAAAATATATCTTGATGATATATCTTGAACTTCTTTTTTTTATAGTATAGAGGGCAAACGGGCAGGTGGCTCACGCGATCGTAAGTGATCACCGCCGCCTTGAAATCTACTTTTGAATAAACTAAAAAACTAACCTATACTATCAAATTGTAAGATTCTTGCCTGTTGCATAAAATTATGTTGAAGAAATGACTCGCATGGTCTAAACTACACACAACATTTTTGATCTGTTTGCACATAATATGCGTGCGTAAACAGTTGCCTACAATTCTTGAATGTCAATTATTGTGTGTAAGGTGGTAACACGGTAGACATGGGTAACACTGCGCTGCGCCGCGCAATTGCACCGGCACGCTTCACTGCGCAGGGTGAGTCAGCTCACACATTCATAATGTGTTGGCGCACGGTGCAGTACTACACTCACTGAGTGAACTATGAGCGTGGAGTTGAGTGCGTTTCGGAGGTTTCACTGCTCGTTTTACGCGTCCCATTTTGTTGCGTCATGGCGCAATTTTGAGTTGACTCAAGGAGCCGACGCACTACACTGCGCCTGAGTTTCAGAGTTGGCGCAGGGAATTTCGCTGAGTTACCCATGTCTATAACACGGGAGTGAAATGATAGGTACGACTGCTAAGTGGATACTGTGTTTAATCTCAATAAACATTCCTATAAATAAGTTACACAATATATGTTTATATATTATATCTATTCCTTACATCTTAAATAATTTAAATCAATTATTGCTTTATACAAACAAGAAAATGGCATCATGTAACCTTTACTCTGAATAAAAAGTGTTAAAAAAATTTATCTTCATAAAAAAATCTAGAATGAAGTGACAGTTTCCAGTAATTATTTCTTAACGTTGCATACGTTGCAAGTTGACTTATTTAGCAATAAATCTCTAAGAATTGTGATTCATCTCACTGATACTATCTCAAAGGGTGTAAATAAAGACAATGTAAATGTTTTATTTTGTCTGGCAAAAGCAAAGAGGCAACTGTTGTTCATGAAATTTTATTCATTCATTCATTAACTTGCTTATAGAGCTTCCTAAAAGCTTCATTACCTAGATAAATTAATATAACTCGCTAATCATTTAATTTAAATTATATTAATCATAAACTCATTTCATTGCGAAATGGTGACCTTACAAAATATTTTATCTATCATATGAATATACAGGGTGGCCCATAAGTCCTTTGATATGAAAAAAAATTATTAAAATAAAACTAATTACATTATGAATTAAATTTTTATTTACAAAAAAAGCTTAAAAAACGGGAATTATTTTTTGAAAATAACATCTTCTAAATGTCATCCGTTGCGATCACGGCACTCTTGCAAACGACGTCTAAAATTGTCGATGACTGCGCGGCACGTCACTTCTGAAATGCTTGTCATTTCTCTGCGGATGTTTTCTTTTAGGGCCTCAATTGACCGCGGGTTTGTGTCGTATACTTTAGCCTTAAGGTAGCCCCACAAAAAAAAATCCATCGGGGTCAGATCTGGACTACGTGGAGGCCAGGAAATGTCTCCTCTCTTAGAGATCACTTTGCCAGGAAAAAGTTGACGGATAACGGGCATAGCAGTGTTAGAGGTGTGAGAAGTGGCCCCATCCTGTTGAAACCACGTCCTGGCATTAAAGCCTGAAAAGTTTTGCAATTCTGGTATGAAAAACTCTTCGATCATAGCCACATATCGCTCCGACGTAACAGTAACTGCGCGCCCTCTGCCATCCTCAAAGAAGTAAGGCCCTAGGATACCATGGGCTGACATAGCGGCCCAAACAGTCACTTTCGGACTATGTAAGGGCTTCTGATGCTTAAGTTTTGGATTGATGGGGCTCCAATAGCGGCAATTTTGTTTACTAACATGCCCGTTAAGATGGAAATGAGCCTCGTCAGAGAACATTATGTTATTGAAGGAAGTAAACCGATTCAACATTTCATTCGCATAATTTTGTCTTTGAATACCGTCAGTTTCCTTTAATTCTTGAACCAACTGAATTTTGTAAGGGTGCATATGTAAATCTTTCTTCAAAATCCGTTGTAACGATGTCCTGGATACGTTTAATGCTCTGGCGCGCTTACGAGTTGACTGTGTCGGATTTTCGCGAATAGACTGTGTCACTGTGTCTATGTTTTGTTCGGTACGTGACGTCCTTGGGCGACCCAACCGCGGTTTATCTAACGTCGAACCGGTCTCCTCGAACTTAGCAACCCAGTTCTTAATCGTTTGAAGAGTTGGAGTGTCGTCAAAGTTGTGTAAACCTTTGTGTTCTCGAAATTTACGCCGCGCAACGGTTGCCGAATTGTCGTTTTTATAAAACTCGCGCACACAAAACGCACGGTCCGCTCCGGTAAAACGCTCCATCGCGACTAAATTCCCAGAAACCGAAGTTACTCCCCCCGCTTCCCCTGCACCGCTCACGCGCACCCTGTTCGTTTTATTCAAATTTTACTTTTCAAAGGACTTATGGGCCACCCTGTACTAGCGATCCGCCCCGGATTCGGGCGCAATATAGATGTACTATACACAACTCGCTGATAATGTAGCTTTCTATTGGTGAAATAATTTTTAAAATCAGTTGAGTAGTTTTTTAAGTTAGTTAAATCGTAACAAAAAAATCTTTCCTCTTTATTTGAATATATTTTACCGGGTACCGAACCAATGTGCGTTTCGGTCTCAGTCTATGGATTTCCAAATGTTTGGAGGTAGGTCGATAGCGCATCATTGGCTGGGGTATCACCTACCGTCAAGTGAACCTATCGATATCTAACTTTTTTTTTTGTGTAATAATGATAATTAATTAGTTGTACTTTTAAGTCTATTTTTAAACATTAATTATAGACTTAAACGGCCTTATTAATAAACGCATTATAAGCACAATATAGTTAAAATATATTTTGTCTCGCTCTATCGAATATAAAAAGACTACAGAACGAAAGAAAAAAAAACATATTTTAACTATATCAAGCTTAAAATACGCTTATGAATAAGGCCGTAAGTATTTAGTTTTTTTTTGAGAGCTTGATTTTGTTACTTTAAAGTTAATAAGAAGTATACTTATATAACTAAAGATAAACAGAGTTCTCATAACGAAGCCACCACTAACTGAACTAACTAACCCTTCTCAAGAAACTTAATCACTAACAAACTGTAGTTGGGTAATTATTTGTTATTAATCAATACTTGGACACTTTCATTGATAATAATTGGTCGCTTTGACAAGCTTTAATTTGGTGTATGTCTATACTTAGTTCTAGTAATTATAAACGAAAGTTAACTATTGCTGTGTATTGACGATAATCACTTAAATTCATAGTCTACACTATAATAATTATAATGGGGACAGATTTGTATGTTTGTAACGAATAAACTCAAAAATAACTGGACCTATTTCAAAAAGTCTGACCGATAGAATGCTACATTATCTCTGAGTAACATTGGCTTTATTTATTACAAGAAAATATTAGGGATTCTACTAAATTTCAATAATGTAACCCCAGGTGTTAAAAAAATATATAAAGAGCAAAGATTTTTATTTTTGTTTGAAACGAATAAACTTAAAAACTACTGAACTGATTTTAATTTTTTCACAAAAATTCTTTCACAAATAGAAAGCTATATGTATAAGCAAGTAGCGAGCGAGTAAACTGAGGTATGTTGCTCGTTAATTTATAAAACTGAATTGGCAGAAATATAAAACATTGTAATTTAACATTGACAGGTCACATGAGTGAGGACATATTGTATCATTTTTAAATAAATACTGTATATACCGGATTAAAACGCGATTTATTATTTATATTGTTTAAATTATTTATCCCGACGTTTCGGGACGTTGAAACTTTCCAACACCTGGGATCCAGTAATTAAAAATCTGAAACCCCAAGTCAAACATACTAAAAAACAAGAGGACACCGTTAGTCAATATTGTCATAATATAGAAAATTACAGTAAATATCATCTCCGTAGGAATAGATGGCGTTAATATGTAAAGGTTGTAAAACAGAACATTTGTAAAACAAAAACTTGGCGATTAAAAAGAGTGGCGGCGAGTTTCTTGCCAGTTCTTCTCGTCCGCTCTACGCCCTTGATTTGTGAACTGGTAGTAAATGTAAAATTAGAAGCATTTAATATGTATTATTTTTTATTGACGTTCATAGATGTACATTGTGTTACCTAAATTAATAGATTATTTTTGAATTTAATTTAATTAAATATGGCAACTTTGTGACATTTCAAATATCAGACAACTATCATCTTTCTGTCTCCCCGCGACCACGGTTGCTGTAAAGCATCCGAAACGTCGGGATAAATAATTTAAACAATATAAATAATAAATCGCGTTTTAATCCGGTATACAGTATTTTATTTAAATGTGTGATACTCGCGTTAATAAAAGACAATATTATATTGTATCATTATTTTAAATTTTATGGTTGAATTTGTATACATATATGAGTATGAGACACATATCAAAATTTAAAATTCTTACAAATATTCTCATCTGATTCTCTCTACGATCTGATTAATAAAAAACGTTTAATAATTTAAAGAGAGAGCCGGGTCAAAAGTACTCGCATCCGACGTGTGTGTGGCGAAGTGTTAATGAAACTGGAAGAAGCGAAAATCACAATTTTGCAAGGAGCATTGCATATGAAAGTTCATAAGTGCATATTCTTTGCCTACCCTAAAAACGTGAAATTCAGAATCGTTCAATAACATGAGAATTTGTTTATTAACGCTTTACGCCTACTATTATCATTATAATAATAATAATAATAAAAGCCTTTATTTCAGACGTAATATGGATAATATTTACAATATAATTTTTAAACTAACGACTCTGCTGAGTCGACGACATCGACAACTTCGTCTGTTTGCCCAACTTTGGCAAAGGCCTCCTCCATTTCTTTCCACTCTACTCGGTTTAGAGCTTTCCTTGTCCATAGTTTTCCCGCTATCGCCTTTATCTCGTCTTCTCACCTTCTGATCTGTCTACCTCGTTTCCTTTTTCTATTTCTAGGGTCCCAAAACACTATGCTTCTGTTCCACTTTTTGGTGTTTTATTACAAATGTTTGTTTATCATTGTCAAAATATATTAATGTGACAGAAACAAAGATGTGTGTCTATTACATTTGTATCTGTATCTACACAAGTGATCCACATATAAGGTTTTATTTTTTTATAAGAGAAGGGTGTATCCTCAAATAAATGCATTTGTTAATATAATCCTCATTATTAAGTCGAACCTAAAAATTGTTAAAAGGCTGACAACAATATTGTCTTTTATTAACGCGAGTATCACACATTTAAATAAAATACTGTATACCGTATTAAAACGCGATTTATTATTTATATTGTTTAAATTTTATTTATCCCGACGTTTCGGATGCTTTTCAGCAACCGTGGTCGCGGGAGACTGCCAAAGCCAAAGAGCCAGTCTCCCGCGACCACGGTTGCTGAAAAGCATCCGAAACGTCGGGATAAATAATTTAAACAATATAAATAATAAATCGCGTTTTAATCCGGTATACAGTATTTTATTTAAAGGCTGACAACGCATCTAAGACGTTTGAATCATGGATATCCATTGTCCATGGGCGGTGGTGATTACTTACTATCAAGAAACCCACCTCGGTTGTCCGCACTGTAATAAAAATAATAATAATAAGTATAATTCGGCCTATCCGATCATACAATATATCAGTTTCATCCTTTGTAACCTCCAAAATTATTATCTTGTTTCGCTTGAAACATTTATAAAACGAGAATTAATTGTGACGCCCTGACGTTTATTGCGTCGAAAGAGATTGATTGTGAAAACCATGAATGGCCACATTTCAAAGAGCTAGTATACGAAGCCTGTGTTTTTATATTTTACTAGCGTACCCGCCAGACGTTGTCCGGTCAGAATGTTAGCTTCAATTTTATTTTATATTTCTAGATTTGAATTTTTTATTTTCGCGTGGAATGGCAGTAGACATCAATTATTACAAAAAAAACTACATAATATTATATAAACCGTTCCGAACCTAATTTATTTTAAAACTAATTTTCTGCATATATTTTTTTATGATTTTTTCCAATAGTTAATAGTTATTCTATTATTCGGTATATTAGACGAATCCAAATAATAAGATATCATTAAAAAATGTCCAGCCAGTGTTGTGTATAATGGTGCAAATAAACACAACTTTGTTTTTTATATAATATTAAAATATATTTAAAGCCAGCCGCTCACTTGACTTGTTTGCAAAGTATATTCCTTTATTATATAACTTGATTAAAAAGTAGCAAATGCCTACTTTTTATCTATATATTAAGTAAATACTTGTACAGGCTGGATATTATCTCCACATCACATATTATACTGAGCGGCATCCAGATCCTGTTCTGACAGATGTGTTTTTTATATAAATTTAATTAAACTAGTTTATTACTTATGTGTTTCTTACTTCTATCACCATAAAGTTTTCATTAATTAATCGATAATTTATTACCTCCTGTGGCCTGCAAGATATTACAACTAATACTACCCGACGCGCTACTTATCGCCACCCAATAGCATTTGAAACATTTGAGGGACGTTGTTAGCTGTCATTATCTTTCTAATATATAAAATTCTCGTGTCACAGTTTTTGTTGCCATACTCCTCCGAAACGGCTCGACCGATTCTTACCAAATTTTATATGCATATTCAGTAGGTCTGAGAATCGGACAACATCTATTTTTCATCCCCCTAAGTGATAAGAGTTGTTCACCCTTAAATTTTTTTTTTTAATTTTTGGACGAAATTTTTTGTTTTTATTTTTTTATAATGTGGCATTAAAAAATACATACAACCCCTGCTTTTTTTGTCAAAAAATATAGACCCGTGCGAAGCCGGGGCGGGTCGCTAGTATTTATATAATATTTTATTGTAAATAAAGGGGTAATAATAATAAGATATACAATTTTATTATTACTTGCATTGGATTTTATTTATGAATCAATAAACAAGACATGATCTTATATTATGAATGCGCGTAAATAAATAAATATCTATATCTATATCTATACATATAATAAAAGAGTAGGATCGAAATTACGCTTCACTAAATATTTTTACCAGAAATTAAGAGGGGTGATAAAAGAAGGGTAGCAGAATGCATAAATGCAATTTTTAAGATTCTTGTCTGTCTGTCTGTCTGTCTGTCCGTCTGTCTGTCTGTCTGTCTGTTTGTTCACGCTAATCTCCGAAGATACTGAACGGATTTTCATGCAATTTACACAAATATATTAAGTAAAGCCCGGGGCAACATATAGGCTTTGTTTTATCGAAATCGGTTCTCAGAAAGAAAAGTTATCATCATTTAAAAATAATTTTAAAGGCACCATATCACCAAATTGCAATGCAAACTGACTCGCGTTGAACTTTTTCGAAATGTCAGATGTCAATCACAGTTTGATATGTAAATGAAATACTTTGATTATTTCGCCATTTCCGATATATGTAATCGTAGAATAGTGGATATGCAGGCCCATTGCGTAACTTAGATGCGAGTTCGAAACTGAAGTTGAACGGAATAATTTTTTTTTTGTATTTATTTTTTTATTTTTTTAAAGAACTATATTATAAAAATAGAAAATGTATTATTGAAATATTATATGAAAAGGTATTTCTTATGAGATCGTTTATTTCACCTTTTCATCCATCCTTTCTCTACAGAATTACGATTATTCGACATTGTTTTTATTGCTTCTTAAGGACTGTCTTCGTATCTTAGAGGTTTCCGCATTTATCACCGGAAACCCGAGTAGGAATCCCGGGAAAAGGGAATTTAAAAAAAATTTCTCAAAATGGATATGATCAATTAAATGAAATAAATATCGAGGTGGATACAGTATCTTCACCACTAATTAAATTTATAAAAAAAATAAGTAAATTTCTTTAAAGTCAGGTTCATTTTTTCAACAATGGTATTTCTATTGAATTTCAAATCATACTTCGAACCCCAATCTCAACCACCATTAAACGTGTCGATAATATGATGCAAAAGCAACCGTCAATGACTAATTTGATAGCTATTTCCCAAAAGAAATCACCAAGTACAGAGGATGGAGGATATGTCATTTGAAGAAAGCTTGCTCAAAAGCGAACCCCACGCGAACGAAGTCGCGGGCATCAGCTAGTACATATAATAAAAGAGTAGGATCGAAATTACGCTTCACTAAATATTTTTACCAGAAATTAAGAGGGGTGATAAAAGAAGGGTAGCAGAATGCATAAATGCAATTTTTAAGATTCTTGTCTGTCTGTCTGTCTGTCTGTCCGTCTGTCTGTCTGTCTGTCTGTTTGTTCACGCTAATCTCCGAAGATACTGAACCGATTTTCGTGTAATTTATACTAATATATTAATCAAAGTCCGGGGCAACATATAGGCTTTGTTTTATCGAAATCGGTTGTCGGAAAAAAAAGTTATCATCATTTAAATATTATTTTAAAGCCACGATTTCAACAAATTGCAATGAAAACTGACTCGCGTTGAACTTTTTCGAATTGTCAGATGTCAATCACAGTTTGATATGTAAATGAAATAGTTTGATGATTTCGCAGTTTTCGATATGTATCCGTAGAATAGTGGATATGCAGTCCCATTGCGTATCTGAAGATGCGAGTTCGAACCTGGAGTTGAACTTTATGAAATATTTTTTTGTATTTATTTATTTATTTTTTACAAAAACTATATTATAACAATAGAAAAAGTATTATTGAAAAGTATTTCTAATGAGATCGTTTATTTTATCTTTTCATCAATCCTTTCTCTTAAACACGTTTATTCGACATTGCTTTTATTGCTTCTGACTGCCGGGTAGGAATCCCGAGAAAAGGGAATTTTAAAAATATTCCGATAATGAAAATGATCAATTAAATGAAATAAATATCGAGGTGGATACAGTATCTTCCCCACTAATAAAATTTAAAGTGAACCCCACGCGAACGAAGTCGCGGGCATCAGCTAGTTTTAAAATATATTTCCATATAATTCGAACCCACACCGTGTTATAGATACAACATTCCAATATATAAAATCCAACTAATAAAATCTCAACAACTATAAACCAACTGAAACACAAACAACTAAAAAACGTCTTACACTTATGTAATTTTACAACAAACAACTATAAAGTCTGTTCGTACTAGCACAAGTGAAATTTAGTTTATTGTCGGCTATAAATCCAACTTGTCGCGTAATCTTATTTTTGCAACACATTATGTCTCGCCTCGAATGTGCTCGTCTATTGCAGACACCTTATACCAATGTGTGCACAATCCAACATAAATGAGTTGTCACACATTTATCCTGAAATCAAATTACAAGATTTCAAACTATAAACTATATTACTATTTCAAGAACGCTTCAATCAACAACTACTATGTCAAAGCTATTAATTATTATTTTTATCTTACGTGGCCTTTTTATTTAACGCAATGACAATATTGATTTCTTACAAGGAATTATCAATACTATATTTTTATTAACACTGACAATATTTTTTTGTGTATTATATAAATATAAGCAAGCAAGGGAGAATGCTTTCTTAGAAGCCTATTTACTCTATCAGCCCCAGGTAGAGAATTATATTCCGTGGAAATTCCTTCATAAAGAGTAGGTAATGTATGTATGGTACGTAAAGATATTTGCAATTTCCAGATTTTTTGTGTTAAATAACACTCAGTTGACTAAAAAACCTAAGCATACAAGTATCATATAAAAAAAATATAATATATATAAAACATAAGCATATAAATATTTTATATGCATTTTATCTATCTACATTTTAAATCATCTCAAACCTTAAATGCAACGCTACGTTGTGCTACGCCGTGCTACAGCGTGCTACGCGAAAAATCCTTATCTCTGTGATGTTTATGAGTTGTTGTTGAAGACAGCAATAAAATCGATAAAGGACTGCAAATAATCGGTCGGCGGTGACCCCATTTGGGTCAGGTCACGACGTACAGGGTGCATGGGGTGAAACTGTGGACATTAATTTTTGCTACGAGGCGCCAAATGTTATAGGACGGGAGTTGACAGGAGTATTTACCGTGTAACTATATAAAATGGGGAGAAACTTAAATATCTACCGGGAAAAGGAAGATTTGTGACGCGTAAAAATATTATGAAATCTACCGATGATTGAAGTATTGAAGAAAGTTTACTTGAGGTTTTTAGTATAATTTGAAAGACGACTTGTAAAGTATGTCAAGATACTTCTGGTAATAATTAAACAAAATTGACAGTATCAGATCACTGCTTCTGGGGCTGAATTTTAAATAAAGATATTTGTATAAACCTATTCACCTTAGATTATTTAGACATATAAATAATCAAAGCTATTCATTCACAATAAAATATAATCAAATAATATATTTTTTTAATTTTATATTTCTATGATAGTTTTGTTTATATGAATAGATTATTGTTTTGTACACACTATAATGAATTTTTTTTTCCATTAAAAGGATGTTTAAACAATAAAAGAAAAATCATTTAGAATGACACTTTTATAGCACAGATCCTGAATTGTGACACGTGAATTTATATTTTTAATCCGCGCGAGGGACGGTAATTGTTGGTTCTAAAGAGGATTACTGTTTGAGCCGATTATAATAGCCCTTAGAAGATATATGTATGTATAGTTCAACTTATTTTGTATATTTTAAGTGCCTTAGCGGCTCAATGGTATCAGCATTGCGTTTAGGGCCGGAGGTCTTAGGTTGTTGAAAAAAATTTTTTAAGCAGAAGCAGAACACAGGAGACTAATCAGCTACTTACAAGTGAAAGAATCAATGAAGCAGACACAAAAATATGTCTGTTTCATGCCCCACTAGATGAAAATTACTTATTAAAACAACACTGAATTGGCACTTATGGTTATGAGTTTAAATATGGAAAAATGGAGGGTATTAAATAATTTGAAGTAAATCATGTTGTGAGTATTAATTGGTAACTGTCATTTTTCTTAAATTAGTTTTAATTTTCTATTTAGATATTACTATGCAATGTATCATGTGTCATTGAAATTATCGCGAAGATATTCAGAAATCAATTAATGCGGTCTTTTATCAGATTCTGTAAGTCAAAGAAAGTTAATAGAAACAAATATACTAGAATGGGAACGTTTGTAATGGGAACAAATAAGATATCTGAGGGCCAATAATTCATAGCACCCGATAAGTCCTGACAGCTACATATTACTCCCGAACTCACTAGCGATGCCCTATATATCTAGTAATACTTCTATATTTATTCATAAGCCTAGAAAATATTTCGTAGAAGTTCCCCAAGGTCGTGAATATAAATGATGCTCCCCAAAATTAGGGAAATAATTGACAAAGCACACCTTTAAATAAAATACTGTATACCGGATTAAAACGCGATTTATTATTTAAATTATTTATCCCGACGTTTCGGATGCTCCGGTATACAGTATTTTATTTAAATGTGTGATACTCGCGTTAATAAAAGACAATATTAAAGCACACCTTGTTTATTTAAAAACTAGCGATCCACCCCGGCTTTGCACGGGTGAAATGTATATGTACTATACACAAAAAATAACCTATGTTACTCGCTGATAAGTAGCTAAATCAATAGAAGAATTTTTAAAATCATCGAGTAGTTTTTGAGTTAAATCGTAACAAACAAAAAAAATTCCTCTGTATAATATTAGTATATAGGTATTCTTTTACTCAGTTGTCCGTCGAGTAATCTAAAGCATGGTAAATCCCAGTACGTGTAAATCCCCATGGAGAGGGCGCAACGGTCGCTGTGTTTACATGTTTTGAAATAAGCTCTGTTTTGTTAAATCTATTAATATTAAAATAGTGCCGGAAACCTTGTGAATATTACGTGTATGGAAGATAGAAGTCAGAAACTACACAAAGAAGATAAAATACCACAAGAATATCGCGAGCCAGTTCCACAATTACCAAAAATATAGTTAAGCATTTCGTAACGGAACTTCTTACAAATAAGTGACAAGAAGTAACAAGTACAACTGTAAGTTCAGTGAGAAATTCGTCTACGACCATTTTTGTCAACTGAGTGAGAAATAGTGCTTGATAAAGGAGTTTGGCTTATCATAACCTCAATTAGAATAAGTAGTTGGCTACTGCAATTGTATTTTCTGTTCTGTGATTACAATAAAGGTTATTAACGCCATCTGTTGTCGGATAGTTTAACATTTAAGTAGCACAGATAACGCAGAAAACTTCAGAAATCTACAGATTATATAGAAAAGAAAACATAGATAATACAGATAATTCTGACGGACTAGCGCCATCTATCGTGGAATAGCGAACAAACAATGGATGAAGTGAAGAGTATATTGGAAAAAATACAGAGCGATATGAATGATATTAAACAACAGCAAAAAAACCAAAACAAAGAAATTACGTCAATGAAAGAAGATATAATCTCCATCCTTGGTCACACAATTGATGAAAAATTTTCTTTTTTGGAAGCAAAGTATAATAATATAGAAGAAAAGATTGAAAACCAAGAACGCAGATTGTACTTTTTAGAGAAGCAGGCTAGACAGCGTAACCTTATATTTTTTGGCATGGAAGAAGTTGATAAAAACTATTTCGACATGGAAAACATAGTAATACAATTCATTAAAAATAAATTACAAATAGATATTTCCAAGCAAGATATAGAATCAGTTAGAAGAATGGGCAGAAAATCAGCCAGAATTCGACCACTTATTGTTACCTTTACTACACTAGGTAAAAAAATTGAAATATTAACAAACAAAAAGAAACTTGCAAATACTGAGTATTATATTAAAGAAGATTATCCTGACTATATTTTGGAAAAAAGAAAAGAGCTTAGAATACAACAGGAAGTAGAAAAAGAAAAAGGAAATAAGGCTATAATAAAATATGATAAACTGATAGTAATCGAAAATAAAAAGGACACATCCACTAATAAAAAAAGAAATCTATCAGTATCCCCTCCAATCACTCAAAATAATAAGAAAATATTAGAATCATTCCAAGCTGAAAAGAAAAACAAAACATCTATGGCCTCATTTGTGACAATAAATAAGAAGTATGCAAACTTACCCAAGCGTAATGAAAAATCACACAGCACCTCAGAGTTGTGTAACAATAAAGAAATATAGCAAAAAGATAAGGCCCCTCTCCATCTTTCTTTCCCAACACGGCTGGTCCCCGCGGGAATTGTAGACCAACACCCTCTAACACTCAATAGTTTACACCAACAATCGATCCTAAATTATTCCAAACATCGACAATTTACCCAACTTAATGACAAAGTAAAAATTAACAGTCAAAATAAAATACAGAGAAGGTCCTCCACTTTACAAATAGCTACTTTAAATACTAGAACATTAAGAACCGAGGAAAGTTTACAAGAACTAGAATTGGCTTTGAGTGACATAAAGTGGGATATCCTAGGTATTAGCGAAATGCGGAGGCTAGGAGAAGCCATCGAAGAGCGACCAAATTACCTCCTTTACCACAAAGGTGAAATCGCAGGACATAGAGGGGTAGGCTTCCTCATTAAAGTGTCGCACAAAAACAAAATAGAAGAATTTATAGGAATATCTGACAGAATCGCAATATTAAACATAAGATTTCCAGGTTATAAGAAAATGTGGTCGATAATCCAAGTTTATGCTCCGACCGAGCAAGCGAAAGCAGAAGATCTAGATTTGTTTTACAACGGACTGTCGGACTGCTTAGCTAAATATTCGAGTAACTATGTCATAATCATGGGAGATTTTAATGCACAAATCGGTAGTAGAAAGAGCGGGGAAGAACTTGTCATTGGTAAATATGGGCATGGAAAAAGGAGTCCACATGGACAAAAATTAGTGGATTTCTTGCTAGAACACAACCTTACTATCCTAAATACCGTATTTAAGCAGAAATATAACAAAAAATGGACATGGATATCTCCAGATGGGAGATACAAGAATGAAATCGATTATGTGATCACTAACTACTCAAAACCATTTACAAACACCAATGTTATTCAAAATTTAAACTTCAACACCAACCACAGAATGGTGAGAAGCTCTATAAGACTTATCCCACCAAAACACTCAAGAAAAGTAATTAGCAACACCAATGCTAGGCAGTTGGGAGAAGAAATTATCTGGAAAACTACCAAAATGTTGTCGGAATTAAAAAATGAACATGATTCGGAGCTGGATATCTTAAAAACTTACGGAAAACTAGAGCGAGGCTTAGTAGCAGCGATAAACTACAAAAATAAGAATAATACTAAAGATTACCTTAGCGAGAACTCTATTAAACTTATGCAGGAGAGACGGAATCTATTATCTCACTCTAAAAAGAAAAATAATCTCACTGATATTGCCGAAATTAGCAAATCTATAAATAAAAGCTTAAGAAAAGACCGAAGACGAAGAAAAATGCAAATTCTGGAAAAACATATTAATCAAACGGGAGGCATTAAAAAAGCATTAAAAGAACTTAAAGAAATTGACAAAGAATGGATACTAAAAATGAACCAAAATGGAAAAAATATTACAACAAGGAATAATATCAAAGACCACGCGACATCATTTTATACTGAACTCTTCGCCAACAAAGACAAAATATTACATCAACTTCCCGATCCCTCGACACACCTTTCCCTACTAGGCGTCTCAAAAAACATAGAACAAGAACCTGAAATATTATCTGAAGAAGTAGAAAAGGCAATATTCAGTCTAAAAATGGATAAAGCTCCCGGACCCGACAAAATTCCAAACGAGTTAATGCGAGGTACTGTCAACGAACTTAGTCCTATTCTTGCAAAAATTTTCAATCAAATTCTAATCACCGGCAGTATTCCCGAACAATGGACCAAATCTCACATTATTCTACTACACAAAAAGGGATCAAGAGAAGACATTGGAAACTACAGACCCATTAGTCTAATGTCTAACGTGTATAAGGTTTTCGCTAAAGTGATCCTAGAAAGAATTAGTAGAGGGCTAGATGAACAACAGCCGGTAGAGCAAGCCGGTTTCCGCAAAAACTACTCAACGCTAGATCACATTCACACTATTAAGCAAGTTCTTGAAAAATATAAAGAATATAATAAAATTATATACATTGCCTTCATAGACTATAACAAAGCGTTCGATAGTTTGATTCATGAACGAATTTGGGATAGTTTACAACAACAAGGTATACCTCAATTATACATAAATATCTTAAAAAAGATATATTCAAATTGTAGAGCCAGAATACAACTAGAATCTTTGGGCAACGAGTTTCCGATAGAAAAAGGAGTAAGGCAGGGCGATCCCATCTCACCAAAATTGTTCTCAGCAGTGTTAGAAAGTATCTTTCGAAAAATGAATTGGGATGATAAGGGAATTCGAATTAACGGAAAATGCCTTAACCATCTTAGATTTGCTGACGACTTAGTGCTATTTGAAGAATCTGCCAGTAAACTAGAACAAATGATCAGGGAATTATCTCAAGTAAGCAGGGAATTTGGTCTCTACATGAATAATACTAAAACTAAACTCCTGACAAATAGCGTGCAGCTTGAGGTAAAGGTAAACGATTGCCCTTTGGAATATGTTGAAGATTACGTTTATCTGGGCCAGATTATTTCATTTAAAGATCAGATGACAAAAGAAGTCAACAAAAGAATTGCAAATGGCTGGAAAAAATATTGGACGCTAAAGTACATTATGAAAAATAAGGACTTCAGCACATTTATTAAGCAAAAAGTATTTAACTCTTGCATTCTCCCTTGCCTCACCTATGGCTGTGAGACATGGTCACTTACGGCTTCTCATAGAGCCAAACTAGCAGCATGCCAACACGCCATGGAAAGAAGCCTTCTCGGCCTTAGGAGAAGTGATAGAGTGAGGAATGTGGACATTAGGGGGAAAACAAAAGTTACAGACATTCTGCAAAGAATCGATGGATTAAAATGGAAGTGGACTGGGCACATGATGCGCGCTAAAGAGGGTAAGTGGAGTTCAGAGGTCACAAATTGGTATCCCAGGGGCTCAAAAAGAAGTAGAGGAAGGCAAACCTGTAGATGGGAAGACGAATTAAAGGTGACAGCTGGGCCCTACTGGAGAAGAGTGACAGGCGACAGAGTCCAGTGGAGAGAGTTAGAGGAGGCCTTTGCCAAGAGGCATACTGAGTTAAGGGACATTATTTAAGTGTGTATTTAGTAAGGTGTAGTTTGTAAAATATGTATTAGCAGTTAAGTTAACATTTATAAATTTTTTTCTTTGTAAAAACTCAGTATTAAAGGCTATTTTATTTTATTTTTATTTTATTTTAAATCCCAGTACATACACTTCACAAATAGCAAAATGGCTATTTGAAATATCCGCCATCATACTATACGGTAGAGAGTAACATATATCCAGCCTATGATTGCATAGTCATAAATACATTTCCAGTATAATATCGAATCGGCCCGGACCTATTTCCACAGGCGATTCAGTGTTCAACGAGCCGTAAAAACGTTGGCAACATTGAACAGAGGGCAGTTATTGGCTGCAGTTTTTATTCAAATCACCAACAAGGACCCATTGAGGGTGACCATGATTAATTCGCTTTAAGGATAAATAACACTAGTTTACAGTGTATCTGTTGCCGATACAATTTTTGCTGTTGTCGACTACTTATGATATGCTAGTTACAAATATATAAGTAGATTTTTTTTATCAGCTCTAGTTTATGAGTTCCGGGTAGTTACGGTTAAAAATGAAAATTATAAGTATTTACTAAGAAAAATTATTATTAAATAACTTAAACAATCGTTGAGTTCCAAAAAACTTCGCTTTAAAGATCTTCTCTTATGTGTGGACTTAGGGAAGTAACGTATAAGGCACCAGCATTAGTCAGACATCCAAAAAAACTCTGATAACTCTCCTCTATGACGCGTACATCTTGATGCATACGCTCTCCCTGCTCTTAGCTCATGTCTCCTATTTTTTTTTTGAAAACCTGTCTAGATGACTACGGAGGAAGTGGAATTTAATGCTCATATTGCATCTCAGAGTTTTTATTTGTAAAAGCAGGTCTGTAGAAGACAGTATAATTTTCTGAAAAGTTCAGTTTTAATTTTCTGACTTTCTATTTCTGAGAAAGTTCTGCATCATAGATACGAAAGCTGTCCATGCTCTTAATTCAAGCTTACTCATAGAATTTATAAATTCAGTATCTTTGGAAATTGTATGATATAGGATCTGTCAAAAATACTGGCATTAATCTATTTCATAGTGAGCTGAGATTTGTGGCAAATGTAGGAAAAGTAGTTCCCATTTTTATCGAGTGCATTAAAAAACTGTTTCATGATTCTCATTTCAATATGTAGTGGCGGCAAAATAATTCTATTACGAGCTACTAGTTAGGTTTAGACTAAATATTGCTGCCCACTAACCAAACCGTAAGTAACAGTCATTCAGATGATTTCGTGGTTCTACGCAAATGGTTGGAGTTCTAAATTTAAAACTACCTTTTTTTCTGCCTTTCCATAATCTTAAATATTCAACACCCTATTTACAAACACAATCAGGAGCCGAAGACTTGTAATTTTTATCCAGCGATATCCCAAAGTAGAAAAAATAGGAGTTTTTAACGCACTCTGATACACCTTTTCTATATTTTTTAGTACATATTCTCTACATATATAGCAAAAATAATGTTGGTAGTTTAAACAACTTCTGCTTGAACCACTCATGTCGCAAAAACTTATGACATTAATCTTTACACACTGAAACACCCACGTTATTAACGAATAAATCAGCATAAATGATGAACGTCGAAAACAAAAATATTCGAGCTGCACAAAATTTTCTGAGGGTATATTTGAAAAGACCATGTCATAAGTAAACAAAATCACCCACAAAATTCACGGCAACAGACAAAAAGTTAAATTTTGTAAACTAGTGTAATAATATATTGGTTTTTACTGGATGATTCAAGCATATTAATTCATGAGAAATTTATGAGAGATATTTATAAGTGGTAAAAAAAACACTCGAACAGAATATAGATAAGCAACATCAAAAAGCATAATAAATAAACACTGAGGCATCTTTGAAACAACCAATCTACAAGACCAAAAGGCGTAATTAGTATAGGCATATTGTATTTAACAATATCATTTTCATGGTCACCCTATAGTCCCCCAAGGCACATATGTAGTATCTAAATCTAGACAATAGCTCGCTCCGTAAGCACTGAACATAAATCTATGTAAATTTTACTAAACCCGAATATAACGAGAAATATTCCGTCTTTCCTTGGAACTGTCCTTTGAGACCATAATATTGTGCAAAAGAATATTTACATGGAGGAGGAGCACAAATAAGACAACGGCTCATCTTATAGTAAGTTTACTGATGAAATATAAGTGCTGCATTATCTTAATTAAATTCGATTAGGTTTTATTTTTTTTAATATTGGATTTTATTAACTTTTACCGAATTAAAAAACGATTTATTATGTTCATATAATATTTTATCCCGACGTGGTTTCGAATACCCAACCAAAAATACTAAGTCGCGTTTTAATGCGGTGAAATTTATTTAATTTAAATGTGTAATACTCGCTTAAATAAAAAACAAAATTATAAGCTTAATTAATATTTTAAAAAAATACTTTAATTCTATTCTTTTAAATTTATTTTCTACGGTTTCGGTTATCCTTTAGCGCCCATCTTTTTCCTTTCCATTTTTTTAACGTACAAAAAACAATCATTTGACTGCGTGTCACCTGGTGGTAATTACAGCAATAAGGCCACCTTTTACTCTATTAATTGTATTGTAAGTCCTTTTTATAATTATTGTGCAATAAAGTTGTTAAAAAAATGATATGATAGACAAAATACTAAGATGAAAAAACCTTGAAGTATACATTGCGCATTTCGGTCTCAGTCTACGCATTTCAGATAGCGATATTGACTGATGTTCTGTAGCTGGGGTATCGCCTACCATCAACCTATCATCAATCTACCTCCTGCTCGTCCGTCGATATCTAACATAGTAAAAAATATTTTCCATGTCAGATAGTAACAGATGACTGGAGAGCTCATTTCATGGTGGGTTTGGCCAGAGGAACGCTGTTAACCTAATTTTCACTTTGAGCATTTGAAAACTCACGCTGCAACAGAAACGTGCATTGAATTCAAAGCTTTGGTGATTTAGTATCTGGTCGAAAATTAATTAAGTGCCAACAATCTTGCTAGAACACAGGCATTATTTAAAAAGAAACCTCAAAGATAGGTCAAAGACAATATCTAGTTACATAAAATGAATATTGACAAATCCCCAAAGGACTAAAAGGTCAGTAAGGGCTCATAAAGTGTGAAAGGGCAGACTAGTTCCTTTTTATATAACGAAAAATATAGCCTAGAGGAGCTTGATCTAGCAAAATTTAGGTAAAGTGCTCGTATTTTTGACAGATTATCAAAGATTAATATGACTTTTGATAGTCTGTGGAAAATATAAATCATTATTAAAGAACTTTGTTAAATTACCATTAAATTAAACAATAATTTTATATGATAATGTTAATGATAAATATAGTGATTTTGTCCTTTTTTATGGGATATAGCCCAGCCAGTTAATATTTAAAATTAATTCAATGACTAAAACCTTTAAATACGTAAAAATATTAAAAGAATGTTCTAAAATCAAAATTCAAATTTATTACAGCTTGACATTTTTATTACTATCTCAAGTCTCCATCCAAAATTCCAAGTAACAAAAATTAATTTATTTCAGGATGACTATATAACATAAATTTTATTTACTAATGCATAAAATGGACTCATTTCAATAAAACAAACAATATTCCGTTATTCCGAATATTCTAAGCGTAAGAGCAAAAAACAGAATGGACAATTCAAGTTAGTACCAAATTGATAATTTAGTCGTAAACATGATAATGTTACGGATGCTAGGATATTAGTGCTTGAAATTTACGTATTATCCGTATGCATAGAAAATTTTATACCTAAAACGTGTAGAATTGGACTTGGGTAACTGACTCCAGCCTTTCAGACTGAATAAAACGATTTAGTCTGAAATTACATGACAGTTTTTTTCAACTATTTCTAAGATTATTGTAGTTTCACTTAGTTCTATAGAATTGTATGTTGTCAAGATAAAATATTTTTAAATAAACTTTCCCACGAATAAAACATAAAAAATTTAATGAAACAAAATAGCAATGTGGTCGCTCATATGGGTTGCGACTTAGTCAGGTAAAGTTTACAAAGCGCTAGTTTTAAGTCAGTCCTATTTGACTCATGGAACACTTATATTAACACTAGCTGATGCCCGCAACTTCGTTCGCGTGAGGTTCGCTTTAAGCTGAGCTTTTGAGCAAGCTTTCTTCAAATGACATATCCTCCATCCTCTGTACTTGGTGATTTCTTTTGGTAAAGAGCTATCAAATTAGTCATTGACGGTTGCTTTTGCATCATATTATCGACACGTTTAATGGTGGTTGAGATTGGGTTCGAAGTATGATTTGAAATTCAATAGAAATACCATAGTTGACCTACAAGCCATACCATAGTTACCTACCTACCTATGCAAGTATTTTATGTTTGGTGATATGGTGCTTTTAAAATAATATTTAAATTATGATAACTTTTCTTTCCGATAACCGATTTCGATAAAACAAAGCCTATATGTTGCCCCGGGCTTTCCTTAATATATTTGTGTAAATTGCATTAAAATCGGTTCAGTATCATCAGAGATTAGTGTGAACAAACAAACAGACAGACAGACAGACAAGAATCTTAAAAATTGTATTTATGCATTCTGCTACCCTTCTTTTATCACCCCTCTTAATTTCTGGTAAAAATATATAGTGAAGCGTAATTTCGATCCTACTCTTTTATTATATGTAATGTATAGATTATATATAACATTATATTTGAAGGACTATAAAAAACAGTGTATAAGAACTTGGACTGAATATAAATTGCTATGGCTCTTCCAGATAGAACTTTAGAAGAACTACTAGACTTGACTGATACCGAATCGTCTTCATCTAACTCTGGAATATTCGAAACTAATCAACCGTTTGTATTAGAACTTCATGACATCAAGAAAGATGTGCCCGGAGCGCCACAAACTGAAAACGTTACTCCACAAAGTGACTTGAAAATTAAGAGAAGAAAGAAGAAACGCTCACAGCCAGCAACTGACAAGAGTACTACTTCAACTTCAAGCGCCGCATCGGACAGTACTCCTAAAGTGGAAGATCTCGGGAAGGAAGAGTTTTATGATGCCAATGGAAGCTTACATGAATTGCCAGGTATGTTAGGGTTATCATATAGGAAAATTTACCACGGATTTCATTCATCGAAAAATGAATTAAAAACTGAAGCGTCAATCCTGTTACACAATTGTATTCCTTTCAATTTTAGTTTAGTTTTATCACTCTAATAAGTGGGGCAGACAGTCCTAGCATAAATTGCTTAAAGTTAGGACTCCCGAAACATCTCTAGGAAGAATTTATACATACCGTAAAACGTAAAATGTATAATAACTGAAATATAGACTGAAACCGAAATGTGCGATATGCACTTCACGGTTTTTCCGGTGGTTCGTTACCCGGTCGGAATTTAGATATTCTTCGCACCCGATCAATGCCCGAAGTTACCAGACGTGGAGAAAACATGCTTACAGAAAATTATAAACATGTGGTCCCGGTGGGATTCGAACCCACGACCCTTCGATGCGCACGGCAGGAGTTCTACCGAACGCGCCAACGAGCCCGTCAACGTTTCTTTTCACATATGAATTTTACACAACTAATAATATCATTTAAATATATCTGATTTTCAGCTAACGCGATAAAAAGTCCTTTTTAATAACATGTCTTCGTTATTTTTAACTTAATAGGTATATAGTTCAATGTGAAATAGTGAAATGAATAAAATATTGATAATTGTCAGTGGATTATTTTCAGACACAGTATTTGTCAACTTTTGAGTTACAGATAATCAAGCAAAACCTACAGGGGCTATAGTATTGGCTCAAGCTCAATCAGAGCATGGCCAAGACCCTAAGTCACAAGCTCCAGGTGCTCAAAGGACATCAGCAACACCGCGTCAACCTTCGACTATTACGGTAATTCAAATTCAAATTCAAAATCATTTATTCATTTAGGTAACATAATGTACACTTATGAACGTCAATAAAAAATACATAATTAATGCTTCTAATTTTACATTTACCGCCAGTTCACAATAATAAAATCAAGGGCGTAGAACGGAAGAGAAGAACTGGCAAGAAACTCTTCGTCACTCTTTTTAATCGCCAAGTTTTTGTTTTACAAAATATTTGTAAGGCGCTGCAACCATTACAACATGTTCCACATGTCATCTTTGTGTAATTAAATATAATAATTAAAAAATATATAAACCAGAAAAAAAACAAAGATTTGTCCTCTATCAGCAGTAGGCATGGTGAAATAGGAGCACGCACTTACATTCTCGTGGGAACAACACGCAAACATATAGTCGAAGTAACTAATATCACCGCATACACGAATTCAAGTTCGACCTGTCACCACAAGTAATATTTTAGTTCAATATTATATACGTTTACAGGAAGATCAATTTGCAAAATTATGATTTGCTTTATTAAACTACTAGCGGATTCGACAGACGTTGGCCTGCCAGAATGTTGGCTTTAAAAATATGCTATTCTGATAGCAGATAGCTAGATCTGAATATGCTATTTTCCCACTTCTACTATATTTTGCAATGGACATCAATTATTACAAAAAAGCTTTGTGTTCCGAACCAAGTTTATTTTAAAAAAATCTGTATAATTTTTTTTTTTCCTCTTTTTTCCGATGTTTTAATAGTTATTCGGAACATAGACAAATGCAACAAATAAGATATCAATAAGCCGCCGTTGCAGCCGTTCTTGAGTTACAAATGGTGTAACTTACACGACTTTCTTGTAATTTCGATTATTTAATTTTATTATGAGGTGCATTTTTAACTTCCGTAAAGAGATTGTGTAGATATTTTATAGATTGCCTAAAACTCATTTCAATTTTAATTCATGTACTACTCAATAATATGACCTACTATATTGATGATTAAATCTTATTGATTAAAAATGTTTTTTTTACAGAAACCTGTAGTACCCCCTGATGCATAACTAATAGGTAATTTATATTTTTTTACCTTTATATAATATTATTGGTCGAAGTCTGAAATGTCAATGATTCACAAACATTTTAATTCTTTTTTTTTTTGTATATTTTTGTAACTTTTTAATGTAGATGTTTATTAATTTTCAGGTCTCAAAACTAAGAAATACACAGATGGCCATTCTCAATAACAGCCCCTAATTTGTAAATAAAGTAATTGCATTACATATATATTTTATTTTCTATTTTACCTATGACTTTTTTAAAGCTGAGGCTAAAGCCTAACTGGATGTATGGAATTCATCCATCTATTCTGCTGTTTATATCTGCGCTTATAATATATTTCACGCTTTGCCAGTGAAAGCTTTGTGAAAGGCGAAAAAGTATTGACGTAGCTATGGATTTATCGCGTGTGATCACGTGGCGTGTTTTCTTATGTTTCTGAACGTATTAAATGTATGGGATTGATTAGTACTGACAGCGTCAGATGCCATGGGGTGGCGTCGCGTTTTGATAGTATGGTTCCACCTTAACAGTTCTTGAAAATAGGTTTCAAACTGAAGTTGGAATTGCCATTGTAACAAAAGAAGAAAATTTGGACCTGGGTAACATCTTGGAATATGACTTTTATATTTTTAGATAAGATTTAAATAAATGAAAAAATCTGATCTTCAATTTGATTGATAGATCAGATCAAAGAATACAAACTTAATCTGAGTTTAGGAAGTATCATTCCGATGCTTAATACGCTGCCGCTAACACTGCAAACTTAAATACAATCCGACAGAGAGCATAAACCATAGTTAAAATCGAATTAATTTATATACACTGTCAGAGTAATCTAATCCATAGTATATTAACTTCGTTCGCGTTCCTCGTATTTCGTGAAACCTAATTATATGTAAGTTACGTTCTAAGAACATTAACCGAATCTAAGGTTACGTATAATTTTTCTTCCATAAACAGAGAAACCTTTTCCCTGGGCCTCCTTGGACACAATTTTAGACGTCATTACTTTCGACTTGACGTAAATAAGACATAAATCCTTAAAAAGGATTTTCGACAACTTCCTCCGCTCTATGAAAAGATTATAATGATGTTGTCAATACTGAAATTCGTGGTATTTACTTTAATAGTTATTTAATCTTTGTATTATTCTTATAATTTTACTCGGGAGTCCCGTTGTAGCGGGATCTCCCGGGGATTTTCAGACGTAAAGTTACGATAATAATAATATAACCGACGCCAATTCTCAAAGTAATTTGGGATAAACAGTAATGGAAAAACCTACTCGAATAAAAAATAAAAACAAAACGTCTGCTACTAAGCAGAAATCAGCGAAGAAACCCAAAAACGATGGTAATTATTATATCCTTATGATTATTTATATTTATCTAGTAAAAATTGACTACTTCATTGAATAGATTGCAACCAATTTTTTTTTAATTACCAGGCCCGACATGCTCAATGTTCTTGGCTGATTTGACGAGGAAATTAATGTTGAAAAAGAAACAAGAAGCTGAAGCGCCAATAGACATAGTCCGTTAGTGTTTCAATATCTTATTCCTTTCCGTTTCTCGCATTATTATGGATTTAAGCAATCGAATTTTTGTTTTCATAGAAACAATAATTGAAAGCATCACTAACGCTCTACCGGTCAAATTATCTAGAAAAACTCCACCAAGAAGAGACTCACCTATGAAAATAGAGACCTTACAGACTTATGCACCAGAATTATTACCGAATGATACATTAGACATACCACGGCCGGTTATTATTACTGCTGACGAGCCTTTAAATGAAGAGTGTCCAATAACAAAGAATAGTTTCAAAATACCGAAAATGCCGTTAACTAACAGTGACATGCTCAAGCCAACTGAAAGGAAAATTAAAATTCCCACTGAAGATGCCGCAGTCAACACAGGAGGTGAACAAGATGTGGCTGGGGAAATTAAAAAGTATGTTGGTACGTTGAGAAAAATATCCTTAATTGCTGAAGAATTCAATCAAAAGACGGGTAATAATTTTTATTTAGTATTATTGTATGCATTGTATGTAATTTAACTAAACCCTCATTAATACAATATTTCTATTTCAGCCAAAAACCTCAAAGAGATAGTAGACAGTGTGCAAGAAGACCTTATTAAAAAGTTGGAAGAAATTCAAGCAGAAAAAGGAATAAAACCAGAAAGTAAATTTAGTCTACCAATTGAAGTAGGAAGCTCGTCTATTAAAAAATAAATCATGTCACTCGCAGAAGAACAAAACACTTTGTCAAACTCTGTCAAAATGATTAATTTGGTTGACAAAATTCTTAGTTAAATAAATCAAGTAAAAATTAAACATCTATTATTTCATTGACAAAATTGTTGTGTATATAATGCAGTGATAGTAATATTAATAAAACAGTAAGTTAAAAAAATGACAATATTAATAATAATTAGTTCAATGACTTTGTCTCAATTATAATGATTGAATTTTCATGTATCCTAGAGCAATTACAATGGATAAAGCTAATGCAGTTGTTTCCGCACATATTTCTTCAAATATAAATTCAAAAGATTACACTGTTGCTTTCGGGCGGATGACGCCACTAAGAAACAGAACAAATAAAGGTATACAATTAAATCAACAAAACATTGACTCTTGGTTTTAATTATTTCACCTTTTGAAATACGTTTAACATAGATAATGTTCTCAAAATATTAAGCTTAACATTATACTTATTGAGAACCAATTATTGTGACATAATATGTATATGCCATCTAGGACTATAAAAGTTTAAAAAACCGCGAAATACTGGAATAATTATTAAAATTTAGAGTATCTCAAAATTTTCCAACTATCTATAACTTAAGTTCTGCGTATTCGGCTATAAATAATAACAAAAATTAGACACATAAATGACTTTTAGATTCAAAACTCATGAACAATGAAGAAAAGAAAGAAGATACTAAATCATATAAATCAAAGCCACCGGGTCTCAGAAAAAATATTTCACATAATGGTCAGATTGATATTGCAGGTAATATTTTTAATAGTTATTATAAATTAACGCATTTGATAATGTCAAGCATATAGTCTTCTTCTTCTTTTAATTAATGACAACTTCTCTCTAATAAGGATTCCGTCTATGTCCAATACAATTGAGAGACTCGATGAAGGATATAGTTTTATAAGTGGTATCGCAGATATGCGGTTATATGCGTGAAGCACTTTTTGGTATGTGACAATAGAGCCTTAAGAATTGTATTCAGAAAGGCATACGATACACAAAAAATCCAGCGCACAAAATATCCTTGTTATTCCTACAGGTTCATAAAATGTGCGCGAAGAAATAGAACGTTTGCTTCAACATGCGCTAACGTTATTTTTTCAGTCAGCAATCGCAAATCTTATGCAGTCCGCCTCTACAATTCCGCCGACAAAATGTCCGAAGATGTACATTGCTCTTGCTCTGCGACATTATTCTTGCTACATATTAATGACATGCTCCAGCCCAATATTTTTGGCTACGCTGATGATAGCACTGTCGTAGAACGATATTTATCTAGTGCCCGTGCTAAACCTGATGAGATTCGACAAGCAAGAGAAGGCATGGTGAATCGATTGAATTCTACTTTACAGGTTGTTTCCGAATGGGGCGACGCCAATCTTGTCGAATTCAATCCCTTTAAAACACAGGCGTGTCTCTTCACCACCAAACGGAGCCCCTTTCACCTGACTCCGACTTTCCACGGCGTACCTGTGAACCTTTCTGGTTGTTTAAACCTATTAGGCGTTTCGCTATCGTCCAACTTGAATTTCGGACAATACATCGAGTCCAAAGCATTTTGTCAAAGGTTAGGCGGTACTTCACAGCGGAACAGCTTCTCAATTTATACCAAGCTCAAGTACGTTCATGTATAGAGTACTGCTGCCACCTGTGGGCAGGTTCAGCCAAGTGTCATTTGGAAGCTCTTGACTCGATGGAAAAACGTGCCCGTCGACTTATTGGTGACTCTCGTCTAGCTCAAAAACGGCTACTGCCTCTTCAACATCGTCGAATGGTCGCTAGTCTGTCGGTGTTCTACAGGTTGCACTTCGGTGAGTGCGCGGCTGAATTGCACGAACTTATCCCTGCAGCTCCTTTTCACCATTGGACGGCCAGACACAGAGTAGGGTTTCATCCTTTTATGGTTGATGTACCACATATACGTACGAATTGGTACGCTTCCTCTTTTATCCTCCGTACCGCCAAGGAATGGAATTCACTACCTGGGTCTGTCTTTCCCGATTCCTATAATCTTGATGTCTTCAAAGCCAGAGTGAATAGGCTTCTTCTAAGTAAGCATGCTCCCATTTAGATCGCATCCGCGCTTACCATCAGGCAGGATGGCGGTCAAATGCTTACTTATTCTTCATAAAAAAAAAAAAAAAGAATTCGTCTACTTTAATTCTATAAACTTCCGCCAAAGACATTTTGTGCGCCACGTACTCGATCGCATATTTGTGACCGCGTATTTAGTCCGCGTCTGCTATAAAGTAACAGTTTTCACACACTGAATAGTGCGTACGAAGGGCGAGTTCGAAACCCGCCAGGATGATGTATTAATAATTTTCTGTAAACATATTCTCGAAGTAAAAAATAGGTCGATAGCGCGTCATTCACTGTTGTGCTGTGATTTCACCAACTACAAAGTGAGACTCACGCTCGTATGTCGTCTAACATAATAAATATATTGTATTATAATAATTTTTTAAAGGTGAACCAGCTAGTACGACGAAGAAATTTAAAGTCATGTCTACGAAGAAGTTTGATTCACAAAGTATATTTTCATTTTAATATTAAATTTTACCCCTTATTACATCTGATGCAAAATTAATCCTACAAATCTTAATTTGTAGAACCTGAAAAGCAATTTAAACCCAGCCAAATACCGAGACGAAACTATAATGCAATTAGAAAAAGACCCTCTAAAGAAAAAAATCAAGGACACATCCAAAACCGAAATGTTCAAAGGGTAGAAATATGTAACACCACACCAGGTAATAATTTAGGAATTAGTTAATTAAACCTTTTTTTTAGAGAAGAGAAAAGACTCCTTATGTCCATAAGAAACATATAGACCTCATGCAATATTGCGTGCATGAGGCTTATCCCTTCTTTTCCCTCTGCGGGTGTGTGCAATGCAGGGTGAGTAAGGTTCTGATCAACCGATGACTCTCTGCTAATCAGAGAGCCTGGTGACCTTTACCCACTTAAGCCCTCTTGAGCCTCAGTTCTCGCCGTAGTGTGGCACACGGAAACGCTTTCGAATTTCACTTCGTGGCCCCGGTGTTAATAGATTATATTCTTTTTCGTGGGGTAATCATCGATGATACCCGCCACCTTGAGGCTGGCGATGGGTTATGTCGGACTCCCGCAACCGGACTCCAAGGCAAGATGTCGCGAGCATACCGACTAAAACCCCACGGTTACTGTCTTCAGTGCAAGAAGGTGGAAAGCCCCGGGATCTCCAAAGAGGAATTCTCACGGTGCTCCCACGTGCCGGGTGACCGGCTCTTCTCTCGAGAGAACGATCCCTCATACCCATCATGCTCTATGTGCTACGGCAATACGCGGCCTATATCGTATATGCCATCCTCCTCGAGAATAGATTATACTTTCCCTATTTCGTTCTAAGCTAACTACAAAAAGCCAGAGGTAACGACCTCATGAAACAAAAAGTTAATTTATTATCTATTTTAGATTTTCGAGAAGTGGTCGATTTACCTGCTTCTCTTGCTACGACAAGACCAATTCCGACATTGGGACAAATTTATGGAAATTCTATAATCAGTAGTGACATTTATAACGGTAATAAATTAGCTTTTTTGATGTTAATATTGCACTAAGCATCATCAGTTAAAAGTAGTAAATTAAAAATAATTTGGTTGCAGATTTCTTCTTGGGATCATTCAATGATAATATTGATCATTATGATCGTCCCGAAAATAGTAATATTACGAGAAACGTTTCGCCTGCAGGAAGAAGCAACTTATCTAATGATGGTACACTTAATCTCTGTTATAAGAACATACTTAATCGCAATATATAGCTCATAGGAAAATGGTCAGGAGACCCAACTGATGGTGTAGATTATCCAACGCATGAACATTTTCAAGAACTTGTGTTGCCAGTTTTATAGAAATATGTATGATCTTTTCTTGATCCCAAGTAATATCAGGTCGAAAATAATACGTGCCGACAACTTTTTTCACAAAAAAACAAAAGAAAAAGTGACATTTTCATCAGTAATTGCAAATGGTCCCAAGAGTAACATAGAGAACGATGCGACACTTAACTCTCCTTTGATCACATATTCTATAACTACAGACTGCCTGAGTAGGAACACACGTTGCGTTTACCACCGAAAGTTCAAATTTCGAAATAAAAAAACGTTTGGGTAACAACTACAAGACTGATCACATGCTTACCTGTTCAGAAAAATATTTTAATATCTGGGGTAGACAGGGCGACAATAATTAAAACATAATATTTCTTTTAACTTAGAAAGCAGTCAGTTTGGCGTTGAAAATATAAATGAATCCTCTACGAAAGCTATAAAACGTCATGAAAAAGTTTTCAAAACGACTAATGATAATGTTAAAGATTGGTTGTCATCTGAACTAGATCGACCAACTAGAGATAATGAATCAGGTAAGTAATCTCACAAAAATAATAATCGTAACTAAACAACTCGAATATTGTTTTTATAGTATAGGAGGTGACCGAGTATATGGCTCACCTAATTGAAAGAATACCGAATACCGCCGCCAGAGGTTCTTCAGATGTGTTGTCGGCCTTTTATCATCGTATATCATTAATAGATGTTTTGTACAAAGTTTTGTTTGTACTACATAAGATGGTAGATTTATTTGTTTGTTATTATTGAGATTAATAAGAAACAATCAAATTAATTGAAATACCATTTGTTATTTATATTATACCTACTATATAACTACATGTATTGAGTTTTGAACACCTAATGAAGTTTGGAAACTTTTAAAATTGTCTTTGTCGTGGACGTATGCAGAACAACTCAGTATCGGTAGTAAGTTTTTAAAATCGGTCCGGTATTTTTTGAGTTTATTCATAACATACAAAAATCCAAAAAATATATACAATTATTTCCACTTTATAATATTAGCATAGTATAGAGTATAGATAACAACAATAACTTTTATGTATTTAATAACATTTATTAGAAAATAAACAGTATTGTTAAATATCTACAAGTACAATTGTCAGTTTAAAATATGAACTTAGCATTAGTTGTATGGCATTTCAACAAAGACATCGGTGATAACAAGTCAAACATGATATCTATTATACCTGTTACTCAATAATAACAGATGTAAATATCTGTTCTTAAATAACAGTATGTTATTTAGATACTAGAGGAATTACAGATAAGACGATATTATTTAGGAGTGACTTCAAGATTTTCATCCTGTGAAACGTCCAATTTATTTTTTTTGGATAATACTAGGCGCATCTCGTTTTAGCACACGACAGTCGTAGATGTTTAACTAAGACGGGTAACAGTTGTTTTGTATCACATACTAGTAACAGCCATTACTAGTATGTGTTGAACAGTTGTTAATTAGTATTGCATGATATTTTCAATAAAAGATATATCACAATCGCAGGAACAACTGTTATCTTTGAATACCTGTGATTTATACATATTTGTTACGATAAATACGCCTCACTCATATTTCAACAGACAATAGGCGTTGCGAGATCACTATGAATAGGGTCAAATGAATAAAACACATTGTTTTTATAATTATTACTGTATTAATTTACGATTTCAGGTTACCATTCTGTCAGTCCACATAGAAAGTGTGTAACTAGGGTTCACTCTAACAGTTCAAAGGACTCAAAGGCTGATATAATACGAAAGTATTCGCTCCTTATTAAGAACCGGAAGGCGGCCAAAAAATCGGTGTCAACAACGAATATTTCTAAACAGAGTAGTGGTATACTAAATTTCTTATTAATATTATAAATGTATGAAAGTTACTTAGTCATGTTTTAAATACTGATCCGATTTTGATGAAGAAGGCTTTGAGAACATCACGTATTATTTATTATTATTTTAACTTGGTGATTTATAATTTATAGTTTTTGCTATCGACAGACGAGTATGAGGTTCACTTGACGGTAGGTGAAACCTGAAAAATGATGCGATATCGACCTACTTTTAACTTAGAGAATTCGGAAATCCATAGACTGAAACCGAAAGGCACAATATGCACTTCACGGTTTTTCCATCTATGAACGGTGTTTAGATAGCCGGCCGAAATTTCGATATTCCTCTCACCCGTACAATTCCTGAAGTTATCAGACGTAGGGAAGGCATGCTAACGGTAAATTATATTCATGTCGTCCTGAGAGGATTCGAACCCACGACCCATCGATGTGCACGGCAGGTGATCTACCGAACGCGCCAACGAGCCTGTAGTTTTAAAATGTTGTATTATACTTTATTCTATTAAACAGTATCCCGTAAATTTTCTACTTTAATTGGAACTCGGTCATAGAATAATCATAAACTATAAATAAAATAAAATATAGAATAGCTAGAAAATATATCCATAAGCTCAATTTGATTTGAAAAAAATATTTTAAACAATTTAACTCAAAATTATTCAACCATTTTTTTAAATTATTTTATCAATAAGGCAAAATGTGTTTTTTCTTAATTTTACTGTAAATGTTTACACTTTAGTATTTAAATATATCAAACTATATCCTATACATATACAAGGAAAACCATTGCAATGATTTTTAATAAATTTTATAAACATTTCAGGTAAATCAGTAAATACAAAATCAACAAAATTTCTTACAAATAACCATGAATCAAAAGTTATAAATCAATGTGTTTTACATAAAATGAATACTGATATCAAACCGCTGAAGCCTACAAGTCCCGGTAATATAGATTTAGTGAAAATTAACAGTATTCTACCCATTTCGGGGTAATTTCTTAAAAAAACTCTACTTAAAGTTGCTTTATTCTTGATTAGCATAAATATAGACGGAAGATATCATTAACGGTATTAGCACTATATTGTGATTATAAGAGATAATAATTTCAAATTTTCAGCATTTTACGCTACGTTCAAATTTCCTTCCTCTCCAAACCCAGCGCATAACCCAGAGAATTGTAGTAATGCAGTACCATCTTACGTGGAGTGTCCCTCTGAAGTGCTGCAGAAGACTACCAATTTTGAAATAGAAGGTCCTTTTATTTATTAAACATTTTTAAAACAGACAGAATAAGATGTAAAGATACATATATAATATATATACATAACGCCTCTTTCCCATTGGGGTAGGCAGAGATCACAGAATTCCATATTGTGCTCCGATCCTTGCACACGAATTTCGCTTCTACAGACTTGCAAACATATGTGTCTACATATACTAGCTTTTAAGCTAGAATTATAGCTGGAATAAACTAATTTTAATTTTAAAGAGACTGTTTGCACTGAATGTCAAATTGTCTGAGAAAGTCGCTGAAAATCAGTGTAGTGTCCGATTTTTATGGAGCAACATACGCTGAGCGGCCTCGTTTTTGACAGAAATTCGTTCATTTTTCAATGTTGAATTATTTTAATTTTTTTTAATAAAATTAGTTTTATAAGGTATTTATTTGTTACGTGTTTTTGCTTGTTTCAAATAAAGTTTGTATTCATTAATTCTATATACTCCGAAATGTTACTGATTTATAATGATTGAATAGAATTGCTCTCAACGTGTTGAGACACAACAATATTTGCATACCTAAGAAATACTGAGTTCGCTCCAAAACGTATCCAATGCCATTTTAAAAAACTAGATTTAAAATCTTAACTTCAGATTACAATAGTATACTGTCTATATATTAGCACAGTATACAGAGTATATTATATTTGGAAAACCTATGAATGTAATCTATACTAATATTATAAAGAGGAAAGATTTGTATTTTTGTATGTATTGAATTACTACTGGATCGATTTCAAAAATTCTTTCACCAATAGAAAGCTACATTATCGCTGAGTAACATAGGCTATATTTATTACTAGAAAAAAATATAGATCCTTAGAATTTCCTACTAAAACCAACCCGAGGTGTAAAAAAAATTGCCAAAAATGTTGTTCGTCGCATGCGCTGCGAAAAGTATTGATGATAGAACAAAATAAAGTTCTACAATATTATAGAACATATAAATATCTACAAAAAACTTCACGAGACCATATGTCTAACTATTGTAGTTATGTTACTATAACTACTTTTGTACATTTTAAAAGTTGATAGAAATGCCGATCAAAATCAGACCCTGCTATCCATACCTCTGTATTAATTCTTATCCAAATAAATTGTTTCATATTTAAGACTGTTTCAATACCTGTTGATTACTTTTTGAAATATTGAAATCGGACATTCCATTCAAAAGATATTACGAAATTAAAAATATCAATATAAACAAAAAATACACGCCGTCCGCTTCGCACCGCCGCGCTGCAGCTGTGGCTCCACGCAGGGCATCGAGCAATACGGCGAGGGGTAGTACTATGTCATTTTGTTCAATTTGAGGGGTTTTGTTACGATTTAACTCAAAAACTACTCAACCGATTTTAAAAATTCTTTCACTAATAGAAAGCTATATTATCAGCGAGTAACATAGGCTTTGCTTTTTTTTCATCTATTTGCACCCGTGCGAAGCCGGGGCGTTTTGCTAGTTACCTATATATTATGGAAGGTAAGGAGATACATCTCTATGTTTCAAAAAGTGTCCGTATAAAACCATTAAAGTACGCAGACGCTACTGTAGAATGAGAATTACGTCCACTTGGATAACTCAACAATGGATACACACATTTTTCCCATTATGGTTATATTGTCTTCAAAAATTTTATCACTATGCCTATGGACATCTAGTTAATTAGAGCATTTAAACATAAACTACTTAGTTCAGAACTGTGGCACAATTGTTCAGTTACCTTGTACAAGAACAGATTTAGAAACCTGACTGCAAACCACCAGTTATTGGACTAAACAGCATCTGAAGATAAATATTATCATAATGTGTTAAGATTTGTATCATTAGTTTGCTCATGTTGATTAGGTCGTGATACCTCAAGCACTCTAAACGGAAAAGATGCAAACATCCAAGATGACGTCTCCAGTCAAGCATGCGAGCACCTGGATGACTTCAGCGAAGCTACTGATCATTACGATTGGATTCTACCCAGCTCACAGTGCAGCGCAATCTTCAAAACCTCGAAGGAGTCTAACAGCACTGTCAGCTCGTGGAGAGCACGTAGGGATGATCTGTCGAGTGATTTATCTGCCTTTAAATATCCAGGTATGATATTTTTAATGGTTGTAGTTACAAAGCATTTTAATATTTTTGTATATATACTATACCCTTTTCTATTTCTCTCTCTTTTAAAATTTCAAAAGATTTAAAAAGTGGTACAATCCGGTTCAAATCGGGTACAATCGAATAACTACATATTATGTGTGTGGCGGTCTTGGCTCAGGAAAAGGTAAATTGAAGATTTAAAGTAGAAATTTAAAATTAAAAAATTGTTCCTGGACCGCCTTATGGCTAAGACGCTACAGTAGGGTAGGACCAGTACACGTTTCTCAATACTGTCGGTCGTCTCAGCCAATTATTAATTTAACGAGCGTTTTGCCTCGGGCTTGTGCGCTGGAACGCTCGCCCACGCACCCTGTTATGTGCGTAAAATAGAAAGATTGATCACGCAAAGCGATCACAGGACGGCACACTCGGCTGGACGATAGTAAGAGAGCGGTGAGTACACGTCGGAAAGGAGGTTGGTATGGGGTTAGGAAAATGAGGGAAACTAGGTACTTTGGGAAACTTGGATACTGGGAAACTGGGAGACTGGGAGTATTAAAAGATTCTTGATTCTGAATACGGTCGCTTCTTCAGGGAAAACTGTCTGACTGTTGAACTGACTGTGTTTACTACGAGAATATTCGCGGGGTATCTGTTTTCGTTAGTATACCGCGACGAGAACTGCAGAAGGCGTATCGATTTTGCGCTAATTTCGCGCCGATTTTCACTTCGGAAGCGACCTTTTTATTTAATTTCCTTTTTATGTATAATAGTTACAAATATGTTTCTTATATATTTAGATTGCTCATTGTAAGCCCTTTCGAATGATATATATTATTACCACATATCTGTTACATAGTAAGCAGGAAAAATTATTTACTGACAATTTTACACAGATTTCACTGCTTCTCTATGGTGAATAAAGTCACAAATTATAATTTATTTACAGTAAACATATTTAAATAATTAAAATACTAAGTTTTATAAATATCAAAACGATTTTTACATTTTTAGTGAAATTAAATATGAATTACGTCTTATGCAGTAAAATATCAACTTTAAATATCCAATTACATCTTATGCGATATTTTACGTAAATTATAATAACTTTAAATATGCGATTATATTACAATTAAATCTTATCTAACATTATTTAAGTAAGTCGCCGACATTCTCCCCCTCGTGCGAAGCACCATCCTTTTGACTCGGTGACTCTGCAGGCACAAGCAGCACGATCCTGGTCGCCGGTCGTCTCAGCACGCCTCCTCTTGTTTGCACGTCGACGATCCTCACTCGTCCATCCGGTCCAGGGTAGGTGTGCAGGATTCGTCCTCGAGGCCAGGTGCAGCGTGGCAGGGAAGAGTCCACGATGAACACGATGTCATCCTTCTTCAATTTATGTGTGTCTTCGGGTTGTCCGCTGATTCTTCTGGGGAGCAAGGTGGGTAAGTACTCCTTCAACCACCTCCTCCAGAAGTGGTCTGCCAGCCGTTGCGTCGTCTTCCACGTGTCCCGTCCCACGAGCTCTTGATCTGCGAAGCTTCCAAGCCTCGCCGCGCCGCAGGAACGCCCGATGAGGAAGTGGTTTGGAGTGAGCGCTTCTTCTTCTGGGTTGTCAGCTGGATTGGTGATCGGTCGTGAGTTGATCATGTGTTCTGCCTCCAGGAGAAGTGTGTGCAGAACCTCTTCGCGTGGGTGTCGCTCGCGTAGTGTAGCGTCCAGTGCGGTTTTGACTGATCGCACCAGACGCTCCCAGGCGCCACCCATGTTCGGTGCTCCTGGAGGGATGAATTTCCAGAGCACGCCGATCTTCTCCGCTTCCATGATCAGGTCTTCGTTCTTCATGGTGTCGAGAGCTTCCCGTAGTTCCTTGCTGGCTCCCACGAAGTTGGTACCGTTGTCGCTGTAGATTACTTTGGGCATTCCGCGTCTTGATGCGAATCTTCGTAATGCCATCATCATGGAGTCTGTGGAGAGCGTAGGGACTAGCTCGAGGTGAACCGCCCGCGTGGTGAGACATGTGAATAGTGCCCCCCATCGCTTCTCGTTTCTTCTGGCTACCGTGATGATCATGGGTCCGAAGTAATCCACTCCAGTGCAGGTGAAGGGGTGAGCGCCGTGGCGTAGTCGTTCCGCCGGCAGGTCGCCCGTAGGTAGATCCGAAGGCGCGGATTTCTTCACTCTGCATTGTTGACATCGGTGTTGGACTTTTCTAAGTGTCGATCTTAGCCCCACTATCCAGAATCTTTGTCTTATCTCGTTCATGACGGTGGCGTGGTTTCCGTGATTGAACCGTCTGTGGTGGTCTTCAATGACGAGCTCGGCGATGCGGTTTCTTCCGTCCAACACTATCGGTTGTAGATAGTCGCTTGAGACTCCCCTTATGGCGTTGATCCTACCACGTAGTCTCAGTATTTCGTCTTCTAGCTTCACGTCGAGCTTCTTTAGTTTGCTGCTTCTTTCTAAGCTGTTTCCTTTCTGCAAACTCTGTATTTCTTTGCTGAAGCTCTCGTGTTGACTTCTTAGTATCAGCAGTCTTTCCGCTCGTAGCAATATCTCTTCACCGATGGGTTTGAAATATTTCTTCTGTGTAGTGAGACGCTGTTTTCGAATTTCCTTAGGAATTTTCTTGTTGTATGGTTTCCACGGTAGATCCTTTTTCTTACAAGCGCTGACTGTGTCTTTTCGTTTACACAACTCTATGAATTGTAAGACGCGTGCCGTTGTTCTCAATAGTTTTCTCCACGTGGAAAATCTCTCTGGAGAGGGCGTCGCGTGTTCTTTACTTGACACATGATGAACCTTTTCTGTGGACTTTTCTTCATCGGTATCTTCTTTCTTGAAGCTTCTTGGAGTTGGCCAATACTCTTCTCTTCTTCGCAAGAAGTCAGGACCCGTGAACCAGCGATGAGACTCGTTAAATTCTCGCGGTAGGTCGCGAGTAGCGTCGTCAGCGGGGTTCTGCGCTGTAGGTACCCAGCGCCACTCTTGGGGTCTTGTCAGTTCTTCAATCTCTGCGAGCCGGTGTGCCACGAACGTCTTGAATGTTCTGGGGTCGGTCTTTATCCATGATAATACCACGCTGGAATCCGTCCAATACGTCTTGAGTGTTGCCTTCAAATCTAGTTCTTTTTCCACGGAGTGTGCCAGTCTGCTGCCGAGGAGCGCTGCTTGCAGTTCGAGACGGGGCATCGACACAGGTTTCAGTGGTGTTACTCTGGCCTTAGCCGCGACGAGGCTGACTTGGTAGTCTCCAGTCTCTTCGTTCCGCGTTCTCCAATACACGGCCGCTGCGTATGCTGTCTCGCTTGCGTCCGTGAAGGTGTGAAGCTCCCCCTCGGTGCTTGAAGGTGCTATGCATCGTTGTAGACGTAGATCTTGCAGTATCTTCTGGTTATCCAGGTATGCCGTCCAGCATTCAAAGTCTTGCTCTTCGATTTCTTCATCCCAGCCTATGCCGCTCTTCCATATCCGTTGAAGTAGTTTCTTCCCTTGAATCAGGATTGGAGAGATGAGGCCCAAGGGATCGAAGGTTGACATGATGGCACTGGTGACTTCTCTCTTCGTGGGTGTCTTGAAGCCTTGAGAAATCTCCTCCGGTGTATTTCTTAGATTGGCGCGGAATCCGACTTCATCTTGGGTGGTGAACCAACGCAGTCCCAGAGTCTTCTCTTCAGATTCAGCCAGGTTGACCTCTGTCTTCTCTGGAGAATCGCTCTTCATTTCCTTCAGGAGTCCTGGTCGATTCGATGCCCATCCCCTCAGTTCGAAGCCGGCTCTTCGATGAATATTGTCCACCTGCTTGATTATCTTTTCGCAGCTGTCTGGATCGTGGAAGCTGTGCAAGTAATCATCCATGTAATGATTTCTCTCGATGGCTGCTGCCGCTTCTGGATATTCCTTTTCAAACTCTTGAGCGTTTCTGTTCTTTACGTAGATCGCAGTACAGGGGGAAGACGCTGCGCCGAATATGACTGATGTCATTCGATATTCCTTCGGAGGGGTGTCTCTTCTATCTCCGCGCCACAGGAAACGGAGACTGTCCCTGTCTTCATCTCGTATCTTCACTTGTAGAAACATCTCCTTGATGTCTGCGGCTACCGCTATGGGTCCTTGTCTGAATCTTAGTAAAACGCCGAACAATGATTGTAGGAGATCGGGTCCGGGTAGTAGTACGTCGTTCAGACATTTCTGGTTGGACTTCGCTGCAGCGTCGAAAACTATTCGAATCTTCTTCTTTAACGGGTGTACGACTGGGAAGTGAGGTAAGTACCACTTGCGATGAGATGGACTCTCCGCCGGTGCTTCTTCTGCATACTTGTTGTCGAGAAGGTTCTGTATCTGCCGATTGTATTCAGACTTCAATCGTTGATCTTTGTCTATCTTGCGTTCGATGCTTTTGAGTCTTCTTTCGGCTGCAGTGTAACTCTCCGGCATGACTATCTCTTCGTTTTTCCACAGTAGACCAATCTCGAACCGGCCGTCATCTCTTCTTCGGCATGTCTTCTCCAATAGCGCCAGTGCTCTGCCTTCTGCGTCGGTGGATGGTCTTCGTTGTTGAACTCCCATTGACTCGATAGAGAAGTGTTCTTTCACCATCTGATGAATCTGATCTTCGATGACGCTTGTATGTAGACAGGTGTTTATGAAGTGTACTGGTCTCGTGACGTTGGAGTCGGTTCCATGTAGCACCCAACCGAGCTTGGTTCTTGATGCCACTGGTTGTCCTGGCTTGCCTCTTCTTGTTTCCAAAGAGATGATGAAGTCCCAATTGTCTTGACCGATGAGTAATTGGGGCGGCTCTGCTTCGTAGTATAAGACTTCCGAGAGTTTTCGTAAGTGACGGCAGTCTTCAAGTCTCCTTTTATCCAGGTACTGTGGGGTCAGCCGAAGGTTGTCTATCGTGCGGACGTTCTGAAGATTCTTCCTCTTCGTCTGATGTATGCCCTTCACGGTGAGGTTCAGCATCATAGAATCTTCTTTCTTGATATGGTTACCCCCTACTGTTTCGATGACCAGTTCTTGTGTGACTCCGGTGGTTCCGATGTGATCTGCGATCGATGAATCCAATAAGGTGACTGTCGACCCTTCATCCATGAGTGCTATTATCTTCTTGGAGCCCTTTGGTCCGTAGACTTCCACTCGAATCATTTTCAACAGAGCGCGTGCCGTATGCGCAATGTTCACAATCGCAACTTCGTTAGTCTTCTCACACGTGGTCTCCTTGTCCACCTCCATTGCAGCATGAGTTGAGTTGGGTTGAGGTGTGACGTGAAGCAGTGGGTGGTGCCATCTTTTACAATGCTTGCATGGTGGTTTTCGGCATGATTCTTTTCGATGGCGTTCTTGCAGGCACTTGAAACAGACGTGACTTTTCTTTACTGTATTCCATCGCTCTTGCGTTGAAGCTTTCAGGAACGACTGACATTCTGTCAAAGAGTGATCTCCGTCGCACTGCGGGCAGGTCTTCTTCCTCTCCTCGTCGGCGCTGATACTGTGGGTGGCTTGTCTGAGAGGTCTTCTCGTAGTCCCACTGTTCCGGAAAGAGGGTCTGGAGTCTTCCATCGATGCGAAGGCTCCGCACTTGTCGGCTTCTCTATTCAGGAACTCGCTGATGAGGGTCAGATCTGAGAATGAATCTTCTTCCTTGACCGCGGTGTAGTCGTACCATCGAAACTTCAAGATTGAAGGCATCTTGTTGATAATTTGCTTCATTAATTCCGGCGAATGTAAATATTGTTGCTTCTTAAGGCCTTTGATTGCTGCTACGCTGTTGTTTATTTGACTCGCGAATACGCAGATGTCTCGCGGGTCTTCTGATATTCTGGGAAGCGCCTTTACTTTTTCCAACTCCGCCAATACCAGTGCGTCTGGTCTTCCGTATCTTCTGCGGAGAGCGTTGATCACTTCTTGCGGCGAAGCATCCGAGTAAAGTAGACTCTTGATTGATTCTCTCGCGTTCCCTTTGATCGCCTTCCTCAGGCGCGCCATGTTTTGTGTGTCGTTGAACACCGAAGCTGTATCTTCGTATACTACGCGGAAAGCCAGCCACTCGTTGGTATTCCCTTCGAAGATAGGAAGCTCGTATATATACTTCGGCTGCGGCGCGGGGGTTGACTTTGCCGAAAATGCTTCCTTCAACGCGTCCGCCAGCACTCGCACTTCCATCTTCGATGATTCCTTTTCCACATGACAAGTCTGCTTGACTTCCGGTTCAACATCTTGAATCTTTTCTTCTAATACCGAAGATTCAATCCAGTTTCTTACATGAGAATTTCTTTCTTCCGGATTCTCTTCTTCAACGGAGTCAGTGTCCTCGTACTGCGCCATCTCTAATCTGACGCGGGCTAGACGAGCTGCTGCCTGAGCCTGTTCGAACTCCAGGCGAGCCAATTCCTCCCTTGCTTCTAACTCGCGTCTGCGCGCTGACGTATCCGTTGTTCGTGTCGACCTCGCATGCCGGGTTGAACCCGCTGGTACCAGGGTCATTGCGTTTCTTCCTGGTTCCTGGTTGGCAGTGGTCGCGGTGGTGACAGTAGTTCGAGTTTCTCCCGATGTCGTAGTGCTGGTAGCTCCCGATGATGTTTGTTCCGATGTGAAGTCACCGCTTGTCGCTTGGGTAGAGCTTTCTTCACTTTCGTCGTCCGTATGTCTCAATGGTGCGTCCTTTTGCGATCTGGTGACCGGCATCTTCTTCGTACAGGATTCGGCTATTCGAAGGACCAACAACTGTGGCGGTCTTGGCTCAGGAAAAGGTAAATTGAAGATTTAAAGTAGAAATTTAAAATTAAAAAATTGTTCCTGGACCGCCTTATGGCTAAGACGCTACAGTAGGGTAGGACCAGTACACGTTTCTCAATACTGTCGGTCGTCTCAGCCAATTATTAATTTAACGAGCGTTTTGCCTCGGGCTTGTGCGCTGGAACGCTCGCCCACGCACCCTGTTATGTGCGTAAAATAGAAAGATTGATCACGCAAAGCGATCACAGGACGGCACACTCGGCTGGACGATAGTAAGAGAGCGGTGAGTACACGTCGGAAAGGAGGTTGGTATGGGGTTAGGAAAATGAGGGAAACTAGGTACTTTGGGAAACTTGGATACTGGGAAACTGGGAACTGGGAAACTGAACTGGGAGACTGGGAGTATTAAAAGATTCTTGATTCTGAATACGGTCGCTTCTTCAGGGAAAACTGTCTGACTGTTGAACTGACTGTGTTTACTACGAGAATATTCGCGGGGTATCTGTTTTCGTTAGTATACCGCGACGAGAACTGCAGAAGGCGTATCGATTTTGCGCTAATTTCGCGCCGATTTTCACTTCGGAAGCGACCTTTTTATTTAATTTCCTTTTTATGTATAATAGTTACAAATATGTTTCTTATATATTTAGATTGCTCATTGTAAGCCCTTTCGAATGATATATATTATTACCACATATCTGTTACATAGTAAGCAGGAAAAATTATTTACTGACAATTTTACACAGATTTCACTGCTTCTCTATGGTGAATAAAGTCACAAATTATAATTTATTTACAGTAAACATATTTAAATAATTAAAATACTAAGTTTTATAAATATCAAAACGATTTTTACATTTTTAGTGAAATTAAATATGAATTACGTCTTATGCAGTAAAATATCAACTTTAAATATCCAATTACATCTTATGCGATATTTTACGTAAATTATAATAACTTTAAATATGCGATTATATTACAATTAAATCTTATCTAACATTATTTAAGTAAGTCGCCGACAATGTGAACTGAGCAACTTTACATAGATAAATCGAATAAAATTGATAAAAACTAAATATTGTTTAATGTCTTATAAGAAAAATTTCGCATCCCTAGGTATATTTCTCTCTCTTTTGCGGTACAAATGATTTAAAAACGGTACAATCCGGTACAAACCTGATACAATCGAATAGAATAAATAAAAAGTAATTATTGTTATTTGCTAACTTCACACAGGTGAGAATTCTCTTTTTTTTTTAATATTCGTAATAATTCAGATAACTGCAGTTACCATGAATACTTTTATCACTACTGTTGGCGGAAGGAAGTGGCCGGGAGAGACGGCAACCGGCAACATCTTCGAGATTCATTTGGAAGATGTAAGAAGTGTCAGAAGTACAGACGCCACGCCAATAAAAAAACAAAGAGTAAGTACAACTTCTCTTCTCCATCTCAAATTACATGACAAAAGTTTCTATTCATGACCGTCTGTTTGCTATTTTTATAAATGTTTTTGAAGCGATCTTCAGAAGTAATAAGAGTATTTCTTCACACATAATACTGTCTTTTATTAACGCGAGTATTACACATTTATAACGGATTCAAACCGCCCATGACCATCCGAAACGTAGGCATAAATAATAATAAATCGCGTTTTATTCCGTTATAAATTATTTATTTATATTTAAATATTTAATCATCATAATAAGGGAATATGCATGATTTTTCTTTATATGTTTAATTCACTTTTAACCACGTTATAACATAGTAGAAAATATGAACACAGTTGAAAAAGTTCAAAATATTTTTTAAATTTCGATTATTATCTTTGTATTTTTTTCACTCAGTACCGCCGTAGATATGTACAATGACTTTTTTTTTATAGTTTCCAAACGATTTGTTAATTTGAAAAAACGAATGATGATAAGCCGTGTTTGCAAACACCGCTTGAATCGCGTGTGGAAGAAAACAACGCAACGGTTTTCGGACTGGTCTAAATCCACATCCAAATATACAAAATGTAAGTTATCCTTCTTATTAGTATATAAGATTATTATCAAACGGACATAAAGCATTTCTTTTAAATGACAATAACTTCTCTTTCCGACGATTTCAATGAAACAAAGCTATTAGTTTGATAAGCTTCGGATTATGCTTAATCAACTTTAACCGCAAGACTGCGTGAAATATAATTCAGTTGTTTCTGAGATAAAAAATAAATAAAGAACATAGTACACAAAAATGTCATAAAATATTTTTTGGCATTGCTTAACCTCTTTTATTCCCTCTCAATTTCTGATAAATACGAGTATATACAATGTCGAGTCATCATTATATGTAGAAGATTTCATACATATATACACATCACGGCTCTTTCCCATTGCTGTAGGCACAGATCACGGAATCCCATATGCTCCGATTCTTGCATAGGTACCACATTCGGTTCGTCCAATTTCATCAATGATTTCAAATACGCTTTCCGGTTTAACATGTAACTAGTACTTATGAAACATGAAATTTGTTGGAAAAATTTGGAGACATTTATTATTATTTAGAACAAATCAAAAAAAGATTTCAAGAGAATAAGAATTAGCAATTGTAAATAACAAGAAAATTTACAAAAAATTTGTAAAAGAAAAAACTTGGCGATTAAAAAGAGTGGCGGCGAGTTTATTGCCAGTTCTTCTCGTCCGTTCTACGCCCTTGATTTGAGAACTGGCAGTAAATGTAAAATTAGAAGCATTTAATATGTATTTTTTATTGACGTTCATAAGTGTACAATATGTTACCTAAATGAATAAATGATTTTGAATTTGAATATGAACAGATGAAAACTATTACCAATTTTAAAAGAATCACAAACTTAAACTATTTTTGATGTTGAATCTTCTTCAGCAATCAATTTTCTCTCCTGCCAATTTCCGCGCCAAGCACATCTTGAAAATCTTGTGACATCAAAAACCAGTCGTTTTCGATCAACCAATAACAAAATGGAGGTGTCTCGAACAAAAACCGTGTGAACAAAACATTCAGAAATGGCGAAATAAAATTTTCTCTGAGATCGACTTGAAACTGCTGATCTTATTTATGTACGTCTCGAGGACGAATATCAATATCGTGTGAGATCCTATTTGAAAAGAATCACTCTGAGTTCTTGATAGAAAAGACAACCATTAAGGCCCGTTTACACTGTGCAAGCTTCTTGCCTGTTGCATACAATAAATTGAAGCATTAAGTGACTGGCACGGTCTAAACAACACGTAACATTCTTATCTATCATACAAGTTTTGTTTCTATACTTTTCTTGCTGTAAAGAGCACATAATTTCCCCTTGTAGACAGTTGTTTGCAATTCTTGGATGTCAATTATTGCGCTTAAATGTTTGCATTCAATTATTGCTATTACATGTACGAGTACAAGAAAATTGCATCGTGTAAATGGACATTTACTCGTGCGGAGTAAATTTAGATTATCTTCTCAATTTTCAAAATTTAAATTAAGCTTTTTAAACACCGCCATACATAAAATGTACATATTATTTATCCATGAGTTATACAATTAACTTGTATCTATCAAGAAAACTTAACCACAAATGTACTAGTATATGTATTAGTTTAAGATCCTGCCCATAGGATGCAGATTTATTTAATATAAATCTAAGCTTAATCTATAATCTTAACAAATTTTTACATGTTCAGTATATAATTTTTTATATTATTTTACATACCTACAACTTTAACTATTTTAATTATTATCATAATATAAGTACCTATATTATCGTACCTTTAAAGACAAACCGTTACTAAACGTTTTTCAAGAATCGATCCATCACCGCTACCTATCGTAAAATGAATATTGTTCTAATTAAAAAATAATCCTTTCCATATTTTATATCGTACGAGTATAAAAGCTGTTTCAATTGCCATGTGACTATTTTAATAGAAAATAAACATGAATTTTATGAATATTGTAGCTCTGCTGTATTAAATATTATATTTTCGTTTAGTGATAGTTTGAGAGCACGAACAACTTGCGAAAAAGTATTCGTATCGTCGACCTGTCATTTGTATGAAATTTCAAATGATTTCTCATACAACTGACGGATGGACGATTCGAATACTTTTTCGATAATTGTTCGTGCTCACCCCTCACTAGAATCAAAATTTTATCAGAAATGGTGAGGGGGATTAAAGAAGCAGAACAATATACATGATTGATGATGATTTTGAATGTTTTTGTATGTCTATCTGTTTTTCTAATCTTCGAAGATATTCAACTGATTTTCATGTAGCTTTTTAGATTATTTTATTTACTATTGCACTGCCTACATACCTCTCTACAAAGCCAAGGTTAACTGGCAGAGAATGCCTTTAAGCATTAAGTTCGCCTTTTAGACACTAAATATATAAATAAATAGATTGAGCTTTACCCTGGGCAAAAACGACACTTTGTTTCATCGATATCGGATGTCGGGATGAAAAGTTATCTTCATTCATATGAAGCCCACGCGAACGACGTCGCGGGCACTACTTGCACTAGTAAATGATATTATATGTGAATGTATCTATTTATCGTTTTAATAAAATATACATATATCAATATGATCATGGAATTCGTATCCTCTGATCCTTACATACCACTTTCGCTTCTTCCACTTTCATCAATGCTTTCATACACGCTGGTCGGTAATGAAATTTTGAAGCTTAGTAACATGTAGAGTGTAGACATTACAATTTTCATACAAAACTATCTTAGATGATGTTAAGATGAGGCATTAGATTTAAATTTAGCTTTGTATGTTGTTGAGGGAGTATGAAAAGATATCTATGAAATACTATATTATTTAGCCGATTATATCGCTACACATTTTATACATAAAATGGAAACTTTATAATTGTTTCAGTTCGAATGATGCATTACTTACAACGTTATCATTGGGACAACGCTGACGTACAAACTACAGTTTTAGTCTATCACGAAACAGGTGATGAACGTTACATTTTTTTTTAGCTTGCATAATATTATGTATTACGATTAATACATCAGTCAATTATTTGGTTTGAATTTGCTATTTAAACCTTGTAGATATCTTCTTTATAGTCATAAATAAATAAAAAAAGGTAATCACATTTAACTACATTTTTTTTTAATGTATACTATCGGCCTTATTCATAAATGTATTATAAGCTTGATATAGTTAAAAAGTGTTTTGTTCCTTTCGTTCTGTAGTCTTTTTATATTCGATAGAGCGAGACATAACATATTTTAAATATATCAAGCTTATAATACGTTTATGAATAAGGCCGTATGAATGGAAGGCATACTAGATGGTAAATGATATTTCAATAATAAGATATATATTATAAGATAGATAGATAGATAAAAATATATTAATCTATATATATAAAAGAGATTCCCACCTATATAGATACTCATCACGATATCTCTGGAACCATAAGGCGTAGCAACTTGAAATATGGTAGGAATATTCCTTTCGCCGAGTAGAGGTCAGCTAAGAACGGATTTTACGAAATTCAACCCACAAGGGGGGTTGCGGGGGCAAGTTTAGTATAAAATACGTTTGTTTATTAGAAGTGTGATACAAATATACTACATTTATATAAAATTAACTTGACATTTTAAATATAAACGTACTTTGATGCAAAGGCCACTGGACTCAGCATGATGTATGATGATGAAGTTTTACCTAAAAAACTGTTTTTCAGCCAAGGCCTAGTCACCTGACTGATATTCACACGTAAAGAATACCTAAGTAAAAAAAGGGCTGGTGAATTAATCAGAAGGTTTTTTATTATCAGACCCATGTAGCCAAAGGGAGGGATGAACATGTTTAAAGAAAATTTTCCGACAAGTCTTTGAAAGTTTCTGCAATAATGCGTAAATCGCCGGATATTTCGTCATAAACCAATACACGATTTTAATTTTTAGGCACGGACGCGGTGGCCAAGACGCTAGCATCCGCCGCCAACTCTACAGATTGCGCTGAGACAACTAAACGAAACGAGTCAGGTAAAAATACCTATCTCGAACTGTGGTCTATAATTTTAGTAGATAATTAAGTCGGGTGGATTATATTAGCTCTGGTGATATTAGTAATTGAATATCTTGTTCTATTTCTTTAAAGAGCCCACGCCATTTTTGATGATTAACTAATAAATCTATCTGGCTGGCAAAATAAAACAAATGATATATCAACAACGATTACTTACAACGCTTCTTATTAAAGTATACATACTATATTTTGCACGCATCTTTCTCATTCGGGTAGGCAGAAGAGATAGACATAGTAATATTATAATCCATAAAGTATTATAAATGTGAAAGTTTGAGAGGAGTATTTTTACGTATACATCAGAATAACATACAGGTCATAATTTATAACGATATTGAGTTAATTGACCAAATTATAAGTGTTCAGTAAGTCGAAAAACCGGCGTGCGGTGCATATAAACCGTTAGAATTACACGAAAAAATATATGGTGGGATAGGAGCCAATAAGTAGAAAGGGCGCCTAAAATTTGATAATAATCGAAGTTTACATGGATGAAGTTATTGGTAGAAACTAGTTCATAATACTTTGAAGAAGAAAGGTCGGATGAAAATTCTATCAGACTTTTAATTTTTATAATTCTCACCAGATTTATATTTATAAATAATTCGACTTGAATGTTTAACTAACTAAATGGTTCCAAAGAATATCTCGAAAAGTAAAGTCACAGACACGTAAAGTTTACGCCCATTCAACACTATAATTAGTCTCTTGTAATAGTTATTTCTTCAACAATTTTCACGCTCATTTTCGTAATTTACTAAATTAATTAATTCTACTTACTTATTCATTCAAAAGTAACAATTACGCAATTTTGCAACGCATAGAGTAGGGACGTAGCTAACATTTGATGGGCCCTGTATCAATATTGGGTGGGGGGATTTGTTCCTAATTGCGGTGAGGCCCTAACGAAAGGTAAATGTTAACTTAAACGGGTTCGGGGCCCCTGCAGTTAGGGAGGCCCCATCTCTTTGATACGCTAGTAGCTACGCCCCTGGCATGGAGTACTGTAGCTTAGCGGGACAATTCCATTATTTTTTTATACAAATTAGTTATCTATACTAATATTATAAAGAGGTAAAGTTAGTGAGGTTGTAGGGGGTAATCTCTGGATGTACTGAATCTATTTTATAAATTTAAAATTCATCAATATAAAGCTACATTATCAACGACTAACTAAGGCTATTTTTGTGTATAGTACATCTACATTACACCCGTTTGAAGCTTTCTATTGGCAAAAGAATTTTTAAAATTAGTCCAGTAGTTTTTGAGTAGGACATTACAAACAAACAAATATACAAATCTTTCCTCTTTATAATATTAGTGTAGATTTGCGTACGTAATAGCATAGTTAGCATAGTGGAGATCGACTACACAACATTTCCCTGTCAGTTTAATATCAATATTCGACACCTTTTGATGTATTTTTGTACGTACTTCTGACTACGTAGTATTTCGTAGATAATCATTAGTAACGTATTATGTTCACCGATTTCAATTCAATGATCCCTACCATTCAATAAATTAAAGTAATTTTTTCTTCGACAGTTGGTTCGTCTACTTCAACTACTTACAAACCAAGGACGAATCATGTTAATGTCGGACCTTCCATTTTTCCATTCATCAAAGAGTCGAGTAAGATTATTAATAATTATTCATATATATACGTATACATATCCATACAAATGCAAAAGTTAATTTATTATGATTTCACGTATAAACTACGGAACCGATTTTGATGAAATTTAGAACGGATAAAGTCTCAAAAATGGTTTGAAAAGGGGATACTAACAAAATGTTCCTTGTTAGAGAAGCGACAAGAAAGCTTTAATTTTCATAAACAAAAATAACAAAAGCACTATTAATTTCTAAGAACAGACAATCGGTAGCCTTATCGATATTTTCCAGGCAACAGGCTTTAGATACTTAAATTAGTATTTTTTTTAGAACCGCATATGGTTTCCGAAGCTGTATCGGCTCAAAACCCAAAACCAATTCTGGATGTAATTAAAACTAAGGAAATTGCGTACATATCTGAAAATTCTAAAATCGTCGAAACCGAAGGTAACGTTCATTTGTAGCGCCGCCGTACACAAAGCCACCGGTAACTACCATAAGTTGCAGTTATGATATTTTATACATTTTATATGGCATCGGCGCACACTGAGCGCTCGAGTGGCCGCGATCAAGCCAACAGTTTCTGAAGTAGTCGACGTTCGCCTCTCGCATTCACATGGCCACACTTGCCAGTTCTCCCTGTCCCATATTATGTAGTTAAGCCGTGACATGATGCCATGTAGTGCCTACGTTCAACTACCGGCAGCCTCGTCTAGTACTCCACCAGTGGTTTAATGTGCGGCAGCACGTATATGTATAATATTATTTTTAAGGTCCGTACAGTACTTTGTACAATTGTACATTGCATGGTTCCGACTCCTCCACTGGATACATTGGAAGTTGGATTTTCTACAACAGCAATAAATAAAACAAACGACAAATTTATTTGTGTCAAAGTTTTAATTGAAATATTTATTCCGCATTATCTCTAGATTTTTTTTTTCATTTATCACACTCATATAATATTTTCACTGACTCTTACATCTTTTCTATAAAAATATTCATTTTATTTTTCAGCGACCTGTCTTATAAGTACGTCTACCAGTTTAGATTCCATTTCTAAAGTGGATAAAAGTTCAGGTAATAAAAATAGGAAACTTAGTTTTAATGTTATTATTTGCGTATTAAATGACTCCTTGTATATTCAGTTACAGAATCAGTTTCTGTATCAACTAGTAATGTCAAGAGCACACTATCATATCTAAACGACGAGGTTCCTCGGATTGTGTGTGCACCGAATATGATGATAACTTGTCATAACGCTGGTATTTTTTAAACATTGTATTAATTTAAAAATCATAGAAACGTAGAGAGATTCTTTCACAATAATTAGATATTCGTAGAATTTACAAAAGTAGTTATAACCAACCCAACGGTAAAGATAATAATAATCAATAAGAGTATTTAGCATTTCATTCTTTATACTATGTGCGAAGAAAAAATAGTGAGAACATTAACAATGCAGTTACAATTATTTCTTTCTCCTTAGTGAATAGTTTTAAACCGTAATTGTATTATTTTAACTAATTATATCAGACCCCCGTTGGGATGAACTTCCGAAAGGCAAAACCGAATTTTGACTTCTTTGGTACATACATTACTGTAAAAATTAGTTTTTGGCTTTTCGTAATTTATTCCGGAACGTGCTAAGCGGCGAACGAAAAAAATCAATATTTTGAAAAATATTGCTAGTCTCCTTTCATGGGGATTCTTGGGGACCTAAATGGAACGTGTGAACCAAATTTGAAGTCAAAATTCCGTTTTGGCTTTTCGGAAGTTTAGTCATTAGGGATGTTATGGATATGATATTTCGGATGTGGATACAGATACGATTACGGATATGAAAATATTTATCCATTAGTAATGCTCGAAGTAAAAATTAGGTCGACAGCGCATCATTGACTGATGTTCTGTGGCTGAGGTATCACCTACCATCAAGTGATCCTCATGCTCGTCTGTCGATAACTGACATAAAAAAAGAAGTAATGTTTTCCCACAGTGCCTGACTAGTTATTACTAAGAAATATAAATCATAATACAAGATACGTGCGCGGCTACCTGAAATTATTTGAAACTTTTTATAGAGGATTAGATTATCCGATAGTCTCCGGTTTACGGAGCTGGTAACATCCCTGGTCTTCACAATTCCTACAACTTTGATACGATTAATCAAAGCAGTACATTTGCATTGCTTCCGACTCGTAAAGCTGTACCTTGCATCCACCGCCTCTACATCATTCGAATATTATTCAATGTATCTTTTAGTATGTGTGTGTATTTTACACTGTGTTCCAAAGTTTTACTATATAATATATTTAATAAAAAATAATTCACAAGACGTGATTTTTTTAAACATAAGTGACTTTTGGCCGAATTCTCGAACGCTAATCAACATTGAGGTGTACTTAAAAGTATCTCTAACTCTTTCATTACGAAGGTTAAATGAAAGACAGAAACATTTTAAGAAGCTCTCAAATTTTAAGTATCGTTTCAGTATTCCGCTGTTTAAATCCACCGCAAAGTTAACTACTAAATAGTGAAAAAAAAACGTTTTATTTGTGTCTTTGTACTTTTATCAAATGTATGAAAGAAAGTTTAATATGACTGAATCTTAAATACAGGACTAAACATCTTAAAATAAAAATAATTAATTTCAGCTACAGATATAAAATTCAATCCTGTATTAGAAGCTACTGCGACCACTTCTTCAGCAGCCTGTTGTGATTCAAATCTTACAAATGAATCTAACTCCAACAATAAAGGTTAGATTACATTTGTGAATTTGTTAAGGGTCCAATGAAATATATTGTGTAACAAGTCCTAAGTTTCGTGACGTCACATGGCAACATTTAAGGTATTGAAAATTTAACTGTATAAAGAAAAACTTAAAAATATTGCCTACTCTATCTAAAGGCTTATTACACAAGGGTGGAGGTGATAAAATCGTAAAATTCATGTGACCTAATTTATGGATGGCCCGTTATGTCAAGAAAAATATTCTTGTATGTTATTGTTAGCTATAATATAGGTATTTCACTATCTAGAATTTTTATTACCTATGCTTAAAGAAGGGATGATTCTATAAAGGATGTGTTATTACATCGATTTTTTTCCAATGCAGTAATTTAAACCTAGCAGTATCCTTAATACCTAAATAGATGGATCTTTCGCTCAATTTAAAAAAATAACAAATGTTACGTTATATTCTGATAGTCTTTTTACCGCATCCGTAGTTCAGTCATATACGCATTTCATCACGGGATCACAAAATCCAAAAAAAATTGTTTCGTTCAGGCACGACATAGAAAACTCATCACCTACTTGCTACTACAAAGAAAAATGAAACAGATATATTTCATTCACACTGTTTCAAAATTATTCTGTTTACAGAAAATTTCAATCCGATATTTGAAGATCCTCCGACCGCTTCTTCAGCAACCTGTTGCGACTCCAACCAGATAGATAAAGACAATTTGAACACAGGTTTGAAAATTACATATATTAAAATGCGATATTAATAGTTTAATTGCAACCATAGCGTATGTCAATATCTGGTGCAAAATATTTAAAACTAGCCATCCACCCCGGCTTCGCACGGGTACAATGTAGATGTACTATACACAATAATAATGTAGCTTTCTATTGGTGAAAGAATTTTTAAAATCGATCCAGTAATTTTTAAGTTAAATTGTAACAAACAAACCAATTTCCTTCCTTATAATATTAGTATAGATTATATTTGGTCACTTTGAGCACACGGATATCGAAATTTCACTCACGCAACAAACTGCCGATGGCCGTGTAGAACAAAAGGATTAGTCTATGTATCAACGAATGTTCGAAGTAAGAAATATGTCTGTCTTTACTATTGATTGATCTATGATTACAAAGTTATCAAATATCATAAAGATAGCGCCATGACATCAGAGATCCTAAGACGAACTTACTGACGTGCCTACCTCATATACTTATAATGTTATACTCTTATGAGTTTTAACTCTATCATAATTATTTATATAGTACAATTTTGATATTTATAGGAGCTTTATGACATTATAGTATATGCAAATTATCTAGATAAATGCATGCTTAGTTGATACGTAGAGAAATACAATATTTTTTTTTCATTAAGTACTTATTATATTATTCACTCATCTTACCTTGGTAGATACATCACCAGTCAATGAGCCAGTAGAAATTAACTCTCTATAGTTTATAAATATTGTTTTTAGTATCGATAATGGACACATCGGAAAAATCGAACACAAAAATATCGACAGGAACGATCACTTTCGACTCTAGTTTTCGTGATACGGCTAGTGTTGTAACTGGTAAGAATTAGTTTTCATTACCTACGAATTGTTCTGAAAATCAGGAACTATTTGTTGTAAAGAAAAAAGGATTTGTTTTTCATTAATGACAAAAACAGATCTCAATTTGGTGGTCTAGGTGATATAACTTACTATTATCAATAACACAGGAATCGTAGCATCCGTTTGTCTCTATCTTTCTGACTCAGTATAACGCAATCGTAATTAATTTCGTTTGTCAGTCAGTATTGTGTGATATAACTTCTTTTTCAATACTATGTTACTCGCTGATAATGAAGCTTTCTAGTGGTGAAAGGTTTTTTTTAAAATCGGTCGAGTTGTTTTTGAGTTAAGTCGTAACAACCCAAAAACATCTTTCCTATTTTTAATAGTATAGATATACAAAGCACACCTAGCCTAACACTTAAAACTAAGTTTTAAGGTACTTTCCTTATTGTCTTTATCAGCGAAGATACATCAGAAGCATTAGATGCATTTGGTGAAATAATTTTTAAAATCGGTCCAGTCGTTTTTGAGTTTATTCATAACATACAAAAATACAAATCTTTTCTCTTTATAATATTAGTATAGACTAGTATAGATAAATTATTAATTAAATGGTTATTACTAATTTATTACTAGATACAATAGTACCGTGCAGGAGACTGGAGAACAAGGGTTTCGCTAAACTAACTACACCGAAGGGAACGGTGCTATCCTGTGCAGGTTGTATTATAATACAAATTATCAATAATAATAAGCAAATAGTATAGTTAGAATATTAATAGATTTATTGTTGTGACACCTACAAATTATAACGGAAATAAACGGTTGTTCAAAGTTGCATTTATACTTGTATTATTGTGTCCCATAGCTTACACAGTGATACTTATCTTCAATGATTAAGATAAATACACATATTTTATCTCAACTTGAACTACCGGTCCTAGTCGGACATGTGGTGGTAGTTTTATCTGTGCGGGGAATCTCTGTTTATGAATGAAGGAACTCTTCTTCAAAAACAGTAGTATTTATAGTAATTAAAGAGCGTAACTGGTGGCGCCTTTTCTTTTCTAGCCACAGATTATATTTTCTTTCTTTAATTGTTACTGTCAATAATTTAAATATCGAATTCAGTGTTGCATATCATATATTAAGTCTACTTAGATTATTGGCTAAAAATCTATAAAAAAAAAGATATAAAACCGATTTATAGTAGGAATAATATTTCAGGAACCAAAATAACATCGGTGTCGTCAGTTAATCTTCAAACTTGTTCAGTATTCTGTAGAGCTGATACCACCAACACAGGTATGATTGTAAAGATGTAAAATTTAAATTAATCAAGTATTTTACAAAAATATATTTTATTTTAATTTTTCAGGCATGGCTACGAATTTCGTTGCTACGAGAAATACACAATGCTATACTGCTCCGTCTCTCTTTAGACGAAGACACAGGGATACTTCAATAGGTATATAGCATTGTAATATTTTTTTTTATTAAAGAAAGTTTATAAAGTTATGATGGGTAAAAGAGGAAAGAAAGGCCAAATGAAAGATGGATTGGCTGCTTGAATGATGTGTATAAAAGGTTGTGGTTTGTGACTGACGAGAGGCCAAATCATAGACAAGAACAGAAGAAACAGACATGTTGGGTAAATGGGCGAAAAGAAGAACGAAGAAAGCGATAAAAACACATAAAATTAGGATAGGTAATTTAAACAGTAAGTTTTAAGTTGGATTCAAGCATTTATAAGAGTATTTTAATGAAACTTATTGAAGGTATATTGTATATTTTATCTATAAGAGCTCGAAACAGCGCATACCGATAGAATTTTATATTGTCTTTTGGTTTAGATAATTTATTCTCAAGTGAACTTAAATATTTTAAATGCGTATTCATTGATATTTAACAAAGGATTAAATTAAAAACTGAAAATTATTGTCTTAAAAGATTATATATTATGTATTGTGCATCTTCACAGGCTTGGATGTAACAACTGAGGATTTAAAACGTGATGGATCAACATCAACCACAAATATCGGCGATGGTTTTAAGCACAACATTGGTATATTATATACTGAATTTATATTGACTTGATCATAGACTGAGATATACAGTTGATAATTTGTTTTTCTTTCAGCGGTATCTACATCGAAGTTGATCGATAAAGTCTCCTTCAACTGCGGTTCACCTCACACCCAACGGAGCTTTAATGATGGTTTGTTAATATCTGAAATGTCTCTAGAAAATTCCGTCTGTTAATTTCGATTCCAATGTTTCATTAAACTAAGTACAATCAAGAGCGATTGGCAGTTGTGATATTAAATATGGGTTGCTATGCTTTTTCAACTGACCGCCTCCGTGGCTGAATGATAAGCGCGATGCGTTTAGTACCGAAGGTCCTGGGTTCCCGGGAAATGATATTTAAAGAAAAATTGTTTCAGTCAGACAAGGCACAGATGACTGATCACCTATTTGCCTGTAAAAAAATGATCAGTGAAACAGACACAGAAATAGGTCTGCCCCATGCCCCACTAGGGGACTCGGGAGTTCACTAATTTTATGCGTTTACAACCACGACCTAAGCAAATACGTTGTGGAATCAGTTGTAGCGGTATTTCCGAACGGATACGAGATAGGGATCTTGAAAAAAGAGCCTACTCTTTCCTTTAAAGCCGGCAACACACCTGCAAGTCCTCTGGTGTTGTAGATGTCTATGGGTGTTGGTGCTTACATATTGTATACCATCAGAAGAGTCGCTAGTGCCTTTGCCCCCTATTCCTTAAAAAAAAAATTAATTAATATCGCAACTAGAGTGTATATAGATTTCATATCACCCATTACCTGTGCGCATTTGTTTTTGTCTGTCCATTTTATTGTTACCTCAAAGATAACCGACTTGATGTATTTTAAAGAGCAAAGAGATTAAAATAGAAATATTTATATTTTAGTATAATTCACACAGCAATTATTATTTTTAATTAGCAAATCCTTCACGCCAAACACCTCTATAGAGGTTTTAATAGCAAAGATATAGATTTAAATAATTATAACTTACATCTACGTTTTATCTTATTATATGTTTGTCAAACTCTACGTTCTCTTCATACTATTATTTCAGATAATCTACTATATAAAAATAAGTCGGGTTTTCCTTCCTGACGCTATAACTCCAGAACGCACGAACCGATTTCCACGGTTTTGCATTCGTTGGTAAGGTCTCGGGCTCCGTGAAAAATTTCAACAGAAAAGCGGGAAAATCTTTTTTCTTTAAGAATAATTATATAATTTCGAAGCCAAAATTGTGACAGAACAACGTCTGCGGGGTCCACTAGTAATGTATATAATAATAGATTCTAATCATTAATTTTGGATATTATAAATATAAAAAGCTCTTATGCTGACTTCTTTAACACTGAATCTCCTAGCTAAGAAGTCAGAGCCACATTTAAAACTGTACAAAAAAATATCAATAAATAATTTTATTATTATTATATTAAACAATTATGTTTGCTATCTACAAAATGGAGTTAATAACAGTTCAAAATTATCATTTGATTCAGTTATTGCCGTAAAATTGAGATTCTCGCTAAAGCTCGCGTTATATGATCCATAAACTGAAAGATAAGTACCTCAGAAGGATTTTGGTAATATCTTGACAATTTTTACTGTCTTGAATCTTTATTGGCTTCCACAATAGACGTGTAAATGTTAAATTTGTTCAGGTGAAATTGTTTTTTTTTTCTTGACTTAAATTATAAGAATATGAAAAGAAATGATAAATAAATTCACCAACGAAAATCAAACAATTACAGGTATGATGTGGCTTCATACTTTTGTCAGTATTTGAAAGACACGCTACGTATTATTTTTTTATTTCAAACCATTTCACAATACTCCGTCCGATAGTGGGGGACGGGACTTACAGGCAAATAATAAAAAGTTCCAAGTAACACATACATAAAATCAAAACAAAAATTGGCTGTGACAAAATTCAGCAAACTCAGCATGAAGATGTCAAACCAGAGTATTATCAAGCGGTGAAAGTTGTTGTAATTTGATATAATTCTTTCAGATGTCCGTCCATCAGTAGCATCAGTATTTACTAATACTGAATTAGAAGTGACTTCAGAGCCAATTGTATTGCCGCTTATAGCTGAAGATATAAAGAACACCGCGGACACTTTTGTTCAATATAGTAATAGAGGAAGAGATGGTGTGTATATACCTTAATGTATAGTCTATGGTAGGCTTATATGCAAGGAGATTCTATGGCAACTTTATCCCGCTTTATTAGTTCGTTACCAAGATGGAATTTCGATATTTTTTCTGCCAAAATAATATGGAAGTGGCAAGAAAAATCATTCTAATAAAATAAAATAGAATGTATATTGTATATCTAGTATAGACAAGTTCTGTAGCTTTCTAATAGTCATATTGGTGAGTACTTACTGATTACTCTTTACATACAAACAAACTCCACCTCTTTATAATTATAGATTCCAAAAAAAAAAAATTATGATATAAAAATACCTTTATAATTTCTCATGTACATGTAAAGGTCATAAAATATTCCTTAAAATTTCTTTATGTAATATTATACTTTAAGATTCCCTGGGTTCCGGTCGTATCGGTCGTAGTCGTTTGATGACTGTTCGTATGCTTGGCGATTCGGTGTCAGAAATGGCTACACAAGTTCAGCCTTTATTGACTAACGCAGGTAAATAAAGTATAAAATAAATAAATGTTTAGGGAGGGATTCTACTACACAGCTATGAGGATTATAATTATATAAGTTTAGTCATTCTCATGTAAGTTATTTTAAATCATACCAACCAAGTTTATAAAAAACAATTTTATAGTTAAAATCAGTGTGTTCTCAAACTTAAGTTTCATTTTTTTTTACTATTTACTCCAGATATTTAAAAAAAAAGTGAATTCCCGAGTCCCCTAGTAGGGCATGGGGCAGACCCATTTCTGTGTCTGTTTCACTGATCATTTTTTTACAGGCAAGTAGGTGATCAGCCTTCTGTGCCCTGCCTAACCGAAACATTTTTTTTTTAATATTGTTTCCCCGGGATTCGAACCCAGCACCTCCGGTGCTAAACTCATCGAGCTTACCACTAAGCCACGGAGGCGGTCGAAATTTTTGTATAAAATAATAGATTTAAAAAAAATTATATAATAAATACATCTTAGTATTCCAATGCATTGTAACTGAACTATCTTCTCGTCTAATAACAGTTTTTAACCTCATTAGTCAATTGATAACGGCTACTAAAACGGCTAAAGTCTTTGTGGAGGACGAAAGTTATGCTCTTCCTCTAACCTAAATAGAGGTTCCTCGATGAGTCGAACCGCTAACTGGCCTTCCCTAAGGATTTAGGAGTTGATTTCAAGGTGTTGTACATATACTCAGCGCTTGGAAACACTTCGATATCGCGATTCGACTGTTGACGTCTTCAATCTTTAATTCGTCGATATCACTACACCTTACTATAAATTCTCAATTATGATTTTTCAGAAACCCACACAATACCAAAGGGAATCACTTCGGCCTCTGTACTGACATCACACTTCATGTTTAATAATATACTTAATCAGAAAGCTTCCAGAGAAAAAGTCAAAGGTTTTCAATTTTCATACTTTCTTGTTACATTGGTCTGATAAGATACAATACCATAATATTGTTCACTTTTTTATTCTTATAACCACCATATTTTTCAGACCCAAAAAATATTTCAGATTCATCCAATCCCGAACCTAATATTAAGAGTAATTCCTCCAAATCGAAGATACCGTCAGATAAAGATATACAAAGTGAGTGCTTACGTTATGATAATATACTATAGGGTTATAATATTGTCTAATCACACATTTAAAATAAATACTTTAAATCGGATTAAAACGTGAATTATTATTTATATTATTTATGCCGACGCGACGCTTCGGATGCATTTCAGCAGCCGTGGTCGCGACAGACGATCCGAAACGTCGGCATTAATAATATCAATAATGAATAGCATTTTAAACCGTTACAAAGTATTTTATTTAAATACTATAGGGTTTGTTCGCGGCTTTGCTCACGTGTAGCTTATGTCCTTTCATAGGGTTTTAGTTTTTCCCTAACAAATTTTATAAAAACGGCTCAATGTACTGATACAATCAGACGTTCTGACCTTTATAATTCAGAATGTATTCATGATATACCTATTTTTATTGATGGATCTGAATTTTTCTTTATTAAAAAAGGAATGTACCCACAAAAAATCTTGTATCAAAAGTCAATACTTATCGGTCGATAATATGGCAGTAACTAAACCATAAGACTTATATTAAATAAACTAGCGACCCACCCCGACTACACGCGAAAATAATAAGACAGCATTTTCGATGAAAGCTCTGGTTCAGTTTGATTTCTTCCTACATCTTGAACAATTATCACTATATTTAAAAAAATAACAAAATAATATTAAACTACATATAAGTTCGAACGTAATATAAGCCTTCCTCTTGAATCACTATACAATCTAAATGAAAACCATTGCGGAGTTTAAAAGGTCTAAGCGTATAGAGGGACAGACGGCGGGAAGCTACTGTAGATGTAGTAAATAATAATTATAAGCCTTAGAATTAAAAGAAAGTCTATGAAAGCTTGTTTTAAACATCTCTACCTGCCTATCTCACAGTAATAATAATGATTATAGTGTTTCGAAATTACTTATCTTCTAAGAAGCCTAGCACTAAATTGTTCTGCATAGTTTTTAAACGTGTGAGAACTTAGTTCATTTAGAATTCGCTACTTTTGAACTTTAATTAAAGTTTCCTTGAGAACTTTGCTATCCGCTCAACCGGGCGAAGATAATTATAACGTTCTTAGAAAATCTACTAGGCTGTATTTAAGGTTATTGTAATTAAAAGTTTTTTTTTTCGTTCAGCGATACCTGGTTTCTTTATATAACGTACAGATGCAAATTGTTGTTGCTGTGGTAATATGTGTATGAAGAAGAACACACTCACTCATACACAAGTAACATAAATAAAATCAAATTACTAAACAAAAATAAGCATCTATTTGTTACTAGCTTTAGCCGGTATGGGTGCATTTTGGAGGAGGCATTTATAGGGACAGGCGGTCTTTACTTAGATTTTTTGTTTTAACATTATACACTTGTTTAAATTTTGTTTATCTGAACAATGAAAGCTGATTTTTTTATATAAGTAAACCAAGTGTTTTTTTTGAGCCAGGAAACTTCGCGGTCATAATATGTTGAATAACTCACAAAGTCTCATCATTATCGGGTGAATAATTTAGGAGTACTTAGAGCACAAACATACATTGAGTCTTATTTATACAGATAAGTAATAAAATAGACTTTAATAATGATTTTACTTGTATATTATTAGGTAAAACAGAGAGTCGGGCAAAATGTTCATCACACGAGCAAAAGAAGTCGAGTCGAGTGAATGTACAGGCTCGTCACCCCAGCGTGGTGATATCTAGTAACCTGAATGCGACCAAGTGGATGAATGGTTGTACCAAGGAAGGTAAATATTATAATCAATAACAATATTATGGAAGAACAAATCGACTGTGACGTCCGAAAATAGGGATGTAATTGAGGTGGTTTTATCGGAACCGAATTCGGAATCGGAGGTTAAGAATTGGTTTGTCGGAACCGGAATCAGAACTGGAATCGGAGGCAGGGCCAAAATAGAGATGTGTAATAAAATAAAATTACAAAAAATATTTATCAGTCTTCATATCAGTTCAAAAAATAAAATCCCGGGTGTTGAAATTTTAAATAAACGGATTTTCTTAAATCTTACACAGTAGTGAATTAAATGAAATGGCGCTGACCGCGGCCGCCACCGCTGACCTACGACCTCTGATTCAAATTTATCGGAACCGAAATCGGAATCGGAGGTGCAAAATCATTCGGAAGTTCCGGAACTGGAACCGAAGCTCCGTAACATCTCTGATCGACAGTCTTTACTTTCCTTAAAGGTCGGCAACGCACCTGCAAGTCTGGTGTTGCAGATGTCTATGGCCGGCGGTGATCACTTATTTATTTTATATTTACTAAAATCGGTCCAGTAGTTTTTGAGTTTATTCATAACATACAAAAATTCAAAAATACAAATCTTTCCTCTTTATAATATTAATATAGAAGTAAAAATATGCAATTTTTTACTTTCGATAGTGGGTGTACGTTAGAACAGTCGAAGTACTTGTCTTATATTGATGGTTATGTAAGCCTTGGCTGATAGTCTAACGGCGGAAGCAATTATTTCAATTGATTAATTTAATTAATATCTTTGTGTATAAATTGTCTTTTACTTTTGCGAGGCGCACAATTGCCGCGAATTTTATACCATAATATATATCATGTTATTCAAATTTCAGATTACCAATCCATAATTGATATCAGTGAAATGACTGTCTCCGAGTCTTTAGAGAGAGCAACACTAGCTGTCACTACATCTAATGCATTCAAAAATTCTGATATCTCAAGCGTAAATCAAGACGCTGCTATTAATTGTGGTAAGAATACACTGAAGATGGTTTTAATACGACGCTACGTCTTTTGAGATTTTTTTTATCACTTAGTAACTCATCAACATCTGTCATAGATTCATAACCAGTTATTTATTGTATTCACATAAACTATGGTTGTAAAATTATATAAAACAAAGTCATGTTAGTTACACCATTTATAACTCAAGAACGGCTGCATCGATTTTAATGATATCTTACTTGTTGGATTCGTATATGTCCCGAATTACAAAATAACTATTAAAATATCGGAAAAACTCAGGAAAAAAATATATGCTGAAAAATAAATTTGTTTCGGTATTCCGTCATCTTCCGCAATTGACAGCTCACGTTACGCACTCTTATAGATTATTATTTGTTATAATAAAATATAAGAAACTAGCAATTGCCCCCGCAACCCCCCTTGTGGGTTGAATTTCGTAAAATCCGTTCTTAGCTGACCTCTACTCGGCGAAAGGAATATTCCTACCATATTTCAAGTCGCTACGCCTTATGGTTCCAGAGATATCGTGATGAGTGACTATATAGGTGGGAATCTCTTTTATATATATATAGATGAAATAGAAGTTGGAAAATAGCATAGTATTCATAAAAAAAAAGTTTTATTTTTGAAATCTAGATTTTTTTTTATTTTTGAATCCAACATTCTGGCATGACAACGTCTGTTGTGTCCGCTAGTATATGATAAAAAGAAGCAATATTTTTTTAATCTATTGATGTTGGAAAAATTGCTTTATCATTGCCATTTATTAATCATTATCAACTAAAACAATCTCACTTAACTTTTTAGTAACTGCAAAGCCTTTAGGTGTTATATCGACAGTTAATTTGGCTGATGTGATACCCGTAAGAGATGTGGAAAACAATGAAGATATAAAAATAAGCCATCATATTGCTGAAGTTATCGAAGGTAAAATAACTTCAGGTAATTATATAGACTATAGTTTTTACATCATTACAGAAAATTGGATATTTATCACAGAAACCAAAACTGTCATCTTTCCATGTGTAATTATATTACCTGCTAAAAAGCATGCCAACTATCGCGTTAAATATATATAACATAATTAATAATCTGTTTATAGTGTAGGTTTATTTAAAATAACGCCCCGGCTTTGAACGGGTGCAATGTAGCTGTGCTATACACAAAACTGAAAAAGAATATGTAACTCGCTGATAATGTATCTTTCTATTGGTGGAAAAAAAAATTTAAGATGGTTCAGTACATCCAGAGATTACCCCATACAACCTCACAAACTCACAAAATTTGCCTCTTTATAATATTAGTATAGATTATTATATTATATAATATTATTATTATCAATGGCAACATCTATCAAATTACGTAAATATTGCTGCCAAAATTTTGACTATTCGCTTTCAGATACTAAAAAAGAATCTACACTTCAAATGCGTCCAACCGTATGCGACACAGGTAAACTTCAATATATTATTAAATATAATTTATATTGTAATACTGGGGCCGTACCGCCATGTCTTACAGCAATATTCTCAGGAGTTCTTGACGACAGAAAGAGACAAAGCCATATCATGTTGTCACGCTCTCTCGTTAAAGTCTGAATTATACTGCTCTAAAGGATAGTGGTACTGTCCCTGAAATCAGAATATTTCTTCCGTAGTTCAAAGAAGTTCAACGAAACACAACTCAAAGTTTGGTATTATATTAAAATTGGACAAATTCCACAAAAGTAACTGTGTGATCACGATTAATATTGAAACGAACCCTAGAAAGACAAAATAGGTAGGTTTAAAGAAAATAATAATATTTATTTCTCTCGTTTGAATAAAATACTACAAATTAATATGAATAAACGAGCCTATAAATTTTAAAAGGCCGACAACGCATTGAGGACAATAAAGTCGCAGACGTCTATGGGCGGTGGTGATTACTTACCATCAGCCATTTTACTTACCATTAAAGGCCAGCAACGCATCGGCAAGTACTCTGATGTTGCGTATGGTCGTGGGCGTCATTAAAGCACTATTATTATCGCATCGGAAAAAGTAAATTCCCGACTACTAATGGAGTGTGGGGCAGACACATCTAAATTTATTTCACCTATTTTTGGCAAGTATGTCGCAGTACTGTCCCTACCCAATGGAAATATTATTTTATTTAGTTTTCCAGGAGTTGAACCCGAAATCTCCGATGTTAAATGCAAGTTACGTACCACGAAGGTGGTCAGTGTTACATTAAATTGTAACTAATTTCCTCTCGACGTAAATATCTTATTATTGTTTTAGGTGTAAATGTCAAATTGCCGCTCCTCATTGAGCGGAAGTCAGCGACTGTCCTAACATCTCGACACATTCTCACTAAACCGCTACAATGCCATCAGAACGACTGTCAAACTGCTGGTAAATACTTTTATTAAGGCTGCTAAAATCACCATAGAACACTGAACATCCTATACCCATATATAAATAAAAACCAATGTATGTTTATCCTCTATTCACTCCTAAACTATTCATCCGATTATTATGAAATTTTTAAAGAGTTGTTAATAATAAAATTATATAACCAAATATTTTTTTTACTTTATATTGCATTGCAGTGCATGCTGGGAACAGATATAATATAAAATATATATAGAAGTTGGGTCTATAAAAGACATAATATATCTGACCTACCTGTTTCGTTAGCACACAATTAACTGAAAAATTATAATTAAATTAACACAAAATGTAATTTATTTACCAATTTTTGGTCAAAATATATCAATTTTACTTGACAATCCTACTGATTTCACATTTGACTTTCGAGATCACTGGTCCGAAATAAAATGTTAAGAGTGAATACGAAATATTTTAGTAGAATCGAATATGTAAGAGATAGTACTACTTCTAAAAAGACAGAAAAGCCAAATGAAACATAAAAGTCAAATAAATATCCTGATAAGTAACATGAAACCGTTTACCTTTATATTTTGAAACAAATCGATGCATCACTGTCAAGAAATGCATAGTATATAATTTATTTTCACTCCAAAATGCATTAATCTCAGAGTTGAAATAAACAATCAATCAAAGTTTGCACTCAATTCAAAATGTCATTTATCTTATGAATTGGGGCAAAAGATGCATTTACAACAGCTGTGAAGAAAGCTCATCTAAAAATAATTTTCAAGTTTTCATTTAAAACTTTAATACCTAGATTAATAAAATAACCATAGTAAATTGACACTTGATGGTAGGTGATACCTCAGCCACAGAACATCGATCAATGATGCGCTGTCGACCTACTTTTTACTTCGAGCATTCCGAAATCCATAGACTTAAACTGAAACGCTCAATATGCACTTCACGGTTTTTCCATCTATGAACGGTGGTTAACCCTGGAACTGTGATATACTAGGTATTCAATCCCGCCATGTTTGATTATTAATTTATATTTATTTAAAATATATCTACGCTGTCTCTTACTCCTCACTTAGTCTGCTTCAGACTATGTATTCGTATACTGAAATCAATATATTATCACTACAACTTGATGATGATAGTATCAAATGAACCCACTCGACTATCTGACTTCAAAACAAAATCTATTAATGTATTCTAAAGTGAATTCACACTAAATTTCATAAACTTTTATTACCTTTATTTTACTTCTTTTTCTATTCATCTGACACATTAAGTTTTTTAATTATTTCAGAATGTCTCTATGTATATGACCGCGCTCGTTGCATCGTTCACAATCAACGGATCGATGCGGGCATACAAATTAAATCGACACATTTGGGAATGGGACATAGAAATACAGGTATTGCCATTTTATTAGTAAAAACTCACCTTTGACCTAACATGTTTGTCTCGAGGCTTTAATGATAGAACAAACATAATATTACTTTTTCTTATACAACCCTTGCTACGCGTCCTTGCAACAGTGGCGTAGCGTAGAGCTACGACGTAGAACTCTTCTCTTTCAATTTTTTATTGTAGTTTACAAACGATTACGGGTAGATTACCTGAGGGCCTAGCACGAACAACTTGCGAAAAAGTATTCGTATCGATGAGCTGTCAAATGATTTCTCATACAACTGACAAATCGACGATTCGAATATTTTCTCGATAGTCGTTCGTGGTAGGTCCTCTAATGTTAAATAATTATCCGTGGTTCAAGAGTCTTAGATGCGTTGGTGGCCTTTTAAACAATGGGCTCGTTTCTTCCATATCTTTAATAGAATAATAGAAATACTTGACATACATCTAATAATACTTGTTATTTAAACTTGAAATTGTTTACTACAATTGTCATTCTAGCAATTGATAAAGAAAAGTAGATCAATTCTAACACCTATTTTTGTTTTCTAAAGTATTAGAATTATACTGTGTATGTATGTATATGAGTCTCTGCTTCGTAATTTGTATTATAATAGGTACTATAAGGTTTATAAATAATTATATCCACAGAAAAGAAATGCTATCATAGAGAAAATCGTACGGTTGGATTAGTTACTTCCGTTATCAAGCCATCGTGTTGCCATAAACAGACCAGCAGTTTGTTGACTGAAGTTATGTCTCCCAAAGGTAAATTAAACTATGAAATTTCTGTAATATTGTATAAAACATAGACTGAAACCGGTTAATTTTATTTTCCAAAATTCGTGTCTGACTGAGATACCATGATATTAGTTTTAAAGAGACACACTAAACTTACCACAGTAATGTAAAATGTTTTCTGTAAAAACGAAAGAATATTAACAAAAACCTCTATTATACCGGTGTAACTCCCATAGTAAATTAACCGGTATTCAGTCCTTGGTATAAAATACCTTCTAGAAATTAGGTGAGCGATTATGTAATTTTTCCTTCGTCTGGCACGTAGCAGTGAACGGGTAAGAGAATTATAAATTCTGTCCGAGAAACGAAAGCTCTAAGATTTCTTTTTGCTCGAATTAAATTAATTAATTAAAATAAAAAAGTATCGACAGCGCATTATTGAATGTTATGTGATGTATTATTATTATCAGTATCGCTAACACAGATGTTCGTTTTATTGCTATACTTTAATTTGAACTATACTTTTTCAATTCTAAGGTATGTGTAATTAATCTCCTTTTCGAATAATCAATAAATCGTCATCTGATGGAGTAAAATATATTGCCCATTAGGGAATCCTACAGTTGGATTATATAAGTCTTGTTTATATATTCCAAGAAATCTATCTGAAAAAGTTATGCAAAAATATTGAATATCGCTACGGTGAAATGCCTTCACTTTAAAATACAGTGAAATCCCGAGTACCTTAGTGGGTCATGGTACAGACACTTATCTGTCTTTTTTTTATATTAGACTAGCGACCCGCCCCGGCTTCGCACGGTTCTAATTTTTTTGACAAAAATCAGCAGGGGTTGGTGATAAAAAAGTAAACATTTAGGGTTGTATGTATTTTTTAATGCCACATTATAAAAAAAAAAACCGTATTTCCATATATTATAAACAATGGTTCTCGGTCGGATTTTCGATATTCCTCCCATCCGTTTAGTGCATAAAAATTATAAACATGTGGTCCCGGCGGGATTCAAACCCGCGACCCATCGGAGCGTTAGGTAGTTGTTCTACCGAACGCGCCAACGAGCACGTCCTGTCTGTTTCACTAATTATATTATATTTTTATAACTGGTAAGTAGGTGATTAGACCCTCGACTGATAGAACAGTTAAACATTTTTCCCTGTATTCGAACCTCGGATGCTAAACGCAACGCGCAAACTGCTAAGTCACTCAGCTATGGAGATGGACTATAAAATATGACTATCAATAAATTAATTTATTTCAGTGTACAAGACGTTATACGAAACTTCAAGATTAATTGCTAAAGAACGCTCTTTGTCGAAGGAAATTGAAAATGTTCAGAACAAAGCAGGTAAATTATAAAATACGTTCAAAAGTATCAGTATTAAGAACAACTTTCTAAGAAAATATTTCACTCTGATAAAATATGATGCTTTTATTCCAATCATATTATGATTTTAATGTCTCAGCACTAATCTTTCAGCCTTCTATATTTTTAATAGAGGAATGGTTTTGGATGTGGTAGTATTTCCATTTCAGAATGTTCGAAGTGAAAATAGATCGACAGCGCATCATCACCTACCTTCGCCTTGTCCGTCAATCTGATATTATAAAAAGTCAAATCTAAAACATTCAAACTTTCTTTCACATACTTTTTTTAACATATGACTACGAAGAAAGAACCAAACCTATAAACTCAACTATTTCAGCCTACCAATTGCAAGAAGTTATTGCGAAATTAACTCATATTTATTATTTTAGAAAATCGTTCCAAGCAAGCAGTAATAGACACTTTGAGCGGTGTTACCTGTCCGTATTGCGCAAAAAAAATTACCACCAACTCAGTGTACGAAGATTCAGGTAATTTCAATCCCGATTTTTCAGTTATTTCATTTCCATTTACTTACTTCTAAGGAAAAATATCACGGAACTTGACAAGTTTTGTATGATGCTGTCAGACATCACAATTCACAAGCGATCGCTACTCCATAACGGCTCGACTTATCAAATTCAAATTCAAATTTTTGCACATTTTGACTATAAATTCAGTAAAAAGATTCTTAATGCCTCATTGATTATATATTTGATGTTTGACTGTAACAATTATTAAACTTTTAGTCCAAGATTATACGAGAATTAGATGTAGCATATTACATAGTAAATTGTTAATATTTTTTTCTTTTCAGATGTAAACGATGATTGGCTAGAAGCGCAGCTAGCGACATCTTGCCGTTACTACAGTAATCTTCTAACAAAGAATATTACACGCATGAAGGAGAATTGTAAGTTTAATAATTCTAAAATGTACTACAGTATTTAACAATATTTGCTTTTGATTAATTTTTATTCTTAACTGAAATCTCTCATATTATATTCTATAATGGTCTTAATAATATGTAAGACTAGATTTTAAACATTTGTGATTTTTGGACTTCCCAAACATTTAATGATTCTAGAATGTATACTGTACGTGCTATTATTTATTATTATAATGTCTTATATCGGATTTACTAGAAAATAAAGTAAGATTCCTAATTTTAGTTAAAAAACGTCTACCTATACCCGTGTACCGAGTAGCAACCCCTCAAAAATTTGTTGAAGCGTGCACCATGAAACCAAGTGGACGTCAAGATGAAAAATGTCAAGCGAAATGTTCTCAATACTTATGTGAAAATTGCATTTTATCACCCACAACTAGCGCCATTGATATAAGAGGGAAAGAGGGACATGATTTGCAAGCCGTCTATTGTATTCTCAGCGCCATTGAAGGCAGGGTTCGGAGGTTGAAACAAAATTTGTGATCGTAGTTCAGTGTGACTAAACTAGATGGCGCTGTTTTCAAATTTGTGTTGTTAAACAATTGTTTTATAAACTAGAAAAATAGTCTTATAGTAGTAAATTGTTTATTTTTAATATTAACCTCAATAAATATACAAAAACTATTTTTGTAGTTGCACTATTAATTGTTGCACAACAAAAACTAATTGGATATTTTAAATTAAAACTAAAGTAATATTCTGATTTAATTATATTCAGACCAATCTCAATAACAAAATGATATAACTTTTTAATAATACTATACAATACAAAATATATCTAAATGTTAACATAAAATTAATGTTTATAATTCCATATAAAATTATACCGACTGGCATGTGAAATAATCTGGAGATAACAATATTTCATGCAAAATTTACGGTGATATTCAAAAACATAGTATGAGCTTGAATTGTTTAGCATTTCGTTTCTTTCGCTCTACAGTCATTTAATATTCGATAGAGCGAGACAGCTTTATGTTCTTTTCAAGCTTATACAATAAGACCGTTAACCTTTATATTATTTACAAAATTACGAATAATTAAGTCTATATACAATTCCTTTTTGATAACTGAGTAACAGTTTACAATATAATACTTGAAAGATTGTACCGTAAAATTATAACAGGTGGCTTCATCCCCGTAAGAAATACATTCCAAGTGAAAATTTGTATTTATTGGTTTATTTTTTATGTTAGATATTGACAGACGAGCATGAGGTTCACTTGATGGTAGGTGATACCTCAGCCACAGACCATCAGTCAATGATGCGCTGTCGACCTAATTTTTACTTCGGGCATTCGGAAATCGATAGACTGAAATCGAAAAGCGCAATGTGCACTTCGCGGTTTTTCCATCTATGAACGCTAGTTCGTTACCCGGTCGGAATTTCAATATTCCTCCCACCCGATCAATGCCCGAAGTTACTGCTTACAGAAAATTATAAACATGTCGTCCCGGTGGGATTCGAACCCACGACCCATCGATGCGCACGGCAGGTGTCATACCGAACGCGTCAAGGAACCCGTCAAACGTTTTATAGAGACGACGTCCACTTGAAAATATTTTTAAAGAGTGATGGAGGAGGTGGAAATTTATATGGGTGTCCACCATTTTGTAAAGCTCTCCACGAAGACGAAGCCGAGTAAGTTACTTTAAAATACTATTAGTAAGTATTAATGGCCGACAAAATGTTACAGTCCAACATCCGCTAATATACAATTTAACAGCGCCATTCTCTAGAGATTACATTCTATACAAATAATGCAAAACATATAAAAATATATTTACAATACCATACACCGATATTCACAATTTCACAGTCCCTGCTTTTCCTTTTCATTTCACACCACATTTTCTAACAAAATTATAATAAAAAGTTCAATTATAGTCTCTACGGAAATACCCTGGAATATATTGAAATAATAACAAAATTATAGTTTTTTTTAGAACGAACAGCACTTTATGATCCATTTTCGAAGAACTTCCGTCTTCTTTAACCACAGCCATTGACATCTCACCAGACGACAATTATAAGACAAACATCCTTTATCCTGAAACAAGAAGAGGGTACTTATAAAAAATGTCATCAACGCCATCTAGTGGTTCGAATTCGAATTAAATTGCACGTTTAGCAAAAATAAGTAATTTCTGTGGGGGGTTGGATGCTTTTTTCTAAACCACGTTCAATTAATCTTGAAATGCTGTTTGCAAATAGCGAAACAAAAATGGTCCTAAATTACGTAATGTTTTATAAGCGTGATAGTTAAAATATGTTTTGTTTCTTTCGTTCTGTAGTCTTTTTATGTTCGATAGAGCGAGACAAAACATATTTTAACCATATCAAGCTTATAATACGTTTATGAATAAGGCGTAAGTGTCTAAGGGCCGAATACTCTCTACATACTTTACATGTGGCAAAAGATGTTATTTTTTTATATTTTGCATTTTTCATTAAATTAATTATTCGAATGTAATGTTATTTAAATTAAATTTTAGTTCTTTTAATTTTAAGGGTAGTTAAGTTTAGTTTTATATTGGCTTAATAAACATTTTCATTTCAAATCTAACCCAGTACCGTAATTAATAAGAAGCTTTCAAAAAGGCCTAATAGATGGCGTGATGTAGTGGTTTCACTAATCAATAGGACCAAAGAAAATAGATGAACATAGAACAGGCCCATACAAAACTTTTGGTACAGAAAAAGTAGTTCTACTTTTGACCTGTAGAGCGCGCGGCAATGTATCGGTGTGACACACAAATCTAAGCAGTCCGCTGACTCCTCCCCTCGCGTTGTCTCGCTCGCTCTTACGAGCGAACGGCAATAACGCTCTAAACGCGGCTGGGTGCGAGAGAGTGCGCGCTATGACTCCAGCGTCAGAGTGTGCGTTCACACAGATACTAGCAGCGCAGCGGTGGCTGGGGTGAGAACTACCCTTACCCCAGATTAACCGTGCCAAGCGCGCCTATAAGGCATGTTCTTCTATGCACATCTATGATATATCGATGGCCCCGAAGAAAAATGCGGTATTCGGCTGTTACGCCTCGTTTAATGTTATATCATTTTTAGATTCTACAAATATCAATCTATCACTCTAAATTTTTTTCAGATATTTTATTATAATCTACGTCGTAAAAATATTATAAAATACGTCGTATTAGATACTTACGTAGGTACTTCATTATTAGTAGTCAAAGTACATGAACAATATTACTAATAACGTGAAATCAACTTTATTTTGTATTATACATCGTGACATAAATAATTTCAATTTTGGACGAGAATTACCTTCACAATAACACTATTTTTTTTCTCCTGAACAATTCGCCGGTTGCGAAGAACAAAATGATAAATACCACATAAATCTAAAGCAGTTAGCATTTTGTTCTCCGGAATTTATGATACCGTTTTTTTCCTCGGAACCATCGATATGACAGCACTCACCTCGGCTCGCGCGTCAGACGAGCGACCGCGGCGTGAACACGTGCACGAGCGAGTCCCAGCCGCAGTCGGCCAGCTGGTGCGGCCGCAGCGTGTAACGCACTCACCTCGCGAGCGCGTCAGACGAGCGACCGCGGCGTGAACACGTGCACGAGCGAGTCCCAGCCGCAGTCGGCCAGCTGGTGCGGCCGCAGCGTGTTCCAGTCCAGGCCGTACGTGAACTCCGAGTGGTGTCTGATTGTTTCTAGTGGGTCACAGCCTCGCTTTAGATCCCATATTCTGAAAACAAATGCAAACATTATTCAAATTAATTTAAAATAATCTTTTAAATAAAATACTATATACCGGATTAAAACGCGATTTATTATTTATATTGTTTAAATTATTTATCCCGACGTTTCGGATGCTTTTCAGCAACCGTGTTCGCGGGGAGACAGTCTCGGATAAAATCGCGTTTTAATCCGGTATACAGTATTTTATTTAAATGTGTGATACTCGCGTTAATAAAAGACAATATTAAAATAATCTTAAACTAATGATCACTAAAAAAAATTCATACAATATATGATGTACATAATATAATTATGTAACAGAATTTAAATTCAAAAGTATTGCACATTTTTAATAAAACAGAAAAAGCATCTCCACAACTGTTATTATGCCATTCGACAGGAGCATCCATACGCAAAAATACAAAATTACATTTAATCGAAGTAAAGGAACAAAAAGCACACACACATTCGTTATATAGCCGACTCTCGATAATTTGAAACTCGTTAATTTAAATCTCTCGCGATTATTTTAAATGATTTCCCGGTCCCTTGAGTTCCATGTTATCGAGAATTATTCGACTAAATATAATTCAAAGAAATTACCTCGTAGTAAAGTCGTATGAGACGGCCGCTACTACGGACGGTGCGTGCGACGAAAACTGCACTCTTCTCACTGCGCACTCACACCCTGGGAAAAACAATAACTTTTTATTTTACACTGTTTTTTGGGTTACCTGATAAATAAGTTATCACCAGTACCCATGTACAAACGTGACTTGAACGTCTTAGATGCGTTGTCAGCCTTTTAATTTTTTTATTATTATAAAATGAAAAAAAAACTAAAGTTTAAAAAAAAGAAATCAATATTACCTTTAAGTGTGAACATTGGAGCTGTGAGTCTTCTAAGGTCCCAACCACGCACCAGGCCATCCGAGCCGGCTGTGGCCAGCACGTGGCTCTCGGACTTACTCCAATCGCAGGATAACACCTACAATGTTACCATACACAGGATATAAATATCTCACCTAAAACCAAACCGACACTAAGCTAAAGATGTGTTTTTTTAGGAAATCCCTACGAGTCCCTAATGCTGTATACACACCAAAGCCGCCGGCCCGGCGGCACGAACCCGGCGGCTTCTGAATGTTGCAATTCGGATAACTTGGCCGACGGCATGACAGTCGCGGCATGTCGTTCACAATTAGTGACTGCCGAGTACTCGGAGAAATGGCACGTGTGTTTCGTGTGCCCCGGCATTGCCCGGCGGCTTTGGTGGGCCGCCGGCAAGCTTGTTTCAAAATGAGGCCGCGGGCCTTGCCCGGCGGGTTATGCCACCGGACCGGCGGTTTTGGTGTGTATACAGCATAATAATGACATAGTTATATTTGCGCCATCTAGCGGCATAAAGTTGACCTTTTGAAGTTGTGTCTCTGTATTTTGAAGACGAACTATAATTTAACAAGATGGCGTTGATAGTTGAAAGTTAACCCGACCCGCCCCGGCTTTACACGGGTCTACATTTTTTGACAAAAAAAAAGCAGGAGTTGGTAATAGAAGAGTGAAAATATAGGGTTGAATGTATTTTTTAATGCCACATAATAAAAAAAATATCCAAAAAGAAAAAAAATTTTTGGGGTGGACACCCCTTATCACTTAGGGGTTTGAAAGATAGATAATAGCCGATTCTCAGACTTACTGAATATGCATAAAAAAATCATAAGAATCTTTCGAGCCGTTTCGAAGGAGTATGGGAACAAACATTGTGACACGAGAATGTTATATATTAGATTATTATATTAATACATACATTACATGCTCTATAATCAAATAATTGTAAAATTAATTCTTATTAAGGAAAAAAAAGGATTTATTATTATCTATTAGCAAATTACCTCAGCATCGTGCGCTTTCACAACAGCCGCCGGGCGGGAAGGCTCCGTACACGACCACAGCTTGAGGTGGCCGTCCCCCGAAACGGAGGCGAACGTGGCCGGCGAGTGGGGGGAGAACGCGGCCGTGTACACCAGCTGCGAGTGGCCCGCGAATGTGCTCAGGCATGTCTCCGATTCGGGGTCCCACTACAATGGACGAGCTTGTGTATTACATTGGTTTGCCTTGGACAAGGGGTCACGGGAGAATGCTAAGGCGATCCCGTTGGTCCTTAAAACGGGACTTAAGGGACATTGCATTGGAGATGTCTTTTCGACAGGCGAGCGTGAGATTCACTTATGGTAGGATCAATCAATGATACCTACGCTGTCAGCCTACTTTTTGCAATGTGCACTGTGCACATTCCTTGATGGAAAAGCGATGGTGTGTTACTCGGTCGGAATTTCGATATTCCTTCCACCCGTTTAATGCCCTAAATGACCAGACGTGAGGAAAACTCGGTTACAGAAAATTATAAATATGTTGTCCCGGCAGGATTCGAATCCACGACCCATCGGCGTAGTTGTTCTACCAAACGCGCCAACGAGCCCGTCAAAATAGTATTTCTCAACTGGATATTTGATTAGCAGAGCCTCGGAGTATAGTGACTTCCCACACTGTCCGCATTTTTCTATGACGTCAGTGCATAAATATACATTCCCCCAATTAAGCTCGGCTCAGGGCGAAGCGATATTTATTTTCATCATTTGGTTTGCCACATTAAATCCACATAATTATATACCATACTCCAGAGCCTTTACGAGTATTTAGCTCGGGCATATGCCCGCAGGCATAATCGTTATTGTTTCTTATATATATTGTTTGAATAACAACGTTTAGAAAATTTGAGTTTTACATATTTTTTTATTTCAATTTTTGTAAATTAAAAAAATATATATTACACCCCTAATCTATTTAGTATTTTTTATTAGATAGGCCCATCTAGCTTGGACAGCTCTGCGGCATACACTATTGTTTCTCAATTTAGAGTCCGTGACCCTTATCGCCCTCAGATACAGGGGAGTTATTAATTGTTAATCAAAGCGGGTCGCAATCTATTAAAAGTTGGAAGATATAACTAAACTATTATTATAATTTACTAAGCATTTTCTTTGTCGATTGCAAAATAGAAATTATTGAGAAACAATGCCATTCACTAACAGAAACGAAAAACTATATAAAACGATAAGTCACACTAACAGGAACGTTAAAAACAAGTTTATAAATTAAAAGATCTATTTTTTATTTAGATTTTAAACAAAATCGTTTATTCATCATATTAGACTTAAGATGGTAAAAACAATACTGTATAGTTTAAAATAATAAAACATTTAAAACAACTCACCAATTTGACCGTCGTATCCCAACTGGCGCTCAGCAAGTGCGCCCGCAGCCAGTCGACTGAGCACACTTCACTGTGATGCGCACGCAGCACTCGCAGCGGCGCAGCGCACCCGACCCGCCATACTATTATCGTGCCGTCACCGGAACCGCAAGCTGCGACACCGTCCGATGTACCGGACCATGTCTAGAATCAACAGTTTTCTTCATTTAACAAGACTCAATAGTCTAATATTCCAAGACGTTACTCAAATTGTAATCTATTCTTGAGAACTGTCAATATGTCAAAATTGTATAGTGAAAAAATGGTTTGACAAGTCTCAAAACTAGATTCACAAGTGAGACACGTCTTGGAATATGAGCCTAAAAGTTTCAATAAATACAACAAATACACTAGCTATAATAATGAAAACAGAAAATAGACACCCAAAACTATTGCACATAATTAGCAAGTATAGAGAAATAAGGAAGTATAAAAGACAAGGCCCGTTTCTAATCTCTTTCAATGTTCTGAATACAAAAAGCCGTATGTTATAAATCTATCATATACATAGCATAATATAATAAAATGTTTATTAATATAATTATGGGATAATATAGGAACTACCCTTATGGTTAGTTTTCTTCAGGACAAGAATGATATAGTTACTTGCAACAACTGCGGGACTTATAAACTGACTCATATAAACAGGCTAAAAATTATATACACAATAATATTTTTTTTTTATGTCAAATATCGACAGACGAGCATGAGGTTCACTTGATAGTAGGTGCCACAGAACATCAGTCAATGATGCGCTGTCGACCTAATTTTTACTTCGAGCATTTCGAAATCCATAGACTGAAACGTGCAATGTGCATTTCACGGCTTTTCCAACTATGAACGATGTAATAAAATAATATGTTATTCTTACTCATTCTTGTCTATACAAAAGTATTATAAAGAGGTAAAGTTTGTGAGGTTGTAGGGGGTAATCTCTGGATCTACTGAACTGATTTTAAAAATTATTTCACCAATAGAAATCTACATTATCAGCGAGCAACATAGGCTATATTTTTTGTGTTTGCACCCGTGCAAACCCCAGCTTGTTTCTAGTTGCTTATGTAATTTTCTGTAAGAAAGATTATTACGTAAGAATAGATTAGATAAGAAGACTTAGCAGCTAGGTATTAAAAGTTAATAATCCCTAGCCCCCTCAATGCATTTTAGAAGTCTCCTTGTCATGTTTCCTGTGAGATTTTGGTCTTTGTGCCTTTAAGAAAGGCTGTAGTATACATATGTTTACAAATTTACCTAAACACATGGCTCAAACGAAGCAAAATTAAACGAAGGTAAATGAATATATAAGCCTCTTAAGTACCCACGTCAGGCGCTCACATAACTGCACTGACAAGGCTTCAAAAGGTTACTCATACTATGCTGTTCCCAATCATGACCTAATGCAATAAACTTTAATGGGATTTAAAAAGTTGCTTAGAAATTTAAGACAATATTATTTAAATTATTTTCTTCGTTGTTAGCAAATGTTAAGGAATTTTGCTTCACATTCAATTATTATTGAATGGCTTGGAGGTATATCGAATTTCCATCTAGAGAAACCATATAGGTCAATCCAAAAGGCCAAATCATGTGTTTAAGTCTGTTGAATTGCTGAATAAATTAGGTTGACAAAGCATTCAAGTTCTGACAAAATAGTATCAAAAGTTAAATCAGTGTAGACACACATCATAACATATAATACCTATTATATATATCACAGAAATCAGGAGAGGCAAATACCCAGAACTAGACTAAATCACAAATCTTATGTTGAAAGGGATGTGTTCGAAAATTCGTAGTTCGAAGATGTGTTCTTTAAAGATTTGACTTTAAATTCTGAGGCTAAAAATTTATACTATTTGTTTAATTTATATTGCAAAGTATAGATAATGGTGTAAAAGTTGCATATGGATTAGATAATGAGGGCTTCAATACAAAATGCATTCATTTTGAACATCTTCAAAATAACTTTCAATCTGGCATTCTAGAGATATTCTGGACAAATAGATAAATACATTCATTATAACAATAAACTTCTGCTTGATTAAGTAGGCACTCTGTGTGATCCTACTCAGTTTCACTGATAACTGTATCTATACATGCCAAAACAAAAAAAATGCTTTATAGATTTTCTTTAATCAGCGCCAGGATTTGTGGTGAAAAACACAAGGTTTAGCAGAGACATGATGATAATCACTTTTAGTAGTACTTTAAGAAATCAATATGGAACTTACAACATCAAACAATCCATCTGTCCATTCCAGTTTTTGTAGCTCCACTACAGTTGTGCCATCAGGCGCAATCTCCAGGAAGAAGAGTGTGCCGCCACCAGCTAACCCATAGTACTGACTGGTTGCTACGGCTAGAGCATCTGGCCTTGTTCTAGAGAACCGAACACTGTAGCCGTGCCGGCCTGGTGTAAGGAAGGTCGGCATGCTGAGTGTGTAGCTGTAATTATATCAAATTCAAATTCAAAAATCATTTATTCATTTAGGTAACACAATGTACACTTATGAACGTCAATAAAAATACATATTAAATGCTTCTAATTTTACATTTACTGCCAGTTCTCAAATCAAGGGCGTAGAGCGGACTAGAAGAACTGGCAAGAAACTCGCCGCCACTCTTTTTAATCGCCAAGTTTTGGTTTTACAAATGTTTTGTAAGGAGCTGCAACCATTACACCATGTTCCAAATGACATCTTTAAGTAAGGGTAAGGGTAAGTATAGGTTATATCATCAGCATCTAGGATTTATAATTGTGTATAAGGTGTAATTTAATATAATGCTTGAATTAAAAACTCAACAACTATCTGAATGACTCTATATGCAAAATTAATAAATAGGTATACTGATAAAATAAAAGTATGCTAGTAAAGAAACTATCACCAGTAATCAAAACTGCATTGTTTTCAATGTAATTCAAACACATTATAGACTTTTTTTACAAAGTAACAATGTTATATAATCATATACATTATATTAATGAGGAGGAATAGCCCTAGTAGATACCTTGATTAACTGTCTTCCATACAATTATTTTAATAAGTATATAAATATATGAAAAATAGTTTAAATATGGAGCAAAGATGAACAGGCTTGCTTTTCTACTTTCTCTGTTTATAAAACCCTTGGATATTTTGTCCTACTATGAGTTGGTATACAAAATCGTAACATTTATCATATTGTTTATTAGCAATCAAGTTACCTTTAACAATATTGTAACTACAACACAATGAAATTCATATTCTCTTAGCAGTACATAAAATTAGGTAATATAAGATTTGGGAATAGAATAACAATAAGCTAACTTGAAACGTAAATCTAATGTTTGCATAGTTTTTACTAATTTAAGACTGAAATATTAAAAATAATACCAACACATTCACATATTATTATATCTGCTTCTGTAAATTCTTGCTAGGAATTATCCAAATACAACTTTTCTTGTTAGATTCTTATTGGTATTAACAACAACCCAACTTTAATTAATTGTATGTTGTTAGTTGTAACTTTTTTAATAGATCGAAAACTAAAGAATTATTTCTCCCTTTAAAATCTAAAACTGCCTAAAATTGTCAAAAGTCGCTAGCTCAAAACTCAAAATAGACGTCAATCTGACATTGATTTGACCGATAACAGATTTCAGTAGCAATAGTGTTGTACATAATTTATCGATTAACATGTTACAAAACAACGTCATACGAGTTTAATCCAATTTGTGGCTCCTACGAGTTAAATCTCATTACGTTGCTACTATAACCTCAGAAACCTCACAGGTTGTGGGTATATATAAATATTGTGGCTCTACACCGATCATTTCTGGTGAAAGCCTCACAGCCTAAACATTCCTACAAAAATCCACATAATTGCGAGTCCTTAATATCCAGTTTTTCCTGTGGTCTTGCATAACTTGGCATCGAGCAAAATGCTTGACTACCTCTCCCTTATCTTCGTGGTTGCCGTTAAAGTTTTTAAGAAAACAACTCCCAATGGAAAAGTTACGGTTTACCTTGGCAAGCGTGACTTCATTGATCACATAGATTACTGCGACCCAATCGATGGTGTGGTGGTGGTCGACACTGACTACCTGAAAGGAAGAAAAGTTTTCAGCCAGGTATAGTGATGTGATTTAGTGAAATTCTGTGTAAATTGTGTTGAGTGAAGTGTTTACGTTGGATCTAAAATTATTTGTATTTGTGCAGCTCGTGACCACTTACCGCTATGGTAGGGAAGAAGATGAGGTTATGGGAGTCAAATTCTCCAAGGAGATGGTCGTGGGAACGGAACAAGTCGTCCCAATGGTCAACGCCAAAATGGAAGTAACACCCGTCCAGGAAAAGCTCTTGAAGAAATTGGGTCCTAACGCCTTCCCATTTACTTTTAACTTTCCTGAGATGTCTCCTAGCTCGGTAATCAATAAAAACTTTTATCTACGTTTATATCAGTCGAACAATAAAATATATTCCATTTTAAAATTCGGGTTCACTTCTAATTAGGTAACACTCCAAGCCTCCGATGAGGACCAGAGCAAGCCTATGGGCGTTGAATATTGTATTCGCACCTACGTAGCCGAGAGCGAAGACCAAAAGAGCCACAAGAGGAGCTCAGTCACCTTGGCGATCAAGAAGGTAAAGTTATATAAATTACACCACAGCTGCTTTAACATATTAATTATTGTACAGTTAAGTAAAATGAAATATAATTTTATCAATTTAATAATAGCTTCAACACGCTCCTGCTTCCCGTGGACGACGCCTTCCAAGCTCTCTCGTCAGCAAGGGCTTCACTTTCAGCAATGGAAAGATCAGCCTCGAAGTTACTTTGGACAAGGAAATCTACTACCATGGCGAAAAGATCTGCGCGAACATCATCGTATCCAACAACTCCAGGAAATCTGTCCGCAACATCCGCTGCATGGTTGTACAGCACGTTGAGATCACCATGATCAACTCACAATTCAGCCGCCATGTTGCATCCTTGGAGAGCCGTGAAGGATGCCCAGTAACACCCGGAGCAAGTCTGTCCAAGAGCTTCTACCTGGTACCCCTTGCTCGCAGCAACAAGGATGTTCGGGGTATTTTATCTCGATTTTTCTTAACCACTTAATTTAATATATATCCATACTATATCTATACTATTGATGCTTAAGTGAATAACTTTTGTAGTCTGTTGCATTCCCATAGTTCACTGATGATATTTATTTAAATTTGAAAAATATCTTAACGTTCCATACGAGCCACGTGACGGATAAACCCCAATTCCTTAACAAATATTAGATTTTTAGTACTATTTGAGAATAGCTATTTCATATTTAAAATTATACAAAACAGGTGTGGCTCTGGATGGACACCTGAAAGAAGATGACGTCAATCTTGCTAGCTCTACCTTGGTGACTGAAGGAAAATGCCCAGCTGATGCTATTGGTATTGTGGTCTCTTACTCTGTACGTGTGAAACTGAACTGTGGCACTCTTGGAGGCGAACTTGTTACCGATGTGCCCTTCAAGCTTCTTCACCCAGCCGAGGGTAAGTATTGTACAAATACCAAGATAATATTGTCTCAAAATATAGTATCAAATGATTTCAATATATATTTTTTATTATATAGGCTCAGCTGAACGCCAACGTTTCAACGCTATGAAGAAGATGCAATCTATTGAACGTCACCGCTACGAGAACTCGCTTTACACCAACGAGGAAGAGGACAACATCGTATTCGAAGATTTCGCTCGCCTCAGGATGAACGAACCAGAATAAACGGATCGCATATCGTATTAAAAAAAAAAAACAAAAAAAAAGTAAAAAATAACTGAACAAAAAAAACAAAAAAAAATACACGCAACCAAGCAAGTTAATCTCGTAACTAATCCTCTTTAATTGGGTTTAAATTGGCTTCCCTTTAATAGTATGTTATGGTATACATTAATTAGAACTATTTGTATCCACGTATTCATATCCATTGCATAATTATATAAAATAAAAATATAATTATATTTAAACACCTTTAATAAATGTGAGGCATTTTATGTATATGAAAATAATATGTAAAAATCATCCATCATTTCATGAAACATACCTTGTTAAAAATTCAATAAAAAAATTCACCAGATTTGCTGTATTTCACTAACACCAAAGACCCAATATTTTCCAAAGGATTTTTTGGGAGGACCGTTATAACTTTATTTTAATGTGATCTGGTTAAAGTCCTGTACAATACTAACACCATTTCGAAAACCAAATCAGAAGAACACATGACCATCTTAACCCATTGTTATTTTTTATACACAAGGGGCGTCTTTCCCCACTTGATTTATGTATACTTTTATTGTTACCAACGCTAAGGATAACTTACTAATTGTATTGGATTACAATTATAATATTTATCATGTAACTGTAGGTACCATTTAGAACGTAATAAATAAAAAAAAATAGATAGGTAAATTATTAGTGAATGATTTCTTTAAATTTTAAAAATTTTCTTTATCGAACAATATTATGGTACTTGCAATATTATAATTACTTGCAATTTATAATTCTTTTTAATTCAAAAATTATTTGACATTACATTACATTATCGGCGGAGTCCAATTACGCTTTTGTTTTTTGTCACTATTACTGAATTTTAGAAAGATATCGATGGCTAACAGCCAAAAACTAAACAGAAGTACGAAATACTACACCGAACATTCCGGGTTTGAGTACCGCTAAAAAAAAATTTAAAATACACCACTGGGGTTGTTGGAGACTTACATAATACCACAGCATAATATGATTTTAAATTAGAGTCAGTATCATAATAGTAATTCTACTTATAATTATTTTATTCTATAAAAGGAAATATTGCCTGAGAGTAGTAACTTTAATTATAAAAATCTTATTTTACCAACTATTTTATAAATCGTTTTTCTCTTCTTCTTCAGCCTGTTCCTATCCACTGCTGGACGTAGGCCTCTCCTAAAGCGCGCCATTTTCCTCTGTCCCCTGCCCTTCGCATCCAATGTCTTCCCGCCACTTTTCGAAGATCGTCGGTCCAGGGTGCAGACGGTAGGGATGTTACGGAGGTGGTTTTATCGGAACCGAAACTGGAATCGGAGGCAGAGGCAAAAAAGAGATATGTAATAAAATAAAATAATAAACATTATTCATCAGTTTCATTCATGAATATCAGTTCAAAAAATAAAATCCTTGGGGTTGAAAATAAAAATAAAAGAATTTTCTTACATTTTATACAGTAGTAAATCAAATATAGCGCTGACCGCGACCCACGCCACCGCTGTCCATCGACCTCCCATTCAAATTTATCGGAACCGAAATCGGAATCGGAGGTGCAAAATCAATCGGAAGTTCCGACCTTTCGGAACCGGAATCGAAGCTCCGTAACATCCCTAGCAGACGGTCTTCAAACACTGCGGCTACCAAGTCGTGGCTTCCACTATATGATACTTCGACTCCTTCTGTTTTCAGCATTTCGGGCAATATGCACAGCCCACTGCCACTTTGAAAGCCACGTCGGAGAAATCGATTACAGGAGTTTTCGGGGGAGGTGAAGTATGCGAATAGATCAATTTAAACATTCTATTATTAAATGTAACTCACGTGTTAAGGTTTTGAGGTTTAAAGATTCTGTAATGTGATTTAATTGGACATACAATAAACAATGATCTCATAAATAACCTATTTTTTTACGGTGCCAAATCCTTTTTACGCCCAACACCGCAGTGCCAAAAATAAGTAATTTATTATTTTAAAAGATTTGAATTACTTCTGTTCTAAACGCTCTTCAGAAGTAAAACAACGTTTCGAGTTACCTCATAAAAAAAACGAGAGACCTTAAGCAATTATAATTATTTATACAAAAAACGTGATCAAAATTTGGTAACTAAATTCGTAACCGAATTGCTGAAGATAAAGAAAAAAAGTTACGTAACGTTTGCAAAACTTTCTCAGGACAAAACTGGTCAAACCAGTTGCGGACAATGGTATCTATGAAGACAGTGTCCTTTCGAATTGCAAGGGTTCGGCCAAAACCCGTCTGACCGCTTTATGTGGGAAAGGACACTGAAATGACCCTTTATTTGCATGTCAAAGGTGAAGATAATCTTTAGTGAACTCAGTTTTGAATAACGTTCGGTGATTTCAAAATAAAAGGGTTATACTATAGACTGACTTCAGTTGGCCTAAATCGAAAGCAGCAAAGAACATTCTTTACACTCAGAAATATTGTTAAAATAATTTTAACATTTTAAGAAAAAAAAATCCGATTTTTAAATAATCAGTTGTGAATGTTAAGTAAAAAAGTACACTTTGCAAAAATTTAATTGGATTTAATCCTTTGCGTCCGCTGAAATAAGCCAATAGTTTTAAGCATAAGTTAAAATGGTTATTTTCTTACACTGCTCAAGTAGCTACACATATAGGTTTGTCAATATAATTAAATATAATGTAACATTGATCACCGAACAAAAATTAAACAGAAAAATACTTAAGTAGCTTGTTAAAGCTACCATAATTATCTGCTACTTTCTCTTTTTCACGCTGTGTCGCAGCTTCGAAAACCACCGGGGTTAACAAGGTATTTAGTAATTGTAGCCATTTAGGTTTTTAAAATGGGTATGAGGACTTTTAAAATTCTGGGTCCATCATCGATGAACCCAGAAATAAAATTATATTCATCCTTAATGTCCTCACGTGTCAAGACAACTAATAAAAAAAAATAAGCAATGAATTGACAAATTCCTCCTTTTTGAACAAAAAATAAATATACAGACAGGACTTAAAACCGAACTGAAATTAAAAGTACGGATTTATTTTATTGCTCTACGGCGGATCTTCCACTTCCAAATGAAAAGTCCGGGAGCAAAAGCGAGTAAAATGTGATTTGTAATAATTAACGAACAAATTAAAACAAAAAAAAAATACAATTTTTGATTTTATTTATGAATTTATAATACCAATTAGTATAATATCGAAACAAAAATTATCGACTTTACCCAGATCATTACACAAATATAAAAGTTTCAACTATTATACTAATACATTTTGTTATTGAGTTTCAATATTTACTAAGAAAAGGTGATGAATCGTGAAATTCTATAAAAACAAACAATGAATGGCCCCGGATCTTTTTTCATCTCTGACGCGTGGCCATTTGTAGTTCAAAAGAATCTGTGGTTCCCCTTCTATGGACCAATGAAAACATTTAATGAGAGAGATAGAGAGAGAGAATACGTATCCACTGCCTGTCACAAAAATATTTCACATGCACCAATAATATTATATATTTTTTTATATTTAAAGAACGACAGGAAAGAGATTTTTTTTTTTTTCTGATGAGTTTTTACTCAAGAGCCATTGTAGGACACTTTGTAATGTCTGTCCCTGCTGTTAAAGTAATTTAGGGACTATCTCTACTAATATTATTTATTATAAAGATAAAAGATTTATTTGTTTGTTACAATTTAAGTCAAAAACTACTCGACCAATTTTAAAAAATATTTCACCAATAGAATGCTGCAATATCAGCGAGTAACTTTTTTTTGTATAGTACATCTACATTGCACCCGTGCATAGCCGGGGCGGATCGCTAGTAATAAATATTTGACTGATATTATAAGCGACCCGCCTCGCCTTTGCATACGTGCAAGTGTGATTTTTTTCAGCAATTTTGTTATGAATTTGTCCTTTTCTCACACTAAACCGGAGAAATTTGTTTTGTATTTTTTGCATACAGTTTATTTAGGGAAAGGCGTGTGATATGTACTTATAGGTAACATAGTACTTTCCTGGTAATCACTCTAGAATTCTAGATTGTCCATGCGGGAGAATCGGGCAAACATTTTTGACAAATGTTGAATACCCGCATGTGAAACATCATAACGGTAAACATTATTATCAGATAACGCTTATTGTTTAGACCTGTGAGAACAGTTGCTTCTTGACCCTCATTTAAAGTTTTGAAAGGGTGCACCGGAAGTATTCTTCTGTCATGCCTCACCCCCGATGTTCGATTCTCTGTTAATTCTTTATTTTAATACATACATCCGTTATTTTTTTAACAAACTATTGTATATAATAAAATTGGTAAATAGGCAATAATTTAATATAATTATTAATATTTTTCTTGTTTTATAGTTCGTTAAAAAAATAACCTTTTAATCTTGAACTATTCTTAGTTCTCATTTTCTTTGTTATCATAGTAACATTTTTTATTTTTTTACAAATAACGGAGAAGAAAAAACTGCTTTCCTTATGACGGGAGGTACACAGTACGTATACAGTTAACTTACCGATTATATTTTATCGATTGTTTACATTTGAAGCAACTCAGACCATTATCAGCGGGACGGAAGGGTTTTCTGCCCAATGTTAAAACAAATATAATAATAAGAGTATTCAGATTACTTGAAGAAAAAAATTACGTAACGTTTGCAAAACTTTCTCAGGACAAAACTGGTCAAACCAGTTGTGGACAATGGTATCTATGAAGACAGTGTCCTTTCAAATTGCAAGGGTTCGGCCAAAACCCGTCTGACCGCTTTATGTGGGAAAGGACACTGATGACCCTTTATTTGCATGTCGAAGGTGAAGGTGATTCATTCCTTTATTCAGACAACCCTTCCGTGTAACAAGTGCAAAAGGGATCTTTATTGTACTTCAGTCAAGCAATTTTAAATTCTATAAGAGTAGAGATAGAGATGGAAATTTTCATGCCTTTTTTAAATGGACACAATTCCCATATCAAACTGGTTTGTACAAAGTATAGGAAGGGACATGGTCAGGGATACTTCCTACGTGATAACGGTTACTTGGCAAGGATTACATGCGTCCATGTGAGAATTTCGCTATAGTCATTTAAACGTTAGTGCCGTTCATTTTTTTAACTGGGGTGTAATGTATTATCATTAGGTATAATAAAATTCATTTTTAATAATTAAATTCAATTCAAAATCATTTATTCATTTTGGTAACATAATGTACACTTATGAACGTCAATAAAAAAATACATACCTATTAAATGTTTCTAATTTTAGATTTACTGCCAGTTCTCAAATCACGCCGCCACTCTTTGCCAATTAAAAAAATGTATTGGTGTAGCCGTACTTTCCACACTAGAATTCTCTGTGTGGAAACTAGTATTGTGTTAGAACAAATCCCTAACTTAAGTTAATAAACAACACTTAAAGGATCGGTTTAAATTAATAACTTTGTTTAAAATTATCAGGAATGTTTACAGGCTCACAATTTAAAAAAATGTGTTAACCTTTAATAAAAGCAGTAAGTAATAGGAGCAATTTAAATACTGCTTATAAATAAATAAAAACAATATTATTTAATTTTTTAGATTGGAAATAAATTAATCGAGCTGACGGTCTACCTAAATTTGCTATTTAAATTAGTTTTGTAATTGTCTTTTATATTTTATAAATAAATAAAAAAAACTTTTTACTGTATTTCATCATTAAGATGATAAAAAATAAAAAACCTAAATGTTAACATCTTTGACATAAAGTTAACAACGATTATCTGTTATTGGCTTTTCATTGAACTTATAAGCAAATAAAGCGATATCTTTAGGTTTGTTAATGAACCATGCGAATATATTATTATAAAAAGGGGAAGCAGACAGCATCAGACTTTTTTCATCTCTGTCGCGTGTCAATCTTTAGAGGGGTTCTTTTGATTTGAAGGGACATAAAAAGTTCCTTTTCTAAAGATATAAAACTATTTATCCTCAAAACTGTTCAACTTGCCTTCATATTTACTCAATCTAAAGAGAATTTAATAACTGTTTCAACACATTTTTCAATTTAGTGTTAGTTTTACGATAAGTACTTATAGGGCACGATTACAATATCTTTGGTACCCTCATTTGACCGTGGATTATTGATATTTGGCCCAAAATAAGACTTTTTTCAAGAGTGACACAAATCGAAATTTCGTGTTTAAGCGGGTGAAACAGGGGGGAAACCAAATTTTGACCATGCAGTGTCCATATTTTATTGAACTAAGGTTAAGATAGTGATTTTTATAAAATTTTATTTTAGAAAAATGGCTTATTGGGCCAAATATCAATAATCTACGGTCAAATGAGGGCGCCAAAGATATCATCTTCCCACTTGTAGCATTAAAAACAAATCAATTTTAAGATATTTAATACAAAAAATAATTACAGTAAAATAAATTAATTCTTAACTAAAACTTAAAACAAATAACTGCATTAATTATTGACATTGATTGGATGCAATAAATACGCTTGTCCCGTGGTTCTATCAATAACATGACCTGTTGATGGTTCGAAGTAAAGTTTTGGAAGAGACGCAGGTGTTAAAGTATGCAGACTTTGATCATGTCTCAGCATGTGTGCAGAATCTCTTTCATAAGGAACAAATTGTTGGGGACGTCGGGATTTCTCTTGAGTTTCTCTTTCCTTCTGGTTAACAATAAGAACTATATCGTTCTTTTGTCTATCACTATTTTGTTCTTGTGACTGTCGTTTTTGTATTTTCAGAGGTTGTATATTTTGATTATAAATTTCACGAGTAACATCTTGTTTTCTTTGTTCTTCCAAATCTTCATTATTTTTTTTAGTATTAGCGTTTTTTTCGCGTTCATTATCCGCATCTTCTTGTATATCGTCTTCGTATTGAGTAGATTGTTCACTAGGTTCGTCATGCGAATCATGATCATCATGGTGACTATCCGGTTGGTAATTGCCATCGTCTTGTTTGTTATTATGACCAGCGTGGTTTAAGTCCCAGTAGTGTTCCCCATAGCCTCCTTTTTTATCACCCCAACGGACCTTTAAAAATAATAAGTTTAGTTCAAAATTTTATAATTTTCAGCGAGAAAAGAAAGTCTTCAAGGAGAGGTCAGGTTTAATTTTATAAAATAGATCTACAAGTGAGCCATGATTAATACCCTTTTAACTATGAGAGATTTTAGAGGAAAGTTTTTAAATTATCGTTTAAATCTCAGAGATTTTTTTTACCTTGAAAACATCCTATAGTCTCACTGGAGCATATAATATAATGACGTAATTTTATTATATTTTAATAGCTGTTAGTAAGAAAATGAAAATGTTTAAGCACAAGCTCTTAGTTGTTATGAATTTGCGAACGCTATAAGATAGCTCGTATGTAGTTAACATAAAACACTATACAATACAAGTTTTATAATAAACTGAATGCAGCAATTTGTTTAGAATCACGAAAATATTGCAAATCGATTTATACGTTTGATTGTTTAAAATTTAAATCATTAAAATAATACGAACTTTATTAGAAACTCATTTCAGTTCGAACATTTTTCTAGTGATTCTGAACAAATTAAATGTTATAATTAATAAATAAGTTTAAAGGAAAATAGTGTGTAATATTATGAAAAGCAGAAGCAGCGTACTTTTGCGTTATACAGTCCTGAAGAAGGTCGGGAACGTTCATGCCTTTCAGTGAAGTGGTCTTCGCTGCCCAGCCGGTGGCCTTGGTCAAAATCCTCCGACGTGGGCAGGTGCCTATACCTTGCCAAGCGAAGCGAGAGAAATTAGCACAGACATGTCTCATTTTTATTGGCTCACACATCTCACAAATTCGCTTTATATAGGAAACTGTTATATTCCAACGTTTCTTCCATTTACATAGTGTGTTTCGCCAGTAAAAATCAGTTCAAAGCTCAGTTTTCGATAGCTAACAGCCAAAAAGGAATAACCGCCATTCCATAAATTTACAGGGAAAATTTGAAGTTTGGAATAAATGAAAAACATGATATAAATGTATGAGCGACAAAGTTTGTCGTTGATTAATGAAACTTAGACCAAATCACGTAGAGAAAAGCCAAATAATTGAAAAGAAAAAAAAATAGTTTATTTTGCCAAACATGTTGCTTTTTCCTTTTTGGCTGTAAGCCTTGAAATGAAACCTATAAACAAATGCTACTGGAAATAATCTATGTAAAAATGATTGAAGTATCAGACAGACAAAGAAAATTTTTACGTTATACATACTAAATAGGTATACTATGACAGAATAGAAAATCAGCATATTTTTAACAATGCTAATTTCGTTTTCAACTATAATAATTAAGTCAGTCAGTTCTATATTAACATTCTATTGGTAGGAACTTATCCTACTATCTATACCTATATTTCGGTTAAATAATACTAAGTCTAAAGTACAAGATATTTCTTTTGATATAACGTCATAATAGGGCTTTGACTTTCACTGCTAATATGCTTTGGTTGAGAAATCCGTTTCACTGATTTTACTGATAATAATACTAGCAAAAAAAGCTTCATAAAAAGTTTCCAGTTGAAATGTATCTTAAAATCTATTCATAATAATATATTGAATATATTTAAGAGAAACATAATATTCACATTATAGCTTCTATATAATATAATATATATAATAATTATTATATAGATACAAAGTATTAATTGTATTTATTATCTGTACAATAATTACAAATATTATTAATTTTCTCTATGAAAAATATACTCTCCGGCTAATAATTTCGAGTTTCTTAGTAAAAAGCAGCAATCCTCATCGAACTATTTTAAAAATCTTTGTGATAATTGGAAAAATTGTAGAAAAGCAACGTTTATCCAAGCATAGCACGTTCATTTAAATATTTGTCGTAATCGACAAAACTTGATTACAATGGTGCATTGGCAATTTCAAGACAATAGTTTAAGCATTGACACCATTTTTTATGGTGGCACTTCACTTAAATTACTTAAGTTACTTAAGTTATGATTAGCATATTTTTTAAAAATAAGAACTCCTGTTTTGATCTTAAAGCAAAATGTGTCCAATACATTTTACACTGACGTATTTTAACAGAACGGGTGAATATTTTACAAACTGCTACATAAGTGAAGTGCGGTCATGACGATTGAGGGGCGTAGAAGCATAAAGAAGAGTATAGAGGCGTTAGAGTCAAAGCAATTAATATTAAGTGTTTACTTTTCCCATATCCCTGTGGTTTTTATAATCTTTCTTCTCATATCGCTGTTCCCATGTATCGGGGTCTTCGCAAACGTGTCCAAACTCTATCTTGTATGGACTCAACTGTACTGAGAAAAAATCCCTATAAATGGTGTTTTCAAATATATAAATTGATTTTAATTAATATATGGGAGGTATGTATGTTTATGAATAAATGTAAGTTATTATTATTTTTTTAAATAATTAAAAATTAATTAAAAAAATCAGTTGTGCAGTTGCGTATTTGTATGAGGCTTCGGCTAATGGTACGCACGCTGTGTTTATCACCGGAAGTCCCGGATTCGAATCCCGAATAATTGCAGTGTAAAGAAAAATACTCAGTGAAACAGACATAGAAATGTCCCGTGTTAGGGACTCGGTAATTCACCTTAACTTTTTTTCTTATTAATTGTATAACGATATTACCTACTGTTTTTATTTTATTTTATTATTACTGTTTGACAGTGATAACAAAAGATTGTTGATTTTGACATTAATTCATGTTTTAAATAGCTTCTATTAATTTCTTAGTTCTAAAAAACTGTAGTAGCCATTATTCTTATTCTATGGATACAATAAAGAGAGAATAGGGATTGTGCGAGTTTTTATGTTAAAAATTAAAAAGCTAATTTTACATAGAAACATATATCTACATCAAATCATCTACTGTACTCGTAGTAAAAAAATACTTGGGAAAAACTGTGAGACGGATACAGAAATATCGACGTGTCCGTAGAAAAAAGTAACTTCTGCAAAACTACTGCTTGTAGACATTAACTTCATATACAACTTCGATATTCATATTCGAATGCTATCTTCGAAAACATGGTGTTTTTTTTTTTAAATTGATTTTACTAGTAAATTAGTTAGTTATACATATGCCAGTTAAGCCTTCCAAATACAAAACCGACTCATAATCATATACGACTTTGTTTTACGGATACGTTGATATATCCATGTCCTGACATTTTTATTACTTAGGAAAAGCTAACAAACTAGATCACTTCCTTCCATTGGTGAAAGGAATTAAGACTATGACACTATGTTAAGACAAATACATATATAAAAAAAAACTTACTGGAAAAATTTAGCTTGAGATTCTATAACAGCTGTCGGCTTGTTGGATGGATTGGGTAAAGCTCCACAACTTACTGATTTCCATACTGGACCAGAGTAAAGAACCAATAAAGACCATATCCAGCTCTGAAATTAATAAATATAAAAATATAAATCATTAATTATTTTCGGAAAACTATAACAAAAAAGTGGGAAACTGATCCTTAATTTTTTTTAAAGGTTTCAAACAAACGCGTTATGTTATTCTAATAAATAGGCATTTTAAAATGAAAGCTTCGTCAGAGGAAGTAGTAAACACGCCAACACATTCACACAAAACACTTTTTAGAATTTTAATGTCAGTCACTTTCACTGAAACTCACTTATTTTTACAAATCCATAAAAAAACAATGATTTGAAAACATCAATAGTACCATTTCATTGCGACGTTGTGACATCTTGGGCTGTTGACAGTATTTGAAACACAATAGAAGTTGGAAATTTATTTATAGGCTTCGTTCAGTGATAGTGAAGAAATTTCGGATACTTTTCTTTCTTTTTTAGATTCTTGAAAGAAAACTCAAGGTCACTACAGGTATGAATTAATTAGTAAACTAAATTTTCTGAGCCACTTAGAGTTTAGGATCTTGGAAGTACTATCGTATTATATTTTGGTATGATTTATTGAGAGCTAAATAAATAAAATACTTAGCATAATTCATTTATTTTAAATCATGTTTATCGGATTGACTTATTAATTACTAGCTTCGCATAGATGCAATGTAGCTACGTAGGTACTATACACAAAAATAGCCTATGTTACTCGCTGATCATGAGGCTTTCTATTAGTGAAATAATAGGTAGTTAATTCGATACAAAAATACAAATCTTTCCTCTATAAAAATTATTGTAGATTGTAGATATTATTTATCTTTTATTACATTATTATTATTTATATTTTCGAATGCTTTGGAGCAAGCATAATCACGGGCAGATTGGAAAGGTGACACTTGTCTGATAAGAATTTTGGCAACTTATTGAAAATAGCGTTTCATTCCGGTAAAAGTTATATTAATTAAATGTATAATATTAGAATAAATTCACTAATTGTAACTATACAGGTGAATTTTTCAAGTGGGCTTTCAATCTTTCATGGCCAAATCCAAAACTAAGGGGGAATAGCGAAAAGTACTGAAAGGAGTTTCGAGACCGATTTTAATGAAAACTAAAACTGCATCAATGGATTTTTGAAAAATCAATATTCCGAGCCAGGAATCGAATCCGATGATTTTTATAAAAAAACACACTATATTATTACACTATTAGATAGTGTCGCTAATAAGGAATTAATTTCGGGAAGTAATGATACCTATACGGCAAACTTAAGGATACAAATTTTTAAAAAATACTGAAAATTGTACAAAAGCCATCAATATTTTCTTATAACTGTTTAATCTGTATCGAATTATTAACTAGGTTTTACGCAATAAAGACATAATTCCAATCAAACAGACCGTTCGTCGCTATAATCAGTGGAACAAGAACAAAACGAAACCCAGTAATTTGATCAAAATGGCGTATAATAATAATAGATTGCATAATATCCCGTCATTATTTACCGCTTCTCTTTTATTGAGATGGTGCTGCACTGAGAACAGCGGAAAATACTTGTGTTTAATATTTATAGGGAAATAACGTACATATACAGAAGTATACGTAAGATTTTTAAATAATATTCGCCTTGCTGGTTATCATAAAAACTGGTTAATTAGTTTAGACGTAACAACGAAACAGATATATGTAGTGCGGCTTAATTTCATATTAATCTCGCAGGAGAGACGTAATAAAGGATAAATCAAGGCAGAAAGAAATAGGGAATGGGAAAAAATGGGGAAGAAAAGATTTTGGAACAGGACAAGCTGATCCGTAAACAGATAATTCTTCTTCTTATTCCTTGCCTGTTTCCTTTTTTTATTTGGGGTCGGCGCAGTATGTTTTCTTTTTTCATTCTCTCCTTTCACTCACCATATCATCAGTCACAACTCTCAAACACATATCATTCTTTACACAGTCAATCCATGTTTTTTTTGCTCTTCCCCTATACCTATCTACTTTCATATTCAAAACTTTTTTAGATAACATGCCCATACCAAGCCAAACGATTACGTTTCAATTTTTCATTCACTGGCGCTACACTCAAACTTCCTCTTATATAGTATTTTTAATTATCTATTTTATCTTAATAAACACCCAGTACACCTTCAACTTAATCTTAATATCTATTTACCGGTTTATTTCCGTTTTCCGTCTCATTCCTGTCGCAGTTCCTTCAATTACCAATTAGATTAAATAACTATTAGAAAGCTATCAAACCAGTCAATCCTTTTTGTATTAACTTGTCAACACTTATAGTTAATACTTTAATAGCAGTAATAATAAATAGCTCTTATCTCACTGTCTAATGAATTTAGTTAATTACAATACGAGTTGAATTTCTGCAGGATAATAGCGTCATTATTATTTTGTGTCGCCAGTCGTAGGGTTAGATGTAGATCTATACTAATATTGTTTTATTATAAGAATAGTTTACTGGTTTTACATCGTCTTAATTTTAATATTTGTACCTAAATCGAGTCGGAAGAAGAATCATCTCGATGTCTGGAAGTCCACAACTTCGCGATTCCTGAGACACTTCTTGCCTCGCATAACCACTCTGTGGAACCAGCTGTCGCTGGCGGATTTTCCGACCAGATATGATTTGGGAACCTTCAAGAAACGAACCTATACTTTATGAAGATCAAACGTGGGGTTTTAGTCGGTAGGCCCGCGGTTTGCATTCAAAGGACTAGTTGTATAGCCCTATCTTAATCACCAGCCTACTTTCATATCACCAGAGTTACTTTCAGACAATAAAGCATTATGAAACACACGAAAGTATGCCAGATAATTACAGTCAGGGACAGAAGTGTCGAAAGTAATTAAATATTAATATCTCTTGTTCACTGCTGATGTAGTTACGTCTGGGTGACCGCTGAGATTGCGATGCCAAACTTATAATTTTGTACAACAATATCTTAGGAAATATTAGCCGGAATTCTGAACACCACCAGTCTTTGATCTTATAAGAAAAGCTATAAAGTTTACTATGTCTGCATTATTTCTAAAAGAAATATAATCTTATTAGCGAATTACCCAGTACCCTTGTGGGGCATGGAGCAGACATTTATTTGCCTGTTTCACTGATCATTTCTATAGGATACACTAGGGCCCTATCCGAAATTTTATTAAGCATGTTTCCCCGGGATCCGAACCTACGACATCCGGTGCTTAACACCACGGAAACAGTCAATATAATTTAATAAGTAATTGCTTGTGAAGTTACATTCAGAGTGTAGCCGATCGCTATGTACACTAACAATAATTTTGATGTTTTCCCGCAATATGAAATAGCTTGTTATTTCTAAGGATTCAAGACTAAATTTTCTCAGTAGGAACTATATTTAAAAAAGGGACTGTTTGTTTCAAATGGAGACAAATAATCTGAATTATATTCAATACTTTTACGGACTAAAATTGGATAAATTATTCTGTTTTCTATTGTTTTATAGTGTTATAGATCTTATTGATAAATAGATATTGGTAAATAATTAATATTATTTTAATATTTACCTCTAATAAATAAAATATTATCACGAATAAACCGAGTTATTTCTTTTACTATAACTCTGCCTTCCTCTCAATAATTGTTTAAAATATTATAACTGAAAGAGAATTGCACTAACTGCAATATAGTCTGAATGAAATTGATTCCATTTGTTATTAATTTACATACATACATATACAATACGCCTCTGTTTGTATGTATGCTATTAATTTATAACTATTTTCTCTGTGACTGTCCAGAGCCCAGTGTAAAACTATATCAGCTTCTACAAGTTACATACGATATTGATTAGTCTTGATCTTATATCGATAGCGGATATTATATTCTTAACTGTATATCTACCTAATTAGTTTAAACAAAAACTGAAGCGTAAAATGATATTGTCAAAAGAAGTAAGAGTAAAGTACTAAGTAATATTTCTTTTGTATTTATTATTTCCTGGTAACCTACTAAACCTGCGGATACGTATTATATAACAAATATTTCAAAGTGAATTACCTCAAAGATGTTAAGATTTACCTTCTGCACTGTCTTAATTTGTGTCAAATTATTATTATATCAAACTAGTGGACCCGACAGACGTTGTCCTGCCATTATGTTGGCTTCAAATACAAATATATATATTATCCCACTTTTTTATGTTAGATATCGACAGACGAGCATGAGGTTCACTTGATGGTAGGCGATACGCCAGCCACAGAACATCAGTCAATGATGCGCTGTCGACTTTTTTATAATGTTCCGAACCCAATATATTTAAAAACTAATTTATCTATAGCATTTTTTTTCTAAAATTTTCCCTTATTTGAATAGTTATGCTGTTGTTTCGGCACCGTAAATTCGTAAATTCTTATATGCAACCGTCTGATCCCTTGGTTAGCAGGCCTCCACCAATAGGAGACGTTTTCGTCACCGTCTTACGGCCCGCTAATTGGGGAAGCCGTGTGCATCGCGGCGCGCGACGGTGTGCTGTGCCTGAGCTGTCTTCCCGCTCGGACGTGTTAAAATATTAATTCGAATTTTATATCTTTATATTTAAAATAATAGTGTTGTGCATGTGTGGACCCTTTAGCGTGGCTTCGTACATACCTAAAGGTTAGTGGTTTTGTTTTCTAAGGGATATTTAGACGTTGCAGTTTTTTATAACAAATAAGCTGCCCCCAAATGTGCGAATATAGTACATTTTTATGGTGCCGAAACCAGGGAACTTTAGATATATAGTGAAATAATTATTTATAATCTCATTATTAGGTAATTTTATTATATATTAGATCATTCTTTTCAATACATAATCACTTTCTAAAATTTTATTCATACGTAAATTTATTTCTACCTACATCAGATTTTTTGTTAAAATTTTATAATTATGTCTTTTAATATTAAAAGACGTGTTAAACTCGGTGCTAAGACGCGTAAATCTTTTAGTTTTGATGATGGAGGTCTTACAGTAAGTGATTTGCCCGCTTTACGTCGCAAAAGAACGATAGCGTTAAACCGTTTAAAACGTACGTTAGAGGTAGCCGAGTTGGCCAAGGAGGATTGTACTCAGTTGGATGCGTTTTTAACACAGTATTCTGTTGTACCTAAACTAAGCGACGACTTCGAAAAGGCGCATTTTGATATTGTGTCTGTAATAGATACTTCCATGGAAATCCAGGAAGACGTGATTCGCGAGGAATTCGATCAAATATATTTTTCGATTATCACGATACATAGGCAATTAGCACATCAGATCAATGAAGGTATTAATTCTTCTCACTCGTCACCTATTCATAATCGTAGCTATCCTAACGTTAAATTACCTAAAATAAAAATACCGGTATTTTCCGGTTCGATTAAAACGTGGCCTGAGTTTTACGATATTTTTAATTCCTTAGTGCATAATAATGATTCGATTACGGATACGGAACGCATGCATTATCTTATTTCAAGTTTATCCGGAGATGCGCATGCCCTTATTCGTACCTATCCGATACAAGGAACATATTATCGTGAAGCTTACGAAACGTTAGTTTTGAGATATCAAAATAACCGCGAATTAGCGTTTTCGTGTTGGAAAGAAATTTTAGATATTAATTTTAAATCGAAATCTCCAATCGAATTTAGACGAGTACTCGATTTATTTTGTGAAAATTTAAAACTTTTAAAAGGACTTGAATTACCTGTTGAATCGTGGGATTTTATTTTATGTTATCACCTTCTATCGAAATTGGATCAGAAAATCCGATGCGATTTTGAAGAGACGCGTGCTTGTAATGAATTACCGAAATTCGATCAATTATTAAAATTTTTGTATTCGAAGTGTGAAGCGCTCGTTCGTGATACACATTTCTCATCAAATGCGCACGCTACGATAAATCGTATTCAACAAAACCCCCAACCTTCGTTTAAATTCGCCAATAAAACCGCTAAGTCGAAACCTCCCAATGTATTTCTTACGAATGACACATTTTCTAAACCGCAAACGTATAATTCTAAATCTCAATCGTTACCTTCCACATCTGCACGCACACACACACATACACCAACACACACACCCGCACTCCTACCCACACACACAAATACACCATCTTCTCAAATCGTTAAGTGTAGCTATTGTTCAGAAAATCACTCTGTCAACCAATGTAAAGGGTTTGCACAGACAACCGTATCTGAGCGTATAGACTATGCTAAAAATAATCGTTGGTGTTTTAATTGTTTAAAGCCGTCACATACCGTTAAGGAGTGTAAATCGATATTTAGATGCCAGAAATGCCGTCAACGCCATCACACACTTCTTCATCAAGAAGAATTCGATGAATCGACTACTACTACAAAAACCGTTTCTGCCAGTCAAGTGAATGATCAAGTTAGCGTCCTTACTAGTATCGGTGATCATTCAGTCGTTCTTCTCTCTACAGCTATTGTTCAAATTCGTGACTCAGCTGGCAGATTTCAATCTTTTCGAGCTCTCATAGATTCCGGTAGCCAGGCACACTTTATTACAGAGCGTGTTGCTGAGCTTTTGGGTCTAAATCGTTTAAACATTTCTCAGTGTATTCGTGGTTTAGGTAAATCGTTTTCTTCAGTCTCGGGAGCCGTTAAGATTGACATTGGTATTCAGGGTAAGACTCTCTTTAATATTAGTGCTTACACTCTGCCGTTAATCTGTGGAAAAATGCCGTTTACTCGAATTAATAAGTCGTCATGGTGTCACTTACAGAATCTTCAATTAGCCGATCCTAACTGTCACAAGCCTGGTCCTATTGACATACTTCTCGGTGCTGAGGTTTTTGCATCGCTCTTGTTACCTGGAAACGTAAGTGGTACTCATGAGCAACCTTCTGCACTTAATTCTGTGTTTGGCTGGCTCATTATGGGCAACACAAAATGTGAAAGAGAGGAGATTCAATCCTTTTTTATAAACGAAGATAATTTGTTGCATGAACAAATGAAGTTACTTTGGGAATTGGAAACTTTTGATAGATCTTCTAGAATCTTAACCCCTGACGAGAAGCGTTGTGAAGAAATATTTACAGCTCATCACTCTCGTGACGCGACTGGTCGATACGTAGTTTCTTTACCTTTTAGAGATGCAGAAAGTCAACATGAATTTTTGGGATCTCGTGATAAAGCTTTACGTTGCTTTCATTCAATTGAAAGAAGACTCGCTAAAGATCCTACTCTACAAGAACAATACGTAAATTTCATGAAAGACTATTTAGAAAGTGGTCACATGAGTTTAGTTCTTCCTGACGAACTTTGTAAGGGAAAATATTACATTCCACACCACTGTGTTCAGCGTCCTGATTCTAATACGACTAAACTTCGTGTAGTTTTTAATGCATCCTCCAAAGATGCTAGAGGAGTTTCTCTTAACGATGCCCTTTTAATCGGCCCTAAACTTCAATCGAACATCGCTGAGATTCTTTTGAAATTCAGGATTCATTTCGTAGTTTTCACAGCTGATATGCGACAGATGTATCGAATGATTTGGATGGACGCCGCAGATCGCGAATATCAACGCATTTTCTGGCGCTTCAATTCATCTCACCCTGTTCAAGAATATCGTCTTAATACGGTAACGTACGGTGTGTCTTCCGCTCCTTTTCTCGCATGCCGTACTATAAAACAGCTCTTTTCAGATGAAGGTGAAGACTTCCCACTTGCGAGTGAGGTGTTGTCTTCCCATCTCTATATTGACGATATCGTAACTGGATTCGAGAGTCTTGAGAAGACTCTTCAAGCTAAATCGGAAGTTATTGAGATTTTAAAGAAAGGTAATTTTGAATTACGTAAATGGGCAAGTAACAGTCCAGAAGTTTTATCTGACTTACCACCGGAACATTGTTTAACTGCACCAGTCACACTAGACGTAGACGAAAACAACACTCTTAAAGTTTTAGGGCTTAAATGGAATCCACACAGTGACTGTTTCTTCTTTACTGTGAATCCACAGCAGAGAAAATGCACAAAGAGAAATATTCTCAGCGAGATTGCTCGCATATTCGATCCGTTAGGCTTTCTCTCGCCATTGACTATCATTGCTAAAATTCTTGTACAGCGTCTTTGGATCCTCGGTGAAGGTTGGGATGCTGATCCTCCGGAGGATATTGTTAAATTCTGGAATTGTTACTTAGCACAACTCCCATTATTAACACAGTTGCATATTTCCCGTTGTTTATCTGTTAAAACCATAAAGTCGTGTGAATTGCATGGATTTTCAGATAGCTCCGAAAAGGCGTATGGTGCTGTAGTATACTTACGGATAATCGATGTGCATGAAAATGTACAAGTTTTCTTCGTATGTTCAAAGGGTCGTGTCGCTCCAATTAAATCAACTTCACTCCCTCGTCTCGAACTATGTGGAGCAGTTGTACTCGCAGATTTATTAAAATTTGTGAAACAAATTTACCTACCCGTTTTTCCCTGTTCTGGTGTCTTCGCATGGTCTGATTCTACCATCGTACTTGCGTGGCTTCATTCTCACCCTTCTAGATGGAAGGCTTTCGTTGCGAACCGCGTAAGTAGAATAATTCTGGATGCTATACCAGAAGCTCACTGGAATCATGTAGTCTCCGAAGACAATCCTGCAGACGTAGTTGCGCGAGGTCAGCTGCCTTCAGCACTTATCAATAATTCGTTATGGTGGGCGGGGCCGAGTTGGTTGTCACAAAATCGTGAAACTTGGCCTGATAGTTCGCTAAATCAATCACATGAGGAGGAAGTACACGTTACGACCGAAGAGCGAAAGGTAGTGCTGATATGTACTGAAACCGATTCTGTTGAACCTACTATATTCGAAAACTTATTGAATCGATTTTCAACACTTTCAAAACTTCTTAACGTCTTAGCCTATATGTATCGTTTTATTAATAATTGTCGTCATTCCAACAAAGCTAATCATAATTTTATAACCAACGTTGAACGTCATAACGCGCTAATGCAAATCGTGAAGTATGTACAAAGGAGTGTATTTTCGAATGAAATCGCTAATCTAAACTTGAAAAAACCCTTATCGAAACCGTTTCGAAAACTCAATCCTTTTATCGATAAATTAGGTATTCTTAGAGTGGGTGGTAGGATTTCGCGATCAGGTTTAGAATTTGAACATAAACATCCAGCCTTCTTACCTCCTGATCATCCTTTAACCTTTTTAATTGTCGATTACATACATCGTAATTACTTACATCCGGGTATTAACACGACACATTTTCTACTTTTACAACAATTTTGGATCATCTCCGCTAAACGTACAATTCGTCGCCGTCTTACAAAATGTATTCAGTGTTTTCGAACTAATCCTAAACCCTTACAACCCTTCATGAGTGATCTTCCATCATTTCGCGTTAACCAAGTTAAACCGTTTTCTATTGTAGGTGTCGACTTTGGCGGTCCGTTTCGTATCAGACTAGGTCCCCGTCGAGGTGGCAAAATAGATAAAGCGTATCTTTGCTTATTTATCTGTCTTGCGACTAAGGCCGTTCATTTAGAAGTTGTTTCCACTCTATCTACTGATGGATTCCTTGCTGCCTTGCGACGTTTTATAGCACGTCGTGGTCGATGCAACGTGATACACGCAGATTGCGGAACGAATTTTGTTGGTGCTAGGAATCAACTAATGTCTCTGATGCAACATGCCTCTAGCTCAGAGAAAATTCAATTTAAATTCAATTCCCCATCGGCTCCACACTTTGGTGGTGTATGGGAAATACAGATAAAGGCGGCAAAATCACTACTATTTCGTGTTGTGGGCGATCAAGTCTTATCGTTTGAAGAGCTAACAACGTTATTTACGCAAATCGAAGCTGTTTTAAATTCGCGACCTCTTTGTTCGATCAGTAGTGATCCAAATGATTTATCCGTCTTAACACCGGGTCATTTTTTGACTTTAGAACCGCTAACAGCTGTCCCCGATGAAGATTTTTCTTCCATCAATTTAAATCGTCTTAGTCGGTGGCAGCTGGTGCAATCTATTCATCAAAATTTCTGGATTAGATGGAAAAATGAATATCTTAATTCGTTAACGCAACGTGCAAAATGGACTAGCGATTCAAAACCTCTAAAGATAGGTACCGTTGTCATAATAAAAGATGATAATCGCGTGCCATTACAATGGCCTCTCGCCAGGGTTGTAGACCTCCTTCCCGGTGCGGATGGTATCGCGAGAGTGGCGTTAGTTAAACTCTCTAATCAACACATCATCCAAAGACCGTTAGTTAAACTTTGTCCCCTACCTTTAGAGGACTAGTATTTTCCTATTTTGTTCGTTATTCAAAATTATTCATTTTTTATTTATTCTTTTATAGTATATTCGTAGTAAATCATAAACTAATTATTAATAATCGTATCTTTTGCAAATTAATCGTATCTTAATCGTAATTAGTTTTTATTTTTAAAATACCGTTGGTATTTTGGTGGGCGGGATGTTTCGGCACCGTAAATTCGTAAATTCTTATATGCAACCGTCTGATCCCTTGGTTAGCAGGCCTCCACCAATAGGAGACGTTTTCGTCACCGTCTTACGGCCCGCTAATTGGGGAAGCCGTGTGCATCGCGGCGCGCGACGGTGTGCTGTGCCTGAGCTGTCTTCCCGCTCGGACGTGTTAAAATATTAATTCGAATTTTATATCTTTATATTTAAAATAATAGTGTTGTGCATGTGTGGACCCTTTAGCGTGGCTTCGTACATACCTAAAGGTTAGTGGTTTTGTTTTCTAAGGGATATTTAGACGTTGCAGTTTTTTATAACAAATAAGCTGCCCCCAAATGTGCGAATATAGTACAGCTGTTATTCGGGACGTTTTCAACAAATAATAATTCATTAATATCGGTGCACCCCTTCTTGAGTTATAAATGGTGTAACACGACTTTGTTTTATATATATACATATTATTATTATAGTAGGAACGCAATCCTGAATTTAAAACATAATTACATAAATAAGATGATTAGAAAGTGCATAGCTAAGATAATTATTAATTTAATTCGAGTGAAAGCTGCATTTGCGTCAGAGTAGTGCACTTTGTGCGTATCTCAAGTTATACCACAAACTTTATATTATATAATGAAGACTGGGAAAATTATCATCAAATAATGAAATAGAACAGCCTCCTAGCATGACCATCAAGAGATATCTCGCGGACGAGTGAAGACAAACTAAGATATAAAGTAAACAATCTAATTTAATATAATATGTGTTACTTGTGATACACATTGTGTTTTTAATAAAATAAAAAAGATAGATTGTGGTTTCATGCGATAGCCGAGTCTATCTATTTATTTTAAACATCAACGATTTTTAATATTGGTATTGATATGATCACTATAAGATGTTGTTAGGTTAGCTAATTACTTACTTAAGACAGAAGGATCCTTAAGTAGAGACTGAATAAATTTACCGACTTGGTATTATATGGATCTCACAACTTTTTACGATAGAAGAACTGAGTTGCAAGACTTGGTTTTTTTTACAATTTATGTTTTTGATGGCAAATATCTTAGGTACTGACAGTTGGCCCCTAAATTTTCAAATTGAATAATTTTAAACTTTAAAATTCATACCTGTTAGGTTTACTCGTATTATAACCTCAAATAAATAACCTCCAAATACTATGCTTCTAAATGTTCGTAACCTACAAAAACCGAGTAATTACAAGCAATTTGTCGTGACTAGATTCACTGTATGTAAATACGAAAAACACGAATTATTTTTTATACGAGGGTGAATCAAAAAATTCTTGGAATCAATATTAAAAAATGCAAAGATTTAAATAATAATATTTTATTTTTCTACATAATCTCCCTCCTCCCTCGCATTTAGAATAACGCGTTTCTAACTTCCTTATTCCTTGTGAAAAAAAATTATTTTCTTGACTCTCGAAAAAGTCCTCTACGGCAGCTATAACCGCGTCATTATCGTGAAATTTTGTTCCACGAATTTCCTCTTTTAATTTCGGAAATAAGTGAAAATCACTTGGGGCTAAGTCCGGAGAATATGGTGGGTGGTCAAGGAGATTGAAGCCAGCACAGCGGATTGCGTTGAGCGCAACTTCCGATCGATGAGCAGGAGCGTTATCTTGAAGGAACAACACGCCCAACGACAGTTTTCCACGACGTTTTTCTTTAATCGCTTCACGCACTTTCGGGATTAAATTTGCATAATAGGGTCCAGTAATCGTCTGGCCTTTTGGCATGTAATCAATAAAAAGGATTCCTTCACTATCCCAGAACACAGAGGCCATAACTTTGCCAGCGGTAGGAGCAACTCGAAATTTCTTGATGGATGGAGAGGATGGTCGTTTCCAAGACATGCTTTGTCTTTTAGTTTCAGGATCAAAATGGTGGACCCACGTTTCATCCATGGTGACAAGACGACGGCAAAAATTATCCGAATCACGCTGGAACATTTCGAGATTACGCTTGGAAATTTCCAAACGTCGCTTTTTGTTTTCGTCGGTTAACATTCGTGGCACCCATCTTGCAGACACTTTTTTGAACCCCAGTGAATCAATTAAAATGGATTGAACGCTACCAAAAGATATCTTTAGGATCTCAGCTATATGTTTTATAGTCATTCTTCTGTCTTCCAAAACCAGATTCTCAACCTTTTTGACATTTTCTTCTGTAACGGAGGTTGAAGGCCGCCCAGAACGCGGGTCATCTTTACAGCTTGATCTACCTCTTTTAAATTCAGCCACCCAGTACGCAACCGTAGAATAGGGTACAGCATTACCCCCTAATGTCTGCTGAATGTCCAAAAAAATTTCCTTCGTAGACATTTTTTTCAAACTGAGATATTTTATCACCGCACGTAACTCACTTTTATCCATAATTTTGACTTTTTAGCAACTCGTTGCACAAAAAAAATTATTACATGCGAACGAACTGACAAAAACAAGTGACAGTCTGCATAAATATAGTGTGATAGACACTCTTTAATTTGAATATCGAACTTGATCCAAAAAGGTTTCATATATATGCACTTCTAAGAACTTTTTGATTCACCCTGGTATTTTTATCGTAAAGTTTCTTTATTTAATCATACTACGGAAGATTTGTGTACAATATTATAGATTTATAATATTTTTAGTTACCACTTATTTCAACACAAACGCTTATCAACGTTAACATTTACTTTAAAGTATTGTTTTTCTATCCCTTTGAATAATATACAATATTGAATTCAATATTAATGATTGTACCAAAAATTAAACATTACCACAAATATAAATAATCTAGAGAAGTACAGATGGCGATTTCTTCCAGGCAAAACATTAATAATAGGAAACCATTAGCTAGGAAGGCTATTATATGAGTGACAGGAACATTTAAATTAGGACTCAACTATGATTACCGGTTCAGTTTTCCACCGTTTGTCTGAAGAGTGAAGACTCAAAAAAGATAATTACGTTTAATAAAACTAATCGAATATAATAGATTTTTAATATTTATAATAGATTTTTAATGAATTCTTCACAGTTACTCTCATCGTAGAGTACAAAATACATTGAAGGTAATTTCCAAAAAAAAAACAATTAATAAATGATCAATAAATATTAGAAATTTGTTTGTTTTTTTGTTACGATTTAATTCAAAAACTACCTGACCAATTTTAAAAATTCTTTCACCAATAGAAACCTATATTATCAGCGAGTAACATAGGCTTTTTTGTGTACATTGCACCGCGCACCCGTGCGAAGTCGGGTACCAAAAAAAAAGAAAAGTTATAATATGGATTTTCAATAAGAATAGAAAATATACAGACTGAAAACACACAAAGCCTTATCGATAACCAGCGATTAGTCCCAGACAACCATAATATGGTATTATTAAAAAAAAAATACACAATTCATATGACAAATCTAGTAACATTTTTTGGAAGCAGGTCATTATATTTTTAATGCCTTTAAATCGATTACAAAATAATACAAAGTAGGTACCTATAAATAATAATAAGAATATACAACTCGACTGATCTACTTTCGAAAAGGTTAAGTTTTAATAATAACTTTGTAATCATAAATTATATAATAGCCAAAGTTTCTATATCAAACTCGATTGGACACTTCAATGCGTGTAGTCTATAAAATAGATTTCATCAGTAATGATCTTGTTAATAAATCTTATTGTGCATTGAATTATTCGATGCTTGTGCAAAGTGACCTATAAAACCTAATTTAGGTCTGGTTTACAAAATAATCTTACTAAGTATTATAATATTTTGTTGTATTTTGAGTCGATCTTCGTTGTCAACTATATTATGGCATTATTTCCGTACTTATGCTGAAACTGTAGTGGCAAATGTCGTATTTCAACGTAGGAATAATGTATTTGTTAGGTTTAATAAAGATTTTCAGCGTACACGTAAGTATCGCGCTTTAAACACCAGTGCTAGGTATCTTATTACTTCTTCTTTGTATATATAATGTTTTTTTATAGATGAAAAAACCGTGAATTTTAAATTCCGATATTAATATAGGTCGGCAGCACATCATTGATTTTATATTCGATTTCTGAGTGATCCCGCACTAAGCGAGCTGATATAATGAAAATAAATAACTTGTTCTACATTATAGTCAAATAATAGTGAATTCCCGAGTTCCCTAGTGGGGCATGGAGCAGACCTATTTCTGTGTCTGTTTCACTGATCATTTTTCTTCACAGCCATCACGCCACGGAGGCGGTATAATTAAAATAAACACGTTAAAATGTTTAGTTAGAGATGTATCTAAAAAAAATTAAATATGAAAGTGGATGGGTATTGTTGAAGAGCTCCCTCTTTCCCTTAAAAAAACATTGACTGTGACTTATTGACTGATTAATATGTATTTGAGAGGTGTGACTGATGATATGGCGATTGAAAGAAGAGAATGGAAAAAGGGAACATACTGCGCCGACCCTAAATGAAAAAAAGGGAACAGGCTAGGAAGAAGTTAAAATTTAACATTTATAAAAAATTACATAATATAAATACTTAATTATTCGATCTGAAAAGGTTAGTTTCCAACTCAAAGTTCTGTCACAGAGACCATACCAAATTCGTTCAGAAACCAACGAAGCATAAAACCGATAGAAAGTCTTTAATATTGTTTTCTTTCTAGTTTATAAAAGCCGCATTGACACGATGACCGCCATTACTCTAACCGATATGGATTGCTACACTTTGGTAAGTGTTTTTATAGTAGCTTTTTATGTAATTTTATGTTGACATTTTGTAAATTCCGATCCGGTTTTAAGTAGGGCTTCTGCGGGAATTGTAACACATGTATTCGTTTTGATATTAAGTCCATTCTGAGAAAACATTTTAAGCAAGGTTTAGGCAAGGAACATTATACTGATCATCTTCGTGCCTGTATAGTAAATGATCAATGAAACAGTCATAGAAATGTCCCATGCCCCACTAGGGGACTGGGGAATCCATTTTCATGTCTTAATAGCATAAGTAATCTTTTTTCTGACGGCAATTTGTTTAACTAGTTTATGCTATCGTGAAATCTCGACTAGGATTGGTTGAAGGATTCCTCTTGAATTTGTCCCTAGTATTCGTCAGAACTTTTTCAAAAAGTGTATCAGGAATTTAAAAGTAAATTAAGCCATTTCTGGAGCTTACTTCCAAAGCCTTCAGTCACATACATACAAAAATGTCATATTTTTTTTAATAATGTCGATCTATAGTTATTCATAATAAGTCTATAAATGGATAAATTGTAATTCTATGTAGTCGAATGTGCAAATTAAAATAAAATAGGTCGTCATCACATAATTCATCCCTTACGTCGACGTCTCTGACAAATGCATGCTATTCTCATCATCTTTTATAGATATTTTTCTATCTATTCCAGCTATTACTGGCAAGTGTGTTAGTGAGTACGACAGCTTGGTCCGCACCGTTTTATGCAATTCATAGGCCTGCTGCAGTTCGGGTCACAAGATACGCACCCATGCCCTTATATAGACAACTTGGTATGTACATTTTTAACAAACTTTTAAATCGCACTTTCTATGTAGGTAAGTAATAAAAACGCTTAGTAAATTACAAAAAACTGACATAATATACATATATGTAATTATTGCAGGAGTGTTATTATACCTAATGATATTAATAGATAAATATATGGATATTGTAAAAGATATTATCTATTATGATATTTTTTAATTTTTGTATTGTAATGTGATTGAGACACAAAGATCTAAATAATTTGTGTGATATTAGCTTTGTCTGCGGTTAGAAATACAAGAAACCAGTAGATTGGCAATTTTCTATGTAATTAGTACAGGGTTAACATATTAAAGCCAAGTTTTTTAGATACAATACCTTGGTTTCTATATAAAGCCTTGTAATAATTCAAATTTCAGTGCCAGCGCAACTTCCGATGAGACACGATAATTGGAACCGACCGAAGCGTGGCCCAGAATACGACCATGATGATGATTCTCATGACCACCGTGACCACGATTACGACCGTGACCACAAGTATGACCATGGTCAAAAGGAAACCGGCGGTGTCACTGGGCCTGTTCACACTTTCGTCAAGACGGATAAAAATGCAAATTATAAATGGGGGGTTAGACATCATGTAGGAAATAAATATGCATCATAACAAACGTTGAAAGAGTACCTTTTTATACTTTATTTAGTTTTTATGGGCGATCTAATCGCTGTTTTAATAATTAATTAATAGATCTAGATTTATTTTTAAAGTACATTTTGAAACAACCAAAAAATAAAATAATTTTTAATTTTTTTTTTATTTGAATGAGAAATTATGACGCAAACAAATCGAATCGAAATCGAAAAAAGTCAGGGCGAATAATTAATAGATTACCTTTTTAAAATGCAGTATTGGACACAACCAGTATTTAAAAGCTTGTTGGTATGGATGTCGTCAATTCTAAAAAAAATCCTAGTACAGTATACAAAAGCAGTAAAAATTCAACATTTAACCTAACTTCCTATAGAATAAAGGGTAAAAAAATAAACTTAAAGAGACAAGTCACTCAATGTTTTGAGAGGCCAACTAATTAAAATGGCTAATTCTATTTAGCATAAATCAAAGGCATTTATATGCCTATTACTGGCAAAACAACATACCTATTTACAATATATTTTAATTGAACAACCATTGTATAAAAAAATACCAAGCTTTTACAAATAAATAATTCTTATTCTTAAACACACAGATTACATACAGACGTTGCATTGTTGTCCCTATAATAATGAATGAATAGGTGTTCTTGATGGTTTCCAAGTAGGTTTGGAAAACCTCTGGAAACAGCTGGTACGCGAGGATGAAAAGTATCGATGTGAAGCCTATTTCACTCCATTCAAATATCATACCGCCTGAAGGACTCCAGTGCCTTAAAGTATACCTTTACTATAGGCTACTTTAAAAAAAACTATAGTGTATCCAAAAAATGTTTTTGATGTTAAATATCCAGCTCAGGTTGGATGAAATGCAGAGATATATCTGGAACAACTTAGGATCCACATATGCCCTTAAAACTTAAGGAAATCCCACCCGTTCAATACCCGAAATTACCAGACGTGGTAAATACATGCTTACAGAAAACTATTATCATATAGTCCCGGTGGGATTCGAAACCACGACCCATCGATGCACACGGCAGCTGGTGTTCTACCGAACGCGCCAACGAGAGCGTCGGACTTTCGATGGCCACCTTCCAGCTCCATTATTTGATCAACTTCTTGGTACCATATTGCATTGTCACCTAAGTATAATTGGTATTGTAAATAGAACAATCAGATCAAATTAAGTTTTGGAAAAGAAAAAAAAGCAAACACATAAACAATTCGTAGAAACCTAAGAGCCCGTCCTCACTTATTCGATCAGTCTTTTTGCCCTGAAATCGGACGCCGGACGTGGGTATTCACATTATATCCGATCAGTCTGTTTTGCCGGAAGGTCGGTGGTTCGACTCGCCGCCCATTTACGTTTGTATTTCGTACGCGATGGACGGTGACGAGGGTGTTCTTATATTCTGGTGGTATTTGAGACGAATGAGACGAAAAAGAAGTAGAAAACTCATTCACACTCATCCGATTCGGGAGTTTTGACTGATCTTCGCAGTGGCAAAACGTCCGTCAAATAACTCGGATCATTCTTTTTTCCCGGATCACCCGTAATGTGAACAGCTCCATACAAATTGTACTGCCACTGGCACATCCGTCTATTTAGACTGATCGAGAAAAAAGACTAATCGGATAAGTAGGAACGGGCTCTAAGCCTACGCGCAGACTAGAGCCACTAGTGGCGACCACAGCATAGCCACCGGTGGCCGCCACAAGCTACGGGCGTAATATTTCATACATTTTAGGGCAACCGCGCAAACACGGCGCTCGAGAGGCCGCCACAGAGCTTCTAGCCACCGGTGGCCGCCACAACGCGCGGGCGCGATGTTTCATACATTTTACAGTGGCTGAAACGCGGCCACCGGTGGCCGCGTCTAGACGCCGCTTCTAGTGGCGGCCACCGGTGGCTCTAGTCTGCGCGTAGGCTTAGAGTACATTTCAGAAACAATGTTGCACAGCAATAAAGACTAATTGACCATTTAAATGGTTATCGTACAATCTCGAATCTCTCTTATTATGTTATAAGCGTGCATTGTTATAAAAACAAGAAGCAAAAGATGGGATGATTAACATTGAACACATACGCAACTTTTTATATTAGATTTTGATACTAACGTAAGGGTCGTTTTGTACTGGAATTCTCCTACTGTCCGTCCTTTCCGAGCAGTACAAAACGGCTATCTTTAAATCTAGAATAGATAGGCTTTTCATAATAATATATTAATATGTACAAGTGTGATTTGACATCAAACCTCGTGTCAGCAATTTCCATCGTGTGAGATAGCAGGCAAAAGCTTGCCTATTCTAAAATAAAATAAAATCTAACAATAGGTATACCTAGGATTCTTTTTATCAGTTTTACATGTTGTCGGAGCATATAGCCAACTACTGAATAGTAGATAAATAGATCCTTGTTAGGCTATTGTATAACTGTATCGAATTACTCTGCGCCTGCGCCGTCTACGCCGACACACACGAATAACCAAATCCGTTCACTTAAATTACGACACTGTATGTTGCGGCGCCAATTTACAGGTAGAATATAGACGAACTACTGAAGACTATGTCATACACACGCCATTATTCGAACATTTCATAATATGTGTTTGAACGTTCACATGTTAAAAAAAAAAACAAATTATGCAGAACACAATTTTAGATCATGACTAATTGAAAGCATTATTCCGCCATTCTCCACTTCCAATATTTTATATATTGCAATTATTTATATAATGAGCCAGATCAACAATATGATGTTGAAGACAACAGTCTTATTTAACTTATAAAAATATGAAATCTTAAATAAAGAATTTTTGTGGTAAAGAATGAAATAAAAACAAAGTATAATGAGATAAGTTATGCGATCCGTGACTGGATCTTATCGCTGTCCGACACGTCTCGCGTCTTTCGTGTGTAATTTTCCTTATAATAACATAATTATATTAATGAAATAATTGTATATTTTTCTCTATTAATATAACAGTTCCGGTTGCAGGTCGATTTTAACTAGATATTATGTTTCTCCCTCAGGTTACTTACTACTCGTACAATTTGTTTATGTATTATTGCGGCGGAATTTATGTTGTATTCTGATTTTTTGTTACATAATTTTACCACATATAATTGTACGTAAACAAGGCTGAAATGAAATATACCCTCCGACTAATTTACTTCTAATAGAAATGTTAAGCTTTTAATTAGAACGCGTCATGATCTCGCATGGCTAGATGACAAAAAAAGTTTCAGTAGTTAATTGATAAAAAAGACAAAAAACTGTTCACGCCTTTGAAATCAATATGCCCGACCGATATGCGGTATTATTATAAAATTTATGTATTTCAAGAGAATTCGGTTTTTTTTTTAGTATAGGTATCCGAATTATTCTGGAATTTATTTTAAGCATATCCAGAAGTATAAAAGAGAATGTTGAATAAAGGATATAAGTAGGTACTGTAACGCCGAAGGTCGTCGAAACAGTTTTCTAAAAGCATTTGGTGTGACAGTTGAACAGTTCAGATGTATGACCTTATCCCAATTGCAATGAGGTGTGGCGAATGAGCACAATGAACAAACATGTGTATTAGAGTGTTACCACTTGCAATAAGCCATCGAAAGCACTATTGTATACTTATGTCATGACAAATCCGAACATTTTCTACTTTTAAATGTCTTTTAAATGATTTAAAAAACCCATATTAAACATCTACATAATATCTGTTTAAAACAAACATTTTATAATAAGCGAATTCATTAGTTTTCATTTGATTTTTAATGCGGAGCTTAGTTAGTTGAAGAGTTGCTATTATCCATATTTGGTTTAGCTACAGAGCTAAGACAGAGAGATTCAGGACTTGTTGAGGTAAATCCACCAGAACGGGTATATGTCACGTATTTGATGAGTTTTTAGGGTCACCTTCCAATACTTTTTTTAGAGAGCGGGGTAAGCACCCGGAGACGAGAAGCAATTTCTCGCCCCCATCCTCCATGCAGGTCAGTGCTATACTGGGAGAGTATGGGGTTACAGTCACTCACAGCTGTCTGCTAGTCACACAGCCTGGTGAGTCCTACCCACTAAAACCTCTCTTTTGCGACTCTCAGTACTCGCCATGGTGAGATAACTTGCGTATTCTACCGCGGCACCGGCGACCCCTACCAACTCCTATATCAGACCAGCGGCAAATTCCGACCGGGTAACGAACCACCGTTCATAGATGGAAAAACCGTGAAGTGCACATTGCGCGTTTCGGTTTCAGTCTATGGATTTCCGAATGCTCGAATTAAACAGTAGGCTCAAGTGAACCTCATGCTCGTCTGTCGATATCTAACATAAAAAACAAAACCTTCTTGATGGTCTTAAGTAGGTACAACATTGTGTATCAATCTTATGAAATTATTGCTACTACAGAGATTTGTTACTGGTAAAGAGACAAGCCTCTTATTACAAGCGATGTGAACTTTAGATTGGTATAACCCAAATCAAAGCTAAATGCTAAAGCTATTATGTTCAGTATCACTTATTCTGTGATAACATCTTGAAAAATATACCTACTCATTTAGAATTAATGTAATTCAATTCTAGAATATTGTCTGTGACCAAATGTCAAAATATTTTTTTTTAACCTGGGGAAACCCATTAACAACCCAGCGCCGGGGCAAAATGGTAAAGTGATGCGGAGAGTGTGTGGGTCGAGGCCGGAAGTGAAATGGCCCCTCTGCCCACTAAAACCCCAGGGCACCATCTACTCACTGTGGACAGGGGCAGTGTAACAGTTTCGATTGTTCCTGTCCCCGAAAGAATTTGTCAGAAGTCGCAAAATCAGCCGTAACTATTGAAAATTCCACGTCTTGAAGAACGTCCCCAATCTGATCGTTATTTATATATTTACAGAATTATCTTTTAATTTATACATCATATTATTCAACCAAATTTTAAACCAAAAGGACCTCTATGAAATGCGTATGATTAAGTAAATATTTATATTGTAAGTAGAAAAGAAGAAAGATCTGAGTACAGAATCTATAGTCTATACTAATATTATAAAGAGGAAAGATTTGTATTTTTGTATGTTATGAATAAACTCAAAAACTACTGGACCGATTTTAAAATTCTTTCACCAATAGAAAACTACATTATCAGCGAGTAACATAGGCTATTTTTTGTGTATATTGTATACATCTACATTGCACCCGTGTAAAGCCGAGGCGCGTTGATAGTAATATATAAATAATCTTCTGTCTTTGCGTTTTTCTTAAATTATAATTTGAAACACATATGCTGTTAAGGCTCATACGCTCATTTTTCGTACGTATCCCCGATGAAAATAGAAGGGGTGTTAGTATATATGGTGTCTGCGCATACGCAGGCCCACAAACGTAGTGATACCCGCGTGTGTAGTGGACTATATTGTTTAATTAGGCTCTGTCAGTGTGTGCAATGTTGCGTAATTGTGTTATATTTACTGTGCTAGGGTGTGTGTTGGGAGCGCCAGCAGCTCAATACCAAGTACAGGTTTGATACTCATTTTAACGTCTATACTCTACAGTCTACATATATGTATTAAAATAGTATAACTACACTTCCGGTCACGTTTTTTTTTAAATTTGGAAGGTTTGGCCCTCTAACTGTATAGTTTTATTTAATCCTCCTCCTCACCCCTATACCTATGTAATGCCCATCTGTTTAGGTATTTGAGCCATTTTTTTTAATAACACTATAATGCTGTATTGAGAGTGTCATTTTTCATCATATCTATTTTTTAAATAAATTTTATATAAATAATATATAGAGGTGTTTGTAGTCAGTGGTCTCGAAAGTCAAATACGATAACCGATACGATACGATAATAACCTATGTTACTCGGTGAAGAAGCTCTCTAACAGTGAAATAATTTTTAATTTTTTTGAGTTAAATCGTAACAAACAAAAAATCTTTCCTCTTTGAAATGAAATATTTTACCCACTAATGACATTATTAAAACTACCGAAAAATCGGTAGATTCGAGACCACCGCTTGTAGTAGGTATAACAAAGTACAAATTAACTTTGAGAACATCCACCACCAGATAAAAAGAACTACTTTTATAAACACAAAATCTTTATCTAGATTACTTAATTCCTCTTACAATGTTACAATTTGTTGCGTGAACAAGTTCGATACACAAAATTGCCGTGAAAGTTGGTGCGTTGTTATCTCATACAACTCCAATCTTCTGGCGTGCATAGTAATTACTGCAATTTAACTGTTTTCACAAATTTTAAAAACAATTTGTAATAAATTCTAAGCGAAAAACGTACACAGTCGTTTTTTAACTTGTTTAAATGAGATAAGTATTGCGTGGAACACTCGTTGCTTGTAGAGTCGGAGCCAGAAAATACTCTATACATATAGAAATAGTATTCAATATCGATTATTTTATACTTCTTCTTTCTGCCCTGCTCCTTTTTTATATCGAGTGTTCTCTTTTTCATTTATCTTCTTTCACTTACATAACATATATGTATGTATATTCTCTTTATATCGTCAGTTACAGCCCTCAAAAACATATCAATTGTCTATAACTCATTATATAACTATGGATTCACAAATTGGTATTTATTCTGTAAATGTTTTGTGTCCCTTAGCGCTACAGTTCCTAATATAAACAGATCGATCACTGGTTGTTTTCTGTACTGTTGAATTTACAACGAAAGGGAAGAGGGAACAGTCATAGGCAAGATGTCTTGTACTTGCACACACCCACTAAAACACACATACACACACTAACACACACCCACACACACACACTAACATACACACAAAAACAAACAAACACACACACACACACAAACAAACAAACACACGCCCAATACACATAATTACTCTCCTCTGGCTGGCAAAGCCCTAAAATTAATAAATTACTTTCTTTTTTCTTTGTTAATTGCTTAAATATAAAAATATCTTATTAACTACATATTTATATTGTCATTGTATAAGGAAGGAGCTGACTTCTTTCACACAGGATCTCCTAGCTAAGAAGTCAGAGCCACATTTAATACTGTACACGAAAAAAAATGGTTAATAAAGAATTTTATTATTATTATTATTATAATAAATGGACAGCTAAAATAACAAAAGAATTAAAATCAATATGCTGCCTCTAAAATCTGCCGCCCTAAGTTCGCCTTCACAGCTGCTAAATGCGCCACTGGATTTGAAAGTAAAATTACGTATTTCATCTCATAAAATAAGGAAGAAACAAAAAATCGAAAAATATAAATATTTAAATATAATTTACCGTATATAATTTTACTAACTTTGTAATTACTTAATTAGACATTTCGTGCCACCTAAAACACAATTCTATTTAGTTCTTATGATATTGCATGCTACTTATTAATTAAGAATTGTTAAAACTTCAAGTATATATACATATCCATCAATATATCAATCAACATATCAATCAACGTTACTTTACACGTTATGTGTTACCAATTCGTTAACATTAATCCAATTATGAGTGGAGTTTAACCAATGATTTAACTAGTGCAGTTATGTAATAATACCTGCTAGCCTGATTTAACGGTTATGCAAATTACTGACGTATGACATAAGTTGAGATATTGAGGTTTATTATCAAACATACTATCTCATTTTCGAAACTGCTCTAGTAAAATAAAATAAATATTTTTTACGAGGCTGAGACATTTTACTCGCGATTGTCCATGAAAAGTAGTGATTACTTATCATCAGGTAACCCACTTGCATGGTTGTCTGCTCTGAAGAATCTCTAATCAAAAACTAATCTGTAATAAAAATGTAAAATAAACAATATTCTGTCAAACCAATTCATGTTAATGTGTCTGCTGTCATAAGGAAATTCTTACATGTCGTTTTTTTTAAAAATACATTGCATTTTTTTTTTCACCCACAGAACAGAAGAATTTTCTTGTTCCATGGTTTCACCTGTAGGATATTTTAGAATGAGTAAAAAAGAGGCACTACATACTATTATTATTATTTACAAAATCACGTAGTAATTTCCCTTTTCCTTAAGACCATGACGCGGGCAGTGGTACGGATAGTCATATTTTTTAAATATAAACTGATTGTTAAGAAACTTTATTTTTATATTTTGCCTTGATAAGTAATTATTAATTCTAACTTTTATTCCCAATTATCGATCTAAAGCTACAAAGCGCTCAAGTATTCTATTAATCCAAAAGCATATTAGCGTACTGCGATGCTATTTCTACTATAAATGACACCGTTGTAAATATCTTTTTTTTTCTAATACTGTAACTACGGTAAAAGTATGTTTATCCCATGGCCATATGGATTTCAAAGCGTTAATCATAATCGGTTATCAAAAAATGCAATAGAAAAATATACTTACTAAAAACGACCCAGAGCGTGTTTGCTATTTATTTCTTGCAGGATTTTAATATTCTAAGAAGAAAAAATCAACTATCGTAACAGTTTATTTTTGTCAGCAGGAAGAAGGGATACCCCCGCACCTATTGAGGCAGTACATCGGTCAGGGTCAAGCACAGCATGCTCCAAGACCAGTGCCACAAGCCGCTCCTGCGCCAGCCAGATTAGTAAGTATTTTCATACAAAAACATGTCTTGCTTCTCTATGACCCGTGTTCTAGGAGTTGCTCAAATTCAATGGCAGTCACCGCTCATGATCGGCGTAATATATAATAGACGAAGAATCTGTGATACTAAAAGTTCAAATTCCATAATATTATTAAGTATATAAATTGATAGTGTTATATTATTTACTAGCCCATTCATAACAAATAAATCTATAATTGTAAAATATTATTTTGAAGCTCTTAAAAACCGCTGAGGATCATATCAGTCTGATTGAAATGCAGTTTTAGAATCTCTAACGATCCCTGGTCGTCCGTGATCGTCAGGAAAGACTTATAGGCATTTTTATCACTACATAGTATAAAACAAAGTCGCATGCTCTGTTCCTTTGTATGCTTATCTTTGAAACTACGCAACGGATTTTGATGCGGTTTTTTTTAATAGATAGAGTGATTCAAGAGGAAGGTTTATATGTATAATAATAACAGTTTTTCTGTAGTGTATTTAGTATCAGCATTGCACCGGTGCGAAGCCGGGGCGGGTCGCTAGTACAGAATAAAGGCGAAAAATGCTAATTTTTTCGTATTTTTGTCGTACAGCCTTACAACGTACAAAGTGAAGCGAACCAATATCAAGCTCGCCCTCAATACCAGCCTCAGTATCAAGGCCAGCCTCAACCCCAGTATAGGCCTCAGCCTCAGCCACAGCCGCAGCAACAGCAGCAGCAGCAGAAAGATCCCGAAGACTTTGACGTGAGTTAGAAACGTGGAAATCAAGTTCCTTAGATGTTTCAACTTTCAAGGATATACCATGCAGTCTCATTTGAGGCGTTGTATATGGATTGTTATGAATATTTAGGTCAATGTTTTTAGCAGTGGCGGCGTAAAGCGTGGGCGACGTGGGCCACCGCCTACGGCCTCGCGACCCAGGGGGTCTCGCGCCCCGAAAATTTATACATTACGTAAAAAAAAATTTTTGCCAAAAAAAGGCATTTTTGCGCTGGCAGAGGGCCCCGCAAAATGAATCTTGCCCACATAACATTTAGATCTTACGCCGCCACTGGTTTTTAGGCTATTATATTTTATTCTATAGAATATTGAATATACACACATACACAGGTACAGTAATAGCACGGAGTTAAAACGACCGCGCGAGATTCAAACCCGCGACCCATCGGATCGCGAGGTAGTAGTAATAGTTAACTCAAATAAATATTTTTCTTTTATTTTACTTGTGAATTAAAAAATGTAGTAAAAGTAGGTATGTTAACTCCATAAATATACAAAAAGTACTCCGTATATATCTAAACCGTTGCAATTTATTAAAACAGTAGCAAACTAAGATATGTATATTGTATTGTAAAGAAAGATTTTTTAATAAGGAGTGTTAATAGTGTAATTTATATTTATGTCTCCTTTAAACTTATTTTTCAAAGAATAATTTTATTTATTGAACTTAGTGCATTTTGAAAAAAATACCGTAATAAGAACAATATGGTCATAATATTTCACAGTTGCATATTTCGTTGACCGTTACAAATTACTGGGACGTGGTTATGTCGTAAAGCACAATGGCGATTTTATTAGCGTGCTGTAAATTATTACCACATTAATAAAGTTAACTAGTTTGCTCGCGGTTTTCCTTAAACTTGAATATTCCCTTGGGATAAAAAGTCTACCTGTTGCTCTATTTTTCGTTAAAGAACAACAATTCTTTTTTATATGTTAGATATCGACAGACGAGCATGAGGTTCACTCGATGGTAGGTGATACCTCAGCCACAGAACATCAGTCAATGAAGCGCTGTCGACCTACTTTTTACTTCGAGCATTCTGAAACCGAAACGCGCAATGTGCATTTCACGGTTTTTCCATCTATGAACGGTGGTTCGTTACCCAATCGAAATTTCAATATTTCTCCCACCCGATCAATGCCCGAAGTTACCAGACGTGGAGATGCTTACAGAAAATTATAAACATGTATTCCCGTTGGGATTCGAACTCACGACCCATCGATGCGAACGGCAGGTGTTCTACCGAACGCGCCAACGAGCCCGTCAAATGATAATAATTATAGATCAGAGCAATATTTATGTCTCTTAGATTCATCTCTTACCTTTCCTATAAAAAAATACAATAGTTAGACTAACAGTTAGTACCAGATAAGCGGAAATTAAAAAAAGGCATTTTATTTAGGTACTACCTACTGTACCGAACAACATATAGCTTACGTTGCAAAATCTTACGTGTTACGTTGATAACTGTAACACCTGTTGTTATATCTAGATTTTCGATTTCTCAAAGAGCAAAAGATTGCACACCGTTTTCAACAATCAGTACGTCTCAGTATATCAGATGCAATATATGGCCTATTGTGTCCTAATACAATCAGGCCTAGCCGGCTATACCAAATGGACCAAAATCGTCCACTTATATAGTCACCTGTCAATAGCGTGTCTTAAAATTTCATGTTCCGTTAGACGTAGCCATAAATGATCCATTTAATACGTGGTTACATGAACGTGTTTGTAGCAAGTTTGAAGTGAAAGTAGTCCATTCGATTCCGAGTACGAATATTACTCTGCACCTAGTTCTAAATTTCGATTTTTTTGACGTTGGATTGATAAATATCTGTTTGTGGAAAAGAAGTCTGAATCCTAAGAAACTTTAAACTTGCCACCAACTAAAAAATACGTTGACAGCGAATTATTCAATGAACATCAGTCAATGATGCGCTGTCGACCTCCACCATCCATCTATGAACGGTGGTTCGTTACCCGGTCCGAATTTCGATATTTCTCCCACTCGTTGAGCTCCTCAAATATTATTTGTATTTACATAAAATTCTCAAAAATTCACGGATACTTAAAATTTTAAACCTTTCGTTATATTAAATACCTTTAAATTTCTTAAGTTCTGGAATGAAACAAGAAATAATTATGAATCATACTCACGAAAGGTCATTGTTCTGAATACTTATCGAACCGTTACCTGTATACAAACTAATGCTAATATTTCGCAAAGGTTTCAAAAATTCACGATTACAGTAACTGTTATTTAGAATAATTAGAAGTATATAAATTACTCATATATATATATGTAGATATAACTACCAGTTAGGATAAGTAAAATGAGTTCCATAAGGGAAGTAAAGACACATTGTGTGAGTTTGGGAGCAGAAGCTATATAAGCGTTGTCAACTGCTAAATAGTGATTTTTCTCTAGAACGCCAAGTTCTTAATACATACCTTTCAAATGTTCGACGAATTCTGCACCTTTGTGATGTGTATGATGTTAAATGAAGGTAGGGCATAAGAGGAGGATTTTAATTATAATAAATATCAAAATAGGTATAGAAGGTAAGATTAAAAGAGGTACGTTACCACAATGGCACTCAGAACATTCTTCTCCATATAAGAAAATAAGTCCATAACACACACTATCACTCGAATTTATGATTTATGATGAAGCAATCGCATTTTCAAAATGAAGCGCCTTTCGTCATCATCAGAAAACGAGAGCATGCATTGCACCTTAGAAATATTCAACGTCTAAACTCGGCTCGGCTGACAAGACTATATCGCGTCATATTACCCTCAGCATCATATTTTTCCGAACACAAAAAAATAATTATAAATGTACCTACCTTTATTTAAAAAGGCTAAAAGAAAAAGCACCTTTGAATTGAATCGATGTAGATACCTTATGTTATTAAAACTAAAGAACGATTTGTCAACCTTTACTGTATTAAATTGTGGAATAATGTTATTTTCTTGATTTCTGCAGATTTTATAAACATTTTTTTTTAATTTCGCAGCACAATCCTTCATACCAATTCGGTTTTGACGTGAACGACGACCAGTTCACCAACTACCAGAACCGCAAGGAGCAGAGAGACGGTGACGTCATCAAGGGATCGTACTCCGTGGTGGACAGCGATGGGTTCATCAGAACAGTTACTTACACCGCTGACCCTAAGGAAGGCTTCAGGGCTGAGGTTAGTTAGTAGACGTAAGGTTAAACTGACCTATATTATCTAGTAGTAAAATCGAAATTTTAAAAATATATTATTCTCGTCGATAATTTCTCCAAGGAATAAGCATTTAACTTCGAATATTTCAACCTTTCCAAGCTAGTTGTTCAATTCTAATTTATTTCACAAGGTATCCCGAAAACCAACTGACATTGTCGTCAAGATCCCCACACCAAAGCCCCAACCCCAGCAAGAGGTTCAACAACATGTGCAACAATACGTGCCACAACAACACCAGCAAGTGCAACAACAACGGCCACAACCAAATCCACAGCAACAATACTACCGTTATGAATAAAGTTATATTTAGTTTGCGATAATTTTGGTGTATTCCAACGAAACTACATATTAAATGAATAGTTTGACCATGTGATTCCAACACTATTTTACTATTTGCACTGAAGAATCAGGTTCCACGAATTTCAGAATTTTCTTTCCAAGATGTCCTAAGTGTATTATACCAAATTCATTATCATTATACTACGAAGAATTGGACAATAATGATATCAAAAGTTCAGTCGTTATTCAGTAGAGTTGCATATTTCCTAGATTTAGTTCTAGTTTCAAATTCAAAGACTTCCTTGTTTCTTAAGCGATTACTGTACTACCTTGACTGAGGCTATTTCTTCGATAGTGTCTAGTGTCTATCTTCATTAATAAATAAAATTCCCTATTCTTCATTCAATCAATTTTAAATGTATAATTAAAATTTCAGAAAGCTATTCATTCCATAATAATCATACATCAAAGTTCCTAAAGAACCTTTATTTAACTCCATCATCATATTTTCTCTCATTCTAATTTCAACGAGTCAGTCAAAAGTGCCAAATTTCCTTTGAATATTTTATTTCATTAATTTTTCAATACGTCAAAAAAGGTCATCAGCTTCATAAAATACCTTAATTAAATGTTTATAATTGTTTAATTTGAATTCTTAGCGAAAATTCTAAAACATTTTTTAAATTATTCTCAAATTTATCTTCTTCTTTTTTAATTATATTCTGTGGAATGTTTTAAAATTTTGTTAAAAAAAATATGATGTCAATTGTCATCTAAATATAAATATAACATCTCTAATACAATCAAAGTTTGTTGGTAATCGAAATCCTATAAATAATATTACTTATATTATATTTTTGTACCCTTAACCCTAGATATTGTTATAGATAGTACTTTAGCTTGTAGTCTGCGAACTATTAGATTAAGATTTGAATTCTAAGTCCAAATGAACTCTGTATAATATTTAATTTTATACTATAATAATTTCTGTTTTATGAAAATTGTCTAAGCTTTTGTATTGCAATTTTTTATAGTTGAAGTTGAAAAAATGTCAATGTGTGTTATAATAAAATTGAAATAAAACCTATTTTAATTTTTTTTATTTGTTTTAAACTCTTTTGTTTATTGCACAAAAATAGTGTACCGTAGGCGAACCTAATGCCTAAAGGCATTTTCTACCAGTTAACCTCGGCTTTGTGGAGAGGTGTGCAGGCAGTGCAATAGAAAATGAAATAAATTATTTTTCTTACTTAAAAGACAGAAGAAAATATATGAATTGTGAAAAATTAAAACTGGCTGGTTAATAATAATTTAAGATAGTTCTCTTTGATCCTCTTCCTGAAGACGCTTATAGACGGTGCGTCGTGAATGTTTCGTGGTAAATTATTATGACGAAGCTATTCTAGAAGACTAGAACATTTAAGAGATATCTCTTTCGAATAATTTACGATCACAACAACATTTTATAAGTAACTGAATTTAGTTAGTATATTGGCTGCAATGATGATATCCAAAAGAAATTGTGTTATTAATCGAAGTATTAATAAATAAATATTTTTTTCAAAAAATAACTTTAATTTCTCACAAAAATTCGATGTTTACAATTCACAACTAAAATAACTTAACATAAAATATTATATATTATGCGCTACAACACTACAACGCTTATAAATATATAAAATATATTAATAAATTAACAAAATACTAAATTTTCAGTCTATACGATGTAAATAGCCATAAAACTTTAATATTGGCAAATATTACATCAAGTCCATAAAGTATTTCCATAAATATATATTAAATGCATTCGTTGTTATTATTACCTATATTCTTAAGTATCAAACTTAAAAATCAACTCTACTTTAATAATAAGTCAATGGCCCTTTTCTCAAATATGCTACACTCACCATAAATTAATAAAAAAATTAAAATGTGTTCCCAATAATTAAACCCCCTTTGTAGGCTATGTTTATATTGTTCCTTATAACATGAAGATAATCGAATAAACCCTTTGTCTCTCCTTTTTCGACTGAATTCCCGACTTGGTCAATGGCCGATCAAAAATATCGCCTGAAGTTAAGAGGATATAAGACTTCTCGTTAATTTCTAAGTAAATTTATACCTAATATAATATTATTTAATTTGCGATTAGAAAGTTCATCGTATATTTTAATGACATAAAAGAGAACCGAGACTTTAAGGTTCTTTATATTTTGAGTTTGAAAAAATACATCATATTTTTTAGTATTATGTTCCTCATACGTGTCATCGTTTAATATAGTGCCTAGAAGTTATATTTGACAGATTTGAATAAAACGTTTCTATCTATTCAGCAGATAGTCTATCAATCTTCATATTGCAACTTTAAATGAACTCAGCAAACGGCTAAACTGGTGAAATTGACTAAATTTATATGGCCTAATATTATCTATACAAGGGGATCCGGTCTACAGACGCACCCGGACTCCACAAGGACGTAGTCCTGCCCCGTGAGGGTCACTGGCCCCAGGGGTAACACCAGGAATAAGTAGGGGACGTATGTCTGTGTACACGAGCCGCGGATAACAGAACATTCGCTGGATCTGTAAAACAATGTTGCCATAAATTAATAATGCAAAATACTTTGATTATTTATATGTCTCTAAGGCAAAATAAGTGGTATTGCGAGCGCAAGAGTATTCACGAATATTTTAGACTGTGAAACTGAATGAAATATTGTGGTTCGTAATGAGAGATGAATAGTATATAGCTAAAAACAATATGAATATGAAAGTAAATAATATGTGTGATTAGATGTGCTATTAACAAAAAATATATAGCCTATGTTAATCGCTGATAATGTAGCTTTCTACTGGTGAAAGAATTTTTAAAATCTGTCCAGTAGTTTTTGTGTAAAATCGTAACAAACATACAAATCTTTCCTCTTTATAATATAAGTAAAAAAATGTATTTACGGATGTGATTCATGAGTGAAATAGACGAATGTAAAAAACGAACTTTTTTTCATTTACAGTAAAGTGCTAAGTGCTTTGTCACTAAGCGATAACAGCGCCCTCTGTATGGTATATAAAAATAACTTATCACTAAAACTCAAGATACATGAGCTTCCAAGAGTGCATCTCACAGTTGATCAATAACAAGACATGTACTTACTCGCAAACTTCAAAGACGACCTGCTGCAATAAGTCAGGGAACTTCTGGACAATGGTGACGGGTTGACCAGATGTCAGTGACACCCCGTACATAGGCGCTGTCGTATTGTATCGGGTTCTGCACAGTCTGGTCCCACCGCAACCGTTCGTTAGGCTTGGAGATATTCCAGGAAGGTTTGACGCACGAGCTGTGATTGAAGTGAAAATGTAAAATGAAGTGGAAATGAAGTTTGGTAGATTTTTAATACATAACTATGAATTAATAATACTCCATTTTAATACAGCTTCTTATTTCCATATTGATATTCTATAATACCTATATTATAACTATAGTGTTAGAAAATTTTGTATATATTAAAATAGCTACTCAAGTACTCAGTCGAAACATTTGAAAATATTTTCTGGAGACAAATTGAATCTGCAGACTGCAGCTCTGTTTTCTGTTTTTTTTTTAAATTTTTTATTCGATATATCAATATCTCTAAATAAGTAAGACATTTTAACGCTAATGTTTGAGATAGGATTGTATGCTTGGGTTTTTTTATTATTATTTGAGGAAAGAGCGTCTTTTGATTTAGTTGAACGGATGCAGAATGGTATTTGGTATCAGAAATATCAGAAAAATAAGAAAACAAAATTAATTTTTTTACCACAGATTTTCTAGTAGTTACGTCTATAAAGAATATTGAAATATGGTCTGTGGCAGTTTCCCTTCATTTGAGCTATTCAACGGACAATAGAATACTTCTTACCTGTCCTATTACTTGGTGGTTTCATTGACCCTTCAGAATATCCCTCATGCGCCTCCATCAATGCCCTCCTCATCAGTTCTGGGTTTAAGGTCTTCATATCTCGACCTTGCCGTGACGACTGACTCCATGGACCAGATTTCAACGCTCGATTAACTAAATGCCTGAAAAAATAAAAAAGTACCAAGACTATATAAGTATAGGTATGTGTTTATAAAGTACGTATATCATATTACCAACAAAGTTTTATAAAATAAATTAAATCAATATATTAGTATTTCAGCGTCATCTATTGCCAGTTGTTTATATACAGTGCCGTTGTCTTTGGTGTATACACGTCTTATTATTACAATGTCACCGATAGATGTCGCTACATCCTGTAATATTTTAAAATAAGGGTTTCCCCTTTGATTATTTATATGTCAATAATCAAAGGGTTTTCCTATCAATGTATAAAATATGTACAGGTCCAAAACCCTAACTTGTATTATTTTATTTAGTGGAGTTATAGATTTACATAATATCTTAGATTATTTATATGTCAATAATCTAAGCATAATATGTTTAATGGAACTCTTCACACACTTCTGTAATATTTATTAATTATTCGGGAAATACTCGGATAAAGCCGCAAGCAAAACTTGTTTTGAAACTGACGAAGGCTGAAGAAATTAACATGACTGGCACCTTGGTTAACACAGTGTTAAGTTCACAGTCCCGCTATGGATGGGAAAATTCCCACAGCTTTTGTAATAAAAATAATTATAGGTATTGAATTTAACGGGACCTCAATTAACAGTTGCTTCAGAATAGGGGTAATTAACAATACTATTGGTAGATATAAATAATCATTTGAATCGCCTTTTATTTTGTACCTCGAAAATCATCATAATTATAAAAAAGTTTTTTTATGAACAAAAATGTCTTTCTTAAATAATAAATTAAACACTACTGATATCTATAAAATATTTGGTAAATAATCCGCACGCGCTACCAGTCTTAATGGGGCTGATTTTTGACTTGAAAAAAAAACACAGAAGTGAAATGAGAAACGAAACTGGATAACGAAAGAAAACAAAATTAAACAATAAAGAATGACATTCAAATCAGATTGATATAATTTAATTACACAATAAACCCATTTATGAACTGGAATCATCCTCAAAATTTTCATCATCATTATCCTCATCTGTAATATTTTCTATCTTTATAATACTAGACGCAGGTATTAAAGATTCTTGTAACATAATTTGGTCAGAAGTGTTGCCAGAATCTCTTTCATCTAATGCGGCAACTAAATCATCCTCAGTCTGCAGTTGATCATATTCATTCTTGGATAAAACTGAACTCAGTCCAGGTTTGGGATTCGACCCGAACGTTGCTTCGTTTGGCGAACGAAATATCGTAGTATCAAATGAAGTATTCAAAACATTCTGTATAAATTTCGCAGCTTGATACCATTTCATCGAAGTGTTCTCTTTAAGAAAATCCTTTAAAAGTTTTAAAATGTCTTTATTTGATCGTTCTTTAGAATTTTCACTTGGAACTCTAGCGCACACAATTTTAATTTCCGGACAGACCATGTATATTCTCTTACATATTTGCTTGGTTACAGATAAGCCATTTTTGGATTGCAAAACGTTAGGAGCTCCGAATACAAGGAATATTTCTAAAAGAGCGTCAACGCTTTCGTCGACACTTGTCGCTTTTAATGGCTTCAAGTGAATGAACTTAGTCACTAGATTCCTGTAAACCATCAAATATTTATACGCTTCGTGCGGCACGGTCGTTACGTCAAGAATGTCGATTTGCCCTCGAGAGAACAGTTCCGGGTATATTTTCTTTTCTTCCTCTAGATCTTGTTCCATATCAAAATCTTCGGTGACGTCCTGAAACGAAGTTGGCAAGAGTGTATTTTCTGTTGCTATTTCTAAACTTGAACCAACTTCACATTCCTTAAACTCTAATTTTCGTTCACTATCTTGTTTTGTTAAACTGTTTTTTCTTCTTTTTTTTTCTTTGCAATTTTTGCAAAGCGATAAGTAAAGTATAATAAATTCTGCAGTTACATTCCTGTACTTCAACTTAGTTGCGGTAACAAGACGATTTTTTCCACAGTGATGTAGTTTCAGATGATGTTCGTGTATTATGTCGTATACTTCATCCACTGTTACGTACACTTGTGGAGATGATGTGGTACAGCTACCTTTGTGGAATAATTTTTCACCTTCCGGAGTTGGTAAGATTTGATATCGTTTAAGTCGTCTGTAATCCGATGCAGTCCTTTTCTGTTTTGTTGTCGCTTCTTTTACCTGTTTGAGAATACGCTCGTACAGTCCTGTCGTCAACACAAATGCATTTGGAGCAGTTTTATTCTGCAGCAATTTATTTAAATGTACATAAAATTCTTCTCTAGTAACATTACCATCAATCGACATTTTCATATAAGGTCTATTTCAACACAACACAACTAGTTTTCGATAATTACGGACTTTAACCTATATATAGTTACCTATATAGTGATCAAGCAAACTACGTATTACACGACACGAGTAACAGGCCATAACCCGATTCGCCCTAATGACAACCAGCTACGAGACTGGTCGAAGGTACCCGACGCGTTGATATGTTTAATATGCGTTAGACAGAGATAGATTGCCTACGGGCTAAAGCGCGACTACTAGTGTGTCTCACTCTTTGAAATAGTACGTACGCGTTTTACCCAAGAAACGATTGTCAATACGGATTACGTCTACACCTAATCGATTAACCATCGCGCCGTAAGGTCAATGTAATGATAGAAATTTTTAGATATTGAAGTGAAATGATTGACGTAATCATTTCACTTCAATATCTAATTAATCACAATTATAATTAATTAAAATGCAACAAACTAGGATGAAATCGTTAATTCTATCATTACCCATGACTCATGACAAAATTATCCTCACTGTGAATTTCTATCAGTCCATGTCTAAGCGCTGAGACGACTTTGCTATTACATTAACTTAAACCTAAAACAATGACGTGGTACTAACTTATTTTATATGGTAAGAAATACACTACAATTATTTCAAATTCTTCCAATTAATAATTTAATAAATAATATAATAACTTATAATATAATTGTAAAAAATAGAATGTTTTTTCTCGACAAATAAAAAACTCTCAATACTTACTAAAAAAGTGAATAGAGATCGCGAGAGAATAGAGGGGGGTGGACAGACACATTTCCGTACCCTGACCGACCGAATAATTTATTTGTCAATCTTGTTCCCTCGGGACCTCATTAAAAAATATTTTTTTTCCGAAGTCTCTATTGGGGCAGTTGCCCCGGATTCCCTCCCTAAATCCGGCCCTGATGCTATTAAAAAAAAGCCAATATCTACCTTGGATAAGGTGTTCCATCTGGGCCGGGGCAATCTGTGCCCTGAAGTGCGTCACCCCAAGCATATTTCAGCCGAGGTCCACAGTCGCCTACCACGTAACTCGTGATTATCGTCTGGAAATGTTACAAATAAACATTAGACATAGAACTAAAACCGAAACGCGCAACGCGCATATGCACTTCACGGTTTTTTCAATCTATGAACGGTGGTTCGTTACCCGGTCGGAATAACGATATTCCCCCCACCCGTTCAATGCCCGAAGTTACCAGAATCATCAGTTAACAGTAAATGAAGGGGAACATATTTACAGAAAAAAATAACATGTCATCCCGGTGGGATTCGAACCCACGACCCATCGATGCGCACGGCAATAGGGAATATGCATGTTGTTTAAATTTACTTGATATTTTTTCCCTTGAATCCTTATGGCCCAGATATTATGCCTAAACAATTATTTTCTTATTTAGTTCGTGTTTAATTGCAAAAAATATTAATTAAAATGTGTAAAATAAGGGAGAGAAATTCAAGTTTGCAAAACGCATCACCATTGGTCGAAACAAAACGTGACGTCACCTTACACATTCTGTCATTTATCGGCAGCGATTTATCAATGGCGTCCATTGACATCGAAGATGGCGTCAAACACTGGTTACCATAGTTACCTCACTCTATCCGTCACTGAGCGTGTATAATAATAATTTTAATGTGATATCATCCAAAGCCCGCGAAATATGGCCGCGTTTAAACAGATCAAATTTTATCGATGTTTTCAAAGTAATTTTAAAAAATAATTTGGACATTGCCAAGAGTATTTATATTTTTTATTAGGGTAAAATGATGTAACAAGTCGATAAAAAATATAAAAAAAATGCATGCATATTCCCTATTGTTTTACTGGACGCGCCAACGAGCCCGTCAAAAGACATTTCGGAGATTGACTCCTACATGATTACTCATTCACACGTCATATTTATTTATTGCACTTTTTTGACACCACATTAACAAAATATAACTTAACTATAATCTGTAATTATATAAGTAGAGATTAAACGGCGAAGATGCTTCACGAATCTATTAGGTGATCGAATCTTGAAGATCAGTGAAACTAGCCATGAATAAAATAGTGAAAAATCAATTTAAAATAACTATGAAAATATTGAGAGTAAAAGTGAAATGTTAGTTTAGGTCGTTGATACTCGAAATGACCGATCTCCGACGGTTATGGTTGAATACGCTAATCAACACTGAGTTGTACTGTAAAAAACCTGTCACAAGAAATACATAAAATGAAAGTTGGATACATTTTCAGAAGCCATTTCAGTATTCCGCGGTTAGAAATATGTCAAACTTTGAGTGAGTAGCAGTACACGTAGGTATAAACTACTGTCTAAATCATAATTCATTTTTTAAGTCTGATATCGACAGACAAACAAGCGACGTTCACTTGATTGTAGGTGAAACCTCAGCAAAAGGACATCAGTCAATGTTGTGCTGTCAGCCTATTTTTTACTTCGAACATTTGGAAAGTCTATAACTGAAATCGAAACGAATATGTAGATTGTAGGTACTTCATGGTTTTCCATCTTTGGCCGTTACGTAATGGAATTTCTATATCCTTTCATTTAATGCCTGAAGTTACCAGACGGACATACAGAAAATATGTTCACAGAAAATTGTTAACAAGTCATCCCGGCGGTATTTGCGATCAATCTACGAGACGTCAATGAGCCTGTCAAAATCGTCTACCTAAAATAGAGAAGCAGGGCACTGGGTTTACCGGGCTACAAAGTTTGATGACCAAATTTGGTTTAAATTATGACTACTTCATGACCAACATAATATGTATATGTATTAAAAAATATATGTATCGTAGGTAAATAACTTTCTAGGTTTTTAGGTATCTATACTAATATTATGAAGAGGAAAGATTTGTTTGTTTGTTTGTAACGATTTAACTCAAATACTACTGGACCGATTATAAAAATTATTTCACCAATAGTAGTTCTATACCTGTGAGTTTTTTTGTATAGTATATATTATAATATCGACATTGCACCCGTAAGAAGGCGGGTTTTGCTAGTTTAAAATAAATACGTTGTTATTAGTAAATATATATTTCTAAGATTATTTTTGCATTTTTTAAACATCGGAAAAATCATGAAGATTCGTCGGAATACATAAAAGGATTTAACCCAAGACCTATTACGATTACTTATTTGTTTTAATTTATTTTTGTCTGTTTTTATTTTTTTCTTTAAATGTTTCTAATTTTCTATATGTATAAGACTATGGGTTAAAACCCGAATAAATAATAATAATTATTCTTATATTTTGAGCCTATGAATTTCCCAAATGATGAAAAAATAGATTAACAGCGTATTATTAATGAAATTCCTGTGACTGAGATATGTGAGCCTGACACTCGTCAGTCAATATCTGACACAGAGTCAACGCCAGTCGCCACCACTGACGTCCGATAGCCTCCTGTCGCGTATCAAAATGTTGTTATCAAGTAAGCTTCTTACAACCCATCAACTTGATATTTCTCGACTTCCCAATATAGTCCAGTCATATTAGTCAAAATAGGACAAGTATCTCGGAAACTGAGATAATAAGCTATAAACTTGTATAAACCTTTATTTTGAAACTCTTAAACTTGTCTCAAAAGCTTGTTATCGTAGGAAGTCCGCTACTACAGATATCGAAGATCAAAGAATCGATATTTTGCACATTTTTTGCAAATATCTCGTTTCTTATGGGTTTTATGCTATTTGCATCTTTACAAATATTGTAGGTGATTTAATTTTTTACAACTTTTGAAACAAGTTTTTGTCAAAATAAAGGTTTATACAAGTTTATAGCTTATTATTATTTTCGAAGTGAAAGCCCTGATATGACTGTACTAATAATGTTTTGCTCACAATAAACTCGTATCGCGCATTCCTGACAAAACAACAAGAACTGGAACCGTGGAACTTCAGTCATGGCATCGAGTCTAAGAAGGAATAGACTTTCAATTGAAATAATAATAATTATTATAATCATGATTCACGACTATCGTCGATATAATTTTGAAGTCGGCACGATTTCACGGTCAAACGTGAGCATAGGCAGAAACAGAATGTGTGCCATGGCCTATTGGCACAATTCCTGGAACTTATAGCACGATCGAGAACTAGATAGATAGTGCATAAGTTAAAATCTGTTTTATAATACCTATAGCCTTTTTAACAATTCTTAAGAAATAACTTTTAGCAGATTAAAACGCGTATTAATTATATTATTTATTCCAACGTTTCGAATGCTTTTTAATTATTATTATTATTATTTTCGCCCATAGGACAGGCTAAAGTCTTTCGACCATACCGCCTAGTCTTAGTATCTTTATGTCTTACGTTACTTCCCGGTTCCCGCCATTTTTCCGAATGCTTTTAAAGCTAGTATGAAGAGCAGACGGAAAGGTGACAATTGAATTCGAATGATCACGTTTTCATTCGGTAAATGTTATTTTATTTATGTAAATGTATGATACTCGCGTTAATAAAGGCATTTCTTCTTAAGAATACCGAAAATATATTGTAAGAAACGTAATAATTACGTTAAGGGCATTATTACTTTTTTTTATGGCTGCATTAATAGCAATAGGGCAAGGCCAAAAGCCCGTTTAAGGTAACATTTAAAAAAAATCTATAAATTCAAGAATGTAGATTAACCGGAAATGGGAAGAGTAATGTAGTGATGTGCGTTGAATCGTAAAGCCCTCAAGAAGAAAGTGCCAGTGTCACATTTCTAGGCCAGATTTATAATATGTCATTGAACTTCATAGAAATCCAGTGAAAGACAAGTGCTCATGGCCTATACATATTGTGAATTATTAGATAATTTGTAATGAGCGAAAACAATAAAGTTAGTTTTCTCTCAAAATTCTAATATGTATTATAGCAGGTAGCGCCTTCGCTGGCATGCAATTTTGAAAAATGCCATTTTATTTCCGTACAATTTAAGCCGCGGGAAAACTCAAGTATAAAAATATAATAATACGAATGAATTATTATTTATTCATCAACTCAATAACATCTCTAAAGCTTCATTAAACACTATAATACTTAGTTCGTCTTTTGTTTTTATAAGTTGCTAAGACTTTCTGTGAAAAAAAAAGACACGATCGATACTAAAGCTAATAAAAAAGTGAAAATTTGTAGAATTACCAGGAGAAAGTGCCATCATGTTTTAAGGCCATTGTGTGGATAGAACAACGTGGGTGATTGTGAATTCCACCGCAATCAATATTGACTGGTGGTCAGTAAGTTAACGGTTCATCATAATTTCAATATTTTAACTGTCAAATAAATATCGAATGTAAAGAAGTACTATTTTTTTATTTGCACTTTTATTATTAGAAGAAATAATTATACATTTATTAATCCGAACGGATAATTATTGATAGTTAGTGTACATTACACTTTGTCTATTTTCAAAGACATCAGTAAACAGAGATACAGATAAAATATAATGGTAATAACGTCGTATTTCTTATTTGCATACTACTTTCTCCTAGTTCAAGTATTCAAGTAAAACTGATAAGCCATCACTCACATTATCAACTATGTGTAAAAAAACAACCTTGTGTGTTTACGCTAATAATGGCTTAGAAAACAGTTGCGCTAAGAAATAGTATATAATTAAATATTTATTATTATATTTTTGATATTTATTTATTATCAGTATTTTACATGAAAATGTACAGAACCTTAAATATAACAAAATGCCATGATTATTCACCTATATTTCAAATAATAATAATGAGTTTAAAAGTAGGTACCAACAAACGAAAATAATTTTCTCCCTGTCTCTGCACAACTTTTTACAGTGCTTTACAGGTAAATTATACCCTGTACACAATGTGTCATAAGTTGTTCAACAAGTCTTTAACATGTTCGCCAGCAGTAAATTATAGGAAGAAGCAGCATCGGTCAGCAACCTTCGACTAATGACGCGGTAATGCGCTTAGACGGGCTTGCGGATAACAGTAAACGAATGATATCTTCACCCACAGCTTTAACCTTTTTTTACCTATCTTCCTGAACGGTTTGTTCTAAATGCATAACTAATGAGTCAGTCAACCATACCAATTGTTTTTATTAAAGTTAAGGGATTATTTACTTGCAATTCCAACTGTCTTGGACTTTTATTAAATTACATGGTAATTACTTTTCTTTGAAATTTTACAAAAAAAAATATATTAACGAATAACCTTGAATTTCTATTGTTTTTGTTCAAAGACGTTTCATTGAAATGAAGGTAATACGATTAGTAAAAATATTCTTATTATATAATTAAATTATTATAAACGCTATAAAATTTCAAAATAGTACAATATGAACATCAACTTCAGAAATATGTTACAACTATTAAAAGTTTGAGAATTGAAAATGAAAATTTTCAGCACAATAAATAAAAATTTGGCAATAATATTTTTTTTATAGAAATTTTACTGAATAATTGAAATTACTATTGAGACTCAAGTTATTATTATTAAGTAATACGGTTAATAATTACATTTTTTTAAAATAATTCAATTTAGAAGTCCAGCGACCGCATAATATACCTACATCATTTATATATTTTACTATTTAAAATTGATTTTTTAAATAAAAATACATTGATTACGAATTAAAATATTTGTTCAGTATTGAACTATTGTCCAAATATAAATTAACTAAATACTTTTAATATAATATCTGTAAAAAGGGTTCATTTAAATAATAAGTCAAATTACATTTTAACTTACCAAATATAAATAAACTAAAGAACTTTTAAAATACATCTTTAAAAATAAAAGGTTCATTTACACTATGTTCAAATATAATATACAGTATTTGTAGTGCGACACACTTTCAGTTCATTTGCGAATTTTTGACCCGAATGTAGAGAGCACACATTGGCGGTTGTAGAAGGGCGTGCGGTCGGCGCACTGCCCGCGTAGACAACAAGTGGTTTTTCATTATAACGGGATCTTGGTCTGGAGTGTATACTGCGGGCGCAAATACCTACATCAGCTCAAGAAGCTCTCTCTTTAGACAATTTATATAACTGCCATCTGTATTATACCTTTCAAACTTCTTGCTATAGAAATCGGTAACAATTTTAAAGTTTACGATAAAACAGTACATACCTACCAATAACATTAATTTCTAAACGAAAGTGGTTAAAATATAGATTATAGAATAAAAATTAAATGGCTACACGGCGCAATAGTCCGTGACAGCTGCGGGCGGTTTGAATTGAAACACAATAAGAAACGGTTCGAAGGGCGGGAAAGTCATCAATAAGTAAAGGCGCGCTCTTTTTAAAATTAATTTTTAAAAATATTTTCTCTACTTTTGTTCTATTTCAAATACGTTACTAAGGTTCTACTAATAAAGGTTTAGTCCAAAATAAATAAAATGACCAAAAAGAGACGGTGGAAAGAAAATCCACCAGACCCACGGATCGGGTACTCTTCGGACTCAGACTCTGGAGAATTGGATAATGCGGACAAGTACTTAACTTATAAAGTTAAAGGATATGTCCGCAAGTATCCCGAAGATATTCCGCAAAAGGACTTGGTTGTGTTCTTAGCACATAAGGAGGAAGGCAAAGTATTCAACGACAGGGATCGTATGGCCTTGTCTAAGGGCATTCGGGAACATGGTGTGTCTGGAGTTATGCATTTGCGCTCCATCAACAAATATAAAGTCGGTATAACTTTTGATTTACCAAATAATGCTAATATGTTTATTCAAAATAAGAAATTATTAGATCATCTTACATTAATAGCCACAATACCAGCTGGAGGTACCGAAGTTACTGGAGTTCTCACTTCAGTGCCAAGCGATATGTCTAATAAGGAAATTTTTGGTCTGATAGGCAGCTCGAAAAATGTGGTACAAGTAAGGCGTTTCATGCGCAGAGTCAGGGGTGACAACGGAGCAATAACCTATGCTCCTACACAAACAGTTGCAGTTACCTTTGCCTCCCCCATCCTTCCAGAATATGTTTATTTAGATTCTTGGCGTCACGAGGTTAAAAAGTATATCCCTCCAGTTAAGCAATGCCTCAAATGTATGAAATATGGACACATAGCTAAATTTTGTCGCAACTCTGAGGTTTGCTCAATATGCACATTAAACCATAACTTTAAGAACTGCCTAACCGATTCACAAAATGCAAAATGTGTCAATTGTAACGGTAACCATATCGCCATCTCCATTCAGTGTCCTTTGAAAAAACAAAAAATTGAAGAAAACAAAATTAAAACAAAGAGTGTAAACTATTCTGAATTATTTAATCCAAATGCTTTTCCAGCTCTTTCTGCTCGAACCTTAGAAGTACAAATAAACAATTTAATGAAATCTAACACATTTATCAACACTTTAGTTGAAACAATTATTAAAATAGTCAGTAATAAAGATATACCAGTAAATACAACATCAATTAAAGAAGTATTAAAATCTACCTTAAGTAACAAGTTCCCATCTGCCTCATAATGGATTTGTCATATTTAAATATCATTCAGTGGAATGCTCAAAGCCTCAACAGTAATAAACATATATTTAGTAATTTCCTCTATACACATAATATTGATATAGCTATAATTAGTGAAACATGGCTTAGGCCTGAACAAACTTTTAAAATAAGTAATTACAACATAGAAAGGAATGATTGCGGTAACATACATAATGGAGTCGCAATTATAATTCATAAAAACATAAATTATACAAAAATTGACACATATTTTGATAATTCATTACAAAATATATGCATTAAAATAGCAGTTAACAACAAATACTTATATATAGTAAGTTTTTATAGTCCCTTAAACTCAGTTCCTGTCTTCAATAAAGATAAATTTGAGCAATTATTGAGGTCTATTCCTCAACCTTTCATATTTGCTGGTGATTTTAATGCACATCATACTTCTTGGGGATGTAACTATGACTCTCCACGAGGACGTAAACTTTTAGATGTCTTCGATGAAAACAACTTAGTTTTGCTCAATAGTGGTCAACCAACAACTGTAGGTTCTACAACATGGCGTCCCAATGCTCTTGACCTGACATTGGTCTCTTCATCTCTTGCATGTAATTGTGAATGGAGTGTAAACGATAGTCCTCTTGGTAGTAGTTATCATATTCCTGTTTTAATAAAAGTAGTAATTAGTGAAAATCATAACAATAATTTGAATGGGGGAAATTGTTCTAATGCTATGCATTTGCCTCTCTATCCCAACTATAAGTTAGTTAATTGGCAGAAATATAGCAACCAGGTTGATGATTTGTTAGTTGATCTAAAAATAGATAGATTAAATCCTCTTGATTCATATTTACATTTTTGTACAATTTTACGCAAAGCTGCTTCTAATTCTATTGCAAATAGTTCAAACCGCAAACCTACCAGTAACACCATTGATTGTTCTCTTTTTAAGAATAAAGGTAAAAAGTCCCCTCTCCCTTGGTGGAATCAAAAGTGTACTGAAGCTGTATTAAACTTCAAAACTGCATATTTAAATTTTAAAAATGATCCAAAAGAAGAAAACTATATCCATTTTAAAAGACTTAGAGCTGTAAAAAAGCTTGTCATAAAATCAGAAAGACAAAAAAGTTGGTTCTCTCTATGTGAAACTTTTAATAGGAATACGCCAATATCTGTCATATGGAAATTCATGCGTAAATACAACAAAACATATATTTCCAATAATTGTGACAATGATACATGGATATTAGATTTTTTGCAGAAGTACACACCAGACTATGTATCAAACACTATGTCAAATCACAATAATAACAACATTAACTCCAGTAATAGGTTCCTTGTCAGTCCTTTCACAATTAATGAATTAATATCAGCCATAACCTCAAGAAGAGATACTGCTTATGGTCTTGATGGAATACCCTATATTCTACTTAAAAAAATTAGCATTGCCAGTTTAGAATCATTTCTAAATATATTGAATTTAATGTGGGATAAAAACATTATACCAGAAGAATGGAAAAAGGATTGTCTTATACCAATTTTAAAACCAGACAAGCCTAAGTTTTGTCCCGATTCTTATCGGCCCATAGCACTTACTTCCTGTGTTGGTAAATTATTTGAACAATTGCTAAAACAACGATTAGAGTTTTACGTAGAAAATAACAACATATTACCTTCCAATCAATTTGGTTTTCGTAGAAAATTTTCTGCCAGGGAAAGTATTTGTCAACTACAGCTTGATGTTCGTAACTCTTTGTCGGATCGTAAAAATCTGGTAGCTGTATTTTTTGATGTAGCAGGTGCATTTAACAGTGTTAATATAGATATTCTTTGTCATGAATTATTATTGTTGGGAATTCCTGCACAATTTACAAATTGGGTAAAAAAATTCTTAACCAATAGGGAAGTATTTGTTAAATTAAATAGACATCTTTATGGTCCTAGACTTTCATTCAAAGGAGTATGTCAAGGAGGGATACTATCCCCACTTTTATTTATATTGTACATTCATAGATTAAATATAATACTAGGATCTCAAGTTAAAAATCTTCAGTTTGCAGATGATTTAGTTATATACACATCAGGGAAAAATCAGTCGGAAGTAGTTCAAATTATTAACAATGCTTTAACAAATCTGTACAAATATTTTACTTACCTTGATCTTAATGTGAATCCATCTAAGTCTAAAGTCATTGTATTTGGCAAACAATCGCGTGACATGCCTACCATACTATACAATTATTATTCTTTGCCGGTATCGCTTGAAGTAAAATTTTTGGGAGTTATTTTTACTCATAAGTTAACTTGGAATAGTTACGCTAAGCACATAATAACTAAAGCAAATAAAGCCTATAACATCTTAAAATCTCTTTCAGGTTCATACTGGGGCGCTGATCCTAAAATTCTGTTGTTGTTGTACAAATCATTAGTTCGTAGTCATTTTGAGTATGGTTTTTATTGTTTCGCTGCAGATACTAGTGTTGTAAATAGTTTAGATCTTTTGCAAAACAAATGTTTACGTCTAATAACAGGAGCTTTCAGAAGTACTCCTATTAACGCATTGCAGATTGAATGTAATATCCCACCGTTAGCCATTCGATTCAACTATTTAAAAGAAAAATTCTTACTTAAACTTTATAGTGTATGTGGTAATCCATTTTTGATCAATTTGTTACACTCTGCATCTCATTCAAATGTTAAATCATTTTATATGCTGCAAGGTCTTCAAAATTTCACTGATTTTATAGAAAATACAAACATTCATCAATCTAAGCATGTCTTGCCATGTTACGAGGGTTCTTATAGTGGTAAATTTCCAGCAATTAATATAGTTATAAAGAATAAAGTAGATTTATTTTCAAAAGAAGAAGTAAATGCAATGCTATCAGAATGGTCAGATCATAAATTTATTTATACTGATGGATCCAAAAACAGTGAATCCGTGTCTTTTGCTATTTATGAGCCTTCCTCAAAAGTAGGCATAGGTCAGAAAATCAATAAAGATGCAAGTATATTCACAGCGGAAGCTGTCGCTATCTTAAGTGCTTTGAAACATATCGAGTATTGCTATATGGAGCACACAAAATGGGTTGTTGTAAGTGATAGTATGAGTGTTCTACAAAATTTAGCAAATAATAATTTAAATGCTCATACTAATTATGTTATATTCTTAATAAAACAGTTATGGGTTGAACTAACTCATTTAAATGTGGTAATTAATTTTGTGTGGGTGCCTTCGCACATTGGTGTTCAAGGTAACGAACATGTTGATTACTTGGCTAAACAAATTGTAAAGTCAGGAGATTCTCCTATTAATATGAGTATTCGTATTCCTTATACAGATGCAATTAGTTTAATCAAACAGCGGATGTGCCAAGCATGGGGAAAACATTCATATTATTGCACAAACATTCAAAACAAAGGAACTTGGTTCGCCGGTCTCGATGTCCAAATAAATTCTACACCTTGGTTTTGCAAGCACAAAATATTCACAAACAAGAAATTTTATACAACTATTTCTCGAATGCGTTTTGGTCATTGTCGTTTAAATTACCATCTTCATCGTATTAAAATGGTTGATTCTCCATATTGTGTCTATTGTCAATCATCAAAAGTACAATCACTACATCATATCTTCTTTGAGTGTTCGTCTTTCAACATTCAGCGCCTTGTGTTGTCTGATGGGCTTTTAAAAATTTACAATAAAGTTGAAAGTATCCCGCATTGCATTCAGGAGTTACTTAAAAATGCCTCAACTTTTATATTTTTGTACAGATTTGTTATTGAAACTGTTAACGATATTTAAAATTATATTTATGTACTCTTTGTTACAGTAGTAAAATAATAGGTTAATAAGTTAATTATAATATTAATGCTGTAAATATATTTTTTCAAGTAAATAAGTTTTTTCAGAATTTTTAGATTAGATTCTCCGTCACCACTCTTCGGGAGTCCTGACGGACAAGATAACGGGATTTGTAAATGGAAATGTGCCTTTTCTACTCTTTGTTGGGTAGTAATAAATAAAGAATTGTACGTACGATACGTATGTAAAATCGGATTGAACAAAATGAATTTAACTGAGATTTTAAAATTAAATGACATACGTCAGACTTATGGCCGCGTGGAAATAAAGACATGATAATAACTACTTATATTACGAAAAATACTGGATATGGGAAGATTCCGTCTTTGACGGGGGTCGTCATTAACTAAAAGAAGTAGTACTATATTACGATACATAATATAAAGGATAAGAAACGTAAGACATAAATAAGGAGAGATAAAAGGGAAAAGATAACATAAGACAAGGCGGTATGGTCGAAAGACTTTAGCCTGCCCTATGGGCAAAAAAAAAAAAAAAAAAAAAATTGAAACACAATAAACAAAACAACTTTCAAATAATATTTCTAAAAACACGGATCAAAGTTTCTTGTGGCTAACATTAACAAAAAATAATTATATCAAATTAAAACACATCTTTTGAAATCGAAACCGCGGGAATTCGGGTGACAGCGACAACAAAATAACTTCCAAGGACACTGATAAAGATAAATTATAAGATAAATAACCGTGAGTGCAGTCATATAATTATTTGAAATTTTTACATATCTGTTATAATTTTTTGTTTATTTAAAGAATTTGCAGTAAAATACTGCTGTAATAATACAGCCGGAATGACAAAAATCAGCTGTTTGTTAATATGATCCTTTGTCTCTTTCATTCATAGGTTATTCTGCTTATGTGATCCTTATCCCACAATTACATTTTTGGGCATTCTATTTTGGTACATTACCATCACTATGAGATGTGATTATACATATTTTGTGTCGTCTTATGGTTTAAGTATTTTCTTATCTTTCATAAATAATGATTGGAAGGTAATTTACACTTAATTCATAGCAAAAAGTTTACATACAAATAATGAGCTTTGCTTTTTGCTTTTACTAACTAATACATTACTCCATGCAGTATTATAAAACACTTGCATAAATAATACAGTATAAATTAAAAATATAGGCAATTTAAACACTTCACATGGCAAATTGTATGCTTTTCTGGCAATATTTTAGACACAATACTATTCTGAGACTCAGTGTAACACAGTTTAACCAATAATCTACAAAGACAACAAATCTGATCAGACTGAAATATGAATCACAAGCCTGTGAAATCCTGACTGCAGGCACCATGAGTATTCTAGTAGAGGGTACAGCATAATCTATTATATTAACTAAACCTGATTTTAACTTTTCATCAATATAGAATATGATTGTCAAGTGAAGTCTGCCTGCGATCACAGCAGTAAAGCGTTTGAAACCTATGTATATATTATATAAAGGTTATATTGTGTTTTGATTCTTTGAAAATTCTATACTTTGTCTGTTTTATAATCTGTAAAACTTGCGTTAACAAAAGAAAACTTGAACTCAACATTGGATTTCCACATTTAAAATCTAATTTTCTGATAACATAATTATCATAGTGTTATTGCTAACAAATAATTCATTTCCACTGGAAGGTCTGGATTCAAATAATGGGGAAAGAATATAAAAACAAACTGATCATCTACTAGCCTCTAAAAAAAACTTAATGACACAGACCATAAAAGTGTCCGCCTTTTGCTCCACTAGATGACTCTGTAATTCACATTAGAATACTATTATATATATTGACTACTTTTATATACATTATATTAAAGAAAGGCAAAATTGATATGAAAGAGTTATATATCCATCTAAGTTATTTCTTTCAACAAATTATGATTCTCTAAATATCAAATGACATTTCTAGGTACAATGAACATGTACCAAGTTCTTCGAAAAGTATGGATAACATTATTTTGAAGGTAGAGGACAATAGTGCAAGATATAAGTGTGAATATAATGGGTGTGAACGAACATACAGTACTGTTGGTAATCTACGAACACACTTGAAGACACATACAGGTATTTTTTTATTAGTACTAAATAATTCCTTACATGGTAGTACAAATCTACAGTTCTCATGACATGAGTGATTAGTGATCACATAATGTAAACAAGTACTTGACAATTTTTTTTAGATTTGAATCAAATGTGTTTTAACAAATGAAATCACGGAGCTATTATATTATTATTTATCCTGATTTTTCAAGTACTTTGACTAATTTCCATTTCCATACTAAATTTCATCAAAACCAGCTTAGCAGTTTAGTTTTTCTAATATTGCAGGTGTTATAAACTAAACAATTTTTTGTTTATGTAATTCAATGCAAAAAAAGAATTCTGATTAGTTTTTGTATCTATTTTTCAGGCGAATACAGGTTCGTATGTTCGATGCAGGGTTGTAAAAAGGCATTTCTCACATCATATAGCCTGAAGATACATGTGCGTGCTCACACAAAAACCAAACCATTTACTTGCGATATTGGGAGCTGCAATAAGGCATTTAATACACTATACAGGTTCGTAAACATATTTTCTTACTATAATACGTTGCAAACATAATATTACTTAAGATATGTCAGATTTGATCCAAACTGAAAACATCTATTTATGAAGGACAGATCATACAGTTACAGTCAGTTTTTCTTTAGATGTCTTAAGTAGTAAACAAACCCACTCAATACGAAAATCACATTTTACGGCAATTTATCATATTGTACTTAGATGCACATGATCTTCAGTATACTACTTAGTAAAACATCCTTATATAACACTTTATTTAACACTTTATTATACACAAAAAATAAAATTATAATACAAAAGTAATTTATGAATTAAGCTTAAGGTGACACTAGTCGACATTTTTTCCATAGATATTTCGGGGGGGTATTACTCCACTATTTAGCACCGTACATGCAAAGTTAAACATGATATCGTTTTGTCTCATTATTAATTTTGTTTATACGGAAACAGAATGGTAAAATATAAAACCATTAAAAAGTTACGAGCTACCAAAGATTCGTTTTTATTGCCATTTTTTAACACAACTTTGGACTTAAATTAGTAATAAAAGAAGTATGAAATTTTCAAAACAAAGTCGGTACCGACAAAGCACGATTATCGAAAAATACAATAACTTTTATTTGTAATTGATTTATGCAGTGGTTTTTTCATAAAACTCGATTTTCCATAGGCTTTACGTATTTTTTTAGACGCCCCTTTTATTATGAATTATCGTGCAGCTCACTTAATAATGATTGCCCCAGTGCGGTGCGGGAGAACAGCATGCTTTTTGGCCTCGCCCACCAGTGAGTTCGAGCCCGCGACTTGTGCAACCTTAAGGCATAAATGGCGGCCTTATTGCTTATAAGCAATTACTTCCAAGCAACCTTATTTTGGATAAAGCGATATGGAAATGGTAGTTTGAAGAGGGTGGTAAATTTATGAATATAATTAAATATAATAATCTATACTAATATTATAAAGAGGAAAGATTTGTAGTTCTGGATTTTTGTATGTTATGATTAAACTCAAAAACTACTGGACCGATTTAAAAAATTATTTCCCCAATAGAAAGCTACATTATCAGCAACTAGCTTTTTTGTGTATAGTACATCTACATTGCAGCCGAGTGAAGCCGGGGCGCGTTGCTAGTACAATAAATTTAAAAGTACCTATTAATAAGGCAAGCCAAGCTTTCGGGCTTGTTTGGTGGTCCCGCTACTGCTTTTACATAGGACAACGAGTTATTTATTGTTGTCCTATATTTCATATTACCTACCAGTAGGGAACACAATCCCGAGCATGTTTTTCAATCCCGGGATTTCGGGATTTTTGATGCGTAATCCCGGGATCCCGGGATTAGACTACCTATATGGTTTCTAATTGGGCTCAAATGAAAAAAAATTGTAATTTCTTAAATAAAGTACCTAGTAGTAAGAAAATAAGATAGACTAAACAATAAAAACAAGAAGAGAACTTTTGCAAGAAATCAAAAAGAACACAAAAATCTATGTAGAATTTTAAAATACATAAAATAAAATCGCAGAAATATCAAAGCATCCAATGTTTGACTTCCAAGCCTGCTTCGTAGTTTATATACAATATTATGATGTGAGGTGATCGGGTGATTTCCCTGTTAGCCCGTTGGGTAATGACAAAGAATATCATATTGAAGTATTCCGAGATGAAGTTGTAGGGGCTGTAGGTACCTGTGTAGTAGGTATGTATCGTACGGCGTATCTAAGAGTTGTTTTTGTCGTTATGTAATAAATGCTATGTATATGTACAATATAGGCAAAGTCGAGGCGCAACGGACTACGGAATGCAAAATAAACCTGTTTATGGCAATCCCGAAAATCCCGGGATTAGCCAAGTACAGTCCCGGGATTTACGGGACCAGAAAACGGCCGGGATCCCGGGATCCCGAATCCCGTATTCCCTACCTACCAGTAAAGTGCATATGCAAATATCAGGCATTAAAAAGCACAGTTTTAGCCGAAATAAATCTACCTCAGAAAGACTTAAAACTGTGAGAGTACTCAGCTTATCACAGACTAGAAACTTGTTTGCACAGTTACCATAGCTTTTTTTAAATATAAGTCCAACGCACCTTGGACTTGACTGACTATTCATTCATAGAATTACGCAATTCGAGAAAGGGGTAATTGTATTTGAAATACACGAGTTTGAAAACAGAACAACGTGTCTTAGTAACTCTTCAGATTTATGACTTGGGTTGTTGCCAATTCCTATGATCTTACGCGGTTATATCATACAGAACTCTCTATTTCGACCTCATCTTGTATTACTATAAGGTTTTCTTTTGCGTGACTCATCACTTTCCTATTTCCATATCACATATCTGCCACAAAATAAATTATTAGTTGTCCTAGAATTTTTTATAGTTCTTACATAATAATATATCGTTCGTATATACTTGACGAAGTATAGAAGGTAGACAGTGGCGAAGGTAAATTTTATGTGGACCTAGATTCATTTTTTGGGCCCTCTGCCAGTGCAAAAAATGGCTTTTTTTGGCAATTTTTTTTTAAAGTAGTGCATAAATTTTCGGGGCGCGAGGCCCCTTGGGTCGCGAGGCCGTAGTCGCTGGCCCACGTCGTCCACGCCTTACGCCGCCACTGAAGGTAGATCACACATATAAATTAAAATGGTAAGAAAGGCAGACAGGCAAGAATGACTTAAAACGCGTATTGCCTTTAAAATATGAGTATCATTGTGTCGTTTCGGCGTAAGATCTTTTGATCTAATCATATTATGTAAATAATAAAATACAGGCATTGCTCGTTTAATAACTACATCAGTCACTACTTGAACATGTGTTGCCAGATTGATGTGTGACATATTGCCGAAAGGCAGGTATTCAAAATCTAAATGTATTGTGCCAATGTGATGATCACTTACTAGATTTTTGGCAAAGTTCCGGTATTTACATTTATGGAGCGTACTTTACATTCGATACTTTGTATCAGTGAGCTTTCTTCAAATATACTATTTTATTTCGGACAGCCAGACACAGAGTGCGATTTCATCCTTATATGATTGAAGTACCTTATATCCTTACGAAGTTACGAAACGGTACGCTTCCTCCTTTATCTTTCGAACCGCCAAGGAATCGAATTCTCTACCTGGGTCTGTCTTTCCCGATTCCTTCAATCTTGATGTCTTCAAAGCCAGAGTGAATAGGTTTCTTCTAAGTAAGCATGCTCCCATTTAGACCGCATCCGCTCTTACCATCAGGCAGGATTCTTCATTAAAAAAATATATAGTGTGTAGTTCATAATTCCTATTTTTTGTATAATCTATGATCTTAGTAATTATTTACGGCCTTATTCATAATCGCACTATAATTTCTTTCGTACTGTAGTCATTTTATCTTCTATAGAGCGAGACAAAACATTTTTACTATATCAAGTTTATAATACGTTTATAAATAAGGCCGTTAGTCTATATAAAGGTGACTTACGACCATAAAGGGTTAATTAACTATAACGGTTGTAAATCACCTTCAAAGTGACAACATAGATTTCTATAGTGGTCGTATGGTACGCCTGAAGTAACGCGGTGGATCATATCGCAACCGGAAAATAAATTAAATTTAACTGCAACTGAGAATCCAACTTGCAAAGAATGCGTCCGATAAGGGTTTTAATATCATTGCGACTATATTTTTTTGAATACGAAGTTTTTGAATGTGTCTAGATTTCTGGATGGTATTATTCAATTTATCTGAAAAGATAGCATAGTTAAATAGACTGCATTACTATAATATAAACCAAAACGATTATTCTGTCTTAAAACTCCATCACAGCAAAGCTCTTAAGATGGTATTTTATTTGTTTTTATTTATTTAATTTACTTTATTTACTTATGAAATTAAATAAGAAACATTATGTTGATTTTTAATTATATATTTTCAGGTTAAGAGCACACCAAAGACTACACAGCGGCAACACCTTTAATTGCAAAGCGGATGGTTGTACGAAATTCTTTACGACTCTAAGCGATTTAAAGAAACACATACGAACACACACACAAGAGCGGCCATACAAGTAAGTCGAGTGGACAAGGTTATAAGGCATATTGTTTGCTACCAATACCTTCCAAGTGTTCTGTGGAAAACCACAGGAGCACAGTTTATTTTAGTTTATTTAAATGTACGCTAATATTATAACGAGGAAAGATTTGTATTTTTGTGTGTTGTAACCGATGTCAACCAATAGAAAGCTATATTGTGCTATCCACTATGAACGGTGGCTCGTTACCCGGTCCGATTTTCGATATTCCTCCCACCCGATCAATGCCTGAAGTTACCAGACGCGGGGAAAACATGCTTACAGAAAATTATAAACAAATTATCCCGGTGGGATGCGCCCGGCAGGTATTCTACCGAACGCGCCAACGAGCCCGTCTTATATAATATTAGTATAGATATCACAGTACATAAAGACTATTCTTCTTTCGTTCAAGTTTTCCGTTCACTTTATTTACTAAAGACTATTCTTCTTTCGTTCAAGTTTTCCGTATCTCACTCGCCAGATGCAGGACCGAGGGCTGCGGCAAGTCGTTCACGGCGTCGCACCACCTGAAGGCGCACGCGCGCACGCACTCGGGCTCGCGGCCGCACGCCTGCGCCGCGCCCGCCTGCGGCAAGCACTTCGCCACGCCCACCAGCCTGCGCGCGCACGCCGCCAAGCACCAGGTACCTTCCTCACGCTGCCACTTGCCACCAGGGATTGAATACCGGTTAATTTACTATGGGAGTTATACCGGTATAATAAAGGTTTTTGTTAATATTCGTTCGTTTATATTCATATTTACTCTAAAAAAATCACTGTGGTAAGTTTAGTGTGTATTACTCTTTAAAACTAATATCATGGTATTCTCAGTCAGACACGTATTTTGGAAAATAAAAATTTACCGGTTTCAGTCCCTGCTTGCCACTTACCACTTGCCATGCGTGCTACGTACTTTATGCAGTGATGCCAACTCCTACAAAATGTTCCTCCTAGAACTAACTTCAAATCTATATCTATACTTCTATACTAATATTATAAAGAGGAAAGATTTGTATTTTTGTATGTTATGAATAAACACAAAAACTACTTGACCGATTTTAAAAATTCCAATAAAAATACCAATAGAAAGCTACATTTTTAGCGAGTAACATAGGCTGTATAGTACATCGACATTGCACCCGTGTGAAGCCGGGGCGCGTTGCTGGTATTATATAATTTTTGTTTATTTTATATGGTGTCACTAAAAACCAGTGTTGTGTTATCGATAGATAGCATAACAAAAACTGAGCTGACTCCTTTTTCTAGGTACTACTACTACAGATATCTTAATAAATTTGTTTTTTTTTCTTCTTTTTATTCAGTTGTAATATTTTATAATTTGTTTAGTATGTAAGTTTTTGTGTGGACCTTGAAATAAATTTATTTCATTTCATTTCAAATACCCCTAAACATCGATTAAAAACCCCAAAAGTTTTTTTTTTGTATACTCGTTTAGAGGTAATTTCAAATATGAATTAAATAAAAATGCATTCAAGTAGTATAAGTAAGTAAGTAGGTTCGAGGCTTAATATAAATTTTATAGAATCGTGTGTTTTCTAAAAAATACTTAAATAAAGTACACCTAAAAATGTAAATAAATTTACCCAACGGATATCTTGATTCCACCTAAATTTGGGGAGAAAACCCCCAAGTTGGCATCACTGACTTTATGTTCTTTTTTAAGTTAGATAATCCATATTTCGGATGCTTTTCAGCAACCGCGGTCACGGGGAGACAGAACGAAACGTCGTGATAAATAATTTAAGCAATAATAAATCGCGTTTTAATCCAGTATACAGTATTTTATTTAAATTGAGTGTTGTTTAATTTGATTTTTTTTATTAAGTTTATTAATTTCTGATATGATTTTAATTATTAGTTTACCCTTTGAACATACTTATCAAAGCAATAAATCGCTAAATCAAAAAAAAAGATATAGGAAAAACCAAGTCGAAAAAATCGGGTCTGACAGCAAGGACTGAATGGGGTACCGTAACCTTTATAATTCACCGGAATAATACCGGTATAAAATACGATATCGAAATATCAACCTTTTTAAATGGTACCTTTATTTAACCCTTTTATATTTCGGTAGCCTAAATGACTAACCTTGAACCTATCGTGGCCCGAGACAAGTTGCGACTTGAATTAGTGAGACAGAGTTTGAACGCGTTTTTATTATCGTTACATCAAGAAAGAGATTTCCCGAGCTTATTTATATACTACTTCGCATGGAACGTTTTAAATTTTAATATTTATAGATAGTGAGAAACCTAAACATATAGATTTAGGTTTTCTTTGGAATTTCGTTTCGTTTGGAATTTCGCTACCGATATTTAACCTGTTAAACCGTTTTAAAAGCATACCGAAATAAAGGTATTGAATTGAATCGGCATCGTTATGACAAATTTCATATGGGTACCGTTTCAAAAAGGTAGCCCATATCAATCGGTTATTCAGTCCTTGTCTGACAGACCCACCAGGCATGTAACTTTTAGTCACCAGGCATGCCGAGGGTTAATACCTCAGAACACAACATCAGTCTGTTTCACTTCGAGCATTCGGAAAACCTAAGACTGAAACTACAAGCGCAATAAGCACTTTGATGTATGATATCTATGAACGGTGCGTTACCTGGCCCGAATTCCGATATTCCTCCCACTCGTGTGTTGATAGGTATCCTGTGGCTATGGTATCCTACTTTCATATACTATACCTACCATCTCATATAAATCATATGCCAAAAATACCGCCATACTTTGAACTAACATCGGAGTATCGGAAGTAAATACTACTATAGCAATAGAACATAGAATGATTTTTTTAGAGGTAAATTATTTTTTGCATTTTGCTTAGGTCGAAGCTGAACCCCAACCAGTTACAGTGACAGAAAACGAGCAAACAAGCAAATCGCAAGATGGTATGAACTGGGACAGCCTCCTCGAATCCTTTGGTAAAATTACCACAGAGTCCAACTCGACTGACGGCAGCTTAGATGACGTGACTGTTAACGCGCTCTCTAATAACGTCGATATCACCGAACTTCTATTCGATAACGCTAACAATAACAACACTAATTATGACATCACTAATCTAGATCTAATACCTTTCGACGATAAAATACCTAAAAAAACAGAATGGGACGACAAATTGACTATCGATAAACAAATTAAACCTAAAGCGATGCAGCTGGCCTTGGCTAATGAAGTAGAACTACAAGCGCCTTGGATTGACGTCACCGCTCTAGCGGCCTCCATACAGGAAACTCCAGTCAGCATCAAAGAAAAAACACCAGAAAACATATTCACGTTAGCGACCTTTGTCCCAACACACATGCAGAGTTACATAGATTTAAATTCCGAAGTAATGCCCTCGGCCAATGTGCAAAGTTTCGATCTTGATACGCCGAATATACTCGATGTTAGCGATAAAGTTTTCAATGACAGCGAATTGGTAACAAATTTCGATCGAACAAATCCCGAAATTGACTTCCTAAAACCTGGTCCTTCGAATGACAGAGCCCTAAATACTCCTCCCCCAAAAGTGCAGCATAATATCGAAATCAACCCGTCTAATTCTGTATTATTCAATACGGATCTCGCGTTAGAAGACACTTTGCTATTTGATAACGAACCCCCATCAGATATGTACGTAGTTAGAACAGAAAATATATTCGGTAAACAAAAGAGAAACGCTTTAGAACAAATCGCAGCCGACGCAGGGATTTGCTCGTGTATCGATTGCAAATGCGATCCCAACGACGACTGCGCTAACTGCGCTAAGTCGAATTGCTGCGATGATCGATGCTCATGTGTTAACTGCAAGTGTGATCACGCGGAAATGAAATGCGCAGTCGGCTGCGGCAAGGCCACAGATACCAATCACAACACGTTCCTAGATTATCACAAACGTCACAATAATTCGAATTTGGAAGAATATGGTGTCTACACGCACGAATGTTTCGACCATTCTCCCGAGAGCGTCGCTGAAAGCTTAAAAAAGCTGTCATGTTCCTGCGATACAGATAATAGTTCATGTTGTAAGACTAATAAAACAGATAATAAATCGTGTTGCGTTACAATCTGTATTAAGAACGTGGAGGCGTTCAAACATTTTCTCACTAACGATTTACTAAGTGCTTTAAAACCGCAAAGTCTCAATTTAACAACGAGTTAGTTGCTTTTTTCTCGATAATTGTTATAACTTGCATTTAATTGTGTACAAAGTATTCAGAATGTTCATACATTTTCCTCGGTACTGTTTGTTATTTGTGTAGAAAAGCTTTTATATATTTATTGTATACTGAAAAATTTATATGAATTTAGAAATATTTACATAATATTATATTTTATTGTTGCAAAATAACTTATTTTCTATTATTTTAAATGGATTTTTAAATTATATTAGCAAGTAAGTAATAAATAGGTGTGAACTACTCGAAAATAGATTTCTGTTTTATGTGAAATAAAACAGTATTTGCTACAAAGTCAAAGAAAAACTATGGACTCTTTGCTGAGGTTGGAAAAATGCGATGGCCTGAGGACTGAAGAAAAAAGAAAAAGTAGGGTAGAATGATAATTTATGATTCCTTCATTCATCATTCAGGATATATAGGGTGCCTTATACGGATTTGTTTCAGCTGTTAAGAAGAAATAGTTCTCCTCATATTTTGTCACTAATTAAATAATCGTATAAATTAAAGATTTTAAAACCAACTTAACCAAAGAATTTCTAGATTTTAATATACATATTATTAATGGAATTATTTTAAGTTCACACTATTCATATGCTTTAACCCTTTGCTCGTATTTGTACATATAACCTAAGTTTAAAAAATGAATCAATATTGTTTTGTATTCATTATCTTGGATCTTACATAATTGTCGAAAAAATTATTTCGACCAAAATGAAACCCATGAATTAATACGTCCGCAAAGGGTTATTATGAATTTATGTAAAGAACACAAAGTACTTACTAGTGATATTAAAATAATATTTATATAAAAAACCGATGTGCCATTTTTAAAATATAAAATATCTATGTACCTAATGATATTTTTTGTATTTTTTCAGATTTATATATTATATTGTTATTATTATTAGTTATAAATGTTACTTTACAAGCCCGAACTACAGTTAATATTGAGCTTTACCAACTCTTAATGATACATGCTGTTATCATACCATGATTTTGGATTCCTGGTAAATTTTAACTAACCTTACCATTTATAATGATAAAAACTAATTTTATTTACAAAATCCTTACCTCCATGTTTATATACCTAAGATTTACCTTTTACAGTGACATAATATATATAATATACACTATGGTGCACAAGAAAAGTGCCTTAACTGATAGGTATAATTGTACTTACCTATGAGCCTCGCACAATTGTTGAACAAGATGTTAAACATTTATTAGATGTATAAAAAATTATATTAGATGTAAAAGAAGCAATAATCGTAATAATGCTGTAAACTTTCTAGTCCAGATAATAAATGCTTTTCATAATATTAACATTTTATTTCATGTTTAATGGCTTCTAACACCACGTCCATTTTTCTTAATGACTAGCGAGTCATTGTTGGAAAAAATATAAAAATAATTTTACTTGCTGGTTCCATGAATTATAATATTAATTTGCATTCATATATAATGCAATATTTATGCTTTAAAATTTAGCACAAATGGCCCTTTCTTATTCCATCTAATAAATATCAAATAAGAGAATGTATATAGGTTAATGTAATATCTACTCCATTATAATCAAATTCACTTCATCTTGGTTTTGAAAGATATTTATTATAATTTTAGTTATTTTTTTAAATATAATTATTATTCTATATCTTTATTGTGGAAAAAATTATTTTAAAATATAAAAACTATAGCATATAAAAAGGTAGGTTAAAGTAATAATGGAATTACTTTAGTATTAATATGAGTTTGATCAAAGATCATTAAATAAATGAAAGAAGCCTTGACCATTTATTGAGTATTTAATGTATACCTACTTTATAAAATATAGTAATACCTAATTTCACATAATTGTATAATGTATCAACAATTATAAACAATATTTTTTTAAGAGTGAATAGAATAAAATCATACAAAGCATAAAAGTGAAAAATAAAATAAATGGCAAGTATCAAATAACCTGAGTGTAAAAAAAAATAAAAACCAAAAAAGTAAAAAAAAAATATTCAAATATACTCCGCTCCGCCAACATAAAAGCTATCCAATTCACAATCTCTCTAAGTACACATTCTACTCACTACATTGCGCACAATGGCCTAAACCTAAATCACCAACTAATAAATACATTACTTCCTTTATTTTCTTATATGTTGTTACTTAATGCAAAAGCAACTTGATCAAAGTTATACAAACTAAACTTATGAGATTACAGTTTTATAAATATTCAAGTCTTGTGCTTTAGCTAACGTCGTTTCTTCTTGTCATGCCTTCTTGCACGAGAGACGGTTGCTCTATGCCCTGGTGAGGACTGTTCTGAGCTACATTCATCGCTGTCTGTATAGGTCTGAAATAAATAGTAGTCAGTCAGCATGATGATGTTTTACTATCATTGAGAGAATTCATCCAGTTTTACATAAGGCATAGCTGAAAATCAGTGTTGTTTGAGATTAGAACAGCACAGAAGACTAAAACATGTTATGATGTTGGTAGTAATATTAATGAAGAACTTATTATTCCGATTTATTAATAGCGAGTTAATAAGTATATTATTCATAAATATAATAGTTAAAATCATCAAAAGATAAAGATATGAAGAAATACTGACTAAATGTTAAAATCAAAATACAGTATAGTTGGACTTAGAAGCAATATTAAAAGCATACCAATCATACCTGTATGACCAGAATTATATTTGTGTTGTTAAGACTGAGTAATGAGCTGTTCTTTATGAAGCCATTTGAATTTGAAATGCTATTGAAAACTAAATAAAAATATCTATCAGCTCAGTGTATAACTAGCCATCACCAAATCGTAAGTTGGATGGGAACCCAAATCGGCAGAATAGACAATTATGATATGATTATAGTGAAAAAGAAGTTACCTTTTCATAAGGATATGGTTCACTTTGATCATCGGTTAGTGTAACGCTAGCTATCAAACATACTAGTTGAAATGCTGCACCGATGTATAGTCCGTACCGAATAATGGTACTCATCATGTCCTCAGCAAATATTTCACCGGGAATCATTTTTACTCAAAATAAGCACAGGCCCCGATCCAGATGTAAGGTTTTTATAGCGACAACGGAAGATTCCGTTTACCAATTACAATACAATTTTTGTTGATATAATGTACAACTTTTTAAATATAAAATAATCAATAGATAGGAGTTCCTTTACCTACGAATTCTTTATTCTTTGGCCTTTGCAGTTTGCAACGAATTTAAAAATGTCAATGTCAACATCAAATGAAATGTTAATGTCAATTGCCCATTTTGACAGTTGACACTACAACTTTCGTAGATTTTTCCTCGGGGACACAAGACTAGGTCCACAGAGCCTCGACCGAATCTGTATGAGAAGAAAAAAAAAACAAAACACAGACAATGTTGCAGTTCTGAATGCATCAAAGACGTCGCTTTAGTTACGGACAAGTAAAAAAATGAATGTTAAATTGGTTTTGGCGCTAATTTGGAAATTTTAACAACTTTTCTGTCAAGGTGCAGTTTTAATCTTATGAGTTATGATTTTGTAGGCGTTTCACTCGTTTGCCAATCGATGTGTATATCGAAAACATCAAAATTTTTCGTATAGTAAAAGAAATATAATTATATGTATGAATATTTATGTTTGCAGGATATAGAAGAAGCACCTCTTCCATATCCTACTACTATTTCAGGCTCTTTCAAGATCCAGAAATAGACAACTTCTATGGCAAAAGTTGAATCTATAGTAGAATGTTCACCGGATCACCTTTTTGGGAAAATTTTTCTTTATCACCAGAGAAAGAAAAGCCGATGTAAACTGCAGAATTGTAAGGGTTTTAGTAAATATAAAGTGCACAAAGATTCATACAATATAGTCTTAGATTTTTTAAATTATTTTTCCCATAGTTTAAACCCCAAAACTACACGGCTTTTTATTTAAACTTAAAAAATAGCACATTTAAGGGTTTAATATAATAATAATGATTAAGTGGATCCAACGAGCAATATTCTATGGCTATATTAAAAATAATCATGCATTAAAAAATAAATATTACGAAGTAAGTACGAAGATACTCCATTATAGTATTTATTTAATACTATTTTAATTAAAAAACATAAGTGAGGATAAATATATTTATTTCATAAATTTTATTAAGCGTATAATGGGTAATTAATATTCTAATAAAGTAAGTCTATAAATAAAGAAGTAATCATTCATCAATTTCAATAATATTTTTTTGGGTAAAATATTGCTTAACCTAAATAATATGTTGTTACATTAATTTTTTTATACAATATTGTCACTTACAACACGGCGGTATGGAAGATGTTTGTTAAGGATTCCAGACTCGTCCCCAATTACAATACAGCCAGCAGCTTGAGGCCAATCGCAAACCTGTAATTAGAAAAAAGAATTATGACTATAGTCCGCGCGGAAGTGCTAGTCTCCGCCTGAGGTATGTGAGCGGTGAGGGAGCGTATTTTCAAGACACGCACGACTTGACGACTGTCGTTTGGAAATATCCCCCGCCCTGCCGCTCACATACCGCAGGAGGAGACTAGCACTTGCGCGTACACTATACCTTAATACTTTAAAAAATCATAAGTCTACTGGGACTCAAATTATTAGTGTTCGATATTAAGGTTGAATTGAAAAACGGCCCCTTTCAAAACTACGCTTTTCCGGTTCCTTCATCAGGGGATGAAATGGATTTCCATGATAAAAGGCATCAAGCTAACTAAGTTGTTACCTGAAGGTCTCTATTGAAGTGTAACGTAGGAGGACAGGACTTTTGCACTTTGGAGCCCCATACACAAGAGTAAAACAGCGTACAGTTGTCTTCATGAGGCGTCAACCAGTGGATGTGAGGGTCTACGGGGCACCCATTCTCCAGGAAATCGATAGTCTTTGGAGTAGTTATAGGCAACTCCTCTGGTACTTCTAAATCGTCTGTTACACCTTCACCATCAGCAATTATCGGTATGAATTGTGCATGACCTTGCATCGCTACAATATCGCTGTCAATATTATTTACTAAATCTTCTTCCTCAGGCAAAATTCTTCCCTGGCAGTCCACGTTAGCTGGCCAATCACATATCGACTGTAGCTCATTGAAGAAGAGACCTTTAGGGCATATCATTTCCACAGGCCTTCCATGAGTACATTGATAGAATTTGCTGCAGTCTTCATGCGCCAAGAGTTTCTCTATTTCCCAATTCAGGAACTGTTCTGGTGGACAACCATTGTCGCTTACTGCCAATGCAGCTGCCGCCAAAAATAATACACCTGTAAAAGCTAATAACAAAGTAATTAGTTTTTGCGTGTAAAACTCACAGTAATGTTTTTTTTTAAATGTTATGTGTTACCTTTCATGATTGCTCGAAGTCTCTAAGGTATGTAATGTTGAGTTTTCAATGCTTAAAGTATTTATAGGAAACTTAAAAAGCCTTATCTTTAAAATCAAAGCAATTGATGATACATTTTATCAAAAGTTCTGATAAAGCATGAGTTATAAAGTGTAGATTGTTTATAAATAATTAAGGTAATAATAATAAAATTAATTTAATCTAGAATCGGAAGAAAGGAAAATCAATAGTTATCTATGACTAAAGTAGGTTATTGCATTGTTTAGTGGAACGTAGAGTTGTAAATTTTGTTTGATGTCTTTTCGCGAATCATAGTTATTGCATACTTTATCAGTTGTTATTGAGTCAATAAATATTTTAATGACTAATTTTATATTTATACAGTTTATTGAAAAGCGGCATCAACTGAGCATTTTTAAAATAAAACATTTCTTTTTGTGAAGAACCTTATTTTGTGATTTCAAATTATTAAACAATTTCTTATTGAACGCTTATCTGATTATTACTTTTTACGTCTTGAAAGTAATATGTCACCAATTCTCAAATCGAATACTATCCAAGCCTGCCTCAATAAAACCTTTGTTTTGATTCCTTCTTTACAAGCCAACAGAGACTCATTTGATGGTGATGAAAATATTATACTAATATAATATTTTTTATTGAATTTAAAAATAAGAAGAAAATCTACAATGAATGAGTCATACTTTAATAAGCGCAACGTGGAAAACAGTGATGATGTCGCTCATATCTCTTGTTACTTCAACAAACAAGGACTCGGGTCATGTAATTTTCAAGGATGCACTTGTAGGTACTTCAAGGTGTGACAAGACTCCGCTAGCTACTACGTCTTCGTGAGTGTTGTCTGAGGAAGTCCCTTGTATCCATTATACAAAGCATTCGTACAATATAGTATAATATTATTTATATTCATGTGTTTGTAATATATTTTGAAAATAGTAGATATATTGTTTTTAAAAAGTTTGATGGGGTCGATTACGCGATGGCTGCGTAAATGCCTTTTGTTCAGAGTTCAAATCATGTCTATAATGATATTTTTTGATATATTTCTTTTTAGTGGGAGGAATATTGTCAAGAAGATCCTAAAAACCTGTTTCTAATCATAAGCACTTTCATCTCTCCAAGGAGTCAGTAAGTTTTAAGTTATTATGAAATAGAGAATCAGTAGATATTCTTTGTTTGTTAAAAAAAGTCCCACCTAGCTGACAAGTTTCAGTGAAGAAAAATATAGATCGACAGCGCAGCTTTGAAATAGGTATTTCATGATTAACCTACCACCAAGTGTGCCCGAGGCTCGTCTTACAATATCAAAAAAATATAAATAAAAAGAATAGGTTGGTTAATGACAGCATTAAGTACGATTTTAGATCATTAACTTCTTAGTTGTGCAATTCTTTAGTTTATTGATCTAAAGTAATTTACTTTATAGATTAGTAGAAAATCGTACCACGATAAAGGATTAATTGCGTAGATAACAGCATTTTATTGCGTTCCTTCAGACAACCGTGACCGATCACTCGAATGTACCTCAGTAAATAACGTGAAAATGAATAAAATTGTTTTTATTTGTGAGTATTTGGTTTCCTTTTACAATTTTCCGTTTATATGAAATGGATTTCACAAAATGTTTCATGTTTGCTCATTTTATATGGACAGCTGTGGGTGAGGCGTTTGAAACCTCTAAATTAACGACTATGTATTTTCCACCCTTTTCCTTGAAGTCTTGTGTTCAGTAAGCTACAATTCTTCTTTCACGAGATTTTAAATAGCTGAAAAGATTTAAAAGGTACTTTAAAAAATAAGTTTCAATATAATATTAATTATCTTAATACAAAAAAATATAATAATATGTTTAATACCATTTTAAATACATGTAGGTATTAAAAAAAAACGAATATTTCAAACGAGATTCAATAAAGTAGTAACCAATTTATTTAACATAGTTTACGTCATTCTACTCATCTTTGGGGCAAATGGAAGGAAGAAAAGTAAGAAAAAAGATTCAGGAGTAAGCAGTTGGGAAATGAGTTCTTATAAGTATTTGGACATGCGAGGGAAACTTAGAAAATCACTATTTGTGGTAATTATTTCATATTTTAAGCCTATATTACAAACATATATATGTGTTTTAAATTAGCGTTAATCTAAAAATGTACTTACATCTTCCCTAGCTGAAAGGACCGGGCATATCATAGTTTTAGGTCAAAATTGCTTAGTTCAGAATAAATATTATTATTATTACTTCATGAAGCAGTTTTAATTTTATTTTTAAACTACATATTGCTTCTACCGAAAAGCGTCATTAAATAATGTTGGCAAAAAAAATTACAAGAAATTTTTTTTACTTAGATTTTAAAAAAATAGAAAATTAGCCGCTTAGGATCCTCGATGGCTGAGTGGTATTCGAGGAGAAATTCCGTTCCGAGGGAGGGATTCCGTTAAGCAGAGGACGTCTCGGGTTCGAATCCCACAAACATAATGTTACGGTTGGGAACAGAAGACTTAAAAGAATAACATATGAACTATATTCCAAAACACAGGAGGACACAGGAATTCACTTAAAAATATACAAATACAAAAATTTATTAAATATTTATTATCAGGTAAATGCGTTAGACCATTCGGACAATAATACAATTTGTTCACCGATATCCGCATTATTACCGCTCGGTAAACTCGCTTTAGGTGCTGTCAGCACCAGCTTAGAAGAACTGCTCGAAGGTATTGGAGTCATCAGCCAGAAGAAGGTAAGTTTTTATTATTATTTGAAAAGGGAAGGCATGGAGATTGTTATGAAAATCATGGGTATTCCATGAACGTCCAGAACATGTGAAGTTGCATAATATGCAGTCCATACCATTCAAAATATTAGTTTATCATAGTGAGAAATGGCCCGAAGGCTCAAAAGGGCCTTTTGGCCCAGATATAATTTTGCCCATGGAAGCGATCTAGGGGACTAGTAGTTAAACGCTTTCGATCCATTCGATAGTTCTCTCTAACGGGCACACGAGGACATGGGGGGAGAAATTACCCCCCAATGTAGTACATACACTCGACGGAGAGTGGTACATACCGGGTCAGTCGACTTCATACGAATGTTATTGCAAGATTATATCATTATAATGGGAAATATTTTTCGTAGATAAGCCTAATAACGTTAATCAAGTGTAAAGAAAAAATAACTATGATTTTACGCGTTTCGGTTTTGACCTGTGTTTGTCCGATTCCTTGAAACAAAAATAAAATAGCGGCAGCGGAAAAAATCACAAATTTTATCCTACGGCTGATACGCTATCAATTGAGTAACAATCTTCTGCCTCTAAACTGCTGCTGCTGCTAAAAAAATATTTTTCAGATAAAATCGCATTTCAAACGATTAATTGCTGAGCTACGATATCTACCTGGTGTAAAGCTGGATATAGCTAGCAGATTGTATGTGGGACACCAAACGAAACTAACGTCATCGTTTGATTCTGATACGAAGGAGATATTCAATTCCAGCGTGGACAGAGTTGACTTCGAAAGTCCTGTTACTACAGCTGAAATAATTAATGCATGGGTAACTTTGTTTTCATTGTTAAAACCGAAACTTAAATCATCCATTATTATAAACTAGTGCCAGTTCAAAGATTCCTTTACTAAACTCATTATAATCTCGATAGAGATTTTGCTGCGTAAAATAAACAATAGCAAAAACATATCATAATTTCCTAAACTCAATCTCATTTCTTTGAATTCCTTTTGAAGGTAGAGTCACAGACGGCCAACATGATTCACGATATGTTGTCCGCGGACGATATAACTCCAGAGACATCTTTAATCATGATAAATGCTATTTATTTTAATGTAAGTATTTCATCTATTATATTGAGCAGTAGATTTTTTCTTGGGTGATCTTGTCGTCCATTAAAATTGCTAGTTGAAGTATTGCTTTCTAAAAATAGAAGTGAAACAGACACAGTACGTCACATATAGGTACATCCCGCTAAATGCAATGGATGTTGTGATTGTTTATATTCGAAAAAAAAAAACAGAGTATTTAAATATTATATACGTAGGTACCTGTTTATGTCCAGGAAAAGCTAAACATTTGAACTAAATCAAATCAAAACATTTATTCAATTAGGTAACATAAAGTACACTTATGAACGTCAACAAAAATAAAATTTTAAATGCTTCTAATTTTACATTTACTGCCAGTTTTCAAATCAACGACGTAAAACGGTAGAGAAGAACTGGCAATAAACTCTCCACCACTCTTTAATCGCCAAGTTTTCCACATGACATCTTGAAGTAATTAAGGCTATAATAATAAACGAAAAAATAAAAATAAATAAAAACAAAGATGTGTCCTCTATCAGCAGAATGTATGGTGAAATAGGAGCACTCACTTACATTCTCGTGGCAACAACACGCAAACAGTCGAAATATCTAATATCACCGCATACACGAATTCAAGTCCGACCAGTCACCACAAGTAGCACCCGTTCGCGAGTACGACGCAAGGCCAGCCATCAGCCCCCTAAACAATTCTCAGGGAAACGTTTCAGTTCAGAATCGTCTCTGTACTAACTTGAGCGGTTTCTTTGAACAGGGTAAATGGGAGACGCCATTCAACAATGTACAGACGTCAACATTCCACACGCCCTCAGATGTGCGTCGCATCACTATGATGTCCACTACAGCACACTTCAATTACACTGACAGCGAGGTTTTGGATGCTCAGGTAGACTTCTAAAAAAAAAAAAAACCAAGCAAAAAAAAACTATAATAGTTACGCTTTAAGTTAAATATATTTCGACAGATCTGCATGACCTGTCGATTTGATGAAATCTGATTATTAAATCACAGATCATGGATGAAGCACTATCGATATTTTTGGAATAAATAACTATGCAACTTTAATTATTGTAACTCATCGCTGCCGCAGCTTAAAGCTGGTCAATTTGCGACCATTAAATACTAATATTTTCAAAGAAATAGATTAAAAATAAAACGCTATTTGAGCTAACCTTTATGTGATATAGATAAGGGCTCGATGGCGCGTTCGGTAGAACACCTGCCGTGCGCATCGATGGGTCGTGGGTTCGAATCCCACCGAGACGACATGTTTATAATTTTCTGTAAGCATGTCTTCGGGTATTGATTGGGTGGGAGGAATATCGAAATTCCGACCGGGTAACGAACCACCGTTCATACATGGAAAAACCGTAAAGTGTATATTGCACGCCTCGGTTTCAGTCTATGGATTAAAAAAGTATTTCGACAGCGCATCATTGACTGATGTTCTGTGGCTGAGGTATCACCTACCATCAAGTGAACCTCATGCTCGTCTGTCGATATCTGACATAAAAAAGTATCTCTCGATCAAATCCAATCTCCTTAATATTGTCAGATCCTGAGATTACCATACATCGGGGGTACAGCCTCGTTCGTCATAATCTTGCCCAAAGCAAGGAACGGTCTGTCGCTACTTCTAAGTCAAATAAAACTAGCTCCAGAGATATTAGATTCGGCTCTCGGTACGATGTCGGAACACAACGTGCAAGTTACCTTACCAAAATTTAAATTGGCTGCTGAAATGGACTTACGTAAATTGTATGAAAGGGTAAGGTATTTGAGATTACTAAATCTCGTGTCACGGTGTTTGTGGTCGCACTCCTCCGAAACGGCTCAACCAACTTTAATGTACTTTTGATAGGTATGAGAATAGGTCGTAAAGTATTTCATACCGCTAGTTTATAAGAGTGCCCCATTCCAGCTTTTTATTTATTTGACAAATAATCTGTATTTTTTGGTATATCTTCAAAAATATTTATAACCCCAAATTCTAGACATGGGTAACACTGCGCTGCGCGGCGCAATTGCGCCGGCACGCTTCACTGCGCAGGGTGAGTCAGCTCACACATTCATAATGTGTTGGCGCACGGCGCAGTACCCACTCACTGAGTGAACTATGAGCGTGGCGTTGCGTGCGTTTCGGAGGTTTCACTGCTCGCTTTGCGCGTCCAATTTTGTTGCGCCGTGGCACAATTTTGAGTTGACTCAAGGAGCCGACGCACTATACTGCGCCTGAGTTGCTGAGTTGGCGCGGGAAATTTTGCTGAGTTACCCATGTCTACCAAATTCTCACTTTGTCGAGCGAAGTGGGCAAGAGTCAACTAGTTGCTTATATAGTAATTCTTTTAGCAAGTTGATTGATACCGTCAGTAATTAATAATATGTTATACCGTGTATGTTGGTTTTCATAAAAATAAATAAATAGGAACGCTTAAAAGGAATAAGTGATCGTTTATGATTTGATCGTAATTGTTTATTTGCATTACAAGTGTTAGCTAATAAAACTTTAACATCCATTCCCAATTTCGCCCATTTATAGCTGGTAATCATTAAAACCCTTCATTTCCAACTAAAAAAGGTAGTAGCTATGTTTAAAAGTTTCTGACAGCGGTACAAAGTCTGTATTATAATAGAACACTCACGTCAGTGAAATTCTTCTTTATTTTGATACTAGCAACACGCCCCGGCTTTGCACGGGTGCAATGTAGATGTAACCTATGTTACTCGCTGATAATGTAGCTTTCTTATAATATCTATCTATAGTCTTATAATATTAGTATAGTATAGGCTTATCACTTTTGGTTGTGAGGTATATGGGCAAGGATGGGAAAAAATTAATAAATTTTGTTTAATCATTTAATTTTTCAGATAGGAATAAAGCGTATTTTCAATAAATATGAGTCTGGGTTGTCTGGTATAGAACGAGGGAAGACTGTATTTGTATCAAAAGCGAAACAAAAAGCGGTTATCGAAGTCAACGAGCATGGTACGGAAGCGGCCGCTTCTTCTGGTGAGTCCAGTTTATTATTATTATTTTTTTAATTTTCCACCATTCATAGATGGAATAACCCTATGTCTATGGATTCCCGAATACTCGAAGTAAAAATTAGGTCGTCCACGCATAATTGACTGATATTCTGTGGCTTGGGTATCAACTACCATCAAGTGAACCTCGTGCTCGTCTGTCGATATCTAACATTAAAATAAATAGACAGGACAATACTTGACTGGTTGGAGAAATTACACTGAAAGAGAACGATTCAAAGTTGACTTGAATAAAGTTACATTTGAATTTTATGTAATAAAAAAATAACGATTAAATATAAAACTCAAATACTGGTATGGTTGCCTGCTTTATCTAGTCTTTGTTCCGGCTCAGAAAAATCGTAGAGCTACGTATGTAAGACTGCAATAAGTTTTAACAATTATTACATTTTATCGGCAGATGTTATGGAAAATCTCATCAACTTTGCTACGAAAATAAAGGTTTATTATAATAGAACATAATAAATATAAAATGTCATATCCTTTATCACCATTTTGATTTTTATTATTAAATGTACCTATTATTTTATTATTGTAAACAATAAAACTGTAATAAAATAATTACGGGGAATAACATGTTTGCACAATATATTTTTATCAATATTTATCTATTTATAATCCTTTTCGGTGAAGGATCAATATAATTTACCACATTAACTCTATAGGTACATTAATCACCATACATGTACATAGATTTTTTTTATAGTACATAGGGGTAAAAAAGCCTATGGCTCAACGGATGGAAAATGTATACCGCCGTCCATAAACATCCGTAACACCAGAGTACTCGCAGATGCGTTGTGGATATCTTCAAAAAGGGAGCCATGCTACAAATCCTATCGGTATATTTGTATGCCTATTACTGCCAAAACATGCGATCGTCACAATATATTTTAATTTTACTAACCATTGTAACATATATTTTTTTACAAATAAATAATTCTTAGGTGTAGTGTACAATGTTTAGCTTTAGTTTTTACTGCTTGTATAATTGGTTTTTTTTTTTTTTTTTTATGTCAGTTATCGACAGACGAGCATGAGGTTCACTTGATGTTAGGTGATACCTCAGCCACAGAACATCAGTCAATGATGCGCTGTCGACCTAATTTTTACTTCGAGCATTCGGAAATCCATAGACTGAAACCGAAACGCGCAATATGCACTTCACGGCTTTTCCATCTATGAACGGTGGTTCGTTACCCGGTCGGAATTTAGATATTCCTCCCACCCGATTAATGCCCGAAGTTACCAGACGTGGGGAAAACATGCTTACAGAAAATTATAAGCATGTGCTCCCGGTGGGATTCGAACCCACGACCCATCGATGCGCACGGCAGGTGTTCTACCGAACGCGCCAACGAGCCCGTCAAAAACACAATAGAATAGAATATACTTTATTGTTTTGTGTACAATAAAGTATATTCTATTCTATTCACAGAACAGGGAAAAATTTCTGTTCTGTGATTCTATTCTATTCTTATTTCAGCAACGAGTACGGTGAAATTAAGTCTTGTGAAAACGGTTCAGTTTCGAGCAGATCATCCATTTTTGTTTATCGTGATGTCACATACACAGCAGCTGTTTGCTGGTACCCTCGTACATCCTGCTATAGTTAAATAATGAATAAAAATATATTTATCTTAATTTTGTTGTTTTATTTATTTTACTAATAGTAGGTATGAAATGGAATAAAAAATTGTGAATTGTGTATTTTCTCAAATTGTTTTTTTTTTATGTTAAATGTCGACAGATGAGCATAATGGTAGGTGATTCCCAGCCAAAGAACATGAGTCAATGATGCGCTGTCAACCTAAATTTTACTTCAAACATTCGGAAATCCATAGACAGACCGAAACGGGCAATGTGCACTTCATTTTTCATATTCAAAGCATAAAATTTAATTAAATAATAAATCCGACATAGTTGAAGACAATAAGATGAGATTTATATATTACTAGCTGACCCGGCAATCGTTGTTTTGCCATGTAAATAATTTCTAAAAAGCAGGGGTTGGTGATTTCGTCCAAAAATTAAAAAAAAAAATAGGGGTGGATTACCCTTAACATTTAGGGGGATGAAAAATAGATGTTGATCGAATATCCACCCTGGCCGATATGCACGCTAAGGATCACGAAAATCGGTCGAGCCGTTTCGGAGGAGTTCGGTCCCGCATACCGTGACACGAGAATTTTATATATTAGAAAAAGAAAGAAGATAAGACATGAATTTTAAAACTGTCAACCATTTAAAACTCCAGCATCAATAGCTAACGAGAGAAACTTCTAAACATCAATTCATCAGCATTTATCACATCCATAACTTCGTCGATTAGGGTCGTGTAACTTTTCACGCAGGCGCACAATACTTTTGCACTCACCATTTCAGTCACCCCATTATTTACCCACAGTAGTATTCTACATCCCATGAGGTCGACACCTATTGCGATGTGACCAGCTTTTCGTAAACTTTTACGTACAAATTCATGCGGATGTAATTTGTGGCTTAAGGATGTTTTGTACTCATTGAGCGTAATAGTACTAAAAATGTGATAGAAAAAAGCAGTTATGGAACAAAATGATATCCCTCATTGGATTGGTGTTTTTGTAAATATTTTGAAAGGATTATTTATAAATGGAAGTGATTTTTTTGGTTTGTTTAGTGTTGACTCAATTGGTATATAATGTGGATGGGCAGCATTCGATGACAAGTAAGTTGGTCTGTTTGCTTAATTTATAGTAGTTTCCATAAGAAAGAAGTTTCATCAATAGATATAATATTTACTATTAAATATTTATAAACAAATAACACATTTTAGATATTGAAAAGGATGAAAGTTCTACTAAAGGAAAAAGTGATAGTAAAAACGAAAATGAAAAACCGCTAGATTTTCTTAGTAACCATCCTAAAAGTGAGGTCAAAGATTATTTCCTACCACCTATATTTCCCAACCACGAAGAAATGGAAGAGGACGATGATGAAGATGAAACAGAACAATCTTATTTAGACTATGATTATAAGGAAACTAATTATAAAGATGCCCCAGATACAACATCTAAAAGTGATGAAACCCAAGTAGATGATAAAATACCTCTACATCCGGCAAATGATAATTTACCTGTGTTCTTGCTTGAACCAGAAAATACGTACGTTGTTAAAAACAAACCGGCTATTTTAAAGTGTAGCGCTGCTAATGCCTTAGATGTAAGTAGCTGTACTTATACTTATTGTAGGGTAAAAAAGAAGTGTATATAAAATAGTAACTTTAGGGTAAACAGAGAAATTTAAATGACAGAAACTGTAGCTTTAAATCTGTTGATCTGAAAATTATCAAAATATACAAGCTTAACTTTAAATTGACGGGCTCGTTGGCGCGTTTGGTAGAACATCTGCCGTGCGCATCGATGTTTCGTGGGTTCGAATCCCACTGGGACCACTTATAATTTTCTGTAAAACATGTTTTCCCCACGTCCGGTAACTTCGGGCATTAATCGGGTGGGAGGAATATCTAAATTCCGACCGGGTAACGAACCACCGTTCATAGATGGAAAAACCGTGAAGTGCATATTGCGCGTTTCGGTTTCAGTCTATAGATTTCCGAATGCTCGAAGTAAACAAAATTAGGTCGACAGCGCATCATTAACTGATGTTCTGTGGCTGAGGTATCACCTACCATCAAGTGACACCTAAGTCTGTCGATATTTGAACTAAAAAAAATTATAAATAAAATGTATAAAATTTTTAGGTTTATTTTAATTGTAATGGAGTTAAAACACAAGCTCTGAATTTTGAATTTGTTGATCCACAAACTGGTGTCAGAATTATCGAAGGAGAATACAAAGTAACTAGAGACAAAGTGGAGGAATACTTTGGAAGTGAGAAATATCAATGCTCTTGTTTCGCTTGGACTAGCCGGGGACATGTTTGGAGTCAACCGGCTACTATTGAACTGGCTTGTAAGTAGAAGCCGATAAATTATTGCGTAGGTATATTAATTAATTTATCTCAAAAGTGTCGCGTGTTGGATAATACACTTAACTCTGTTTTAATAGGTGGCGGATTTGAATCCCGCAGGGACGACATATTTATATTTTCTGTTAACATGTTTCCCTACATTCGGACGCATTAAACAGGTTTAACATCTGGATTAAAACCGGATAGTGGTACACCGTTCATAGATAAAAAACCGTGAAGTGCACATATTGTGCGTTTCGGTTTCAATCTATAGATTTCCGAATGCTTGAAGACAGCGTAAATTGACTCATGTTCTGTGACTGTGGTATCCTGTCATCAAACGATCCTCACGCTCAACTGTCAATATCTAACATGAAAAAAGTTAATTACTTAATATGTATTACTAGTGTCAATAGGCAGCTTCTAGACAATTGTGATCACCCTGACCACATCATCACTTAATATCAGGTGAGATAGTGGTCAAACATCTGTCTATTTATTTATTAGTTAAAAAGAAATATCTATAAGGACTGCATATTTTTATATACAAATTAAACAATAAGATCACTATTTTTCTCTTTAAAAGATCTATAAGTATATGGTATATTATATGCCTACATTTCTAGATATAAAGAAGCACTTCACAATAGCACCCCAATCTCAACTAGTCAAATTGAACAGTGGAGTGACACTTCGTTGCGAGTCTCCCCAGGCGGCTCCATTCGCTCAGACCTACTGGTTGAAGAATGGCGCGCCAGTTGTGGTTGATGATAATGTTCAGATAACGAAAGAAGGCAGTTTAGTTATAAAACAGGCCACTTTATTGGTAAGATGTATTATTTAGTGTAGCAAAACAAAAGTTATAAAACATATTTTAACTACAGAGTAGCACATATTAGTATTCGATAGGTAGATATTTTTTTCAAGGTAAACCATAAATTATAGAAAAGAGGCACGTTAACTAGGAAAGGCACAAAAATCAGGCAAGAATGAATAAAATAATTCTCATAAACTTAACAAAAAGAAATATTGACAAGAATACAATTAGAGATTGAAAAGGACTAGATTTGATAAAGAAAACTCAAAAATCCCAATATGGAATTTTCAAAAAACGAATTTAATTTGACGCATTTTTCTTTCTGTTATTGTCGTTATTTTGTACAAATTTACATAAATGTTTAGTATAGTCCGAATGCTCAAAGCAAAAATTAGGTCGACAGCGACATGAAAAAAAAAAATGTAGTTTTGATAATTGTACAAAAAGAAATATATCCTATCCTACAATGATAAAGTAATTTTCTCGTCTGGCTTAGAGAAAAAAATACCCAATTTATATTAAGGGCAAGAAAGGTGGTTAGTCTAGACAAAGTGATTTTCCAGGATATGGCAAACTACACCTGCGTCGCTGAAAATGTGGCGGGAAAGAGAATGTCTGAGCCCGCCCTTCTAACCGTTTTCGGTGAGTAGCAAAATGAAATGGCTCTATATTATGTGTTTTTATGCTATTTTTTTTTGTGTAGTTGATTGAATATTTTTACTATGTATACTATGAAGTTATAACATTTTGTGATATGATTACTACATATTTAAATGTAAGTTCGAAAATTACATAGCATTTTGTAAACGCAAATAAGTTTAATTGCGATTTAATCATGATAATTCTCTCGTTTCCGTGACCACACAGTCAATCACAAAATACGGCTAGCTCTTTATTAAATGAATAAATAGCGTTTTAATCCATTAAAAGTTATTTTCATTAAAAAAGTGTTAACCGATAATTATATTATGTTTGAATTTATGTTTTTTTTTTAAATTTCTTCATCTTGTTTAACGATTGTAAACCATTAGGTGTATTAAAACTAAACTTACAATAGCGGTCAAATGACCGCTTTCGAAGCTCTTCTGTAATATGTATTATATACGTAGAAAAAGTCTTATAGTAATTTCAAGAAAAATGAATTTTAACAAGTTTTATTAGTCTCAACCACTCTGGTAGATTTAGTGTTAAAGAAAAAATATTTAAGGTTATTTCCTATATCCCGTTACTTTAAGTTCTTACATTAGCATCTTCGTATTCTGGCATACGACGCCAAGGTTTATGGTTTCTTGTTCCTTAGTGAACGGAGGCTGGACAGCCTGGTCGGCGTGGAGTGACTGCTTCTGCGCTGGACAGCCTCGAGACCAGGGTCGTGGCAGGAGACGAGTGAGAAGCTGCACTTCTCCAAGACCTCTAAACGGTGGCCAGGCTTGTGTTGGGCCTAGCGTACAGAAAACGCAAGAATGCTTTGATTGTGACTTGGGTACATTTTCCATTAGTTTGCGGATGCTAACATAATCTCTAGCTTATATTTCTGGAGTTCTGAGTTCAAAATCAAAGTAGTTGTTTGATGATTTTTTATGAGAGGCTCGTTGGCGCGTTCGGTAAACACCTGATGTGCGCATCAATAGGTGGTGGGTTCGAATCCCACCGGGACGACATGTTTATTATTTTGTGTAAGCTGTTTTCTCCACTTTTGGTTCGGGCATTGAACGGTTGGGAATATCGAAGACTGGGTAACGAAATACCGTTCATAGATAGAAAAACCGTGAAGTGCACATTGAGTGTTTCGGTCTCAGTCTATAGTTTTTCGAATGCTCGAAGTAAATAGTAGGTCGACAGCACATCATTGACTGATATTCTGTGGCTGTGGTCCTACCAACCATCAAGTGAAAATCAGGCTCGTCTCTCGATATCTAATATAAAACAAATTGAATACTAATTACTTCATAAAAAAACTTTTTTTATTATTATGCTTCAGACTCACAGTGTTACTCAAATCATTTTCCTATTTAGATGCTTACGTGGACAGTTTGGATGAATTGGCAGATGAATCATCAGATATTATAATAGGTAAGATGTTTATCGTGAATCAAATAGTTAAGAATAACTGCTACATATACATACTACAGATATCTAACATACAAAGTGAAGTCACCGTGGATTCAAATTATAAGAAAGTGTCTCATTAATTTTTATTTTTCAGATAAAGAATTATGGTTAATTTTAAAATAGTAACAATATTATGTAATTATTATTCATGGGTTCATAATAATAATAATAAAAACTTTATTGTACACAATAAAAAGAAACAACGAAATACAAATTTCAAATAACTTACCTAATAAATATAAGTTTATTTTTATATTATATACCTAATAAATAATAAGAAGTTAAGTTATAAGACACTATTTGTTTATTTTATTATTTTTCGATCTTATTTCAACTCTAATAATGACGATAATGCTTTGAAAGTGAAAATGCTCTGCGCTGCGCTCCTCCTATAGACGGCCGGCCGGACCTTACTATGTTCCGATTTCCGTGGATAAAATTTGATTTGTCTTTTTATTTCAATTTACTTCGCCGTGAACAGAACGAAGTAGGACTTTTATCATTGCCAGTAGTTAAAATTATTGATAATAATCAACAGGTCGTTGGTCCAAATGGTCGGAGTGGTCTCGTTGCGATTCGGACTGCTTGCAAACGAGACGGCGGCGCTGCGTAACTAGCACTGCCTGTCTCGGCAAAGACTACCAAGTTGCGCAGTGTCCGCTTTGTATACGGACTTCTAAATCCGATCTTTTACATGATGGTGGGTATTATTTATGGTTTTCGTAGTGTAGCGACCCCTTAACAAGTATTTTGAATTTCAGCATTTTTCGTTTAAGCATATACGAACAATTAGCATTATATTTCAACTTTACATAAAACCTTGACATATTATATACCTAAACCTTCGTCATGAATCACTCTATCTATTGGTGACTATCTATTAGTGGTTTATGTATGCTGTTCCCCTTCTTTAATCTTTCCCTCTCCATTTCTGGTAAAGTTTGTCAATGTACAGAAATTTTGTGTCTCCTGTTTTACTATATGAATTGACTAGTGATCCACCCTGGCTTCGCACGGGTGCAATGTAGAGGTACTATACAAAAAAAAAACGGTCTGGTAGTTCAAATTATAAGAAACAAATCTTTCCTCTTTATAATATAAGTATAGATATAGATTATCTATATGTATATACATTACCTCTTTATTATATTAGTGGTTAAATTATTCAAAACTGGAATCTAAAACACTTATTTCTTGCAGGTTCATCCTATTGGCCGCTTTTCATAATAATATCGATTGCATTCCTAATCTTCATTGTAGTGGCTGTATTGGTCATAAAGTATATGAAAATTAAAATGACTGAAAACTCACTGTATGTGAAACCTCCTCCGGGTGAGTCTATATGTAATTTATCACACCTCTCTTAATTTTATAACTAATATTTGCGTTTAAAAAGGCCGACAACGTATCTGAGACATTTAACGTATATACTAAAAATTATCTAAGTTTTGTTTTTTTTTTCACGGGATTTAGGCAAAGTCTAATTTCAACTTTTTTGTTACATTTTATATGTATATTGTAATAAATTAAGTAAAAAAACAGTGTCGGCAATATGGCTGGCCAAGATCTATTTGTTTGAAAAATCTCAACCATATGTCACTGATGCGGCATTATATGTGTTTGTAATCGGTTGTCTGTAGTGTTTTGGGAACATTGAAGTATTGAAGTCAAAATATATATATACAGTAGTGATTAATACTCAGAAAAATAATGTAATTTTAAAAAGAATGTTTATTTAAGGATCAAACTATTTCGGTACCGTGATAAAACGTACACTAACAAACCAGCCGGACTTGATACACGAGGAATTCCAGACAGTGGCTGCGAGACAAACAAACAGACAAATAAGCACTAATTTGCGTCATGAACATTTGTATGAAGTGCCACAGTTGGCTAACAGGTAAGCTTATAGAATATGAATAAAACGTAATTAATAAAAAATATTTTATTTTTTGTATTTCATACAAAGTACAAGAACTTCAGTTGTAGGTAGAATAATATGTCACTTTATTAAAACTAGCTGATGCCAGCGAATTCGTTTGCGTGGGCTTCATAAATGATGATAACTTTTATTTTCGACAACCGATTACGATGAAACAAAGCCTACCACCATGCAAAATGTACATCCCCCGTTTTTAAGCATTTTTTTCTATGTACAGACATTTGACATCTACAGTTTTATTATATGTATAGCTCTCTATAGATGACTCTCTTGTAAAATCGTAAAACCGGTAACCCTTGTCTTACCGATGAAAGTAATAATTGTAAAGTGTTAATATTTTACGCTTTTTATACGGATAATAGGACAACATTTATGTAGTTTCAAAAACTTTCATCCTAACACCCCATTATACTTCCAGCTACATGTCGCCAATAGATCACGAGGTAAGCACAGATCCAAACCCCGCAGAAAAGGGTTACAGTTGCAAGGACCATGTGGAGTCTGAGAGATCTGACTCAAGCTGTTTTCTGAGCTGTGAGTGGCCTTAGTTGAATATTTATTGCCGATTTCATTGTTCTTTTGCGCTTTACATATAGGTTTAAAAAGTAGAGACCAGAATGTTAAATGCTTAGGTCCCTAATCGCAAAGACGATTGGCAAGTAAGAAATGCTTCAACGTAGACTGCGTTCTCATTTATCATCAGCTGAAACGTGAATTTATAGATGCAAAGCCAGTTATTAACGATTTTAACCATGCGGCTATAAATGCATATTTCGTTATAAACGGTTATTCAACCGCATGTGTATGCTTGTTAAGCCTACGTTAAATTACTTAAATAATGTTTATAACTCTAATGCTTAGAAACACGATTACCCTACCAAGAAACGTTTATCTAATATAGGTAGTATAATCGTCTAAAAAGTACAAATACAATACCAACTATATAAATCTTCTTCTTTTTCTGTCTTCTACTATTTCTTCTTCTTCTTATATAGCTGCCTTTAAAATTCTAGAATCCGTCGAAAACAAAAAATCGATTTCTTCGAAAATTGTGACTAGATGTACCTGGTTTATTACCTGGTATTGAATTATTCAAATAATTCAATAAAATTTAAACGATAACGTTAAATGTCAAAACAGTATTACAAAAATTCCTATTCCTTTCAGCGGGCTCGTCTTACGGTAACGAAAGTTTAGAAATGTCTCCATCTTTAAAAAATAATGCATCCGTCGATTCAAAAATTATCAGCCAGCCTTATTTGGAAACTACGACATCAAAGATAGTGATGAGTGAGGGTGATTGGTTGAATCTGAACAAATGTGGCGTGAGCCTGTTTGTTCCTGGTGGGGTGGTCGAGAAGGGGGAAGAGCTATTCTCTGTTGAGGTGACTGATGACGACTGGAACAGACCGATATTACAAGATGGTAAGGATGGTCGTTAAAGGAAAACAACTTTACTATATGAAAATATTATATTTTCATTAACAGGGCTTTGTTATGGTAATAATGTGTCTGGGTACTGGAATAAATTATTAAAATGCTTTTTTATTTTTATTTTATTAAACTGTGATTTGCCATGTAAATAATTTCTAAAAAGCGTCGTTGGTGATAAAAAAGTAAAAATTTAGGGTTGTATGTATTTTTTAATGCCACATTATAAAAAAATAAAAACAAAAAATTGTTGAAAAATTAAAAAAAAACATTTTAAGGGTGAACAAACCTTATCACTTAAGGGTATGAAAAATAGATAGTAGCCGATTCTCAGACCTACTGAATACGCATATATAAAACTCGGTAAAATCGGTAAAGCCGTTTCGGAGGAGTACGGTAACTAACATTTTATATACTAACATTTTACATAAAACTTATATTCTTATTCATATTATTAAAAAAAATATTAGTTCCGAAAGAATAAGAAGAGCTATTTATCCCAAAAACATTACACAGTAGTTATTGGTGTAGCCCCATTCCCACACATTTATTTGTGTTATAGCGAAATAGGCTCTTCCCATTGCAACAACATAAAAATAACAAATAAAAAGAAAGGAAAAAGTAACTAATTAAATTTTAGGAATAAAACTTAAACTAACTTAAGTAGTCAAACTACTTACTTGTACATACAAGACCAATAATTGAAAGCAATATTTTTTTTTTGCTATGTTACTTGTTGGATAATCTCCTCCAACAACCTCTATTATTAATCAGATGACGTGACCTAGACGGTATTAAAGCGTAATTAACCTTTCCTGAAATATCAGGCTATGACCTAATTAAGTATAACAGGAAGTAGAACAGTAGATTTATTTTGATGCAAGTTCCCCATTTGCTTTTTTTTTTGAAGATTTTATGTCCTGGTCCCCATTTGTTAAAATTGGATATGGAATGAATAGTGTAGAAATTATCCTCAAGAATCTACACAGAATATATATATGCATTTATAAAAAAAGTGATTATGTCCTTAACATTACTCAGACAATAAAAACCTTTTAATGCACAATGGTACAAGCATTAATAGCTTTTATATAAAATATAGAAGCTAGATAAATATGTGAGGCTTTATTTTTGAATTACTCATATTTTTTCCATATATAATTTTTATATACCTGTAGCTAAAAATTGGATCATCGTTGTCTTGAATAACATCCAGATATACAATTTTAACTCAGATATTAATATTAATCTTCATATTTTAGTATACATTAATTATAATATGAGTGAGAGGTTAAGTTAGGAGCTAAAATACAAATAAACAAAATAAGTATTTATTTCCCAGGTGAAACTCAGCTAAGTCCTGTGATCAGATGTGGTCCAAAAAACTTTCATTTCTCCAAGGGGGTAGTCCTCACATTCCCGCATTGCGCCGCTTTAAAAAACTCCAGCTGGATGATATCTATACTTCAGAAGCCAGAAGAAATCAATTCAAGAGAGTGGAGAAAAGTTTTAACACTAGGTCAAGAGACGCCCGGCACACCGATATTCGCTCAAGTCGATCCGGCTAAAGTTTACTTAGTTTGTGAATTTCTGAGCGACTTCGTTCTGATCGGCAGAAGTTTCAACGGTCTAGATGCGAAATTATTAAAGCTGGCTATATTCGTCAGTAAAACCGACGACGACCATTATTCCTTGAACGTGCGAGTATTCAACGACACTCCATACGCGTTCTACGAATGCTTCGAGAACGAAAGGCGAGCGGGCGGGTTCTTACTGTGCGAGCCAAAAACTTTATACTTTCACGAGAACTGCTCGGATTTGTGCTTTAACATCAGAGACGTAGGGACCGGCTGGAAAATACAACCGGAAGCCAAGTACCAAGAACTCTCGTACTTGCACGTCTGGAACATGAGCGTGAGGTCGTTGTACTGCGCTTTCGCTTTGTCCCAAATCGATGCGATCAATTGCTTGGAGCTGAACATCACCGTTTATCAGAAACAAAAGCAATCGAATTCTGTTAATTTCAATTTGAAAACGAACGATTTTAATTCCAATCTCAATGGTAATAAACGTTTTAGTTACTCAGGCGCGGAGATGGGATACAGCGTTAATATTCTCGAGAATCCGTTCAATTATTCGTCGCTCTCGAAAAAGGAGGGCCGATATGATTTCATTTACAGAAATGGCATCCATAGGAATAATTACACTGTGGACAATAATTATTATAGGATTAACGTGTTGACGAAATCGGATAGGGTGATACTGTGCAAGTTATTGGATGGCCAGTCGTCGAAGGGCAACGATTGGCGATTGTTGGCTGAAAAATTGAAATTATCGTCGTTTTACTATTATTTTTCAAATACCTGCTCGCCGACGGAAAATATATTGAATTTGTGGATTTGTAGGAACAACGATGCGAATATGTTGGTTAATTTATCGAGGATATTCAGGGAAATGTCTAGGATAGATTGTGCGACGGTTGTTGAAAGACGCTGCTTTCCTAACTAGACTGATTTTTAGTTCTTAACTTCTTATAGATCTCAATGTTTGATGCAAATAATGTTGAAATGGGATGTAACCACGCATACATATAACGTACTGGAATACTGAAGGATATATGCACTTAAAATAAAATAATAATTTTAAATACGCACCCCTTCAATTTATTTTTATTTTGATAAGTTACGAAAATATTATTTTATAGTGATTTTGTACCTATTTCTCAAACTAATTACTTATTTGATTAATTATGCGATAAATGCACATAGTTTATGTTAGTTTAGATTAATTTCACTAGTCTTCTAGTTTTTTTATGAAAGCGTTCGAATGCAGAATGTTTTGACACAGACATTACTATGGCTTAATGTGAATAGGTTTAAAGCTATTACTAAATTGAATTTTTTTTTGAGTTTCGACTGCGATTGTACTTAAGAAGGTGGCGATAATGATGGTGTTACAATTTCGATTCAGAACAAAACCAAAGATTTTAAACTTAATTATAATGTACAACTATTGCACATTTCAATGAACAAAAGGAAAAAAATGTCGCCTATTTTATACTTATTACTTATAGAATAATGCATCTGGAATATTATAACTACTATAATTTTGTGTGTTGAATGGATTAAGCAGAATATAAATTGGTAAGAAAACACTCATAACGTCATCATAAATCCTAGGTTTTAACCTTTCATTCCATTTTCCTCTCATCTAATAATTTCCTAGTATAACGAAACGGATTTGTCATTTTTGTAAAAAATAAAACTCTACATCAAATAAAAATGGTAGACATTTATGGAATATTGTAAAAAAAAAAATGTTTTTAAATTTGGAATGTTTTGTTAAAACGTAGGCCTAGTGCTTGAATGAAAAGAGTATGTATGTTTAAAACATAGCTGTGTAAAGAGAACCAAATAGAAATGGTATTAGATAAGGTAAAGTAGTGAGTTTAAATTTTTGAAATAAATTTTTAAAATAATTTACCTCGTTTTATTTATCAGATTTTTATAATTACTGAGGGTATTCGAAAAAATAAATCAACTTTAAAAATAATTTGTTTTTGCCCAATCCAGAGTGTTTGGTAATCTCCATTAATTTTTTCACAATCCATATACCCTCTGGATTGTGAAAAATTAGCCTGATAAAATTAATTCAAACTCGCGTAGTCTTTTGAATGGGGCTTTCCCGGGAAGGGAGTTAAATAAAGCCTGTATCACAATCCCAAAATAATATTTGTTCAATATCCACAAATACCCTTTCATATTTATGATAAAGAATAAGGCCATAGACTAACGACACAGAGTGTTTTACTAAATAAATATAATTCAGTACAGTACAAACGAGATTTCTGAGATATCAGAAAAAAAAATAGCTTCTTGCCCCAGCAGGATTCGAACGAAACAAAGTAGGTGTTCTTTCTATCGTGGTGACGAGGCCGTCGAAATGAAATGCAGCTTATCTTATTATGGACAGCGATCACCGCCCAAGAACTATCTCACCCAGCATCTTTAAAGCTACGAATGCTCGAAGTAAAAATTAGGTCGACAGCGCATCATTCACTGATGTTCTGTGGCTGAGGTATCACCTACCATTAAGTGAACCTCATGCTCGTCTGTCGATATCTGACATAAAAAAAAATCTATATATTAAATATTTAAACCTTATAAACTACTCGACTGATTTTAACAATCTCTTTCACCTATAGAAAGCTACATTATCAGCGAGTAACATAGGCTATTTTTTGTATATAGTAGGTACATCTACATTGCACCCGTGCGAAGCTGGGGCTGATCGTTAGTAGACTATATTCTAAGTATAACAAGTTCAGCGACAATACATAGATTCCACAATAAAGTCACCGAAGACGAATTTTTTTTAAAGGAAGCACTAGTTTATTTCTTATCAAGGTGGCTTAGTTTAATGAATTACAAGAAGTTTGAGTTTGAATTCAAATAATTCCATTTAAATATTTATATTTGCCCCCTATACTATTCTATAAAAAAAATCTGTAGCGGCAGTAAGAAGAACTCGTTCACCCTTCCTAATTATAAATCTGAAAGTTGAAAACAAAAAATTATGAAGCATAAGAATTGTGTGTTACGTATGATTGGTAAATAATTCGTCTGACATGGTTCCCATGTTCTCTGACCTGAATACAGGGTATTAAAGTATTTACGTTAGGGCTGGAGGCGCGCCCGCGATTGCATTGTTTAATAATTGATACCTGCTCCTATATTACTCTGTATTGATATGGTACAGGGCAGAAGCGAGAGCGATTTTGGGAAATTCAAGTTATTCGTCTTTTATTAGTGTAAGAAATAGATGAAATAAATATGCAGCCATTGCACGATATAATTTTTATGTAGATTTATTAAGAATATTTTTGCAATATAATTTTCTATCAGTTTTTGTAGCTAATGGGTCTTATTAACGTAAATATTGTTTGTCATGTTTTAGTATAGATCATACTAAATGGACCGCCTCAGTGGTAATTGCAATGCGTTTAGCACCTGAGAAAACAAGATTTAATAAAATCGGACGGGCACAAAAATCACCTACTTGCCTTTACAAAAATATAAAACACACACAGAAATGGGCCTACATTATGCCCACTTTTATAATAAATGGAAAATAGGAAATTTTGCGAACAGATTAAGTTAGGCAGTCTACTTTCCAAAAATTCAAGCTACAATTAAGTTAAAATAAAAAAAAAAAGAATTATTCTTTTAATTTAGTAATTTTCATTCATGACCTATTTTAAATTAATTTCCCTTGAGTAGTCCAGATTTCTATGAAGCGCGCTGCTTCGCGTCCTCTTATAACTTTCTCCATGACCGTCAATAAGCATTTCAGGAGTTGCCTTTCATTTCTGTTAAAGAAAACCCTTAATAAAGATGAGAGTGTTACACGAATGTTTCGAATAAATACCCCTATCCATGAATGCGAGAAATGTTATTAAAATATTTATTATTTATTACCTACGTACTTACCTATACTATACATATATATAGGGAACACTTCCTTAGTATGTTTATTCCGAAAATACGATTAGGGTATTTACAAGGTAAGCACCTTCTAAACAATTATTATTTTTTTAGGGTTCGGTTATCCGTACCAAAAACGGAACCCTTATAAGATCACTTCGTTGTCCACCTGTCTGTCAGTTCGTCCGTCTGTCCGTTTGTCAAGACGTTTTCTGAGGATCTTCTAAGTCGACGCAATCAAAAGATACGGCCTTTTATGCTCCGTTTATGCTGCATATTTTGACATTCGCAAGGGAATCAAAACCTATAGGGTACTTCCCGTACACAAACCAGTAAAGGAAAAAACCGTAAATTTGTAGTGGGAAAATCTTTACTTAACTAAAAGTTTGTACAGAACCCGCGGCGCGCGAGACCGATTCGCACTTGGCCAGATTTTTTCACCTAACATTGGACAGTTGGTTAAACACTATCCCACATGATGGTAAGTCACCATTTGGTAAATTACAACTGCCTAGAAGGTGCCTATTTACTGTCACAGTGAAGGGTTATATGTCACCCAAGTTATAGTTTTCGGAGAAGACAGACGCAGGCAGATTGTCCCAGATTTTGGCGGTACGCAGAATAAAAGATGAGTCGAAACGAAGTGTTGGTTTGTCAACCAGGTACGAATGGATCTATTCTGACCGCATCACTTACCATCACAGTATATTTATATATTAGGTTGGATAGTGGTCAAACAACTCGCCTATTCCTGTTAAAATTGTCGGATGTGCATTTCGAAACATCTTTTTATTTCACTGATAATTTTTTTTTAAAGCCCCTTTGTGATGCGCTGTCGAACTACTTTTTACTTCGAGCATTCGGAAATCCATAGACTGAAACTTTCCATCTATGAGCGGTGGTTTGTTACCCGGTCGGAATACTTATAAGGATGTACACTGTACCCTCGATGAATATATGTTTGTTTGTTATCTCACCTCAGTATAATGCTGTCAAATGGAGATTCACACTTCGCTAAGTTGATGAGAAGTGTTTATCAAAGCCCCCCTCAAATACCGTGTTAAAAGCGTAATTTGTAACCTTTTGTGATACTCTCGGAACCATTTGTAGTGTTTTGTCTACGAAGTGGTGTTATTTTTCAATATAAATGTGAATATTTGGCTGTTATTACTTATTCTCATTGTGTGTTAAGATTTCTTATATTGTATTTTATTAAAGCCTCACACATAACTTATGTTTGAGGCTTTAATACGTATAAAGTATTATACGTATTTTATTAAAAATTTTGATAGTGTTTGTAGTCCAAACTGTATGATATAAATATACCTACATATACATATCATACAGTTTTTGCTTCGATGACCAGTAGAAAATAAGTGAACAGCTGCCACGTATTTTAATTTATAAACGAGCGTGGTTTGCTTAGTGGTTTTATTTGCGGCTAATTTTCATACATATTTATTAATATAATACCCATTTCTTAATATTTGATCTGGTTAATAATTTATGGACATACGTTTCCTGAATATAAGTGAAAACGTTCTTTAATTATTCCTCTCAAACTTGACTCTCAGTGGAGACTAAAATATTCTCGATACCTGGTACGTGTATATTTAAATAAAATACTGTATACCGGATTAAAACGCGATTTATTGTTTAAATTATTTATCCCGACGTTTCGGATGCTTTTCAGCAACCGTGGTCGCGGGAGACTGCAATAAAATACAGTCTCCCGCGACCACGGTTGCTGAAAAGCATCCGAAACGTCGGGATAAATAATTTAAACAATAAATCGCGTTTTAATCCGGTATACAGTATTTTATTTAAATGTGTGATACTCGCGTTAATAAAAGACAATATTCTGGTACGTGTACCTGGTACGATAACTTCAAGGAAAATTTACCATAGTGATATACCTAAATATAAGGGGCAGGGGACAAACATATTTCAGGGGTTCTTTCACTCGTCTAAAACTCTAAAACAGTTCATGTTTTGTAGGCTCTTATGGAAAAGCATAGAGCGCTTTAACATAACCAAGAACTGCTACCTACGTTCATTTTAATTAATGATTATATTATTGATCATGTTTCTCTTTTTTATGTTAAATATCGTCAGATGAGCATTTTTTTTATGTCAGACATCGACAGACGAGCATGAGGTTCATTTGATGGTAGGTAACACCTCAGCCACAGAACATCAGTCTATGATGCGCTGTCGACCTACTTTTTACATCGAGCATTCGGAAATCCATAGACTGTAACCGAAACGCGCCATTGCGTATTTGCACATTTGCACTTCACAATTTTCCCATGTATGTATTCATTCATATCTATATATTCTACGGGCCAATACAAACTGCTCAGATTTTCAAATAAACAACATAAAAAAAACATAGTTTACTAGAACCCATTATATATCAATGTCCATATTATCAATTAAAGAAAGGTACATTAAGACAACGGCAAAGATAGTCGATGCAAACTGGCATGAGTCCGTGGTAGTAAGTATTGCAATACTGGATGCAGTTCTTGTCGAAAGCACACGCTGAAAATAAAATTAACATTATACGATTAACAGAAAGGAAAAGATATATGGTTAACATTTTATTACTCACAATTTTAAAATATATTTAAGATCCTGTGTTTGACTATTATTTTCTTTCGTATTATTATTATTTCGTAGTATCAAGTAAACTATTTGAGACCCCCTACTACATATTATCGGCCTTATTGATATAGTTAAAATATATTCTCTTTCGTTCTGTAGTCTTTTTATGTTCGATAGAGCGTGACAAAACATATTTTAACTATTTCGAACTTTTAATACCTTTATGAATAAGGCCGTATATATATAAAATTACTCGGGAAGATGCGTACAATATCATATTTCAAAATGAATAAAATCGAAGGTGAGTACAGTTCTAAAGTTTTACATAGCCTATACGTATATTAATTACTAGCAACGCGCCTCGGTTTCACACGGGTGCAATGTAGATGTACTATAGCCTATGTTAGTCGATAATATAGCTTTCTATTGATGAAAGAATTTTTAAAATCGGCCCAGTAGTTTTTGAGTTTATTAATAACATACAAAAATCTTTCCTCTTTATAATACATATTAGTATAGAAAAGGCACTTACGTGGAGGTGGTGGTATATTTGCAGAGACCATAGACACAATCATAGCGAGACAAAAATATATTAAGATATTCATGATTTCCTTTTAATGTAGAGAGCTTTTTAGTGAAAATCTTAAATGAATGGGATTTCACTAAAATTGCCTGTATTTAAATTGAATTTTGTTAGAGGTGGGCTTGCTGTATCGATGATTCGAAGATCGAAGAATATAGGGTGCAGAAGTGAAATTGTATCATAGTATATCCATATATCTTATTGTATAGTGTATATTGATTTCCCATGACTCACTTCCTTTGTCATCAAACCAATGAACCATACTGACAACACACACTCCTATGGTTGTGAGTTGTGACCACGGAACAAGAAAAATAAGTGGAAGTGCGAAGTAGGCGTGTGACGCGTGTCACAATTAAGCACGGTGACGCTTAATCGATCACAGTCCGCCAAAATCAACCTTATATCTATCATATAAAGTTTAGTTAAGTAATTATATATTAGTTTGTTTTAATATTACAAAACGTCGTATGTACTTTGTGAGCTAAGCCAAATTAACCGTTATTGCAAAGCACTAAGATATATTATAAATTATAGGACCAGTGTGATTTAGCTAGTTTTGAGTTAAATAAAAACAACGAATTGAAAAAATATCGTAACTGTGTGCAGTGTTAAATACTACATTCATTTGGCGACAGTCGATCCGGTACAAATTATGACACGTCCCACTTCTACTTACTTCTTCTGTTCTGTGGTTGTGACACCATTTGGCTGGATCAATTGCTAACCAAATGCTAGTGACCCATTATTGAATGAAAGTTTGTCTACAAATAATAATTCTTTTAATTTGTAAATTACTTGAAGTTGTATGTGGAATAAATGATTTTTGATATGAATAAAAATGTATAAGAACGCATTTATTATTATGATCCATAGTAATTATTACATGCTCCGATATTTTTGTCTCAAGTACCTAATTTTTTGATTGATTGGACTTTAAAATTTCGGTGGTACTTTTTTTTCGATATTATTACAAACGTCACTAGAATATACACTGTATTATTATGTGACATGTGTTAATTGTGTTAATTAAAGAAATTAGTTTCATTGGTGATGTAGATTATTACCTACGATACGCATTTCAAATATAATGACCGAAACGAGATTAAAAATTTAAGTTATAACTAAACAAATGAAAAAACAATAATTGATTTTAACTGTAATTATTTCATGGTGCTAAATTGAAGGTCTCAGAATTGTTTTCTCTTGTAGACCCCTTTGTCATGTTTTTCAATTTTATATGATCAATCAAATGTATATGATATGATCTAGAAATAGTGAAATTTCGAACTGTAGCATGAATGAATGAATGAAATACTTTACTTTATAAAAAGAACTAGCGACCCGCCCCGGCTTCGCACGGGTCAGATTTTTTGACAAAAAAGCAGGGATTGTATGTATTTTTTAATGCCACATAATAAAAAAATAAAAACAAAAATAATTGTCCAAAAAAAAAAAATCACTTAGGGGTATGAAAAATTTGGTAAGAATCGGTCGAGCCGTTTCGGAGGAGTATGGCAACGAAAACTGTGACACGAGAATTTTATATACATATTAGATTTCATCATTTTAAATGTCTTAATGAGCGCGATTCAGGATTATTGACGTATTTTTATATAATAATTTTATTACTTATCTATACTACATATAATAAAAGAGTAGGATCGAAATTACGCTTCACTAAATATTTTTACCAGAAATTAAGAGGGGTGATAAAAGAAGGGTAGCAGAATGCATAAATGCAATTTTTAAGATTCTTGTCTGTCTGTCTGTCTGTCCGTCTGTCTGTCTGTCTGTCTGTTTGTTCACGCTAATCTCCGAAGATACTGAACGGATGTTCATGCAATTTACACAAATATATTAAGTAAAGCCCGGGGCAACATATAGGCTTTGTTTTATCGAAATCGGTTCTCGGAAAGAAAAGTTATCATCATTTAAAAATAATTTTAAAGGCACCATATCACCAAATTGCAATGCAAACTGACTCGCGTTGAACTTTTTCGAATTGTCAGATGTCAATCACAGTTTGATATGAAAATGAAATACTTTGATTATTTCGCCATTTCCGATATATGTAATCGTAGTATAGTAGATATGCAGGCCCATTGCGTAACTTCAGATGCGAGTTCGAATCTGAAGTTGGACGGAAATATTTTTTTTGTATTTATTTTTTTAAAGAACTATATTATAAAAATAGAAAATGTATTATTGAAATATTATATGAAAAATTATTTCTTATGAGATCGTTAATTTCACCTTTTCATCCATCCTTTCTCTACAGAATTACGATTATTCGACATTGCTTTTATTGCTTCTTAAGGACTGTCTTCGTATCTTAGAGGTTTCCGCATTTAGCACCAGAAATCCGAGTAGGAATCCAGGGAAAAGGGAATTTAAAAAAAATGTCTCAAAATGAAAATGATCAATTAAATGAAATAAATATCGAGGTGGATACTGTATGTGGATATATAAGATACTGATCTTCACCACTAATTAAATTTATAAAAAAAATAAGTAAATTTCTTTAAAGTCAGGTTCATTTTTCAACAATGGTATTTCTATTGAATTTCAAATCATACTTCGAACCCCAATCTCAACCACCATTAAACGTGTCGATAATATGATGCAAAATCAACCGTCAGTGACTAATTTGATAGCTCTTTCCCAAAAGAAATCACCAAGTACAGAGGATGGAGGATATGTCATTTGAAGAAAGCTTGCTCAAAAGCAAACCCCACGCGAACGAAGTCGCGGGCATCAGCTAGTTATTAATATTTACTTCATAACGGATTAAAACGCGATTTATTATTTGTATTATTTATGCCGACGTTTCGGATGCTTTACAGCAACCGTGGTCACAGGCCATGACAGACATGACAGTTGTATGCCATCTATTCCTACGGAGTTGATATTTACTGTAATTTTCTATATTGTGGCAATATTGACTATCAGTGTCCTCTTGTTCTTTAGTATGTTTGACTTGGGGTTTTAGATTTTTTATTATCGGTCCCAGATGTTGGAAAGTCTCAAACCATCTTCTCTATTGAAGATCAAACATAACTTAAATCTGAATAAAATAAGAGGCTCCCCGAAAATAAATAAAATTGAAACAGCTATAATCTTGTACTTTTTAAGAAACAATCTAATTGAAAATTTCCCATTTACTTCAATGAACTAGTCTGTCTTTAAAAGAATAAAGAACTTATTCAATTAAGATCGCTGTATAAGTTAATTGCAACTGGATCCCAGAAAACTTCAATTTCCTTTGAGCTGAGCAGGATTTCCTGCAGAAGTCTTAGATCAAAGATGCGGTATCAACGATCTGTATACTGTTAACAGCGACTCGACAGGACCTTTTTTATGAACTCCACACAATATTTTTTATATGTAAAAACTGTAATTTATATATTATGCTGTGAAAAAATAAATAGGTTAATAAATATATTATTTATATACAACATATTATGTTCAAATTAATCTTTAATCATAGAGTACATATACTAAAATTGGAACGATACAGAGAAGATTAGCATGGCCCCTGCGCAAGGATGACACGCAAAATCGTGAAGCGTTCCACATTTTTTGATTAGATAAAATTTGATTGTTAGTATACTACTACTATTTATAGAAGTTTATTATTATTGGGTTTATTAATAGGTACGTTTGTTTTGTGAAAAAAGATTTTATATGTTTTTATTGTATCTTCTCTATATTTAAATTACGTTCAATATATGTATAAAACTAGGGTATAAAGTAATATTGATGCATTTGTTAGAAATAAAATTGTTACCTCAAGCAATTGTTTGATTTAATACTTTTCATGACATGTTTCTTCTGTAATAGCTTTTTGTTAATATTTTGAAGAGATAGAAAAAGGTTCGGAAAGTAGACATTGGTTAGTTTTTATCCGGACAGAGAAGAATTAATATGTTCTTTTATTTGTAACAAAAAAACTTTCCTCTACCATGACATACCTATAAATAATCGAAGGATTAAGCATTAAGATACAAAATATCCGATTTGGTTAGATTTACATGTTAGACCCATACTAATTCCTATCATAGATTTGCTAACATTCTAAAACGAACTTTTTTTTTTAGGGATGCAAACAACTTTGTAATGTTACTTCCTTTATATACTCTTACTTTTTTCTTTTAATTAATTTGTGCTTAGATTTTATTTAAGTTATGAATTTAAAAATGTATTGTCATTTATATTGCATGTTAGATTAAGTATTTCACTTTTAATAACTTAACGTTTTTGGCCTACGGTGAGTGAATTGGGAAACTGTAATGCCACCAATGGTACGTGTCAATAAATAAACAAAAAAATAATAACTTCTATACTTGAAACTTTGAGGTATATTGCAGAATATATATGATGGGATATAAATATATGTAATATTTGTTAAAAATGTACTTCTATTACTCTAAATTTTCTCCATAAGGCCAACAATTGTTGTTCCTCTTCTAGACCTCATTCGAAATACTATGTCAAACGCTACATACTAAACATGTGACACGCACTTCATATTTTTCTTCCCTTACTGAGTTATAGCCGTGAAATCGTTTAAAAACACTCCCTAGTAAGAGGAGGGTTGCTTCTAATTGGAGAGTGCTTAGTTCAAGAGCACTTCAGGCTTCTTATAAAGAGCTGCGGTGGCTGTCTAGAATTATATGAAGGATTAATTAGCAAAAGTAAAAGAGTTGGTTACTCCCGGACTACTTGGAAGATTTATTTGGAATGTTCAAGCAATTTCAAACTGAAAAATGTCTTTATTCAAATAAGCATTTTTAGAGCGTTTTTGAATCGTTATCTTTTTTTTTTATTTATCACTGGGTCGAAACGTTATATCCAAAACTTGACCAGAAAAATAAAAAACCTCGCCATGTTACGGAAATGTGATGAAATAATTCTTTCTATAGAATTTGTAACAATGAAGAGGCGAAAGTGACGGCTTTAGCCAGATTTTTTATTCTTCTAGTCAGGCTCTACAAAAAAGAGATAAGGTCTCTTTTTTGTAGAGCCTGACTCGGTTTTTTGAACGTCAAAGTTTTATATATGTATAATGTATATATTAAGTAATATACCTAAGTCAATAAAAATATGTGTAGCAAAGTTTATTTATGTATCAATTCTTATGATATATTGGAGCAACTTTTTCCCAAACATATACGTCATATACAAGTTTTAATTAATCATAGAGCCTTTTAATACTATGTCAATGTAGAGCCTCCATATTTTTTAAAAATAAGAATAATTTTAAAAATTAAATTTCGTTCCAGTTATCAAATATAATTGAGATGCGTGGCGGTGTTCATATTAATTTTAATGTACCTTGAAAATTAAATTTTATTTGCCAATTGATAAATCACAAAACCCTAGTGATGTTAACGTAAAATCGATAAAATATATTTTATAAGAAAGGTTTTCGATTGACGAGCGTGATTCGATTTTTGACAGGGTTGAACTTCAGGTATCCAGAAATAAATAAATTAACACCAAAACATCTATAGGCAAATTTCGCAAAATTAGGCGAACTACTTAAATTTTATTGGACCTTCTATAAAGAAAAATAATATATTTTCTCACTATTTTGTTCGAATTCACTGTAATTTTTTCATGTTAGATATCAACAGACGAGTATAAGGTGAGGTAAACCTACTTTTTACTTCGAGCATTCGGAAATCCATAAACTGAAACCGAAACGCGCAATGTGCTTTTCGCGGTTTTTTCATCTATAAACGGTGGTTAGTTACCCAGTCGGAATTTCGATATTCCTCCCACCCGTTCAATGACAGAAAATAATAAATATCTTTATAAATTAACCAAAGATATTAACATTCTTGTGGACCTATTTTAAAATTAATTCAAAACTGTGATAAATACTCTCCATCTATCGACACTGCATATTATAATTAAAACATCGATATAGTGCACGCATCACTGACAATAATCTCATTTAAATATAAGACATTTATACAATAAAATCACAATAATTTAACAGGTCTAGCTGTACCGATCAAACCTAGTACCGACTATTTAGAAAAAACAATCATGAAATTTATTATTCTGGTTTTCTTCGCGGCGGTTTTATCTTCAGTCTTCGCTCAAGTTTCGACTGGTATGTTTTTTTAAATCGTTACATTGTGCTGCTAAGGTACTGAACACACGGGTAGTACTTGTGGTCAGTAGGTAGTCATGAAAACTATAAAAAACAGGCCAAGTGCGAATTGGTTCATTATTTTTAAAAACGACAAAAAAATAACTTTTGTTGTACGGGAGCTCCCCTTAAATATTTGTTTTATTTCAATTTAATTAATTATTTTTAAAGTGAATATATAACTCAATATTCTGCGAATATTTCAAGCGTCTACCTGTCGTTAGCCCCCTTAAATATTAATTTTATTCTGTTTTTTTAGTATTTGTTGTTGTAGCGGCAATATAAATACATAATAATAATTAATAATAATAATAATAATTTTCTATCATATTTAAATATGCTTCATATTAGAACTGATGATAAAATAAAATTAATATTAGATTTCATGATCATTTTTATTTCTAAGACCAAATGTTTATTAGTGAGATTTTATCGATTAGTGGAATAAAATAGCGAATGTTTAAATTTTGAATTTTTAGCTGGTTCGATTTCCGGGTGAGACAAGCCAATTTTAGAAAATCTTTGAATGCAGTTTTGTTGAATGAAAGGAATGTTTCCTTTAAGTGTTTTCCCTCCAGGGCCCATTGATTCTTTTTACCCTGTATATAACTGTGAAAATTTCAACTCTCTAACTATACTGACATACTAGTCAAAATAGCCAAGTGCGAGTCGTACTCGTACGGGGAGAGTTTCGTACAGTGAACATATTCGATTTTATTTTAAACTCATGGTTTCGACGAGTCTTACAATTCGCGGCACGCCAGTCGAAAACGCCTGGCCTAGCCGCTTGAAGAAGTGTTTTTTTTTTATGTCAGATATCGACAGACGAGCATGAGGTTCACTTGATGGTAGGTGACCTCAGCCACAGAACATCAGTCAATGATGCGCTGTCGACCTAATTTTTACTTCGAGCATTCGGAAATCCATAGACTGAAAGAGAAACGCGCAATATGCACTTCACGGCTTTTCCATCTATGAACGGTGGTTCGTTACCCGGTCGGAATTTAGATATTCCTCCCACCCGATCAATGCCCGAAGTTACCAGATGTGGGGAAAACATGCTTACAGAAAATTATAAGCATGTGCTCCCGGTGGGATTCGAACCCACGACCCATCGATGCGCACGGCAGGTGTTCTACCGAACGCGCCAACGAGCCCGTCAGAATTTGATTGGTTGGTTTTTAAATTAAGTAACCTTTTTTTCAGGTTGTATATTCAATCAAGATTGCTACCCTTGCTGTGGTATGTTCCACCCGGGTTCCATCGGCGTGTGTTACAAGCGCCAGTGTTCATGCACTTACCTCACATGTGGGAGGATGACTGAACCTGATTCATGATTTAAGCTTTTGTTGGATGTCTTCAAAAATAAACAAGTTTGATTGAATTTTTTATTTAAGTCAGACACAGAAATGTGTTTGCTCCACTCCCCAGAACAACATAATCGAGACTCCTGGTGCTTAAGCCTGGTGATTATATAAAAATAGACATAACATTTATTACAAATCATACAAAAACACTCATAGAATACACATATAGAATTCCGGAGATTCCGAGTCCCCTAGTGGGGCATGAAACGTGTATGTTTCGTCATCATTTTTCTTTAAAGGCTGATGAAGGTTCTAAAATAGGTGATCAGCCTTCTGTACCCTACCAGAGTGATATTTTTTTAAAGTCTTGTTTCCCCGGTATTCGAACCCAAGACCGCTGGTGCTAAACGCATCGCACTGACACTGAGGGCGGGGCAGTGCTAATAATAATAACAAAAAAGAAAATAATATATTAATGAAAGAAAACACATAATATACTTACTGATTCATTAAAAATTTTACATTGAACTTTTGAATTATTTTTTCATTAAACATATGGTCTAAAGATTCCTATTGCACAGAAATGCGGGCAACAAACTCAATTCTATTTCCAAAATAAACTACACTAGATGGTACATCCCTAGCTTCATGGAACTATTCGTACCAATATAACTGAATATTGTACAAAATATAGGACATTGTAAATCATCAATTTCTAAAAGAATTGAGGTAGGAAAGCGGTTTGGTTTGTTGCCAAAGAGAAAACAATTTGCACTCTTTCAAAAAGGACTTTTAGTGGATCTGTGCCAGAACGATTCAAGCTAAAAAGTACGATTCAAAGATAAATCTTATATTATTGAGAATATGGCAACAAATATTGAGGATTTTCGTTAACAAAAACTAGAAAATATCTTTAATGGGTAAATATACCTACACTTAATCTACGTTTGACTGTTCGATTCAGAAACAGCATTTTTTGAGGAATATATGAAAATAATTTAGTCTACATAAGTTGATATTTTATGGTACAATCGACTTGAGGAATTATAACCATATGTCATCCTGAGTTTACTTTGAAAAGTTCTTAGCAACACTGCTTCTCTATTTTGCGCTAATTAAGTATACCAGGGTGAATCAAAAAGTTCTTAGAAGTGCATATATATGAAACCTTTTTGGATCAAGTTCGATATTCAAATTAAAGAGTGTCTATCACACTATATTTATGCAGACTGTCACTTGTTTTTGTCAGTTCGTTCGCATGTAATAAATTTTTTTGTGCAACGAGTTGCTAAAAAGTCAAAATTATGGATAAAAGTGAGTTACGTGCGGTGATAAAATATCTCAGTTTGAAAAAAATGTCTACGAAGGAAATTTTTTTGGACATTCAGCAGACATTAGGGGGTGATGCTGTACCCTATTCTACGGTTGCGTACTGGGTGGCTGAATTTAAAAGAGGTAGATCAAGCTGTAAAGATGACCCGCGTTCTGGGCGGCCTTCAACCTCCGTTACAGAAGAAAATGTCAAAAAGGTTGAGAATCTGGTTTTGGAAGACAGAAGAATGACTATAAAACATATAGCTGAGATCCTAAATATATCTTTTGGTAGCGTTCAATCCATTTTAATTGATTCACTGGGGTTCAAAAAAGTGTCTGCAAGATGGGTGCCACGAATGTTAACCGACGAAAACAAAAAGCGACGTTTGGAAATTTCCAAGCGTAATCTCGAAATGTTCCAGCGTGATTCGGATAATTTTTGCCGTCGTCTTGTCACCATGGATGAAACGTGGGTCCACCATTTTAATCCTGAAACTAAAAGACAAAGCATGTCTTGGAAACGACCATCCTCTCCATCCATCAAGAAATTTCGAGTTGCTCCTACCGCTGGCAAAGTTATGGCCTCTGTGTTCTGGGATAGTGAAGGAATCCTTTTTATTGATTACATGCCAAAAGGCCAGACGATTACTGGACCCTATTATGCAAATTTAATCCCGAAAGTGCGTGAAGCGATTAAAGAAAAACGTCGTGGAAAACTGTCGTTGGGCGTGTTGTTCCTTCAAGATAACGCTCCTGCTCATCGATCGGAAGTTGCGCTCAACGCAATCCGCTGTGCTGGCTTCAATCTCCTTGACCACCCACCATATTCTCCGAACTTAGCCCCAAGTGATTTTCACTTATTTCCAAAATTAAAAGAGGAAATTCGTGGAACAAAATTTCACGATAATGACGCGGTTATAGCTGCCGTAGAGGACTTTTTCGAGAGTCAAGAAAATAATTTTTTTCACAAGGAATAAGGAAGTTAGAAACGCGTTATTCTAAATGCATTGCATTGGAGGGAGATTATGTAGAAAAATAAAATATTATTATTTAAATCTTTGCATTTTTTAATATTGATTCCAAGAATTTTTTGATTCACCCTCGTACCTACAAAATGTTATTTAAGTTGGCGTAGCATCTAATTATATTAACTACTGACCCAATTAAACTTAAAGATTTGAATTAAGCTGACAAGTAGATATGACGTAATCAGTAATCACATCATATAATTTCGTATAACAATACAATAATAGAGAGGAATTAGTGCTCTATTAGAGTTATATTCAATAATTCTGAAGACAATACCCATTCGGCTACTCTATGCAAATTCAACCCTTAACTTCTCTGGTCGATTTAATCGCCGAACTTCCAACTTGAACGGAACTGAAGGGTGAATAAATTTAAAAACCTCTTAGCGAAATACTTAGTGGGTGCTAGGAAGTTTATGTTTATGTCAAAAGTATGGTTTGCGTTCTAATCTGCGAGAGTGCTACTGAAGTTTTTGGTGGTTGAAGTTAATATGTAAATTATAGGTGTTTAGTACTTGTGATTCGGTCTTAAAGGGATTGATAATAAGATTTCTCGAACGAAAGTACCTTGATCAGATCGAGGACGTTCTTCAAAAGGGCCAGGTCAAAAGTACTCGAAACCGACACTCGTCGAGTGAAAGCATTGATGAAAGTAGAAGAAGCGAAAGTGGTATGCAAGGATCGGAGTATATGGAATTCCGTGATCTCTGCCTACCCTAATGGGAAAGAGGCGTGATGTTAAGTATGTATGTATTTCTCGTACAGTGGTTAAGTTTTTACTGATATTAGAGGCTGGAGATTCCTGCAATATCCGAACTGATTTGATTTACATTTTTAACAAAGTCATCCAGTCGGCTATCCCAGCAGCATTATTGAAGGTGACTGTGATATTATACCTAGATAAAACTAAAAACGATGCTATATTTCTTCAATATCGATAGCCGAGCACGAGGTTCACATGATGTTCAGCCACAGAACATCAATCAAGAATTATTTTTTTTTCGATTATGTGTAACTAATTGACTGAAATCATAATATGCATATCACTCAATGCCAGAATTGACCAGTAATGATTTTTTTTTTAATAAAAAAGGTGGTAGTTAAACTGTTCTAAGAGAGAATACAGTCCCTGGATTTAAATATCGAAAACCTATATTAATTAAATTTTAAAGCAAATAATTAAAAATAAGTACTTACTCAATACTTTTTGCTTCATCTCAGGAACGTTTTAATGTAGTTTAATTTGCGTCGTGAATCTTCATTTATTATTCATTTTGGTTAAAAGCCTTCACTGGTTTTGGAAACTTTTACTGAAGTAATTTATCGCGAACGCAAAATTATTTTACAGCTTTTAGCACTAACGGGGCGTATTTTTAATGATTTTTGCAAATTAAATAATATCAAGATATTTATTTTACTATTTCTATGCCTTACAATTTATTTAAAAAAATAACACAAATGATATCTTTAAAAAAACTAACCTTGCATAAAAATAATAATTTATTAACTAGGACTACCTAATTAATGAATTATTATTTCTTAATTCTTTACTAAGCAAAATTTCGATGCTTTCGCCCGTGTTGAAATATTTATAATTTTCTATTAACATGTTTTTCCCCTTAACCTGGTAATTTCCGCAAAATAAGTGCATAATGCGCATACTTATTATGGAATAGGCATTCAATAGCTAAAAATGCTAGTACACTAGCAAACACACTTGTATACCCGTGGCGATGAGCCGATCTAACAAGCCGATTCCTATCGTATTTCCTTTATATATATTGTCCAATACCTACTCTATTGATAAACATAAACAATAAAAACAAGAATGCATTGTATCCTAAAATAAAATCCAACATAAACAATAAAAAAGATCAATCGTCTCTTGAATACTAGGTGCACCAACACCATGCCTTAATAAACACTAATTCAAGCCGAGCGGACGTACGACTTAGTTCATTCATAAACGACAGCCATCAGATACCATGTCACTGTAGTATTTCTCGTTTAGGAAGACGAGCTATATCATAATATTATGATCAATTAGATACGAGTGTAATGAAAATCACTGGTGTACAATCAAAACGTATATTTCTATTTTCAATACAAATTTCAATTCTCGTATATCTTCTCTAACTTAACTTCTAACACTTGAAACACTTCAAAATATCGACATTCACTTAGTATAGTATAGACTTTAAATTATCACGACAACGACACGACACGACTTTACAATAATTCTTTATAATAATTAGAACTTGACTGCAGCACGACTGCAGCTAGAATGATCTTATTCTAATATTTTACTTTACAGCTAAACATGAGTCAATACAGTTTCTTGACTATGCCTTACTGAAACAAACGAATGACATGAACGATACAATAAAGAACGAACTGTCGAATGACTTGAATGAATGATATTACTTCTAAAATAATAACAATTGACCATCTGAATTAAATACACTTAAAAGCATCAAAACAATATGTAAACTCATTATAATTAATATAAATTACTTCTTTTTTTAACACTAAATTTGATTACAATATACGATTTTTCCTTTAAATTTACGAATCACAACACGAGAAACATCAGAGTAGAAGATATCTAAAAAGTAAAAACTTACTTTGTATTTAAGACATTACTAACTTTTAAGCTCAAGCGTTGAAAATAAATATAGTTTTATATCTACAGTAATACGTTTGTGCTTTTTTTTGTGAACGGCAACTTTGTTGACAATTTTCATACTTCGCCACTGCTGTCTACATATGTTACGAAAAACTTTCTCTTTGGTTTAAATAAGCGAAGATAACTATCATTTATCTGAATATTTTACTCTGCCGTAATTTTTGATGCGACAAGCAACAGATTCACATGGGGTTAGTCCGTCAATCACAGTATAAGTTGAGGGTGTGTGAGTGCAGACTCGTGTTGTGCCACTCATCCGTATAAAAACGCTAAATATATTTATCACATCGGTTTCATTTGTTTTTCTACCCTTCTAAAGCTCTTCATGTCTTCAATTAATGGTTGGCAATGTACCTTTCCTTCTGGTGTTTCTGATGTCTATGGGAAGCGGTAGTCACTTACCACGAAGAGGGACGAGTGGTTTCGAAGGTCAAATGAGAAATCGGTAGGATTGCCAAGTACGAGTAATATTGGTATATTTGGACATAAAATTGGTAAATTAATAAAAAAGCAATAAATATCAAATCTCTTTATTTTAGAATTGGAATGTTATTTTACTCACGTCTTCCTATCCCCTTTTTTTATTTTATTCATTAATCACAAAAAATCGGAATTCGAAACCGCTGGGTGAGTCACACGTCAAGAGTAAAGCTTTTCGCAGGCAGGTGAATTATCAGGGAAACATAAAGTAGGTATTTACTCTGATAGAAATCCTTAGTTTTTGAAAAACAAAAATATAACATATTTAATGGAAATATAGGCATGTCTATTTCATAAAATTGTAGAATTGTAAGCAAATTTTCACCTAATTACTATATTTTCTTCATATTGGTATACAAAACCTGCTTCCATATTGTCACGATCTTTGGATTTTGACTTACTATAGTATTGATCACTTGCCATTGAGTTTTCGAGACCAAGAATATGCCTTAGGGCTCAGACTATGTGGGTAGTTATCTCGCATTAAGCACAGCTCAAAGTTACTGGCGATGTCCTGTGGAGTTAGCGATGAATGTCTAATGAGCTCAGTGTCTATGACGTCGTCTATAGTAATGTTTAGTTTACTAGGAACGAGTCATATGCAGATACATCTACAATCTGTGCCTACAATCAATATTAGGATGTTAATTAGTAAGGAGTATAGAACTTTACGACATCACGGAAGCGGTTAACGTACGAAAAAGGAGTTGAAGTTCGTAATTTTGGTGAAGTTGGATCGCTCTCCCATTCGCTATCTCTAAGTCGGCATTAGCCCCAACAATACTATTTACTTTGGTGTTGTATGGGAACCCCCTTAAATATTTATTTTATTCTGTTTTTTAGTATTTGTTCTTATAGCGGCAACAGAAATACATCATCTGTGAAAATTTCACGGTTCATGAGATACAGCCTGGTGACAGACGGACAGACAGACGGACGGACAGCGGAGTCTTAGTAATAGGGTCCCGTTTTACCCTTTGGTTACGGAACCCTAAAAACGTGTGTTATTTACCTCTATTAATTTTAATTTTATGTAGCTCTCTTGGCACTTGTCACTTGATTATACTTTGTAATAAACTTGGGTGGTTGGTGAATAAACGTATTTCTAGTCTAGTCTAGTCGACTCGATTCACGAATCAAAACACGTTTTGTAATACCCCTATAATGTCTTCATTCCGTCGAGTTCATAGCGAAAGCAGGGAGTGTGAAGCCATATTCCTGTCACATGTCAGTCATGAGCACTCTTCGCGAGGGGACAACCCAACTTTTCTTTTAATTGTCTGCCTGTGAAATATGTCTTTTAGAATATATGTAATATGTATCCTCATATTATTCAAATGCTTCATGCCAGCGTCTTGGCCCATAAAACAAAGATAGAGAATACTGAATAAGATTCTTCACTTAAAATAAATACCGTGAAATAATATTTTTTAAGTGGGGTAACATTGTATATTTTTTAATATGATTGTTGAAAAAGGATTAAACTGAAATCTCTTAAATAATAAACCCAAATACCCATTATTATTTTTCATAGTTTTTACTAGTTTTACAGGTGACATGCGGGTGCATGGGAGGATCAGTAAATTTGCCATTTGCCAAATTTTAACTAAATATATTTAGCCGTTTTAGAGTGATTGAGTTAAACATCAAAACAATTAATTTATATATATTAATAGGCTAAGTTCTACTGATAAAATTGACAGTCATCTGTTGTTTCTGTGTAGTTAATCTTAAATATTAAACACACACAATTTATACACATACATTTGTGTTTCTGTGTGACTGAATAAATAAATAAACAAATAAGTGCGTAACGTGAAAAATATATTAGCAAAACGATCGGTTAAAAACAAAAAAATGAACCACACTAAAAACCATTTACGGATATTGTAACTATCTTTCAGTTTTCATAACATTCAAACTCGGTTATAATTTTTCCTGTTTCCTTCCAAAACATAAAATCCTTACCGATAAATGATAATTATTTTATTGTTCAAGTATTTCTATGTAGCTGAATAAAATATCGACTCTATTATGTTTGGTGAAAGTTATAAACGACTATATTTATCACTTTCGCTTTCTTTAAAGTACAGAGCGATTTTTTAAAAGTATTTCTGTAAACTCAAATTCAACCCTGCTTTATTATATATTTTAGTACGCGAATAGGATGACTGAAGGCGTTTTATTACATTAAAATGTTATCTTCAACGCGTTTTCTACAACTGGGGCAGGAAAAACCTTATTATATTTTATGATATCATACCAAAAATATTGAACTAAGTTTGAACTAAGTTTAAGGACTACGTTATCAATCTATAATGGATCGAACAATAACGGAATACCCAGACTAGTACCTACTCTAGAAATGAAAAAAAAGGAAGACAGGTGAAAAGATGGCAAGACAATCCATGAAAGGTATGGAAAAGGTCTACATCCAACAACCTGACACTAGTATTAGTAATTTATATAAATAGTTTTTATTCCCTTATTGTTTTGTCAGAAAAAGGCTATTTTTATTTATTTAATTTTTATCAATATATCATAATTCATGGTCGTATATAAAAAAATATACGCTTGTAACTTGCTCCTCAGTAAATTCTAACTGTCCCCGCTCGACTGAACACAGCAGACAGGCCAAGGGGGAATATTTTAAGGGATGCTGGCGAAATTTTGGACACTTTAATGCGAGTTTTGATGTTTTATGCTAATATCGCAAGTTTGTCGAATAGTCATTGAATCGACGATCGTTAGGGATTCACTATTCAGCCTTTGTATATTTCATGTAGCCTTTTAAAATGTTAATACAGTAATTAAGGGTCCAATATTTACGTTGTAAGTAAAATAGATCTTTATTTTTTAATTCCTAGCCTGGGTTTTTTTAATCCAGTGAAATTTTTAGTTCCTATACGCGTTTAATATATTTTCGCATATTTATAAAAACTATAAAGGTATAACAATGTTTGCTTTTAAGTTTATTGTTTTATCCGCGGAATACTGAAACGACAATCAAAATTTGAGGGCTTCTTAAAATGTTTCTGTCTTTCATTTTACCTTCCTAATGAAAGAGTTAGAGATACTTTTAAGTACACCTCAATGTGGATTAGCGTTCGAGAATTCGGCCGTATGTCACTTGTAACATTAAATAGTTGTTCTCGTTAAAACGTAATTATGTTTTTACCACAATTAGTTTATGCTTTACTAAGCTGAAGTTTATGTATAGAGGAAACAGAAGTTGGACCTCAAGGATTGCCGCAAAGTGAAATGACACTAACAACAAGGCTTTCAGGTCGATGTCAAGTGGGAGAGAAATCTATCTGTATATGGCGATACAAAAATAATCTGAAATATTGAAGCACACTCTATACTAGGTAGTACTTAACTCACAGGATATCAATTTATCAATGATACACGGCCAGCTAAAAGGATTTTTATGTTGAAAAATTTATTGCGATATCATGAAATTCAGGTGAGATCTTAAATCAGAGTTTTAAAATTATAAACGTTGTCCTATATAAAAGAGAGCTATATTTTTATTATTGAACTATCTTGCTATTACCTTAATGGATTAGCTAAATACAAAAGCGTCTAGCGATTTTTTGTAGTGGTGTAATTAACAAAAAAAAATTAAAAAAATAGTAAACTTTAAAATGTTAGCTAATATTATAAAAAAGTTTCATCTCTCTAACAGGAATAGTTAATAAGATATAAAATAAAATAATATAACCCCTCATACGAAATATTTTGCTCTATATCTCCTGCGGACACAGAAAATTCGGTCGTCGTATATCTCGGATTCACGTGAAAATATCTAGTCCTAGGGCATATACATAATATGTATTTCATCTTGCGAGAACACACTGAAATTTTCAGTATAGCTTTCCATTGTGAGCTTTTTTGCTATGCCAATTCCGGTAGACCCTTTAAATGTAAATAAAATTTCAATATTCCCACACAAATTATTATCGGCGCCACAAAGTCGCCTCGTATTCGGGCTACAGTATTCACGATACGATTTTCAGCTAAAAGCATGGGCGGAGCGTGATTCTATTTAATAAGAGCAGTTGCATTGAAGGTTTATGGGCGCTATAAAGCTAATGAATTGTATTGCTTTTGTGATGTTGTGTGGTAAACCCGAATGATTACAAAGATCCAGACATTGCGTAATAAAACTTACTGATATTTGCTTGGGTTATTTGCAGAATTACGCGGTCTAGCATTTAGTATACTACTGATATAGGCAATTAACTGATAAAAGTGAGTAAAGAATTAAAATAATTAGTAACAAAAGTCTACGTTCTTTGTCATTATGTATACAATGATGGTCTGTGTTTAAAAGCCAAATTCACCTGCCGACCTTTAATTTTTTGGAATTCATTAAATATGAATATTAAACACACAGATTATATTTGATAAGACACAAATATTTATCTAAATGCTGAGCAAGTTCAAACATAGTATTATATATCTCTACATAGTATAAAACAAGCAACTTTCACTTGTACGCTAGGTCTTTTAAAATACGCAACAGATAATGCGGTTTGTATCAACAAATGGAGAGATTCAAGAGGAAAGTTTACGTATAGTTTAATATAGTTTTGTTGAAATATGAAGATAACTATTAATGCATAGTAGCAACACGATCCGGCTTCACACGGGCTTATACACAAATAAATAGCCTATGTTACTAGCTGATAATATAGCTTTTTATTGGTGAAAGAATTTTTAAAATGGGTTCAGTATTTTTTGAGTTTATTCATTACAAACATACAAATATTTCCTCTTTATAATATTAGTATAGATTAATGGAATACACACAAGCATAGTAAGCTATCTCTCCGGATGACTTAACAAATTACACACACAGTATATACCGCATCGGCAAGTTTTTTGTCTCAGCCTCCCCTCGAGACATCTCTATAATCCATTAAGTTGTCAAGAGAGATTGATATAACAAGATCAGTATCGAGTTTCATGGGTGCATTTTTGAATAGAACAAAAGACAATCAGTAGGCAGTATAAGAATCTGCTTTTTTCTTTAGACAAGCGTGAGGCTCTAATTGACCTTAGATGACCTCATCTACAGAACAATATTATAAAAATATTCGTGTGACGTATTGAATTTGTTAGTAGTTACTTAAATCAGAAACAGACATTTTTTATAGAATACGGGACAAACGGGCATATGGTCCACGTGATTGTATGTGAAACCTCTTCAACACCAGAGGGCTAGAGTTGCTGATCTTAAGGAAATAAGGTTCTCACCGTCGTATTGGTTCGGAAAAAACCACAAAGGCACGGAAAAAAATTTTTGAGACATTGTAAAAATATCTTCTCAGCGGGAACTCGCAACCCACCGGAAGTCAGGGTCAAAACACACAACTAAGCGTGCTCATCTGTCGATTGTGATATAAAAAACATGCTATTTCAAAATATTAGGTATATAGCACATAAATACAGTAACTCCACAATTAACGTAAAATATAATCTTAATCGCCGTTTAGTTCCACATCACATTACATTTTATAATACCTTAAGCGCGATAAACAGTTCACTTTCAGACGATTGCGGAGTGAAATTGCTTGCAAATTGATACGTCGGTCGACCCAAGGAAACAATTAGACAAGGGTTTGTACAATAATGATGCACCCCACAGCGGGGTTCCGACATTTGACTCCGTTCTTTGTCAGTCTGAGCGGAAACCTATTAAATTTTTCTACATGGAAAGTGCATTTTCTTTGTTCGATAAGAAGTTTCCGTTTTACATGACTGAAGGGTTCATTAACTTCATGAATTCTATAACTCGTAGGGATTATTTTCAAGCGCTAGATTTGTCTCATCTTTAAAAAACTGCCACCGGAAAAGGCTTCTATGAATGAATGTCGACGTCACCCAGCTCCGTGACTACACAGATTTTTTGCGAAACCTTATAAAGACAAAATCTATTAATTGAAATCCGATCTTTTTAAAATCTTCGAACTGATTACTTTCCTTATTCTTTGGTTTCCAGTGTAATAATAACCAAATTTTCAATGAATTACGTGTATTTATATATATATATTATAAGGCGGTCCTTCGGTACATTAGATTTTTTATATTAACTACTATTTTATTCATAATATTCATACAATTGTTTCTTTTTTTATCTTACAATTAGAATAATCTCATAATTATACCAGTATGTAAAGAAAAAAATAAAACCTTTTTTATTTTATTTATTTATTTATGTTATAAAAACTCATTTGATAGTGCTTTATAGCAACACTGAACGGAAACGGAACGGTGACCGGCCTTTGCATGAATTTGTGAAATGTCAACTTAATTGATAGCAACATATTGTAGCAACCATGATACAGGTCTCATATTAATTGAGTTTTAATAAATTCCCAAAGTAAACTCAGACAAAAATGACACTAGTGTAAAATTTATGCCCGATTTTAATGGATTAATCTTCGTAGCAAAATTGATATGACAAATAAATCACATAATATTTATCGCCGCCGAAATTTCGGGCCATCACGGCCTTTCAAGCTTTTTGTATAAAATGTGGAAAGTGAAAAATGAAAACATCACAAACACTCCCTCTCCCCTCCCCCGCACCTCCACCCCTCACGTGCCCCGCGGCGCATTGTCACACTACCCACCCGCAGAGCAGAAAAATGACAATTGTCATAGAATAAATATTCTATAGAACTGAGAAGTGTTTACAACGTTTTTGACAGACGAATTGGATTCCCCAGTATTATGTGGAATATTCCATGAAAAAAATGATTTTACGAATAAATATTATAAATAAATATCTTTGCTTAGCACATTTCAAATTGTCTTAGCAAGAGTTAGTTTCATAACCTCTTAGCACATAGAACATTCAGGTAAAAATCGTGAAATAAAGTCTTCCATCAGTAATTTGTAAACAAACATTGTAAAACAAAACATTACCCAAGCTCTTCAACAAAATGTAAAATTACTGATCAAGAAGTCGAGTATTTACTCTATAAAATGATATACTATAATATAATACTTTAATCTATGACAGTACACAGAGGCCACGCCGGATATGTTGGAGATATTTCAAAAGTTCGCACTTTCCTGTTTGTTGATTGTATGCGTCCAAGTGAAATAACTGTGTGTATTTTACAGTATATTTACACTATTTTAGAAATTTCTTCCATTTGTTGTGGATATTCCACAAAACCGCACGGTTCGCTTCGCATCCTCATTCCTAATTAAAACTGCGAAAGAATGGAACTCCCTATCGGCTTCGATCTTTCCGGAACACTATAACTTGGGTATCTTTAAGGCCAGGGTGAATAGGCTTCTTCTAGACAGACGTGCCCCTTCTTAGATCGCATCACCACTTACCAACAGGTGGGATCGCGGTCAAACGCCTGACTATTATGCATAAAAAAATCCTTTAACACCTATTATTATAAATGATTTATCTCTAATAATAGTTAATAGTATAAAACAAAGTCACTATATGTGTCTGTCTGTTCCGATCACTTATTCTAAGCTACGCAATGAATATTATTCAACTTTCAGTGCGTTTTAGAAAATTTGTTGTTTGAAATTAAGCTTAACCTTAAAACGTACATCAAAATAATAAAAAGTTTATAACTTATCATTCCTTTGATATATTTATCTCCTACGTCGTAGCATTATATCGGCTACGACAAGCCAAGGGTATAGTGCCAAAAACCATATAAGTATTATGTTATTCACTTTTAAAATACTTCAGACATATCATGCAACAAATTTTATTTACAGTGATATTATTCATATGTATATCTTTGGTAACTTTGTCCCTAAGCTTTTAAAATTGAATTTAACTTTTAATTTCGTACTTATTGAATCTTAGCACTATACCCTCGATAGATGGGTTGATTAAATTTAACCGATTTAATGTTAAGATATTCATAAATATGTGGAATGAGGGATCCCCCTATCAACTCGAAGAGCAGTCTGCCTAGCATGACCATCAAGAGATATCTCGCGGACGAGTGAAGACAAACTAAGATATAACTCGATTATTACATCTCGATATCGGCAACTTTGATAGACAAGATATCTCTATCGACAAATATCTCTACTTTTGACATTAGAAGTCGCCCGCCAGACGAGAATAAAGAGATAATCGATTAAAACTCGAGAAAACGGGTTGACAAAATTTTGGCGTTGTCAGGCAACATTAAAGTTGGTTAAGCTAATATATCTAAGCTATTGTAAAATTACTACAAAAGTGTTTTTCCATCAGATAAAACCGATGCTAGGGGGTAGAGCTGTGAAAAAATGCGACTGTAAAGCGATAAACTTAGACAGTTAAAAAAACTAGTACCCATATGAAAATAGTTTTAAGATTTCTCAGCAGAAAAAAAACGCTACATTTCTCTAAAAAACGCTTGTTTTCTTGTATCACCTTTGTTCGAATTATGTCTTTTAGATGTTTGCTAAAATAATATTATCCTCATCAATGAATCAATTCGTAGGAGTTCACCGGATGTCACGCACTGTTTCCCGGGATAGGGGTAAAAATTATCAATATCCGATCGTGTTCCAACGGGCGTGAAAGATTTATGTGTTTACCGCGGCTCTGGCTACGCTGCCAACTTGCCAACTTATTGTTTTGAAAGTTGTACGTTAATAGTGGTGGGAATTCTGTCTAGCTTTAAAAATCGAGGTCATTTTTTATTTATGAATGGCGTTTACTCAACTGGATAAAGTAGAATGTTTTTCTGGAACTTAAGTGGCGTGTCTAAACTACTTATTCAAAATATCAAGAGTCAATGAGTTGGTCCGTTTTTGTGAGAACGCTAGCCAACAAACACACATAACATTTTAAGGCGTAATGTGATGCATATTCATACTAAAATTTATAAATTACTAATAATAATACTAATAAAATACTATTTTTTCCTTTAAAAAAATATAAAAATCTGTGCTAATTACGATGTCTTTAGAAATGCATAATCAGCAGATATTTCATTCGAGAACCCTCTTTGTACCTAAACAAATAGTACAACCCCAGAATTACCATACTGTGGAATCATCACAAATGAATTAAGAGTTTAAATCAACAAAATATTTCAACACGAGTTCAACTGCCATACTTCAATATCCACTATAAAAATATTCCAATACTATTACGTAACAAACTCAGCGCTGAGCAGAGGCTTCAATGTTTAAACCGTTTGGAACGCGCCAATAAGTCGGAACAAAGTTACATCGTTATGTGAAATTCCCTAGAAGCAGCAAATATTTGATCAAACTCGTGCATCTCACAAAGGTGTGTCGATTGGCTCAATTTGCTAGAGGCACGTTGGGACAGAGGCGATAAATTGTTATATTATTGTATTATCTGTGGAAAAATCTTCGCAATACTCCTTGTATTGATTTTATCTGTATCAAGGAGGATCGAACACATCCGGAGACATAACGATAAAGATGAGATACAAAAACATTATTTCACGTGGAAATATGTGGCCGGTCCAACTTCTTAGTAAACTGCGTTTTAGGTTAAGTTATTATTAATTTATTATAAATATACTATTATGATTGCATTTATTTAATATATAACATCGATCCATACTAACCGCTCCGCAACACCAGAGGGCTTGCAGGTACGTTGCCGAGGAATGTTACACAATCTAACTATTAGGATTAATTAGGATACCTAATCTATTCGAAAGAATATATAAAAAAAAACATCAAAATGATTGACAGATGACAATAGAATAATAATATAGTCTTTACTGAGAGATAGTTCAGTGAATTGTCGTTATCTATAAGTTACTAGTAAACGAGAGAAAAGGTGGTTCTAATATCTAAAATAAATCGCGTATAACTTCTCACATAATAACAAATTCTTTTATTTCTAATTGTATAAATTCTATATATTATTATTTATCTTTGATCCCTTATATCCCGAGCCTCCATTTTTATTTTTTATTACTTTTCAACAAATAATAGGTAAGGCTATTAAAATGATGTACTCCATATTGTGGAAATTTTTAAAATCATTTTATTGTTCTTGGAATGTTGTTTTTATGGAGTTGTAAAATTGTGTGTTTTGAACTTTTATTGCCCGCGGTCGTTGTTATTGCCGTTCTCGTCTTTACTGTCACTTAAATATCTTTATTGCGTTTAGAATTTTTATAATACTGCTCATACATTGATATGTACCTAGTTTTACAATAAATTGTGTGCACAACAGCATAGTTAAATTTCATAGGTTTATGTCTAATTTTAATATTTGTCATTTTATTATTAAATGGCCGCCTCCACGACTCAGTGGTAAGCGCGTTGCATTTATCACTGGAAGTCACATTAAAAAACAACACAGTTACAAAAATATTGTTTCGTTCAAATCGGGGACGTTCTTCAAAAGGGCCAGGTCAAAAGTACTCAAACCAACGAGCGTGTGAAAGCATTGATGAAAGTGGAAGAAGCGAAAGTGGTATGCAAGGATCGGAGCATTTAGAACTCCGTGTTATTTGCAATGGGAAAGAGGTTTGATGTGAATGTATGTCTTTTATTTTATCTTAGACAGACGAGCATGAGGTTCACTTGATGGTAGGTGATACCTCAGTCACAGAACTAATTTTTACTTCGAGCATTCGGAAATCGAGACTGAAATCGAGACGTGCAATATGCACTTTACGGTTTTTCATATATGACTGTTAGTTCATTACTCGGTCGGAATTTCGATATTCCTCCCACCTGATCAATGCCCGAAGTGTCCAGACGTGGGAAGACATGCTTACAGAAAATTATAAACATGTCCCGGTGGGATCCGAAACCACGACCCATCGATGTGCACGGCAGGTGTTCCATCGAACGCGCCAACGAGCCCGTCAAAATGGAATGGAATGTCGTAGTAGAAATAATATAGTTCGATTTCTATATCTATAGCTCACCTTCCCGCACTAACCAAATAAACATTTAGTCAAAGTTAAGCGTGCGTTAGACGCACCAGCGATATATCATATTTAGCCGCCGATCAATCAGCCGCTGTCACATCGGCCATTACTCAATTAACACGTGATGGATGCCACCAGGGACATTACCGCACTCAAATATTTCGGTATTTCTGATTTTTTGCATTATATTTTTAGATTATTCTGATTTTCTATTTTAAAACACATTATTTTTTATTTACATAATTTTACAACAACAACTGTTTTGTTATTGGTGAGATGCAATGCATTCAATGAAAAAATTTATGAACTTTGTATATATTTGCCCTTCTAATATTATATCGTATATCTATACTAATATTATAAAGACGAAATGTTTGTTTGTTACGATGTAACTCAAAAACTACTGGACCGATTTTACCGATTAGAAAGCTACATATCAGCGAACATCTACATCAAGTGCGAAGCTGGGGCGTGTGACTAGTTTATTAAAAAGTTTATTAAAATAATCTTATGGTGCGATGTTTGATGATAACATTATAGAAATAAATTATCTATGTGATTTTTTCTATAGAATGGGTGGGAAACGGACAGATGGCGCACGTGATGGTAAGTGATCACCGTCACTCATAGACATCTGAAATACCCGAGGGCTTGCAGGTGCGTTGCCGTCCTATAGTTGAAGCCCTATTTTGATTAGAAACCTAAGAAACAGATGGACGCGTTGACATAATAACGTTGTTATAGTATGAGTTAGAAAATATTACATTGTATGGCATATGTATGTAAAAGAATGAATACAATATTTTAAACCAATTAAATGAATGGAATGTATGAATTTATCTCAGTACACATTGTTGCATTGTTTCATGTAACAAGCATATTTTTTATTTTTTTTCCATATTGTGTAGTTCTATGAATGAGCTACCAGATTTATTTTGAAACGGAGCGCTCTTTTTACTACATAATTATATTACAATTGTGAAATATTTATTACCATAAAAACAGAATAACACTGCGTGTAAATTAAAAAAAAATGTTTAATTCAAATGTTGATTACCTACTTTCAGAGAAAGTATTATAATTTAACATTTCCTGTTTCATAATTTCTATCGTCTTATTAAAATTGTTAAATTAATATTTCAATAAAAGAAAGCCATCCAGCCGCCAACCTTTTAATCATACCCAGTAGAGGATGCTCCTCGTGATGTTTAGGCACGTTTTCGTAAACTTCTTCGCGACAAATACTACACTAATTCCATCGGTCAAATATAGTCTTAAGTTTATAAATGTGTCATTATAAATGTCTTAGCAAAACAAACACTAAAATCAATAACCTTGTCAGCACTTCCTGAGCGCTAACAATGAGTTAAATTTATTTAAGTATATTTTTGAGTAATGTGTGGAGGAAGGGAGGTGTGGTCTTCCTCCAACCTAAAGGGAGGATCCTCGACCAGTCGAACCACTGACTGGCCGGCCCTAAGGCCCCTGTGGTTGATGTCGAGATGTTGTATATATACTCAGCGCGCACAGAAACTTTGATAGCGCGATTCAGGAATGGACGTATTTGTATTGATTCTTGTAGCGGATCATAGGTGTCGCTACAGTACTCCCCCCCGAAGACCGGAGGTCGATCGAGTAGTTGAAACAGCTGTGTTGAGTGTTGCTTGCCAGTGCCAGGTTGCCCGAGATTCCAGTGAGTCGGAATCGGATGTCGCAGAGTTCGCGGTGAGTCGGAACTGTGTGCGATGATGCTGCATGATGCTCCAGTGAGTCGGAGTGCTGCAGTGTTTGAAGCTGGCTGCTGCGTCGACCAGGAGAGATGTGCTCTGCTTGCTGACCGGCCGAAGTGCAGTGTGCTGTGCTGAAGGTGGCTGAGGGTGCTGACCAGGCATACGCGCTCGCTGCATGCTAGTGGACAGGATACCCGTTGTAGCCGAAGGTGCTGGCTGGCTGTGACTTGATTGCTGCTAATTGATGTTGTGGGAAGGAGTGATGACGTCATGCTTCATGATGTTCAGAAGTAGGTGTTCTTCTGCGGGGTCACCAATGTGGAGGAAGGTGTCTGAATCACGTCGGGGCCACCAATGTGGAGGAAGGGAGGTGTGGTCTTCCTCCAACCTAAAGGGAGGATCCTCGACCAGTCGAACCACTGACTGGCCGGCCCTAAGGCCCCTGTGGTTGATGTCGAGATGTTGTATATATACTCAGCGCGCACAGAAACTTTGATAGCGCGATTCAGGAATGGACGTATTTGTATTGATTCTTGTAGCGGATCATAGGTGTCGCTACAAATGTATTGGTATGTGTTTATGTTGCTAAATAAAAAAGGCACTCATTTTAAGCGTATTTAATAATTTAAACAGTTGGCAAATTTTGTCAAATAAATATAAAATAACTAATGATACCAAAAATTTACACGTCCGTCTTTTCCGCTGGAAAATTCCTCTCTCTTCAAAGCAAAAATTTAAGCCTTGTACATGATGAGATTTTTGCGTAATTTTCAAAATAATACTCTTTGTTATGAATCTGTGGGATTTACTTGGTGTTTTCATATAAATAGATGAAATGTTTCATTAAAAACAGACATCTTTTCTCAAAGCTTTTTATACCTAAAGCACAATTATTGTTACGACAAGATTAATGATGTGTAACATAATATATGTTACACATCATTGTGAAATAATATTATCTACTTAAATTAGTCATTAAACCGAACAATTCACAAGTTTTTATTATAACGAAGAAGGAAATATTTGTGCGCCATCCTGCCTGACGATAAGCACGGATAAAATCACACTTTATACTCCTACTTTAAAGATATCAAGATAGTAAGAATCAGATAACATACATCTAGCTAGAAAATTCCACTTGAATTTTGGAACTTCAAAAATTACTAAACTATGTATTGATTATTCCCTTTACTCTGGTCATATATTTCTTTACCACAGCGTCTTATTTATTAGAGCAACTATTCGAACCATAGTGACTGGCTGTTACTATTTAACCAAACGCCTTGATCTCCTTATATTTCTTTATTTGAATTTTCTGACTTCAATGATAGTTTTGAAGCTATCGAACCGTATAAGGTTAACTTTTCTATTTTTATTTTCTTCAACTACACTCAGATACAGTATGGGACAAATTCAGACGTGTATCAATTTCAAGTAAAAAAATATTTTTCTACGTCAACTACAATAAAAACTTTATTAAGTTTTAGCTATTGTTTATCGCTTAACCATGAACACCGGCATCCTATAAGAGAAATCCTGTATTAATTTAATATTGTGATACACAACACATAACTTATCAACCAAATTGCACTCGGCCTAATCTAATAATTGTATGGGGCAGTGCAATGAAGATAAACATCTTAGGCGGGTTCCTTAATATATGTACCATGAGATAACTCTGTAATTGAAACTGTGCAGGGACGGACGTGCTGTCATATTTCAAACTAAGATCCTTCCCTCATCTCTGTATAAACTCATACTCTACATATAGGTATACGAGTATGTATGTGAGAGTCGGGAGTGGTCGACCTAGGCGAACGTACCTCGATCAGATCGGGGACGTTCTGCAAAAGGGCCAGATCAAAAGTACTCGTAACCGTCGAGTGTGTATGAAAGCATTGATGAAAGTAGAAGAAAAGAAAGTGGTATGTAAGGATCGGAGCATATGGAATTCCGTGATCTCTGCCTACCCCAATGGGAAAGAGGCGTGATGTATATGTATGTATGTATGTATAAAACAAAGTGGTGTTAGTTACAACAACTCAAGAACGGCTGCACCGATTTAAATGATATGTTATTTGTTGGATTCGTCCAAATAACAGAATAACAATTGAAATATCGGAAAAATATATACTTAAAATTAATTAAAAAATAAATTTTGAAAATAAATTTAAAAATAAATTAGGAAAATAAATTTAAAAACATATCTTCGACAGTTGGAAGCACAATACACAAGCTTATAGATTTTTTTTAATATATATTATTTTTGGCCACTGCAAATCATATTAAAATTTTATACTTTTTTAATTTTCAAGCCAACATTTCTAACATTCTGACAAGACAACGTCTGTCGGGTCCGCTAGTTACGTATAAAAAAATCTTTCCACAAAAATCTTTGACAGAAAAGAACCATGTACAAAAAGTTTTTCAGTCTGGCTTTGATCTTAAACTTCACAATTAAAAAATGACTTTCCGATTCCCCAAGTGGGGTATTTATAATATTGGTATAGATTAATGAATCCATCGTGCATATTTTGGGGATAAACGGCCATACAAAACACGTACATAATGAATAAGCAAAACATCAAGTCGTAAAGTAATTAGGAACAAAAACAATAACCTTGCGGGGGGCGCGTGACCAACAATTAAGGTAACGAGGCGTACCAACTAATTACTTGAACTCAGTTCTCGGAGTTGACCGCCGGCCAGGGAACTTTACAAGGACTTTGTTTGTTCAGGCTTCACAGGCTTCGTTTGTGAATGTACTCGCTGTACCACAATATATAAGAAAAATTATAATTTCATTGAATACATGATAATACCATTTTATTGCTCAAATCGGAGACGTTCTTCAAAAAGGCCAAGGCAAATGTCCTCGAAACCGACGAGCGTGTATGGAAGCATTGATGAAAATGATAGAAGCGAAAGTGATATGCAAGGATCGGAACATCGAATTTCTTGATATTTGCCTGCCCCTGTGAGAAAGAGATGTAAAATATACTTATTTGATTTATTAATAAAAAAAATAGCATGCACGCACTTACAATATATATAAATATTAACCACGTCATCCCACATCTCATACTGTATTATTGTACTGGGGGTCCAAGATACAAGCTTGCTTAGTTTGGTCCCCAAATCTATTGTATAAATAAAATGTATAATATATGAGTATATGTAAAATGTGTCGTAGATAATGAATCGTTAGTTATTGCAATTAACACATTCGTTCCGACACAAGGTTGAGATAACTTATGTGAACTCGCAATTATTTCCGGAGCAAAATTGATTGATTTTCATCAAAGGCGAAGGCTATATTTCTTCATCTAGGCTTCTCAAGTTCTCGATGAACGACATTACAAATACGTATTTCCTTTTTACCTATTAGTGCACTGGTGGTAAGATTAGATCCAATTTGCTTTTTGAACTACCAACACACTGTGGGACCATGAGACGAGGACATCAATAAATGAAGCGCTATTCAATCTTATTTTTAATTTGAGTACTCGGAAAATCATAGAGAAAATCCGAAAAACTCAACTTGCATTCAACGAATTTTACCGTTATGTATAATTATTTCGAGATTCGTTTCGACGTTTAAGGCGGGAAATCCAAGACAGGAATCGAAATTCCTGGAATGGAACGGAATCCAAATTCGTGAAAAACGAAATCGTCAAATTATTATGTTTGTTAGTGAAACAACGTTTGTTGGTGCCAAACGGTCTGAGTCCGTAATTGATGACTACAGCGAACAGAAAAGATTCAGATCAGCGTTTTCTGAACGTAATTTATCATAGAAGTATATTATTTAAGGTATAACCATTATTTTTACATAATAATCTCTACTCATTTCTTACATACTTTTTATATTAAGACTATTATTGTTTTGTGTGTTTTGTTCGTGATAAATTTTGTCTGTGTGTTTTGTTTGCAACGAAATACTATGAAAAAAAAACATTGCAGTATTACAAAGACAGTTTGTAATTTTTAAATACATTCCTTCAGACAAAAAACAAAATTTACAATTATTTATTTTTCTAATTGACAGATATACTAGTTGAATCACTTGCAAAAAATATTAATAGTAAAACAAACAGTAAAATTTTTAGTCTGTACTTTATAATATATTGATGTCTTTCCCAGGTTATGTACTTCTCCAGGATTTCTATTTTTTTAATACTGCACTGTCGAATTAGACATGTATAATACATACATATACATATACATCACGCCTCTTTCCCATTGGGGTAGGCAGAGATCACGGAATTCCATATGCTCCGATCCTTACATACCACTTTCGCTTCTTCTACTTTCATTAATGCTTTCATACACACTCGACAATGTATACTTGTATAATGTATATTTCATACATACATGTATAATATTAATAACAAACAATTATAATACTCGTACAATAATATGCTGATGAAATAAAATTAGCGCTATAAAATGAACTCTTTGTATACAAGTCAACTTTTTTTTAAAATCAAATTAAAAATAGTCACATATTTTAATAGTCTTAAGTTGTGTTGTTTCTGAATAAATTGTCTACCTATCCATTATTTTTATATGATAAAAATGATAAACAAAAAAGGGAGAATGCAGGTTGAAATCAAACAGCGAGCACGTTTATATGTAGCTGTCATTATCCCAGGAGCCTATAGCTATATTTTCAATAATAATAACATTTTTATAAAATACTGTATACCGGATTAAAATGCGATTTATTATTTATATTGTTTAAATTATTTATCCCCCTACGTTTCGGATGCTTTTCAGCAACCGTGGTCGCGGGGAGACAGCGTTTTAATCCGGTATACAGTATTTTATTTAAATGTGTGATACTCGCGTTAATAAAAGAAAATATAATAATAACATTATTAAAAATGATTTCTTATCCATATAACTTACTCCTGGTATTAAAGCAACGTTGTATGGAAGCGGATGAGATTTCACTTAGTATTAAATTTATTGTTGCGTAACGGAAATGCCATGCGATGCGGTGGCGTAGCGCTGTTATTTTTACGTAAGATATTTTTTTTGGGGCCAGGAACCTTCGCCTGTATGTAGAACAACTCACAAAAGTTTCATTTTAATCGGATGAATAGAACAAACATATGTTGATTTTTATTTGTATATAGATTTGTCGCTACAATTGACAATATATTTATTTAAATTGAGTTTCCTCATAACAGGTGTTATAAGATAACTCCAGTCAAATTTTCCTATTTTAAACCAGTACTTTATTACTGAAATATCATTCGCGAAGCAATAATAATACTGAGTAGATATAACGTATGTAATATAACATATGTATAAGAATTCTGTAGATGTACATAACGTTGTAACCACAAAGAATATAAGAATATAATTGTTCGACCAATATGAGAGTATTAAGTATACGTAGGTAGGAATCAGACTCCACTTTCATTTGCTTCCTACCCTCATATCTCGCGCGGATCGAGCTGCCGTAGCAACGCAGCCCCTCCGCCCGCACGCCTCTCCCCGCACGGCCTCTGCGTTTAGTTGCGTCCTACGATTCGGTGGCGGTGAAAGTGCTATTAATTTCGTGTTCGAAGTTTAAAATTCCTAAATCCTAAAACGCGAAATTAACCTTTTATTTATTAATTTATACGTCCGTGACTTTACGTGATCTGGGATTTCTGTGCCCCGTATGCTGAGGTGATGGATTCAGACAGAGACAGGAAGAGAATCAAGGTTAGTGGTAATGATTTTCTACTTATCAGCTAGATTCTAGAACATTGATCGACGCCCCTTTCTTAAGAAATAAAAAATACAACTCACTATAATGTATTTTCATCTGAAAGTGGTTTAAGAATAATACATTATTTATTTAGAAAAACCACCAAATATACGATAATTAGCCGGTGCCCGCGACGTCAAGCTATTAAAATGAAAAAATAACTTTTCTTTCCGTCAGCCTATTTGATGAAACAGAGTTTTGGTACTGCCCCAGACTAAGCTCAATCTGTGTCAAAGCTACATATCAGTTCAGTAGGTACCTTCGAAGACAAGCGTGAACAAACAGATAAAAATGTTCAAATTGTTTTTTATGTATACAGTTCCCCATCTTTAATCATTATTTCTCCATTTCTGGTATTTTTTTTGTCAATGTACAAAAATTTAGATTACATTGTTTTATTATATGTATGTATCGATAACAAAATTTAAATTACAAAAGAGGAGTTAATCACAAACAACAAAAATGCGGTTAGTAGTAACATAATAATGAGTTACCTCCGAATTGGAAGACAACTACAACAGTGACAATTATACGTTATCTATACTAATATTATAAAGAGGAAATATCTGTTTGTTTGTTACGAGTATCTCAAAAACGAATTGATCGATTTAAAAAATTGTCTTACCAATAGAAAGCTACATTATCAGCGAGTAACATAGGCTTTCATCTACATTGTACCCGTGCGAATCGGATCGCTAGTATATTATAAGAACAAGTTTCCTAAGAAATTTCGCAACCCATAGAGCACAGACGGTGCGGATAGGTTTATGTCCTATAACAAAGCGGTGATAACCGTTTGTATCAATCACTACGTGTCAACATTGATAAGCCTTTCAATAGACCGCCCGAGTTTTTGTCCGGCCCTGCCCTTCACAATATAAAGCTCTTTGAAAAAAGCTGCCTTCATCGTCACACTATTTTTTTGACTAGTTTATTTTTCTTTCGTAGGTTTTCTATACCAATTTGTTCATAACTAAAATTCACCCGGATCACTTGAATGGAAAATTGAGGCCAATACCTACATATAAAAAAGTTTATCTAAGTCTTTGGCTCAGTAAAGCAAAACAGACGAGATGTCCAAGGTTCAAGTCCTGGTTAAAAAGATAAAAATGTTTAGCTATTTTCCTGTAAAAAAACAGTGACAATAATATGTCTGTCCCATTCTCTACTAGAATATTTATAAAAATATCATATGATAGGACGGGACATCACACATAAGACGGGAATTCACTGATATATTATGTCTTCTTCTTATATACTGTTATATATTTATACTGTACAGTTCCAAGTAGCCTGCTCACAGTTGTACTTCACTCCTAAACTGCTTATGTGTCTTTTTATTCTTATTAAAATTTAATCTTTAGACGGGCTCGTTGGCGCGTTCGGTAGAACACCTGCCGTGCGCATCGATGGGTCGTGGGCTCGAATCCCACCGGGACCACATGTTTATAATTTTCTGTAAGCATGTTTTCCCCACGTCTGGTAACTTCGGGCATTGATCGGGTGGGAGGAATATCTAAATTCCGACCGGGTAACGAACCACCGTTCATAGATGGAAAAACCGTGAAGTGCATATTGCACGTTTCGGTTTCAGTCTATGGATATCCGAATGCTAAAAGTAAAAATTAGGTCGACAGCGCATCATTGACTGATGTTCTGTGGCTGAGGTATAACCTACCATCAAATGAACCTCATGCTCGTCTGTCGATATCTGACATAAAAAAAAAAATATTTTGAAGAAGTAATAATCATAAAAAAGAACATTATTTCAAGAGACAATGAATTTCAAATAATTCGAAGCAACTTTCATTACCATTCATTGTCTTTATCGGTCGGAAAGTTGTGGCAATCGGAACGTAGCCGCGGGTGAATTTTATAATTGAAAATAATTTTCGCTCCAATAAGTTCGGTCCATTTAGTCGTTCTGATGAAATGATAATAAATATTCGTTTGATAAAAAGTAATCGAACTTTTAGATCTAATAAATCATCATTTGACGTTGTCCTGCCAGAATTAAAAATATAAAGACTAGCAACGCGCCCCAGCTTCACACGAGTGCAATGTAGATGTACTATAGACAAAAAATAGCCTATGTTCGCTTATACTCGCTGATAATGTAGCTTGCTATTGGTGAATTAATTTTTATAATCGGTCCAGTAGTTTTTAAGTTTATTCTCTTTATAGAAGTATAGATTTCTAAATTTGAATGTGCCATTTTCCCACTCCTATACGTATAATATATTGTCTAGTATTTTACTGATTTGCAATGGACATCCGTTATTACTACAAATAAGCTATAGGCGTGTGTGACGTGAGCTGTCAATTGCAGGAGATGGCGGAGTTCCGAAGTTGTGTATTTATAACAGGTGCAACTTTAATGACCTTAATGTTCTTCAAAAAGTAAATATTTAAAGTACTTCAAAACTGACTGTTCATTTATTTATTTTTGAAGTGAAACTTCTTTATCGACGTATGGGAGAAATTTATCGTCACGTTTTTCGGTTACGCGCCATGTTGCTTTTTTTATCAAAGTTTAGTATAGTGACGTAAACAATATATTATAATAATAACAACAATATATTAGTTTTGAAGTTTGGTTTGAAATAAAAATAACAATATATTTATTTGAAAGTGATAAAATCTTTTTTCAAATACGTTGTGCCTACTAAATTAAGCAACGTTAGGTTTTTATGTTAAGACAAAAAATAATACAGTTTTGTTTATTGAACTCCACGAAAATATTAGATATTCTTACTATAAAATTCACTTGTACATATTTGTATATATTTGTACTTTATTGAGAACGATAGGTATTGTGAGGTTATAATGAAAAATAGTGTACGATTTAAGGATACTATCCTATGCAAATTTTACTTACTTTTTTCATAAAAATTTCCTTATATAACTTCATGACTGTATTGGATCACAATAAAGATCTTTCAATCTATATACCTCTACTGTTTTGTATACCGCCGTAACAAATTTATGTTACCGCCGAAAAGAGGATAGGATTTATAGTTGCAACTAATAATCGGGAAACAATAGCTAGCGGTGGGTGTGGTCACACAAGGCGTGTATTTATGTGTCTGAGAGAAACCACGATGAACGCTGGCAGGGCAGTACAATTTATGTCGGAAACAGAGATTCCTCCCCGTGTAGCTCTAGTTTATACGTTTGGTGGTATTAAAGCGAGGAACTGTTTAGAACATAGTCACGAAAACGACTAAAAGGAAGCTTTGATTTTTGAAAAAGGCGATTTATTCTTTATCAAAATCAAAAGTTTTTTATTTCAAATAGGCCTTTGCAGGCTCTTATGAAACGTCTAGTTGCACGGTTCCAAAAAGTGGGTCTCATGGAGAAGAACCGGCAAGAAACTCCATGGACACTCTTTCCAACAATGGTTTAGCTTACAAAGACTCGGTTACAATAGTAATAATCGGCTGAGAAGTTTATATAATGCAAGGTATACAGAGATTCTATACAATGCAAAAGAAAATTGAGTTATATTATGTATACCGACATTTCGAATGCTTTTTAGCAGGTCACGGGCATACTGAAAGGACAGCTCAGTCAGTGTTGAACACATTGTAATATTCATATATTAATCATGCTACAAAACAATACAATAAAAAAATAAATAAATAGGTATTTAAAAAGAAAAAGAAATATTATGTCAAATAACTACTTAATGCTTCATTGTAAGATATACCTAATGTTAAGATACAATAAGTTCTATGTATCTATAAAATCAAATTCATACAATAAAAAATGCAATGTAAATAAGCATAAGTGTCAAATGTTTATTAGGTACAATGTCAATTAATTTAATTCTTAATGAGAAATTAGTTCCAGGAATATTAAAACACAATTCTCGTGATATTTTCTTTGCCAATTATATGAGTTATCATTTTAGATTGACGTTGTCGGAAGTCGATCATGTTATTCTAGATAGTAGATTACTCCGTGACTATTCTGATGCCTGATCCCTGACAGCCAATAATGCGTTTCCGTTTCAATGATGAAAGCTTTGATAAGCATTAAGAGCGTGGTTACAATGGATTTAAAAGTTTATGGTCAAGGTTTCGCTATCGTGAGGAGAATCGTCGTCTGTTTTTTTTTATGGAATTTTCTCCTTTTTCTTTTGATTTAAAAAAAGAAACAGTTTCACTGATTATCATAAGTGGTGTTTCTGATTTTTTTTAAATACTGATGTATTGACGCGACTTTAATATATTATGAGGTAGACTTTCTGGACTGTAAGTAATAGTAATAATTAATTAAAGATACTTAAAGTTCATTCGATATTTAATAATTATACAGTAAGTAACGTGTAGTTGTATTTCCTCATTTGACCGTCAACAATGATAGTATTTTTGAATAATATATTTGCTACGGATTGCTAATCCGTTCCGGCTTTGCACGGGTGCAGGTATCAGATCATGATAATATTATAAAATCGGTCGAGTAGTTTTATATGGATAATTTTCCCCGTTTTTACAATATTTTTCACTGATGCTTCGCTCCTATCGCTGCGAACAGCAGCGTGATATTATATAGCCTAAAATCTTACTCGATAATTGGACTATCCAACACAAAAAGAATTTTTCAATTCGAACCAGTTGTTCCTGAGAGTTACAAATCTGTTCAAACAAACAACCTCTTCAGCTTTTTTAATATTAGTATAGATAAGTATAGATTAGTATAGATTTAAGACTATCATAGTTTTTAATTCTAAGCATGTTATATATAAACAAAGTTAACACGTAGAAATCTGACACAAAGAGTCTGTACTATCAGGCCCCATTCAATATATTTTTCGATTCCACAATTTATATGCAAATGTAGGTTGAGTAAGACATTTTGTTCGTCTAAGATACAGAATGGAAATCATTACTTCGGTTGAAGACGGTTAAGCTCACAATAAGCATTGTGCGGCGGGCTGTCGGTGAAATTTCATTTTTCATTTGGCGACGTTTTTCTGCGAAAGTGCAAATGACATTCGTTGAGATTTGCGACGGAATCAGGCCGCGAAGACGTCTCAATAGATCCGTTACAAACGAGCGTGTTGTATGAAACAGGGACTGAATACCGGTTAATTTACTATGGGAGTTATACCGGTATAATGAAGGTTTTTGTTAATATTCTTTCGTTTTTATTCATATTTACTGAAAAAAAATTACTGTGGTATTACTCTTTAAAACTAATATCAGGGTATCTCAGTCAGACATGTATTATGGAAAATAAAAATTAACCGGTTTCAGTCCCTGGTATGAAATATTCCAATTTCTTTTAAAATGTCAGACGAGTATGAGTATGAGGCTCTCTTGTATGTAGCTGATTGGTGATCAGCCACGGGAAATTAATCAGTGATTTACAGTAGAATTATACTTTTTACTTCAAAAATTCGGAATCCCATAGACTGAAATTGAATTGAGCAATCAGTCCTTCACGATTTTTCCATTTATAAACGGTTGTTACCCGGTTGGAATTTATATTGTCATCTCATCCTTTTAATACGGTAGCGGTTAAAAAGCGGCTTCAAACCCGCAACCCACGTTTGTTATATGATATTATCAAAGTGGTAGTTGGTTTTGTATTAAGTTCCTTTTAATTTTCAAGAAAAAACTCAAGGTTGAATTTAGTAAAGTGAAAACGAGGCTGCGAATTTTTTCAAGACGCTTTAATACGCCCTAGCAAAAATCGTAAATCCAGGACTGACACTGCAAAATCACCTCTTATTAATTACCTGTAAGCGGTTACCGAATGTTTTCTGTGTTCGCAGCCTGTAAGTATCTTAATATCCCATTCGAACGTTCGACGAACTGCCGTTTTCTCGTGTTTTAATCGATTTTCTCTTTATTTTTTCCGGGCCTAAATGACAATTACACTTAAAACTCGACTTTTAATATCAAAAATAGATATATTTGTCGATCGAGATATTTTTTCTGTCAAAATTGTCGAGATATAATATATTGAGATATCTTACATCTTAGTTTGTCTTCTCTCGTCCGCGAGATATCTCGTGGCGGTCATGCTAGTCCGGCTGTTCGTTATAATATACATACTTAGAAGTGCTTTGTGACCTTATGTGTGTTCACATTGGATATTACATACAGGAAACCAAAGAAAACGGATTCTATCGATCGAGCAGTTTTGCGTCTCGTCTACGCAACCCACAGACAGGAAACATTAACATCGTTTGCTTCCAGATTAAGCTATTCACGTGGCATCTTCATTGTCTAATTGTCGTATTGTTTGGAAGCCTCCAGCTGAGCTCTTTTATATAGTTGTAAGACTTATTTCATTTACAGATGCAGTTTTGAGTCGATGTTATATGAAAGGAAGTTTAGTAATATTTTTTACATGCAAGGTAGTGTTTACTGCGTATATGGAAACATCGTGAAGCTCGCTTATGTTTCAGTCTATGGATTTCCGAACGCTCGAAGTAAAGAATAGGTCGGCAGCACATCATTTGTTTGTTATGATTTAACTCAAAAACTATTGTATCGATTTTAAAAATTATTTCACCACTACATAAGCTAGTAATATATATATAGGCTTTTTATAGTACATCTACATTGTAACCCTGCGAAGCCCGGGTAGATCGCTTGTATTAGATATACCTCGTAACGATAATTGAATAAGTCATTCATCAACGTAACATTTTCACTATGACAAAGGAACTCTGACGTAGTAAATCATCTATATAATAACGTTAAGACTCTTTCCTTTATCCGTGTATTCTATAATAGCTACTACTGCCATAAAATCCTTTCACATGGCTCAGTGGCAATCTGAACGGAGATGACACGACATTTCTCTGCTCAATGGTGTGTAAGACTGTGGTCTTACTGTTCACGTAGTAGCGACATTTACACAATTAGTATGAAGACGGCAAAATCCTGAATCACGCTTTCAATATGTCTACGAGTGCTATATCAAACACTAAGGGACTTACGGCTGTCCAGTCAGTTGTCAAACTGGTTGAGAATCTTCCCTTTGGGTTTGAAGAAGAGCATGCCTTCCTTTCTCTAACTTTGATTAATTTTTTTATCAATTTTTTTTTGGGTATACAAACTGTAACAACTAGATGCGAGGTAAATAATATATTAAACAAAGCACCAAAACTCCATCCCTAGGCTATGACTCCGTTTCGCCTTGAATGGCCAATCGATAAATTAAAAGGGCACTTTTTTTAAGACATGGTTTAAATTTTTCTTTAAAAGCAATTTCTTAAACTTAAAATATTCATATTTTTTTACTCTTGGATTTTTTTCCAAATTGTTTGTAAAAATCACCAGTAGTTTCCATCAAAAGCGATAGCGGGCAAATCCCGGCCTATAATATTATGTAATAATAATAGCCTGTATTTAAAAACCGCCATCACTACAGTCATACACCGCCTAACGAGCAAAAACCTTGCCATACTCAGCGTCGCGGATTAGCCCGATTCTTGTAATTATTACCGGTACTATGTCATCGTGACGTCATTAGCGGTAAGCAAAATTGTTCGAAAGGGCTGTGGTACCGTTGTATCATGCAATAATTGGTTTTAATTACCCAAAATAGCGTGTGGTAGTCGATGTACATATTAGGGGTGTTTTGTATTAGATAATAATGAAAATTTCCATTATCCTTAAACGAAAATGATTTACCATCATTTTGTATTCATCTTTATCATCTAAATATTTTTTTTTACAATATTAAATACTAATAATCAGGTAACTATAAACTAGTGACCAAAAGAAATTGTCACTAGTTTTTAGTTAGATTTTTTTTTTATTTATTTCTTATTTTTTTTAATAAACAGTCTACTGTTTATTATCTATCATAAATATGTACCAGCGTTCGTTGTTGTATACAACAGAAGTTTTTAAATGAATTCAAATAAACCCACATAAAACAAAGTTTATGGGTTTGTCACTATTCATTGTTTTAATCAAAACCAATAAACCCAATACAGCAATTACGCGAAATGTCCAAAAACCACTACATTTAATCAGCGTGGCCAGACAACTTATCGGGCCGGCATCAAATCCCAATTACTGTAGGTCCCCATACAGTTCCCCACAGTGCTACAGTGCCCCACAGTGCCCGAGCGAAGATACAATCGCATATTGCCCGTCAGATTTACTTACTCAGCTAATTGACAGCTAGCCAATACTGGTATTGATTTCTGTTTTTAGTAAATTTTATTAGACGTTAGCTGAATTTATTCCTGAAATGGCTTGGAGAAAATGTAAAGGATTTCAAATGTTCTGCAGTTAGATGATTAGAATTTAAAATTTCGTAAAAGAATAACTGTTCTTTTTTTAAATTAAGTTTTTTAATAAAACAACTTTTACTACATTAAAACACGATTTATTAATTCAAATTCAAATCATTTATTCATTTAGATAACATAATGTATACTTATGAACGTTTATATTTTTTTAAATGCTTCTAATTTTACATTTACTACCAAGTACCAGTTCTCACTCATGGGGGCATCTCATCAAGGGCGTAGAACGGACGAGAAGAATTGGCAATAAACTCTCCGCCACTCTTTTGTAATCGCCAAGTATATTATGTATCCCGACGTTTCGAGTGCTTTTCAGCAAGTGTTTTAAACCGGACTAAGTTGTTTTATTTAAATGTTTGATGCTCGCGTTCATATAAGACAATATCATGATATTCCCTTTTAAAGTTAATTTGAAATATATATTATAGATTAAATCAAATTCGGTTCGTAGAAATAGATAATGATGAAGAAAAAGATTACCTGCTGACACAAAATAAAATATTTAATTATTATAAGAGCTAATCAAACGTCAATACAATATTTCTATTACAATAATATTACTATACATTTTGTATGGTCACGATTTGTAAGAACAATACAAATAAAACTATATTAAAACTTAGTGTTTTTCATTGACGGATCGCGTGCAGCACCGATTTCCAGTAGTCCCCTAGTGTTTAACATCTCAAATAATATAATAGTTCTAAAATATAAAAAAACTAGCAACGCGCCCCGGCTTCACACGGATGCAATGTAGATGTACTATACACAAAAATAGCCTATGTTACTCGCTGATAATGTAGCATTCTATTGGTGAAAGAATTTTTAAAGTCGGTTCAGTACTAGTTTTTGAGTTTATTACATACAAAAATTCAAAAATACAAATCTTTCCTCTTTATAAAATAGATAAATTAATTATTACAGTAATTGATTCAAGTGTGTGTTCAAATGTTATAATGATGAGCAACATGGATGAACTCGATAATTGTGTATTTTATTCTGCAAATCCGTTGGGGGTAGGACAGAGACACGTTCGACATAATTACATTCTTATAACAGATTCTATAGGATTAAAGGTCACGTGATTGGGGTACATAATTTTGCTTAGTTTTATATGTAAGTTTTTCTGAACACTCGACAAGATTCGTAGAGTTCGAAGTAAATTGTAATAATCTATACTAGAGATGGGTCGTTGACGGTTTTAGTGTTAACGAAATGAAACTGTTAATGACAAACTGATAACCTGTTAAAAAACCAGCTAATTTTATTAACAGTTAATAATACACAAGCTGCTTCGTATGATGTTAGCGACTACTCGTTGAATGTTCGTTGAGCTAATCCGCACGTTGCGTTCGAAAATCGTTGAATGACAACAGTTAATATATTTAACGGCTTTTGCGGTAAACAAAAAGCAGCAAATTTTTTAACATTAGAAAAGCGGCTTAAAAAAAGCTGCTTATTGAATCTATAAAAAGTCAACTTCAACAGCAGTTTAGACTGTATATTGATAAAATTATGTTTAATAAAAACTGTATTCCCGAGTCCCCTAGTGAAGCATGGGGCAGACCCATTTCTGTGTCTGTTTCACTGATCATTTTTCTTTTCAGGCAAGTAAGTGCTTCAGGTGTATCAGTCTTCTGTGCCCTGTCTGACCGAATTTTTTTTTATCTTATTTCCCCGGTTTTCGAACTCAGGACCTCCGACGCTAAACGCATCGCGCTTACCACTAAGCCGCGGAGGTGATCATGTTTAATAGTAATAGTATTTTATTTATGGAATTCAAAATAACAATAATACAATTATACTTTTACACTATTTTATGTTGATATTATAGCTATTAGATTCTGAATAGGCAAAACAACGGGGCTTGGCTAGTATAGATGAAAATATATCTCATTACCGTATTTGATTGAATGCTCCGCAGTAAAATAAGAAGCAGGAATGGTAATGACGTATTACTGGCAGGGGGCGAGCGTTCTGATTGAAGGAATTATTTTATTGGCTTTCCTAATTTGTTGTATTGTATTGTAAATCATTTTAGATGACTATTCTGTATAAAAAATACGATTTTGTTTGAAGCCTTGCTGACATTTTGTGTGTGTATTAGAGTTGGGTGGTTGAACTCACAATTAGGCCGAAATATTTTTCTTTGATTTTTGATGCCGATGTTCAGTCACGAGTTGTCCTGTCGGGTCCGTTTATTTATTATTATATACTTGTGGTTTCTTATTCAGCCTATGTGCTAGATAGCTGCACATACGTGAGATATCACTGGATGCGTGAAATATGATATATATATTTTAAATTACAGTAACATTTGAATATTATGCGAAATTACAATAAGAAAAGCCTATTAGTATAATATTTAAATACAAAAGGATGGAAGGAGATCTTATATTTAAAAGGACTGTAATGAGTACATTATACGCTTCTTGATTTTTAGATAGACATCCCATAGACATCTGTTACACCAGAGACTTGCAGATGCGTTGCCAGCTTTTAAAACATGAGTAGGCCAGTCGGTTCTCCATACAAAAATCTCGGTTTGCCGGCTTACCGGCGTAAATGTAATTGTATATGTTACGTATAAATTATTATATAATTACCTAATTATATCACTAATAATAACGTTAAGAGCATTTTTTATGGTTACATTAATCGGGCAAGTCGGGCTTTTGGGCTTGTATGGTGATCCCACCACTAAAGATTTTTTTTTTTTTTCTAACTAGCAGTTGTCTGGGTATTTTCTCTAAAAAACACGACCTTCAAAGCACAAAGGCAAAAGCCATTTTACGCTCTTGAATTAATTCGCACTAAATTATCTCAATTTCACTACTTCACGCTACGCGGGGACTTTGAACAAAAAACCCTCAAATGATTTGCAATTATGCAGTCTCAATGGACTTATTACAACAGGGGGTAAGATTGACCCAGCGGGGGCCACTAACAATTGAATTTTAACGATCTATATAATACGTGGGACATACAGACGTCGCGCTTGAAACATATTTTTACACAAGGAACAGAGAGCCTAGTACGAACGACTTTCGAAAAAGTTTTCGAATCGTCCAACTGTCGCGGACGGTTGTATGAAAAAACATTTTAAATTTCCTACAAATGACAGCTCGACGATACTATACTTTTTCGCAAGTTATTCGTACTAGGCCCTCAGTACTTATTGAAAAGTTGGGATTTATTTTAACAGAAAAGCAGTAGATATCAAAAAGTTTACATTTTTATTGACGATTCAGTTTATTTGTTAAAATAATAAATATATTAGATGAAAAACATTATAGATATCTTCGATCAACAATATATAGATATTATGAAAGACGTATTGAATGATACTCCGTCATAACGCGAGAGCTATACTGTAAAAATGTCAAAAAAAGCATGTAAAATGTATGATTTAATAATGAAATATCTAATCGGATTATTCTTTAATAAAATATAGCACCTTATTCAAAATTCCGTTTTTTAAGATAAAAATAATCTTATTTAAACATAAAATTACTGTGTGAAACCATTATTAATACTATGTGTGTAATTGTGCTTGTCATTAGTTCTGTATGTGTGTCACTAATGAGATTCAAGCACAGATGGGTGGTCAGAGCGTGATGAAAATCCTATTCTGTGGTAGATTGCTGAGCCACGCGAAACGGCCTCATAAAGATAATAAATTATTTATAGCTACCCTCCATTTGGATTGCGGCTTGTTAATGTACGCGTGGATTTCAGGATGTGGGTATTTTTAATTTTAATCGCAATGCAACTTTTTCCATGAAATTAACAATTTTCCGTTTCGATTTTTTTAACAGAATCTAAATAATCTGTAAAGCGTTAAATAGTAGTAAGGAGTATGAGCATGAGGTTCATTTGGTGGTAAGTGAAACCTCAGCCACAGAACATCAGTCAATGATGCGCTGTCGACCTAACTTTTACTTCGACCATTCGAAAATCCATAGACTGAAACCGAAACGCGCAATATGCACTTCACGGTTTTTCCATCTATGAACGGTGGTACGTTACCCAGTCGGAATTTAGATATTCCTCCCACCCGATCAATGTCCGAAGTTACCAGACGTGGGGAAAACATGCTTACAGAAAATTATAAACATGTGGTCCCGGTGGGATTCGAATCCACGACCCATCGATGCGCAGGCAGCCCGTCAGTATTTTAAATATCATATTTTTCTAATTTATTATTTTGTTTTAGAAATAAAGTCGGTTCGGCGGTTGGTCGGTCCTTGTTATATTATGTAACTGTGTGTTTGGCTTTTGCTATTTTCCCTCATACAGATATCAGAGTTTGTAGCTTATTATTTTGAAGTATTGAGACATTTTCCATTTTTCTAATGAATTAGTAATAATGTTCAAATGTGATCATTATACAATTTAGAAGTTGGCTTATATGATAAGTTAATAAAATGTATTTTAATGTGATAATTTTCATCAAACAATTTGTGCGGAAATGTCTAGGAATTTAATAAACTGTTAATTTGAAAGTCTATGTAAAGCTCTAGCACGAACTACTTGCTAGAAAGTATGTATCGTCAATCTGTCAGTTTTATGAGAAATTAGTTAAAATGTAGTGAAGTATAAAGGCTGCAATAAAATAAGATAAACAGCTAGTATATCAATAATAGCATTTTTTACTTTAATACTCTACAGTCTACTGTATTTTACTACAGAAATAATAATATTTTATGCGACACAGATCCTATGTACAGTGTACACAGGGATATTTTAATCTGCGCTCTGGCAACTCTGGCATACTAATTATTTAAAAGCCCGACCCATTTTCACATCATACTTCTATTTTTAATTTCACGCTGAAACAAAGCATGAAAAACAAAAGCAAGGGTAACAATGCCCTTTTCAATTAGGGCGTAATTTTGTCCCAATAGGCCGTCAATAGGCGAATAAACCGCGTCTACATTGGTAAAAATGTATGCGTATTTTATGCAGACTTACTTATATATTTTTTTAAATAGAATTCGTTTTAATGGGAGTTGGCATTTACTGATGCGATTATTGTAAATTGATGGAATATAAAAGATACATATTTTTTTACATAATTATTGTAATATAATACTTTGACACAAACTCAACAATTTAGTCAGCGCATGTTGATAAAACTACAACTATCGCATTTTATTTGACTTTATTTTGAAATAATAAAACTTCTAAATGACACCTAAATATTTGTAAATAAATTTCTAGCTGTGTTTTCGCGTGAAACATAGCAATGCCAAAATACCGCAAATATAGGAGTGCTGAAAGAAAAATAATACATTTGACGCCTCATTATTTATAAATGTTAATGCGGCTTATAGGCATTATTATCATCAATTAGGGTGCAGTGTGCAACGTGCGCCGTGCACGCGCTGGCGTAATGAGTCCTTGTGATCTTAGATTCAGTGACGTGTGAAAAAAGGGTAAAAAACGTTGCCGTTTTCATTTTTGTTACCTGTCATTGCCTATAAAGCCGAAAACACACTTGATTACAATTTTATCATATTCAAATTAAATTAACTACCTATATAAAGATACGATCATAGACAACATACACTTAGTCTTGATCACTTAGCGATTAGCCTAATTCCTAAGCAAATAACCGTTGGCTCTATTTGGCTATTAGAGTCGGATGATTTGTATACTAATTATATAAATAAAAATAAACGCTATGTAAATATATAAAATAATAACAGGAAACCAAGCTTGGAACAGCGATTAATAATACAACTTATATTTGAGGCCACGAGAGCCAGAGTGGTCTAACTAGTTAAACAAAAGTTTAAAGTAATAAGGAAAAAAGAGGAGATAATTTCAAATAATTTTAACTTTTATGAAAAATAATAATTATTTATTTATTTGCACAAATATTAAGCCATTTTGTCGCTACGAATTAATTGTTTTCAGTAGTTTTATTAAATAAAATCGGAATTAAAAAAATACAGTTAGGCCACTCTGGCTCTCGTGGCCTCATTTAAGGGTCGCGGATCTGATTCATGTCGGAGGTATTATTAATTTTTAAATGATATGTACGTGATCCTTTCAAGCATTAGTAAGTAGGATAAGGACAAATATCGAGTCAATTTTTCATAATATGTTTCATACATTCCAATTTTAAAAGTGATGAGTAAGCAGGTTGCGAATTTGTAGATGTTCTCTTTTCGAATGCTCTAGGCATAAAAAAGATTGGAAGGATTAATAGATATCCTCTGACTGAGGACTTTAATCACACTCGTCTCTCGATATATGTAATAAAAACACATGTTTACTTCGGATAAAATTGATAATATCAAAAGTTAATTAAAAAGCGACCTTTGTAAATATTGTTAAAAAATATTACCCGGTTTTTCATGGATTTTCTCGAACACGTTCTTTAACAGGTATTTGATTTGATCTATATCTATACCAATATATACTAATATTACAAAATGGAAAGATTTGTATTTTTGTATGTTATGAATAAACTCAAAAACTACTGGACCAATTTTGAAAATTCTATCGCCAATAGAAAGCTACAATATCAGCAGTAACATAGTGTGTATAGCATCTACATTGCACCCGTGTGAAGCCGGGGCGGTATGCTAGTATAGAATAAGGGGAAAACGGCTATGTGGCTCACCTGATGATGTGTGATTACCGCCCATTGTCTTCTGCAACTATTATATTATACCAAAATAAATAAGCTTTTTTCTTGAATGTTCCCAAATCATATCAATTCGGAAAACCGATGAAAGCTTTACATCTATTTCATCGAGAAATGACTAACGTTATAATGTGGCCCATCCCTAACATATAATGGGTTCCGGATGACTCAGTTCACTATAACCCCATAAGATATCTTCTGTGTCAAAGGAGAGCTTAAAATTAAACGTATCTAATTTTCTTCCGACAATTTCTTTGATATGTCATCATACGGATTATACTCTTCACGGGGCGTGATTTTTAAAAAGGTAAAAGATTCAAAAATATGTATGAGTTAAAAGTGTTTTGACTATAGTAGTTTGAACATAGTAGAGGCAAACGTTATTATGTTACATATGGTATTCGTAATTATTCACCAAAATGAATGACCATCTATGGACTTCCAGGACACCTATTCACTGAATGATATCTAGCTATAGTGTATTACTGCTTCCAAGTGAATTTTCTTTTGAGGAAGAGGACTTGGGAAATTACAAGCAGCTACCAACATACCATCATCAATATATTGGCTACAACATTTTATGACCAGCTTAATTAACTATTTGAATGAAAAAATATTTTCAATATAATATTTTGTATGTCCAAGAATTTATTGAAATAACTTTATTTGGAAAACAGTAATTTTGTTTACTAAATTAGGCTAAGGTATAATAATAATAGTATTAATACCTAAGTTAAATATCTCTGATAATTAATTTAAACTCAAAACATGACATTGTAATATTTTCGATATCGTCTTATAATTTTATAGACTTTCATTGATTCATTTATATTAAATTTTATCAGTTTCCTATGATTGAGGGAAAATATGAAAAGTGGTATAACTTTAGGAATATGATAAGAATAAGAAAACAATTATTTAGAAAAACAATATTCAAAAATTAAAATATATGTACATTAATATATCCAAAAAAGGCGTAGGCTTAGGCCCTAATACATAATATATTTCTTATTACAATTTATCGCTTGTACCATATGGTTGCCTGGAAGAAATCGCTGCTTAGCGATAAGGCCGCCAATTGTGCTCCAATGTATGTAAATGTGTATATCCTCTGTATTATTTCTGTTCTTTAGTGCAATAAAGTGTTAATAAATAAATAAAATAAATATTTTCATTCGCACCGGTTATATGAAATGTACTTGGACCGACAGAAACTTGCTTGATGTATCCGATATTATATACTCCGACCCTACGAGAAGGCAAAAGTCAGTGAGCACAATAAAATCCTCCCTTTACGGCGCTTTCTCGTTTGAATGTGACAAGCGGTGCGGACGAGGTGACGTCATGATGTGCTCAAAGCCGAACGATTGATAATGATGGAGATATTTGACTTCTGCTGACAAAGCAAATTGTACATCGTTACTTCATTTGAAAGAATGCTAATAATAAATATTGGTATTTGTAGGCTAAATGTATATATAATTACATTATAACTGGCGGTTAATGGGCATCAGTGGCAAAGGGTGAAAATTTACAAACATTTAGTTGTTCCAAATAAAACGACGAGGAAGACCAAAAGTAAAGCTAGTATCTGTTTTAACAGAAATAATATATTTTTTTTGTAATTATTATTATTAAATTAAATGTATATCGTTTTCTTGGTAGCAATCAATGTAATTGAATTTAGTGCATTATTGTTAAATATTTTAAACATTTTAGGTTTTCTTCCCCATTCGTTTTTTCAGTATTTTGCTATTAAAACGATTTAAATGATAATTATGTATCTCTTTTGAAATATGTAGTCCAGCTCATAAGGAAGCGATTGGTATCAAAATTTATTTTTTTGCCATTTTGTGGGTTGACAGCGTCCATTTTTTCTTAAATGAAGTTACATTTAAATATTTTAATCTAAACAAAACTTACCAACTACATTATTGTGTTAGATTAGTAATAAACGTAACCCAGAGTAAATGCTGTACATCACGTATCCTTTAAACATTTGAACTAACTTTGTACATCACGTACATCATGGAGTTTATATTTTCTACATCAACGGACGGGAAAATTACTGCAGTGTAACACAGGAGTCAGAACTGATTGAGTTCAAATGTGAGTCCCCTGACGCGTGGGATAATTCTGGTGTAGGTACCTATATTAATTGTTCCTTAGAAGTGTTGCAAAGTGTAAAAAATTATATAAATAGTTTATTATTAAACTAGCGATTTTTTCTCGATCGATCTATAAAGATCGCCTCCGTGATTCAGTGTTTAATAATATCACCAGTGGTTCCGGGTTCAAACCCCCGATAATTTTTTTATAAAATATGATATCTGCAGAGAAAAATGTTCAGTGAAGAGAAATGTGTTGCCCCACGAGTTTTTAAGAAAGTTAAATTTTTACGTTTGTATGTGTAAGGTTTGTATGTAAAAAATTTTTTGAAAAATCTTACGAAATCCCTTTCTTCATAAGAGTGCGGGGTATTAATTTAAGAATAATTATATAATTTCGGAGCCAAAATTTTGGCAGAACAACGTCTGCGGGGTCCACTAGTACTATATAAAAATATATTCCACTCATAAAAAAAGGTTTTAGCTTTTTGCCCAAAACCTGCGCAGCGTTTGCAAAATTTTAGTTTGGTAATGAATCAAAGAAAAGTCACATGATTACATAAAATTTTAAATATGAAAAAGAGTGAAAAACGCTTTATTATCCAAAGCGTACCTTACCTTTGTGCTCTTTGGGTAGTACCTATACCAAACATGTGTTCCGAATCTCAACACGATTACTCCATATAGTATACATGTTTCCTTACGTCCAGTCATTTCGGGCATTAGAAAAAAATCAAAATTTAATTATTTTAAATTCAACTGAATTTTGATTGTTTCAAATTAAATAAAAAAAAATATAATTCCGAAAAGAATATCAAATTTCCGACCGTAACGAATTACTAGTCATAGATAGAAAAACTGTGAAATGTTAGGTTAAGTCTTTGACTGATGTTCTGTGGCTGAGGTATCACCTACAATCAAGTGAGCTCCACGCATGTATATCGATATGTGTCATAACTAAAGAAAAAAACTTGATTCACAAAAAATCCCAAGACCACTGGAATGTATTGATCAGCAGTTTTGCTATGATTGTATAGAATACTAGCGACCCGCCCCGGCTTCGCACGGGTACCAACGACTATAGCGTATTATGCCTACAATTCGTATTCGCGGGATTTTTGTTGTTGTAATAACTCCTAAGATTTCGATGAAATCTCAGGTCGTTTAACTTTTTCCAACACTTCCAATAATTATCCTTATATTTCAACCAATTTACAGAAAATTATATACCCTTCCTCATGAATTCAATTGGTATTGGTTAAAACCGAATAAAAATTCGTTCAGTAGTTTGTGAGTTTATCGCGAACAGACAGGCAGACAGACTTTGTTTTATAATATGCAGTGATTTTGCTTTATCAGCCTTTATTCCCCACAGAACAATGCACAAATCTAAAGGGTAATTAGCGTGTAAATAGCGATTTTCATTTAGATGTCGGCACACATTTGCATCGGGTCGGTATTATTCAAGCGATGCAACCGACCAAGTACGAATCAGATGGACGATTAGCAAAAACGTTGTAAACTAACTAGGGTTGTCACAAGCGTTTCTGAGTTTCAAAACTGGCTATCACTAAATTCCGATGACGGGATCGTTGGCGCGTGCCAATGCAATGGGTTGTGGGTTCGAATGACGCCGAGACGTCATGATTATAATTTTCTGTAAGCATGTCTATCCACCGTTTGGTAACTTCGGCATTGAACGGGTGTGAGGAATATCGAAATTCCGACAAGTAACCGCCGTAGATGGAAAATCCGTGTTGTGCACATTGTGCGTTTCAGTTTCAGTCTATGAATTTCCGAATGCTTGAAGTAAACAGAAGGTTGACAGCGCATCACTGACTGATGTTCTGCGGCTGAGGTATCACCTACCATCAAATTAACCTCATACTCGTCTGTTGATATCTAACATGAAAAAAAATTAAACAAACGTAAACGTTTTATACATTGAAACAAAACTTCAACAAAGATATGGTTGCCACTTATCTAAGCCTGTTCAATGTAATTGTAAGCCTGTTCAGGCAGCCTAGCACGGATAACTGACAGTGTGACGATACGAATACTTTCTCGCAAGTAGTTCGTACTAGGATCTCAAGTAAACTATTCTCTAACATTTTGTAACTGTATTCGATGACTAGCTAGAACTTAGACCACCCTTAAATTCAGTTGAATTGGTGGTCGATAGTTTAAATTTACTTAGTAAATACCATTGTTTAACTAAGAAAAATTTAATGAATCAACTCTGTGTAATTAGTGAACAAAGTTTGTGAAACAAAATGTAATTGTAATAATTGCGATCTGCATATGTCATATAAGAGTAAAATTTCAATTACCACTGTCCAACAGAAATTATGTAATTTGTTGCAAACTGAGAAATCCAGATAAATAAAAAATATCGAATGTGATTCAATCGGGTATACGATATACCCGATTGAATCACATATGATGCAAGAGCGTATCAATATGTTTTCGATTGTATCACATATGATCCATGGACAGTCAACATTTTATTTAATTTGTTTAGTTTAAAATTAAAATAACGCGCTTAACTTGTGATTTTAAAAGTAAAACTTTAAAAACACTATTATGCTATTAGTATTAATGATATGAAAATAAAATAAGGTTAATATGCCAACTGTGGTAGCCCTATGCTTTATAACCCAACACTACGGTAGGGCAACACGCAGTTGTAATGATTCTTAGATAGCATCGGACAAGAAGAATGGCTGTATGTATGGAAGGAAAGTGAGATTACACTAGTGCTACTAATGTTTTTTGAAAAGTTACTGGTAATTAAGACTTTAAATTATAAAATGTCCTGAATTTATCATTTACTAGTTTTTGCCCATGGCCTCATTCGCAAAACTGGTATAATATCTGTGAACTAAAAGTAGCCTATTGACGATAATCTTTCTTACTAATATTATAAATGCGAAAGTTTGTGATGATTGATGGATGGATGGATGTTTGTTACTCTTTCACGCAAAAACTACCGAACAGATTTTGATGAAACTTTACAGTAATATAGCTTATATATCAGAATAACATATAGGCTACAATTTATAAACAGTTTTTGTATATTGCCTATAATATAACGATAAGTGTCAAGTAACTCGGAAAAAATCCTGCCTTCTGAGGGCTATCTTGGCATGCGCTGCAGCTGCCTAAACGGTTGGAGTTACAAGAATGTAATATATCATGGGATTGTTTGTTTTAAGTCCGTAAACTACTCGTATAAGCCATAAATACATTTAAATTGTAGCGGGCAGAAGCTAGTTTATTAAATATTCGTAGTTTTTTTAAGCCAACATTCTGGCAGATCAACGATCACTTTCAATTGATCAAACACTTCATTGGTTACCATTACCTTTTACTCAAACAAAAAAGCAATGTAACAATCCATTACGTTTTGCTCAACCATATTCTATTTGACATTCTATATTGAACGAGCAAACACACGTTCTAAATCAAACAGTATCACAGTTCCAACGCTGTTTGTTGTCGCGGAATATTGTATCAGTTAACTTGTTTTGCTACGGGTATTGAATTTCAATTGATTATTATTTACTGAAGAGTAATCACTATAAGCACCCACAAAAAGATTAGCGAACTGTGTATGGCATTGTTATTTTGACAATAGAGATTCTGATATGTATTGTATCAGATAACACGCCCCAAATGTAGATATATTATATTCCAAAAAAGGCTTATGTTACTCGCTGGTAATATAGCTTTCCATTGGTGAAAGAATTTTTAAAATCGGTCGAATGGTTCTTGAGGTAACAACAAACAAATCTTTCCTCTTTTTTAAATATTAATATAGATTTACAGACGAGTTTGAGACTCATTTCACAGGTCTTAGCCACACGACATCAATCACAGTTGCGCTGTCTAATAATATCCATAGCGGAATCGCGCGATATGTACTTTTGGAAATTCTCCTTAGTAAGCTACTGCGAAGGCGGTACTAATTTACGGAGTCTTCTAGAAGAATTAATATCGTGCTGTCTTCAAAGCTTCGGAACAGCGTTATCGCCGATTTCACTTCACTTAGTTAACTTTAGCAATTTGCTTCCCTATTTCCAGGACGTCTTTGGAGAATTACTTTTTAGGGTTCTGTAAAATCTTATGCTAGATAAAAATATTAAGTGACTAAACTTTACAAGATAAGAAGTGGAATAAACAAAGTTTATTTAGAAGAAATCCTTAACAAAAAAAATATAACTTTTGGTATCGATATATAACTAGAAAAAGTTATATCATCGAATAACTACGTGTTTTGTACGCTTATATTATAAAATAGTAATGCGTTTAATAAAATTATAATGCGTTACAAAATAACATTATAACACGTAGTGGCATAATATTTCGCCTTATTTTCAATTCTTAAGCGCAGTACTTCGATTAAATTTTATTATATATTTCCACATTAATTGTATCAGTATCTCCATGTTTTACATTTTTGTATACTTTTAGAATTTCCGTAGAAATAAATACATTCAACCGTTCAGAGGGTCTAACAAGAAACAACTTGCGAGAAAGTACAATATTCGTAACGTCAATCTATCATTTGTATATATTTTTTACTTTTTGCAATTTTGCAATTTCATATAATTTTCTCATACAACTGAGAGACTGATACGAATTCTGAGTTTTTTAAGTACGAGCCCTAATCTGGTATACAGAACCAACATGATTTCACAGAACACTCGTGCATTCTTTATTAACTTACATCGGAACGAACCGACGAACGGACATCAAAGTCGAATCTAATCCAATAAGGTGCATCTTATGGGATAATTTCGAAGAGGCACCCTAATCAAGCCCAGTTTTTTTGTTAAACACCCTATGATTGAAAAAGGTATTGGTTTCTTTTTTACAGCGAAGAGGGCTGATTTTTAAGAATATGTTTTTTTTTATTTAAAAAAATATGTATAAGTGACCCACTTGAAATAAATACGTGTTATAATAGTCTAAGAAATCGGTAAACTCCGGTTGCGAGTTTTAAAGCCACAAACACAAAAATAACATTTAAGAAAAATGACCAATGAGTGTACGCTTTTTACCAAACGCTTCCGTCTTGAAATAAAGTTTGAGAAATTAATCTTTTTGTACGAATATCACGCTTCAGTGAGATTGATCACTCTCTCGCGTTCACTTCACTTCTTTCGAAAGAAATCACCAATATACAGGGTGAGGCACATAAACTATTATTACTATAACGTTAGAATTCATCTGAAAATCGATAATAAACTTACGAGAAATAAATACATAGCTCTTTAAAAAAGTGGAGTTATCATTGACTTAGCTTCAGAACTTCCACTGATAAATATGTAAAATCCAGTATGACTTATTGGTGACTGATGTAGCTCAAAAACGGCTACTGTCTCTTGAACATCGTCGAATGATCGCTAGTCTGTCGGTGTTCTATAGGTTGCACTTCGATGAGTGCGCGTCTAATTTACACGAACTTATCCCTGCAACTCCCTTTCACCATCGGACGGCCAGACACAGCATGGGATTTCATTCTTATATGGTTGATGTACCTTATATTCGTACGAAATTGTACGCTTCCTCCTTTATCCTTCGTAACGCCAAGGAATGGAAATCTCTACCTGGGTCTGTCTTTCCCGATTCCTAACTGATGTCTTCAAAGCCAGAGTGAATAGGCTTCTTCTAATTAAGCATGTATTTAGACCGCATTAGCTCTTACCATCAGGCAGGTTTTCTTATTCTTCATTAAGAAAATGACGGCCTTCTCAAGCACCAACACTTTTATCTGAAATATGTATTCTTAGATATAATCGATTGGCGGCGAGTTTATTGCCAGTTCTTCTCGTCCGTTCTACGCCCTTGATTTGAGAACTGACAGTAAATGTAAAATTAGAAGCATTTAATATGTATTTTCTTATTGACGTTCATAAGTGTACATTATGTTACCTAAATGAATAAATGATTTTGAATTTGAATCAATAGTTTGAGTTCTAATAGACATAGACATAGACATAACATTTATTACTAACGAAACACACACACAGAAACACACAGACTAATAATAATAATAATCAAAAAAGAAAAGAAATATACTGAAACACTTTCTGTGCCTCACCCTGTACATGTCTTATATTGGACAAATCGATGCTGGACCTTTACTAACTGGACAAAAACGATAAGAAAGGAAATTAATATTGTACTTTAAGTTTTTAAGCAAAGTAATCAATCAACTTTAATCATAAATATTGAAAAAATGAGTTTCATTTTTAAGTTGGCATTGATAAAATGTATGTCTGGTAGAATTTATATCCTGTTTAGAATTAGTGTTGTTTTTTCAAAGCGATATTATTCGATTTACTAAGTTCCTGCGAGATTGTGTGACAATGATGTTGACAGACGATTTTGACGAGCTCGTTGGCGCATTAGGTAGAACACCTGCCGTGCGCATGGGTGGTGGGTTCGAATCCAACCGGGACGACATGTTTATAATTTTCTGTATGTCTTCCTCACGTCTGGTAACTACTTATTCATTAGATAGGTTTTGCAGTAATAGTACAATTTTCATTTAAGTGGGATTTTATACTATTCCCCTCACATTGGGTTGAAACAAAAACAACCGTCTCTCTGGCGCCGATATTCCACTTCTTCGAAGATATACTTTCTTATCGACACTTCAAAAGCTATCGTCAACATTTGGTCAAAAGTCATTTAATTTTTATTCGTGATAAGAAAAAAATGTTTTCAAAATACATTATTAATAGTGAATTCCCGAGTCCCCTAGTGGGGAAGACCCATTTCTGCGCCTGTATCACAGATCATTTATCTTTACAGGCCAGTTTCTTCAGTAACATTTTTTTTAACTTATTTCCCCGGGATTCGAACCCAGGACCTCCGATGCTAAATGTATCGCGCCTACCACTGAGCCACGGAGGCGGTCTTACAACATATTTTAACTATTTTTTTAATCCCAATTACTCCTTACTATGTTTTAAACCTAATAATTTTAAAGGTTTACCACCTCTGTTTATAGAAAAGAGACTTATCTTCAAGATTAATGACTTGATCGGAGAGATCAAGCGATTTTACTTGTTGTTAATCACCGAGGATATCTTATAAGTATTCAAAAGAAACATGCAAATGGTTTTCCTCAGATCGTAATTTATTTTAGAAGAGATCCTATACACTGAATAAATAATTGCTGCTAAAATATATAATTAAACTACTGGGTTATCTCATTCACATTCCAAAATATTGTGAATTCCCGTGTGGATCATGGACGGTCACATTTATGAGTCTCTCGAATAACCTTCTGAGATCTGCCTGGCCAAAACGATCTTTTAAATTTAATTTATTTATTACTTTCATAAACTTTCCTATCAATATAAGAATATTATTCTTTACTTAAATTATTATTTAATGTTACTTAATTATTATTAGTTTTTCACCCTACAATATGACTTACGCAAATTTTTTCATGATATAAATTTCAAAAGTACTCGTAATCGTCGAGTGTGTATGAAAGCATTGATGAAAGTAGAAGAAGCGAAAGTGGTATGTAAGGATCGGAGCATATGGAATTCCGTGATCTCTGCCTACCCCAATGGGAAAGAGGCGTGATGTATATGTATGTATGTATGTATAAATTTCAGAATAAATCTCGCAAATTTCTTCCGCTTCTAAGGTATTTTATCTTCAAGAACTAGTTAAAATACTTATTTTCACACAATGATTCTCGATTAGTCCGTAATTTCAGAAACTAAATTGTGACTTACATGAATACCGCAGTAGGAACCAGAACTTACTGGAACCCAGCCAGTCCAGCTAAGCTGTGACACAGCTTATAATTATTGTTATATTATATAGTAAATTATAATAATAATAAATTACATATTATGATAAGAAACATGCGATGTTCACAAAATTTAAGTTATGTCGTATCGATGTACGAGGGTGAATCAAAAAATTCTTGGAATCAATATTAAAAAATGCAAAGATTTAAATAATAATATTTTATTTTTCTACATAATCTCCCTCCAATGCAATGCATTTAGAATAACGCGTTTCTAACTTCCTTATTCCTTGTGAAAAAAAATTATTTTCTTGACTCTCGAAAAAGTCCTCTACGGCAGCTATAACCGCGTCATTATCGTGAAATTTTGTTCCACGAATTTCCTCTTTTAATTTTGGAAATAAGTGAAAATCACTTGGGGCTAAGTCCGGAGAATATGGTGGGTGGTCAAGGAGATTGAAGCCAGCACAGCGGATTGCGTTGAGCGCAACTTCCGATCGATGAGCAGGAGCGTTATCTTGAAGGAACAACACGCCCAACGACAGTTTTCCACGACGTTTTTCTTTAATCGCTTCACGCACTTTCGGAATTAAATTTGCATAATAGGGTCCGGTAATCGTCTGGCCTTTTGGCATGTAATCAATAAAAAGGATTCCTTCACTATCCCAGAACACAGAGGCCATAACTTTGCCAGCGGTAGTAGCAACTCGAAATTTCTTGATGGATGGAGAGGATGGTCGTTTCCAAGACATGCTTTGTCTTTTAGTTTCAGGATCAAAATGGTGGACCCACGTTTCATCCATGGTGACAAGACGACGGCAAAAATTATCCGAATCACGCTGGAACATTTCGAGATTACGCTTGGAAATTTCCAAACGTCGCTTTTTGTTTTCGTCGGTTAACATTCGTGGCACCCATCTTGCAGACACTTTTTTGAACCCCAGTGAATCAATTAAAATGGATTGAACGCTACCAAAAGATATCTCTAGGATCTCAGCTATATGTTTTATAGTCATTCTTCTGTCTTCCAAAACCAGATTCTCAACTTTTTTGACATTTTCTTCTGTAACGGAGGTTGAAGGCCGCCCAGAACGCGGGTCATCTTTACAGCTTGATCTACCTCTTTTAAATTCAGCCACCCAGTACGCAACCGTAGAATAGGGTACAGCATCACCCCCTAATGTCTGCTGAATGTCCAAAAAAATTTCCTTCGTAGACATTTTTTTCAAACTGAGATATTTTATCACCGCACGTAACTCACTTTTATCCATAATTTTGACTTTTTAGCTACTCGTTGCACAAAAAAATTTATTACATGCGAACGAACTGACAAAAACAAGTGACAGTCTGCATAAATATAGTGTGATAGACACTCTTTAATTTGAATATCGAACTTGATCCAAAAAGGTTTCATATATATGCACTTCTAAGAACTTTTTGATTCACCCTGGTATCTTTATACAGTACTAGCAACGCGCCCCGGCTTCACACGGGTGGAATGTAGATGTTCTATACACAAGATGCCTACGTTACTCGCTGTTTATGTAGTTTTCTATTGGTGAAAGAATTTTTAAAATCGGTCCAGTAGTTTTTGAGTTTATTCATAACATACAAAAATACATCTTTCCTCTTTATAATATAGTATAGATTAGCATAGATAAGGCAAAGTTGCTTCCCGTCGCGGTCGTTTGTCCCTTTTAACAACGGATTTTAATGCAGTTTCCAATAGATAGAATTATTCAAGAGGAAGTTTTATACTTATATTTAGAATTGTTTTGTGTTAATTAGTTGAAAAATGATGATAATTGTTCAAGATGTCGGAAGAAATCAAGCCGAATATACTGTGTTAATATTTTCGTGGAAAACCGGTGTGAGTCATTAGTTTGTAAATAAAAACTAAAGCTATTTTATTTTTGTACTACACCGCTAGTAATAGTGCAGAGAGAAAACTAAACCGTTTGAAACTGTTTGTGTTTCAAACTAAAAGATCTAAAAAACTGATGTCCTCAAACGGGAACTGGCATGAAGCTACAAACTTTAGGCAACAAACAACTTTGTCCTGAGCTGAGCTTTTGTTCAAGGCTTTTTTGTTCCGCTTTCGTCCCGTTTTTGGCGAAATGTTTTACGAGTGCAGCTGAAATGGCTTGCATTTAAATGCGTCCCAAACTTAGTTACGTTTAAAATGAATGCTACAATGAAATTAATTTAAAATTTTCACCTAAAATTTGAATATATTTTTGAACATAATTATGCATAATTTTCTTGTAAAGAAGAAGTTATATACTTAGGAAATTTTAAAGGGAAAAAGACAGTTTTTTAATCTTAAATAATTTATTAACAAAACATAACAAAACTGTCTCAAGGGAATCTATAATACATATAATTCTTTTCTTTTTGAGAAGAATTTTGTTTCTGTGCACTATAGTTCATCTCAGACTGTTTTCCGATCAGCTTCATTTTTTATTTTCTTCTCAACATCTCATCAAATAATTAATAATACTATCAACTAATGTAACAAGTAGAAACAGAATCGGTCCTATGGAATTTCATTACTAAAAAATCCATAACAATATTTAACTAATATATACAATATACATAGTTATTTTTTTTTTAAAAATTCAATAACAAAATTTATATATGAATGTTGAAGTACAAAACAAAACATGTTATTAAAAGTTCAGTGAAAAATAAGAATTAAGATCAAACTAAGTAGACGCAATAAAATAGCAAAGAGTAAAATGGAAATAAAAAAGTCAGCTTAACTTGAACAAATGGAACATTTGGACAGGACAAAAAGGCGGATTCCCTTTAATTGATTTAATTTGTCGCGAGTCAAAACTCCGTGGCGCTAGTTTCTGCCTATGTTGCTACTTGTAAGGGGACGTTATATTAACATTTTTTCTTCAGAGCGGACAACTGAACTGGTAGGTTACCAACTTCGCCCACATCACGTCACATCTGTGACTCAAACGAATTAGGGCCATATTCCAAGACGTAACTCAAGTCGTAATCTATTCTTGAGAACTGTCAAGATGTCAAAATTCTATAGAGAAAAAATGGTTTGACAAGTCTCAAAACTAGATTCTGAACTGAGACATGTCTTGGAGTATGGGCCTTAGAGGCGTCCGTCTGCCTTGATTTTTTTTTGCTTTCTCCTAATTTTATATTTTGACAGGCTCGTTGACACGTTTGGTAGGATACCTACCATGCGCACCAATGAATCGCGGGCTCGAATCTCGCCGAGACGACATGTTTATAATTTTCTATAAGCATAAGAGATGCCCCACGTCTGATCACTTCCACCGACCGGGTCACGTATCACCATTCATAGATGCGTTTCCTCTCATCCTGTATATATGTATCCTGCCCACTGCCATTTTAGTAACCTAATTCTCTTATTTACATCTTCAATTTTATTCTACTTCTTATAATATCATTTTTTACTTTATCTGATAGTTTCAATCCATAGCAAGCATACTTCTCTCCATTTTCCGTTGGCAGATGGCAATTTTGTCCTCGTCTTCTTTTCTGAGTTGTTTAGCTTTCTATAACAACTTCATTTCTTTATTTATAGAAATAAATTAATTCGCAAAACTTTTTTTCATTAAAGGTTACAAAATAAAAATGGGTTGAAGGAGTGTAATTCGGTTTAAATTATCCTGTTTATCTGATTAGTACCAGTCTTTGAATGACCAAACTGGATACTATATGCCCGAAGTAAAAAGTAGGTCGACAGCGCATCATTGACTGATGTTCTGATGCTAAGGTACCACCTACCATCAAGTGAACCTCATGCTCGTCTGTCGATATATAACATAAAAAAAATATTATTCCAAGTTTTAAACTGACTTTTTTTATGTCAGATATCGACAGACGAGCATGAGGTTCACTTGATGATAGGTGATACCTCAACCACTGAACATCAGTCAATGATGCGCTGTCGACCTAATTTTTACTTCGAGCATTTAGTCCATTACCCTCATGAACCCTCAATAGAAACGCACCTTTACATCCACTTGGAGTTTGTATTTCGGCTTCGCTCAATTTATTTTCATTAACGCTTTTATTTTATTGTATGCGTTGATCCGACATGTTTTATGGTGGCATTTAAAAACTTTAAACTGACGCATATTTCTCTAGGTAAAGGCAACGGTGAACATTTACCATGACTTTGATTCGCTTCCATTTTATTTTAGCCTTGCCCGACAAGGTTTCAAAAGGGCTAAAAATATCTACTTATCACTTAAATAAAATACAGTATTTTATTTAAATGTGTGATACTCGCGTTAATAAAAGACAATATTATCTATCACGTAATCAGTTGACTATTATGAAAATCATTTATTATGGATTTCATAATACTATTAAATCACTTAAAAACTGTGACTATAAAATTATCCTTCATAAACAATTTTTATGTATATATCGACCTGTCCGTAGGACAAAGTTACATCTGCAGGACGCCCTACTTTAAACTTGACCTTATTCTTAGGGGAAATTAACATCATGAACCATTATTCGAGTGCTATCTTTGAAAAAACGATGCGCTTTTTTAATTTTGGATTTTATTAGTAAATTATATAGGTCAGTTTAGCCTTTTAAATACAAAAAAGTGACTTGGTATCATAATCATATCCGACTTTGTTCTACGGATACATCGATATATTTGTACGCCTTACTATATTTATTTATTTTTTATTTAGTACAAAAAATGGTGTACAAAAGGAAAACTTAATGCCTTAAGCCATTTTTTGTCAGTAAACCTTGGCTTTGTAGAGAACAGTGTAGTCCGTGCAGTAGGAAAAATAATTAAATAAAAATTCATTTGAAATATTAATATACCTATTAAATAAAAATAAATTTATGAAGTATTAAAAAAATAGAACTGAAGATATGCCAATTATAAGGAATACTAATAGTGGTTAAATAATGTGAAAATTTTTGAAGATAAAATGAATTAAGAAAAGAAAGAAATCTCATCCAATATTGTATTATTTCAAATCATTAATATTTACCAAATTTAATCAGAGTATATCCAAAATAATCATTACAATTAATTAACTCTTTAAAATAAAATGCATTCAAATTGCAGCCATGTTTACAACCGCAGCATCCGTAGCTATTGTAATTATTTTAATAATTAATTGATTCATTCAATTATATTATCATTTCAAATTCAAATCATTTATTCATTTAGGTAATTCACAGTGTACACTTGTGAATGTCAATAAATTTAAATACTTCTAATTTTACATTTACTGCTCATATCTCAAATCAAGGGCGTAGAATGGACGAGAAGAACTGGCAATAAACTCTCCGCCAATATTTTTAATCGGCAAGGTTTTTGTTTCACAAATATTATCATAGTCGCATTAGTAAAAGATTTCTATTACTATTATAAAAACAGTAATATTACAGAGTAGACAACCAAGCATGTGAGTTACCCAATGGTAGGTACTCACAACTGCCCATGGACATCCGCGATTCAAATGTCTCCGATGCCTTGTCGGCCTTTTAAAAATTGATCGGCTTGATTTTTTCAACCAACGACGAAATTTAATACAGCCTGTAGCCTCTCTCTCCGTTACTATAACTCACAGAATATTTCATTATTTTACGGTTTTATTAAAGTACAAGTTCTAAATTAATAGCTATAATTATTGTAAACTTAACATAAAGTACTATCGACAAATTGAATTTAACTCACCTTACTCTTTGGTTTTAAAACAATTGCAGAAAGGAAAGCGTTTTCTATTCTTTCTAAAATATGTTAATTGGAAAAACCACTGCGTATTGATTAGTTCAAAAATTGAAAAAAAAAACCTCATCAATAACGTAATAATAAAATAATATAATATATAAAATAATAAGTGAATAAATGTTTTCTGTCTCTCTCTCTCTAATATTTACTTCAGTAATTAATCATATTACTTACTTACTAGCAACGCGCCCCGGCTTCACACGGGTGCAATGTAGATGTACTATGCACAAAACATAGCCTATATTATTCGCTGATAATGTAGCTATCTATTGGTGAAAGAATTTTTAAAATTTGGTCGAGTAGTTTTTGAGTTTATTCATAACATACAAAAATACAAATCTTTCCTTTTTATAATATTAGTATAGATTAAAATTAAAATTGGTGAAGTAGTTTTTTAGTTAAATCATGACAAACAGACAAATCTTTCCTCTTTATAATATTAGCTTAGATATAGATGAGCCTTACTATTTTGACATTTACAAATGAATTACAGAAAGAGTAGATTCAGATTGGTCGATAGTACATGATGTGTATGTACGGTCAATAACCGCATTGCCTATAATGGAATACATCTCGAATCTTTCAGCCGGCGAGTCAAAGCTTTGTATCGGCTGCATCTCGGAATGAATCCCTTTATACAGTTTATTGTGCACAGGGGATTCCCATTTGTGACGAGATTGATGTACTTCCGTTTCTGCTATGTATAATATTGCGGGCTTTCATCGATATTATTGTAATTCTAAAGAATCTCTTCTTATTTTATACGTGTTTATTCTTTAGAAACCCGTGAAATATGAAATATATTTATTATTTAAATGAAGTCCAGATACCAATATGTGACTTAGGTTTTAATTTAGTTTTAATACTTGTCAAACCGTTTTTTATATTGAATTTAAATTGATTTTGAATTTGATTGAATAATTTAACATTTTATTAGTGGTCAAAAATAAATTTCAACTTTAGTACCGTATACGAAACTGACTAGCTGTTGGAAAAAAAAATAGTTTGATATTCTATTTGTTTGAAGTAATACATAAACTACTCTGGAATTAATGTGTTTTGCTCACCTAAAATCCACACCGATAAAGGTACTCTGATACTAATCAAATCTCTGATTTCTATAAATTATGTATATAATACCAAATCATTGTAGGTACGTACAAAAAAATTGATCATGGATATCTTGTGTATAAGGGAATGGGTTAATCTAAAAACGGTACTAAATATTTTTAGGGCTGGTGTATCAGACCTGATAAACCTTTTAATAAACCAATAATTTTGAAATTTAATAGTTATATGAAAGCATAATATTTTTTAAAACTTTAATATCTAATATTAACAGAGATAAGCGGGAGGTACTATAAGTACTACAGCCGTGACAAAGTCACACGTACTAAATCACCAGCACCTAGAGCCCTAGAGGATTGTTTTAAAGAGAAGATTTATAGGATCTGCACGTGAGCGTATGAAAAGCGCTGTAAAAATCGCCGCAGCTCTTGTATGGAAGAATACAAAGCGCTAGATTTATCGCTAGCTTCTGTGCCCAAAACACGTATCTGCAGATACAAATATACTAGAAGAGATTATTGAATCTTTTTTTTTTCAAGATATTAGCCGCCATTCATGCGCGTTTCTTGGTATAAGTTGGGAACTCGATTCTCGGCGAAATGAAAAATTAAGTCTAGCCTAGAATATCAGGTTAATCATAATGTGTATCGAATACGAGCAATAGGAAACGACATTTACTTTAATATGAAAAGCTAATAAGTGAAGATAGGATATACATATTTATTTGGTTATTTCTCTATCTTTCAAAGAGAAACTTACCAATAGATCTGTGAGAGAGTTATATCTGTAACCCGTACTTTTTAAAATAAATCTCTTCCAGTATTTATTAATTATTTCTACAAAGCATACCTGCGTCTAGTTAAACAATACGCTTGTCGCCTAACTTTTCCTTTACGTTTCTCTGAATAGTGGTTTGTGGACCAAATTCAGCATCCTGAATCGGGGCCTTTGAAATGCCCATGACATTTCAGAGGCCCCGATGACTCTATCGCCTTCATTTAATGCCGAGGACCAACATAAAAAATTATACTAATATAGGTATCTATGCCTTAAACTTTCCATATATTAATATTTAAAAGCTAGTCTCGACTCGAAAAAAATAAAAGAATATACGACACGAATATGAATAAGAATATTTTATTAGACACACACATAAACATATAATAAAATTTTTTTTAAATAAAACTATCACTGTTATGACTAATTTCTGTTACTCTGAAGATGTACCTTTTGTTTATAACCTAACCTAAACCTATTTTGGTGTCATACCTTGAATTCGTAACAAATAATAAAAAAACAAAGTAGTACCTACCTACATACATAAATCAATATAAACTTAAAACATATGTTTTAAATTTAACTTGCATTTAGTTTTTACTCTACCAAACAAAATTACATGGCCCATTTTGACTAAAAGCCGTAACTGGATAAACGGATGTTATGTGTCTACGAGATAACGGTAACAGTGCGGTGGAAATACATTTATAATACACAAACGCACATACAAAATAACTACGCAAAACAATAAACAGGTACTTTACTGTTTTTATGACTGGGTGATATATTATTTGAATATAAATAATATCTATTAGAATTTTAGGACTATTATATCTAAAAAAATATTAATAAACTCCATAAAAAATTGATGAATTCCCGAGGGGAGTAGGGTATGGGGCAGAACCATTTCTGTCTGTTTAACTGATCATTTTTCTTTACACGCAAGTAGGTGAACAGCCATCTGTGCTCTGCCCGACCGAAACACTTTTTTTTAATCTTGTTTCCCCGGGGTTCGACCCCAGACCCTTCGGTGTTAAACGCATAAAGCTTACCACTGAGCCACGGAGGCAGTCAAAAATTTAATAAACTCAATAAAACAACTGATAAAAAATTGAGATACAGAAGATAAGATTTCAGATTTCATTAAATATGCAATATTTAAAAGAGACACCTTATAACATTTAATTTTTGTTCTAGATTTAAATAATATATTTTAAATAACATTTCCTTGCCTTCAATAACTTACACTAATATTATAAAGAGGAAAGATTTGTATTTTTGTAACGAATGAATTTAAAAACTACAGGGAGTAGCATTTACAATTTTTTGCATATATTACATCTCTATACATTGGATCCGTGCGAAGCCGGGGCTGTTGCTAGTTCATTAAAAATGACTGCCAAGAATTCATTCACACATCTAATCGGGATCATGGTGTAATCTTAACCTTTTTGCTGCCCGAACAAATGAAAAACACAACCCTCTTACTGAATCTCGTAAATTACCTTAAGGAGAAATTCCCAAAGACTCCAAGCATCAAGATCTGTAATCCGTTAAAATGCTGAATCGGGAAATAAGGATAAGTTTTTAAGCTCCATCGACTGAGGGGCACAATTGAAAAGTTAAGGGTCGAATAAAAATGTGCTGTTAAGAGTTTTGATCTAAGTAATGAACTAAAGGTAAATATAGACTAGACTAGACATGGAAAAAGCGTGAAGTACATTTTGCCCGTTACGGTTTCAGTTTATGGATTTCCGAATGCTGGAAGTAAAAAGTCAGTTGACAGCGCATCTATGATTGATGTTCTGTGGCTGAGGTATCGCCTACCATCAATTGAACCTCATGCTCATCAGTTGATATCTAACATTAAAAAAAATGAAACTAATTTAAATGTTTTATACATTGAAACAAAACTTCAACAACGATATGATTGCCATTTGTCTAAGCTTGTTCAATGTAATTGTAAGCCTGTTCAGAGATAAGCCTAGCACGGATAACTGACAGTATGATAAGAATACTTTCTCGCAAGTAGTTAGCCCTAGGCCTCAAGTAAACTATTCTCTAACTCCTATCACCTACCATCCAGTAAACTTCATGCTCGTCTGGAGTCATCTAACATTTAAAAAAAAGAATATCTTACTAACAGTGGTGAGGAGTTCTAACAAGCCAATTCCTAACAACTTCCCTTTATATATTTATCTACTAACAAACGAAAAACGGTGAAGTTGATAGTATCTGCTTTACTTTGCGTCTTCCTCACACTGTAGGAAAGTTCGAAATTTTGCAGCATGGTGATTTTTTTTCCGGAACGGCTTACCTTTTGAAAATATTGACTATTCGCTACTACTTATTTGATTTCTTTGCCGAAAATAAAATTTATTGATTGATCAAGTCTAATAAAATTGTATCAGTGTACTCTTCTTATACTTCAAAAAAGAAACGTAAAATGCCAACCCCAAGGCAGAGAAGTACGTCAAAAAGAAGATAAGTTATGTCCGCGACACATAAAGTATTTAGGGTCTTTATCTATCACGCAAATTCATCTACTTGACGCTGTCTCGCATTGAACGCCAAATACCATTTAATTTTATTATTAGAGTAATTTTTATAAGAATTTCTTCCCTCCCTACCATTTTCATAAGGTCTCGTAATTGCTGTTGAATAATTTACTTCAAAAAATAACTATGAAACTGCTTTTATTCTATACTTTTAAATGTTAAGGCAAACAATGGGAAAGTACGGAGGATAGGATATATTTAAATAAATAATGGGGGAATTTTCACAGCTGTTACGTCGCGACGGTCGGTCGTCGTTCGGTCGCCGACAATGCTATACTAATCCTTGCTTACTAATACTAAGCTACTGAGCAAAAATATCCTGAAGTTTTTAAAAAATATCGTATAAAATAATTTAGTTCTATTTTATTCCTCAATAAGAGGATGATACACATCATTAGGTTGTATTATAAAACCGATGAAAAGGTTTTATTAATATATAAGGAAATTAGGTGGGGATTAGAATTCATGTTATTAGCTAGCCACGTTGGTATTATGACTAGAAGTGGGGTTAAATGTTAATTTTAAATACTAAACGCATTAATTGTTACTGTTATAAAAAAAACATGTTATGCAAAACGTTAATTGTTAAATTTTGTTAAGGAATCATCTTGTTATTAATATAATCAAACATTGTGTTATGTTAAAGAAGTTAACCGTTACGAATATTACATTTAAATAGGTTGGTTTTACACAGTCAATCAATATTTCCTTCATACTTTAACAGGTTTTGGTGACTGGCGCTGATCTAAAAACTAAAAATGTTATAAAAAAATATTTTTAAAATAATAATTTTAACAGTGATATTGTGAATTTGAATTACACACCTCCAATTTTGACCTAAGCGTAACCATTAAAAATGGAAGTAAATATTTGGTTATATATTGTATGTATATAAAATGTCGTCTACAATCTATGCCGACACTGACGTATATGACATCAATGATCTTGAATCGCGTTATCAATGTTTCTGGTGAATATATACGTACATACAACACCTCGACATCAACCACTGGGACGTTACGACTGGTCAGTCAGTGGTTCGATTAGTCGTTCTCTCTATAGGTTGTAGGCATACTTTCTTCTACATATAAAATAGCAAGGCTTACGTTATTACGTACTTACGTTTATATTGGAAGAAAATTTTACTTTAACGTAATAGCAACCAAATTGAAGAAGGCTTTTAAGATTTGATTACAGACCACCAAAGTCTTTGTTTCTACAGAGTTGTGTTTGTAAATCTAAATGTATAATATTTTTTTTATTATTCCCTTTGTAACATTTACCAAGTGTATGTAATTGACTTAAACGCAGTCCATCAAATACCTTTTTATATGTTTTAATCGACGTCAAGGTAATAGGAAACATTTCACTTTTTGTAATAAAAATAGCTTTGAAGTAATTCCCGCTAGTGTTAAATATTTTTGTTTTACTAAGTTTAATAAAATGTAAAGCGGTGTTCACTTTCCATCAGGTGAGCCGTAAGCTCGTTTGCTCCTTATATTATAAAAAAAATAAAAAAACTTTTAAATACTCGTGCTACGTTAAGCTAAACGTTTTGTAGACATCTCGTAGCGCTTCGTAGAACAGTCATTACGAGCGTAGCAATGATACTATAATAGTTTTATGATTTCTTTATTCTTGGCTGCAGAGTGTAGAGAAATTCGAAATAGGTGTAGACTGTAGAGTTCTTTACGAATTATTTTTGAATATATAAAATAAAATTTGTAGTCTCTAAAGCAAAATTATCTTTTTAAATTTTATCCATGTCCAACTAAGAGACATGACAACTCACACTATACCTATTCATAGATTCACATATCTATAATGAAATATTTTCATTTTTATCACTTATGTTATTATCATACGGTACAAATAAAATATCAAAATAAGTTTTATTTTAAAAAAGAAAAGAAATATTCATTTTAATATTAGAACTACAATATCTAATTCGAAGACGACTGGACGAAATATTTAGCGAAGCAGAACTAAAATGATAATATATAGTTGGCACACCACATTTAACAAGATAACCTTAATGCTTATATTAATCTGACATCAACTGTAATATAGTTTGCTAAAGAAAATGATATTATTCCAAAATCCTTATTTTATATTAGATATCGACATACGAGCATGAGGTTTACTTGATGGTAGGTGGCTCCTCAGTCACAGAATATCAGTCAGTGATGCGCTGTCGACCTACTTTTTACTTCGAGCTTTCGGAAATCCATAGACTGAGACCGAAAAGCGTTCACGTTTTTCCACATTATATGAGTTTCATAAGAAAAAATATATGACTTGAGAAATTTGGTAACACGCAAAGCAAAGTAAAATAAATTTTATCGAAAATAAGTGGAAATATTATTGAAATGGCACCTCTTAGCCGCAGATACGCTTACAAATAACCAAAGAAACCAAAGATTGGCCACTGCACAGTGTGAAATAAGACCTCAAAAACGGACGTCCTTTTTTTTATTCGATTTTCGTATAGGTTTTACTGAAATACATACTTCAGTAAAAATCCCGCATTTTTATCTTAATTATTCACTGAGAAAAATAAGTTCAAATAATGGGTAAATTTATGACCCCCAAACAAAAAAATATCGATTAAAACAAATATATCAACTTTTAAAATTATCATATATATTGTAATATATCTATACAAAAAGCCGCATAATTTGATATATTTGGTTTAATTCTACAACATCGCGAGCCTGAGTAATCGACTTTTTTAGGATTTTGGTTTTCATTTTTTTTCTCTAATACCCCGTCGTAGTAGCAGCTGATATTTTACGTCGTAATAGAAGAACATCTAATCTATACGTAAAAAAAAAACTAGCGCGCAATTCCATGGGGTATTGATTTTATAGGACTTTTAATTTTTTAGTCAGGGCTGTCACTCGAAAAGGAGTAAATGTGGTAAAAATTGATAACGCCTGATTAAATAATTTCAAACATTGCAATTCTTATATATTATTCTTCAATTTCACTTGCATTGAAAAATACTTTTTTTTTATATATTTTTATATAAATACTGTATCATCCTCATTTAAGCCATTACTCTGATAAAACCTGATACACGGCATCATCAGTCGACTCACAACTTTGATGTGATGTTGAAGGTTCGGGTAAATCAGGCATGACCCTCGATTTTCATACTACATGCAGAAGAGGTAATTTACGAAGTTTCTTTTGCCTTTCTCGTAGCCTTATTACTAAAATCAAAGGGTCAAACGTTTTCAGAACCCTATATCAAATAAATCTGACGTTGTTACTTGTCGACTTAGTTATTGTTGTTAAGGCCACATTTTGTTGCCTAATCTTAAGACTAACCATCATGCTCGGACATTGCCTGTAACATTTATACTGATAAAAATTCCATGACTCGAACTCGGAACCTACGGCATTCTCCTCACCACTACGCCACGGATGCCATCAATTTATTTTCACCAATTGTAAAGTAATTTTTCATAATATTTATTTGCAAACTCACAACCCTAGTAGGGTAATTTATGTGTAAATAGTAAAAACGCAATTTTAGCTATACCCCATGGAATTGCGCGCTAGTTTTTTTTTTACGTATAGATTAGATGTTCTTCTATTACGACGTAAAATATCAGCTGCTACTACGACGGGGTATTAGAGAAAAAAAATGAAAACCAAAATCCTAAAAAAGTCGATTACTCAGGCTCGCGATGTTGTAGAATTAAACCAAATATATCAAATTATGCGGCTTTTTGTATAGATATATTACAATATATATGATAATTTTAAAAGTTGATATATTTGTTTTAATCGATATTTTTTTGTTTGGGGGTCATAAATTTACCCATTATTTGAACTTATTTTTCTCAGTGAATAATTAAGATAAAAATGCGGGATTTTTACTGAACCTACACGAAAATCGAATAAAAAAAAGGACGTCCGTTTTTGAGGTCTTATTTCACACTGTGCACTGGAGCGTATCACATTACTGGGGACAACTGTAAAACTTTGACTAAAGTGCTCGCCAAAATCTTGCGAAACCTCAGAGCCACTAAGAAGAATGCTATCAAATTATGAATAACGATGAAAGTAAAGTATATGTAATATGAAAGTTTTTTTATGTCCGATTTTAAACAACGTAGGTGGTTATCACGAACAGAGCTCCTATAGGTGGCAAATGAAAATAGGCCATTCAGGAGGTGAGTTGACAATTTAAAAGATACTGGAGATACCTATATATATTAAATATTTTGTACTATTTTTTAACTTCATCTTTTTTAATTTTAAGTTTAATCTTGTGTTTTTTTTGTCTAAGGATAATAAACTTTTTTTATCTTTATTATCAAACAAAAAGTGTAATTCTCACTTGATAATCTGCCACAGAACATCAATCAAGGATGCCCTGTTCAGCTTTCTTTTACTTCAAGGCACAATAAACACATAATAAGATCGCTAACAATGGATGTTTTTTTAACATGTGTTCCGAATGTCGTTATGCCTTGTACCCGTTTAGCACCCCAACCCATAAGATATATAAAATATATTTACAAATATACCATTTTCGGAAATTGGATAAAAAATTAGGTACCACCCAACCCACCAACGAAACCCTCCAAAAATAGGTATTTGTTTTACAATAGTCTCATCTGAAAAGATATTATGTCTGACATATGTCAGACATAATATATAATATATATATATAGCATAACATATAGCATATGCTATATCTTCCAAAAAACAGTAATATTTTTTCAATCTACAATAAATTATCCAATCTTATTTCCTCAAAAGAAAACAGACAAGAAAGTTCAAACACTATCAATTTACCGCAAATTTCTCGACCCCAATATATTTGAAGCTCAATTCAGAACCACGCATGATTTATACCTATTGTGTTAAAGGTGCAAATCGACACTTCGACCAAGTATTTGGGACATACTTCGAACCTTTTCATAGTTAGGTATGGCACCAAGAGGACATAATAAATTTTCTAAATGTTGTAATATTTCAGATGTTTGGGGATTTATTTGTTTCTTACGTTTCCTTTAATATCATTGAAGGAAAACTTTAGCAGAAGCCCAGCTTCATTGCTTAAATAAAATTATTATAGAAAGGGGCATAGGGATGATCATCTAAATGCCTGTAATGAAAAATGGTATTGTTTTTTAAGGAATAGTTACATTATCTATTTTTTTATTTATTTATCTAGGACTTTCACAAGTAAAATTCACTAAAGAATCACCACGTTTCAAACCGAGGTATTTCAAGTTTGCTGAGTGATGTAGAATACTTTTTTATCCTGTGAAGAGCAACTTTAAAAGAAGTACCAGGAAATCAGGAATAGTTAAGAGTTCTCTTATTTGCCGAGCGTAGGCGGATTACAGCTCTGCCCTCTTGCTTACCAAATATTGACAATCTACCGTTTTAATGCTAACGTCAAACAATCGCCGATTAGAGTCCTACTCCTGTATGGGACGGGACATTTGGTACTAATTCATTTTATTTGACTATAATTTTTTTTTTGTAATTTTGTTAATGGAATAAGTCTGAAAAGTGTAGTCAAATGTGTTAGAAAATGAAATATTGAAGTAAGTTAAAGCTACGTCATTATAGGAATTCGATATTATTATTTATTGTATATATAGAATGTCTGATGAGTGAATGATTTCTTAATAAGGAACGGAAGTTAAGAAAAGGGGTGAAAGAAGATTAGTACCTAATAGAGATAAAGCTATTATACTTAACTTGTTTATTATTTAGTTTTTTGTGTATAATTAAATTAGTCTTTTCTGTGAATGTTTGCATTTACGATTGTGTACCACTTTAATACTATACGCATCTATATTTATATCTTGTATCTCTTCTTATATGTTCTGTTCTTTGTGATGTGTTTGTTATGCTTCCTTATCTGCACTGCCGTGCCCCCGCCAAGTCGAGCAATAATAAATAAATAATTAAGATTGCGGGCGTGCCATAAACGGGCAAGTGGTAAATACCTATCCATTGTTTTGCTTATAAATATTTGTAATTTATAAAAAAATATAATCATCAACTTAGTTTTCTCTTTATTTTCAAATATCGGAAAATTCCAAAAATGGTGTAACGTGTTAGTTATACATATATATATTTTTAATAAAGCCGATCCCACATATAATAATATTGGTTAGGATTTATTCAAATGACATTACAGCGAGTCCATTACTCCAGTCCGCAAAAGAGCCACCGCAAATAAGAGGGCTGGTAGTCGTTCTCCGCAATTTGCAAGCCAGGCTTCCCTCTATATACTTATTGGTACATCTTAATACCTCGCACAATAGGCGTTAAGCCCTTGTCAATACCAAGTTCAAAGGACTATTGATTTTTTGACGCCTCCATGCCGCTGTTTTGGAACTCAGAAGGGATCGGATCTTCACACCACGTTAGTAACATATTACTAACGTGGTGTGAAGATCCGATATGATAATTAATATATTTTTATCCCCAAGAGATCATAGGAGGGATATGCGGGCGTTAGACGACGTACGATTTTGTAATATTCAATTAATTCTCGTGAAGTAATACTATATGGGTTTGATTTAGATTAAATTTTGAATTTTTTCAACGATAAAAAATTACCTTATTAGATGTTTATATAGACAAATGAAACACACACACACAGAAGCACACAAATAATAATAACCTTCCTCGTTTCATTAGATAAAAAGGTGCGTGGTGATGAAAAAATTATATAATTAAAATAATTAAAATGATGTGTTGAAGTGAAGTCCACAGGTGTAAATATGTGTGTGTTGTAATTTTAATAGTGCCCTGGCTCAGGACTATGTGGATCAGACTCCCTGGTCAGTTCCTGACAGAGATCCTGGATTTGAATCCCTGGGAAACAAGATTTAAAAAATATTTTTTTCGGTCGGCCAAGGCACAGAAGGCTGACTACATACTTGCTTGTAAAGAAAATGGGCAGTCAAAAAAAAAGACAGAAATAGGTCTACCCCATGCCCCACTTGGGAATTCAATACTATCACAGTTATTTTTTTATACGTTGATTCAACTGCAAATCTCATGTACTGTAATCACATCTAATTGTACTCAACCGAAATGCAAAATTTGCATACTGTTTGCTCCCTGCCGTCCTGAGGGAGCATTTTATACTCTGCCTGAATAAATAAATATTTATGATACAAATTTCCATTATAGACAAATATTTATCTCAAAATATTACCAAAGAAATTTTGCTCTGAAATTGTCATAAAAATAGATTTTTATTCTTATTATTACTAGCTGATGCCCGCGACTTCGTTCGCGTGGGTTCGTTCACTTTAAGCTTAGCTTTTGAGCAAATGACATATCCTCCATCCTCCAATAATCAAACTATTTCATTTACATATCAAACTGTGATTGACATCTGACATTTCGAAAAAGGTCAACGCGAGTCAGTTTGCATTGCAATTTGGTGATATGGTGCCTTTAAAATAATATTTAAATGATGGTAACTTTTCTTTCCGACAACCGATTTCGATAAAACAAAGCCTATATGTTGCCCCGGGCTTTACTTAATATACTTGTGTAAATTGTATGAAAATCGTTTCAGTATCTTCGGAGATTAGCGTGAACAAACAGACAGACAGACAGACAGACAAGAATCTTAAAAATTGCATTTATGCATTCTGCTACCCTTCTTTTATCACCCCTCTTAATTTCTGGTAAAAATATTTAGTGAAGCGTAATTTCGATCCTACTCTTTTATTATATGTATATATATAGATTAGATTTGTCATTTCAAATCACTTTTATAATTATATTATTCTCTTCCATTTACGTATTTTGAATAATTTAAATTTCGAAGTGATTTCAAATTAATTCCTTCTTTGACGCGTGTAACACACAGGTTCACATCGTTCGTTTCAGCCATAGGACGTCCACTGCTGAACATAGGCCTCCCCCAAAGATTTCCAGTACGGCCGATCACTTGCGGCCTGCATCCAGCGGCTCCCTGCCACCTTCGTCAGGTCGTCTGTCCATCTTGTGGGAGGCCGTCCTACGCTTCGTCGTCCGATTCGTGGTCTCCACTCGAGAACCTTTTTGCCCCAACGGCCATCGGTTCTGCGAGCTATATGCCCAGCCCATTGCCACTTCAGTTTGCTCATTCGCAAGACTATGTCGGTAACTTTGGTTCTACTACGGATCTCCTCATTTCTGATTCGATCACGCAGAGAAACACCGAGCATAGCCCTTTCCATAGCTCGCTGAGCGACTCTGAGCCTTTGTGCGAGGCCCATCGTGACAGACCACGTTTCGGTTCCGTACGTCATCGCTGGTAGAACACACTGTTCAAAGACTTTTGTCTTTAGGCACTGGGGTATTTTGGACGAAAAGATGTTCCGAAGTTTTCCGAAAGCTGCCCAGCCGAGACGGATTCGACGATTGACCTCTTTCTCGAAGTTGGACCTACCTAATTGGATAGTGTGTCCCAGGTAGACGTATTCGTCAACAACATCGAGTACAGAGCTCCCAATAGATACTTGGGTGGGCACAACGTGGACGTTCGACATGATTTTTGTCTTGTCCATGTTTATCTTAAGGCCCACCTGTTGAGAGACCCTGCAGAGGCCATCGAGCATTGTGTTCAGGTCTTCCAGCGATTCTGCCATGATCACGACGTCATCAGCAAATCGTAGGTGAGTGATGTACTCGCCGTCTATATTTATGCCGAACCTTTTCCATTCCAGGAGCTTGAAGGCATCTTCCAATGCTGCTGTAAACAGTTTCGGAGATATAACGTCTCCCTGTCTTACACCACGTTGCAAAGGAATTGCCTTCGTGCATTGCTCCTGTACTCGGACCGACATGGTGGCGTTTTGATATAAACAACTAAGCACCTCGACGTACCGATAGTCTATACGACACCGCTGGAGAGACTGCAGCACAGCCCAAGTCTCGATCGAATCGAAAGCTTTCTCATAATCCACAAACGCTAAGCATAGAGGCAAATTATACTCCTCGGTCTTCTGTATAATTTGCCGCAGCGTGTGAATATGATCCAGAGTACTAAAACCTCTTCGAAAGCCTGCTTGTTCTGGAGGCTGGAATTCATCGAGCCTGCGTTCGAGACGATTCGTAATGACCCTTGAAAAAAGCTTATAAACGTGGCTCAGCAGTGAGATGGGTCTATAATTCTTCAGTAAGGTTTTGTCACCTTTTTTGAAGAAGAGAACCACCACGTTCCTGCTCCACGCTTCGGGCGTTGTACCCTCCAGCAAAGCGGTGTTAAACAGCCTCTGAAGCACTTTAAGGACAGGATTTCCACCCGCCCTCAAAAGCTCCGAGGTTATACCGTCTTCACCGGGAGCCTTGTTGTTCTTAAGCTGTTTGAGGGCCATACTAATCTCGTACAGACTGATGTCCGGGATGTCTTCGGTGTAGTGCCGGGTCAGTCGGGCTCTAGGGTCTTTCGCAGAACTGGTGTCAGGCTTTGCCAATGAGGTGTATAGTTGGCCGTAGAAATTTTCGACTTCTCTCAGTACCTCAGGTTTCGTCGCTAGCGTATCTCCATTCTCTGTTTTCAGCTTTGTCAGCTGGCTTTGCCCAATAGACTTGTCTCTTGCAAACACCTTTGAGCCTTTATTTTGTTGAATCGCCTCCATAATACTATTTGTATTAAAAGAGCGGATGTCGTGTCGCAAGGACTTTGATATTCGTCTATTGAGCTGCCTGTATACATCCGCGTCATCAGAGGTCTGGAGTTTCATGGAACGTCGCTTAGCTATGAGTTTGAGAGTACTGTCGGAGAGTTTTTGTGGTCGATCCTTACGGCGGGCCTTATAGTACTTAGATCCAACTGAATGGATAGTCTCCACGAATCTGCTGTTAATATCGTCCACCAAAACACAATCTTCTAGGCAATCCAAGCGATTTTTCAGCTCGAGTTGAAAGCTCTCAGGGTTTTGGATTTGAGCATAAGATGGTCGTAGTGTAGATTTCATCAGACGAGACCTTTCAACTTTGACGTTAATATTCAATGTGCCTCTTACCATACGGTGATCACTTCCGGTTTTAACCCTGTGAATCACGGAGACATCATTGAAGATATGTCTTTTAGTTGTCATGATGAAATCTATTTCGTTTTTTGTTCTACCGTCGGGGCTCATCCAGGTCCATTTCCTGTGTGGAGGTTTCTGAAAGAAAGAATTCATCATAAAGAGTCCTTCTTTTTCCAGGAATTCGGATAGCCTCTGGCCTCGCGGATTTCGTTGCCCAAAACCGAATTGTCCTACCCTCATCTCATCATCGCCTTTCTTACCCAGTTTTGCATTGAAATCCCCCATCACAACAGTATAATGTGTTTTCGAGGTATGTATGGCTCTACTGATGTCCTCATACATGATCTCTACTTCGTCATCTGAGTGGGCCGAGGTCGGAGCGTAAACCTGTATAACCTTCAACGAATACCTTTTGGATATTCTGAGTATAAGGTACGCTACCCTGCTCGACACACTGTCGATAGCTATAATGTTGTTAATGAGGGACTGGCGGACGATAAACCCAATTCCACCCTGGGATTGTCGATCACCCTCCCGGAAGAAGAATAAGTTACCGGATGCCAAGGGTATCGTATCCTCACCCTCTCTTCGAACTTCTGATATTCCTATCACATCCCACCGTATCTTACTCAATTCCTCTTCTAACTCAACAATCTTTTCGTCGGTCCTCAAAGTGCGTGCATTGTATGTTACCAGGGCCAGTGGTTGTTGGGAGTGGTAGCCGGATCTCTGCCGGTGATTCTTAGCACCCCTTGCCCCGCCGTTTCCATGGCCGCTACCGTAGCCAGGACTAACGGGGCTGCCGGGGACTAGGGGCCTGGTTGTAGTTGTGCTGGTCATATTTTTATATATCTGTGGGGGGGATAAAGCCAATACTCGCCACGCTTGGCAGGCGGGTTGGCGAGCGCAGTAGGTGTTGGTATCAAATCCACAGGAAAACGCTGCTGCCCATTTCCTGATGAGTAACCCTTAGTCGCCTCCTACGACACCCACGGGGAGAAATGGGGGGATGCTATTCTTAGCCCGGCATCCCACGGGACAGGTTCACATACATACATTAAACTCACTTTGAAGAAGGAGGTAAATAACTCACTGTCCTTTTTGGACAGTTTAATAGCTATACCTAACCTGAAAAATAAATAAATTTTACTTTAATTTTGTTATAGATTTTTTTATTTAAAAGATGACTGACTATGACTGAAATTTAAGCTGATTAATTAATTAATTATTATTTATCAACATATTACCTTACCAAGTTATATAAGTAAATTACTATGGGTCAACCCTATTGAAGAATTTCAGTTTGGTAATTTTTTATTATATAGTATTTGTACTATTTATATATTTAATAGATTATTTTAAGATAAGTAGGTATATTTTAAATGCATAAGAAAAATAAATAATAAACAATTTTTCATTAAGTAGACCCTTTGTATACCTCAAATAAATTACTTTATTTCATCACAAAACTAGTTATTTTAATCTTGACTAAGTCCTCGGCGTCTTCACTTAGAGCCGGCTTGCGTTATAATATTACTGATAATAATCTAGTTCACTAAGACATAAACCCTTTGAAAGTTACCCCACGCTATAGAGCGAAACAAATTTTAATTTTACAACCACTTGACACGTAATTATCAAGATCATGTATCTGTATGTACTTACAAATCAAACGCGGTTGCATTAACCAATTTACTATCCGATTTTCATAACAAATTCGTACAGCCAGAAATATAAATGTGTCGGAGATTCGTCATTTTCACTGTCAATAATTGGACGTTAGTAGCGATCCGGGAAATACACTTTCGTATTACAATACACAATACAGTTCCTAGGCAAGTGTTACTCTTTGAGCGATCAGTACGCAGTAATAATAATCGTGATAACAGTATACAAACTCTTTTATTAACGTTTAACTTCTCCAAATTTAGGCTCTCTATACGGATATAACGGAGATGATATTTACTGTAATTTTCTATATTATGACAATATTGACTAACGGTGTTCTCTTGTTTTTGTTTGATTTGGAGTTTTAGGATTTTAGTATTTTAAAAAAAACAAGAGGAAACCGTTAGTCAATATTGAGATAATATAGAAAATTACAGTAAATATCAACTCCGTTGGAATAGATGGCGTTAATATGGCAACTTTGTGACATTTCAAAAATCAGACAACTATCATCTTTCTGTCTCTCCGTGAACACGTTTGCTGAAAAGAATCCGAAACGTTGGGATAAATAATTTAAACATAAATAATAAATCGCGTTTTAATCCGGTATATAGTATTTTATTTAAATGTGTGATACTCGCGTTAATAAAAGACAATATTAGGATACATAATAAGTGGGCTAAAATTCGAATATAAACCACCAAATATTCAGAGATAGAGTTGTAGATAAAAGCATTGAATATTTCAACCAATAAACCTATATAAGGCTATAAACATACATAAAAGTATTAAGTCGTAAAATTCATAGCGTGACTACGAAGCTATTGCTTTCTTGGAATTCACGGTATCACAAAATCATTGTATTCGTAAAGAAACCAAATAATATGGAATACTATTTTGTATAATACTAAAATTAATATTTTTTTAAAATAAAATTCAAAATAATTAGTCAAATCATAATTATATTTTTTTATTACAAAGCAGACAACCGAACACGTTACTTAATGTTAAGTAATCACCACTATCCATGGACATCCGCCACTTAAACATGTCAGATGGGTTGTCAGCTTTAAAAAAATATTCATACTTTCCCTATACAAAATCAGACTATAACACCTCTTCCAATAGCAGTTCTTACACAATACTACTCCTTAGTAAGACTTTGTCTACCTTGTTACACGACTCATCTGAACAGATTTTGATAGAATTTTGTATGAAAATATTATAACTTAAGCTTTAAGCTTTTCGAAGGACAAAGGCTACAATTTCATCAATGTTAGTGAAGCCGCTACAAATCCCAATATTATATTATATATTTACGAACGTTTCTTAGTAAAACTCATTATGAATAGAATAACTATAGATGGAGAGAAGTCAATTACGAATACATTTTTACATAATAAAAGCCACGTTAAGCCAAACCCGGCGATAGACGATCCCTCAATAAGTTATGAAGCCTGCCGACTGTTTTTTATTACCCTTTCCGTTTCAGTAGCGAACTTGTAATTCAATTACCCAACCCGTCTTGAGAATAAGGACACCTGAGAGACGAGGCAAGATGTTCTAGCATTAATACTGAATTTTAGTATTCACGTGGAAAGTATGAGATGTTTTTTTGTTATATTTTTTTATTTCATGTTTGACAATGAACACGCGAATCCCTGAACTACTTGAGATACCAGTAAATAATGTTGAACCTATTTTTATACATTTATTGCACACCGCAAGAGAACTTTCAGGAGATCGTGTTAGGAAAATCAATATTTCTGAGAATAAAAAAATGCTCATATAAAGTTAAAAGATGTTTTAATCAAATAAAATCCCTTTACAAAAAAAAATCTTTTACATTTTCTGCTATAAATAAAATAATCTTAATTTAAAAAAAAATACTTATTAAATGAATATACAACAAAGAACTCTTGTTTTTTCCTTGTTCTTTAGATATTATTACAGTTTTATTTGTTAAGGCGCACTGTTAAGGTTTCGTTGAGGCGTGGAAAATGCAATTAAGTCTCGTATTTCACAATTACACTAAGAAACATTATATTTTCTCGATGGAATGGTTTCTTGACAAAGTTTTGTCGACTCAATTGATGTTTTTACTCGATATAGAGTTTTCCTGTACTGTGTATATACCGATATTTATGTGTTACAGAGTAAAATTGAAAGAACTATAACGATGCTAAAATAAATATTTCTTTGCTAGAATAACCCTTAAAACCTTACAAGAATATAGTGGTTATGGAACATTTTGTGTTTTTATATAGTTAAACCATTTTCTCGATTTCTAATACTTTAAAAATTCCATATCCTACTGCAACTGATTAATTTCCTCCTAAGACTTAATTAATATCTTTATCTTATAAATGTTACACAAATACTATTTCACTAAGATTTAAAAAATCAAATCTCCCGAAGATGTATAGCTCTTATCGTTCGCAAACCACCGACTTAAGAAGAGATTATTACGTAAATTAACATGTAATCGGCTTATAAGTTGGAAATAAGGACTTATAAGGTAGAGTTAACTTCCGTCTTCAAAGGATACTGACAAGCAAACAATTTAGATTCTGTTATATTTTTAACGTGGTGGAAAGACATTTAGATTTATAGCAGGTAGTCGATATATTATAATTTATATATGAGAAGTATAATCTGTACTAATATTATAAAGAGGAAAGATTAGTATTTTTAGATTTTATAATACTGTATGTTATGTATAAACTCAAAAAAAACTAGACCGATTTTAAAAATTATTTTACCAATAGAAAGCTATATTATCAGCGAGTAACATAGGCTTTGTACATATTACATCTACATTGCACCTGTGTGAAGCCGGGGCGCTACGATATCCTTAAACCTTTAATAGAAGTCAAATCTTGTACCAAGAAAATGTAATTAAATAAATCATTAAAAAATAAATAACTATACATATTAAATTATAATGTTTCCTTAACTATCTGTTCCTTTTTAGATAAAATATATTAAATATAATTATTTTTTTTCTGTAATAGGTATTCCACGCTTGCATTCACCCCAACAAAATTATCATATACGTACTACCTACAAACTTAATCCGTAGACGATTTTCCAACACAAAATGCACAGTAAATTTCCCCCAACGCATATAAGGCTTCCTTCTTTGGTTGCAAACTATGAATACCATCATCAGACGAGGCGATTATCATATTTCAAGAATAAAGCTACGTCTATATTATAACATATTTAATTATTTATTATTTATTATTTAAATGATATAAATTAAAATCAAATCATTGAAATACTTTCAACGGAAGTTGGTTTCAATAAAAATGTGGACACCATAATGTGATAATATTCTGTATTTATTTAAAAAATAATTTCATTCAAATATGTTTTATTATATCCTTAAAGTAAGATATGTAAATACCAAACATACTCCTGTATTGACAAAACTTTTATTTTTGAGAAAAATAAATCTAAAACACGACTATTCTAAAGAAGTTGATGATTTTATTTACACAATCTGTATGTTAGTAGAAGAAAACTTTTTGTAATTTTATGAGGTTTTAAATTGTTTATGTTACGAATTGTTTTGTTTCAATGAATATAAAATGGTGTGTTAATGAATATAAAAATATCTAAAGAAGTATCAAAAGAAATATTATCATCCCAAATATACCTAGTTCTAGCAGCCAACCTTTTTAGTGTAGTTGTACATAATTATAATTATTGCCTCTAATATACTTCAAATACCATCGATCGCTAAATATACTTCCACCATCGCAAACAATGTGTACTAAGCTTATCTAATGAAAGTTACCTATTAAAATTAACATTTTGACGCTTATTGGCAGAGAAATAAGGACGATAATTCGTTTAGTATTCGTTCGGTCTATCGCGTATTCGCATATTTCCGTGTACAAGATTATTAGTTTGTCTAAGACACCACAATACTTGCGGTTAATAGGTAGTGAATATAGATACTATATTTGTAAGCTATTAGCTATATTTAGCTATAGTATAATAATAAAACGATAAATATTAATAGATTAGTTAAAATTGTATAAAATAAAATATAAACATAATATCAAATGTTTTACGGCAAGTGTGATCACTGATCACGTAGGCAATGGAATGGCGCTAAGTTTCTACATCAACGCCATCTATCCATACTAATTTTGTATTATCAGAGGGTAATGTAGCAGTTGTATGCAATTCAAATACTTTCTCATACAACTAACAGATACGAATACTTTCTTGATTGTTGTTCGTTCAAGGACCTCGTACCTTTGCATTCGAATCGTTGCGTTGAAATAAAAATATCATGATTTTCAGTTAAATCATCTATATATATATAAAAGAAAGTTGTGTTAGTTACACCGTTTATAACTCAAGAACGGCTGTACCGATTTTAACGCAAGCTAATCTCCGAAGATACTGAACCGATTATCATGCAATTTACACAAATATATTAAGTAAAGCCCGGGGCAACATATAGGCTGTGTTTCATCGAAATCGGTTCTCGGAAAGAAAAGTTATCATCATTTGAATATTATTTTAAAGGCACAATTTCACCAAATTGCAATGCAAACTGACTCGCGTTGAACTTTTTCGAATTGTCAGATGTCAATCACAGTTTGATATGTAAATGAAATAGTTTGATTACTTCGCCATTTTCGATATGTATTCGTAAAATATAGGATATGCGGTCCCATAACTCCAGATGCGAGTTCGAAACTTCATTGAACTTTATTTTTGTATTTTTTTTTGAAAGTACTATATTATAACAATAGAAAATGTATTCTTGACGTATTATATTTATATATTAAGTATTTCTTATGAGATCTTTCATTTCACCTTTTCATCAATCCAATTAGATGGTAGAAGAAACTGTCAATGACTACTCTAATAGCTCTTTCCCTCAAGATATCATCAAGTAGGTACTCTGTAGGATGGTATATTATATGAAGAAAGCTTGCTCAAAACCTCAGCTTATGATGAAGCCCACGCAAACGAAGTCGCGGGCATCAGCTAGTTATATTATAAAACTTTCAAAAGGCGTTATTCTTAATATGTAAAATAATTACAATTTTCACGTTCATATTTATTTTATAAATATAACATTACATTTTAGATATTTAAGACTTAGAAAACATTCAGTATAATATTATTATAAGTTTCCTTTGTTCTCGTCTTATATATTTCGTATTAAAACAACCCTCAAGTAACAAGAAAAGGGTTTCATAGCACGAACATCTGTGCTGTACGTACTGTGTATGTACTCGCTAAACAATTACCATAAAGACGGTGTAGCTCGAATCACCTTATGTTTTGTTTCGAAGATTAAACGTAGAGATGTGGATGTACAAGTATTTCGACCTAGTCAAAGATTATCATTTAAAACCTAACATATAAATAGTTTCAATTGTGCTTGATCAGTGCTAAATAGTTTTCAAGGCCCAACTTTCAGTTTTAAAAAATGTCTTATGTTACATATTTATGTTGAATACAAAGATCATTACTATTCAAGTAAATGTTATAGTTATCATTCATCTGTACTTGACAGTACGAATTTATATCCATATTTGATATCGAATGCAAAATGTAATGCTCATAGTACTATGCCACTAAAGCATTCAATTTCAACATGAAATGTAATAAAATCAAAATATATTATAGTTACAAGTAAGTTATAACTACAAAAATGTATATTAAAAACACAACTTAACTATTGTATTTATTATTTATATAGATGAAAAAAAAGTATCTAAAAAAATTTTGAATATGAAAGTGGATGGGTATAAAGGAAGAAGGAATCCAAAAAAAAAACATTGATTGACTTTGTGAAGAATGATATGTGTTTGAGAGGTGTGACTGATGATATGGCGAGTGAAAGAAGAGAATGGAAGAAGAGAACATAATGCGCCGACCCCAAATAAAAAAGGGAGAAGTTTTATTATTTATAGTACTATTTATTTGTACTTACAAAGATTATGTATATTTAGTCGAAGTTAATTAAAAGAAAAACATTCTATTTTCAATATCATTTATTAAATTTTCTTTTCAAAACTTTTCTTGAAATATTTGAATGAAAATTGTTTTTGTGAACTTGATTAATATTTTTTAATCGTAAAACCAGTGAAAATTATTAGGCTATTAGGTACGACGTTCGATTAGTTCTGAAATACTCGATGTTAAAAGCATAAAACCCGATCCCTGCATCAAGAATTCAAGTGATGCTATCGACAATCTTGCACACCTGTCGACACTTTGGCTATGCCACAATATTTTTTTCTTATAAAAAAATTACAGGTTTTTTTTTTAGAATATATCGATATTGCACAATATACGCATAGTTATTCATATAAACTTTTCGCCAGGTATTAGTAACGTCAGTTATATTTTACACTTTAACAAGTGTTTCATCCCGTTTTATGCAGTATTTAGTTAATACTTTTGCGTATTTATATATTATATTTTGTGGTAAATTATGTAATATTTGAAAATTAAAATAATATTTTAACCAAAATTTAATAATTGTCTAAGTGCTTAAGTATTTACATATGTATGTCTTAACTTTGGCATAGGTACTTAAATACACTATCTGTGATTAACATAGGTATCATATAATTTGATTTTTTTTTCAATAATATTTATTTGAAAGAAAAATCTCTGGCTGCATTATAACGTGTGGATGTACCTAAGTAAATTTTAAAATTACAAGTAATTTACGTAATTTTATAAAAAAATCTGATCAAGTGCGATTTGAACTCGCGAATTAATTCCCAATTAAAAAAATACTATAAATTTACGGTTTTCGGATTTTTTCTTTACTTGTGCTACATGCTATTGCTTCATGCCAAATTTTATGGCAAGTACTCTATAGGTTTTAATTCCCTTGCGAGTGTCAAAATATGTGGCATAAACGGAGCATAAAAGGCCGTATTTTTTGATTGCGTTGACCTAGAAGTTAGATTTTTTCACTGCTGTAAGGGGTTGCAGACCTGAGTATTTGATATTAATTTCAACTTGATACAGACCGACAACAAAGTGATCCTATGAGTGTTCCGTTTTTGGTACAGAGTACGGAACCCTAAAAATTAGTTTTTATTATGCTAGCATAACATACGACTTGATAAAAACTTATATTTCATGCTTATTTGTATTTATGGGGTAGGCAGAGATCGCGGATTTATATATGCCCCAATCCTTGCATACCACTTTCGCTCCTTCCGCTTCCATACACGCTGGTCAAGATTTGCAGCTAGGAATAAAGATTTAAAATAAGCTCTCATAGCTTAGACCACGCAACACGCTTTGTTTAAGTCGCAAGGTGGCAGGTGCGTCACCAATCAAGGGACAAAACAGCCCTCCCGTTTGCTTTTAGTCTTAACCTTTCATCTATCGAAATGTCACCATTGTCTCATTGTCCTAGCAAGGGTTAGGGCGATCGATAATTTTTATATAACACGTTATGTACTCAAAGGCCGTGTGGGAATAGTATTTTCAGATATTAAAAACATGTTTTGTTCGGCATATTCTCGTTACGGGGAGTGATTTGTTTGATGGAGAATCCATTTAACATTACATAGGTAATATTAAACGTATGTGGACTCATAAATAAAGTTCACGAATGTTTTTCGTATATATTTACTTATTCGGTTTAAAGTTCTAAGAGCATACGTCCCAGGTTCGATTCCCAGGTTGGTCATTAAGTGTTTCTCGCTTTTAAAAGTGTGGAAATGGTTGGTGATCAAAGTTTGAGAACTTGAGGGTTGTGTGACGCCCGGAAGGGTTGATAACATAAACCTTGGTGGAAGTTTGAAACCTGTGCAGAAGGCACGTAAGGCGGAAAACTAACACTAGTGGTGAGTCAACAAGTTTGACTAAAAATTCGTCTCCTCCCATGTTGAGAAGGATGCACAAGCGGGACGAGGAGGCCGTTTGACCTGACCGCCGCGCCTGGTGCTCGCGGCAGTACGCTATCGCGATCCCGTGGGCCCCATCATGGCGGCTTGAGGGGTGAGGGGATTTTTTTTTAGGGTTTATAGTTCTTTTTCCGGTTTTTCGATTCCCGCTGAGTATGATAATTTATTTTTATACTAATTTCCCAACCCGGCTTCGCACGGCTATACTCAAGAAGAAAATGAGACCAACTCTCCCCTTTATTATCAACTAGCAACGCGCCCCGGCTTCACACGGGTGCAATGTGCCAAACACAAAACATAGCCATGTTACTCGCTGATAATGTAGTTTTCTATTGGTGAAAGAATTTTCAAAATCGGTCCAGTAGTTTATTCATAACATACAAAAATACAAATTAGTATAGATGTGTTAAGATTTAGAATAATGTCTGTCGAGGGCGAACAATAAAATAATTACATAGGAATTATTGATACTATTCTGTATGAAAATATTAAACATATATGCGAGGTAATAAGGCGGTATGAAGTGTCTTTACATGTGGCATATGAAATCAAGCCCAGGCTGACATTAACCTAATATATATAAGCCGACATTGACCACAAAGCCGATTGAGGAAGACTGACTTGTCTATACAAACAATACATTTTCTTTATTATAAAAGTGAAAGCAATTCCGTAATATGAACTTTACGTTTAGCACTAGTGGTCACGTGTTCGAATCCTGGAGATATAAAATTAAAAAATTTTTTTTTTTCGATCGGACAGGGTACAGAAAACTGACCTGAAATTAAATGAATGAAAAACGGACACAGAAATGTGTCTGCCCATCCCCCGTTAGGAGACTCGGGATTTACACTTATGAAAGTGAGAATTTGTTTACTTGTCTCTAGATACAATAGACTAAACAGGCACTTTTTCTAAGTATGCTAATGTCATTTAAATTAACATATCCCTAAATAAAATATTATAATCTTTACGCAAAGGAAGCCTCGAATAAAAATAGTTATCTGTTCTTCAACTCAATAGTTAATATGCTATTTTTTTAACTTAAGAATTAGATCAGCGTTTGACTACTGTTTCACCTGATCTTAAGTGACAACGTGGTCTAGGATGGAGCACGCTAATCTAAAAAAAGCTTCTCATCAGACAAGCGTTCACCACCTTATATTGCATCAATACTTAAGATCATGGTGTGCAATAAAAAAAAAATTAATAAATAAAAACATTGACGGTCTCGTTGGCGCGTTTGGTTGAACCCCTGCCATGCGCTCCGATGGGTCGCGAGTTTGAATCCCGCCGGGCAGTGCCGGTGTTAGGGCCACTGACACCCCGGGCAAGAATATTGTGGCGCCCACTTTAGGAAATTAACGTTAATTTTCTGCTTATTTTTTTAAATGCACGGATTAAATTAGACATATCTAATTTTCCAGCGGTTTAATTTTCAATCGACAGAGTAACCAGGTTACGATATGTGTGAGAGCATAGGTATTGAAGGTATGCTTGACGGGAGACTTCAGACCTCGGCCCCCCTCAAATTTGGCGCCCTGGGCCGTCGCCCTATCGCGCACCCCCCTAACACCGGCACTGCCGCCGGGACAACATGTACATATATAAGTTTCGGTAAGCATATTATCTTCCCCACGTCTGGTCACTTCTGGCATTTAACAGGTCAGAGAAATATCGAAATTCCGACCAGGTAAACGAACCACCGTTCATAGATGGAAAAACCGTGACGTGCATATTGTGCGTTTTGGTTTCAGTCTATGGATTTCGAAATGCACAATGTAAGAAGTAAGTCGACAGCGCATCATTGACTGATATTGTGTGGCTGAGGTATCACTTACCATCATCATGCTCGTCTGTTGATAACTATCATTAAAAAAAAAAGAAAAAAATATAGAATCAAATAACGCTTGAGCCAGTTTTCCAAAATAGTGTTTGTAACATAATAGTGGTCTGCAATAGGTTGTAAAGCACAAACTTTTCTAGTTACGGGTTAACCGAGTCTGAAACTGCGATACCTTCTTGAAGTTACGTCTTTGTAAATTATTTCCTTTAATAAAACCCTGAAAGTTCTGAGACGTGCATTGTTGAACATGTAATTTCTTATTGTAATTGTTAGAAGAGCTTAAAGTTGGGATAGAGTGGGCTTTTTTGTTTTTAATAAAAAATCACGGCAAATTTACTGTTAATATTCGTAATGTATGTTAAAAATCTCAATATTTCATGTGATAAATGCCAAACATTTATACGTAATCAAAACAATTTTAATTGCATGTATGGTGTCAAGTAACTCGCGTTGATGACATATTAATATTATATAATATGTATTTACATAGTCAAGTCCTTAAATGCCTATTTTTAATTAAAAATTACTTAATGAAACTCAAAACTCTCTTTTAGTAATCGGTCTATTCAGGCGTTGCAATATTCAGGATGGAACGATAAACTTAATTCTAAAAACATATAAACAAACCTAAATACCACATAACTTCCAAAAACTTAAGTGGATTGAGCAAAATTGACTTTCCAACTCCTAGGATGTAATCTTATCTGCACAATCGGCACACGTTACCTTCAAATTGAATTCGACATCGCGATAAGAATGAATAGTTACCAAATAGTCCAAATACGACCACCTGTCTCAGACGTTACAGTCTATCAAACATCTCAAGTACATTTCAATACAAGGGATATTTGACTCTGTTCTGTGTTTTTAGAATTCAAAATTGCTTGAATTGAAAATTTCCAGTATTATCTTACATATGTCATATACAGGCTGATATCAATATACTAGATCCTTGGCGTATTTCGATGTGTTAAAATAGTTTTGTGAGTGTGATTTATAAACCAGATGAGTGGCCGATGGGTTGTTTGGTACACGTGTCTATCTTATTTTGTTTTAGGTAACTATTGACAGTTGTTTGACCACTATACCACCTGATGTTAAGTGGTGATGCTGTTTGGGTGACAAATCACAACTGTCTAGAAGATGTCTAAATTTTTTGTGGATGATATTTTCTTAGAATTTCGTTCATCTTTCAAACCGCTAATCAATGGAATTCCCTACCTAAGTATCATTCTCGACTCTAAAAATCTCGAAATCTTCAAAACGAGAGTTTAATCTTTTCTTCTAAGTAAACATACTCCGACTTAGGGCGTATCCTCACGATATTACCATCTGGCGATGTGTTCATCTATATACATATACGTATATAAAACAAAGTCGTGTTAGTTACAACATTTAAAACACAAGAATGGCTGCAACGATTTTAATGATATCTTATTTGTTGGATTCCTATTCCCGAATAACAGAATAACTATTAAAATATCGGAAAAAATAATAGGCAGAAAATTAGGTTCGGAAATCCACCGTCTTCCGTAATTGGCACGCTTATAGCTCATTAATTATTATTAATTGATGTCCACTGTAAATCAGTAACATAGTAGACAATATAGAATAGAAGTGGGAAAATAACATATTCAAATCTAGATTTTATTTTTGACGCCAACATTCGGGCAGGACAAAGTCAGTCAGGTCTGCTAGTTCTATATCTATACTAATATTATAAAGATGAAAAAAGGTTTGTATTTTTGATGAATAAACTCAAAATCTACTGGACTGATTTTATAAATTGCTTGCACCAATAGAACTTAAAAGCTACATTATCAGCGAGTAATATAGGTTGTTTTGTGTATAGCACATCTACATTGCACCTGTGCAAAGCCAGGGCGGATTGCTAGTTTAAAATAAAACCAAGCACACAGTAGTGACTTTTAGATCCAACCTGTATATTATTGAATCAAAGTAATGCATCATTAGACGTTGTAAGTTTGCCATTCAGCGACCCCTCAGCAGAATTCGGATGGATATTTCCTCCTCTTCACTGTGTTTGCAAAGTTCACGGTATGTCATTTGCTCCTCACGTTCAACCAACGTTCGAGTTTAGAGTTTCTTGGAATTAATCATGGACCTAAAAAAAAGAGCGGACGGAACGTCGCGAAGAAATATTTGAAGCACCACAATGGCGGCGGCGAACTATGTGTGAGTGTCTAAATTATTGCCAGATGGAAAAAAATTACCCATTTTTAAGGTGTGGTGACCTCGGAACTTGGGTTTTATTATAAATAACTAAAAGGCAACGTAATACTCTAAAATCTAATTGATTTTATATAAATGAGCACTTTTAAAATAAATGATGTATTTTTTGTTTAATCTTTATATTCATTATTGCGTTTGTATTATTTATAAATGAACTGCATTCAAGCTCAAGGTAACATGATAATAATTTTTTAAATTTTATTTATACTCAATAAAATTTGGTATACCTAAATAATATTTGATCTTCTTATTTAGATATTTGTCTTTTTTGACAATTGATGGTTTTTATATCAAGTGTGCCTTTTAATATTGATCTCCTAATAAATACAATTTGATCTATGTTATAATTAAAGTTTAAAAAATATTCGATCAATCTATAAATAGTTTTGGTAAATATTTTTAATGAAAAAATATCTTTATTTATAATATTATAATAAATTTACACGGTGCTAAGTACATTAAGATAAAAATAATTTAACTCCTACGTTTAAGGTAATTTGCAAATTTAAATTACTGACAACACTGTTTGGTTGCGTTTTGCTAAATTATATTGAAGTATAAACGAGAATTATGGTGAATAAATAACTTCCTTACTTATGAAAGGTGATTCCCTGACTTTCTTTAATGGAACCATTATGGTTTCTACAACTTTTCATCACGTAGAACGGCATCTTTTATTTTTCGTCATATAACATCACGCGCAGGCGGTTGGGAGCGTAATGGCGAGCGATCGGCTTCCTATGGTGTGAGTGTGTGCGTGCCGGCGTGTTTATATTAGCGAGCTGGCTTCCTAGGGGTGCTTCAGTTATTGTAACGAGAGGTGGTGTCCGCTCTTTTTTTTAGGTCCATGGAATTAATATCTTGCCTTAATTATTGACCATTTCGGTAAATATTGGGATTAGGACACAATTATATTCAATATTATTTTACTAAATTATAAGTGCGAAATTTATACGTAGGTATCTTCCGTATATTGTATTTAATTGGTGTAAATAAATAATTGTTAATAGATATATGTATATAAAAATATTATATTATTTTTATATATTTATATGAAATCGCTTGGTGAATTGTGACGTCGAAAATAATTACAATAGTGCCAACATCCACAAAATAACTAGATTAACTAAACAAACCCACCAAATCGACGGGCTTGTTGGCGCGTTGTGGGTTCGGATCCCACCGGGACGACATATTTATAATTTTCTGTAAGTACGTCTTCCCCACGTCTGGTAACTTCGGGCATTCAACAGGTGGGAAGAATATCGAAATTCTGACCGTGTAAAGAACCACCGTTCATAGATGGAAAAACCGTGAAGTGCATATTGCGCGTTTCGATTTCAGTCTATGGATTTTCGAATGATCGAAATAAAAATTAGGTCGATCAGCGCATCATTGACGGATTTTCTGTAGCTGAGATATCACCACCAAGTACCTAAACATCATGCTGATCTGTCGATATAACTGCACGTACTAACCATTCTTATTATTACGCACACTATCGCAAATGAAACGTTCTGAAATGTTGATGGTGATTTATCTCTTTAGTTACCGATGAGACACGCCTCATTCGTGTTGAGGGATTGTGTGATAATTGTAGATAGTTACAACCACATAAGTTCGAATTCAATTAGCATATTGGAATGTTGATTTCATTTTACGAACTTAGATATCTCAGATCTATTACATAGTGTAAAGTTAGAGAACTTCATTCAATTTAATGTATTCGTAATCTCTGTACTCTAAAGTTATTCAATAAACGCCAATAATGGAAGAAGCCGTGAATTACTTTCAGCTTCAGCCTATGTATTTTCGAAGGATCAAAATTAAAACATATGATCATTTGATCATATGATCTAGATCTATATTGATGTTATGTGGTTGAAGTATGACCATATTAAATCATAATACTTAGTAGGTATAGTCCGATGCAAACTTATTGGCTGGAAATTAGTAGCAAGTACAAGTGCGCGCAGGTATAATCAAGTCCAAAATTATTTAGCTCTATTTGAATTTCTATTAAATTACGAAATGTGTTACTTATAGATTCGTATCTGAAGAATTGTTTAAAATACTGAATTAGATGAATATAGTCCTTAAATCAAAGGATGCAAGAAAAAAAACATTTTATGAGATATACAAACTATTATTAATTATTGTGTTCATTATATTTATACATTCCATAGAATTTCCTTCTTTTTCTTGGCTTGAATCAAATTTGTCTTCTTATTCTCTATCCTTTTTATTAATCAATCAAGCTAACACAACAAAAATGTAACATAAATAAATAACTGATGAAACTAAACATTCAATAACAATAAAAACGAAAAATAACAATATAATTAATAATTAACTCTTAAGAGCTCGACTGTAGTTAGATAGAAATGTGCGCGTGTGTGCAGTATACCGATGTCACTCACACAAAGAATTAAGACGCATGAGGCGACTGCGGGGAAAAGAGAGGGCGCGCGGGGCGATTCCCCCGCAGCGCGTCACTTCCACGTCCCGCTAACACCTTATTATAGCGTTCTGCGCATCGAAACGCACGATGTTCACAGCCGCCAAATAGTTTGAATTCAATTATACTAGTATATAAATCTTTCCTCTTTATAAATACTAGTAAGTATTATATAAAGGAAAGATTTGTTTGTTACGATTTAACTCAAAAACTACTCGACCGATTTAAAAAAAATTTTCACTATTTTTGTTTTGTGTATATTAAGAACATCTACATTGTACCCGAAGTTGGAGCGTATTACTACTTATCATATAAAAATCGAAGTAAAATAAATAAGTGAATTCCCGAGGCTCCTAGTGGAGCATGGGATAGACACATTTCGAGGGCATAGTACTCGTACTAAAAAACAATAAGTATGGAATTTTAGTTTAAAGATCAATTCAATTTTAACAGTTTAGGAACTAAAATACAAAAACATGCAAAGATAATCACATCATAAATATAACCTTAAGATACCTTAAGAATTATACTTTAAGAACCTTAACCTTAGATAATTTTGTCCTTAACTTTTGAAATCGAATTTAACTTAAAGCTAAAATTTCATACTTTTTTGCCTTTAGTTAAATAAGTAGTACCCTCGATTTCTATAGGCACAAACTCTATAAAAATAGAGACATAGGTACCTACATGGATTTTTCTAAACTAGTGATTCATTGTGTTTAAAATGTATAGCAGAATAAACGCAATAGACATGTTTAGTACACAGCACTATATATAACACAGAGTATCTCTGAGAATTCTCAAAACATTTCGTTCTAATGACCACACTGTAAATTACCCCTAGAGACTCTTCACGCGGAGAAAGAAAGCTTGAGTACTTGTCTTCGTGCGTCTTAATGTGAAATGTGGAAGTAAAATACTGCGAGATTTTTGACCGACTGCAAAGCAAGTGATTCGCAATTATTATTTTAAGTATTAATATTGTCTTTATTAAAGTGTTTAAATCGTGGTGAAATTATCACACAAATGATAAGTTTAATACGATTAAACGCGATATATTTATTTTCTTTACAATTTTTTGGAAATTGTACAGATAACAGAAAAAGATTTAGTTAATCAGCTGACGCCACCACTGCAGTACCACGGCGAAGTCTGGAACTAAACGTGACATCCGTCATCTTAAGCAAAAATATAAATATAAAAAATATAAAGCAAAACATTATAAGAAAGTTGAGAAATATCAAGTTGATGTGATGTAAGGGGAAATTACATTTCTTATGAACAACATTTTAATCGCGACAGAGGCGCCTTGAATATCGGACTTCAGTGGTGGTGTTGACTTCTACATATAAACCTACGTAGAGTCCTTTTCATAAAAGAAGTCCTTTTTAGGTGTCGCTAGTGTCTATGGAGTTAAAAATACTTTCATAAAAAATACTGTAGTTCCAACATTATCCGTGGGACTTCTTTCTTGGAACAGACTCTATAAAGAAGGCCACTACAGATTCCACAGATAAATATAGAATAGTTTTCACAGATAAATACAGAATAGAGAGACAGATTCACAAATAAATTAAGTACAAGGTATACGTTACATTATTACAAGAAACTAAGAGAACAATATCCGAGCTGTAGCTTAAATTAAATGTTACTTAAATTAACATTCAATTTTAATGATGCTTGTTCAAGAAAAACCTATGTATAATTCATTTCCTTCCTTACTTTACTCAGGTCCATAGGTCAATGTCAAGAGTGTTGTTACAGTTATGATAGTACCTGCAGGTTCGGATTAATATATTTTGCCTATATACCTAGACTTTCCCAGATGAGAATTATATTATTTTTGAAGTGAAACTACTTTATCGGGGTTGGAAAAAAAATTTGTGTAACATTTTTTCGTTACGCGTCACATTTTTCCGTTACGCGCCATGTTGCTTTTTTATCAAAGTTTAGTATAGTGACGTAAAGAATTTAATGTAATATTAAGAACAATGATAAAAGAAGTTTCACTTCTTACCTGTGTACTCTGGTACACACACACAATTTTTTTTCCGTATCGAGTGTTATTCAGCAAGCGGGGGCAGAGTGAAATTGACATGACATAAGATTTGATTTTTACATTGTGTTTTTTTTTTAAAGTTAAATATTGACAGATCAGTTGATGATAGGTGATACCTCAGCCACAGAAAATCAGGCAATGATGCAGATGCGCTGATGACCTACCTACTTCGAACATTCGGTAATTCATAGACTGAGACCGAAACGCGTTTTAATCGGGTACATTTTATTTAAATATATTTTGTTTCACTGATTGTTTTTCTTTAAAGCAAATACGTAATAAACCTTCTGTGCCCTGCCCGACCGAAAAATTATTTTTAAAATCTTGCTTTCCCGGGATTCGAACCCAGGACATCCGGTACTGCGCTTACCGCTGAGCCATGTAAGTAAAGATGAACAAATTTTAGCACTTTATACGTATAATAAAACCTCCAAACACTTAGACTCTCTATTATCTATTAATATCTGAAGACAACATATTTTACTGTTTCTCGTATATTTGCGATATGGGATGTAATATGTCTATGGGAAGTACAAAGGCTGTAGAAGATATATGTAGCGCAATATATTCGTTATTATTTCGCCAGTAGCCTCTATCTAAGCTGCTTATGGGAAAAATCGATTCATTTTGTCGTATTCGCGTAAGTAACCATGATTTTGAAATTATTTACTTTTTTTATTTCTCGCTGTGAAGTGTTTAACAAAATGAATGTTTAAAATTAAAGAATGAAGTATTAATACTTTGCATCTTAATAGTATTATACCATCGGGAGTTTTGGTCATACGCATAATTTTTTTTAAAGGTCGATAAATATCCTGGACTCGGAGTGGAATATGCCTAGGTTTAATCTATTAGCATTAACTAAGCTATTTTCCTTAATATATTAGCTTAATACAATACCTTTACCTTTAGTCGCCAAGCTATTTAACATACTTAATATTAATTTAAAAAAAAACATTAATAATTACATACACAAACAAAGAGAGAATATAACAAATATATGAAACTAGCCTATTAACAATTATAACAAATATACTATTATTATTATATAATAAACTAGCCTTAAACATATGTTACAAATAATATTGATATTTTTTTTATCAACACAATAATAATATGTATATTCCACGGCTTTATATAATTCGAAGCGAGTCCGTTTATTTTGTAAGTTTATTATGTTTTGACATAATGAGCGTGTGACAAATGAAATAAAGCCTATATGTTACTCCGGAATTTTCCTAATCTACTTGTGAAAATTCAATGATAACCGGTTCAGTATCTTCGGAGATTAACGTGATTTTTTTTCTTTTTACTTTTTTTTTTCAGAGCGGACAACTTAGCAGGTGGGTTACCTGATGGTAAGTAATCACCACCGCCCATGGACATCCGTGACTCAAGGGTCTTAGATGCGTTGTCGGCCTTTTAAATATTTTTATGTATCTGGTACTATTCTTCAGTGAACACTGCTCTCGATTTTACTCTATTTTATATGTATAAATATTATACTACTCTTCCCTATACACATATAATTATTTCTACTTCTATAATTCATATTTTTTTAAATACGGTAAACAGTCTTAATGTAACCCAGGACGGGTTACAATAAGACGGTTCGTAATAAAAAAATCGTTCCTATTAGCGAGTTGTCAAAAATAGCAGAAAGCGTGACAGTATTGCCACCCTCGTTTCCCGTCTAACCCTACTTGCGTCGACAGAATTAATTTCCTGGTCTATAATTCTCCTATATTGCAGGTTCGACGACAGTTGCGAGTGCCTCCGATTTATAGCACTAGTCTAGCAGGTACTTGATACAGCTGGGGTTAGATACATCTAGTAGGATTTTAAATCGCAACTGTTAAAATTGTAAATTATATACCTATTTATTTAAATGTAAAAGTCAAAGTTTCAAATATAAATAATTATTTTAAAGGAAAATTGTTCTATAATATATCATAATCTACAAAACAAATACGTTCATAATACGTAAAAGACATAAACAGGCTTATAAATTCAATAACATTAAATGTTGTTTAAAAAAAATACTGTATACCGGATTAAAACGCGATTTATTATTTATATTGTTTAAATTATTTAAACATAAATAATAAATATCAACTCCGTAGGAATAGATGGCGTTAATATGTAAAGATTGTAAAACAAAAACTTGGCGATTAAAAAGAGTGGCGGCGAGTTTCTTGCCAGTTCTTCTCGTCCGCTCTACGCCCTTGATTTGTGAACTGGTAGTAAAGAAGCATTTAATATTAGTAATATTAGTAATTTAATATGTATTATATATTATTCACGTTCATAGGTGTACATTGTGTTACCTAAATTAATAGATTATTATTATTATTATTTTTTTTAATTTAATTGAATTAAATATGGCAACTTTGTGACATTTTAAATATAAGACAACTGTCATCTTTCAGTCTCCCGCGACCACGGTTGCTGAAAAGCATCCGAAACGTCGGGATAAATAATTTAAACAATATAAATAATAAATCGCGTTTTAATCCGGTATACAGTATTTTATTTAAATGTGTGATACTCGCGTTAATAAAAGACAATATTATTAAATGTTGTTAGCTTTCTGAAAATTAGTTACTTTCCAAATAGCAGCTGACAAACAAAAAAAATTATTCCGTCAACAAACCTATTATAACATGGGAAAAGCTAGAGAGAAGTACGAACATTATCTAGGTGTATATTTTCATAATATATTAAATTAGATTTTCGGGATACTATTATTGAAAACTATAGAAACTTTATGTACCTAACTGATACAGAAACAAACGATATAAACACAATAAATAAAAATACAAAACATCTTAATAAAATAAGTACAATTCGATGGAATCCGTATAAATGTATGTAATCCCCTAACAACGGAAACTATGTAATCTCATGTCGGGGTTATGAAACACATATTAAATTGGCTGAATTTATTCCCAATAGTCGTCGTAATCACGATAGCCTATATAGCCTGACTGGAGGAATATCATATTATCATGGCGATTTATTTTTTTGATATCTAGACAATATATTGTATCGATGTTACAACAGCCATAGCACATCATGATGAAGGATAGATGGAAATATTGTGAAATTCCCTTTGCTTCTTTCAGATTCGAAACGGGTAACGAACCACCGTTCATAGATGAAAAAACTGTGAAGTGCATTGCGCGTTTTGGTTTCAGTCTATGGTCCGAATGCTCGAAGTAAAAAGTAGGTCGACAGCGTATCATTGACTGATGTTCTGTGGCTGGGGTATCACCTATCATCAAGTGAACATCATGTTCGTCTGTCGATGTCTAAAATAAAAAATTAAAAAAATAAGTCGAGTTGGCATTATACCTTGAATTAATCACCTTTAAGGGGGGCTTTCTCTAAAGAATAGTGCAATATAATTTTTTCGGCCCTTTTTCGACTAACCCGACTGGGGTAAATCAGATTAAAACATATTAGAATACGGGCTCATACTCAGTCGATGGATTTACGAATGCTCAAAGTAAAACCTACCATCAAGTGAACCTCACACTCGTCAATCAAAATGCGACTCAAAGAAAAATCCTTTACATTATTATGTTACAACATTCTAAAATATAGGTCAAAGTACCATAATCCTAGTACTACGTATGAACCAGCTAATATCCCATTTAAACAATAAATCATCTTGAAGTTGCCGTCACGTTCCTCACTGAACATTTGTAAAGGACATCCATTTACTAAGTTGCTAATTACTTGAAACATTCCACCACTTCAAAGACATACCGTGTCTTTGTCCTCGACTAAACTCAAGGGAAACTTAATCTTTGTTGGCACAGATTATGAAATTATATTAGTTTTAAATAAACATCTATTGTAACTAGTCGCTAAACTTTTTTGCCGGTTTTGGGCGGACCGAATTTGCTTATTAATTTATTTTTTTATCAACATAAAATATGTAACCTAGTTTTAAGCACTTTATTGATATTATTTCTTGTGTACAATATTTTTTTTTTTTATGTCAGATAATGTGTTATAATGTGTATGTTCTGATATAAACTTATTACAGTTTAGTATAAATCTTATTGTTAGTATTGCTTCTTAAAAAAAAACTAAAGAAATTTACACTCTAAATTTGTACAATTATATGGTTTCGAAACAAGAAATCAGAAGTTTCCAAACAGTTAATTTTAGTCCGCCTAAACAGAAAACTTGATTTCATTTTTATATTTAATCATATCTTAAAATATATATCTTTAATAATATTATCAAAAGGTAAGGTTTGTGAGTTTGTGAGTTTGACGGGGGTAATCTCTGGATCTACTGAACCGATTTTAAAAATTCTTTGAAAAATAGAAAGCTACATTATTAACGAGTAACATAGGCTGTTTTTTTATGTATAGTCTACGTTGCATCCGTGCGAAGCCCAGGCGTGTTGCTAGTATCCGTTGACCGTGTATGAAAGTGGAAGAAGCGAAAGTGGTATGCAAGTGTCGAAATGGATTTCCATAATGTACGAGTATGTTTATATGTATGTATATCCAATATTGTATTATCATACTAAAAAGTCATCACTTTATTTAAAATATGTATGCAATTAATATGTTTTTTTTTATTTCTTTTTAAGTATTCGCATGCTATAAATACATTACCCACTAAAGTAATTTCACACGAATATCTTCGAGTTCGCTACCGATTTCCGAACGATTGCATTTTAATAAAACTGATATATTGGATGTGCACTTTGCGTCGAGAAACTCGGAAACGAAATAGAAATTTTATGTAAATTCCTAACGTACCTGTTTCGTTCGAAAACGCGAAATCTTTAACATGTTACAACGATATTATTTATTTGAAGACACTTCACTTCTTCACTGAAATAATAATAAACGCTTCAATTAAACGTTGTAATATCAATTCAACTGAAAAAGACAAATTGTCAAAATATGTGGACCTGGCGCACGAGATTTCGTATGCGGAATGTTGACTCAACAATTATTAGTTGAAGCCGCTAAGTATCTACTACTTAATTTGGGTGTCTACACTGTATTTTAGTTATTTTTAATGCAATTGCATAAATTATGATAATTACATCGTTGAGATAATACTCCATTGGAATAGAACGTTATATTTTCTATCCCAGGGAAACACAACAAACTGTGATAAAGACAATAAGAAAAGTGTTTAAAGACACTATTTTACTAAGATATATATATTTAAATAGTTGTGTTAGAATATATTGCATGTGCTCTTAGTGTTTACTTTATCAAGTAATTCGGATCATTAAAAACTCGGAACACGTGTAATAACTTATATTTCCAAGCGAAATAGCTACTGCGATATACGAGTATCTATTGTACCATACATTTCGATATACAATAACAATATGTTACATCTATGTATGTATGTATATTGTATATGTTACATCAACCCTGAACCCCGCGATTTGGTAGAAATCTTTGCAAGTGTCAACTACCCTTTTCGTGGGTCGAGCACAGGTGTGCACGCACGAACACTTAACGCTAATCTATGTTGAGACAAATAGCTGGAAAAACACTGCATAGGACTATTAAAAATAGACGTGACATAATAATATATTATTCCTTTTTTGATTTTGTGCAGGTGGACGTCTTCTATGTCTATATTTCTATAGATGCCTGTTTTCTGTATTCTTAATAATCCAATTCTTCCAATTCAAAATTTTTATTTGCGAGAATGAAGTTGCTACAGATGTACATCCTTAGATTAAGTACTAACATTCTGCCCGTAGATTAGGCGTGCAAAATTAACAATATTTTTGAATTATTTACATTATTATCCATTAATTATTCAATAATTACAGATAAACGTTAAATTACAAATAAATGTAAATATTTCTAAAGTCAATTTCATACGTCATGTCAAAAACTATTATGTAATTAGTACATGTAAGAAATTCATCAATATTATAAAATCCTCTCACATAATATTAGAGTATTATGTTAGATATTAGAATATTTGTTTTTTTTTTTTATAAAAACGGGAGCAAACGGGCAAGTAGTCCATAGTCAGTCTTAATCGTATGTAATCACTGGCGCCCATAGACATCTACAACACCAAAGGGCATAGATGGAAAAACCGTGAAGTGCATAATGCGCGTTTCGGTTCCAGTCTATGGATTTCCGAATGCTCGAAGTAAAAAAGTAGGTCGACAGCGCATCATCGGCTGATGTTCTGGGGCGGAGGAGCCACCTACCATCAAGTGAACCTCATGCTCGTCTGTCGATATCTGACATAAAAAAGGGCATGTGCGTTGCCGAGGTTGGGAATCCTGTCTAGAGTTTCTAGCTCTTTAGTATTTACTCTGGACCCTCGAATTAACGAGTAAGTTTGGAGCCACGGTGTGCAGGTGGGTTGCTGGAGATTTATAAAAAGTCCTCACATGGCTTAAAGGATTTAGGCATTGAACCTTTATTTCGCGACAGAGTTCTAAAAGTGATATATTTATAAGGCCGACAACGCATAAGACATTGAGTCGCGGATGTGCATAGGTACGGGTGATTACCATCAGGTTACCCGTCTGATCATCTGACTGCTTTTAATAAAAAAAATCTCTTTGACAGTACCTATACAAAATCAGTGGTCACGAAAGTCAATGCGATACTGGTATATTTGGACCGGAAACCGTTAAATTTATAAAAAAAAACAATAAATTTAATCAAATATCTTTATTTTAAATTAGGAATGTTATTTTACTCACAAATGACATTCAAACTACCGAATAAGATTCGAAACCAATGTACAAAATACACCTGAATTCAATTAATCATATTATAAAAACAAACAAAATAAACAACCGTACCCCCACCACCCCTAGCTATGCCTATGTTCACAGCCCGTGTTATATAAACTTTAAAATTATTATATTGTTACCATTGACATAGTTTTAAGTTTTAAAGACTAAGCTTTTAAATTTATAATACGAAATTATTAAAGCCATTTATTCCAAAGCAATAACCACAGTTAAATAACAAAATTGTTAGCATTGTAAAGACACGTAAAAATAAATAGAAATCCTACAAAAGCGGACACAAAAGGATTTGCATAAAAAATATATAAAACGGGAAGGCATTAATAATATAGGGGCATTGTTGGCGAGAGATTACACAAAGGTTTTAAAGAAAACCTAATGAATTCCCTCGCCGCGGATATTCTGATATATTCTACAATTTTAAAGACTTGCTTTTTGTTCATTAAAATGAACAACCTTTCAAGGACCAATATCCCAGCAAGCATTTTCATATAAAAAAAATATTTATCGATTGCCACGCGTGAAACTTTTTACATGACTCCTTTTCTTTCCTAAGTCATTCTCAACTATAGGACTCACTCGTGCATAGTGGACCTACTTTTACTTTGAAAATTCTAGACTGAAACCGGAACACACAAATACCTACAAGGTTTTTATTTACGAGTATGATCGGAGATTTGCGACTTAGAAGAAATTATTATATCAATATTCCTTTTACCTGTTTGAATACTGGTTCATGTATCATCAATAACACGATAAAGAACAAACGTCAGTCCCGCGATCTTCGAATTTAAGGTTAGTTGAGTATTATTGTTCCAATGAACCCTCCAAAAAAGGTTGTTAAAGAATACTGTTATGACTATTCAATTTGTACTTTTATAATAATGTGACTCTAATCATAAATTGCAAACATAGATCACCCCTGTGATTGCAAAACACACCATGAGACGCTTTATAATATTATCAAGCTTTGATAATACCACAGAACAGGGAAAAATAAGGATAATACTATAAAGCATTGCTTATTTGTTGTTTAGTAATTACGCTTCTATTTCGTAGCAGGAACGCAAGAATCGCTGTGATAAAAATAAAATCTCACGAACAGTTATCAAGGTACTAAGTATTATACAATTCAAATAACATAATTTCATATTATGGTTCAAGAATAGAGTGTATTAAAAAAAATCATAGCCGATATCAGTATGTAATATAATGCTGGCCGTTCTTCTCGTCCGCTCTACGCCCTTGATTTGAGAACTGGCAGTAAATGTAAAATTAGAAGCATTTAATATGTATTTTTTATTGACGTTCATAAGTGTAAATTGTGTTACCTAAATGAATAAATGATTTTTGAATTTGAATTTGAATTTTGGCAGAGAGAGTTCTACGCGCTACGGCTGGCGTAGCAGTCTAGTGTAGTCCAACTTATGTTGCTACACGCCATCTATAAGGTAGTAGGGTAAAACATTTTCACCATTTAACAGCAAAGCTTAAAATACCGAATTCAATACATAAGATTCCTTAATATGCACGTAGATGGCGGTGTTTAATAAAAATAATAATAATAAATGTTTATTTCAGGCAATGCCCATAGAAATTTAAATTTTACAATACACAGAAATTTTCTACACAATCTACTAAGACAGTCAAAAACACGGCTATGAATTGAAATTTAAAAGAAATACAGAGGTTAAAATTAAAAATCTGACAAAATTAAGTAAAATAAAAATAAAAATGAAACTAATAAAACTAATAAATATTATTGGAATCGAAGTTTTATTTATGATGAATTCATCAAATAAGATATTAAAATCGATGCAACCATTGTTTAATAATATATATAGAGCAGTACGCGTTAGTAAATTAATTCTCAGGTGAAAAATGAAAATATTACATAACAGTGTTGTTGTCCTTTGGTCGAAATAAATACATTTTAAATACAACATTTAAAAATTATTAAATATAATTTATCGCCTTGATATCGTTCTTCTAGAATAAAAGCAAGCCAACTAACGTTAAATAAGATTTATTTTGAATCTTCGATAAATTTATGATAATTTGTGTACATTTAAATAAAATACTGTATACCGGATTAAAACGCGATTTATGCGACAGAAAGATGACTGTCTCCCCGTGACCACGGTTTCTGAAAAGCATCCGAAACGTCGGGATAAATAATTTAAACAATATAAATAATAAATCGCTATTTAATCCGGTATACAGTATTTTATTTAAATCTGTGATACTCGCGTTAATTAAAGACAATATTTTTTGTGTACAATCAAATCTAAGACGATTACAATAAGAAGATAAAATTTTGTGACATAAAATACGGTGTTGGAATATCCGCTAATAAATAACAATATGGCGCCAGTTGTTAAAAACAGTTGATAAATTATTTTCTGGCATGATATAAAAGTGAATAGGTATCGTTTAACAGTATTGTTATTAGAGGTTGTTATAAAAAGGTTGATTGTATTCTACATTCTGTTAAGATAAAGTATCAAAATATATCTGCCGTAGTACTACCGTATTACACTGTACTTATTTAGCTTCGCATGGAATTGTTAGAATTTTAAATTATGAGGCAGACAAATTCAAAACTATGTATTATTTTATTACATTTACTTTAAAAGCATTTTCAAACTTAAAGAACAAAATAAATGTACTCATATTCACAATAATATGCGGTTTACCCGTGGCTTTGGTTATGTGGAAAAAATAAATAAATAATGCTCAAGTTACAAGCTATATGAGTACAAAGTTTTATCACTATCAATTTTTTTTATGTCAGCTATCGACAGACGAGCATGAGGTTCACTTGATGGTAGGTGATACCTTAGCCACAGAGCATCAGTTAACGATGCGCTGTCGACCTCCCACCCGATCAATGCCCGAAGTTACCAGACGTGGGGAAAACATGCTTACATGAAATTATATTAATGTGGGATTCGAACCCATGACCCATCGATGCGCACGGCAGGTGTTCTAATTCGAACGCGCCAACGAGCCCGTCAATTCAGTTGTTTGGTCTTGAAAATATATAGGTAAGACAGATTTAATTTCTCATTTAAAATAGAAGCACGTATATGAGTACTAGCAGCGAAACCCGGCGTTGCTCGGGTTAAAATACATCGCATGTTTAATGGTATAAAAAATATTTAAGGATCTATTTTCTAATGTACCTAGATAAATATTTTAGATTTCTATCTTAAATAATAAGACACTTATTCGACCATTTAACATACGGTGTAAAGTATCTTCAAGTTGTAGGCACCTTGGAAGTTTCTAGACCATTTTTAGAATTTTCTAGATCATTGAGGATCAATTTCTCCGATTGCACACATTTTGGAACTTTCTAGATCATTTCAGAAATATTTAGAATTTTCTAGATCATTGAGGATCAATTTTACCGATTGCACACATTTTCGAACTTTCTAGATCTTTCCAGAAGCTTTCTAAAACATTCTAAATCGATTACAACAATTGAAACTATTTTAAAACTTTCTAGATCCTTTCAGAATTTTTTAGAATTTTCTAGATCATTTCGGATCAATTTTAGCGATTGCACACATTTTGGAACTTTCTAGATCTTTCCAGAAGCGTCTAAAACATTCTAAATCGATTACAACAATTGAAACCATTTTAGAACTTTCTAGATCATTTCAGAAATTTTTAGAATTTTCTAGATCATTTTGGGTCAATTTTATCGATTTCTGGAACGTTTTTGATCATTTCCGAGATTTTCAGAATTTTACGGAAGATTACATTAGTTAGAAAAAGACAGATATATATTATTCCACATTTTTGCCACCCACAACCACCCACTTCCACCCACCCCGACCAAACTCCCTTATGCACACCTAGAGACCAAGGGGTATTTGCCATCCCAAGGGGAAGTTGATCAAAGTAGCGTATGATAGAAAAAACCGTGGACACACGTACGAACATTAGCATTTTATATAATATACTAGCAGCGAAACCCGGCGTTGCTCGGGTTAAAATACATCGTATGTTTAATGGTATAAGAAATATTTAAGGATCCATTTTCTAAAGTAGATAAATATTTTGGATTTCTATCTTAAATAATAAGACACTTATTCGACCATTTAACATACGGTGTAAACTTTACACTATAAAGTATCTTCAAGTTGTAGGCATCTTGGAAGTTTCTAGATCATTTCAGAAATTTTAAGAATTTTCTAGATCATTGAGGATCAATTTCACCGATTGCACACATTTTGAAACTTTCTAGATCTTTCCAGAAGCTTTCTAAAACATTCTAAATCGATTACAACAATTGAAACCATTTTAGAACTTTCTAGATCATTTCAGAAATTTTTAGAACTTTCTAGATCATTTTGGATCAATTTTATCGATTGCACACATTTTGGAACTTTCTAGATATTTCCAGAAACTTTCTAAAACATTCGAAATCGATTACAACAATCGAAACCATTCCAGAACTTTCTAGATTATTTTGGATCAATTTCATCGATTGCACACATTTTGGAACTTTCTAGATCTTTCCAGAAGCTTTTTAAAACATTCTAAATCGATTACAACAATTGAAATCATTTTAGAACTTTCTAGATCATTTCAGAAATTTTTAGAATTTTCTAGATCATTTCAGAAATTTATAGAATTTTCTAGATCTCTTCAGAAGCTTTCTAAAACATTATAAATCGATTACAACAATTGAAACCATTGTAAAACTTTCTAGATCATTTCAGAAATTTTTAGAATTTTCTAGATCATTTCGGATCAATTTTAGCGATTGCACACATTTTGAAACTCTCTAGATCTTTCCAGAAACTTTCTGAAATACTCTAGATCGATTAAAATAATTGCACGGCTTGTTGGAACTTTCTTGATAATTCCAGAAAGTTATAGAACTTTCTAGATTTATTTTATCAGTTGCACACATTCTCGAACTTTTTAGATCATTTCCAAGATTTTCAGAATTTTACGGAAGAATACATTAGTTAGAAAAGGACAGATATATATTATTCCACATTTTTGCCACCCACAACCACCCACTTCCACCCACCCCGACCAAACTCCCTTATGCACACCTAGAGACCAAGGGGTATTTGCCATCCCACGGGGAAGTTGATCAAAGTAGCGTATGATAGAAAAAACCGTGGACACACGTACGAACATTAGCATTTTATATAATATATTAAGATTAAGATTGTATGGATTTAGTATAAGTTTAGGTTATGGTTTGACGCTCGTCATTAAATTAGTCATAACTCATAATGATGCAAATTCCATTCATACAAATTTATTTATCGGCGGGCGTTTGCGGGTGTTTGAAAGCGTTAAAAAAATTCCGCACGTCAGACATCAATGGACGGAAGACAGAGCACATGTCCATTATATGTGACGACACGAGTAATTTAAAGTAAAACTGGCAAAAAGACGATATTTTTTATTTTATTTTAAAAGTCTATAATAAACGTTTGAGTGCGGCGATATTCGCTTGTCTTATGCCAAAAATGCGGAGAAGTGCGATCGTGCTTATCTTGTTTGTCCCGGGAATGCCGAGACGAATTAATTGAGAACAGTTCTATTCGTATCCAAGATAGATTTTTATTAATTTCATTCAATTGTAGTTAGTAAAACAATTGATAAAAAAAAATTTAGTATAAAATATATTTTTACAATATAACTTTAAACATAAATACTACGAATTTTCTTCTGAAATTTTAGCATATACCAGGGTGAATCAAAAAGTTCTTAGAAGTGCATATATATGAAACCTTTTTGGATCAAGTTCGATATTCAAATTAAAGAGTGTCTATCACACTATATTTATGCAGACTGTCACTTGTTTTTGTCAGTTCGTTCGCATGTAATAAATTTTTTTGTGCAACGAGTTGCTAAAAAGTCAAAATTATGGATAAAAGTGAGTTACGTGCGGTGATAAAATATCTCAGTTTGAAAAAAATGTCTACGAAGGAAATTTTTTTGGACATTCAGCAGACATTAGGGGGTGATGCTGTACCCTATTCTACGGTTGCGTACTGGGTGGCTGAATTTAAAAGAGGTAGATCAAGCTGTAAAGATGACCCGCGTTCTGGGCGGCCTTCAACCTCCGTTACAGAAGAAAATGTCAAAAAGGTTGAGAATCTGGTTTTGGAAGACAGAAGAATGACTATAAAACATATAGCTGAGATCCTAAAGATATCTTTTGGTAGCGTTCAATCCATTTTAATTGATTCACTGGGGTTCAAAAAAGTGTCTGCAAGATGGGTGCCACGAATGTTAACCGACGAAAACAAAAAGCGACGTTTGGAAATTTCCAAGCGTAATCTCGAAATGTTCCAGCGTGATTCGGATAATTTTTGCCGTCGTCTTGTCACCATGAATGAAACGTGGGTCCACCATTTTGATCCTGAAACTAAAAGACAAAGCATGTCTTGGAAACGACCATCCTCTCCATCCATCAAGAAATTTCGAGTTGCTCCTACCGCTGGCAAAGTTATGGCCTCTGTGTTCTGGGATAGTGAAGGAATCCTTTTTATTGATTACATGCCAAAAGGCCAGACGATTACTGGACCCTATTATGCAAATTTAATCCCGAAAGTGCGTGAAGCGATTAAAGAAAAACGTCGTGGAAAACTGTCGTTGGGCGTGTTGTTCCTTCAAGATAACGCTCCTGCTCATCGATCGGAAGTTGCGCTCAACGCAATCCGCTGTGCTGGCTTCAATCTCCTTGACCACCCACCATATTCTCCGGACTTAGCCCCAAGTGATTTTCACTTATTTCCAAAATTAAAAGAGGAAATTCGTGGAACAAAATTTCACGATAATGACGCGGTTATAGCTGCCGTAGAGGACTTTTTCGAGAGTCAAGAAAATATTTTTTTTTCACAAGGAATAAGGAAGTTAGAAACGCGTTATTCTAAATACATTGCATTGGAGGGAGATTATGTAGAAAAATAAAATATTATTATTTAAATCTTTGCATTTTTTAATATTGATTCCAAGAATTTTTTGATTCACCCTCGTACATAAGCAAATACAGAGTGAGAAAATACGAGTTACAGGGTGAATTTATCAAGTAAGCGTGAATGGCCAAATCCGAAACTAAGGGGACTAGCGAAAAGTACACAACGGAGTATCGAGGCCGATTTTAATTGAAAACTAAAGCTGCATTATCAGATTTTTGAACAATCCATGTTCTTAGCCAGGAATCGAAACCGCTTATTTTGAAAAAAATACACACACTGCATTATTACATCATCCGGTAATATCGCTAATAAATAATCAATTTTAGGAAGTAATGACAAGCTTAATGGCTACCGGTGGCGTCCACTAGTTGCAGCGACTAGTTACTAAACGCGAACACTAGATGCGGCCATCGGTTGCGGCCACTAATTAACTATGTAACAAGCTTAATGGCCACCGGTGGCGTCCACTAGTTGCTGCGACTAGTAACTAAAATCGAACACTAGATGCGGCCATCGGTTGCGGCCACTAATTAACTATGTGTAACATAGTAAATTGGAGAGGCCTGGGAGAAACCGGCGACTGTGATCATTTCCGCGTGGAAAGCGAGCAAGCATCAACCACAGCTTGCGATTCAGTCGCGCACAAACACTCGTGCTCCAATGATATATAAAATTTAAGAAATATCATGTCCGCAACTTGTGGCACCACCAGTGGAGACACTGTGGACGTTATAAGTCGCCGTATGCGGCAGAACAATGGAAACACATAAACTACGTATCCGTGTATCAGCGACGCACGCAAACACCTGTTTTCGTAGCAAATACTTGCTATTTTTGTTTGTATAATGCTAATGATTCTGCCAAAAAATTTCAGCCGGCTGTAGACGTCATGTTAGTGAGACTACACATTGCAGGTTGAATGAAAGAATATTCTCAGAACGAAGGCTACTATCACGTAAACATTTACGTTTCTGTGTAATATATGTATAATATTAATAATAAAAGCCATTGAAACCAATGAGTGGAATATCGTTGGACTGTTTGCAGAATAATATGTAATTGAGGAAACTAACTGATGAGATGATGAGTGCAAGAAAAGTATTTGAGTTGATAACTTTGTTACTGAGTTTTGAGGCTTGAAAATGCCAAGAATTTGAAAAATAATATGTATTATCGTCTGCATATCAGTGACAAGAAGAAGGTTGTAAAAAACTAAGGTGTCTTCTATAATAAAAAAGTGTTAAAATGATATACTAACGGCCTTATTTATAAGCTTGACATAATATGTAATTAAAATATGTTTTGTTTCTATCGTTCTGTAGTCTTTGTATATTTGATAGGGCGATATAAAACATAGTTTAACTAAGTATATTAAGCTTATAATACGTTTATAAGGCCGAAAGAGTTTTAATAGAGAGGTTGTAAAAATACCCTTCGTCGACACAAAATAAAGTAAGTGAAAACAGGGTAGGAAGAAAATATAAAAGGGGTTTGAAATAGTCACAAAAATTCACCGAAACCATGAAATATAACGATTGTTTTGTAAAATCTTCAAAACTTCGTATGAGAACAACTCTTAAGATTGTTGTTTCGATTCAATCATGTGACGAAGTGGGAGGTTCAGAAGAAGATTTATGTCTGTTTACGTAACACCACTGTTTACTGCGTCACAATTTAATGACTTGTTGAGAGAAATCTATTTTCTTCTATTTATACCTACTTGTTTGGGCATCATCATCAATAATACAGTCATCTATAATACAGAGGTAGAGTTCAATCATTGGCGAGTTACAATAATAATTAAAATTACTGGACTGATTTAAAAAGTCATTAGTGTAAGCTAATATTTTTATTTAGTTATCTAATAATATTTATATACAATTTTAAAATTTTAAAAAATTACGTTTACTGCAGGATACCGGAGGATTCAATATAAAATGCAAATTAACTTATTTCTTAATTAATTAAGAATATTACATATAAAACTACTTGCTATGTTCGATGTGAGAACAGTTCTAACATAAAATTATTAGTATTTAATACGATCTCACACAATCGTGGGAATCATCTTTGCCGCGTCGACACTTTGTATCGGTCACAGAGAAGGCACGCCACAGATGAGCTAGGCAGTATGTAACAAACACTTATTGAACAATATTTATTTGCATGTAGAATAACATTTACAGTGAAATATAATAAGTGTTACTATTTAAAGGTTTGTGTGGAAATATATAAATATTATAGATTACTAAATAAATATGCTATATATAAGTTTATTTTAGTAACAAGAATAAGGTGCCCCTTATTCTTGTTACTAAAAGAAACTTTTTTTTGATGGGCTCGTTGGCGCGTTCGTTAGAACATCTACCGTGCGCATCGTTAGTTCGTGGGTTCGAATCCCACCATGTTGGACGATGAAGGACATGTTTATAATTTTCTGTAAGCATGTCTTCCCCACGTCTTGTCGGACGGAATATCGAATTTCCGACCGGGTAACGAACCAACGTTCATAGATTGAAAAACTGTGAAGTGCATATTGCGTTTCGGTCTCATAGCTCATACTATGGATTTCCGAATGCTTGACAGTGCATCATTGATTGATGTTCTGTATCTGAGGTATCACCTACGAGTACTTCATGCTTGTCTGTCGATATCTAACATAAAAAATACATATACAATAGGCTATATTGTATAGACACGACTTATACCGTGGAGAACTTCTAGACATAAATATATAAAATCCGTTCTCCCTTCCACTATAAAACTGTGTTATCTCAGTGTTTTTTAAATATATATTACTAATATTATAAAGAGGATAGATTTGTTTGTTTATTAGTAACGATTAAACTCAAAAACTACTGGACCGATTTTAAAAATTATTTGACCAATAGAAAGCTATATTATCAGCGAGTAATATAGGCTATTTTTTATAGTACATCTACATTTCACCCGTGCGAAGTCGGGGCGGATCGCTAGTATAAAATAGCATAACAGTAAAAAAAAATTAGTATTTACTAAGAAAGTTACCTAAGTTTATCTAGATCTACTAAATAGTACATAAGTATTCCTACTATCCTTCCTTGCGGCTGTTTCTCTTCGTCCAGCCAATATTTTGACGTAAAACACTAAAACAAACAAATACTCATTTACATTTTGGTATAATAACATTATAAGTTTATATTTACGATACCTATAATTCTCGAAATAAAATACGTAAAAACATTTATATCCCGATGCGCAAATATTTCCCGGCAAGTGCCAACTCTTAGCTGAGTCATCACAAAGCCGAGATAACAGCTCCAGAATTTATTCGACGCTTACTGAATGCATTCCAGAGCTGTTTAGAGCTTTACGGACTTGGATATTTTGGTAATCATGTTTTAAAATATTGTTCTAGGGGACTCATTGCTTACAACTGAACTTGCCATACTGCTACTCACATGTTCTTGAAGATACATTTGTAACTATGGATGTTTGATAATAGACCTACCTTACGGTCTGATGGGTCACGGGTTCTAATCCCACCGTGACGATATTTTATAACTATTCTGTAAACATAAATAAATTTCCTATGTCTGTTCACCTTAGGCAATAAACGTGTTGAAGGAATATAGAAAATCGATCTCTGTCTATGGATTTCCATTCTATGGATTTAATATTCACACATCCGAAACGCGCAATTTACATTTTAAGGTTTTAACGGTGGTTCGTTAATTGTTCGAATTTTTGATATTTATTCTTCCCATTTAGTGCCCGAAGTGATAAGACGTGGGGTAAACAGGTTTGCCGAAAATTATAAACATGTCGTCCCGGAGAATTAGAACCCGTGACCCATCGGATGGCAAGGTAGGTTTTACCGATCGCGCCAACGAGCCCATCGCTTTATGTTTATTATATTTTTAAAAGACATAACAATCGCATAATTGTTTCTTTTAAGTTTTATAAAAAACTAGTGGACCCGACTATACTGCCAGAATGTTGGCTTCAAAAATAAAAAAATATTCATCACAACATCCTCTTTGACGATATTTGCAGCACGCATTCTGTCCATGTTATGTCAAGAAGCGTATGGTAACGTTAGAAATAATTTAGTATGGTGGGTAAGTATTCTTAAATTTTATAATTTTCCGCGCCATGTTCTTAATTTTTTCTTCTTCTGACAATAACAAACACAACAAAAAAAGAATTAGCGAAATCGGTCCAGCCGTTCACACGTGATGCCGTGACCAAGGGAAATAGGGATTCATTTATACACCTGACTTCTAACTGTTATACACTGTAGAAAAAATGAGAACATTTCTATTTAATAAGATACATACTATGAAGTAAGAAGGATCAAAGTCATTTAAAAATACACTAAAATTCCTTTTTTATTAACAAGTTTGGCAAATCATACCTGTTATTAAGTTTTATGATTATAACCTATTAAAAACTTTGGCAGGAGTATATTGTTATTTTAGTGTCATTCTCAAAAACTAAGTAGTGTTAATGCTGTGATATAGTTTTCTTGAAATTGGTTTTGGCACCCCATTTTTATGATATTTTTATAGTTGTCATGAAACACAGAAGTGTGGAGGAAGATAAGTCTTTAGTATTATTCTTCTTTAGCGCATCAAAATTCGTATTAGTTGCAGACACAGATTGTAGATGTCGCTAGAGAACTAGTTTTGTCTAACAGTTTCGGAAAAATATACTAATGTTACAATTCCAAGTTCAAATGATTGAACCCATATTTATTTATATTTTTTTAGTTGTTCATTATTAAATATTATGACGATATAAATTACTAGCAATTGCTCCCGCAACCCCCCTTGTGGGTTGAATTTCGTAAAATCCGTTCTTAGCTGACCTCTACTCGGCGAAAGGAATATTCCTACCATATTTCAAGTTGCTACGCCTTATGGTTCCAGAGATATCGTGATGAGTATCTATATAGGTGGGAATCTCTTTTATATATATAGATTATTATGAGATTATAATATTATTGTGCAATTCGTGAGAGCCATAATTAAAATGCATGTAAACTTGCAGTGCAGTCGTAATAAAGGAGGACAGTAAGACTTCGCACCTGTGTTCTGAAACTTTGACTTATAGTGTCTTCTGTAGCGATAACCATATAAATAAATAATGGAGCCTTGTTAGGGCATTGCAACACTTTATATACAATACAATATAAGTTAATATTAAAGATATATGTATTAATAACAGAATAAAATGCAATGTAATTTAAATTTTAATTAATTAATATTATTAAAATTATTGAAAAACAATTCTCTTGAGATAGTTTGAGAGATTGGAAGGACATCTAGATATGAATATAAATGATTATATTTATTACATTATTTTATTTCACGGTTGTTCTGACCATAGTCCGGACATATTTTTTTTATTACTAGCGTTTTTTTATTGGTTGTCTTTTACTGCTCAACAAATCAATAGCCATCTATTTTCTCAGAAATTCAATGTTCTAAAGAGTATCATTATTTATAAAAATTATCTACTATAGCCATAAATTAATTATTATACAAATTGCATGATAAACCTCAAAGCTCTTATACGAGAGGTATTAATGCTCTCCTTACTGCTAGTAAATGTCTAATTCATGGCTCTACTTACACACAGTCTGAATAAATAGTTTTTATTAAGACATGATTGAATTTATTGGTGGTGAATGCTTTATGTTAAACATTGGTAATATGTATATTGTATATACATTTCTTAATACACATTCGCTAAATAATATTGTCTTTTATTATCGCGAGTCATTTTTCAGTCTCCCGCGACCACGGTTGCTGAAAAGCATCCGAAACGTCGGGATAAATAATTTAAACAATATAAATAATAAATCGCGTTTTAGTCCGGTATACAGTATTTTATTTAAACATTCGCTAAAATCTATGTCTATCGATTAGTTATTATCTCTTGAGCCAATGTCCATTTGACCAAAATTATTATTTCTCTGTATTTTGACATCTTTATATACATACCTACTAATATAATTTTTGTATGTACATATTTGATGGTTTAGATTCACAACTGGACCTAATTGGTTGCGCAATATATTTTCAGGATTATTTATTTTTAAGCCAACCTACAGGCAGGAAAGCGTCCATCCTCTGTAGTCCTATGTAAATAAAATCTATCTGAAAAGTTCTATAAATTATGTCAAAAAGTTAGTTTCTCTAAGAACTAAACAAACTGACACGTAAATAGCTACTTTACGTATAGACAATTGACGAATACGAAGAAAAAGCCACACCCCTTGAGGTAAACCAATAATACAAAAAATATAGTTATCATATCACTTGTCGCGATTGTCCAATTTGTATGGCCTTGCATCCATGCCAAATTCCGAACACCTTTGCTGTCTGCCGCGTAGACTTCTGATATGTGACTTTAAATAATTTATAATTATTTTTAGAATTAAATGACAAGAATATTTTTATAAGTCATGTTAATGGATACGCGGATCGTAAAACATTCTGAAGCGGTGAAAATAACTAATCGTTTCATTAGTCATAATTTGTTATGTAAATAAAAACATAGGTAGATTTTAAAAGTATATGCTATAAACATAGGATATAATACCTATTATATATTTTAACATATCGTCGTTGCGCCTGCCAAATCCCATATGTGTTTTTTTTTGATTTTTGGTTTTCTCACAAAAATACTCTTCGTTTTATTCTCTATGTGTTACTAAAATAATTTTTGTGATATTCGAACTGGATATGAGTTTAACTAATTCCATATATGTTTTGACCGGTAAGAAAAGCTCCGTATGTGAATTAATAATACGTTTTTCGTAGTCTCCCAAAACTATACAAAAATCACATATGGAACTTGTCAGGCGCAGCGACGATATAATGGAATTATTCTTTTTTAAGTATATATCACACTCTTAAAAATACTCGAATTTAAGATAATATATTAGATACATATACGTCTTACGTTTTTTTATTATATTCAACTTTTGAACTTATGTATACATATAATCTCTTAAAATATAAGACCATACAAATTAACTATAATAAATTTTATTTTTTATAAAAATCTATGTCAATGATTAATTGCTTAGTTACTCTGTATTCGATTTTCAGTTATCTAGAGACAGAATTTATACAGTGAGTTTTCCCTATCCAGCTGTAAAGTAATAAATACGGGTAGAAACGTGAAGAGAAATAGCTTATAGGTCATTTCATAGTAACAGAGAATGGACTAAACAATTCTGAAACAGCAAGATATACCTACATATAATAAAAAGGTGAAAATAATAAATGATCATGATAAGTAAAACTGTTTTTTTTATGTTAGATATCGACAGATGAGCATGAGGTTCACTTGATGGTAGGTGATACCTCAGCCACAGAACGTCAATGATGCGCTGTCGACCTATTGTTTACTTCGAGCATTCGGAAATCCATAGACTGAGACCGAAACGCGCAATGTGCACTTCACGGTTTTTCCATCTATGAACGGTGGTTCGTTACCCGGTCGGAATTTCGATATTCCTCCCACCCGATCAATGCTCGAAGTTACCAGACGTGGGGAAAATATGCTTACAGAAAATTATAAACATGTGGGATTCGAACCCACGACCCATCGATGCGAACGGCAGGTGTTCTACCGATCGCGTCAACGAGCCCGACTGTAAAATATTTAGTCTGTGGCGGACATGTCAATGTCAGATCAGCTAAGTCCTTGGCGCCAAAACGTTTCTCAAACTCATAGTATAAACAACATGGAGAGGCATAAAATTTATTTATTTTTCAATCTTGATACTATTTACATCTAGAATGAGCCGAACACCCTTGCTTCGACCGACAGACATCAAAACAAAACTACATTACGTTAAATATATAGTTGCCATTATTTAATTCGTATCAATAAAATAGAATTAAGTACAATGCATGTCGAAAACACTAGAATTATATTGTTATTTAATTAGCTATTTGGGTAAAATCTCAGAAAACGATACTCGATTAACAGAATATCTGTGTAACCCGTCCATAATAACTCTACCAAATCATTATTTTCTCAAAATATAAAAAATGTAATGAACTGATCAACTTTTTGTTAATTAAAACAATACCAATATGAACATTTTAGAGGTAAGACAACTATTAGTATAAACGAGAACGTTCTACAGATTCTTTGAAAACTGGTGGTCACTTGCCTATAGAAGCCTGCATATTAATTGCTGTCTCTTTTATAAAATGTCACCTGCATTCACATACATGATAAAATTCTATTAGAATAAATGCAGCGCGCCTGCGTTGTGATTCACAGACAAGAATAGCCGGCATTCAGAAGTTCATACTATCTGCGATTACTCTATTACGTTTAGATAGGTGACCTCATCGCTTTTGTTTCGAAAGTGTACGTGATAACTCGTGAAATCGCAAAGAATATGGTAATGTTTAATAACAGCTAATTAAGTAAAATATGCATGTTAATATTTACGAGGTTTTTGTTAATTTTTTATCGCCATTGCTGCGACAATTGTTAGTTCCTTAATTAATAGACTTATGTAATAGAGGTCGATTTTTTATTTACTATTCACATCCATGGAATGACAAGATTATATAAGATAAGAAATTACTATATAAGAGGAAGTTTGAGAGTATCGCCAGTGTATGAAAAATTTAAAGGTAATCGTTTGGCTTGATATGGGCATGTTAAGAGGAGAGGTGAAGGCTATGTATCTAAAAAAGTTTTGAATATGAAAGTGGATGGGTATAGGGGAAGAGGGAGGCCAAAAAACATGGATTGACTGTGTGAAAAATGATATGTGTTTGAGAGGTGTGACTGATGATATGGCGAGTGAAAGGAGAGAATGGAAAAAGAGAACATACTGCGCCGACGCCAAATAAAAAAAAAGGAACAGGGCAGGAAGAAGAAGATTCATGTCACAATGAAGCCTTGTTAGGGCATGGCAACACAATTATTCGGTACACTTCAATACTTTAATTACTGGATGTCTTGTAAATTATACATTAAATAGCAAGTCTAAATACAAAACCCATAACTCAACGACGACTTAACGAGACCGCGCTAACTTTGCCCATCAAAGAGGTAAAATCGGTCAAATGCAGCACCGTGCTATATATCATCAATTATTTTGACGATTCTATTTATCATAACCGCCGTTTCCTAAATAATTTATGTCAAAGTTTATTTAATTTGCCTCGAAGTTCTCTATGTTTTATCCATAGAGCAACACGGGCCACCGGTGAACCGGAGGGGAGTAGCCATAGCGTTCGTTACCGATACCAAACAATCTGTCATTTTTTGCGGGGGGAAACCTGCGCTATGTGTGCGTACTCAAGTTCGCACACACAAGCAATCGTCTGTCACTACGAAACTCACACCGTGACAATTAAAAAATACACTAACAATTTCACACACACATTTAAACATTCCGTGTCATAACAGTATAATTAAATGGCGCAACTACACTGACAAGTCCTTTTAGCCGTAGTTGCAACAACTGTCGATACGCAGTATCGATAATTTCAAGAACTGGGTTTGGAAAATTAGTTTTATAAGTTCGACTTAATTTATTTATTTTAAAGATGGAGTTAATTTATTACGTAATACAAATGAACTTGTCGGGTAATGCGCACGTAGCAGGTCACGGAGAGTGGACCATGAGTTGGTACATAATAAAATCTTAGAAATAATTTGAAAAACGATAACGTAATTATATAAGCTATATAAATATATAAACACATATTATGTTAAAATCGGCAAGACGGGCTTTTGGGCTTGTATGGTAGTCCCGCCACTGAGTAAAAGTAAGGTTATGTTATAATCAATAACTGACATATATATCATAAATCTGTGATCAATGATATTTGTAGTTGTCAAATCGTAATAATTCCTAAATGACGACAATCGGAAAAGCACTCAGACTCAAAACGTAGAAAACATGAAACGAATTAGCACAGAGTAAACAACTGTCATGCGGCATGCCAACGACAGACTAAAATAAAAGATCGATTTTAATCGATAATCATGCATATTCATTTTCTTTAATTAATAATTTATATTTTATTTAATAACATAACTGTAATTATATGCAATATATTGTATTTAAAGTGCATTTAATTACTTTTGAGTTAATTACCTTGTCCAAAGGTTTTTTTTTGTGATTGTGTAATCGATTCAATTAATCGAGAATCTCAGGAAAACTATATTTCTCATATTTTTCCTCTCCCAGATTGAGAATTGAGTTGATTTTTTATATGATAAGATTAAAAATATGTCATTTTTTAGATCATATCGCAATTATTAAATTTGGGCCCACAATTTTCCATATCCTTTGGATTTTTAGGAAATAAAAAAAACATTATGGTTGGAGTTTACACTAAGTGATTTTAATAAATGTGCTAACGCGCGTAAGTATTATATTATATTTTAACAATGTATATTATCACAATATAATATTTGAATCAGAAAATTTAATCTCAAAACTGTCTCTGTATAGAAGACTCCTTTGCCATTTTTTTTCGATAACTTAAAACAATCCGACAACAACACTATTGCTCGGTGACAGCGACTTCTCGGAAATAAACTCGGATCAGTCGCTCGACAGATCCGTGTTTTGTATGAGGGCTCATACAATACGCGGATCTGTCGAGCGACTGTGTTGGTAAAAAAATCCGAAACAACACGACCGATAATATTGTAATATTTTAAGTTTTAAAGAAGTAAATAGTAATAATATGATTAAAAAATACCTACATATGAAAGGTAACGATATCTTTTTGTAAATTTGACGTGGTAGATATTTTTTGGCAACAAGAAACACAAACAATTCGGCATTTTTTTAGGAGGTCGATTCAGTCGCGCATCTGGATTTAGTCTAGTGAAAAGTGCGGCTACAACTAGTTTTATTGTACGCATAGGACCATTTGGACTTGTACTTTGACAGAGGGGAACGCCTGCGTATGGCTACTCCCCTCCGGTTCACCGGTGGCCCGTGTTGCTCTATGGTTTTATCTGAGAGTTATACGAGTAAGTAACTGTAAAATATTTATTTTAAGGAATAATTGATACATCAATTTATCTATGTAAACGTTGGTATCAAAAAGTAAACTGAATTCCCGTGTCTTTATTTAGGGATAATAGCAGACACATTTCTGTGTCTAATTCTTTGATTATTTTTCGTAACAGACAAGTATCAGTCTTTATTGTCTGTTGTTTCCTTGGAATTTGAAGCTGGGACCTCTATTGGTGAATGCAATGTTATGCAGAAGCGGCAAGATAATGATTCCTGAACTCTTACATTCTTAAGCACCTTCATGTATAAATAGCATACTGTAGGTCCTAAATACTGGCCCTGGCATGCACGAGAGATCTCGTGGGCCCCAAGACGGTGGACCTGTTGGTCAAGAAGGTTTAATTGGGTGTGTCTCATCCGGTTCTCCGACTAACAGAGAGTGTGAGTCTAAGCCCACACTTTTTAGCATTGCACCTCGCGAGGAAGTCATAAATCCTCCTTATAAAAGCTAAAAATACTAGAAAAAGTCCACTCCTAAAGACGTAAATAGGGTGTGAAATATCCAAAAACCTGACGAAGTCCCGTAGATAAGTGTATTAATTTATAATTTGGCCATGGCTACAGAGGTCAATATAATTACTCTAAACACAGGTACCGAGTCTTACTGTCCTCCTATATAATTGAGACCGCACTAAGTGTTTACATACTACGCTTAACCCTTTTTAAGGCAGTATACGTGCCACCAACGTTTTCCGGCGATTTTCCGAATTGAAAAGAATCATAAAAATCATATAAAAACATCCTCATTAATTTACCTAAATTTCACATAATAAATATAGTGACAACTACCTTAGTAAGTACACAAAAACAAACCATTAAGAAACATGTACAATACAGTACTTTCTCAAAACTCAGACTGAAACAGAGAATTTATGACATAAAGAAGATTTGCAACGCAATTATTTTTGGAGAGATCAAATGCAGTTCATAACGAGAGGCAATAACCGTGAGTATGACATCACCGTTTTAATGAAAGCATCCTTGTAAATTGTTGCCACTTAATAAAAATTTACAATTCATCCTTTCTGTTTAATTATATGAATTCGAATCTAACAGCCAAATACTCGTATATGCGACTTTAAAATGTAAACTATAAAATAATCAGCTATCGCAAAATGTATAGGTACGTTTTAGATATTCATATTAAAATTATATAAGTAAATACGCATCACTAATCTATCTTATTTTTCTAATATACATTAAAAAAAACTTTTTTTAATTAGGTATTTTATTTGTTAACGGTCAATGACATGTTATCAATTATACCATTGCATGGTACAGATTATTTCCTCAATAAAAGATATTATTTTTATTCAATGTGTACTTGTTAAAAAGAAATGGATATATTAGATTAAAAACGTATGTTGTAATGTTTAATTTTATTTTTTACAATTGATAAATGAAATTAATATTTTTAACAGAAAATCATTTTCTCACTTTTAATAAAAATATGTACCTACCTAAGAACGATCCTTCTTATAACATTTAACATCAAAAATGTAAATATACATACATAATTGTAATTTAAAAATAATATTCTGAACGCGTCTGAAATGGGGTCAATTATTTCAAGAAATAAAATCGCTAACAATTGGGTTGCAAAGATACATTTTACGTTTTACGGATTCTAGGACAGACACAATTTATTTTCTGCGACAGTTACTACGATAAAAAATTAGGTCCCACGTAAGAGTCGCGTTCGTATTTAACAGCTTAACTTATAAATAAAATAGGCTCCCCGTAAATTTTCAGTACGAGATCGTCTTTGAGGATTAGATATTACTTCGAGGCAGCTGGGAAAGTTACTATCGCAGTGATGAGTATGCCTCCAACCAGTCCTAGCATCAAATTCAAAATCATTTATTCATTTAGATAACACAATGAACACTTAAGAACGTCAATAAAAAAAATGCTTCTAATTTTACATTTACTGCCAGTTCTCAAATCAAGGGCGTAGAACGGACGAGAAGAACTGGCAATAAACTCGCCGCCACTATCTGTCATTTGTATGTAATTAATATACTTTCACGCTAGTTGTTCCTATTCCTATTGTATAATCTCATATGTCATAAAATCTCATTGTTTACGTCGTGCGGCGCCAGCAGCAAATTATTAACGAATCTAAATTCAGATGGAATCTGAAAAACATGCAATAATTCGTTAATGTTAACTGAACCCACGCGTTTTGTGTTTGTTTTAACATTTCTTAATTAACTTCTAGCTAAGTTTATAACGTCCTACTCTATCTATACACACAGTATTAAACATACACAGAGGTTGGTATTATAAAAAAAAAGATACTTATAGGTTTTAAATGCAAATCTCTACCTTTCAGTATTTTAAAAGTATTTATTTTCATCATCATCATTGTTGTTGTGTGTGTGTTTTCTTGTTTATTTGTTGTTATGATCATTGTCCTGCCCAACCGAAATTACCTTTATTTATCATGATTCGAACCCGTAACCTCCAGTGCTAAAAGCAACGTACTAACCAATGGGCCACGTAGACGGTTTTAGTATGTCATAACTTCTTGAAATATTCCAACAAATACAAAAAATGGAAGTCGCATGCTGCGTGGAGAGTGGCGACCCACATAATTATGATGCCCAGGTATGCGACACATTCCAAAACCTGCATCTTATCATAGCTGGCCCGATTACGTCTCTTGCGCATGTGGATAAACTATGTAGACGTCCGCTTGTTTACTGACTACGCGATACAAACAAAAAATTAAAATATTGTTTATGTAATTTTTAATTCATTGTATTGCATGTATTTCTTTCTGACTTTTCATATATTACATTTACATTTTGACCGGTATTTATATAATGTATATCATCCACTAACCTCGGTCGGTCAACAACACTACAACGAATTGACCCGTCACCGGTCAACAACACTTAGGCATGTAATTACGAGTTAATTCGTCATTATGGGGGGAACGCTCGTTACCTAATCGGAATTTCGATTAGTATGACTATATGCTATTAGATGAAGTGAACAGTCGTAAAAACATAATATTCACAGTATTAACCAAGATAAAAGCTTTGCGTAGTTTGAAACTCATATTATTTATATTATGTTAAATTATAATAATATCTAGGTAGATATCCACCACCGGATTCGGTCCTGCAAACCCCTCGGAACGCAATTCATATCCGAACGAGTTAACGATCATATAATATGTCGATAGTTATTTATTTTTCTATTATTATATATAATTTGAGATATATGTTAAAATTTTTGTTCCCAATTAAAATGGGAATACTCATTTTTACTCTCATTATAGTGTGCTGTAAGATAATAATAAGGAACTTTATTACACATAACAGGAATTCAAATCTCGTGAATTAAAAAAAACTCGGAGCGAAATTCGCTGCCTGACATTCAGTAATCTACCTCAGTGCTGCAGTAACTGAACAGCCGATAATATCCGGAGCATAAAAATTACATGATTTTACAGAATAACATAGAATCGATATTTATTGACGCGTAGATATAAAACCCTCAATAACCTAATCACAATAACTACGAAATCACCTAGTGTGTTTGAAATCTATACTAATTATATATTACAATATACAGGGTGGAAAGAATCAATGGGCCCTGGAGGGAAACCACTTTAAATCCTTAAGATAGATTATTTTACTTAAAGGAAACATTCCTTTATTTTTAAAAAGAAACAAAACTGCATTCAAAGATTTTCTAAAATTAGCTTGTCTCACCCGGAAATCGAACCAGGTAAAATTTCAAAGTTTAAACATTCGCTATTTTATTCCCCTAATCGATAGAATCAACTTTCAGGATAAATAAGTAATAATTTTCTTTCATGTTTAAATGTCCTTCATATTAGAACTGATGATAAAATAAAATAAATGTTAGATTTCATCATCTTTTTATTTCTAAGACCCAATGTTTATGAGAGAGATTTTATCATGAACGTTGATTCTATCGATTAGTGGAATAAAATAGCGAATGTTTTGAATTTTTAGCTTGTTCGATTTCCCGGTGAGGCAAGCTAATTTTAGAAAATCTTTGAATGCAGTTTTGTTTCTTTTTAAAATTAAAGGAATGTTTCCTTTAAGTAAAATAATCTATCTTAAGGATTTAAAGTAGTTTCCCTCCAGGGCCCATTGATTCTTTCCACCCTGTATAATATTATAAACCTGAAGAGTTTGTTTGTTTGAACGCGCTTATCTCAGGAACTACTTGTTCGAATTGAAATTTTTTCTTATTGGATAGTCCAATTATCGAGGAAGGTTTTAGGCTATTAGGCGCTGCGACCAATAGGAGCGAAGCATCAGTGAAAAATGTTGCAAAAACCTAGCGTTGCGTAAACGGTTCAAGTTACCCAAAAAATATGTATGAAAGAAGAAAAAATATGTAAGTCTTTAAATTATCTAAACAAATGTGATAGTATATGTCCATCTTTTAAGATTGACTCATTATAACCTTTTTTATGGTAATCAAATGGTAAAAATATCATTTACGCAGAAGTACTTTAAAATATATTCTTAATCGCGATCATAATAACAGAAATTGACGCGGACGAAATCGCGCTATTACATTACAATAAAATACTGTACACCGGATTAAAACACGATTTATTATTTATATTGATTAAATTATTTATCCCGACGGTTCGGATTCTTTTCAGCAACAGCGGCAGACGCCCGTGACTACAGCTAGTACATTATATTTTTACTGAGAACTCTTTTAATTCTCTTATAATAGATATTGAAACATTCCAAGGATACCAGTCAAGCTATAACGGATTGTTTATTTGCAACTGCATGTTAGCACTGAGAGTACGCAGACGTGCCTCTATATCAAGAACCTTCAAGAATGTATAAACAAAATAAATCTTTGACTTGCGAATATCTGAATTAAACAGGTCATTCACCGACGGACTAAAGACGTGACGATTTTAACTTTTCGTTAGAATTTAAAAAATGCTGAGATTTATATGATTTTTTTTGGCTACAGTCAACTGAATAAATAACGCGTACAAGCGATATCAAAAGTGTTACTCATTGGGTTTATATATGTTATAGGCGAAATAAAATTTCAAAGAGACCCAAGACTAGTTGAGCTCAACATAATAATAATTAATGAATTGATAAAGTCACCTAAAACATAGGAAATCAGTATTTACGATAACTTGTCATCTACAACTTAATAATAAATTATGTGCTTTCGGCATTTTGAATTTAATGGAATGCTGACATATTATGTACCTAAAAGACATGTTTGTTTGATTGTTCGTACTAGAGATTTAATGATGGGTCAATAGGTTTTTGACTGGAGATGGGAAGAGTAACATGAACTGTTTATCCCATAAATATGTGTCTCAGTCATTCTGAGCAAACCCGAAAAAATATCTTGGTTAATTCTACAAATTGTGTTATCTTCTTGTGTTTTATTACTTATTTTTTTGCTCTGGTGTTTTACTAAAGCGTATGTTTGCTACTACGACGTTTTAAAGTAAAAACACGATGTTAAGATTTTAACACGTATTTTTCGCAATCAGACGATGATTAAAATATGATATTCATTAATATTATTTTGCATTTTTCCTATCGTCCACTACTATCTTCTGCCACATTGAGGCACTACTGAAAATCAACGTCAAATCTTCTGTTCAGTTCTAACATATTCTGAGTACCTCCCCTTTTCGTGGCTGCACTTGTTTCTATATTCCTTCCCTTATTCCTTTCCAATTAGGCTAAGATCGAACGAAATCAATAAACCGCTTATTAGCGGTTCCGCCAAATCATATTAATAGTCTATAAGTTTGTTAAGATCCATCATTAACATTTCAGTGATATCAATATAACGTGCATTCCTTCGAGCCGTGTCATTCTGGAGGTTTGCCAATATACCGCACTGTAGGGCTGACAACACAAGCTCTCGTGTCAGACAGGTAACATTTGGATTACTTTATTATTATAATACTCGTACCTACTCTGTGGTAGACCTTCATAGTGATAGCATGTTAGAGTTACAATAATTATTTCTGTCGGTTTCATTATTGTACGTTCTGGAGACGTTGAGAAGATGGTACAGCGAGTCCTGGAAGTAATTCAAATTCAAATTCAAAATCATTTATTCATTTAGGTAACACAATGTACACATAAGTGTTAATTTTTTACTGACGTTCATAAGATCGTCTGATGAGATCTTAGGAGATTGGATGAATCAAAAAGAGAGGGAAGAACCGTATAAACCCGTATTACCTGTATAAATTTCACTGTAGCTCTGGATCACCCTAAAGACGAAGAGAATAAGTCACGAGGTCTTCGTCGTAAATCACAATTAACAATGTTGTCTCCCGTAAAGGTTTTGTTCCTTTGATCTATTATTGAATATTTTCAGTACTCGCTTTCTAGTTTTTATTGCCAATGTGGTTTGTTTGAAATGTGTCTCAGAACTTTTCAGAACTTTCTATCAATCGGTGAAATTCTAGTTGAAAACAAGGGAATTTTGCTACAACGTTATTATTTCCCGGTAGCCGAAAGTGTGGTTATGTGGTTTTCTCATCCTCTCAGAATTTAAAGCTGTAATATTAATTGATAATCTTTTCGAATAAATGACCTCATAATGTTGATTCCGTGACACTTGAGGTCCCGGATTCGAATTCGAATACATTGTTTAATTAGAGCAGGGCACTGAAGACTTATCTGCAACTTGTTTGTAATGAAAAAAAGTTTGCCACATGCCCCTTTAGAGAATTCTCCACTCATAACATTCATGTTAACCTACTAGAGCCTTATGATATGAATATTTTTTGTGGGCAATTTTATTACAAACCAATTCATAGACGAATTACTTATTCAGTTAGTCATTTTTAATTCATAAAAGTCAAAATTTATTTCAAATTAAGTCATGCTCCGACTGAGTCGAAGAAATTGCTTTCATCGTTTGGCTGCGTCACATGAAATTTATGAACATCGTACATTTATAATTACCGCGGTCTTAGTATTAATACGCATATTAATCTTCCAGGCTAAAACAACATTAATTTCTCGTTTGAATTACAACTGAACAGACAGTAATTAACATTCCGTCTGGAACAAGTATCATTCTCACATATGGCACGGAATATTCTTCAGCCGCGTTATGTCATAATATACAAATGGTTGTGATGACGATTTAAAAATATTCGGGAATGTCGCTGTGAGAAGCCGAATTAAGTGCTAGATATAAATAAAATGGTATGTGTAAAGGTATTTCGGCCACATGGAACAGTCATCTGCATAACTATGACGGTTCTCCACTTATTGTTTGAGGTGGATATTGCTCAACAAGTTTTCAGCTTGTATGCTGTTATTTAAAATGATAATAAATCCATTAGTTTTAAAACGGAGCTTAGTTAAACATGTAACCAACAATATGAGTGTTTTACGTTTTTGAAATTAAAACGTCTATTTTCACTTGTTTTGTACCTTATAATATACTAAATTAAATAAAAAAAATATATTTACAAAACGTATAAAGATTTATCATTACAAAAAGATGTTTCAAATGACGTAACTTAAATGTGTTCGTTTATAACTTAGGACTGAATAGCGCAGAATCGAAATATCTTAGGACATTACACAAAAAAGTATACTATAATTTGTTCTGCATATACATATATTATATACAAACAAATATATTATAAAGCTGTATCATTTTTAATTCGTGCCTTAACGCAAATCGCATTGCGATGGACAGTTTATGCGTAATTTGGCGAAGAATCATAAAATTCTGTAAAATGCGTTGATAGATACAAAAATTCTTCATTCCTGTAAAAAACCAAAAAACAATTATAGAATTCTTTTTTCAAATACACACAGTTCTTTTTTTAAATTATATTATTATTTCAGCGGAAGCAATTACTGTTTGCTACTACTTTAATTAAATTAGCAGTTTTCGGAACAATGTTTGCTACAGTAATGTTGTTTGATGTGATAGAACTTACGAATACGGGTTATAATGTTTTATAAAGCTCTTCATTGTTTTATGTTTTATACATATAAATTTATCTATGTATATTTAAAACGGAAATCATACTTCATCAAACATGAGACGAGAAGGTCACTTCAGTGTTGCAAATAGCTTAAAGAATTTGCGAATATTTTGATATAAGGAGGTCATGATAATTCGTGCGTCTGCCTGAAATATCATGAGACTGTATCAATAAAACTGTTGATATACGCAAGGTTGATTCAACCTTTTTAGTCTTTAGCCTTTGATCACTTTTGTTCAGCAGCGAATTTTACAAACATATTTTTTATGTTAGATATTGATAGAGTAGAAGGCACACTTAATGGTAGGTGACACCTCCGTCTATAATACAAGGTGGGCCAAAAGAAATCACCCTATTGGAAGATGCTCTTATTTTTGCAAATGGCGGCCAATGTCAAATCTGTTTTGACATTGGTGAACTAGATAGATGTAGAATACAAATGAAAGCCATTGAGCGATACACTCCCCAAGAACGCGGAATAATCTGTCTGTGGTGTTAGAGCAGCGCGAATTCCGCCGCAATTGAACGAATTAGGACTGGAGGACATGTGGTTCCAACAGGACGGAGCAATGGCACACACTGCGCGAGCCACAACCGATATTCTAAAGGCGGCGTTCCCGGGTCGCCTCATCTCTCGTTTTGGTGATTTGCACTGGCCCGCAAGATCGCCCGATTTAACCGTTCCAGACGTTTTTTGTGGGTGTTTTTGAAGCCCCGTGTTTACGTGAATAAGCCTTGAAGCCTCAAGGACAACATTCGACACGAGTGCGAGAATATGTCGCCCGAAGTTCTCGTCGAAGTGATGAAAAATGCCATAAAACGAGCCCGTATTTCAATCAATTGTGGCGGCGCCCAATTGGCCGATATCATCTTCTCGACTTGACCAACAAAATTCTAAAGGTTCAAATAAACATAATCAAAAAACAGAATCGAAGTTTTTTATTTAGAAAAAAAATGAGAGCCAAACAACATCAGATGACTTCTTTTGGCCCACCTGGTAAGGTAAGCCTACAATAATATCTGCAAATTGGAGTCAATTTGTGTAACCTTAGAAATTAATCTTAGGAATCAGGTTACGAATATCAATCCCTTTCAATAGAAAAAATAAGTAGAATGTTTTTAAAATCATGAGAGAATTTATAGATTAATGGCTATTTAAAAAATAGTCTTACTTACTATCAAGAGGAATTTATTAAATCGTTTTAAATTTTTAACTTTAAGTCCTACGACTACTGACAACTCGACGACGCGCGACATTTGCTGTAAAGTGACTGTACTTAAGACCATTTATCGTTTTTTTTTTTTTATGTCAGATATCGACAGACGAGCGTGAAGTTTACTTGGTGGTACCTCAGCCCCAGAACATCAATGATGCGCTGTCGACCTTATTTTTACTTCGAGCATTCGGAAATCCATAGACTGAAACCGAAACGCGCAATGCACTTCACGGTTTTTCCATCTATGAATATTATTATTTGAATGTTTATAATAATGAGTATATTCTCTCAAACTAGGCTCAAAGTACAAAAATTACACTTGCCCTACCAGACATTCTGAAAAACTCCAGATCATATCTGGAAGAATATTGTATAAAAATTGTAAAAAGGGCAAAGCAGTTAAATAGCCATAGAGGTGCGGAGGGACTCGGGGTCGTGAGGGTTCCCGCTCACCCATAAATATTTTTGGAATATTTCAGCAGTAGTGGCCACTTGCTCTCTCCTGACTCGCTTATCAGTCGATATGCATATTGTACATAGACCTACTGCTGTAAAGAATTTTATGCATAGTTTAGTTACAAATTGGTAGATAGACAACGTCCTGACCCAAGAGGGCGGCGTACTGGTAGACCACTAGGCAAATCAAAAAAAAAGTATATTATGTACTTGCTTAAAAAATATTTCTGTTATATTTCATCCTATTTATTTTAGAGTAATAGATATATAGGGGAACATAAAATTTTACCTTGAAGAATCCCATCAAGAATTTCCCTACATCCAAGATTTAAGCTTTGGGACCTATCCAAATGACATTTTTTTGCATACCTTCGCGAAGGTGATAGTCATTTGCCAAAACGAATGTCTAAGGAAATTGAATCAGAACAAGGTCAAGTAAGTATACAGATGTCGGTTGTAAACATTAACCTAGTACAAATAATAAAAGTAGTTTCATATACAAACCTTTATTACTCATTTGTGACTCTTAATCAGAACTTATATAACTCCAACCGCAAAATGCTTGCCAACTTTAACGTAATTATATAATATGTTAAATATTATGACGTTAAGGGTTTTTTTACTTGTTGCATTAATAGGGCAAGCCGGGCTTTTAAGCTTGTATGGTGGTCCCGCCCCTAATCTGAACTTGACCAGAACAGCTGAAGTTTCTTTAACTTGTAAATAACATTGATGAAAGTGGAAGAAGCGAAAGTGGTGTGTAAGGATCGGAACATATGGAATTCCATGATCTCTGTCTACACGATCAGAAAGAGGTGTAATGTAGGTATATGTATGTATATAAATAACAAACAAGATAGATAGAAAACATCATATATAAATGATTTAATGGCTCAATACAGTCCAACACGCAAAGAAGTTGAATAATATAAAATCTTTTTTTATTTTAATACGATCCGGCCTACTGATTTCAGGATTAAATTTTACGTCGAGAAAATTTATTTTATAATAGCTTATAAACCTAAGCTTCTGCTCAAACCGGCTAAATGATGTGTTATTTTGATCATCACCCATAATTTAGTTAAAATTATGGATAATATTGTTCTTCCCATCAGTCATTGTCCGCATAAGACGCCTTAAAAATCTTTGCCAATTTCTAATTATGGACATGTGGGTGGCAATGCTAATTAACAAAAACATTGAACTTGATATTTGGTGCCAAGTCTCATGCTTAATATTGTCTTTTATTAACGCGAGTATCATGCTGTCGTTTATAATCAGTCGTTTTGTGAAACTTGAGTACTTGAAAGAGTAAATTTTGTATACAGTATGATGGAAAAAGTAAGAAAGAGCATTCCTTTACATTCTAAATATGTAGTTGCTAAATCATAGTATCAGAGACTATATTAGGGACATATCTAACCAGTTGAGAAGCTCGCCGGTGTATTCAAAAAAATCAAAATCTCGCAGTTCGGGTCATGAATAGGAATAACCTGCATTTCGTAAGAGGTGATTAAAGGTCGTTGGGCCATCATCAACCCCAGGAGAGAAACAAATAGTGTTTGAAGACACCGCGGCTTTCCTATACAAATCCTATGATACGAGAAATGCCACCGAAGGGGTTTTACTAGTTGGAAATACCACATAACTTCGGCTCCTTCAGGCAGAACCTAGACATATCTTATTCTCTCGATACCAAAAAAGGGGGCTGTGGTGGACTACTCCATCTTGCCCTATGATAGCTACGCCACTCAATCGTATTTTAAAGGACATTATATCTCCTAGTAACAATATAATAGTACGTGCTGTAGATTTGCATATTCCTATAATTTCTAACTCCATTAAAAATACAATAATTATTTTATTCAACAACTAGTAACACCCGGCTTCACACGGGTGCAATGTAGTTGTCCTATCCACAAAAAAATGCTGATAATGTAGCTTTTCATTGGTGAAAGGATTTTTAAAATCGCTACTCGACCGATTTTAAAAATCCTTTCACCAATGAAAAGCTACATTATCAGCATTTTTTGAGTTAAATCGTAACAAACAAATCATTCCTCTTTTTTTAGTATGCTTTATTATCACAATTGTATCTCATCTATGTGTAGATAACTTGAACTAGGCACCAATACACTATCAAAACATTAAAAAAAACTTTACATTAACTAAGTTTCTGAAGATTAACGCGATCTTTTTCAGTATCGCTTACATCACAATCAGGAAGTATTCGCATTGTCAGTCGTTCCTGCAATGCTATTCTAAGAACCTCATCTCCTAGTCAGCGAATCGAAAACTAATCCGTGCCAAAGTTTACATTGCTCCATATGTTAGTCGGCCTTTGAAGATAAGTGAAGATACAATTCTCTACTGAGCAATGTACAACGTTTTGTCTTCCGATTCGCTCCCAGTCAGACGTGTACTGAAAATTCGGCGCCGATGTATATTTTTGTTCACATGCTCAATGCCACGAGGCCAACAACATTGCTTCAATGAATTAGTCATTGCTCTTACTTATTAGCTATTGAGTAATCAGAACAATTTTCAGATCAAGGCTTTATCAAATTCGAAATTAGTTCACGGCACATCTGGGCGTGGCTACGATCTTAACTATCACTTCTATTTTAATAAAAACATCTAGATTTTTGAAAATTTCGCATACATCGGTAGATATAATTCTAGTAGTCTTTTATAATTTCAGATTTTAAATAAATAAAAAATAAATAAATTCAACTCTACGTTAAATTTAACTACTACTAGTGACCTGGCTCTCTCCGATCTCGAGATCGATCTCACTATTCAATCACTCTCCGTCTTCTATCGCATATATCATGGGAAGTGTTCTGAGGAATTGTTTGGATTAATATCTAATAATATAGGAATTATCCTACCCCTGAATTCCACCATCCGACATCATGACTTAATTACCATCCTTACCACTTTGACATTTTGAAATCCACAACCACAAGTTTTCTTAGGATTTTTCTGCCACGCATACTTACTCTATGGAACTAATTGTCACCTTAGATACGACTTTGCTATCTCCATAAAGAAATTTTAAATGTTCTAAATAATGAAAGGGTTTTTTAAAAAATCATTTATTTGGTCCCTTAACAATACAATTATTACTTACATAAATTATCACAATTGCAATGAATATTTAAAACTAATTCCATACAATGCTTATATCTTAAACTGTATTTTAAATCGCTATAGGTTTTAATATGCTAACTCATTAAATATTACATGCTCAATCCTCAGTCTTATAAATAAATAATATGTATTATACATTTATTTTTTTAAGCACCTATCACTAAAACTTATAATAACTTTCTATTGTCCATAATTTAGCGAGTCTCAATTGGTCCGTACCGTTGTCTGAACCAAGTCATACCGCTGTAGTCTGGTTCATACACATCAGGAATTTCTTTGTCAATGGCTTCACAGTACACCATTTTGACGGAGGCTTCACCAAAAAGTCGTTCTTCATATTTTATGAGCTGTTTGAAGAACCCAGTGTTCGGTCTGATCTGTGGTCTGCAAAATTATCAACATATTTACTATTTATATCTTTATAATATAATTAGTAAGACTAACTAAATGCTCCGACTTCACACGGATGCAATGTAGATGTACTATACTGTCTATGTTACTCGCTGATAATGTAGCTTTCTATTGGTGAAAGAATTTTTTGAAATCAGTCCAGTAGTTTTTGAGTTAAGTCGTAACAAACAAACAAATATTTCCTCTTTATAATATTAGTTTAGATAACTTTTAATTTCGTTTAATTCATTCGTATTTAACTGTCAATTATACGACTCTTCGTGATTTTGAATTTTTGCTTATATTTTTTATCTTCGTAATCAATAATATCCCTTTGCACACCCTCCAATGATTAAAACAAAAACCTTACCTTCTACGTTTCATATGGTGGTAGGCATCTCTGAGAGTCATTTTATGCCACTTGATAAGATAAGCTAAGCACAGTGTCACAGATCGAGACACGCCTGCCACGCAATGTACAAGCACCAACTCATTCCTAGTGACTACCTTTAACAAAATTTAATACATATTAATATACATTACTTGCTAAGTTAAATATTATACTAAACATTATATGCGAAGGGTCAAAACTAAATCAATAAATCCATAAAATTAATCATATTGGGATAGCCTATGTTACTCGCTGATAAAATTTCTATTGATAAAATAATTTTTAAAATCGGTTCAGTAGATCCAGAGATTACTCCCTAATATCTTTTTTTACACCTTTGATTTCATTATTCAAGCTTATTCCTAATTATTTCTGGAAATAAATAACGTCTATGTTACTCGGTGAAGGTAGCTTTCTAACGGTGAAAAAATATTCAAAATCAGTGCAGTAGTTTTTGAGTTAAATCGTAACAATCAAAAAACAAATCTTTCCTCTTTATAATATTACCTAGTATAGACCAGAGATGCACAGACTTATTAAGACTAGGGGCCACTCGGGCAAAATATGAACTGATGGCGGGCCGCCAGAAGTATAGGTAATTAAAGACAATAAAGAATTGATTAATTTGAAGCGTGGCACTGCATAGTGCTTACAATCTTTTTTATATTTGGCTCAAATTTACTTGTAGCAACACGTAAAACTGCTTCCAAACTTTCGTTTGCAAGGCGGTTTCGATTTTTTGTTTTATTATTATTTAGTATTGAAAAGGTTTGTTCACATATATAGGTAGAACCAAATATCACACAAATCTGGCACATTTCAGAGCGTTTATGCGCAACTCTGTACGCATTTTTATCAATGCAGCTTATACTATAGATGAAGAAAAAGATACGTTATCGTTTAAAATATCTGAGGGTAGTTAGAATCGACCAAACACTCACTTCATTTATTAAGTCTGCGACACTTTCCATATAAGGGTGCATGTCTGAATTCGGCGTGTCTAACAGAGGAACGTAATGTCTCGGCACGTAGTCTTCTGGTGGGGGCGGAAGTTCCGGTGCAGCATTCACCACTAGACTCGGTCGCAGTGCCTTCACTGCCCCAGGCAAAGCATGCGCTCCACATATATAAACCAAATCTATCACCCGAGATACTCCAAGCGGACAACCTCTGTAAGAGTAGAAATAATGACAGTTACAATTTTGTACACAAATCAAATGCCAAAATGTTTATAGTAACACGCCCCGGCTTGTTATAAGCCTAAGTTATTCACTGATAATTTAGCTTTATATTGGTGAAAGTATTTTTAAAATCGGTCCAATAGTTTTTGAGTTAAATCGTAACAAACAAACAATCTTTCCTCTTTATAATATTAGTAGAGATTAAATAAATGGACTTGAAAGTACACCCCTGTTAAGTTTGCAAAAACTGTGTAAGGGGTGAACGCTCTTTCCTGTTTGTATATGTACTTAAAAAAGTACATATAGTGAATAAAAGTTGACAAGGTAGACCATTATGATGGGTATAGTTATTTTAATATTCGTTTGCTTTTTCATCAGAGATGCACTGCGTTACTGTGTATACGAATATGCGTCTTTATTTTTTTTAAATATAGCGGGATGCGAGCTAATGTAAGGAGCTACGGATGTGAGCTAAGGATTCGAGAATAGTGAAGCTATTTGCAACATCTTCGATGCATCCATAGCACATCTTACCCGCTCCTCTACACCGCTTAACTTTGGTGTAAATAGTCACATAGTTTCGTAGCTTAACGTTTACCTCGAACAGCTCTGGTGGAAAAGCAGCTTTACTAGCTTTTTATGAAAGATATGGTATGGTGAAGACGGCTTATGGTTAGTGATCTGTAGTGTCTATGAACCGCTATAACACCAGACAGCTATGTCGGCAGTTACCCATTATGAGACAAAATATCTTACACCTATTTATTTGTAAGAGCCTGTTTGCATTGTCCTATACTAGTTAAAATTAATAGCAATTTGATAAATAATTAAATTTATATCGCATTATAAATTAGAATTTCTGATTTTACACGAAATAAACGAAAACAATATCGTATGCATCATAACAAAATATATGGCTTTACAAAACGAACGAACGAATGTGTCATTTCTCATCTACAACAGAAATAGACTGCCCTACAAATTGTTGATAAACATACCTATACAATTGTCAACAAACAATTCTACTACAATTCCCAAACACCTTTTATATTTGTCACTTCTCATGAAATCGTTTTGTCATACCGCTTAAACTTAAAGCTAAGACAGACTTGAAAATATGTATATTTTTAACTTGTTTTGTAACAAGTTATACATAAATAAAAAATATAATAAATATATTTCAATAATTTACTAAGCTAATATAATCATACAATAGTAGTAGTTTTGGCTATTTTAAAAACATCAACAATGCGTAAACAGAGCGCATACCACGCGGTTGTGTCATTTTGGCTAAATGCCAAAAGTATCTGACCTAACGAACTTGCTCCAGTACAAACCGCTTTAAAAAAAACCTCAGATTTGGCTTTGAATTTTTAGCGTACTTTATGTTTATATGGTTAATGCCATTTCACGTAATTTATTTATATATAACATGTTTTTCAGTTCAAAACCTAACGTACGTTCATAAAATACCTACATGAAAACTAATGTTTACTTTACTTAACAGATTTTTTTTTTCAGTTTTTCTTATTTTTTTTATTTTCATTTAGAATATTTCAGCTACGGCCTCGACACAATATCACACAATGAACCTGTTATCACTGAATATATTTGCAAGTCTTGTTCTATTCCAATAAACGAACCTGTTTAATTCGTCCCTTATTGATTTCGGTACTTCAACCACTACTGAAGGTTCTCTTTCATTTCCAACTCTCGCTACTTTATCTTCTACGGGAAGGACTTTCATTTCGCTCTTTATCTCAAAATTTAAAATACGAAATTGATAATTTATACTGCTGTATTCACTTCACAAGATCCACCATTTAATATGAAGTTTTTCACGTTTAGTATCGTGTTTAATATCGATATTTTATTTCGATTTGATACGTGCGCGCACGACTCGGTTGTAACGCGTACTGGCAAGGGGCAGCTGGCTGAGGCAAGAATACCAACACCTGTAAATCTCGGATGCCTGCAATATCCGGCATTCCACATCTATTCTCATACCACGGTGACTCTTAGTTTGTTTACTCCACGCCCTTTACTGTCTTTGGCGTGAGTGGTTTTTGTAGAGTTATTTTGATTTGTTACTTATAATAATATATCTACTCTTTACCTTATATTTATTTTGCGTAATTTTGATAAACTTTTTTATTTTTTATGTTAGATATCGACAGACGAGCATAAGGTTCACTTAATGGTAGGTGATACCTCAGCCACAGAACATCAGTCAATGATGCGCTGTCGAGAACTTTTTACTTGGAACATTCGGAAATTCATAGACTGAAACCGAAACGCGCAATTTGTTCACGGTTTTTCCATCTATAAACGGTGGTTCGCTCATATTCCTCCCACCCGCTCAATGACCGAAGTTACCAGACGTGGGGAAGACATTCTTACAGAAAATTATAATGTCGTCCCGGTGGGTTTCGAGCCCACGACCCATCGATGCGCACGGCAGGTGTTCTACCGAACGCGACAACGAGCCCGTCAAAAAAAAATTGCGAATATTATTAATACATAAATGATTAATAATCAATTATATTATCTAACGACTAAAACATAATTATTCATCAAAATTTATAATTTGGCGTAGCATAGATCACTAGTACCAGTCTGGTAACCCCGTCCTCTCATATTTGCAATTCTAAATAGTTATTTAGAAAACTTGCATCACCCATACATAAATGATAGAATACCTATTGTACCTGAATACATATAATGGCAATTGGCAACAATAAGAAAAATTTGACGAAGAAAACATTGAATAAAATCAAATTTTGGAAATGCCGACCCCTGTGAAAAGCCACTATTCCACAAAGTACAAACTATTTAAATAACCGTCTGTGTGGTTGTCAGCTGTGTAATAAAAAAATATACTAATATTATAAAGAAGAAAGGTTTGTTTGTTTGTCACATTTTAACTAAAAAAGACTCGACTTTCACCGTTAGAAAGCTACGTCTTCATTGTGTAACATAGGCTATAATTAATAATTATTTCCAGAAATATTTAGGTATCCCTACTAAAACTTGAATAATGTAAACCAAGGTGTAAAAAAAAATTGTAGAGGTAATCTCTGGATCTAGTGAATCTTGAAAATTCTGTCACCAATAGAAAGCTACATTATCAACGAGTAGCATAGGCTATTTTTTGTGTGAATAGTTACTATAATATGTTACTAGTATAAGATAAAAATGTGCGCCTGGTAAAAATATTATGGCAAAGTGCCTTATCAACTTTTCTATAAACAAACTTTCAGTAACTTTGTTTATTGACTAACTTAAAACCAGAAATATTTTAAGTGACATCTTTATGTAAGTATATAATAGTACTTTTGACACTTTTGCTAATTAAAATATACGACGAAGAATCTATCAAAAATACATAATGAAATTATGTATATAATACTCATAAGTGGCGAGAATACCTAACAAGCCGATTCCTATCGGCTTCCCTTTGTATATTTAACCTAATGCCTAATCTTCTAGCAAACTAAAAATAGTGATGATGATGGATACCTTTTGCTTTAATTAAAGTCTTCCTATATTAAAGTTAGAAATAACGCAACATGCTGTTTTTTTTTTTTTTTTGAAACGGCTTATGTAAGTTCAGGTAATAGGTATTATAGTAAGGACGTTAAAATATGCAGCAGTTTATTAAAATCCAACATTTTCCTTAAGTTTTCCTTAAATCATTACTTCCCTGAAATCGTTCCTTTTTAGCGGCACCATTGAATGGTGTAATAATACAGTTGTGTTTTTTTTTCAAAATCAACAGGTTTAATTCTGGACAAGGAATAATATCTGACATAAAAAAAACAGGATCACATTTTACAGGCTTCTTGATGAAGGTCAAACAATCACTGCCTTATTGTGTGTTTCTATATTAAATGAAGAAATCCCAGAATGGATGAAAAAAACAAAAATGTACTCACTCATCCTATACTACTCATAAGATAACGCCCGATCGCACAGAAGTGGGATGGTTACAGAATTTTAAAAGGAAAAATACATACCTACTTATAAGGCTTTGGACACATCCCCCTTACTCGTCAGATTTAATGCTTTGATAAATTAAAGAGGATATTACGAGGAAATACGTATGATGATTGGAAAAAATTAATAGATTCACTAGAAATTATAATCTAACTAAGTAAAGAAAATCAAAAGTTGAAAAGTATACAAACTGCCAGAGCGTTGGAAAACAGTAGGTAATAGATAGCGAGGGAGATTAAGATTATTATCTATAAATTATTACCATATCTATACATATAATAAAAGAGTAGGATCGAAATCACGCTTCACTAAATATTTTTACCAGAAATTAAGAGGGGTGATAAAAGAAGGGTATCGGAATACATAAATGCAATTTTTAAGATTCTTGTTATTAAATAAAAGTCATATATAAAATTCTCGGCCTTAGGAGAAGTGATAGAGTGAGGAATGTGGACATTAGGGGGAAAACCAGAGTTACAGACATTCTGCAAAGAATCGATGGATTAAAATGGAAGTGGACTGGGCACATGATGCGCGCTAAAGAGGGTAAGTGGAGTTCAGAGGTCACAAATTGGTATCCCAGGGGCTCAAAAAAAAGTAGAGGAAGGCAAACCTGTAGATGGGAAGACGAATTAAAGGTGACAGCTGGGCCCTACTGGAGAAGAGTGACAGGCGACAGAGTCCAGTGGAGAGAGTTAGAGGAGGCCTTTGCCAAGAGGCATACTGAGTTAAGGGACATTATTTAAGTGTGTATTTAGTAAGGTGTAGTTTGTAAAATATGTATTAGCAGTTAAGTTAACATTTATAAATTTTTTTCTTTGTAAAAACTCAGTATTAAAGGCTATTTTATTTTATTTATTTATTTTATTTATTAAATAAAAGACTCTTGTATACATAGTATACTTATATGTCAAATAAATGCTTTTTTCTTACCAAATGTTTGGTGTGAACAACCTAATAATTTTATTTGAATAAATTTATAATATTAAATATTTTATTTATTACGTTTTTAAATTAAGTATATAAATATATATATACACATACAGTCAAAGACAGAAATAAGTGGACACTCTTGACTAAAATACTTCTTTGACATAAACTAAATAATCGTGTGATTATGTTGGATGCTCTTCATCTGCTCTACTTAGATACTACGTAGATTTAACTTTATTGATTATAGTCTTGATAAGATCAGACAAGCTCATTTTATCTATACTTAATATTATAAAGAGGAAATATTTGTATTTTTGTATGTTATGAATAAACTCAAAAACTATTGGACCGTTTAAATAATATACTGTATACCGGATTAAAACGCGATTTATTATTTATATTGCTTAAATTATTTAATAGACAATATTTTTTGGTCTCCGCGCGCTACGACTAGATACCGCGCTATAAAGAAAAAGCAGGTTCCTGAATGCGGCAACTCAATATTGTAGTGAGTGTAAAACACTGAGATTCGTTATATCATTTTACTGTGAAATTTATGACGATTTATACAATACTTACTGATGGTATGTGATGCTAGTATCTTTCTTGTTTCTTGTAGTATAATTTTTATAGTTTGACTACTCAAACCGGCATTTTGCCGCAATTTTCACATTTGACATTTACTCAATAAAAAACTTATGGGCAATATTAGATTAAAATATACCTACATGCAATCATCAGTCCAACAGATGTGATTTTTAAAAGAATTTGAGACATTTATGGAATGAACTAGATGAATATATTTTACATAAATTAGTGGAAAGTATACCTCGGCGACTATAAACCATTATAGCAGCTAAGGGATACTCTACTAAATATTAATTAAACTTTTTTGTACTGTCCCCTTAATTTTGTCTAACTCGTTTTTCATAACCTGATAACTTCCACTTTATCCTGATATTGTAATAATCTACTTTTCTTATACATAAATAGTTTTTTTCATGATGAATTTATTAATACCACAACTGAATAACTAATGTCAATAACTATTGAAAAATTTATTTTCGATGTCCACTTATTTCTGTCTTTTACAGTATAAGTAATAAACAAAATTACTTATTAAAATTCTCGATTTATTAAGAATAAGAATAAAAAATATATTAGGTAACAAATAATTAAAAAATACAATTAAATGAATTCTAAGGTCAAATTTATATTTAACGTAGTCCGTAATAAAAATAAATTATCATATTATTATTTAAGACAATTAGGAAAATGTTACTTAATTTTTAAATTCCAAATCCTGGTGATGGTGTTCAAATTAAAATCTGTGTACTGGGAAGTCTTAAATGTAAAATTAATATTATAATGTTGTATTGATTGATTGATAGCAGTGACAATATTTTATCAGGCGTTTTCTTTTTTGGAGGAAATCAAGCAAGCATAAAAGGAATATAGTAGTGTGCTCAATGAGGGTTTACCGGCGACCGAACCAAATCTAGACCCTCTAGTATCTTCATGATATCTTTCTTCAAAGATAATATATATGTATATATAGTTAACAATGTTTTACTATTGTACAGTAACGTAACGTAAAAAAAAAACACACAACTAAAATTTCTTGAACACTATCGTAAAACTTACAATGTATTCGTAATTTTTTTAATGAGTATTATGTCAATATCAAATAAGTTATCAATAACCATTCTTATGAAATTTAAAAAAAAATTACCGTTCCATATGGCCTTATGTGCCTATTCCTAGACGTGTAGTCTTTATCTTAGCATAAATATTTTCATAATTTTTAGATATTCTTAGTAAAGCCCTTGTACCCTAGCAAGGCCAATTGTCACTCTTATCATTTTCCTTACAAGAAACACCTGGCTTTCGTAGGAAAACTACCGATATTTTAAATACAATTTAAATAAATCTTTTTTTTTTTTTGTATAGTACCATAGAAAAACCTTATTTATGAAATCAGAGTAAAAAAAATTAAAGACAATAACAGTTTATTTAATACATACATACATACATATATATCACGCCTCTTTCCCATTGGGGTAGGCAGAGATCACGGAATTCCATATGCTCCGATCACTATACATACCACTTTAGCTTCTTCTACTTTCATCAATGCTTTCATACACACTCGACGGTTACGAGTACTTTTGATCTGGCCCTTTTGCAGAACGTCCCCGATCTGATCGAGGTACGTTCGCCTAGGTCGACCACTCCCGACTCTCCCACTCACACCAGTTTCATAAATCTTTTTCGTTTCCCTACTTTCATCCATCCTTTCTAAGTTTATTTAAGTTGTATAATATTATAATTTTAACGTCGATGATTGAAGTTAAGATGGCGATCTCACTGACAAAATAGCGGCGCGAGCGACTCTCCGCTGCGCCTATGTACTTGAGTTCGATGGGTTATAGTATGAATTCTGAGTAGAAGGAATTTGTCAGCATATGGCAAAAACTACGACTTTTCAATAATTGGCCTTACAAAGTACATGACCTTCCATGGTGCACCCACCTTACTACAAATTATTACACCCACACTCTCAATACACTGTGAATTACCACAACTTAGAATTTTATAAAATGTATGTGACAACAGGTGGCTTGTTTAACTTATTCTATCTTTTAAAAACATAAAAAACCATGACCGCAACTCGACAGAAATCATACAGTGTGGCATCGTAAAATAAAAAACATCTTATCATCAACCACAGGTTTATTAGTATAATAAAAATACAATGAAGAAATGTATATTTGAAAAACCTTAAAATTGATAATAATCTTTTTTTACTCTTAAATTACAGCACAGAAGCTTCCTTTCCACGTAGCTATAGTTAACTATGTTAGCATTGAAATAATATAATGATTTGATTGGATCAACTTTGATTTTAAATTCTTAAATAATTTGCTCATTCAAACTTCAAAGCACGCTGATAATCTGTCATAGACAATAAACAAGACCCAATTTATAGCGAACTACTTACCAACTGATTGGTTGTTCGGTACTCAATATAATTTATTTACTTTTTATAGTTTTTCAACCCACGACTTCACATTAGTTCTGTGTGACAAGCCTTGCAGGTATCAGGAGTCATGATTCTGATTATATTTGTCTTATTTATAGTTTTTTACTTATCAACTACAAAAAATCATGATTACTGGACGAAGAGAAATGTGAAACATGATAAACCATTACCTTTTGTCGGAAACCACTTTAAAAACGCAGCCGGCTTCAAGAGTATGACGCAAGTATTGTCAGACTTATATACCAAGTACCCTGAAGAAAAAGTCGTTGGTTACTTTAAAGGTAATGAACCTGAGCTCATTCTCCGTGATCTGGATCTCGTTAGAGATATTCTGAACGTTGATTTTTTAAAATTTCACGCAAGAGGCGGAGCTTTTAACACAGAAACTGACCCGCTTTTAAAAAATTTGTTTCACGTCGACGGAGATATCTGGAAGTTACTACGTAAGCGCCTGACACCAGCTTTTACTTCTACTAGATTGAAAAATATGTTTCCCTTAATAGTCAAATGTGCTGAGAAACTGCAAAAGCTCGGAGATGACATAGTTAAATGCGGAGAAGATTGCGACGTACGCGACCTGATGGCTCGTTTTAACACAGAAGTCATTGGTGCTTGTGGTTTTGGAATCGAAATGAATACTATTTGTAATAAAAACTCGCAGTTCATAGAATTAGGCAAAACAATGTTTAATCGAAATCAAAGAGATGTCATACTGCTCGCCATAATGGACTTTTTTCCCGAAACAAGAAAACATATACGAAATTCTGATGGTAAAATGTACACCATAATTGCCGACATTGTGCAAACTACTTTTAAGCAGCGAAACTTCAAACCTTCAGGTCGAAACGATTTCATCGATATTCTTTTAATTTTATCCCAGGAAGGCAAAATAACAGGAGAATCTATTGAGCGTAGAAATACGGATGGATCGGCAGTTATTGCAGAGCTGACACTCGATGATGATCTCATCTTTGCACAAGTATTCGTGTTCTATGCCGCAGGTTTTGAAACATCCTCAACTGCAACTAGTACTACGCTATATAATCTCGCTTTCCACCCTCACATACAAGCTAGAGTGCAGCAAGAAATCGATGAAGTCCTGCAAAAATACAACGGTAAATTGTGCTACGAGGCGATCAATAAAATGACGCTACTAGATATGGTCTTCCACGAATCTATGAGAATGTTTCCATCCCTCGGCTTTATTCAGAGAGTATGTGTCGAGAGATATACGTTTCCTTCACTCGGAATAACTATAGATCCTGGTGTGAAAGTATTCATTCCCATCCAAGCAATACAAATGGATGAGAAGTATTTTGAAAACCCATCAGAATTCCGGCCCGAAAGATTTTCTCCTGAATCCATCAATCACCAGAAGTATGCCTACCTGCCTTTCGGTACAGGACCCAGAGGTTGTATCGGTGAGTAATAATTATTATTATATATTTAAGTGTTCTACAAATAAACCAGAAATTCGACCAAATGTATTAATCAAGACATCTTGCGCATGATAAGATACAACCAATTTAGATAAAAAGCCTCTTCAACATTTGATAAACATGCAAGTATAATCGCACCAAAGTATTCTGATAATTATAAAGTTACAAAGATATTTACTATGTATACAGTTATAAAACTATAGCACCAATCTTAAAATCACGATAAACATATAAAGACAAAATCAATGAAGCATAGATTTGGAAATTGAAATAACTTTTACCGTTTTTACGTGAATATGTTCGTACAAAATACAGTAGGTAAAATTAAAATAGCGTAAAAAAATTTGGAATTTGTCCGAAGTCTATTGTGGGGGCCTTTTGATGTCCTCCCCTTAATCCGTCCCTGCCTCTACTTGTGAGAAAGTATTCGTATCACCAATCACTGAGTTGTATGAGAACTTAATAATAAGTTTAAATGAATGATTTATGACACGAAGCATAGTGGCAAATTACATTGGAATAAAGGCAGAGGAACTAAGGATAAAATATGCCAATTAACACAGTATACGGTATCAAGGACTTTATATAAGTCCTTGTACGGTATATATAAAAGGCAATAAAACAGTAAGGGTATAAAAACTCCAATACACATATTTTATCTGACCTTTGTCTGACATTTAAATTAAAATTTTATCTGACTTTTATTTGACATCTATCAAAATCACACTGTCGTATTAGTTACACCATTTATAACTCAAGAACGGCAACGACTTTAATAATATCTTATTTGTTGGATTCGTTTATATCCCGAGTAACAGTATAACTATTAAAACATCGGAAAATTTCAGGAGATTTCAAATTAAATTAGGGTCAGAACTTCGCCATTAAATATCAATATAATATCAATATTAAAAATCTTTGATGTTTAAAATAAATAGATTGACTTGGCAATCGCACTAAACAATCTAAGGTTTCATACGCACTATGCGGGTAGCCGCAATGCGGCTAGCCGTCCGGCTGACCGCAAGCACAATTATGTACGTAATATTCATTTCTATGCGCACTGCGATGCGGCTACCCGCAGACCGCTCCGGTCGCTCGGAGGGTTGCGGCCCGAGTGACGGCCAGCCGGACGGTTGCTATACGCACTGTGCGGTTCAGTCTGCGGCTGCCCGCCATTGAGTGAGTGTATTGCAAAATGCTTGCTCTCATCTCGTGTTTGCAAATAAGGATGCACCCAGTACTTCTTTCTTTGTTTTTTCTTCTTTACGTAACGTGTGAAAATGTAGTAAATAGCTGCAACTTCTTCCACGTCCATCTTTGAAATGGATCGACATGACGGTTCTTCAACCGCACGTTGCGGTTGCGAATGCGGCTGCCCGCGATCCGGCTGGCCGCATTCGCAACCGCATACTGCGGTCAGCCGCGCGGCTAGCCGTAATGCGGCTACCCGCATAGTGCGTATGAACCCTAATATAATATGTATTACTTGTGAGATACATTGTGTTTTTAATAAAATAAAAAAGATACATTGTGTTTTCATACGATAGCCGAGTCAATATATTTATTTAAAACATAATAGATTTTTAATATTGCTATTAATATGGTCACTATAATAGTTCACTATAAGATGGTCACTATAAGGTTAGCTAATTACCTCAGATTAAACCTTTTTTTATTTAATCTGAGCTAATTACTTAATAATTTGAGACAGAAGGATCCTTTAGTACCTAGAGACTGAATAAATTGACCGACTTGGTATTATAATATGGATCTCACAACTTTTTACTATAGAAGAACTGAGTTGCAAGACTTGGCTTTTTTACAATTAATGTTTTTGATGGCATTATCTTTTAGAAACAAACATTCGAAAAAGCTTTGTGAAAAGAACCGAATTTCGGCCAAACTTTGTATTCGGTTCAAACCATATTCTGCCCATGTCTATTAAATATAAATCTATCCTACTTCTTAACTTTCCTTTTCTGTTGAAGTTCATTAAAGTGTAATGCATAAATGTAATAAGTAGTACTACCTGCACGAATACTCTCATTTCTTTTTATTGTTTAGGGTTGCCTGGAAGAGATCGCTGAGAGCGATAAGGCCGCCTATTGTACATTTAATTTATTTCTAAGGATTTTATTATTGTTATAGTTATATTTTAAAGTGCAATAAAGAGTGCTAAATAAATAAATAAAATCTTTCCTCTTTATAATATTAGTGTAAATTAGTTACTGGGAAAAAATATGGGGGAAGCCCATTCAACGTAACACAGAGGCCGAATTGATTCGCAACAAGGAAAACAGATATTCTGAAATATTCCAAGAAGTTTTTAAAGGCTTACACAACTGGAAATCATCAAGCTCAAAAATATTCACAATTATTGGTGTAAAATATTCACTTTTATTCATGCATTTCTTAATAGTCTCATAAATAAATTCACCAAACAACCACCAGATATATACAAAATAGTTTAAGAAATGTATTTAAATACAAAATTTACCATTTCAAATGCAAAATACCAAATAGATTTGTGTTTTGTATTTTAAATATAATACTAACTGTAAAATTTTCGAAATACTTCTTTTAATTACAAATACCTTTTGTTCAGTTAAATTCTCTTTATTTATTAGGTACACTTTTTAATAATCAAGTTGTTCAAACACATTATCGCCGATTTTCCTTCTATGAGGTCGCATTATCATGCCACCATATGAAAAAAATATTTCTATGTTGCTGACCTTGGTACCAAAGCATACGTTGTACAGTCGACTCTCGATAATTTGAAACTCAAGGGACCAGAGATAAATTTCAAATTATCAAGAGTTCAAAATAACAAGTGTTTGAATAACCACGAGGGGGAGGGGCGACTGAAGGAAATTCTGAAGGACATTTGTTCTTTCTTGGATTCATTTTAATACAAATACAAATACATTTAGCACAAATCGAACATTAACGTGACTCATTAACGTTTCAAAGAAGACTGGAATGCGAACTTACTCATACCTCATTTATGTAAACAATTGACAAGTCTGTGCATGTATGTAAACAAACGACAGGTATGTGCATGATAAACGCTTCAAATTATAGAGAGTAGGGAAGCCTGGATTTCAAATTATCGCATGTTGGCGAGCAAGATAATACTTTTTCAACTTCAAATTACCGAAGGGACCAATTATCATTGATTTTATTCAATTTATCGAGTATTTTTCAAGGGACCGGATAAATTTTCAAATTATCGAGAGATTCAAATTAACGAGTGTCAAATTATCGAGAGTCGACTGTATTTTAAAAACACTTTTTTATAGTAGGATAACGGCCGATTTCTCAATAAAATAATTAACCTTATCATTTGACAAACTCTGGTCAACTCACAATAATTCACCTCACAACTTTGATTTGACCAACCAATCTGTTGACAGCTCTGTCAAATTTCAATTCAAAATTGTGTGTCAGACGCCATTTCGGATTCTGAAATGCAAATTTTTCTGTAATCATTGTTTAACCTACTATTAAAGGCTCTGTAAGTAAGTAATCGGTGATTGCCGACGAGTTAATTCTTTAGATTGACGAAAATTTTAAATTTAAAAAAAAAAAAATATTTTTAAGGTAATTAGAAGTACCTACGTAAAACTAATTTGCAATGGAAATTATGTAATTAAATAAGTCAAATTTTTCATTAGCAATAGAAATTGGATTTTTTTTGCAGAATAGCAATTTCGCTTTGTATATGCTCAGCTTAGCTTGATCCATAGCAACGAAAGGTTCAACTTAATATATTTCTTTTCAATACAATTATGAAACTGGTTGCAACAGATTGAACAGATTCTATAATATTATATAATAGAATCTGTTCAAAAACCTATTAAAACGACGTAATATATCTCTCAACGTTAAACGTAAGTCAATCAACAATATAAAGAATTAGGCCAAGTGTAAATTTCCTATGATTTATACCAATTAATGTATGACTACGCACTAGCAATTATCTGATAGAGACGTAAGAAAAATTGTTCACTATTTTTGATCTGGTGAGGCGTCGTCAGATTCTGAAGCAGTGGTGATTAGCAAGTCCCTGGTAGTGGTGTCCCTGTATCATGTATGTATGTTGTTAAAAAAGCAAAAAATCCTTTGTAACTGGTGCAAAAGTGAAACAGTTCTTAAAACCAATTATTATGTATAATAAACTTATTAAAACTTTTTTAATCAAAGTAATAATTAAATGTTTCTTTTAATGATATACTTTATTTATCATTTCATAATTAATCCTTCATTTATTACTCTACTTTTTATGAAAATGTAAGTAACTGGCTCAATTTTCCACCTCACTGTATTTCATTTCGTACTAGTCCGTTGGGAGACTTCCGCGTCCACTTCCTGTTGTGTCGTTGTTTATACTCGTTTTAACAGTCGATTAAAAAGAGTTTAAGCATTATCAAAATTAAAGTGCTTAAATCCTTCAAATGATAAAATATATAAATATTAAATATTTGAATCACACTTCATGTTACTAGGTTACAATTTGCTTTGGGTTTATAGATAAACAATTGATAATATGTCTGAATGTCGTTGTTTGTTATCTTTCTTTTACTATTCAGCTCAGTGCGGCGTCAGTTTGATTTTTTCATCCGAACAAAGCAGACCGTTACGCTATGATTATATACCTTGTATTATCATTTGTCAGTGTTACACTATTTTTATTATATATCTCGCGAAATTTCCGTTACTGGAATAAACGGAATGTGAAACATGAAACTCCGTTACCATTGTTTGGAACACATTTTAGTAACCTATTCGGGATCAAAAGTTTTACTCAAATATCAAGAGAATTGTACAACAAGTATCCGGAAGAGAAAGTAGTCGGTTATTACCGAGGAACAACACCCGAACTAATTATCCGAGATCTTGATATTGCCAGGAATATTCTCAGTGTCGATTTCATCCACTTCTACCGGAGAGCGATGGGAAGAAATCCTGAACTGGAGCCGTTGTTGGCAAATTTGTTTCATGTCGACGGTGATACATGGAAACTCTTGCGCCAAAGATTGACCCCGGCTTTTACAACAGCCAAGTTGAAAGCAATGTTTCCTTTAATTATAAACTGTGCAGAGAAACTGCACACTGTCGGGTATAATATTGCTAAAGACGGAGGAGAATTCGATTGCCGAGAATTAATGGCCAGATTTACTACGGATTTCATCGGTGCTTGTGGATTTGGTATTGAAATGAACAGCATTAATAACGAACACTCAGCATTCAGAGATCTAGGAAGAAAAATGTTTTCCCGATCACGTCGTAATATTTTTCTGTTTGGTTTGTGGGAATTAATTCCAGAATTGAGAAACATGATACGTGTTACCGATACAGAAATAGAAGAGGCAATAACTAATATTGTTGTATCAATATTTGAACAAAGGAATTATAAACCATCTGGAAGGAACGATTTCATTGATCTATTATTAGAATTATCACAGAAAGGCAAAATAGAAGGTGAATCCATTGAGAATATTAGTAAAGATGGTGTTCCTCAACGTGCTGAGTTGGAATTGAAAACAATTGTTCTCGTCGCTCAAGTATTTGTTTTCTTCGCCGCGGGTTTTGAAACTTCATCATCAGCAACGAGTTTTACATTACATCAACTAGCATTTCATCCGGATATACAAAGTAAAATTCAAAACGAAATTGATCAAGTGCTCACTAAATACGACGATAAACTATGTTACGATGCAATCGCTGAGTTGACCCTTTTGGATATGGCCTTTAAAGAGTCTATGAGATTATTTCCATCTTTAGGATTTTTACAAAGAGAATGTGCGAGAAGATATACGATACCTCAGTTAGGAATAACAATTGATCCCGGCGTCAAAGTAATAATACCGATACAAGCTATACAGATGGATGAAAAATATTTTAAAAATCCTAATAAATTTTTTCCGGAGAGATTTGGATCGGAAGCGGTGAAATCTTTGAATAACTATGCATATTTACCTTTTGGAGAAGGGCCCAGAGCATGTGTTGGTGAGTTCTAACCACAATAGTAATATAAAGATAACAAACCTTCAACCTACTTACTTGTTTATACCTACATATGTATCTTGCATTATTAAATATTATTCATTGATATGATTAAATGTTAAAGAATAAAATAAAGTTATCATAGAATAAAAGATTAAAAGACTTGCTTGGGATTACAGACTTAAACGGACGATGATAGTACGATCACTGACGTTACCTACTTTATGATCAGTTGTCACCTTGAATCAAGGACTTTTTGCCATAAATTAGGTAACTCTGTTATAAACAATGCTAATTTTAGCAACCCTATTGGTTTTCTAAGCACAAATACTTATAGTCAATGTGAACTATTTTATTTGAATACTAGCAAAACGCCCCGGCTTTGCACGGGTGCAATGTACATGAAAAGCCAAGCCTATGTTACTTGCAGATAATATAACTTTCTAGTTTCTATTGGTGAAATAATTTTTAAAATCATTCGAGTACACGAGTAGTTACCCCTCGCCGCGTTGTTCGCTGCGCTTCGTGGAGCCACACCAGCGCGACGCGATGTATTTTTTGTTTATATTGATATTTATAATTTCGTAATATCTTTTGAATGGAATGTCCGATTTCAATAATTCAAAAGGTAATCAACAGTATTGAAACAGTCTAGAATAAGAAATAATTTATTTGGATAAGAATTAATATAAAGGTATGGATAACATGGTCTGATTTTGATCGACATTTCTTTCAATTTTTAAAATGTAATAAAGTAGCTGTTATAGTAACATAATTACTATAATAGTTAGACATATGGTCTCCCGAAGTTTTTAGTAGATATTGATATGTTCTATAATATTGTGGAACATTTTTTTGTTCTACCGTCTATACTTTCCGCAGCTCATGCGATGAAAGACATTTTTTGGCTAATTTTTTTACACCTTGGGTTGGTTTTAGTAGGAATTTCTAAGGATCCCTATTTTTTTCTTGTAATAAATATAGCCTATGTTAAGCTTTTATGCGATAATGTAGCTTTCTATTGGTGAAAGAATTTTTGAAATCGGTCCAGTAGTTTTATAGTTTATTCGATACATACCTACAAAAATACAAATCTTTCCTCTTTATAATATTAGTATAGAAGTATAGATATAGATATAGATAAAGCCTGGATACATTAAATGCCCATAGTAAATATCTACCAAACTTCAAAATAAACAATATTATTTCATACTTCTCTACTTATTTATTTTTTATTATATGTTTAGATATTATAACAGAGAAAATAACTCTGAGTGTGTTTGGGATCCTTTAATCGTTCGCAAATTCGATATATTCCTAATGTTTAATAGTAGACCCCAATCACGTCAAGCCACAATTTCAAATGATAAAGTTCCTAAATCACCTATTTTCCATACTAGATATCCGTTGTTTGCATACAACTACTCCACAGAATCCAAGAACAAGAAAGACGTGGTCTTGTATGATCTGATATGCAAGTTTTTAACCTAAATGATTAACTTTTAGGAGCACGTCTGGGTCAGATGCAGTCGCTGGCCGGGCTAGCGGCTGTTCTACAGAAATTCACGGTTGAACCCTCGGCGAAGACCCCGCTAGAGTTACCGGTCAATCCCTGGAGTAACGTCGTTCAAGGAGTTAAGGGTGGTATACCTTTGAAGCTAAGGCTACGAAAACAATAGTACCACAATTACAGGGACAAATAACAGTATTATTATGTATATCTTATTTAACAATATTAATATTAAAAAAATTTACGAATTAATTATTTTGAATGAATATTTAAAACATTTGGCAAATTCTATACAAAATCTAATTTAAAATATTTTTGGGTTCAAGGATATCTTAAAAAAAATCAGAGAAAATTCTATTAAGATCCTAATAAGCAGGCCTTTAAATGAGAATAGGATATTTCTCTGCTTCATAGTGCACAAAAAATGGTCATTAAAATATATAAAATCATTTCACAAGTTTTTAAAATTAGAAAATCATAGTTATTGGTTACGATTTGCCTACGTGAATATTTTACACTTACAGTAGTAAGTTCGCCTAAAATAATAAATTATATAACCATTCCTAGAAAATTTAAAACTCACCAAATGTCACCTATGTGAATGGGAAGTGAGCGGGCGAAGGAGTCCAGGCGGCCTAGCATGACAACCATGACAAAATTTTGTCGACCGTTTTAACGTATTTTAATCGATTATCGCTTTATTTCTTTCGGGTCTAACATGACACTTACACAATATAAAACTCGACTTCTAATGTCAAATGGAGACATTTGTCGGTTGAGACATCTAATCAAAATTGTCGATGTCGAGATATAATATATCTAGATATCTTATGTTTTGTTTGTCTTTACTCCTCCGCGAGATATCTCGTGATGGTCATGCTAGACCGGCAAGTCTCACATGCTTAAGTTTTAATTATTAAATGTACCTTTTAATGACATACTTTATTTATCATTTAATAAAATAATAATCCTACATTTATTACTCTACTTTTTATGAAAATGTAAGTCAATTTTCCTCCTCACTGTATTTTATTTCGTACTAGTTGGGAGATGTCCACGTCCACTTCCTGTAAGGTTTCCTTTTGTAATATGAAGTTATATGAATTTATTCTCTAAGGCGTAGTTTAATCTACGCCATCGTCATTGCTTTTACCAATTGTGTAGGGTCCAAAAATCTTGTCTTATTTTTTTTTCTCTTACCAATTAGACAATAAAAGGATAAATAATGGTAATATTATGAATAAATCTCATTTAAGATTAAATCGATGTCAAAATATTTAAAAAAACATATGTATACACGGCACTAATTGCAAACATATTAAAATACATATAATAATAATATAATTATATATATAATAGCTTACATACTTATGTGTCGAAAGTCAACAGCTAGCGCTGTTTATACTCGTTTTAACAGTCGATTAAAAAAGATTAACCATTATCAAAATCATAATTTCCACATTCAGATGCAATCGAAGCAAAATTAAAGTCGTCATCAAAGTGCTTAAATCCTTCAAATGATGAAATATATAAATATTAAATATTTGAATCACACTTCATGTAACTAGGTAACAATTTGCTTTGGGTTTATGGATAAATAATTGATAATATATCGCTGTATGTATCTTTATTTTACTCTCCAGCGCAGTTCAGCGTCAGTTTGATTTTTGCATCCGAACAAAGCAGACCGCTACGCTATGATTATATACCTTGTATTATCATTTGTCAGTGTTACACTATTTTTATTATTTATCACGCGAAATTTCCGTTACTGGAATAAACGAAATGTGAAACATGAAACTCCGTTACCATTGTTTGGAACACATTTTAGTAACCTATTCGGGATCAAAAGTTTTACTCAAATATCAAGAGAATTGTACAACAAGTATCCGGAAGAGAAAGTAGTCGGTTATTACCGTGGAACAACACCCGAACTAATTATCCGAGATCTAGATATTGCCAGGAATATTCTCAGTGTCGATTTCGTCCACTTCTACCGGAGAGCGATAGGTAGAAATCCTGAACTGGAACCATTGTTGGCAAATTTGTTTCATGTCGACGGTGATACATGGAAACTCTTGCGCCAAAGATTGACCCCGGCTTTTACAACAGCCAAGTTGAAAGCAATGTTTCCTTTAATTATAAACTGTGCAGAGAAACTGCACACTGTCGGGTATAATATTACTAAAAACGGAGGAGAATTCGATTGCCGAGAATTAATGGCCAGATTTACTACGGATTTCATCGGTGCTTGTGGATTTGGTATTGAAATGAACAGCATTAGTAACGAACACTCAGCATTCAGAGAACTAGGAAGAAAAATGTTTTCCCGATCACGCCGTCACATTTTTCTGCTGGGTTTGTGGGAATTGATTCCAGAATTAAGAAACATGATACATGTTGGCGATACAGACATAGAAGAGGGAATAACTAATATTGTTGTAGCAATATTTGAACAAAGGAATTATAAACCGTCTGGAAGGAATGATTTCATTGATCTATTACTAGAATTATCACAGAAAGGCAAAATAGAAGGTGAATCCATTGAGAATATTAGTAAAGATGGTGTTCCTCAACGTGCTGAGTTGGAATTGAAAACAATTGTTCTCGTCGCTCAAATATTTATTTTCTTCGCCGCGGGTTTCGAAACTTCATCATCAGCAACTAGTTTCACATTACATCAACTAGCGTTTCATCCGGATATACAAAGTAAAATTCAAAACGAAATCGATCAAGTGCTCACTAAATACGACGATAAACTATGTTACGATGCAATCGCTGAGTTGACCCTTTTGGATATGGCCTTTAAAGAGTCTATGAGAATATTTCCATCTTTAGGATTTTTACAAAGAGAATGTGCGAGAAGATATACGATACCTCAGTTAGGAATAACAATTGATCCCGGCGTCAAAGTAATAATACCGATACAAGCTATACAGATGGATGAAAAATATTTTGAAAATGCTAATAAATTTTGTCCGGAGAGGTTTGGATCGGAAGCGGTGAAATCTTTGAATAATTATGCATATTTACCTTTTGGAGAAGGGCCCAGAGCATGTGTTGGTGAGTCTCTCTAATGTTCTAACCACAATAGTAATTTAAAGATAAGAAACCTTTATCCTACTAATTTGTTTATACTTAACTAGCTTCTGCCCGCGCCTTCGTCTACTTATAATTAATACTACCGGGTAAAAAAATATCCGTCTTACTGGATTCTTAGCGTAATACAAATTATGGCCAAATTACAAAAAAAAATATTTATAAATTGTAACTTATCGTTATTCTGATGTATAAGCTATATTACTGTAAAGTTTCATCAAAATCTGTTCGGTAGTTTTTGCATGAAAGAGTAAAAACCAAACATCCATCCATCCATCCTCACAAATTTTCGCATTTATAATTACTATTAGGATATGCCTATGCGTACATAAGTAAGATAAAAAAAAAAAAAAAAAAGTTGAGTGCATGTGCGATCACTGATGTTACCTACTTCATGATCGGTTGTCACCTTGAATTACCTCGGCTATGCAAATGTTATTGTTAAGCAATGTTAATGTTAATTTTAGCGACCCTATTGGTTTTATAAGCACGAATAATTATAGAAAAAGTAATGTAAATGACCACAGTTAATATTTACCAAACTTTAAAAAGAATAATATAAACATAATATTATTTCATACTTCTCTAACTACTATAACTATGTTAGTAATATACCTCAATGTTCTCTACTTATTCATTTTTTATATTTTATCGGAGGAAGTAACAATCCTTTTATCCTTCGCAAATTCGATATTTTCCTAATTTTTCATTCAAATGCTATATTTCCTAAGTCACCTATTTTCCATACTAGATATCCGTTGTCTTTTATTATCGCGAGTATCACACATTTAAATAAAATACTGTATACCGGATTAAAACGCGCGATTAAATCGCGATTTGTTGTCATAATATTACTACCCCACAGAGGCCAAGAACAAGGAAGACATAATAATATGTACCTGTTTATGATCTGTTATGCAAGTTATTAACCTAAATGATTAACTTTTAGGAGCACGTCTGGGTCAGATGCAGTCGCTGGCCGGGCTAGCGGCTGTTCTACAGAAATTCACGGTTGAACCCTCAGCGAAAACCCCGTTAGAGTTACCGGTCAATCCCTGGAGTAACGTCGTTCAAGGAGTTAAGGGCGGTATACCTTTGAAGCTACGGCTACGAAAACAATAGTACCACAATTACAGGGACAAATAACAGTATTTCTATGTGTCTCTTATTTGAAAATATTAATAATAACGAATGAGTTACTTTGAATAATTATTAAAAACATTTGGCAAATTCTATACAAAATCTCATTTAAAATATTTTTGAGTTCAACGATATCTTATAACCAGACAGAGAAAATAATGTAGGTAATATTAAGATCCTAATAAGCAGGCCTTCAGATAAGAATGGGATCTGTCTCCGCTTCATATTGCACAAAAATTTTTCATTAAAATATATAAAATCATTTCAAAAGTTCCCAATATTACAAAATCATAGTTATTGGTTACGATTTGCCTACGTGAATTTTTACACTTACAGTAGTATGTTCACCTAAAGTAATAAATTACTTTTAAAAATTCTTTAAAAGATAATATTTGATGTTTAATATAACCATTTCCAGAAAATTTTAAACACACCAAATGTCACCTATGTGAATCGGAATATATTTCAAAAATTATATAATATATTTTCCATATTATTAGGGTATGTAAAACAAAGAAAAAAAATATATACAATTTTTTTTTATTTAAAAGTAGGGGAAGAGGGAGGCCAAAAAAACATGGATTGACTTTGTGAAAAATGATATGTGTCTGAGAGGTGTGTATCATCAGATATGATGAGTGAAAGAAGAGAATGGAAAAAGAGAACATACTGCACCGACTCCAAATAAAAGAAAAGGGAACAGGGCAGGAACTGCGAACACTGAAAACATCGGTCGCCGGGCAGGAAGAAGAGGAGATTAGGATATGTAAAAACATAAAAATAAATAAATTAAATATGCTATTATTGTAGGTAAATAAAACTTGTTCTTTTATTAAAATTAATTAAATTACATGTCCGTCACGTCGTTCATAGGCTTTATACTTTGATGGAACTGTAATTAATAATTATAAGATAAATTATTAACCCAAATTATGCAATAAGTTTATATTAGAAGCAAAGCGAAAGAGTCGGACTATAAATGAACATAAATATCAAAGCGAAGAAAAAAAAAAGACTAGAAATTATGACACAGTGACAGGCAGTTTCCTGTCTCATTTTATAAGATTTTTTCTGAATGTTTTTTGATAAAAGTTTACAAAATATATTTTTTCTACTATGCAATTTGTAAAAATCTATTACGGACCATGCGATTCTTTTTACACAGTGTCACATAAACCACAAAAGTTGAGAGGTCTTAGAGGTAAGAGAATAAATGTTAGAAACTATGCTTTTAGATATCCTTTAAAAATATTATTCTATGTACTAAGGTACTTTGGAGGAAGGGAGGTGTAGTCTTCCTCCAACCTAAAGGGAGGATCCTCGTTGATGTCGAGATGTTGTATATACATATACTTAGCGCGCACAGAAACTTTGATAGCGCGATTCAGGATTAGACGTCTTTGTATTGATTCTTGTAGCGGATCATAGATGTCGCTACAGTACTAAGATATAAAAAGAAGTTTTAAAACACCTAACTTGAAATACATACATTCGGTTACGCTAATCAAAATTGTGGTTTACTTAATGTAAACAAGAAGAAGCCCCTAATTTTCTTAACCGTTTCAGTAGTCCGCCGTTACTGTCACAATAATAATATGTTTAGGTAGAAGTAATACAGTACCTAGAATTGATTAGCCAACTCCAATTATTATTGGTGTTAACAAAACTTACATAGAATACTAGAGACATACTAATACACCACAAATAGCCCACTTGACTAGACCTATGATATCCGAAGTGGTCTATGTATTATTAATTATACATTATACATTTGATATCGCCCACCTCCGTGGCTCAGTGGTGAGCGCGATGCGTTTAGCACCGGAGGTCCTGGGTTCGAATTCCGGAGAAACAAGATTAAAAAAAAATGTTTCGGCCAGGCAAGGCAAAGAAGGCTGTTCACCTACTTGCCTGTTAAAAAATGATCAGTGAAACAGACACAGGAATGGGTCTACTCCATACCCCACTAGGGGACTCGGGAATTCTCTTTATACGTTAGATATTGATGAATTTGCAAAAAAATATAAGGTGAAGTTTACTTGTGAAAGTGAACAACAGAGCAAAGGGGAACAAATGTGAACCAGAGAAAAAAATTGGGGATATTCGGTCAAGACCAGAATAGACCAGAAGATCCACTTTAGGTTGGAGGAATAGTACCTAGTACGTTGCTTCCTCCGAAAGCCCAAATCATACAACTTACGCTCTTCTAAAGGTTTTAATACTAACAATGGCAGAACATTTTTATAAATGTTTTGTAACGGGTCTTACCATTTTATTTTATACTAGCGCCCGGCTTCGCACAGGTGCAATATAGATAATATGCTATACACAAAAAAATTATAATATCCAATGTTACTCGATGATAATTTAGCTTTCCATTGGTGAAAAAAATTTAAAATCGATTGAATAGTTTTTGAGTTAAATCATAACAAACAAACAAATCTTTCCCCTTTATAATATTAGTAGGTACAAATACTCAATGACATTTAAACGGATGTATTTTAATTATTTAGGGAGATGGTTTTTAAAATTATTATACAGATCACCTCCAGAAATTGGGATTCCGTGTGGACTTAGAACCAGTCGATTTCGTCAACTATTGTATGTTAGAAATGTGTGGACATGAGGTAATTTTATCTTTTTTTTTAAATAAACAACTGATAAGGCCTGTCAGTTTAGGCGGGCGACTAATCATACCTATTACAGGATATTTATTTATAGTTGTATAAATACTAATTTTTGTCTACTGTTACATTATTTCACATTTTCTTTTCTTGCTTTCACAAGTGATTACCTGGAAGTAATCACTGTTGGAGGTTATCACTAGATGGCGTGACAACCGCGTCATCTACGCAATATATCTTACTTACTCGTGATGTGACTAACCTAAAATGTTTAAAAGTTAATACAAAAATTTGTTCTCGTATATTTCGATCGTTTTATTTTGGGAGAACCTCTAGTAAGCCGTTTCATGGTCCTCCTAGCCGGGATGCACGTTTAGTATAGTCAAAAGTATAGTCATAGGTACAAAAGTCGGAAAGTATAAAAAGTGAAAGTGAAATGTGAACTATGAAGTTTTTACTAAAGACTGGAAGTGTTAGAATCATTTTAAAACTTTAAATACATCAGTTATTGTTAAATAATATTAACTTAGCAAAAAATTAATAAGATCTTGGACTTGGACTTGGATTTCTTACATAACCTCATTGACTTAGTGCAATATTTTAACAAAGAACTTGTGATTCTTGTGAACTCATTGTGAGCTTTAAATATCTTTTAACTTTTAATATCTACTGATAATTTCAACAAATCTTATTGTGCTTTAAGACATTAATAACATTTAAAAATATTAAACTCAGTGATTGAACTTTAACATTTAAATACATATAACTATAATAAAATGAGTGAATTAAAAAGTTTATTAAGGTCTCAAACAGCCTTACAAAATCAATTGCTAAGTTCACAAAGTAACTTCAAAAAGACACCTAAAGATCGGTTTTCTTGGAATTACATACAAACTAAATTAGAATTACTTGAAAAGTATTTTACAACATATCATGAGAATCATTTACAAATATTACAACATGAAGAATTTGAAGATTCACAATATTTTGACATGTATTTTGAAACTGAGGATTTGTATGCAACCACTAAGGAAATTATGATGTCTAAACAAAGAGAGTATAAAAAGATAAGTATAGAAATGCCCACAACATCACATAAACAAAATATTAATTTACCACCATTACAAATACCTACCTTTAATGGTCAATATAATGATTGGTTATCATTCCATGATCAGTTTTCCTCATTAGTGCACTCAAATAATTCATTGAGCAATGTAACAAAATTACAACTTTTAAAACAAAATTTAATAGGAGAGGCTGCTGTCTTACTTAAAAATATAGCAGTAACTGAGAATAATTATGAACATGCATGGGAAAAACTGAAGAAAAGATATAGCAACAAAAGAGTGATAGTAAATTCATATTTAACTAAATTAATGACTATGAGGAGTATAACATCTGAGAGTGCAAGTGCTATTAAAAACTTATTAGATACATCAACTGATTGTTTGGGTGGTCTACAAGGCATTGGAATAAATATTAATACATGGGATCCTATACTTATATATATAATAACTAGCAAATTGGATAATGAATCGATTAAACATTGGGAAGAGATTGTGAATAAGGATCTTAATGAAGACTTACCTACATACAAACAACTTTCAGACTTTTTAGAGATGCGTTTTAGATCTCTAGAAGGGGTATTATCAACTAAACGAGCGGTACCAAACAATATTACAACAAAAAAGATATTTTACACTAGGCCAAAAGAGGTTTGTGTGGTTTGCAATGGAGAACATTACATATACAAGTGCAAGAAGTTTGCACAACTGTCTATAATAGATAGAAAGAGATTTATAGAACAAAACAATCTTTGCTTCAACTGCTTGATACCTAATCATGGAGTAAAGACCTGTAAACAAAATTCAAGATGTCGCATCTGTGGCAAACGTCACCATTCGCTAATCCACACCGAGATAGATAAAACACCTCCTGAAATAAATAATCGACAAGACATTCCACATAGAGAACAAATATCAGAGTCTACACAACTACAACATGCTGAGAATACACACAGATTAACACACCATGCCGCAGAGATTTCTACACATTATTCAACTAACGTTTTGTTAGCAACGGCATTGGTTAAGGCGGTTTCACATACTGGCCGTACTATTACATTGAGAGCATTGATCGACCAAGGTTCGGAGGGATCCTTCATTACTGAGAACGCAACACAACTCCTTGGTTTAAAGAAGACTACAATCAATGGCACAATCAGTGGGCTTGGAAGACAAGTCTTAACAAAAACAAATAGCTCAGTTAATTTAACAATTTCTTCACATCATGACAAATCATTACAATTACCTGTGAATGCTTATGTACTTACCTCGCTTACAACTCTGCTACCTTCACGGCAAGTTGACATTACATGGAAACATTTACAAGGTTTAACATTAGCTGATCCCGAGTTTCACAAACCTGCAAAAATTGATTTATTGCTAGGAGCTGAAGTATATTGCAAAATTATACTTGATGGTATAATTACAGGATCAGTGGGGTCTCCTTTAGCTCAAAAAACAAGACTTGGATGGATACTATCAGGGGAGATCTGTACAAAAAACAATTTGAATCACATAATCAGTATGCACATTACAACACAATCTGAAGATTTAGAGAATTTACAAGGATTTTGGGAATTAGAGTCTGAAGATTCCTATAAAAGTACAAGAAAATTAACAGAAGAAGAACTACTATGTACACAAATTTATGAAGATACACACACTCGAGATACGGATGGAAGATATGTAGTGGAACTTCCATTTAAAGATAAAACCTTTGATTTTGGTGACACTAAACAAATAGCTTTAAAAAGACTTGAACAATTAGAGGCAAGATTAAACAGGAATGAGAATTTAAAACAAGAATATACAAAGGTTTTAATGGAATACCTATCTTTAAATCACATGGAAGAGGTTGACATGGAAGAATTAGATACTAAAAAGAAATTTTACATGCCACATCATGCAGTACTCCGTCCAGACAAATCAACAACCAAATTAAGAATAGTATTTGATGCGTCATGTAAAGGCCCTAATGGAAAATCACTTAATGATAATTTGTTGATAGGCCCGAAAGTACAACAAGATTTAAAACATATAGTTATGAGATGGAGAAAACATGAAGTAGTATTTACAGCGGATTGTGTCAAGATGTTTAGGCAAATTAAAGTTACAAAAGAAAGTGCAAATTATCAAAGAATTCTATGGAGAATTAACGGTGTCATAAAAGAATACAGATTGAATAGAGTAACATTTGGTACAGCTAGTGCTCCATTTCTAGCTACAAAAACTATTCAACAACTGGCAATAGATGAGGAAAAGAATTTCCCAGAAGCTTCCCGTATCATAAAATCAGATTTGTATATGGATGACATTTTATCAGGTGCTGATAGCACAGAAGAAGCATTGCATCTATATGATCAAATAACAAATCTAATGAAGGCTGGTGGTTTCGAATTGCAAAGATGGACTACAAATAAATCTGAAGAATCCATTGATTCAAATTACTTACAATTACAATCAGATGAGATTATTAAAATATTAGGAATCAAGTGGAACAAAACATCAGACACTTTTCATTATGATATAAAACAAACATCATCTGAAAAATATGTTACAAAAAGATTAATACTAAGTGAGATCTCTCGCTTGTTTGACCCTTTGGGTTGGTTGGCTCCTGTAATTGTTAATGCAAAAATAATGATACAGAAGTTATGGTTAGCCAAGGTGTCCTGGGATGAAGAAGTACCGAAGACATTAAAGACTGAATGGTTGAAATTTCGAAGTGATCTGGAAGAAACAAAAGATATAAATATAAAGAGATGGTATAACATAAATAGTACTGACCAGGGATTAGAGTTGCATGGTTATTCTGATGCGTCCCAGATGGCGTATGCGGCAGTCGTTTATATAAGAATTATAAAGAATAATGGTGAAATACTTACTCAGTTAGTGACAGCTAAGACAAGAGTTGCACCAATTAAAACAATATCCGTTCCTCGTCTGGAACTCTGTGGAGCAGTACTACTTACAAAACTATTAAAAGAGGTATCTGATGTTCTGAAAATATCTCAAAATAATATAAAGGCTTACACTGATTCAAATATCGTGTTGGCGTGGATACAGAGTCATCCTTCGAAATGGAAAACATTTGTAGCAAATAGAACATCTGAAATTCTGAGTATCTTACCTGATATTACTTGGAGTTACGTAGAGTCTAAAAACAATCCAGCAGATATAGCTTCACGAGGTGCTCTTCCGAAATGTCTTCAACAAAATATTCTGTGGTGGTCCGGTCCCAGTGATCTCCTGAAAAAAGAAATAAGAAATAAAATATTAAAGAATAATTCAACAAATTTAGAAATGAAAAAAGAAAAGATAAAAGTAATGACAAACCAGTTTACAGAAGAATTTGACATATTAAAGAGATATTCAAGTTTAACAAAGTTATTAAGAGTAACAGCTTATATTCTACGGATATTCAACAAGGTCAAGGTTAAGGAAAAACATTTAAGTGGTTTAGAAATTAACAAGGCAAGAGAAACATGCATAAAATTATGTCAAATGGAAGTTTATAGGGAAGAAATGAATAGATTAAAAAATGAGAAAAAATTAAGAAGAGATAGTAAAATATTATCATTAAATCCATTTCTGGATGAGAAAGGTATATTGAGAATAGGAGGTAGACTCCAAGGAAGTCACTTACCTGATTACACAAAACATCAAATAATCTTACCTGAAAAACATCATTTCTCGAAGCTTTTACTTACCGATTTTCACGAGAAGACGTTGCACGGTGGTCCAATGTTAATGCTTAGTAACCTGCGAAGAAAATATTGGATAATTCATGCAAAATCCTTAACAAATCAAATCGTTAAGAAATGTACAATTTGTGCTAGATACAGAGCTTCGACTAAAACTCAGATTATGGGGTCCTTACCTGAACAACGTGTTACACCTTGTAAGCCATTCCTAAGAAGTGGTGTGGACTTTGCAGGTCCAGTTGAATTGAGATTATCAAAAGGGAGAGGTTGTAAGACACAGAAAGGATACATAGCTATTTTTATTTGCTTAGTTACACGAGCAATTCACATTGAAATAGTCACTTCTTTAAGCGCTCAAGATTTTGTGGCCGCTTTTAAACGCTTTGTTGCTCGTAGAGGACACTGCTCAGATATTTGGAGTGACAACGCGACAAATTTTATAGCTGGTAACAAGGAGTTAAAATCGCTCCTTTTGAACAGTCAGAGTGGTATGACAGATGAAGTAAAGAATCTTTTAGCCAATGATGGTACAACGTGGCATCACATTCCTCCATCGGCCCCGCATTTCGGTGGATTGTGGGAAGCCGGAGTCAAGTCTATCAAATTCCATTTGAAGAGGGTTTTGGGCAATACAACATTGACGTATGAAGAAATGTCGACTGTGGTGGTGCAGATAGAGGCATGTCTTAATTCAAGACCAATATCACCAATGAGTAACGATCCATCTGATTTACTACCTTTAACACCGGGTCATTTCCTCATTGGAGAAGCGCCTATTGTAGTCCCTGAAACAAACTATTTAGATACAAATATTTCTACACTATCTCGATGGCAAATAACTCAAAAAATTACACAAGATTTCTGGCGGAGATGGTCAGCAGAATATCTCTCTAGACTTCAACAAAGGCCGAAATGGATGAGTAAAACTGACAACGTAAAAGTAGGTGATTTAGTATTGTTAAAGGAAGATAATCTTCCTCCCTCTAAATGGAACCTTGCAAGAATAATCGATGTACACCCTGGAAAAGATAACTTTGTTAGAGTAGTTTCAGTTAAATGCAAAAACACAGTTCTAAAGAGACCAGTAACTAAAATTTGTCTCCTTCCAGTTGATCAGTAGAGTTTCTGTCTTATATTATATATATTTTTTCTTAATTTAGTTTACTTATTACAATTGTTATTTATATTACTCAACATTATTGTTAACGTTCCGATCACTAAGGATCCGTCCTGTCCATAACTATTAGAGAAGCAGTTCACTTAACGGTTTTAATTTAACATTCTGATTTCAGTTCTTATATTACATTATTTACAATTATGGAAGGACCTCAAGGATGTCCTTGGTGGGGCGGGATGTTGGAGGTTATCACTAGATGGCGTGACAACCGCGTCATCTACGCAATATATCTTACTTACTCGTGATGTGACTAACCTAAAATGTTTAAAAGTTAATACAAAAATTTGTTCTCGTATATTTCGATCGTTTTATTTTGGGAGAACCTCTAGTAAGCCGCTTCAATCACTATAATGATATTATGATGCCCCTTCTTTGCTTTGTTTGTTTGTTTCTGAGTTCTTTTCTATTTTTTTAGATATTCTAAATAACGTAGTAGTTCCTTCTCAAGCAGGTAGCTTGTATGTATAATTTCCTTTTGGAGCAAACACGTCAAAATCTAAACTAACGTAACGGAAATATGTATCGATCGTACGCACTAAGCTTGAAAGAATGAGGGTAATAGGAGGGGAAATAAATGTTGATATTAGCTGTATGTGGTATTTGGTAACGGTTTGATAATGGAGGAGAAAACGAAACGGTATTCACAGGTGCAGCAGCTGAACTAATGTTTAGCTCAGAACTTAGTTCACATTTCTTGGATCAAAATAGTATTGCACAAAAGCGTTGTTTCACCTTTGTGTTAGCTGATCGCATATTGATCAGCTTACAATAGAGTAGTGTCTTTGAAATTTAAATATAAAAAATAACACACAGGTATTCCGATGTAACATAAGGAACCTCGGCTTTAATACACACTCAGATCGTGACCCGGTGTGTCGTCGGGCCATAAACGCCGTAGTCGATTCATCTGGAAAGTTCCTCAGAGCACGGAGCTACCGATGGTTCTGGGCACTGATTGAAGGAGAGATATTTAGAAGAAGCGAATTTGCGCCAACAGACCACTGGCCGTTTGAACTTGACGATAACATGAATATTAAAAAGCATTTTTAATATAATATGTATTTCGCCTCATTTTGAATCATACTACTAATATTATAAAATATAAAAGTTTGTGAGGATGTATGAAAGGATGGATGTTTGTTTCTCTTTCACGTAAATCTCCTGAATGGAATGTACGGAACGGAATACCAGGCTGACATATGTGCTATAATTTAAAACGATATTGAGTTAATTGGCCAAATTATAACGATGAGTGTCATGTAAGTTAGAAAAAATCCTGCTATAGGAGTGGGATAGGAGTGTATGTATGTTACTGCAAGTAAGTAGAAAAGTTTCAAAAACTGATAATAATAGTCTTCGAGTCTTATACACTACATACATAGTACCCCTTGATGTTCGCTTTTTGGTTTAATGAAACAACTTGTTAATCTTATACCTTTAAACGAGCAATTCTTGTATATATATATATAATTGGAATCTCGGAATCGGCTCCAACGATTTTCATGAAATTTCGTATACGGGGGGTTTCGGGGGCAAAAAATCGATCTAGCTAGGAATCATTTCTAGAAAATGTCATTTTATTCGTGTTTTATCAACTTAAAAGAAAAATTACTTTTCCTGACATCTATCGGCGAGTAGTAATACTATGTCATTTTATTCGTGTTTTATCAACTTAAACGAAATATGACTCTTCCTGACATCTATCGGTGAATAGTAATACTATTTTTTAAAACTAGGTATCATTTCTAGAAAATTTCATTTTATTCGTGTTCTATCAAGTTAAACATAAACGTACTTTTTTTTATTCGAAGAATAATAACAAAAAGGTGGCGTTTGATTTTTTTTAATTGCTTTAACGACACAACAACACTAAAGCTATTCCAGCAGATGGCGTTGTTAAGTAACACGAAGTCAATGAGTGTTTGCTTTGAGGTTGGACTTGATTTTATTACTATGCAATTCGTACTTAAATTTTCCAAAAAACACAATTTATAAAAAAAAAATACCGAGCGAAGCTCGGACATCCAGGTATATGTATATAATAACGAACAATTTACAAGGCGCCCGAGTTCAGTCCGCTAACAATTAATACAATTCATAATTATCTCCTTCATATTCATTCAACAAACTCAATTATTATATTATAAACATTCAATTTGTTCTCATAACGTTTCTAGTTTTATCTACAACGATAACGTAATTAGCTAACCTAACAACATCTTATAGTGACCATATCAATATTAAAAATCTTTAATGTTTTAAAATTTAAATAAATAGATTGGACTTGGCAATCGCACTATACAATCTCATTTAATATAATAAGTATTACTTGTGAGATAAGGCCCTTAGGGCCTGGCCACAGCTTCTGGCGGTGTGGAGCGCGGCGCGGCTGCGAGAGGCGCGGTTTGCGATGGTATGCCACAGCTCGACCAGTTGCGACCGCGGTGGCTCAATGCGCGATAAAAACAAAATTATTTGTTTCGGTCGCGCGATGCTAAATGCGTCCAGCACTGCCGCTGCGCGCGCCGCTCTGAGCTGTGGCCGCCTCGATACTCCCGAGTGCATTTGTTTCACTCGCACGCCGCGCAGGCCGCCGCCACCGCCGCCGCGCGAATAGCCACCGCGCCCCAGGTCGCACCGCTATGCGCGTCGCCGATAGCTGTGGCATACTTCATACAATTTGCTCAATTTGTTTTTGCCACTCGTCGCTTTGCGCGCCGCAAACCGCGCCGCAGGTGACTGTGGCCAAGGGGTAAAACCTGCCGCACTCGGCTGAAGCCTACTCAGCCTGCTGGTAAATCCGCCACTGCACACTACACAAAAAAATTTATAATCTATATTACTCACAGATTATGTAGCTTTCTATTGGTGAAATAATTTTTCATACGTAAGTATTTGAGTTTATTTCGTTACAAACATACAAAAATATAAGCGTTGAGCCGAAATTCGTTCCACATTCAGAATTTCGGCGTCTTCAACCGAACTTCGACCGTTTTTTAAAAGTTTATACAATTAGAAAACACCAAGCTCAAAAAAAAATCAAAACTATTGGTGTAAAAACTTAAAATAAATAAAAAATAAATAGTAGTTATAAATAAATTCATCAAACAACCAACAGAGATGTACAAAATAGTTTAAGAAATGTATTTAAATACAAAATGCAAATACTTTTTTTAATTAACTATTTCAAATACAGAATACCAAATAGTTTTGTGTTTTGTATTTTTAATACTGAATGTAAAAATTTCGAAATACTTATTTTAATTAAGTACCCAAACTCTATCCACTATAGGTATGCTGAGTCCATGGCCGTTTCGTCGTAGTCGTTTTGTATAGAACTAATTTAAATATTTAATTATAATAATTTTATCATGTGTTACGACGAATATATGTTTCTCTATCTATCTAATTACAAATACCTTTTGTTCAATTAAATTCTCTTTATTTATTCGGTACACTTTTTAATAATACAAGTTGTTCAAACACATTACCGCTCATTTTCCTTCTTAGAGGTCGTATTATCATGCCACCATATGAAAAAGATATTTCTATGTTGCTGACCTTGGTACCTAAGCATGTGTTGTATTTTTAAAACACTTTTTTTTATAGTAGGTACAGTGTTTAATTTCGCAACACTTGTGCGCTCATCCTTTAAGTATTGAAGGGTTTCCAAGCCTATTGTGGTATTGTTACAACCATCCTTGAATCCTGGAACATCGTTTTATTTTTCTTTCTGATGTCTGAGACAGGGGTCCAATTTTCCTGAGTTCTGTTATAAACTTTCTTTGCTTTAATTTGAAGAAAGGATATTTAACTGCAGCTGCCAAAATGTAGTGCTTTGATCTCGGGTCTTCTATCTTATATTTTTCGAAACAGTTTTTAATGTTTTCTTTTATTATTTCAATTTAATAAAATTCATTTATAAAAACCTTAAAATAAAATTCGTCCATTTTATTTATTGGTAATGGTAATGTTGACTAAACTTAATTATAACGTATTTAGAATTTTTAAAATGGAAAATATGTCTCAAAAAGTATTTCAAAAAATACAAAAACTTTTTTTTTAAAATGCAAAATACAAAATAGGTATTTTGGTAAAAGATAAGGTCAACATAAGGTTTTTAAAGTTAGTTAGTTGTTGTAGTTAGTGGAGAATAGTAATTTCGTTTTGTATATTCTCAGCCTAGTTTGATCCATAGCAGCGAACAGTTATAGCAAATAATATTGCAGAATCTGGTCAAAATTCTCTATAAAACGACGAAATAAGTATATCGCTCAACTGTTAAACATAAGTCAATCAACAATACAAAGAATTAGGCCAAGTGTACATTTCCTATGATTTATACCAATAAATGACTTGTACCAATAGACGACTTCTACACTACACTAAGTAATTATCTGATAGAAACATAATAAAAAATATTCACTACTTATGATCAGCACCGACCTAGCATGTTTTAATCGATTATCTCTTTATGTCTTCCGGGTCTAACATGACACTAACAACTCGACTTCTAATGTAAAAGTAGAACTATTTGTCGATCGAGATATCTTGTTCAATTTGCTTTAGATTTATGGATAAATAATTAATTGACAATACATCGTTGTATGTTATCTTTCCTTTAACCAAACTGACGCCGCACTGCGCTGCTCCCCAGCAGTTTGATTTTGGCATCCGAACAAAACAGACCGTTACGCTATGATTATATACCTTGTATTATCATTTGTCAGTGTTACACTATTTTTATTATTTATCACGCGAAATTTCCGTTACTGGAATAAACGGAATGTAAAACATGAACCTCCGGTACCACTGTTTGGAACACATTTTAGTAACCTATTCGGGATCAAAAGTTTTACTCAAATATCAAGAGAATTGTACAACAAGTATCCGGAAGAGAAAGTAGTCGGTTATTACCGAGGAACAACACCCGAACTAATTATCCGAGATCTCGATATTGCCAGGAATATTCTCAGTGTCGATTTCGTCCACTTCTACCGGAGAGCGATGGGTAGAAATCCTGAACTGGAGCCGTTGTTGGCAAATTTGTTTCAAGTCGACGGTGATACATGGAAACTCTTGCGCCAAAGATTGACCCCGGCTTTTACAACAGCCAAGTTGAAAGCAATGTTTCCTTTAATTATAAACTGTGCCGAGAAACTGCACACTGTCGGGTATAATATTACTAAAAATGGAGGAGAATTCGATTGCCGAGAATTAATGGCCAGATTTACTACGGATTTCATCGGTGCTTGTGGATTTGGTATTGACATGTATAGCATTAATAACGAACACTCAGCATTCAGAGAACTAGGAAGAAAAATATTTACCCGATCACGTCGTGATATTTTATTGCTGGGTTTGTGGGAATTAATTCCAGAATTGAGAAACATGATACGTGTTGCCAATACAGAAATAGATGAGGCAATGACTAATATTGTTGTAGCAATATTTGAACAAAGAAATTATAAACCGTCTGGAAGGAATGATTTCATTGATCTATTTCTAGAATTATCACAGAAAGGTAAAATAATAGGTGAATCAATTGAGAATATTAGTAAAGATGGAGTTCCTCAACGTGCTGAGTTGGAATTGAAAACAATTGATCTCGTCGCTCAAGTATATATTTTCTTCGCCGCGGGTTTTGAAACTTCATCATCAGCTACTAGTTTCACATTACATCAACTAGCATTTCATCCGGATATTCAAAGTAAAATTCAAAACGAAATCGATCAAGTGCTCGCTAAATACGACGATAATCTATGTTACGACGCAATCGCTGAGTTGACCCTTTTGGATATGGCCTTTAAAGAGTCTATGAGAATATTTCCATCTGCAGGATTTTTACAAAGAGAATGTGCGAGAAGATATACGATACCTCAGTTAGGAATAACAATTGATCCCGGCGTAAAAGTAATAATACCGATACAAGCTATACAGATGGATGAAAAATATTTTGAAAATCCTCATAAATTTTATCCGGAGAGATTTGGATCGGAAGCGGTGAAATCTTTGAATAATTATGCTTATTTACCTTTTGGAGAAGGACCCAGAGCATGTGTTGGTGAGTCTCTCTAATGTTCTAACCGCAATAGTAACTTATAGATAACATACTTTTACCCTACTAATTTGTTTATACCTAATATTTATGTTGGTACATAAGTTGAATTATTAAACATTGTTCATTCTTATGATTAAATGTTTAATGTCCTTTGATTTTATCAATGGATAAAAGATTAAAGGACTTGCATGAGGTTATAGACTTAAACTAATAGACTTTGGACGTTGAGTGCGTGTACGATCCAGTGATCATAGGGGTGAGCACGAACAAGTATCGAAAGAGTATTCGAATCGTCAAACTGTCAGTTGTATGAAAAATCATTTGAAATTTCATACAAATGACAGTTCGACGATACGAATACTCTTTCGATACTTGTTCGTGCTCACCCCTCATAACGTCCACGTCAGTGACGTTACCTACTTTATGATCGGTCGTCACCTTGAATTACCTCTGTTACAAACAATGTTAATGCTAATTTTACCTATTGGTTTTCTAAGCTCGAATATTTATAGTATATGTGAACTATTTTATTTGAATATATGGCCTAGGAACATTAAATGCCCACCCTAAATATCTACCAAACTACAAAAAAATATATAAATTAAAAGTGGAGTTTTAAGTGTAATTGTCATGTTAGACCTGAAAGAAATAGATTAAAACACGAGAAAACGGTCGACAAAATTTTGTCGCGGTTGTCATGCTAGGCCGACTGCCCAAGGCACAGAGGCCAAGAACAAGGAAGACATAATATGTACCTGTGTATGATCTGTTATGCAATTTATTAACCTAAATGATTAACTTTTAGGAGCACGTCTGGGTCAGATGCAGTCGCTGGCCGGACTAGCGGCTGTTCTACAGAAATTCACGGTTGAACCCTCAGCGAAGACCCCGCTAGAGTTACCGGTCAATCCCTGGAGTAACGTCGTTCAAGGAGTTAAGGGTGGTATACCTTTGAAGCTAAGGCTACGAAAACAATAGTACCACAATTACAGGGACAAATAACAGTATTTTTATGTATATGAAAGAAGAAAGAAAAAACATTTATTTCACAAAACACAGGATACACTTAATCAAAATAAAAATAAAATAAAGGTAAAAAAAAAACAAAATTATACATCGTAATTAAACTATTAATTAACTTAACTCTAAAGAGTTCCTGCGCAGTGCAGGAAATGGGTTACCGACTCAGGATTATCTGTGACACAGCCGCGGCTATCACAGCACTGATTTTCAGCGGTGCCCGTTTAAGTCTGAAGATACAGTGCGCTCTAAATAAAATAAATAAATAATAATAAATATGTTCAAATAAAATACGTCCATAAAATTTATATATTTTAAGATAAAAATAGTAATAAAAATAAAATATATATATGTAGATAGAAAACACATTTACACACACCATATTTTCACCACCAATGTTTTTGTTGTTCCATCAGTTGTGACTTACAAATCCGACTGTTTGTAAGCCACGAAGAGGAGGAGGAAGATTGTTCCAGCATTTGGTTGCATTGTAACGAAAACTTCCTCTGAAAGCAGCACTGTGGTGTTTTAAAACAGACAGTCCGTATTGCGAGGCTCTTTTCAAATAAGTGGCATTGAGATCCCCTAGCCAAGTCAATTTACATTAAAGATAATATGGTGTTTCAGTCTTTATTACACCGAAAAGCATAGCAAAGTGGACTTTTCTGCGGCCACTCATGTTATATAGGAACGGACAGGTATGTCCCAATAGTAGCGTGCACACGCGTTTTGTACACGTTGTATTGCCCTCCTAGAGCAAGCAAGTAGTCTATCGCCATACACCACGTCTCTGAAATTCAGTTTCGACAAGACAAGTGAGTCGCACAGTCTTTGGCGTAACCGAATATCAATGTGATTTCTGATACGATAAAGTGTCTTCAGTCGATAGTACTGATAGTTTTATTTACATATTTTTCGAATCTCAAATTCCGGTCAAAAATTATCCCTAGAATGTGAGCCTCACAAACCCATTGTATACTTTTATTCCCAATCTTAATATGAAGATTAAGCCATTCAGTCTTTTCCAATTGAGAAGGCTTCCCCAATAGCATGTATTTCGTCTTCTAAACTCTGAGGTTAAGAACCAACGCATTTCTTTCTGACCATTCTTCTATACTGTTGAGATCATAATTTAATTGCTCTAAAGCCAAGTGTGAGTGATCTGGATGGAACGATATGTACAACTGAAGGTCATCAGCATACATATGGTAACGGCAGTGTCTTATGGTATGTATTACATCTGCACTGTACAGAATATACAGCAATGGACCCAAAATTGATCCCTGCGGTATACCTCGAGAAAGTGAACTAAACTGAGAAAATGACGTCGTTCTATCCTCCTGTACGACTGCAACAGCTTGAATCCGTTTTCCTAGGTAACTGCTGAACCATTGCACGACTTTGTCACCGAATCCATAGTAGGAAAGTTTTGCTAACAGAAATTTCACGTTTAAAGTATCAAAAGCAAGTCCAATAACACCAAAAGAGTAGCCTTCCTGAGACCCTAAAACCTTATCAACCACATCAATCAAGGCCGTATTTGTTCCTCTATTTTTGCGAAACCCTGATTGAAAATCTGGCAGAATATTATTTACTTCCAGGTATTCAATAAGTTGGTTACATACTATTTTCACCAATACCTTGGATATACATGGAAGAATACTAACCGGCCTAAAGAATACTGTACTGTACTAAAGAATAGTATAGTTTAATACGGTTAAATTTAATTCTGTATTTGCACCACCTATTTTTATCTCTACATATTATTCTTCTGGTACTTTTCTTCGGGGTTGTCTGGAAGAAATCGCTATTTTAAGCGATAAGGCCGCCCTTTGTACTGTATATTTTAATGTATTTTTATGTCTGTTTTTATTTCATGTGCAATAAAGTATTTTTATTATTATTATTTATTATTATTTTTCTGTATTGGTCGTGCACACACGCACACAGTTCTGGAAAAGTTCCCGTGCTCATTGAGGTGTTAATAATATGAGTTAGTATGGGAAGTATTTTCGATAATGTTAATTCTACCATGGAAAATGAAATACCGTCAACTCCAAAAAAAAAGATTACGAATAGTTCTAGCTACTGTATTTTCGTTCACAATTTTTAGGTTAAAAACAGCAGAACAAAATCGGTTCCCCTCATAGATGTCGAGGATTGCTTGATGTACATCATTATTTCCGGGAATATTGAGAAAATGCATATTTATATTGTCTGGGTCACTTAAATGTGCTGGTAGAACAAAGTTTTTCTCTGGCTTAATGCGTAACTGCTCCTTTATATGTCGCCATAACAGGCGTGGCTTGTTAATGTTAAAATTAATATATTCATTAAAGTATGCATTTTTTTCACGAACTAAAGCATTTTTTAAGTATTTTTTTAAATCTTCGTAATACTGTCTCGCCCCACCGAGTTGTTTATTACGACGTGCTTTGATTAGAACTTCATCACGAGTCCTCATCATTAATTTGTGTATTGCAGTAAGTAAAAAAGGCCCAAAAATAGATAATAATCGTCTGCGCGGACGAAGTAACTATACAAAGAAGCATTACATACATAGTACCCATTGATGTTTGCATTTTGGTTTAATGAAACACAAAATTTATTTATATGTATATAATAACGAACAATTTACAAGGCGCCCGAGTTCAGTCCGCTAACAATAAATACAATTCATAATTATCTCCTTCACATTCAGTCAACAAACTCAATTATTATATTATACAAATTCAATTTGTTCTCATAACGTTTTCAATACATATTACAGTCAATTCAAATCAAACCTCGATAGTTCTATTTTGAAATGAATTAAATCCATATTATATTCCTGCAGTTTATAAAAAAAAAACAAAATTCCCTCATATATAACACCGACTTCGAAATTAAAACAAACTAAAATTTACAATACGCTGCATAATTCCATATCATAATATTAATTATTACGACGTAATAAAAATTTAATTGTATAGTCTTGAAGCGTTAAGTTTATATTTCTGTACACACCGCACGTACTCACCATATTTTATAGTATATTTATGATTTATACATATGGTACTTCGAAGTTGGAATTTGGGGGATTCAGGGAGAAATTCATAGTCGTAATACACACTTGACCTCAATATAGTGTCACCACGAGACACTTCCAACTTAAACTAATATTGTTTTTATTTATTTATTACGTAACAAATTATACTCTGAGTTATGTTGAGTGCATGTTACCACCTTAAACTCTTCCGCACCTTATGCCACCGGCGGCAAGTCATATCCGACATTTCATACATTTTATAGGGAATCGTCTCACACTGACACAGTGGCCGCAACTGGAAGCCGCATAATTGGTGGAAGCGACTGGAAGCCGCATCTAGCAGTGGTGGCAGCCTCTTATTGCCGCCACCGGTGGCTTAATATACAGAAACCCATATAATCGCCATTGCATTTTATGATAGAAGATAAGACGTAGGTAATATGCCTTGCAATATCGCTGGTTCAAAGGTACAGTGTCATTTTGAATAAAATTAATTATGTCACTATTGCTTATTTTAAGCGTAAACCTAGGGTAAGAAGAAGGGTAAGAAGAAGGGTAAGAATTTGTTCTTTACACTTATTGCGTATTGTGGTCTATAACAAAACTATGAAGCGCAATACACACCTTATAATGTTCTCATCCTAGATGTTCGATTAAAATAATCTATAGTAAAATTTATTTTTATTCAGAATTACACTTAGTGAGTTTTACCTTGGAACAGACGATACTGACTGCAGCCCAAACGCCAAACTGTTAGAGGGCCTAGTGACTATCGAAAAAGTATTCGTATTATATTGACACATTGACGATACGAATACTTTCTCGATAGTCGTTCGTTCGGCCTCTAAGGGCCTAGCACGAACAACTTGCGAAAAAGTAGTCCTATCGTCGAGCTGTCATTAGTATGAAATTTCAAATTCTTTCTCATACAACCATGATTACATTTTTTATGAGAAATTATTTGAAATTGCATACGAATGACGATACGAATACTTTTTCGCAAGTTGTTCGCTCTTGGGCCTCTCATACCCGACAACATGTGACAGCCTCTTTTTATGAAAATGTGAAAAATAGTTCGACGATCAACATTAAGCTTCTTACAAATAATTAGTTCTTTTATATACCCTACTGCAAGACTTAGCTAACTTATTGCTTTCCACATCCAACCTTCTCCCGTTGTTTTACCTTTTTTTAAATTTACTCCATAGAATAATCACAAATGATTGAAAATAAAACGTGACAGTAATATAAATAGATCATTTATTAGGTAGAGCATTTAATCTGTACAATATATTGCTTCAAGATAAAATATTCATACTCACTAGTATATTAGTCGTACAGTCGTAATATACCCATTCACCAAATCAGAGACCAAATACTCATGTGAATTTCCGAGACCCCTAGTGGGGCATGGGACAGACACATTTCTGTGTCTGTTTCAATGATCATTTTTTTAGAGGCAAGTAGGTGATCAGCCTTCTGTGCCCTGCATGACCGAAACATTTTTTTAATCTTGTTTCCCTGGGTTTCGAACGCGGGACCTCCGGTGCTAAACGCATAGCGCTTATCACTGAGCCACAGAGGCGGTGAATTACTCATAAATCTGATTGCATATAAATGTTCAACAGACATTAGACACCCTATATTATCTTAGACCATAATATGCATTCGTTCTTCGGCGGAACTAACATGATCATTCTTAAGAGGAATTGGGTTCTTTAACCATATAATAACACTGTCCTAATTTAATTATTTTCATATTAACTTAAAATAAATATGATTTTGTATTGACTAAAGAAATTCCTTTGATATCCAGCAATAGTTAACGAATATAGTGATGTGACTCAATATCAATGAACTCCGACTCAGCCCCACTTCTTCAGGCTTGTTTTTAACATCAAATCCATTGATCAAAATACAATAAATAAATCGACAAAATAAAAAGCAGATTTCGAAGGGGCAACACAACATTATTTACATTATTCAAGTATGTATCATACACAGAACATTTAAAAGATTTTCTGTTATTATTGATAGTAATTTTTTGTACCTTTCGCGACAAGTATGCTATTTAGTTTGAAACTCGGCCATTTATGTTGTTGAATGACAACAAATGACCGGGTACTATGTGTCGTTCGCGATTGAACGATTTAAAAGAACCAGTAGGCCTATTACGAAAAACGAACGCAACGAACGGATCGAAACGAAAGAACAAACAACTTCGTATTTTTACTTATTAAGAAAACATTTTTAATTCTATTTACGATTATTCTTACTATCATAGTAATGTCAATCGAAAGACATAATGTCCTATTGCGAAAGACGTGTCGATCATCAGATTCATAATAGTAAAATGTGCGATCCGTCAGCCGAAACTTCGTATTTTGTTTTGGTAATAGGCCTCCAGATCTTCAAACTGCGCAAATGAAATGGTCACTTTGTTGAAAACGATTCGTTCAATCGATTACATTCAGGCATGGTCAAGGCGATCCGAGGGAGTAAGAAACGAACGAACGGTGATCACAGATCTCAATCAATATTTACTATTGCTTGCTTTGCTATGTTCGTTCATTTAAAATTGAAGCAATCAATTGATTGAACGGGACGAACGAACCAGATCATTTAGTCAATGGCTCAGTATTGATTTAGTTCTTTGCGATCGAATGAACGACACATGCCTACCGAGTACGCCAATACTATAAGAACCGTATACCAAGACGTGACTCAGGTTTGAATCGGACATAAGTATAATAGAAAGTATTGCTGTCATACATAGTTCAAATCTTCATCATTTTGCAGTATTCCGCACTCCATCCGATACAATTACCACACTAAAATGATACAGGAAGGCTACTGTTTGATGGGCCCCAATTATGTCATTATCAAGTATATCGTATAAATGTCATGAACACAACTAACCTTACAAAGGAAAATGAAGGTAGATATAGTTCGGTTAACTAAAGCTGGCACGTCCAACACATTCTGTCTGTGAATAGGCGCGCGGCGTGTCGTTGCATACGCATTATGAGATGACTGTTCGTCTCTTTCACGCGCGATCAAGCTTATGAGTATGAAGGAGATAGTTATTGTTTTGCCGTTGTAACTGTTCATAAATACAGTGATCTTTTTTGCATTCATCCGTCAATCGACAGGCGTTATCGTGTGATTGTTTACTTATTTGGAAATTGGAATAAAATGTCTTCTGAAAGAATTGGTTTCAACTATTTTTTTACAGGACAATCTTGTGAAATAGTTTTTATTAATGTGTTATTGCATTTTCAATCAAAATCATTTCTCTTTAACCATACTGTATAGTTTCTTATTCTTCTCGTCTGTTCTACGTCATTGATTTGAAAACTGGCAGTAAATGTAAAATTAGAAGCATTTAATTTTTTATTGACGTTCATAAGTGTACATTGTGTTACCTAAATGTATAAATGATTTGAATTAAGTGAAATTGCATTAATGAGTACTGTGAACGTGTCAACTTTAGTTAACCCAACCCACCAAACCAACTTATACGAAAGGAACAGTTTCTATGATTATCAATGTGTTATAATTTAAAATTCACCCAATACCGTACTGTTATTACCGTGCCAATTTTAAAGCGATCACGGTTGCAGTCATTGACATAGACAATTAACGAGACTAAAGTGATTTTTGTCTTTGCTCATAACAATATATCAGGTATAATGAATGCCGTAATATTGACGATATCCACACACTCGATGCCGTATTATACTGTTCACACACTCAATACCGCATTATAGACAGTTCGCACACTCAATCCCGCACTTTAGACAATATCTACACACTCAATGCCGCACTTTAGACACTGTTCGCACACTTAATTTCCATTAGACTCTTCACTTTACTTGATTCTTGACGTGCTGCAAGAACTCATAGTACGAGAATGCGGACTCCACTCGGTCCTCTACCAGGCGCTCGGTGAATTTCTTCCGAGATGGCGAGTTATCTCTGCAAGTAATATATAACTTTATTGCACACAACAAAAATACAAATACGAATTTTCATTTACAGGAATAAAAGATTGTGGATCCACGCAATATATGTTTAAAAAAAACCATTAAATACACACAATTTATAGAGAACTCAACCACTCAGTAGTCCCGGAAATAAGGTTAGCTAAATTGTTATGAACCTTGAACTGAATTCAATATATATATAAAAAACGTAAAGCTTCGATTTCCATGGTTTTCTTTTAGGCAAGTAAAAAAATTAAATAATTATATACTAGCTGACCCGGCAATCGTAGTTTTGCCATGTAAATAATTTCTAAAAAGCAGGGGTTGGTGATAGAAAAGTAAAAATTTAGGGTTGTATGTATTTTTTAATGCCACATTATAAAAAAATAAAAACAAAAAATTTCGTCTAAAAATAAAAAAATAAAAATTAGGGGTGGATTACCCTTAACATTTAGGGGGATGAAAAATAGATGTTGTCCGATTCTCATACCTACCCAATATTCACACAAAATTTCATGAGAATCGGTCGAGCCGTTTCGGAGGAGTTCAAGTTCGAACCCCGTGACACGAGAATTTTATATATTAGATATGGGTATAGTTTTGAAGTCAGTTTTTTCTTTTAATTTTTTTTGATCCTTTAACTTTTTCCACAAATATAAAATAAATGGTAAACGCTCACCTGAGTACGAGTATATTGGAGGGGTAGGGCCGGTCGTCGTTCAGCTTGTCTACGAAGGCGTGCAGCAGCGCGCTGCCGTCGTTGTCCAGCCGCGGCAGGCTGGCCGCCTCGTCCGGCAGCTGCGAGAACGCCGTCACGCCGAACGTCTCCGAGAGGAAGGCGGGGCTGACCCCGCGACACACGTATATCGTCATCGTCTCGCCGTCGTCCAGCAGGTAGGCGCCGTCCAGGTTCACTCTGTAAGGGTTTTTGTATGTGAAGTAGAGCTGTAGCAAACCGTATGTATTCGTTACTGAGTAACGGGTACGCCATCTAGTACCGAGTAACGAAACGTTACTCACGAATACTTTTCGTTACTCGCATGTTTCGTATCATGGTTACATACGCTGTTTCAATGACGCAATGTAATATCAAATATTTAAAACAAAGTTTTATTTAACAGATTATGCAGTAAAAACAAAGAATATACTTGTGAAAAAGTGTTTTCATAAAATTTTGCCACAAAATTTTATGTAATAGTATGAAATAAACGAAAGTGAAAGTTTTAGTCTCTCATGAAATTCTAAAATTATTTCACTGTAACTTAATTTTCAAACAATTAATTAAATCGCACGCTTGCGCGCGCAACTTAAACTAGTTCTGTAAATTTGTTTCTCTAGCATAACATAGCATGTTATGAGGTATTAGGAGTAACGAGTAACGATACGATAGTAACGAGTACTGAATGTATAGTAACGAATACATACGGGTACGTTATTTTTTCGTTACTTTTACACCTCTAATGTGAAGGCTACAGTAAACGCCACTGTCTATAGGCGATATTAGGAGTGCATAGGCATGTGTAATGAGCTCCCGACATAGCATGACAACCACGACGAAATTTTGTCGAACGTTTTCTCGTGTTGTAATCGATTATCTCTTTGTCTTCCGTGTCTAACATGACAATTATACTAGCAACTCGAATTCTAATGTCAAAAGTAAAGATATTGTCTATCAAAATTGTCGATGTCGAGACATATCTTAATCATGCTAGGCGGGCTGCACCACGTAATTGCGTCAACACGCTTCACTGTGCCGGATGAGTCAACTCACACATTCAAAATGTGTTGGCGCACTGCGCAAGACCTCGTTTCGTATATTTCGTATATGAGATGGATATCCGGTAACTATCCGGCCTATCCGTCTTAAATAAAACATCCGGCCAGATACCGGATAGCAAGCCGGCCGGATACCGGATATTAAAAAAAAATACGAAATATATATTAATAAATAAATAAATAAGTACTCTATCTATGTCACTTAACAAACAAAATCAATAATCACAAACTTTTCATTCTACAACTTAGAAAATGATTTAGTAGTCGTACTACTAAATCATTTTCTAAGTTGTAGAATGAAAAGTTTGTGATTATTGATTTTGTTTGTTGCACTAAGTGAAATGTATGGCGAGTAATTACTAATTTCATTAAGAGGTAAAAAGAGGTTTCGCTTGTCTTTATAAACAAGTCCAGCTTTATATAAAAGTGGATTTTTCCCCGCTGCAGGGTGCTGAATTTTGGCAATTTCATTCGATGCACTAAACGGCTATGTTCGGCCGGATATCCGGTGGCCAGGTATCCGGCTATACGGCTACAATGTTGGCCTAGACTCTAGACTAGACTGTATCAATCGAATAATATTTTTTTTTCATTTGTTTATTTAATGAAATAAATATAAGAGTTTAATTAATGGAAAATAGAAATAAATTATAATAATTAGTATTACTTCTCGGAGCTGAGCTGCAGCCGGGGCGGGTCGGGCAGCGGCTCGTCGTGTTCGCCGCGCGCGTGCGCGTGCGCCGCCAGCGCGTGCACGGGGTACAGGTCGGGGTGCACGGCGCGCGCCAGCTGCGCCAGCGGCAGGCACTTGAGCTCGCACATGGCGGCCACGCGCTCGTCCAGACGCGTCGACGTGCCCGTCCGTAGCGCCTTCTGTTATGTTTTTACATTAGATATTGGCATGTGTCGTTCGTACTATCGCAAAGAACTGAATCAATACTGAGCCGTTGATCTGGTTCATTCAATGGTACAATTTCAAAAAAACGAACATAGAAAAGCAAGCAATAGTAAATATTGGTGTGTGATCACCGTTCGTTCGTTCGTTTCTCTCATTCCTACTTGGATCGATTATAATCGAACGAACGATTCATTTTAAACAAAGTCACATTCGATTTGAAGATCTATGCAATCGAATTCTTTTGAATCGTTCGATCGCGAATGACATACTTAGTTTTTTTTTATGTCAGTATCAACAGACGAGTATGAGATTCACTTGATAGAAGATGATACCTCACCCACAGAACATCAGTCAATAATGCGCTATCGACCTACTTTTTACTTCGGACATTCGGAAATCATAGACTAAAGACGGAATCCATAGAATGAGACTGAAACGGGCAATGTGCACTTCACGATTTTTCCATCTATGACCGGTGGTACATTAACTGGTGGGAATTTCGATATATCTCCCACCCGTTTACACCCGAAGTGACCAGACCAGGGAACACATGCTTACAGAAAATTTAAAAAAAATAGCTCACCGTTTTCAAAAGCGCCAATAGATACAAAGGCAGCAGCCGCAACGACATGGGCGCGAGCAGCGAGCTGCTGGCCGGGCCCGCGGGCAGGTTCTGCGCCAGCTTGTGCGCCGACAGCACGTCGATGGCCACGTTGATGAGCGCCTCCTTCGCCTCCGACATGGACGCCGCCACGCAGCGGTCGACGGCTGTAACAGTTATTCACTTTCACTTTCACGACTTTGCGGAGGAAAATCAACGTCAAACAACGCTGAGACTGCATGTTTTTACTACGATAATTTTTATTTCTAAACACTAGAAAGACTGAAATATCGGGCAATATAGGCATAACACAAACATATCGTCGTGTTCGTAGAACAACGACGGTTCTGATTTTCTTAGGATTTTAGTTCTATTGTATTAGTCATAACATGAAACTCCTTGCCAGTTCTATATTGTATAATTTAGAACTGTCTAAAAACCCTTTATCAACAGAACAAATAAAAAAATGGAGTTTGATAATTAGTCAGATAGTTATATGCAAGTGCCATGTATGTGACCTTTAAAAAGCAATGAAATAAAGATGGCTTACACTTATAACAATAAATTACATATTATTATTCTTAAAAATAGGCTTAAATCGCTTATCGTATGTCGCGATTTTGGCGAATAATTTAGTTAGTTAATTTGTATTCTAGGTTAATTTTTATCGGAAACTTTAATTCGTAATTTATTCATACCCATTTTGCTGAGAAGTCCCACGATGCTGAGCTGGTCCGCGGAGTGCAGCACGTCCGTGAGCGTGGTGGCGATGGGCAGCGCCATCGTGTGAACGCGTATCCTCCTCTCGCCTACAATTCACGTTAGTGTATTAATTAATCTGTCTGGTATCTGTCATCATTAGCGTGAAAATTCAAATGCAATTTTGGGAAAAATTAAAGGTTACAACAAAATTACTATCTTATATTATAGAAACTGAAGATTATTTGCGTTTTTTAAATATGTATAGTATATAATATTATTAGTGGTCAATGAAAATGTGATAATAAGTATGTGCTATACAAAAAAAAATACTTTTGATTTACAGGAAACTATGTTAAATTATATCTTCTTAAACCCCAATAGGACCTGCAAGCAGCAGGGAAGGTGAAATACAAATAGGTTGCAAATTTATCGGCATGGTCATCAATAATAACAGTGGTTACAATTACAATAACATCGATATAATCGATTTATATTAATTTTTGACCACACTAGAAGTTGCTAAATTCAAGCGATCAAAAAAATCATCCAACAAAAAAATACAACTAAATAGTAATACACCGGTAATATTTTTTCACTCAAATTACCCACATTCTCTTAACCTCAAATTAGTCATTACACAAGTCTTTCCTAACACTCGCATTACCTTTCACCCGTATTACCTTACACTCGCATTACCTTACACACGTATTTCCTCACTCTCGCATTACCTTACACACGTATTTACTCACACTCACATTACCTTACACACGTATTTACTAACAACTCACATTACCTTACACACGTATTTACTAACACTCACATTACCTTACACACATATTTAATCACACTCAAATTACCTTACACACGTATTTACTCACACTCACATTACCTTATATACACATTTTTACTCACACTCAAATTACCTTACACACGTATTTCCTCACTCTTAGGTTACCTTACACACGTATTTCCTCACTCGCATTACCTTACACACGTATTACCCCACACTAACCTTTACTGCTGGTATAGAGCAACGCGGCCTGGAAGCACACCTGCTGCAGGTCGGAGAGCGACTCCTCGATGGTGAGCTGCATGCCGAAGCCGGCGTCCGGCGACACATTGGGCAGCGACAGCAGGTCCGTCGACCGCACGAAGAAGTTGCCGTGGAACGTGTGGATCGCTATGCCTCTGCAATACAAATATTTGGTATTACGAAACGAAACGTGATTTTCTTCGTTTTTCCGCCCGCCGGAGGTGAAAAACGGAACCCTGTTGTCGCCAGTGAATGGCATGCAGGGGAATGCGTGGTCGAGCCCTATTAAAATAGGGCGGTCATTGTGGTGGGCGCATGTAGCGACCTCGGGCGGTCGCCGGCACACTCCACGGATGATACGCGAAGCGGCAGAATATTTGATATTACCTCAGTAGGTTTACCTTTAATAGATCGGCAACGCACTGGGAGGCCTTTTACCAAAACCAACGAAGTTTCCGCTGACGAATCGTACATTTTCCTATAATGAAAATCTTTCCGACCCGATGATCGATCTGTCGCTAGCAATTAGACATCTTTCATTTGACATTACTATGATCGTTAGTATGATCGTAAATAGAATTAACTAACTAACACAGTATCACTTCTCATATATAGTAACAAAGGAAAAGTACCAGTGAGACAAAATACAGTCGCACACAAAATTTACTTTGCAGGATGATGGTTTGGAGGAAGTAAGAAAAGGAAAGGGCTCGAAGCCTCTCCTACTATCAAAGTATCACTTCACATACAGTAACATAATGGCGTCACTAAGAGGTATATAGTACCGTACCTGGTACAGCGCACCCTCATGACGGCCTCGAAGCCAATCTTGCGGGTGAGGTAGCGGGTCAGCATGTTGCGCAGCTGCGCCGCCTGCCACGCGCGCTGCGCGCTGAACACCGGGATGTGGTACACCGAGCCGGCGCTGAACTTGCTCATACCACCTGACAATTTATATTACACTAGCAACGCGCCCCGGCTTCACACGGGTGCAATGTAGATGTACTATACACAAAACATTGTCTATAATATTGTCTTTTATTAACGCGAGTATCACACATTTAAATAAAATACTGTATACCGGATTAAAACGCGATTTATTGTTTAAATTATTTATCCCGACGTTTCGGATGCTTTTCAGCAACCGTGGTCGCGAGACTGCCAGTCTCCCGACCACGGTTGCTGAAAAGCATCCGAAACGTCGGGATAAATAATTTAAACAATAAATCGCGTTTTAATCCGGTATACAGTATTTTATTTAAACATTGTCTATGTTACTCGCTAATAATGTAGCTTTCTATTGGTGAAAGAATTTTTGAAATCGGTCCAGTAGTTTTTGAGTTTATTCATAACATACAAAAATAAAAATCTTTCCTCTTCATAATATTAGTATAGAGTATAGAAGTATAGATTTATGGATATCATGGAAAATCCGTGTAGTGGTTGATTGCGCATTTCGGTTTCAGTCTATGGATTTCCGAATGCTCGAAGTAAAAAGTAGGTTGACTATATGATGATATGACGCATAACTGACTGATGTTCTGTGGCTAAGGTATCACCTACCATCAAGTGAACCTCACGCTCGTCTGTCAATATCTAACATTAGGAAAATTAAAAAAATTGTCGGTGCCTGTGGTGGGTAGAGGTGGCACAAGACTTACTTTGCATTTTACTTTAAAAAAATGCTGTTATTTGTGTCCCACAACAGCTCGTATTTTCTATACACACCCAAGAAACGAATTATATTGTTATTTCCCCAATTTAAAGAATCTTTTTTTTGGTTGATTCATCATAATTATATACTTGTATCTCTAGAGCGACGCGCTTAGCGGAATAGCTATTCGCACTCGCAGCGACCCTATCACACACAGCGACTAATCGCAGCAAATGCCTACTCGCCGAGAGTATTCGCTGTATGTGACAGGCTATTCGCTGAAGCTTTAGAGTGACGTTTGTACGCGAATACTCACTGAGGGTAGCCAGATCACAGTACTGGGAGCTGAGCAGGAACAAGTCGACAGCAATCTGCGCGCCGCTGCAGTCCAGCGCGAGCCGCTTGTAGAAGTCCGTCGCCGGGTTCAAGTGCGCCACGTCCTTCGACGATCGGGCGTTCGGGTCCTCTCTGCAAACACATATAAACACTAGCAACACGCCCCGACTTCGTACGGATACAATGTAGATGTACTATACACCAAAAATATCTCGCTCCTTTAGTAATATAAGGGCAAAACTCGAAATATTGAGTTTTTATGTTAGATGGGATCAATATCAACTGTTCTACGGCTTTCCCAGAATGAGAAACAAGACAATAATAAGGCGAATATAAAATTATGATGTTATGAATAATAGTAATATGTATAATATGCAAAAACGTCCGATTGTACGAACTTTAAAAAAGTTTTCCCAAAAGTTGATATTTTTGAAATTGGCCTTTACTTTATAAAGAGTGCGATGTGTATACAACATCTACCTTTGTTACTCGCTGATAATGTAGCTTTTTATTGGTGGAACAATTTTTAAAATCGGTCCAGTAGTTTTTAGGTTTATTCGTTACAAACATACAAAAATACAAATCTTTCCGCTTTATAGTGAAGATAACTTAATCTATAATATTGTATTGTAGTGACATCTACAATCTGCGATCATAGTCCAGTACAAAGACGTCGATGATCTTGAATCGCACTACTAAAGTTTCTCCAACGCTAAGTCAGAGGAAGAGCACGCCCTCCTTCCTCCACAGTCCTTCATCGGGATTAAGCTTAAAAAGGGCATATAAAGGCATCTGAGTATATATAGTCCCAAAAGAATACATATGTTATTTTATGCTATGGAGGAGAATTAACGAATATTGAAATGTATCATATAAACAGAAAATGTATTCCTATACGTATTTAAGATGATAGAAACAGCTTTTAAAGATCTAAACTAAATGTACCTTGACTGTAGTGCTCCCGGACCGATATTTGGTAAACACGTCTGGAAAACTGTTATTCTTCCTCCTGTTGGTGACTGCAATAAAAAAAAGCTTATATTATATAAGGCTCAGGTTTTATTGGTTAACGTATTTTAAGACATGCGTGGCTGCACACTGCAGTGTTTGGAGTTTATTGTACGATGTTAAAGTATACACACTGCAGCGTTGGAGTATGTGTACAATATTAAAACCTGCAGTGTTGGGATGTACAATGTGAAGGTCTTTACCGGTGGCGGGACTACTATACATATACTATGTGAATACGTGTATTTACTTATATTATTACGTAATCATACATATATGTATATAGTTATAACTTATATATAAGTTATATATTATGATTTATATAATTACATTAAGAGCATTATATTTTTTCTTTTTGTGGTTGCATTAATTGGGCAAGCCGGGCTTTTGGGCTTGTATGGTGGGCATAGCAATGTCGGGGTCTATAGTACAAGCGGTCTCACCATAAGCTTGTAGGCGGCCTGCAGCGCGGCGCCGAGCGCGGAGGCGGGCGCGCCGGGCGCGCTGTGCCGCCGCGGCAGCAGCGCCAGCAGCTCGCGGACCATCTCGCGGTGCTCGCCGAGGTTCACCAGCAGCGACTCCGGGGACGGCAGGAACACCTCTGAACAGACATTTGGAATGGAAGTTGGCTGAACAATGATTTTATTGCGTTTATCAACAATCAGCGGATCCGCCAGACGTTGTCTTGCCAGAATGTTGGCTACAAAAATAAAAACGTAATAAAACATTTACATACATTTAGACATCTTATTTTGATGCACAATCAACGCTTTTATATCTTCCAAAGACAGTACATACGCACATAATCTATACATATAATAAAAGAGTAGGATCGTAATTACGCTTCACTAAATATTTTTACCAGAAATTAAGAAGGGTGATAAAAGAAGGATAGCAGAATGCATAAATGCAATTTTTAAGATTCTTGTCTGTCTGTCTGTCTGTCCGTCTGTCTGTCTGTCTGTCTGTCTGTCTGTTTGTTCACGCTAATCTCCGAAGATACTGAACGGATTTTCATGCAATTTACACAAATATATTAAGTAAAGCCCGGGGCAACATATAGGCTTTGTTTTATCGAAATCGGTTATCGGAAAGAAAAGTTATCATCATTTAAATATTATTTTAAAGGCACCATATCACCAAATTGCAATGCAAACTGACTCGCGTTGAATTGTCAGATGTCAATCACAGTTTGATATGTAAATGAAATAGTTTGATTATTTCGCCATTTTCGATATGTATTCGTAGAATAGTGGATAGAATAGCGGATATGCAGGCCCATAGCGTAGCTTCAGATGCGAGTTCGAATCTGAAGTTGAAATGAAGGAAATATTTTTTTTTGTATTTATTTATAGAAAAAGAGAATATATATTATAACAATAGAAAATGTATTATTGAAATATTATATGAAAAAAAGTATTTCTTATGAGATCGTTTATTTCACCTTTTCATCAATCCTTTCTCTTCAACAATTTCCCAAAAGAAATCACCAAGTACAGAGGATGAAGGATATTTAATATGAAGAAAGCTTGCTCAAAAGCTCAGCTTAAAGTGAACCCCACGCGAACGAAGTCGCGGGCATCAGCTAGTATATATATATAAATACATAAATGATTTATTTCAAAATAATTTATTAACACATTGTTTGCTCCCGTCGTCATACCCTTTTTATAATAAAACGCGAGAGACGAGTTTACTCGTTTCGGTGCGCGAGTGGTAAGGCGCAGTAAACTTGTAAACAAACTCTAAACGAGTCGTGGGTTATCTATTGTCGACGGTACTCGACCTATCTACCTGAAGATATCTACAATCAATTGAACTAACTGATAACTTAGCAAGGTTGTCCCATACTGGTCAGCTGGAACGTCTTATTCTGAAGCAATGTTTTCCTCAACTCACCATCAATGTCCAGCACGGTCATCTCCTTGGGCCGGGTGAGCCCGTCGCTGACCAGGTAGTAGTGTATGTGTGCGTCGTAGCATATGAAGCCTATCTGCGTGCGCGCGTCGCCCGGCAACTGTTCTAAGTTGTCTTTTATTATCTCGCAAACCACCTGCAATTGTTAATATACGAGTATAACATATTGAAATTACAGGAATTATTTATTTAATAAATAGAAACGATGGGTCGCGGGTTCGAATCCCGCCGGAATGACACGTTTATTAAACTTGTCATTTCGGGTATTAGACAACTGTAAGAAATATCGACTGGTTATCAAACCACGAAGAAAAACGTTCAAAAGCAAACACAAATTAACAAGAGTAACTATAAAGTATGGTGACTAAAAATGGAGCCACTCATTATACATTTCGGTTACAATCTATGGAATTGCAAATAGTCGGCGTAAAAAACAGGTCATCGACGCATTATTGAATCACCTACCATCAAGTGAGCCTCACGCTCGTTTTTCGATATCCAAAACTCCAAAAAAAGTCGATTTATTTTTGAGTTAAATCGTAACAAACAAACAAATCTTTCCTCTATATAATATTAGTTTAGATATATATAAGCACGTATTACGTTAAAGTCTTAGCAATAGTTTTAGCTCGTATGGTGGTCCCGCCCCTGCTGTTCATACATTACCTCCAAATAACCGGATTCCCTGGCTATGTGCGAGACGTCCAACAGGAACAGGTACACAGCCGGCTGCGGCGGGCGCAGCATGTACTCGCTGGGCGCTATGAACTCGATGGTGGCGGACTTAATCTCGGGCCGCCGGGTCGGGTCGCCATACGACTTGCTCACCGGATCGTATTGGAACTCTTCGGGTACTAAACATTTTGCAAGTGGATAAGATTTGTCTACTATAAATAGGAGGAGGTATACACACGATAATGTATGCGGTTGGAATTTGGGATATTTTTCTTAAGAAACTCCCAACAAAATTATGCGAACTTAGTGAAGAAGAAGAAATATACTTATTTATTTTTATAATAACACCAAAACATTCAACAAATAAACTTAAATGTGAAAGTTTGTGAGGATGTATGGAAGTTTGTTTATTATTACAACACATAAGAAGCTTATCTATTACAGCATTTCAAACAGAACGGTAACGCTGTATGGTGGAGAGGGATGAACTGGGAGTATTATTTAACACCTCGTGTTTAGTTTGTCTCGCTCTTCAATGACTCCTGCAATATCCATGCTACAAAAGATGAGGTTTACCATCTCTATCAAATAACATTTGGACGCTGATAATAAGCAATACAGTGTTAACTCACATGGTTGCCATTTTGAGTAAATTGATTTTGAATTTTCAACATTATTTTATTAAGTTTCTTTTAAAAAATAACAAAAATAGTTATTAATTAATAATTATTATTATTACAATAAGTGTATATCGTTTTTCTTGGTAGCAAACAAAGTTATAGAATTTAGTGCATTCTTGTTAAATATTCTGAACATTTTCTGTGTTCCGTGTCAACTGTTTTTTTCAATATTTTTGCTATTAATCCATTTAAATTATATATAACTCTTTTTAAAATATGTACTCCAGCTCGTAAGGAAGCGATTGGTATGAATATTAACATTTTTAGCATTTTGTGGGTTGACAGCATCCAGTTATAATCAGCATACTTAACCATAAAAATTATATAAATTTAGTAAATACTAACAATCGTTGACTCGAAAGCAAAGGTTGCATTTCCATCGCTTAGCATCCACGAAGTAAACGAACGGGTTGATGTAGGTGCGGCACGCGCGACACCGGACTATCGTCGTACATTGGATCACTGGTAGGTGCTGCCAACAAGTATACCATAAGCATAAGGACCACGATAATAAAATATAGACCACATACATAGAATTAATATATAAAAAACTGAAAATTGTTCATGGATTTTTTTTTATAATTGGTCCTAGTTCAGCAAAAAGAATACAATCCAGAAATACCTAAAACCCACTTATGGATTAGATCCTTTTTGCTTACTACATTCATAAAAATATTAAAGCGAATCTACTAATACAATTTTAATATAAATCATTATATAATATACAATCAACTGTCGATAATATATTTATTTCCCAGTTCCGTGAAAAATACTAATAAAAATCGAATCTAACAATCTATCGAAATTGAATAAAATCAATAGTTATAGGTCCCTTTGATAATAATTTTCAGTTGAAATAATCTTAAAAAAATAGTTTATTACCTAGTCCTAGTTATTATTTTACACCCAAAAAACAAATGAGCAAATAATTAACTTATAATGTATCTCGATACTATGATCTCTTGATAATTTGAAATATTCTTTGGCCCCATGAGTTTCAAATAATCGGGGGTCGACTGTAGATTATATTTTTAAAAAGTGGGTTATAGCGCCCCCTGAAATGCTCCTGTATCCTGTGGGTTGAGTGTTGAGCCACTTCTAGACTAACCTAGGGTTTTTCACCGAAGGACACCGAACCTAAAGGATGCTTGACGGGGATTTTGACGGGCTCGTTGGCGTGTTCGGTAGAACACCTGCCGTGCGCATCGATGGGTCGTGGGTTCGAATCCCACCGAGACAAGATGTTTATAATTTTCTATAAGCAAGTTTTCCCCACGTCTGGTAACTTCGGGCATTGATCGGGTGGGAGGAATATCGAAATTCCGATTGGGTAACGACCACCGTTCATAGATGGAAAAACCGTGAAGTGCACATTGCGCGTTTCGGTTTCTGTATATGGATCTCCGAATGCTCGAAGTAAAAAGTAGGTCGACAGTGCATCATTGACTGATGTTCTGTGGCTGAAGTATCATGAAGTGAACATCATGCTCATTTGTCAATATTTGACATAAAAAGAAAATTGCTATTTTCCACTTTGATGAACTAACATATAAATTATAGTCATTAAAACATAAACTAGGAATAAATTTTAAATGAAAATTGAGAACGTAGATATGTAAATATCATTGTATAGATGAAAGATTATATTACTTACATTTAAATCCTTGAAAGGATGTATTAAAATACCTAAAGGTAATCTTGACTTCTGAAGCAAAGAATTTGTGTCTGGTATTTTATTAATTGTACTCCTGAATATTCTGTAAAAAAACAAATTTCACTGTTTATTACAAAGTAAAAGCATACCTATGTTTATTCTATCTATATTATTTAAACCAAGGAATAAAATAAAAGTTGAACATATTTAAATTACTTTGTAAAATATAATATTACTAATTTATTATTGATAAATGTTATATATTTAAACAACATATAAATGTGCACTTTCAAGGCACAGTATGATAAAAATAAAAGGATAATTGACATAAGGAAGTAAAATGCAAGATGTCTTGAAGGTTTGCTACTGTCAATACTTTTAATTAAAGTACATGCATTTAAAGAAGTTAAAATAGATATCTGACATCAGTATCATACACATATAACAGTCTGTACTTATTTTATTTTAATATCATATAATCTGATGGAAGATGGCCATAAAAAGTCAACAATAAAACATTGTTAATGTTTAATTTATCTTCACTTGTTTATATTGTTGACCACCTCCATGGATCAGTGGTAAGCGCGATGCGTTTGTCACCGGAGGTCCTGGGTTCGAATTCTGGGGAAACAAGTTTAAAAAGAAATTATTTCGGTCGGGTATGGCATAGAAGGCTGATCACTTACTACTTGTAAAGAAAAATGATCAGTGAAACAGATACAGAGATGGGTCATGCCCCACTAGGGGACTCGGGAATTCACTTTTGTTTATTTTAACTTATAGCATTTGGTATTTCTTGGGCCATATGTGTACGGCCATACAGTATGTCCATTCCCAAATAATCATAGTATACCCTATCATTGCCAAATTAATGTTAGTAAAATTGGGAACAATTCAATTAATACAGTAAACTGCTTATAACTCCTTTAGACAAAGATTAAAGATATAGATAACCTTTAGTTAGTAGCAAGTGATTTTTATCAGACCGTGAGTAGATAACAGTTCTATTGTGTAACTGAACATGACGAGAACATATTTTGTTTAAATAGTTTTTGAAATTAACATTCATTAGAAAGGTTACATTAATAAGAGTCAATATTATTTCGACGGGCTCGTTGGCGTGTTCGGTAGAACACCTGCCGTGCGCATCGATGGGTCGTGGGTTCGAATCCCACCGGGAGCACATGCTTATAATTTTCTGTAAGCATGTTTTCCCCACGTCTGGTAACTTCGGGCATTGATCGGGTGGGAGGAATATCTAAATTCCGACCGCGTAACGAACCACCGTTCATAGATGGAAAAGCCGTGAAGTGCATATTGCGCGTTTCGGTTTCAGTCTATGGATTTCCGAATGCTCGAAGTAAAAAAATAGGTCGACAGCGCATCATTGACTGATGTTCTGTGGCTGAGGTATCACCTACCATCAAGTGAACCTCATGCTCGTCTGTCGATATCTGACATAAAAAAAAAAAAAAAAAAATATATATTTTTTTTTAATTAGTTATGGCGAAGATCAATAATTTCTTAGTATTTTGTTTATCACAAGCTCAGTAATAAACTAAACACTATACCATCCATACATAATTGTGCTCTATTTAAAAACATTTGTTACTCATCTATCATGTATTCAAACACTATGTAATATGTAACTCATTTATGTAAATAATTGATATTAAAGAACAAGTTAACAGATATTTTTCCATTTGGATCATTCATTTTATGTGCATTTTTTAATGATGTTACATGGATAAATACTATTCAGGTTTATGTACGAACAATGAATAACTAATAAGATTGCAGTAATTCCTTGTTCATGTTAAAGGTTTTTAACATAGTTAGAACTTAGTTGTAAATGTTTTTATACTACAGTAAAGAGATTTTATAGTGCCTTTTCATATGTGATAATATTACATGCGACAAACCAATTTCCATGACAGATTTACTCTTTTGTATGCCTATTTAAAATGAAATAATGTAGAGTCAAGAATAAAATATCACTACATAATCATCACACACTTCAAATCCACATAATATTATCTAAGAGGTATAAAAACTTTTAAATAAAATGCTGTAGACAGTCTCCCCGCGACCACGGTTGCTGAAAAGCATCCGAAACGTCGGGATAAATAATTTAAATAATAAATCGCGTTTTAATCCGGTATACAGTATTTTATTTAAATGTGTGATACTCGCGTTAATAAAAGACGTATAAAAACTTTTCACATTAAACCTGTGCCAATTTGATAAAAACCCATCCTCGTATCTGCAGGTTGAGGACCAAGTTAAAAAGCATAGAACTTCCTGATGTTATACCCTTTGCAAATGGTATATTTATTTTAACTATGTTCATAAATACAATATAAACGAATAAAACTGGGATAGCCAATCTGAATAAAATGTTTACTTACTCAGGACTACAATTAGGGGCATCTGAAAACTGTGGGCCCAATCTTATTTCCGGTGGATCTTCAGGATACTCCGTCAGAATATGTTTACACTGCAGTAGATCTACCATATGGTGACCCCAGAGCTGGTCAAAGCCTTGCTGAGTAACACTCAACTGTCCCATTTGCTGAGTCAAACCAGGCATTTGGTTCTGCTGCATTTGAGGATACATTCCTTGTTGAGGCAGCCCTTGCGGGGTCATCCCCTGTCCTTGACCTTGTTGAAAGTTACTTGGAGGCATTTGAGGATATCGGTTTTGCATATTTGTCTTTGGTGGACCTGTTGGTGGTACAGGTGGCTGACTCATAGGTGTCTGTCCCATTGGTGGATGTCCTGTCAGTGGTGGTAAACTTTGGGCACCACTGATGTTGCTGTTTGGAGCTGAATACGCCATAGGTTGGCTTGTTAGACCCATGCTGGAAATTGGCTGGTTATTGGGTGGCCTCATTTGAGGCATTGGCCCCATTGATAGGGGTGCATTTATTTGATTTCTAGCTGGTTCATTTTGTATAGGCATAGAAGCAAGAGGCGGGCCTGGCATAGATGGTCCATTTAATGCATTACTTCTTGGGGGGCCCAATGGAGGTCCAACCATATTAGGACCACTTAATGGTGGATTGATTGGAGGAGCCATTGAGCTATTTCTTGGAGGTCCAGCTATTTGGCTAGTAAATGGAATATTTGGTTGGCTTGCAATAGGGGCTTGAGGAAAAGGTGGTCTCTGGTTTATGGGTGGTGGGAACGAGGCTGAAGAAGGTGGATATTGACTGACAGGGGGTCTTGATGTTGGCATAGATGGTCCATTGATTGGTTGATTATACTGACTAGAAGGTATAAGGGGTGGAGCATTGTCATTGATTTGACGTGATTGGTAGCTCTGCGGATATGGAGAGGAATTATTGGCATTATACATTGAATGAGGACTGGATGAACTTGATGGAATGTTCTGGATGTTTGGTATTGGACTTTGATTTGCCTTTGTTTTGATGGTAGGCCTCAAAGGTGATGACTGCATCGTTTGCGGCGGTGGCATCACCATAGAATGATTGAAAGCTGGCGAGCTACTTGCACTCTGGTTATAATGGTTTGCCTGGTTATTAAACCCAGGCACTGGATTATTCGAGTTAGCATCTTGCTTTACCGATCCAGGAAACTGGTTTGCTGGACCTTGATTAAACTGATAGGGCCCCAAAGTCGCACTGTGTGGCCCAGAATTAGTATTGTAAGGTGGTATGTTAGACATGGTTTGCTTATCTGGAAATAATAAAAATATGAGTTAAACTTCCTGAATTATAATATATATCACTAATAAAGCTGATTTTATTTGTATTTTGATAATGAACGTGATATCGACAAGGATGTTTAATTAACGCTAATTCATTAAGAATGACAATACCCTGTTCAAGTGATCGACTTACCGTTGCTAGGGTGAGGTGACAAAACACATAAACCTGATACACTATTTCTGCAGCTATACCATTCTCACATATTCGCACAACACGTAAAAATAAAGTGATAAAACTGTAAAACGAAGAAATTTTCGACCCTGACTTACGTGGCCGTGCCAATGAACACGCCCTCTGGCGGAGGTCGGAATTGATTTTGACTTTTTATGTCATTTGCATGACGTTCCTACTATCGCAAAAATGAAACGTACATATTTTATTATAAAAATATTTATTGAAATTATTTTCAGATTATAGTTTTAAAATAATAATAACTTTTAACTTTATAATATATATTGTAGTATAACTATAATAATTTATTGCATAACTTTGAGTTCAAATGAATACCTAGATGGCGTTAAGCAAAGTCTTATTATTTAAGTTAAGTTAATTTATCTAAATACTCAAATAGTACTTACTTTACCTAATAGATGGCGCAATAGTTATTAACTTTCTAATACCTACACAAACGCTGGTCGAGTTCAGTAACTATCTTCTTCTATATATATATATATAAGCAACTTTTTTTTTCTTTGTTATCGATAAACTTGAAAACTACTGAACCGATCGGCATGATACCATGACCATTCGACGCGGAATTAATTGTAGGTTTTAGGCTTCATTCATCAACCCTTTACCATTTTTTTTTCAAATTTATGTGGATAGTTCATATTCGTCCATCCTTTACAATTGTAGTATTGTACGGGGACGGCTTCCAAAATTTCCATGTCACAATGTTAGTTACTGTAGTCCTCCGAAACGGCTTTACCGATTTTTACCAAATTTTATATGCATATTCATTAGGTCTGAGAATCGGCTACTATCTATTTTTCATACCCCTGAGTGATAAGGGTTGCTCACCCTTAATTTTCTTTTTTAATTTTTGGACGATTTTTTTTGTTTTTATATTTTTATAATGTGGCATTAAAAAATACATACAACCCTAAATTTTTACTCTTCTATTACCCGTGCGAAGCCGGGGCGGGTCGCTAGTATTTATGTACAAAAGTATTGCCACACAGTACATTGTAATATACAGGGTGGTTCAACTAGTGACGTCAATAGATTTTTTTAGATACCTTACACCTGGGGTGTACGAAAATACCCCATGTATGTTCCGCGATTTTTTGTAGTTTTGGAGTTACCTATATTTGTTTTTGTGTTTTTGAATTATGTATTTGGCAGTATTTTTTCTGTGAAATAATTGTCTTAAATGTTGTTCTAATAAAAAAAATCTCAGCTTCCTAAAATTAGTTAAAGCTACTCAAAAAGGGTTTTAAAGTTAGAAGTTTAATTTTTAGCTTGATTTGCCCAAACATTCGACTTCAATTTAAAAATACAAAAAGTTTCCATAGCTTCTGGCTAAATTTAAAAACTCCGCAGGGTTCTACCAAAATCGGCCTTTTAAGGTGGATAGGTTAAAAATCATTGAAGCATTAAAAATGTTTTTTTTTAACTTTAATTTTTCTTATGGTACCTAAATTAAACTTTAAGATATATTTTTTATTAATTTGAATACCCGTAAAATAAATGTAGCTCGTGTAATTCTTACAATAAACAATAACCAGTAAAAATAAAGTAGCGTCGGTGTAATCACTTTTTAACAACTTTGAACCCTGGAAATACTTTTTCAATTCCATAATAAAATTATTATAAAACAACTCTAAAGATTACAGGAAAGAACAAAAACACGGTTGAAATTCAAACATTTTGTATTTCAATAAAAGTTTTTAATCAAAAATTTAGTCGTAAACAAAAAGAATTAACAAAATCTGCGTAGGTATTTAGAATTGATTGGATTAAGCCACCGGGTTAGAGGGTAAATAAATTTAACTCGAGACAAAATAATAATTCCATTAAAAACAATATCATCCGATGTATCGCTACGTGTCTTCTCCAATCAGTGTACGCAGGGTTACAATCTAGCAAGTCTATTCTTAACATTACCTCAACATTACATTCTTTCAGCAATATAAAAGTATTCAAACTGATCACAATATTATGGCAGTCCCATGGAACTCCATGCAACTCTTAACCAAAACAGTTTAAGTCAATAATATATGACATTTCATACAAATATTACACAGTGCCTTAACTTATGATGTTCGTGTACTTCTATATTATAGATCTTTACACAATTACACTTGAACTTCACACCGTTAGGCCTTCGTCAAATACACTACGAGGAAATGATACCTTTTCACTAACATTGTACGAAAGCGCTTCTGTTAGGTTACTAATTATATACAAAAAAATACATAGTGTACATAGCACTATGTCTGAAGTAAGCACCTTAATGTTTGTAGTTTATCTGTCGAAGGCCCGAATGTCACTTATTGCCCTTAACACTCGTATAAAAACCTAGCTCGATTGAATCTTACATAATGAGAAGTGGTTTTTCCATCGTTGGTAAAATGCAAAATCAATCACATAATATACAGACTAGTATCCGAAAACGCTATCGTATTTAACAAAAATTTAATTTTATTGCAAAGGATAGGCCACGAACAAAAGGCAATCACACATAAGCTCAATTTCAATACCGGATTTTATAAATCCAACAAAAAAAAATATTTTATCTGTAGCAGTAATAAAGTATGTAGATCAACACAGTTATCTCAATATAATACGATTTTATCGACCGGGGACGGTCTCGGCGGGGACCGCCTCAACATAACCTCACAAAATACTCTACATCGATAAAAACTATTCAGTCGTTTTTATTTATTCATAAAAATATATCTTTAAAAGGCTCAAAATAAAACTGTTACAGTTCTAAGTACCGTTCACAGTAATTGCGATCGGATCTATCACTGGTGGAATTATTCATTGGCACAGTCTCACATCGTTACAACAATCGCGCGATCGAGTCGTGCAACCGATCCGCGGACCGATCTGTCGATTTTTTGCACGATCAATCGCAAGTCACCGGACATGTCACAATGGACTTGGACCTGTGCTCGATAGAACGCGACGGGCACAGCCGCGTCGAGCCCCAATCGCTAATATATGCCGAAATCTGCGCACACTCGGCTGCGTAATTTTGAAATGAAAATGGACATAGAACTTTTAATTCGAAACGGAGTTTGCTTCAGCCGGTTAGAATGAAAATTTAAGTTCATTGGAATACATGGGAACTATCTGTTAACTGTGCTATCTGAATTTAAAATTGTCGTACAAATATTCTCCGTAATGAAAGACGTTAATAATATCGACAGCACAGCACTTACAAGTAGTACGCGAGTATCACACATTTAAATAAAATACTTTAGAACGGATTAAAACGCGGTTTATTATTTATGCCGGATTTCGGATCATTTCAGATGCTTTTCAGTAAACGTAGTCGCGGCAGACTAAAGATGACAGTTGTCTGATTTGAAATATCACAAAGTTGCCATTTTAACGCCATCTATTCCTACTGAGTTGATATTTACCGTAATTTTCTATATTATGGCAATATTGACTAACGGTGTCCTCTTGTTCTAAAACCCAAACATACTAAAAAACAACCGCGTTTTAATCCGTTAAAGTATTTTATTTAAAAACACTTAAAAGTTCTAACCGACTGAACCTATCTCCGTCTCAAGCACTGCCGCACAATGTCTTGCAAATAGGCGGGAGAAACCGGTTACATCACATCGAATGGCCGACCCCAGTAATCTATAGACGGTAGGTACACTACAGTTAAGATTCGCTCCAACAACGTAGCGATGAGGTGATGATACCGGTAATGGACGTATACGGACTTGGAACTATCCCGTTTTAAGGCAAAATATTAATGGCCATACAGCTGCAGGGATATCACAAGACTGTCTAAGCGACAAACACAGTAAATATATTCAAATATCTCAACTCCATACTATTGGACACAACTACTACTTGTGTTGTAATCTTTGTCCTGATTGAAAGTGATAAAAACGTCAAAATATGAATTTCGTTTTGTCGTTTATTTAATCACGATCTCCAAACATTTCTCAAGAACATCTTTTATCAGGAATCCCGTGATTAAACACAAACTATACGAACCTTCTAATTAATTTGATCGAGTATCTAGCGTGGAATGGATTCGGAGCCGAGTTTTGACTATATCTACGTGCCGTATACGGCCACGTGTGCGGCTAATGCACGGGGAGGGGTTTATCGGTGGACTGAAGCCGGCGGCGCAGCAGCTGCGATTCAGTCGGGGGCGAGAGGCCGAAGGGAGCGCAGTAGTCCCCACACCTCTCGACCACCGCCAAGTTCTGCAGAGCAACACCAGCCCGCTCAATCTCCTCGATGATCTGCGGGTCCGCGGACGGGTGGCAGGACTTCGTGCCCCGGAGCGGGGTCGGACGCTCCATGTACGAGTAGTTCATTGAGAAGTGCTGCTGGATCACCCGGTTCACAGCCATGGCGGACTCCGCGAAGTTCGACAGGTTACGCGCCGATAGGTTGCTGTAGGACAGAGGAATTACATTTTTTTATAGGATTCACTTAAGTTTAAGAAAATCTCATTTAAACCCTAATTGCTAGTAATCAAGCCGTGCGCATCGATGGGTCGTTCGAATCCCACCGGGTCGACTTGTTTATAATTTTCTGTAAGTATGTTTTCTCCACGTCTGGTAACTTTGGGCATTGATCGGGTAGAAGGAATATCTAAATTCCGACCGGGTAACGAACCACCGTTCATAGATGGAAAAACCGTGAAGTGCATATGGCACGTTTCGGTTTCAGTCTATGAATTTCTGCATACTCAAAGTAAAAAGAAGATCGACGGCGCATCATTGACTGATGTTCTGTGGCTGAGGTATCACCTACCATCAAGTGAACCTCATGCTCGTCTGTCGATATCTAACATAAACTAATGATATACATTTACATATAGGGAACTATGCCTGGGCCATTGGCTTGAGGTCTACAGCATCAACTACATTAAAAAATAATGTAAAATTTGTAATTGAATTGAAATTGAAAATCAGCGCTGTATGGTTGTGGCACCCACACCCGCAGCACAAAAGCTGAGCCTGTACCAACTGCTCACCAAATGCTTATAAATACTATTTGTTTTCTTTTTGTTTATTTTTATTGTATAATACTTGCTGTTGTGTGTGCAATAAATGATTTTTATTATTATTATTTATATTTCAATGAGACAGTTCTCAATCTTCCACACTCTCAACATAATTGCTTCTGTGGCACATCAGCTCACCGCTTGATGTTGATGGGCGTCTGCAGCGGCGGATAGAGGGCGGAGTCCGCGCGCCGCAGCCACGGGTGCTGCAGCACGCGCTCCGCGCTCAGCCGGTGGGCGGCCTCGCGCACCAGGAGCTGCCGGATCAGGTCCTTGGCCTCCTGCGATATGTCCCCCCATTCCTCGTCGGGGAATGTATATCTGCCCTCCTGCAGAGAAATAGTCGAGAAATAAGACAATCAATACTAGTATTATAAAGAGGAAAGATCTGTTTGTTACGATTTATCTCAAAAACTAGTCGACCGATTTTAAAGAATATTTCAAAAATATAAAGCTAGATTATCAGCGAGTAACATATTTTGTGTACCTACATTGCACCCGTGCGAAGTCGGGGCGGATCGCTAGTTAATTATATTTTTTATCCTAACGTTTCGAGTGCTTTACTAAGAGCGTGTTAACTGAAAGTTGACAATTGCTCGATTTAAATTTTCACAAAATTGCTATACTAACGCCATACGTTCAATATACACTCTATAAGAAATTGTTTATGATCCACCCATTACTCTATCCACAGTGCAGACTCTATTCAAACACATAAGTATCATCACGACATTTATCATCACCTTTTCATGCAGTAGTAATTTGATAAGTAAATTTATTCCACGCCAGTGAGAGTTACACAAACCCTAACGATGACCACGTAACTGACCAAGGGAGACTAAAGGCCCATTTACACGATGTGAATTAGTACAACAATATGTCATCATGTAAATGGGCCTTAACACTTAATTCTAGGTCAATCTACCTGTATAGAAGTGAAGAGCAGGTCCTGACAAGCCCGACAGTTCTCGCCGCGCTCCCAGCCACAGTCCACGCCGCAGTTGGCGCGGAACGGCGGGTAGCCGCACAGGAGAATGTACGCGATCACACCCAGCGACCACAGATCGCATCGCTTGTCGTAGTGCGTCGCGGCATTTCCGGCGAACAGAGATACCACTTCCGGAGCCATGAACTCCGCACTACCAACCTGTGGGCAAAAGACAAGATTTAAATGTCAGCGATAAAAAAAGCGAAAGTGAAAGCCCAAATTTCCTAGTGGAATATGTATGCAGCAGACATCGAGTATCAACGAAAGTCCCTGTAAATGCTGATTTGATGCCATTGCTACAGGCAGCACTAAAATAACACAAAAAACAACATGTTTTTAATCATTGACTCAGAATGTCTCCCATTCTGGTATATAATATGATAAAAGTTTCATGCGCGAACAATTTCTTCTTGTTGCAATGTTTGCTTTAGGTCTACACGATGAAGGAAGTGCCACTTTCACTCAAGTCTTAAGTAATAATGACGTGATAGGCTTACTGATGCAATTCGCCCTATTTATTGGGCTTCCTTTCCATTACTTGTCCTTTTCCTTTGTGATTATTGTTCCTAAAAATTCCACCACAAACGAATAAGTTCCTTGTTCACCAACGCGAGCGATTTCTTGAGACCTTGGTCATTGTGTCAAAATGTCAATTGACTTCCGAGTGGACTATTGTTTCAAACAGGAGTTAAATATCCTTGAATGAGTAGGTAGCTTAGCCATACCATACACGCATTAGTAAAAAACAAGCAATCTTTTAAAATATTGGGTTACGTTACCTTATTTACGAAATAAACTACGTTAAATAATTCATGGATCAATCTATTGTTAAGTGACTCGATCAATTTGACCTTATTTGAAATAACCTTGACGCTCACGTATTCTTACAGTAAATATTTCAGCTATCGCCGCGCCGTTTTGAAAACAAAGCTGTAAAAACAACGATAAAACGATTTAAAGACATTTATCATCAGCGTTTGATAATATATTTGTATGAAATTTCAGAAGAACGCCATGTTTTTATAGATAAAACAACTATAGTTTAAAAAATTATGAACAATTGGTATTTTTATATTTTATTAAGTAGTTGATTCACGCGACTTTACCGGCGACTAAAATGCTTATGTCTCATAATTGAATTGAGATAAAAGTCTTGTTTACGAAATCCTAATCATCTGAAAAACATATTAAAACGTGTTTAGTTTCTGACGGTATGTCAGCATTTGTTTGTCTGTGTTTTATCCCATGCATATCAAAAATGAAATAAATTAAGAATTTATACATTGGTGTAACTAGGGCAGTGCCGGCGGTACCGAGGAATATGCCATAGACCTTATACGGGCGCAGAAATAACCAGACCAGGAACACAAAGGCGCAGTTATTGGTCACACCGGGCGCATAAAAAGAATGAATGTACAGATAGCGGCACGAGTCGTGAGCACAATTTTCATTGGTCGATGTCGTTAACCACGCTGACGTGAGCGTGATTGGTTCGGCAGTCGATGCTCGTCGTCTATTGGGTCCGCGCGTATCATTCGACTATCGTACACTTGAGTGCAATTTTAGTTACAACTTTTTAATTAGTGTATTTTTGTTCTTTTTGTTACCGATTTGATTAAAACTTTAAAATAAAATATGCAGAGCAGAAATAATTCGATGTTAAATAGATAATCCCGACCAATGATCTTCTCAATGTTTTCTTCCATGAAATAAATACGTATTACGAAAAACATGATGTACCTTTATTAACAAACTGCAGAGGCGACTAATGCAATTTAATCAATTAATTAATGTAATTTTCAATTACCGATTGAAATAATAAAGGTGCCAAATAATTTTGACCGACAGTGTACTCAATCCCCACCACGGTTCATCTGTGCTCACGACTCGTGCCGCTATCTGTACATATCTAATGACTACTATAACTACACTTACCGGCGTCATCAGTTGCGGCGTGGCCAACGGACTAGCGAGGCTAGAAGTGAAACTGATGCCGCTACCGAGATCAAAGTCACAGATCTTCACCGGGCAGAGTCTATCGCGGTACACGCATAGAATGTTCTCCGGCTTGAGATCGCGGTGCGCCACCCCCTTGCCGTGCAGGAAGTGTAAAGCGTTCGCGATCTCCCTCACGATCTCTGCTGCCTGCGGTTCTGAGAAGTAATGGTGCTCTTGGATGCGCGCGAGCAACTGACCGCCGTTGATCTGAAACAAGAGGAAATGCTATTTATAATATTGTCTTTTATTAACGCGGGTATCACACATTTAAATAAAATACGATTCCAAAATCAGACAGCTGTCATCTTTCAGTCTGGCCCGTGACCACGGTTGCTGAAAAGCATCTGAAACGTCGGGATAAATAATAAATCGCGTTTTAATCCGGTATACAGTATTTTATTTAAAAAATGCTATTTATAGTTACATATTCCAGATCTTATTGCATGGGTAAAGGAGATATCCTTCCTTTACAAAAAAATTATAAATGTTACTGAGAATGTAATATCCTGAAAGAAAATCACAGTTAGACCAAAGTTTGACATCCCACAGGTAATATTAATTGTATTTTTTTTCTTTCTCTTATAATATAAGTATATTTTCTTATCAGGTACCTGGTACACTACTCTACACGTCTACTTTCACAATATATAAAAGAAAACATCAAATCGTATGACTTATTTATTTTTCGTTATTTTGGGGCGGAAATGAACCCTTCCTTTATACGTTGAATTATTAAATGAGAAATTATTCTTATCTTTTGGTTTTTAATGAACTCAGATCGATTTCGTGGTACGTAAAAAAATAGAACAATTTCCGCATAACTTATTTTATAAATCCTTTGGTTAATATGGAAATATAAATAGTTATCTTAAGTACAGACTCTCTCTCCATAATAATACACTAAGGTGTAAATAGATCAGGACTAAAAGAGACTATCTCGTATTTTGAGATAAACAACAATAACATTTTCTCCTCGCATATCCTACTTATTGTAAAAAATTAAGTTTTTCTTTGTTTTTTCAAGAAATAACACCTTATTTACATATATCGCGACAAGTCATCTAAAAACATCGTAAATATTTACATTTAAAATATAATAATACAGAATATAATCGTAAGATGATCGCTTCACCCCGCCTCGATTACGCAAATGCTGACCTTTACTATCACACAAACAATGATAAAAGGCTGCTAATTTTATCAATTCAACGTTGTATCGCGGAATATTTCCTCACAATATACATATCTCTGCTACAAATAATATATACTGTGTTGATCGCCGCTGTGCCTTAGCTGTAAGCGAGTTGCTTTTTACACTGGATGTCCTGGGTTGGAAACTCGGAAAACAATATTTAGAATAAAAATCGCTCGGGCACGGCACAAAAGGCTGATCACTTGCCAGTCAGTTGCTCAGACTCAGGAATTTACTTATCTATATTATATTGAATATATATAAAAATGAATCCCTATTTCCCTTGGTCACGGCATCACGCGTGAACGGCCAGATCGATTTGGCTAATTCTTTTTTTGTTGTGTTTGTTATTGTCAGGAGAAGGTTCTTATGAAAGAAAAAATTAGAAAATTGCGCGGAAAATTTGAAAATTTAAGAATACTTAACCACCATATTAAATTATTTCGGCCCTGAGGAGACCGTATAAGTTTCAAGTGACGATGCAGTTCTAGTTCGATGTATTTGTTTATAGTAAGCATACTTTAAAACTATAATATGAAAACGAAAAAGAAACAATATATACTCGTATATGTATATCGAAGGTAGAGCTAAAACCCAATAAGTATGATGTTTTAATTTATTCCATTTTAAAGGTTTATTACCTAAGATATTTGTAGATGATTATATTATCGTAAATAACCAAACAAGACACAAGCTGACAGTAGTTAAGTAGATACTTACATGTTTATTATAATATTATTTGATATTAAACTTATTTTAATATTAAACGATTATAATGACATTAAAAATATATACAATTAGCTTAATGCTACGCTAGAACATTCAGAGGTCATCCATTATTGTAGCAATTTATCGATAAGTAAATAATAATAGTATTTCATTGCTTTGTATCTATACTACTATAATATTATAAGGACGAAAGATTTGGTTGTTTGTTACGATTTAAATCAAAAACTACTGGACCGATTTTAAAAATTCTTTCACCAATAGAAAGCTACATTATCAGCGAGTAATCATTTGTGTATAGTACATCTACATTGCACCCGCGCGAAGCCGGGGAGGATCTCTAGTCACTTATAAACAAATTGTGTGTGATGTTTTTATAATCAAATCTGAGTATTTGAGTCAACGCCAAAGTTTATTTCCAGATCTTCCCTTACCTGGTTTATATTTAATACAAAAAATAACAGCATAAATGTCGTAAGACTAAAGAAAATTATAACTTTCACAGTTTACAGTAAAACTCTACGCCTTTGATGTAGATTTAGTTAACATAATTTTTCAGGATGGCATGGGGCAAACATACTGATATTGGTTGACATATTATATATGGATCTTTTTAAGGCGTGGGTGAATAGGCTTTTTCTAGGTCGGCGTGCTCTACCTTAGATCACATCACCACTTACCATCAGATGGGATTGTGGTCAAATGCCTACCTATCATTAATAAAAAAAAAAAATTATTGTAAGCAACTCAGGTCCATGCTACTATGCTGTGATTGGCTGAAACACTTTCCTTTTCATCTGCTTTCCCCAATATTTTTTTATAACTTATTCCGAATGCTCGAAATTAGGTCGACAGCGCATCATTGACTGATGTTCTGTGGCTGAGGTATCACCTACCATCAAGTGAACCTCATGCTCGTCTGTCGATATCTGACAGAAAAAAAATAAATAAAACGAACGCGCATCTCATTAAACTAGAAGTGGTCGAACATATTATTGTCTAATAAAATATATATTATCTTAATTGTATAATGCCGCACTAATTCCGATAAAATTATATTTACCTACGAATGTTGATACATAATAATTATATGATGCAATAACTTACTGTTTATAATCACAAAGGAGCACTCACCTTTAAACAACTATTAACAGATTTAAACGCGATTCATTATGTATCCCGACGTTTCTAGTGCTTTTCAGCAACCGCGGACACGGGCAGGCGGGCTGAACGATCACCTTCAACCATTTTTGCCCGTGACCACGGTTGCTGTAAAGCATTCGAAAAGTGATACTCGCGTTAATGAAAAACAATATTTTTCTTCATCACTTATTATGTACCTCTCAGAGACACAGTATTATTATTAGTTATATGTTATTTTATTATAATTGTATTTATTTAGATTAGAGCACCAAACACAACATTTTCATGTAGATGTAGAAGTATGTATACTTTTTATTATATATATATATTTTTCTTTTTTTTTTTTAAACAATGTACAATTAAGTATTTTATTTATTACGAGCACTCACCTTTTCAAAGACAAGATAAAACTTGTCTGTGTCCTCAAAAAATTCAATGAGCTGGATTATATTCGGGTGCCCCTGACAGTAGTGGAAGGTCTCCACTTCGCGGAAGACCCGGGCGCGGGCGTGCCCCGGCACTTTGTCGATGACCTTCACTGCGAATTCCTGGCCCGTGTAGATGTTCACGCAGGTTTGCACCGACGCGTACGCGCCCTCGCCAAGCACCTCGCCCGTTAACTTGTACAAGTCTGCAAGGAATCGGCATCGAATTAGACAGAATACTACGATATTCAGGGCTTGTACTGAAAACATTGATAGTGTGTGTCGTTCGCGATTGAACGATCCATAAGGAACAGATCTTCAAATCTGCGCAATCGATTTTTTTTTTTAATGTTATATATCGACAGACTAGCATGAGGCTCACTTGATGGTAGGTGACAACTTCAGCCACAGAACAACAATCACAGTCAATGATGCGCTGTCGACCCACTTTTTACTTCGAGCATTTGGAAATCCATAGACTGAAACCGGAACGCGCAATGTGCACTTCACGGTTTTTCTATGAACGGTGGTTCAATCAATCGCAGTTACCAGACGTGGGGAAGACATGGCTACAGAAAACTATAAACATGTGTTCCCGGTGGAATGCAAACCCTCGACCCATCGATGCGCACCGCAGGTGTTCTACCGAACGCGCCAACGAGCCCGTAAAAAAATTATTCGTTTGTTCGATTACAGTCAGGTATGGTCGCGGTGATCCGAGGTAGAGTGAGAGAAAGGAACGAACGGAGATCACAGATCTCAATCAATATTTAGTATTGCTTGCTTTGCTACATTCATTGCATGATCATCGCCGCATACATCTGCTACACTCAAAAGGCAATGCACCTGCACGGTTCATTGCCAACCTTTATTCATTTACCTTGGAAACATGACGTGACAACTGAGCTGCCGGAGCGCTTCTTCCTGCGGCGTTTCCTGCGGGCCTCTTCCTTGCGTCGCTGTAGCTCCTCGCTGTCAGGTATGGGTACTGGTGCCGACGCCTCCGGCCCGCGCGGCACTTCTTCTGTTTCACGCTCGCTTCCTGACTGACTGCTACCGCGACCAACGCCTGGGAACAACGAGATATGTACTTTTAATAACTTGTTCGGATTTGCATTTGCATTAAGCAATCATAAGATATTGTTATTCAGTATAGATTTTTGATAACAGAGGCTACTTGTGAGGAATTATTTGTATCGCTAATCTGTTCTTTGTATGCAATATTATTATGCTTCCTATAATTATACTAAAATCTGAAGATAGCAAAGAAAAGAGACTCTAGAGACAATTACTATTAATAAGTATAAGTAGCACAAGTTTACGTAAGATAGTTCAATATAGAGAAATTAGCTGTTTGGCTTAATGACTGTAATATTTATTATTTACAATATCGTCGTTGCGCCTGCCAAATTCCATATGTGCATTTTTGTATAGTTTTGGGAAACAACGAAAAACGTATTATTGACTCACATACGGAGTTTTTCTTAACGGTCAAAACACATATGCAATTAGTTAAACTCCTTTCCAGTTCGAATATCACAAAAAGGATTTTAGGAACACATAGAGAATAAAACTAAGACTATTTTTTGTGCAAAAACCAAAAATCAAAAAAATGCACATATGGAATTAGGCAGGCGCAACGACGATATGGGCAACACATAATCCTAAAGATTTTACGATAAAAATCAAGATTGTCTTGCAGTGGTATTCTTATTTAATGTCCAAACAATAAATAATAAAAAGTCCATAGCACTCTATAAGTCTGATTAAAATAGAACTCTTCATAACAATCTCATTGAAATTGTTACGAGGTCGATAAAGAATCTATAGCTGATAAATATTTAGGCATTTTATTAATAACAGGCGGAGATGAACGTGATCAAATAGGTAGGAACAGGCTCTGATAATGATTTTATCTACTCAAAAGTCATAGTAACTTTTCTAAGGAATTTTAAAGTAAAATAGTCTAAATACATTTCTTATTAGGTATATATTCTATGAAAATTGTTACAAAATCAACAAAAATGTGTGGTTTATAGACATTTACAAGGAATATGAGAACTAAATGTTAAATGTGTTATCGTGATTGATGTGGACTTATATTGAATTTAAACAACTTTCACTACTATCGAAGTAGGTACTCTGTACTGGTATGCCTCTCGTCTATCGATTAGCGCACTAGAGTAATAGCATATTTTCTTTCTAAATTCTTTAATATAATTGGAAATAATATAGAATTACATATTTAGTTCAAGGAATATTAACGTGAATAATCATTACATACGATTAATTCTCATTATTCTTGTATATTCCATAAGGAAGCGTCACATGTAGCCATTTACAGCAACAGCAATATTTCAGAGATACAAAGCATTAACTGCTTATACTTCATGAACTCAATTAACCAAATTAAATCCTTCTTGGCTGCAAATAGACCGTTTAAATGCTATTATATACTTTTCTTGGTAAAAGAACGTGCATTTCTATACAATCACGCCACAATCTTAATCCAATTGGTAGCAAAGTCGTACGCTAATAGATGTTTTCACGTGTCATATAGTTTACTTTGAGGGATAAGCTTGAAAGAATAAAATTTAATTTATAATAATCAATTTTTAACAACATTGTGGGATTTAGGTATCCAATTTATTATGGATTTCCGGCGAGATGTGAAACCGCTTGAAATTGTCAAAGATCAAAATCATCATAATTTCTATTGTCTTATTATTTCTTATCTATGCCAAGTTCTTCCTGCTCTATGGCAGTTTCTAATGAGTTTCAATATTTACTTGTACCTATCATTAAAATAACTTTCGTAAAAATATATTGCAAACACAAAAATATGAGTTAGTCGCAATTTATTATAACGAATATCATCGTATTAGTCAGAATCAGTTGTATAGACTTTAATTGACAATTATTGTGCTCCATCAAAGCGGTATCACTTCACACGAAATAATGGAATACAGTGGTCGTACAGTTAAATAAAGAACTAAATACAAATTAATATTCGTCACCATAAAGTCATAATTCCAAACAGCGCTGTATATTGTGAAAGCGATTATAATGATGTATTATGTATCCATATTGCCTTCGATGTCGATCTTTACGAGTTACGTGCATTGAAACAATGTACAGTTGTGTCGATAGCTCTCTCCGCTTTCAGTCCATTGTTTTTGCGGTTTCAGATTTCGCCAAGTCTCGAGTTCGAATATCTTAATAGATACCTTTCTGTTCAGCAAATCCTAACTTAGCTTCTAGCGCGCCAGTGCCACGGGTTTTTAATACATTAGGATTATATGAAAGTATTCCATAGCCGTAATTTACAAATATAACGTAAGACAAAAATTTCGAAATATTAAAATTAAAGGGTTATTGATCTCAGAATCAGAAGCAATTTATTTAAATATTGCATGTTTCCAATTATTACAATGTGTTGCAACTTGCACGCCACCATGAAGTATTTTAAGCATATATACTGATATGCTAACAACACATTGTACATGAACATCTGTTTCAGCAGATGTTTTCATATTAGATTCATAGAAAGAGACGAACAATAGGCCTTTTCATCAGATCCAGTTTAAATCTTGAAACACATAATTGGTTAACATTAAAGGGCCTAAACAAAACAGTATCTAATAGGAATAGCTGTCACGAATGATAATATTGTTATTTTGATACGCGACTGCAGCTGAGTTGGCAAACAAAGCAAGTTCAACGACCTATGGCCGCGCCCACTGCTGCGTATGCGCTGTGCTTCTCTACGCCTGTCGCCTTACACGTTCGTTCAACTGAAGTACCATAGGCATAGATTCTAATATCAAATGCGAGTTAAAGAATCATTTGTAAGCATTATAATATGTATATTCTCTGATATAACTGAACGGAGCTTTTATAATTTATATGAGTGTGCGTTAATGCTCCAAAAATGTTTCTTGCTAAATAGGTAGATTCGTGGAGAGCCGTAGTCGATTAGCATAATCACTAGCTTTTGAAGGCCTCTAATAACTAATATTTTTATAATAGAGTAGTCTCAAAATCAGTATTTTTTCCAAGTAATGCCTTTACGCCGTTGTCGGAATGGTATGTGTCCTGCAATGTAATGATGTGCGTTATCTTTCTAGCCTTTGTTTCATCGATCGATATAGGTTTGAATAACAATTACCGAACGTATAACTTTGTTCCTACAAAGTGTTAATTATTGGACTTACGTCATTATATTCACTTGATAGTATAATTAGACAACACAGATAGTATACTTAACAAAGGCGATTTAAAATAGGTAGGTAAATAAATATGTTGAGTGAGCTATTGTTTCTCTCATAGTATCTGGATTCATTTGGACAAAATCAATACTTCAAAATCGTTAAGTATTTCTTTACTAAATATTATAAAGAGGAAAGATTTGTGTTTGTTAAGATTTAACTCAAAAACTACTCGACCGATTTTAAAAGTTCTTCGCCGTTAGAAAGCTACATCTTCACCTAATAATATAAATAACATAATAACATTTATTTATTTCTATAATTAGGGATCCCTACTAAAATTTAAATAATGTAACGCAAAGTTTAAAAAAAGGTTGTAGAGAGTAATCTCTGGATCTACTGAACCGATTTTAAAAATTATTTCACCAATAGAAAGCTATATTATTAGCGAGTAACAACATAGGCTATTGTTTGTGTATACATTGCACCGGTGCATAGCCTGGGCATGTTACTAGTAAATAATAATTAGCCTGATAGAGCCATTGCGAGACTCCAACGATTTCTCATTGTCAGTTTGATACTACGGATGCCAGAGGTAAGTAAATGATATGAACGATATTAATTGCACTCTAAATACTTGTGCTATATTTGGTACCTCCAAATTGTATGATATTCTCATTTTAAATTATTAAAAAGTCAATGTTATAAAACCCCACAGAATAGAAGAAGATCCTTAATCCTGTTCCAACGGCAAAATGTTTTACGAATGAATATGCCATGCTTATTTATTTTGAATTTAGATTTCTGCCAATGTTACAATTTTTCGTATTTCTAATGTTATAAAATCATAAAAAATGGCTTTTATCAAAAAAATAAGTGTAAATATATTGAAAAATATTACAAGAAACCTTTTATTTATACTATTCTAAATACATGGACAAGCCTGCAATCGATTTCAGATTGTTCGAATACATTCCAATATACGTCTACTTGTCAAGTACTATAGCTAATAATTAGGTACTATGAAAACTTAGATATTAAAAACGTGGACCAAAACTCGTTAATGACTTCAGTCAAATAAATAACTACTAATTACCTCAGAATAAAAACATAACAATGTGGCCTCGTAATTCGAGCCTCCTAAACATTCGATAACTGATGTAAATATCACTTAAATATAAGCCGTAATAGAGTTAGAAACAGCTCAAAATTACGTAATCACTCGCGAATATATAAAACACAGGATACGTATTATAATATATAGCAATAGCAAATGCGCAGTAAAGTCACGACTGATACAATCAGGAGCTAGGCACGCCCACTCAGTCACCTATTTAAATGTGATTTCTGTTTACAAAACTATGTACTGACAGTTACTTAGTAATCATCTAAGAAAGCCTTATAAGGCGCAGCTTTGTGATAATTTGTCCTTTATAAACAGGAGCATCAAACATTCAATACTATTTTTTTAGATTTTTTATATATTTATTTTTTATGTATATATCAGTAGAGAATACTATATATTATAAAGAAGTACAATCAGTGTGAATACAATTTTACTATGAATTTACTTAGGTATATGTATGTATATGCGTAAGATTTAAAAATGTTCCGTGGGAAAGTTTAAAAGAATCTTGCAAAATTAACTTATCATAATAGTGCAAGCTATTTGGAGATCTCAATTTCCAGTTACTGAAAAATCTTAGCGAATTACTACACAATGTTTTTAGAAACTTGTTAAAATATATTATGTAAGTTAATATTGTCTTTTATTGCCGCGAGTATTTAGATAAAATATTGTTTACCGGGTAAAACAATTTGTTAGGGTTCTAGTGTTATTTAAAAAGCTTTTATCAAGCTTATGACGAATAGAAATTCTATGTAGTAATTACCGCATAAGAGTTGAGTCGTAACTATTTTCAAATAATATTTTGTTAGAATTATCAGTATCATGCTCATTTCCCGGTATCAATCGTGAAACATACGAAGTCAGTAAAACTAGGAAACGAATCAGAACAAAATCTAAAAACGTCTTCGTGATACAGAAACCCACTTATCTCGTTAAGAATTCCACCCACGATTCGCCTTGAACACAAAACGAATTCATTCGTAAAAATCTTCGACAGACGTACGTAACGAAAATCATCATTATGGAAAATCATTATTATACTATAAATAAATATTTAATATAAAATACAATAACCGGGAAAAGAACGAAAATAATACCTAATTAAGAAATTTCATCTAAACTATTTTACAGTTAAGCCACTACGGGTTATTTCCTCCTATATTATAATTTTGGAAAATGCCGCAGGCTAATCCTAGTCTTATTGAAAGTCGTCTGGTTTTAACTTCTTACACGTCACAAGTTGATCGCGTGATAGTTCATGTGTGGCACCACGCGCCACGTGGCGACGCGTTACGTAAACTAGAAAACGATACTTATACTAGGCAACAGAATGATTTCTGGTAAAGGTCTACCTCGTTTATTTCTTTAGAAAGTCTATCCAAAATATATATCTTGAAAATATAATAATATTTTAAACTAGCAATCCGCCCCGGCTGCGCACGGGTGCAATGTATCAGATCATAATAATAAAATCGGTCGAGTAGTTTTATATGGATAATTTTCCCCATTTATGCAACATTTTTCACTGATGCTTCGCTCCTATTGGTCGCAGCGTGATGTTATATAGCCTAGTTCAAACAAACAAAATCTTCAGCTTTATAATATTAGTATAGATTATTTTATTCTATCCTATTACATTAAAATTTAAAACGAACTAATCTAATAATAATAAAGAGGAAAGAATTGTTTGTTATGATTTAATTCAAAAATTACTCGATCGATTTTAAAACTTCTTTCACTAATAAAAATAACAGGCTTTTTAGTACATTTATATTGCACCCGTGCGATGCCGATAGTATAACTTTAAAACGAATATAAAAACTAGATTTGAAGTTTGGAAGCAATATACCTACCTACAATAAAAATAATAACTGGAGGGTAGTAAGTACCTATAGATAACTTAAAGTTTAAATACTTATAGAAGGCTAACAAGTAGACCTAAGAAACTGAAACAGGCTCCCATAATATAGTATGTATTTAAAATACTGGCTATTTTTGACGTCTTGCGGCAGGTTTTTTAATCGTAATGTATCTTTTACCGTCATCCAAATCTGTGATAATGCTTTTATTACAGGAATACCTAAGGAGGCTTATACATCATAATATGTCCGAATGAAAAGCACCTGCTATTATTTATTTATGTTCTAGTTATATAACTCATAATTATTATTTTATTAAATAAGAGTGACATTTACAAAAAGTATCCCAATCGATTAATATTTTACAAATACAACATTATGGATGCTGATTTTTGATAGAGAAACTTCAAAAACATATAAAAAAGCCTCGAATCAACTGATTTCTAGTATAAATATCAATTTAAATATAAGCTGTTATTAGAATTATCTTCGATAATAATATCTGCAATTGTCAACTTTCAAAAGATTTCACCCTCGTTTAGTGATTCCTACCGTTTATGAGGTCTGATAACGCCAATAACCTTCGCAGTGTAGAAGCAGAACAGGTCCTTCATCCAGTAAAGTATGAGCGGCACAGACTGATGGCTGACGGACCGTCTCCCTCTACCCCTCAATTGCTTGAAAGTAAAAGTCGTAAGCGCCAAAACTATTTTGTCTAATTCATATAAAGTTCAGGTAATTCAAATATATTTTTAGGTAAAACTGTTGCCCATCCTTTGATAGTTATATTTTACAATGTATTTACAATATATTCAAATGGATTTACTAATAAGATGGATTTTACTCAAATAATAGGCCTACACAAAGCTTTCATATATAAAACAAATGATTATTGTCGATATAAAAATGAGACTGAAAAACAATTTAATTTTTGAAGTAGGTACCTTCAATGTATGCAAACGTAAAGCGCTCAAAAAATCCATACAATCAAAGGGGTAGACTTGAGAGGGGTGAGCTTACATTACGTTAGTCAGCATTGCTTCGTAACGGTCAAGGTTGTTCATTTTTAATTCAACTGCTGTCATACTATTCATATGCTTTGTTCGCACAGTGCACATGTATCTAGTTATTTTAATAATGAAATTTTTAAAAAGATTTATAACAAACCTGTCACGTTATAAAATTCCAATGAACTTACGTTACCTAAAATTGCATGTCATTCATTGATGCGATGTTCAAGATCGAAAGATTCAGTTAGTGTGTCTAGGAAGTAAGACAGTCTAAGTACGCAGTGCAAACTAATTGTAACTCACCGGTAGTTGACGATAATTCGACCAGTAGATAAACAATACAATAAGTATTATCAGTTCGAGGCTTTCAAATAATACCAATTACCGTGGAACCTACTCATAAATTATTAAGATGAATCGTGTACACAATGAAATCATTCAAATATAACTTTTATGTTAGCTAACAGCTAATTATATTATTTGCTGATCGGATAAAGTTTGTTTTGAATCGCAAATACTTTTTATAGCTTCAACTAGCAACAGCAACTTAGTACCTACTTACTAGTATAGACGTGTTTATCAAAGCTTAGTGCGCAGTTTGGTGTTATGAGGTGACCTTGGCAATGAACGCGGGGCGTCGCGCTCCAGCGGCCATGTTGGAATGAACTGGTGAGAGAATGAAATTGCAATTATCCAGCTAGTTTATTTACGATAAAAACTAGTTGCAGCTATTAACATAGCAATAGCTGTAAGGAAAATAAGAAATAGTAAAAAAAAAGTTGTTATTCTCATAGAAGCAAGGACATGAGCCTTTTGACCCAGTTTTTAAGATAATAATGTAATTTGCTATAATTCAGGTGCTATAATATTTTAAGAAAAACAAAAAACTGCCGCACTCTTCCGAAATCGATGAAAGTAATATTTTTATAGGAAGCCCGGATTTTACTCCGAAATCTATATTTAGATCATATCACTACATAGTATAAAACAAAGTCGCTATCTCTGTCCCTATGTATGCAAATCTTTAAAACTACGCAACGGATTTTGATGCGGTTTTTTTTATAGATAGAGTGATTGAAGAGGAAGGTTTATAGGTATGTATAATAAAAACAGTTTTTCTGTAGTGTATTTAGTATCAGCATTGCTTCCGTGCGAAGCCGGGACGGGTCACTAGTTTACTATATTTTATAATTTTTATATTTAATATTGCAAATTCAAGTGAATACGTCGTATAAGTAATAAAAACTAATATCGTTTGCTGCATTTTATGATTGAACTAGGGTGATTTAGCCGGTTTTCGTCCACTTAGTGGACTTGCCAGCTTATGGGCTTAAAACTAATATGTTCTACTGGCCCAAATCTAACAAACCGAATTTTTATTGAAAGCTGATATAGTCTATTTTAGACTTACATTAAGTAGCAAATAATTATAATTAACGTTTTTTTTATATAAAATGTTTTAGTGAAAAGTACCGATTTCGTTAGTTTTCGTCCAAAAATGTTAGTTTTCGACCTTGTGTAGGCTAGTTTCCGTCCACGGTATATAAAGCATATCCATTGCACATTTTCTTATACATACATTTCTAATTATCACGGATCTCTGCAAGAGCTTTTTTAAGGCATCCTCAGAGTATCATGGTGCCTTTTTCTAGTTTTTTAGACGACGACGTCATCTATAAAAATGGGATTTATTAAAAATTAAAATAATAGAATAGGTCAAAACAATATACGCGATTACGTACATCATAAGTGGGTTATATCGCGTATATTCTACACGTATGTAGAAAAAAAGCTAAACGAAAAGTAACATAACGTTGTTTGTGATGGACGGAAACTAAATACTTAACCAGTATTAGATTTCGTCCACTCATGGACGGAAACTAAAGCAATTTTCAACGTATTTTTTATTTTTCGTCCACAATATTTGAATATATATTTATACATGCAATACTGCTAAATTGGTGGACGGAAACTAAATATCAGACTAACTAACCATCGAAGATCATTCCATAATGATTTCAACAGAATTTTTTCGCATTCCTTATTTTAAACGACTAATCAAACTTTACTTGTATTTTTGTGTTTTCGTCCACGCGGACGAGAACTGAATATTTTACGAAATAGGTACTTCAGTTTTTGTCCGCCTCGATTTTTAAAGTAATTCTTTAAATGAGTACAAAACAAACATTTTAAAATGTTCTTTATGTCTTTACTTAGTCATTAATACCCAAAACATAAGAAATACATGCTAAAACAATAAAAAAAACTGACTGCAAAGTTAAGTCGTACCACTATTTTTTTTACATTTATGATGACATGTTTGTAGCTCGGAAACAAGCCTCAGATAGAAGTAGCTTTTGGTCGAGTCTCAACTAGTTAATAAATATTTTGATTTAATAGACATGCAGATTTGACTTTAGGGTCCGTAACGAGACCAAATTTGCGCGGTTAACTATTTTTATAATGTTATTCTACGTAAATGTTTTACAAGATCCGCGTTAGTGGACGAAAACAGGACCTGGACGGGAAACCGGCTAAATTACCCTATAACAATTATTGAATAACTTTGTAAACTGGTTTTTCATATAGTGAAAGTAACTTAGATTTGTCCGTTTGTAGATTTTATTCACAATATTTATGTCTTCTAGTGTGAAACAAAATATCCTTCCTACCTTTGTTCAACATTCGCGCCGCTTAAAATTCTTTGATAATTTAAAACATGCAAATTACTAATATCAGTCATCAAACTTCCGGTGGGTACAATTCTTTATAACTTTACAATTTTAACATCAGTAATGGAATTTAAATTAGCCCATACGTTTCTCGGAGACAAGTTAAAATAATGTATTAAAAAGTAAATTTATTAGTAACAATACGGTTGGAAAACTTATTTAATTGAATAGTACTTAGAACTGCAATTACGTTTTTGCTACTAAAGCCAATTAAAATCCAGTTCTTTATTTTTTTATGTTAAATATCGAGACGAGCATGAGGTTCACTTGATGGTAGGTGATACCTCAGCCACAGAACATCAATCAATGATGCGCTGTCGACCTACTTTTTACTTCGAGCATTCTGACACCGAAACGCGCATCGGTGGTTCGTTACCCGGTCGGAATTTCTATATTCCTCCCAGCCCCGTTCAATGCCCGGAGTTACCAGACGCGAACAGAAAATTAGAAACATGTCCCGGTGGGATTCGAACGCATGACCAATCGATGCGCACGGCCAACGAGCCCGTCAATTCTATTCCAGTATATCCAAATTACCATTCATTCAATGACCTACATATTATAGGTATGTGTACGAAATATGTTCCATCAAAATATCATAATAACCATATTCTGGCATTATATCAACCTAATACAGTAGCATCTCAATAATATATCGCGTTTTAATCCGCTATAAAGTATCTTAACTATTAGTTATATAGTGAGTTTTTCTACTCGCGTTAAAAAGGCAATATTAGAATCTCACTAATTCGGCATTTCAATAGACTGACACGTCCAATAATCCGGCACCCTCCACCCGTGCCTCCCCAAATAAGATGCAGAAAAAATATACCTCAATTAAGGATTACTTTAAAACTATGCAATTAGTTAATTGTGAAATACCTATTTATTATGAGATTTTCTATACAATCCAGTAAACCGAACATTCCAGAAGGCACCCTCTAGTTTTTAATAGTGCCGGATTATTAAGAATTTACTGTAGTATGTATAACTTATTTTAAATTGAATCTTGTCATATGTATAATTTTTAATCTTATTGAATGATATAGGTTTTTAAAAATGTCTAAAATAAATCTAGAACGCAGCAGCTATTTTCGTATATTTTGCCATTCAAAGTCAAAAAGTTACAAGCTTTTATTTAGCTTCATCTACTATACCGGTTTCAGTCTGTAATCAAATCTTATTATATATACCTACCTACATTCAATTTGACCCAGTTCGATGTTTTCAATTTTGCTGAAATATGCATGTGTTGGTAAATCAGATGACACTATGACAGTGCAACTTTGTAGTTTATTCAACTTAGTTTGGTGGCGAGCTAGAAGATAGCGAACTAAAAACAATGCAACCCATTGGAGTAAGGCTTGTTTCAGAACCAAATTCACTTTAAAAATCTACTTATTATTTTCGGAGACGTCCATAACATAGATACCAAGTCTAACATGCCGTATAGATAAGCAACTTTAAATTTAATTAGACTTCCAACTGGAAAAAGAAGAATTTGTTTTGTCTGAACTGTGTCCAATTTTCAAAATGATGCCATTTAACTATCTCTTAGCCTATATCCACTAATATTGAAAATGGTTATAATTAATTTGTTATTTTTCGGGGTTTGGAATCTTATTGAACATGAAAGTAAAACAGTACTTACCGCTATCTACACTCTCTTCTGAGATCTTCTTCACCATTTTTATATTTGCCTGAATCGTTGATACAGCGATAACAAAATTATCGAGTAGGTGGTACTACTCTTAAAAAGCCGCTTTCAAAGTTGTGCGGCCGCCTTCTCGACGAGAAATCGGAACGGCGCTTTGTTATGGGAACAGAAAATAAACGCCTAAACATAAAAGATGATAAAGCACCACTGTCGAGAAGGATTTACGGAAAACGTGCCGAAGGTATAAACAAACACTGTTAGAAGGCGGAATGAAAAAAAATTACTGGTGTCATTAACGATCCATCCTATACACGCCCGCCCGTTCGATGTTCTAAAATCCAACTGAAGAATTACCGGTCGGTTGGATTCGACTCGCTGCGGCGTACATCGCAATACGCCCCCTCCCCGCCTTCCATACCCCCGTAACGTTGTTGTGGCCTCCCCGGTCCCCGCTACCCGTCCCTGTTGCGCATGCCTACTCGCTCCCACTTTGCGCTGACGTGTTTACATTTTTTGTCGTTACTTTTTTTTCATGGGAAATGGGAAATGGGAATATTCACTATTCCATGATAGATGTTACATGGTTATTGGTTGTTGCTGTTCTTTTAATTCGAATACTAAACAGATGTTTTCATATTTAAGAAGCTAGAACAATATAAATAGAAATCACATGTGATGCCAACTACAACTTTTCGTTGATACATGCTACTACCATTCAGGTAGGTAGGTATTTCATGTATTGCATCATCGAATTTGGTGAAGTAGGATACTTCAACAACCAGGCAACCAGTTACACGTAGCGCTGCAAATTTTGTAGACACTCCAATAGACACGTCGACACCAAATTACCTATAACATGTTTATTATCTAATCTGTACCGAAAAATCTTCAAAAACAACTTGTTTACTCGCACACTCGCAATAATGCTGAATTTTTTAGACTAATCTTTATGGGTTGTTTTTTGGCCTGCAATAAATGTAAAACATGGTTAATAAAGCAGCGTTTATTAATAATAAAGCATTATTATACAGATAATAAAGTAAAACACATAATACAGCTCAGACTTTTTTATAATATATCCTACTACTGATAAGTAATACAGCTTAACATTCAGACAAGAGTTCCGGAGTAGAAGCAAATGGTCACTACTGAGTTTTATTTAATCTTATCAAAAATAAAATATTCCTGTGCTGAATAAAAAGTGAAGTCTATTTCCATTCTCAGATTAAATTATAGATACCTACTATAGGTACCTAAAATGAAAATAAATAGTTTCTTCTTTAGTGGAAAGGTTCTAAGTTGTAACTTTCAAGTGTAATCTTTTAATATTACTAGTAGGACCTACCTTTTCGTTCTAATTTATACATTATCCAATAAGAAATCCTTTATCTTTCCTCTAACCCTTATGTGACCTTCATTTTGGTACATTTGTTTGTCAACAAGGTTCGGGAGCAGTTGTTACGAGTTACGACGCAGCACGCACGTGGTACGACTTACGATCTAGCCGGTTAGACCGGCAACCGGCCGCGCCGTCGCCATGTTTGTTGTCACGCCACTCTTCTGTCCTACTCTAACCTATGATATATCCGCACTCTTCTCATCTAGCCTCTTTACTCACACGCTGGACCTCTCGCTCTTGGGTCTACGCGACGCGGACGTGACCGAATGGTTAATGTTAACCCTTCCAAAATAGTTTTCATTCTTACAACAGTGATAATATATTATACCATATTACTTTTAAAATAAGCCTCTTGTCGATTAATTCCTGAAAGTTAAAATATGACGAAGGGACATATACATAAATATATAGTAGGCATAAATAATCAAATAATATACTTATAATTAGGTATCTTCATTCGTCTAAACTGGCCTTTGTTTTGGTACTTATCTTAAATCATCTGGTAAAGTAAACAAATATCAGATGATGTTTTAGTATGATGAATGAAGTTGTCAAAATTCTTATCTCGATAGCTTTCGAATTTTGAGGTTAAGCAGGTAGCTTTGTACTACGGATAGCTTATTTTTTAACCGAGCTGTTTTTTCATCAATCTCCGCTTAATGGCGCTCCAGTCGAGTTCGAGTTGTTACATCATTCTACCCTAATAAAAATATAAATACTCTTGGCAATGTCCAAATTAATTTTATAAAATAACATTGAATTCATCGATAAAATTTTATCAGTTTGAACGCCGCTATATTTCGCGGGCTTTGCCACGCTATTGAAGTGCCGGATTAATGAGATTCTACAGTACCTACGTATATGTTTAGAATATTGTGAAGTAAATAACAGTTTTCAATTCTGAATCGAACTGTATATTTAACTCACTTTCGCTAAAAACGTCGGTTACGATATATAGGCCGTTACCCATCGATATGTAATGTGCCTCCAAGAGGCACAACTCTGAAACTCAACCCTGATTTTTAATGCCTCCGAGGGACAGTGGCATGGTACCGGAGGTCCCAGGTAAAAATCGTGAAGAAAAACCAGTGAATCATAATAAGTATGTATGATTCTGTACGTTATACAAAAATGTGTCTAACCCATTGAGCTAATATTACTATACCTACTCTAGTAATAATAGTTTGTCTAACCCATGTCAGCCCATGTCTAACTAGGTATTCTAGAATTAATTACGAATAATGTATTTTTTTTATTGCGATGTTTGCATATTGATTAAAAAAGGTAAAAAAACGTTTTATGATTATTTTTTAAAGAGGATTTTTTATTTTTAAAATATGTCACATAATGATTGTTTTGTTTCAACTTTATACCTACTTTGTTATTTTATTTTGTCATCGCTTCTGTACCTATAATTTGAGATATACTTAATAATTAATAATAATAACATTTTTTTTGTCTCATTATGTACCTACATTATTCGAAATAAATTTCGATCGATTCAAAATGGCCATGTTGAATCGTAACCTTCCTAGGGTACTTAACAAAAACACTTTCTACAGCTATCCTCGACTCTTATTACACTTTTTCTGTTCCTTTACGAGAGGGAGACATTTACGACGCGGCTTTTTATTGCCTCGAACCTCTGTAAAAATAGACTTTTCATTGTGGATGTGGAGCCCTGGAAGTATAAGTAGGTATCCGAAGGTATATAATGTTTATTATTACGCCTTCTATTTATATTATGACATTATCACTTTCCTTTTATATAGGTATATTAATATGTAACTGAAAAAAATAATTACAGTTTTGAATGGTTATATTTATGTCCATAGGTAAGTATTATTTGCTATTCCCGGTTGATAAATTAAATGGAAACAAAAGTTAATTGGATTTTTTATTCAAAAAAATAATAATTACTATAGTTATATATGTATACCTAATTATACAAACGTTTTCTCTAAGTGAACAAATTATAGGTATATTAAAACTTTTGAAACCTAACCTGTAGAAAATGAATAGTCTGTCAGGTGTGCGTACGTGACTAACTGCATGGACCCAAACAAAAGATGCAAAAAATTGTATCCCGGGATTACTTACCCTGATGTATTTTTGACAAGGGACATTTCACGTACCTACCAAAGCATATGTGTTTGTGTATATACCTATAAGCAAAACTCTACTCTAACTCCTCTTATATAAGATAAACATTTGCTTGTATGAAGATGTAGTAGTTATCCTAGCAGCTAGCTAGTATAAAATTTATTCTAAGGGAAGAGTGAATTTATTATGCAATGTGTTCACTGTTCATTGGAGTGATTAATTTATTCGATGAACGCATTATTATTAAATGTCTGCGTGCTTGGTTTGGTTTGTGCAATTGTGCATTTAAAGTATCTACAGAATAGGTTTCATATAATTTCACGATACATAATGTGGTTGTTATACTAAATAACCCTTTTGCACTATATTATTTTTTTATAATTTGAGCTGGATATAACGTGCGGTGCGGCTATCTGGCTAAAACAATAGTCGGTTCAGATTTCGATTTCTCACACGTGTTCTTGTACGAGTGGATGATAGATATTCGATAAGAGAAAGACAAATAAAAATATAGAAATGAGCACTTCATCCCAAAGGGAAGTGGGCACTCCGCACGCGCAATAGCCATTTTTTATAGCATACGACAGTTGACGGTAGATTTCTTCCAGGAGAACGTAGGTATAGGCTATGAACGTAGGTATTCCTATGTCCTATATGGTGCTCGACCTGAAGACTCTGACGGTGACAACAGCTGCTTCCACAGATATGCGAGGTAGATATTATTAATAACATTACTAATAATCATAGTTTACCGTTCACTGTTAGTATTATCACCCAACATGAATGCAAATTGTGGAACGTAGAACTAATTGTGCGGAATGTTCAGATTACCATTTCGCTACGCGTTATTTTCAAGGACTTCTGGCACACCTACCACAACAAGTTAATTCTAATGAAAAATACCTAAAACGAAAAACGTATTTGTAGTAATTTATGAGCTAATTTTAAATATGTCTAATCCTAATTCATAATCTTCACTAATATTGTAAAGGTAGGTATAAATTGTACCTATGTCTGTTTACACATAATAAGTTTGTAGTAACGCGAGTATCACACATTTAAATAAAATACTTTTCAGCAAACGAAACCGCGGCATAAATAATAAATCGCGATTTAATTCGTTATAAAGATTTATTTAAAGATGTGTTTTGGTGAGAAGTCATTGTTTTTGTCTAGTCGGAAAAAATACTGCTTTGAACAGAATTATTTGCGTACACTGCAGAAAACAATAAGTAATCCACACACATAATATATCTTACTTTTATATTTTACACCATAATATATCTTACTTTTATATTTTAGTAGATATAATTTTTTTAAGTTTATTAAGATCTTTTTTTTGTCAAAATTATATTACGAAGATTATTTGCACATAATATTATTCCGCATAAAAATAAATTATCACAAATATATACACACCGGCACAATTAGCGGAACAGAAGAAAAAGTGAGACTATGAGATAATAACGCATATATTTGACGAAAATGTAATTAGACACAGAATAACAAATTGATTTACATCTTTTAACAACGACTTTGAAAAGTCTTCGTTATTTTTTATTGAAAAATAAAGAAATTTGAAATAAGTGAAATTTTTAGATGATTATGAACCATCACAAAAAATAAAAAAAAATAAGCATTAAATGATTTAACAATAAAATTAAAGCAAAATTAATAACGAGTGTTTCCCCCTCTTGCTCTGATTACGGTTTCCATTCGTCTGGGCATGCTACAGATTATGTTATCGATGATTTCTTGAGGCAACCGCTCCCACTCCTCAAGTAATGCGTTTCCAAGTTCATTCAGATTGTTGGGGGGTGGCATTCTGGATTTAACCCTTCTTTTTAGCAAGTCCCAGACATGCTCTATCGGATTCATATCGGGGGAATTTGCTGGCCACTGCATCACCGGTATACCTACGTGGCTCAGATATGCCTGTACCGATTGTGCACTATGAACACGAGCATTATCTTGCATTAGAATAAAGTCGTCACCAATAAATGGGGCAAATGGTACAACATGTTCTTCTAAAATGTCTCTGATGTATCGATCTGCTGTCATGGTCCCTCCTGTGACTATCACTAACTCCGTGCGAGCTCCCAAACATATCCCTCCCCAAACCATAATCGAGCCGCCACCATAAGCCACTGTGTGTTTCTAAATTAGACTGTATGTGGCGTTCTCCTTTGCGTCTCCATATTCGCTGTCTCCCATCGATCTGTTTTAAAAGTACTCTGCACTCATCAGTAAAGAGAACCTGTTGCCAATTGTTCAAATCCCAATGACGATGTTCTCGCGCTTTTTTTTGTGTTCCGCTAATTGTGCCGGTGTGTATATAATAGAGATAAGAATAATTGCCTTTTCCAAATTATCATTTGATTGTGTGGACTTTTAAATTGAAGCCGTTTCGTAATTGCAAAATAACATTGTAAAACACACACAGTCTCAAGTGAAGTAGATAGGGAAAGATGGTCGTCGGGTGCATTTAAAAGTTCCCGTTATTCTAGGTCTTATATAACATTAGCTATCTCTAGCATAACAAATAAACGATTTATCTCGTGAAAGGTATTGTCGGCCCCCAGTGTGCTCGGTCACATTCATTATTCAAGGTTAAAAGAATAATATTTGCAATGCTGATTTGAACTTTTTGCTCGGTCCCATGAAATGTTTTAAACATAATATGAGCCCCGTTCTTAGTGCCGACAACCTCACATGCAAACATCTAAATATTTTATTGTTAAGATATTCTTCCACAGAAGCAGCAGTATAAAAAAATCAATATTTTCGATAGTATATTCAGCAATCGCACTGCAAGGCGTCAATTTTTTTATAAGTGACTTAACTTTGAAATAAGTTCTTATAGAGAACATCCAGAGTATTTCGCAAGACCGAGCTATCTGGAGCTTGCCTCTTCACTTCGCTCAAATTTTATCTAATAGCCTTCAACAGTCGACTCTGTAATGACAATCCGTCCATTCTATTTAGGATGGCCACGCTTACGTCCCTTGGGAATTTGGTCGTGGTTGTCACCCTTCAGAGTGTGTGGGCAATCCATTGCGCTCAAACAGTCGATCGGGTCTTCAAAGCAATTTCGTAGTCCTAATGAGTGATTAATAAATAATATCAGCTTAATGTAATTAAAATCTTACTAATTCCCCGTAGGAAAACGCCTGTTCACGATTTTTTCTACTCGATATTCTAATAATAGACATATATGTATATATCGACATAATATATAAGCAAGAGCACTGTTACTAGTGATGTATTCAATTAATCCAAAACTATCACTCATGAAACTTGCTACCATTTTGGTATTTTGGCACTATTTGTCCCAGTTTTATACTAGGTAAGTAGGATTTAAAACTGAATCAAATTATATAGGGTATTTACGTATGGGAGTGGTAGAGTGCCTACGTTGACGCTGAGTGTTTTTCATTTCTTTATCTAGTTCATTAGGCAGGGAATAAATTATTTTAAATAGGTATAATCTACAAAGACAACAAACCGGTTCGTGGCTACCCATTGTACCACATTCCTTAATCCTCGTTATCTATCAACAATATTTCGATCAAGATAAAACGAATGCGACCAAAGCCTGCTATTAAATGTAAAACTAGTATATAGACAATATCTTGACTTTATTTGCCTTGAATTTTTATTCCTTACATTACCTTGGACCGTAAATAACCGTAGAGAAATCTATATTATATACTAGCTGATGCCCGCGACTTCGTTCGCGTGGGGTTCGCTTTTGAGCAAGCTTTCTTCAAATGACATATCCTCCATCCTCTGTACTTGGTGATTTCTTTTGGGATAGAGCTATCAAATTAGTCATTGACGGTTGCTTTTGCATCATATTATCGACACCTTTAATGGTGGTTGAGATTGGGGTTCGAAGTATGATTTGAAATTCAATAGAAATACCATTGTTGAAAAAATGAACCTGAATTTAAAGAAATTTACTTATTTTTTTTATAAATTTAATTAGTGGTGAAGATACTGTATCCACCTCGATATTTATTTCATTTAATTGATCATTTTCATTTTGAGACATTTTTTTTAAATTCCCTTTTCCCGGGATTCCTACTCGCATTTTCTATTTTTATAATATAGTTCTTTAAAAAAATAAAAAATATAAATAAAAAAAAAATATTTCCGTTCAACTTCAGATTCGAACTCGCATCTAAGTTACGCCATTGCGCATATCCACTATTCTACGATTACATATATCGGAAATGGCGAAATAATCAAAGTATTTCATTTACATATCAAACTGTGATTGACATCTGACAATTCGAAAAAGTTCAACGCGAGTCAGTTTGCATTGCAATTTGGTGATATGGTGCCTTTAAAATTATTTTTAAATGATGATAACTTTTCTTTCTGAGAACCGATTTCGATAAAACAAAGCCTATATGTTGCCCCGGGCTTTACTTAATATATTTGTGTAAATTGCATGAAAATCCGTTCAATATCTTCGAAGATTAGCGTGAACAAACAGACAGACAGACAGACAGACGGACAGACAGACAGACAGACAAGAATCTTAAAAATTGCATTTATGCATTCTGCTACCCTTCTTTTATCACCCCTCTTAATTTCTGGTAAAAATATTTAGTGAAGCGTAATTTCGATCCTACTCTTTTATTATATGTATAGATATTTAATACCTTGATCTAAGGATCGCTAAAATGGTAACTATTAAGATAGTTACCATCTTAGCTACATAACACAGAAAGATCTCTACTCTATTTTCTGAGATCTAAAACTTTACTGTAAACGTAAATAGGTTCTAATTAGTGACATACATTAGAAGAAACAATACACGTAGAAGACGGGCTCGTTGGCGAGTTCGGTAGAACACCTGCCGTCTGCATCGATGGGTCGTGGGTTCGAATCCAACCGGGACCACATGCTTATAATTCTCTGTAAGCATGTTTTGCCCACGTCTGGTAACTTCGAGCATTGATTCGGGAGGAATATCGATTTTCCGACCGGGTAACGAACCACCGTTCATAGATGGAAAAACCGTGAAATGCATATTGCGCGTTTCGGTTTCAGACTATGGATTTCCGAATGCTCGAAGTAAAAAGTAGGTCGACAGCGCATCATTGACTGATGATATCTAACATAAAAAAAAACAAACAAAATCGCAATCCATGGTGTGGACTTCGACGGCTATAAAGAAGTCTCTCTCTTGAAGGTTGTATTCATTCGAAATCACCACACCAGCATTCCGCTGCGCCAAAGTTGATTTTTAAACATTTTGAACTGTAATATAAAATAATGAGGTTTAAATTAAAAAAAAAACCTATTTAAATGTTATACATACGATGTTATATGAAGAACTCGCGCAGAGCTGAAGCAAAGTAGTTATAATACGAGTCCACGTAGTGAATATAAAACAGAGAGCTTCAATTAATTACAACGATTTAGATAATAGCTTACCCATATCAATAACTTATTAATTACTAAGGTCAACGACTTGGCAAACTGCATATCGCGTAAAATCAACAATTGCATCAGCAGTAGTTACGTCTTTATACCATTTGCCAAAGGTGGTATATTATACTAGAAGTCTTGATGTCGATACTTCGTCCACGTAGATTTTGGAATCACACTTTCTTCTTTTATCAATCCTTAATTATATAAATAACAATTCAATAACATAAACACCGTAATATATGTTTCATCACATAAATAAGATGAATGAATATTGTACTGTAATTGTATATCTCGAAGATTATTTGTGACGAAAATGTCAAATAATTACGCGGGTACTCTTAAATTAGATGGTTTGTGTTAATATTCGTAAAAGTATTTCGTAACATAAATAAAGATGTATCTAAGGAAGAGGGTTTTCTTATTTTTTAACAGACTTCAAAAAAGGAGGAGGTTCTCAATTCGTCTGTATGTTGCTTCGTGTTTTTGTATGTTTGTTACGCGATAACTCCGCAAGTTATGGATGGATTTGGATGATTCTGTTTTTGTTTTGTATTATTTCAGAGGACCGACTCCAAAAATACCTGTTAATAGATAATGCTTTGAAGTAATTAAAATATTATCTTTTACTTTTTAGTGCAAGTTTGTAGTTTTGAAGTCGGTTTTTGTTTTTTGCTTAATGGAGTATATTTTGTATTGCATAGAGGGTTTGCATAGTCTGTTCACTGTTCACCTAAATAACTTGTAGTTGCGTTGCGAGCTTTTGAGATATCATGCTTTCTCATAAAGGTTGATGTTCTTAAAGTCTCTTCGAAAGATGTACACGTGACTTTTTACTGACGTCATAAAACAAAACATTCAACAATATTAATTAAAGTAAACAGAAAGGGTTATAATCGTAAGAGGGTCAAACAGTGGTTAACCGCACTTGATACAAATAATAAATTAACATGTGATAAGTTAATACGCATAAGTAAGCTATGTGGTAATTAAATTTAATTGAAATTGGATATTAATAGGCCTTTTATTTGTATTCACTAATAAGCTTAAATATGAATATATTTATTTTTAAATGTACAGTAAAATAACAACATTGTTTAGTATACATCAATACATATTATAAAACAATATTCTGCGCGGCGTCTGTCTGTCTGTTCGCGATGAACTCGAAAACTACTGAACGGATTTTAATTCGGTTTCACCATAAAATAGAGGGATTATGAGGAGAGTTTAAGTATATAATATATCAAGGTTTTGTGTAAATTGGTTGAAATATAACTATAATTGTTGGAAGTGTCGGAAAAAGTCTAGCCGCCTGGGAGTTTTCATCGAAAACGCTGCCTAATGCTTTTTGAGATATAACAATACAATGTATGGTGGGATATTACTCTTTTATAGATCTACAAAAAAGTCCGCGATGGCATATATCTCTCTTTTAAGGATAGCTTACTATAAACATAATATCTTCTAAAAAAAATGGTCACGTGCAATGCGGTAATTGGAAAGCTATTTAAACGGATACAGTATTAATCCTTATCAACTTAAATACGTTAGTTAGCTTAAGCATTTCATGCACATTATTATAATTTTTTACACAATATAATTTAATTGAATATCTTAGGAGTTATCAAAAAAAATTAAAGCGCGCGAATGTGACCCTACGAAGTACGAACAGATAAGACGTTACGCTACGCGTGCGAAGCCGGGGCGGGTCGCTAGTATTCTTAATATGTCTACATAAAGTATCAGAAGTTCTAAATGAAAAATAATTTAGCGTTCGATATAATAAATAAATAATTTTCTAATGTTTTTATTTATAAAGAAAAGTTTAACTTTTTCTTTTAAATTGATATAATTAGGAGAATTGCAGTCATTTATGGTATCCAAGCATGAAGTTGCTGCACAGTAAAATGCAATTTAATGCTTTCATTGTATTTGCTTGAAAACATATTTAGGAATTTAAAAAAAAACTGTTATTTCGTTATCGATGAAAAAGTTTGTCATCATTTAATAGAATCAAGAATCATCAAATCATCATGGGTTAAGCTTGGTCTAAAGTTATTTACCGCCGGGTCCCCTTCTTTATTTTAGATATCGACAGAAGAGCATGATGTTCACTTGATGGTAGGTGATACCTCAGTCACAGAACATCAGTCAATGATGCGCTGTCGACCTACTTTTTACTTCGAGCATTCGGAAACACATAGACTAAAACCGAAAATCGCAATGTGCACTTCACGGATTTTCCATATATGAACGGTGGCTCGTTACCCGGTCGGATTTTTTTATATTCCTCCCACCCGATCAATGCCCGAAGTTACCAGACATGGGGAAAACATTGTAAACATGTTCTCTCGGTGGGATACGAACCCACGACCCATCGATGCGCCCGGCAGGTGTTCTACCGAACGCGCCAACGAGCCCGTCAACCCCTGGAGATATGCTCTGCGAACCCAGGGATCACCGTAAAGGCGGAAAGTGGTCCGTGGTGTTTCTAGTGGGTAGCCGAAAACCGATCTTGTCTCCATAGGAGTGGAGCCAACTGGCTCAAAACCTCGGAGCAGACGCGTCGGAACCCCACACTCTCCGCGCCTCTGAACTGTCCAGTAACATTTTCACCACACTTAAAAAAAAAGAAAAATGGTCTAAAGTTATTCAACCGATACACGAGTAGCAGCTATCAATATCAAGAACCCCATCAATTCCTGTCACATAAATAAACATTGAATCATCGTTTCTATCGATATCACTTCTATTTTTCACCTGTAATCTTTGCCATCAATGGTCAAGGACATGTCTATTGGAATTTCAAATTTCAATTTGTAGGGGAATCCAAATACAGTTCAATGACCGACTTAGAGATTCAACGAACAAATTTAAGCAGTTTGATAACATCTTCGTTTTGCTCGTGTCAACTTGAAAACGTTTTTCTAGAATATTTTCAAATATCTGTAATATACAATAGTATCACTGGTATTGAGAGAAACTGAATGTTATGCTCATATCGAACTTCTATATACATATTCTATTTTTACACTTTCTATTATATATAGGAGTGTTTGCGGTAGGTGTTTGAGCATATGGGCTTAATCGGCAGCAGCTTTGAGTCTGATACGCGGACTATATGCGGAGAGGCGGTAGGTAGATCGACGGACTCATTGGCACGTTCGGTAGAACAACTGATGTGCGCATCGATGGGTCGTGGGTTCGAATCCCACCGGGAGGACATGTTTATAATTTTCTGTAAGCATGTCTTCCCCACGTTTGGTAACTTCGGGCATTGAACGGGTGGGAGGAATATCGAAATTCCTACCAGGTAACGAACCACCGTTCATAGATGGAAAAATCGCGCATCACTGACTGATGACCAACCATCAAGTGAACCTCATGCTCGTCTGTCGATATCTAACATAAAAAACATCAACACTAGTGACATCCTATATCTAGTACATAATATTATAATATGCATTGCTATTTGAACTGTTCAATAAGCACAAGTGCTATAGAATCTAGCGTAAGTGATTTAAATAATGTGTTGAATGCCTCTGTAACTTTCCACTCTCATCGTATAATTCTGTGTACATATTGTATTTCTGATCGGTACTCATCGCATATCGTGTCACACTGAAATACGTCATCATCGTTATCATCCTGACGGTCTATCGTCGGGGGTGTGTTAACACATTTTCACCACATAAAAAGAAGGCCGTCTATGATCTAGATATGTATATAGATTGCTCAGTGCAGACTGGTGGAAGGCTTCTTAAGGTTATCGTTATTAAAATTTCTATGCCCAATAGAACTCTTCAATAGACTGCTACCAAAATTCAATTGAATATATTTATGCAAAATTCAGAAGGCTTATCTTCTACTGTACTTAGATAAATGGAAACAAGTTTGTAGGTATGATTCAACCCTGAACTATAACTTTATTGAGATATAATATGTACTTGGTAAAACAATGTAAGTACCTACGCGTACATTATTCTATCTATGTCTAACTACAGATTTCTAAGCCATGCTATTTAAGTCTAATGAGTTATGTAACTGTTCTTTGAAGATAATGAGACCGTTAATATTATTTTTCTTCATTTTTAAGGTTCCGTACTCCATACCAAAAACGGAACCCTTATAGAATCATTTCGTTATCCATCTGTCTGTCTGTCCGTCCGTATGACAAGGCTTTTTTCTCAGGAACGCGTGGACATAAGATGAAATTAATATCAAATACTCAGGTCTACAATCAAACTTCGACGCAATCGAAAGATTTCGGCCTTTTATGCTCCGTCTATGCCGCATATTTTGATACTCGCAAGGGAATCAAAACCTATAGAGTACTTCCTGTTGACCTATAATCATGAAAGACCGTAAATTTGTAGTTTTTTTTTTAATTGGTTAAGTTTTTACTTAACTAAGTACGGAACTCTCGGTGCGCGACTCCCGACTCTCACTTGGACAGCTTTTTTCTGCTCTTTCTGACGTCATTGTTTCGTTTTTTAAACAACCATGTTATTTTACCTACTTTGGTTGTTATTTTTTTTAATTAAAAAATATGCTGGAGTTTCAACGCCATCCCTCTTATTATACATGCTACGATGATAAATCATGTTAACGTAACAAATTTTTATTTATTGTAGCTAGGTACTCTTAAAAGCCTACGACAATCAACACCGTTTTCAAGCTGGTTGCTTTTATGATTGTAAATTCAAATCTTCTGATGACGAATAAATACTGATTTGATTTCATTACATTGCCCTAACTCTATTGTACTGAGATTGTCTTTTGATATATTAACGGTGTGAAGTTTTGCTTATAAATTTTTTTCCGACAACAGACAACTATATTCTACCAAATACAGTTTCATATGTATTAATTTTAGTAAACCATTAAAAAGTCTTTACAATATGTAGCATAAGAGTAAAGAATAATTTTGTGCAACCAAAATCGGAACACTTCTACTTTGTTCAACTGAGGCATGGAAAATTATTTGAAAATATTGACACAATACATTTATTAATGCGATAAGGTTTAGTCTATATTATAAATGGATTAACGAGTATAAGCTAGTCCTTATCGCGGACAGTGAGCGAACGTTCATTTGACATACAAATTGTTTACATGCGATTAAGTTTCAGAGTAGCCTACGTGTCAAACTGATTGGCTGTACTATATCGTCCTATAAACGCCATACCAAGAAACTAAGTACAAGTCACGTGTTTTGTATAAATATGTGCGCAGACGCTTACGGTATGTTTACAGGCCCTGACCCGCTTGCACGAGATGGTGTTCGAGTTGATCTGCAATTATCGATTCTCTGTTCATTACTTGATTAATACCATAAAATATAATGTGTTGTTTTGGAACTATAGAGAGGTGAGAGCAATGCCGTAACAAGCCGTTTTTTGCGCCGAGTGTGTTTCAATAATAATTTGTGAGCCTGCCGACCTAGCATGACAACCACCACCAGATGTCGACCGTTTTCTCGATTATCTCTTTGTCTTCCGGGTTTTGGTATTTTTATTTAAAAACTAAAAAACTTTTCCTGGATGCCAGATTTTTGAGATGGCAACCCTATTCCGTATCTAACGTTTTTATATTTCTATAGATAAGTTTCCCATACATACAATCTAGCTTAGGTATACCTTTGCGTTTATTCTAAAATAGGAAGAAAATAGAAAATAGTATGTCATAATATAAAAAGCATAAAGATCCTCAAACTTGCCTTTAGGTCAACAGTTAGTATTTTTAATTTAAAGTTTAACTACTTAGCCATATCTAGGTATAATATGGTGATGGTGGATATGGATGGAGGTAGACAAAAAGAATAAATTAATAACTATAGTTAAGCAAACTGGGTAGCATGTGCTTCGTGTAAAAAACGGTGGGAAAAAGGTACAGACTACTGTGTGTTTTTCTTTTGTCAGAATGCAGAGACGCTATTATCGTTCTGATACCACAGAGTTCGAATATGTTACAACTACGTGAGAAACCTGTGGCAATAGCGAATTAATTTTATTTATGCGAAGGCAATCAGAACTTAGTACAAATACAAAATCAGCGACATTTTGATCACGATTACATAAAATATTATGCGTGTTCTCACAAAACGTGATCATTTGCTGTTACTAATTTTACAAATGCAGGTATTACATATTTTTATTATATTATGACTAACATTGATAACGTATTTACAAGCAAACAAAACGTTTTAATGTTGTTGTTATCTGAAAGTGTGACCTTGTAATAACAATAGGTGTTACCTAACATTAAAATGAAAAATGAATAACAATTGACCGCGATGTTACTCGCCTTTTAAAAGCTTCAGTATAAAGTAGAAAATATGAATAGTAATTGACTCTAAGATTTGTCGCACATTAGGTCACGGATGGCCGCCACGAGCTATTTCATACATTTTATATTATGGAATCAGCGCATACTGAGGGCCTAGCACGAACAACTTGAAAAAGTATTCGCATCGTAGAGCTGTAATTTGTATGAAATTTCAAAACAAAATCTCAAACAACTGACAGATGGATAATTCGAATACTTTTTCGATATTCGTTCCTGCTAAGCTCTCTGACTACAGAGGAGTGAGCACGAACAAATATCGAAAAATAGTCGTTCGTGCTCTGCTGAGTGTTCGAGTTTCCGCGACCGAGACACACCCTGCGGGAGTATCCTACACTCGCTATATGGCTCGCCTCCCTTACACACTCAGACACAGTCACCGGCATCTCCCGGCAACATAAGTAATCAGTGACCACCACTAGCCTATAGCATGTGCTAGTAGCTCTTATGTAACTATTTTAATGTAAATAATGTTGTAGTACACCTAAACGTAAACTCAGTATTTTTTACAATAACAATTTTTAAAAAAATCTACGAATAATTATATTAGTGTATTATAGTATAAAGTTAATTATGGTATATTTATGTAAATTCACTTCCTGCTAAACTAGAAAAATCAGTATGTACCTACCTGTTTTAATATAATATGTTATACAACATAAAATGTTCTTACCTTAATTTTACAGTAACTTGTGTCATTATGGAGTCGAACATCGACATTATTATTTACAATATGTTTTCACAGAAGATCCAAATCACGCATTTTTTACAACCAATGACCTTGAAACCTTTATAAAAAGTATTTTTAAAGTAATCAAATCAACCAATAACTATAGTAATAGGTACTTGCGAATCGAGATAAGATATAAACATATTCCGCAGTGAGCCGTTTCTATATTTGGAAGTTGATAATGAGGAACTTGGGTGAACACACACGTTCTTTCATAGAAGGGAAATATTATAGTCACTTACTGTATGTAATATGTTATAAGTAGGGATGTAGGAATAACATCATACCGATTTCAGATACGGTTACGGATATGAAATTATTTCGGATTATACGGATATATATACTCCAGTCACAGATCATCAGTCAATGATGCACTGTCGACCTACTTTTTACTACGAGCATTTGGAAATCCATAGACTGAGACCGAAACGCACAATGTTTACTTCACGGTTTTCCCACCTATGAACGGTGGTTCACCACTCGGTCGGAATTTCGATATTCTTTCCACCAATTTAATGCAGGAAGAGACCAAACGTGAGGAAGACAGGCGTAAAGAAAGTTACGATTCGAACCCGCGACCCATCGCAAGGTAGGTGTTTTACCAAAAGCGCCAACGAGCCCGATTAAAAAAAATCCTGTGACCACATATTATTAAATCAGATATTTGTTTTTGTAATAAAACACTTCATAAATAAAAATTATATTGAATTATTATGCATCAATTGACAGTTGTAGCATAAATGGCGAAGTGGGGAAGTGGCAATCTTGTAACGTATTTCCATATTTACTATGCCATAATATCAGAGTCACCTTTGCAGTAAAGACATATAATTGATCTATTAAATTACATAGTATCACGTCATAGCTTTGTGCTATTAATGAAGACGGAAAATAGCAGAATTCTATTAAAAAACTAAATATCGGCGAAATTTAAAAAAAAAAAAATTGTAGTCGCATCGCTCATGTTGTTAGTTGTCTCCAATTTTTATAGTTCGTTTACTAAAACTCAATCTCTACATAGTATAAAACAAAGTCGCTTCTAAAAATATCCTAATTCAAGCGCGTTTCTCACACCGATGAAGGGACTCGCTTGATGCGATCACCATAAGACAATAACCCTTCGACAGACAAAACATGTAGGCATTATATGCTCTACTACCCGTGCAAAGCCGGGGCGGGTCGCTAGTTATTAATAAAAGAGGTATGTACCATCATCTCTCTTACTCATAATAATAAAATGCTATAAGTAAACGTTCAACAAAAAATAATAAGAAGAATTGCTAAATGACCAAAGTTATGTTTAACTTATTGACTAAATAAAGTATTGTATTAAAATGTCACGTATTTTAACTACTCTGTCTACTGTGAGAGGTCGGCCGAGCTGATAACTCCTGTCTCAGATATAAAGTACCCTTTCACTCGTCAATGTCTGCTCGAATTAGAACTGAATACAAGTATTGTAAAACATGGAACTTGATATAGTAAAAAACGTTATTTTTGCCTATACGAGCGTGAGGGCGATTGTTTTCAATAGCAAAAGAAATGATTTTATCAAATAAAACAACTTCGAGAATTTTGAACTGATCTTAATGAGTACATAGTAAAATATATAAAATATTCTTTAAAGATATTTTACAACAAATTGGATCCGCAGCTAATGAGTGAAACACTTATGTAACGTTCAGTTGTGTGTGTGCAAAGTAGGTCAGCGAGTCGCTGTGTGCATCAGCTGACGACTTAAGGTCACTAACCTCGAGGCTACAGGCACAATGACCCGCACCCTTCAGCAAGATTACGAGGATAGCGAGGGATGCTACATCTCAGTATTTTATTATCAAAATATAACTAAAAAAATTGGTATTGTGAATTTTTATACAAAAGTTATTACCAATACCAATGGTTATAACTATAATGATATTTTATGATGGTTGTTACAGTTTTTTATAAAAAAAATCTATAGAACGTGGCTGAGTACCCAACTTTAGCAAGACGTTCCAGCAGTCTTTTGTCAAGGATTTAGGACTAAAATAAGATTCTAATCTAATTTTTAATAAGTGAATACAGAAATGTAAACATTGTAATTAAAATAAATTAAATATAATATAATTTTCATCCTAGAATAATATCTCGAGTATTATACTCGTATAAGTTAAATAGCCGACATGAAATCATGTCAGTAAGTCCCTTCTCCATTTCTGGTAAAATGGTTAAAAACAATAAACTAATTATGTCATTATGATATAATAAAAATAAATGTATGTAATCATAAATAAATATGTGGATTTATAATCCACTAGCAACACGCCCGGCTTCGCACGTGTGCAATGCTATTGGTGAAATAATCATTAAAATCTGTTAAGTAGATCCAGATATTACCCCCTACAAACTCACAAACTTTACCTTTTTATAATATTAGTATAGATATAATTGTAACCCAATATTTTTATTATTTCTTATAGCAAAAAATTATCGGTGACGAAACAATAAACGCATAACGTACATTTTTATCATTTTCCTTATAGAGATATTATTCAGACAGCCAGTTTACACTGATTACAGAAGCAATTAGTAGCTTGAGCTATCATCGACTGAATTGGGCCGAAGTAGATTAACCACATTTGAGTGTATTTGGTAGGGTTTTTTTTACCTTACGATAGACAGTTGTTTGACTACTATGACACCTGAGTGTTCCAGATTTTTGCAGTTTGCATAATAAAAGATGAGGCGAATCGATTTGTGCGGAGTGTTGGTATGTCAACCAACTACGGATGGAAACCCGCCGTGCGCCTGGATGTCCGAAGGTGAAAAGGAGATGGGGGAATCAAATTGTTAAGTTCCGTCGCACACTCTCCGAAATGAAGCCGATAGAATACCGAGAGACTTGCCACTTTGCGACGATGTATTTTAAGGAATTCGTTGTTTTAAATGGAATGTAAGGTACAATCTCTTTATCTTCACTTTCATGTTTCAGTGTATTTGGTAGGATTTTAAAGAATACGTTGTTTTAAATGGAATGTAAAGTACAATCTCTTTATTTTCACTGCCATGGATGTTAAATAATAAGAGGAAAATAATATCTCAATAATCATCGTACGCACCTAAAAAACTACAGAACTATTATACAATTCAATTTTATTTTTTAAATATTGTATAATATAGTCCTCTGGTATTATCAATGGTTCTGGGCACCGATAATAACTAACCAACAGGTGAGTCGACAGCACGTTTGACCTTGGGGACATTTCCATTAAAAAAAATATAAGTATCTGAAAATTAAAATAGTCTTTTAAGCTACTACAAAATCTTTGGTATTAATTACTTAAGGACTTAACAAGCGATTTTTTTATCAATCCATTAACATTTAAGCCGTTCATGCGTTCCTGTTACTTAACCACTCAATCCGTCAATGAGATTAGGAAGTACCATTAGAATGTTTTCACTATGCCACTTAAATAAACCTATTGTTATAAGAGTATGTTCTTTAATGAATTAAAAAATGAGCCAATCATGGTCACCCTACAGAGTCCCTTAGCGCGTTACCAGGAGCACGTACGCACGGCCTTGTTTACATCTCGTTATTATGTGTGTACCTCTGTACCGACTTGCCTTGTTAAAGCTACAGTTGGATATTTGTATAAGGAAATAAATTGTTTTATATTAATGCTTTTGAGTAAATTATTTTCACCCTCACCACCTCGATTGAAAATACACAACAGCGCATTTGTTTAGGAACTGCTTGACACAACTATTCTATAGAACATTCGCCTCATCTTTTATTATACGAACTGCAATAATTTGGAACACTCTCCCTGCGTCTGTCTTCCTCGAAAATTATAACTCTTTAAAGCAAGAGTAAATAGGTATCTTCTAGACAGTTGTGATTTACCACCCTGACTGCATCACCACTTAACATCACCCGGCCTAGCATGACCGCCACGAGATATCTCGTGGACGAGAGAAGACAAAGATGTTTTTACATATTACATACATATGTATTTCGATATATTAGGTATATCTCTACATCGACAATTTTGATAGAAAAGATATTATCTCGATCGACTAATATATCTATTTTTGATAGTAAGTCGAGTTTTAAGTGTAAATGTCATGTTAGACCCGGAAGAAATAAAGAGATAAACGATTAAAACACGAGAAAACGGTCGACAAAATTTTGTCGCGATTGTCATGCTAGGCCGGCCGGTGGGATAGTAGTCAAACAACTGTCTATCGTCCGTAATATTGTCTTTTATTAACGCGAGTATCACACATTTAAATAAAATACTGTATACCGGATTAAAACGCGATTTATTATTTAAATTATTTATCCCGACGTTTCGGATGCTTTTCAGCAACCGTGGTCGCGGGAGACTGAAAGATGACAGTTGTCTTATATTTGAAATGTCACAAAGTTGCCATATTTAATTCAATTAAATTAAAAAAAAAATATAATCTATTAATTTAGGTAACACAATGTACACCTATGAACGTGAATAAAAAATAATACATATTAAATTACTAATATTACTAATATTAAATGCTTCTAATTTTACATTTACTACCAGTTCACAAATCAAGGGCGTAGAGCGTACGAGAAGAACTGGCAAGAAACTCGCCGCCACTCTTTTTAATCGCCAAGTTTTTGTTTCACAATCCTTACATATTAACGCCATCTATTCCTACGGAGTTGATATTTACAGTAATTTTCTATATTATGACAATATTGACTAACGGTGTCCTCTTGTTTTTTAGTATGTTTGATTTGGGGCTTTAGATTTTTAATTACTGGATCCCAGGTGTTAGAAAGTCTCAAACCATCTTCTCTATTGAAGTTAGGATGTTTTTTAATTTCAATAGCCTCACGTACTAGTCTGGGAAAGAATCTACTTTCTTTTGCAAGGATTTTCGGTTGGTCGAAACGTATGTAGTGGTTTGGTTTATCCAGAGTGTGTTCACATACTGCTGATTTAGAGTGACGTCTGTGTTTGATATCCGCAATGTGTTCCTTAAGTCGGTTTGAAATGCTACGTTTAGTTTGCCCAATGTAGGATAAACCACAGTCACAATCCAGTTTATATACACCTGGATCTTGCAAAGGAATATTACTTTTTATTGGTCTCAAGAATTGTTGAATCTTCTTGTGCGGCTTGAAAACTGTATTAATAGAAGCTCGTTTTAAGATTCTTCCAATCCTGTCTGTAACACCCTTCACATAAGGCAGGTAGGCTGGTAGACGTTGTACTGTTTGTGGTTTCTTCCTGTTTCTGTGATGCTGTGGAGGCACCCGCAGCTTGTTGTCACGGAGTACCCGCTTAACATGTTGCAGTTCCCCGTTGAGGTGGGCAGCATCACAGAGGCGGTGGGCTCTCTGAAACAAACATACACCGACAGAAGAGAGTTGGCAAGGGTGGTGGTGGGAATCACCATTGAGGTACCTATCAGTATGGGTTATTTTTCTAAACACAGTATGGCCAAGTGTACCATCCCCTCCCCGAACCACTAAAATGTCTAGAAAGGCCAGTGAGTTATTATTCTCCTTCTCCATAGTGAATTTAATGTTACTGTGTATGGAGTTAAGGTGGTCTAGAAATACAGATATGTGTTACGTGGGCAGAATAGTAAAGGTATCGTCTACATATCGCTTGTAAAGCCTCGGTTTAACCGGGCTTGTGGCTAGGGCTCTTTCTTCGAAGTCCTCCATAAAAATGTCAGCGACAACAGGTGAGACTGGAGAGCCCATAGCCACCCCATCAACCTGTATATAGAATTCACTATTCCACGTTAGGTAGCCAGATGTTAAACAATGTTCTAAAATATCTGCATATTCTGGAGACATGTTGTGTTCTGATAACCTTTTCTTAACAATATTTAGACAGTCCGATACAGGAATATTAGTAAAAAGAGACTCAATGTCAAAGCTTACCATGGTTTCATTGTTGGAGAGTTTGAGATCTTTAATAGTTTCAACAAAATGGTATGAGTCTTTAACATGAGCACTACTGTTCCCTCTGAGGGGAGAAAGTACTTTAGCCATGTGTTGAGCCAGTTTATGTGTGGGTGTGTCGATCTGGCTCACTATAGGTCTTAAAGGTGTGTTTATTTTGTGAATTTTAGGTAACCCATACATTTTTGGAGGCTTTGCACATGCAGGTGTGAGGAATTTACTGTCAAGATTAAGTGTCTTTTTGTGTTTATTGATCAATTCAGATGTCTTTTTTATTACCTTGTTTGTTGGGTCTTTTTCAACTTTCTTGTAGGTGGAAACATCTGCAAGGATCTGGGACATTTTGTGTTCATAATCTGACGTATCCATCACGACCGTCGCGTTTCCCTTGTCCGCTCGGAGTACTATGATATCTTCATTGGCTCGTAATTGTTTTAGAGCCATTGATTCCGCACGAGAGATGTTAGGTTTTGGCGGCTTGCTAGTTCTTAATATGCACGAAATATCTTGCCGGATTGCCTCCGCATCGTCTTTAGGAATCGTGTTCTTGTAGATACATTCCTCAACGTAGCTGACTATTTCTTCACAGGGTATTTTTCGCGGCGCAGGAGCAAAAAATACCCTGTGAAATACCCTGTGTGGCGTCGGGATAAATAATTTAAATAATAAATCGCGTTTTAATCCGGTATACAGTATTTTATTTAAATGTCTATCGTCCGATAAAAAAAAAATATTACTAGCGGGATTTCCGAAATGGAACGACTAACGGATCTTCAAGAAAAGAACTCTTTCCTCGAAGGCTATTATTGCACCTGCAAGAACTCTAGCAGGTGTCCTAGTGCGCCGGTGATAACATGGCCAGGTGAATTGTCGGCCCGTTGTCTCCTTGAAAGTTCAAAAAGAAAAAAACAAATAACCGTAAATAAGCTTAATAGTTAAAAAATAAAAATAAAAGGTTAAGTAGAGGAATAGGGATGATGGATTGCGTAAAATCATTTGTGCATATAAAATACTAGCGATCCGTCCCGGCTTCGCATCGCATCGAAATTTTAAAATAGGTCGAGTAGTTTTTGAGTTAAATCGTAACAAACAAACAAATCGTATGTATCGTATGAGTAATGAGATGACGGCTGATAGAGGAAAGTGGAAGGAAAATACATGTTGTACCTGTATACGTACTGTATATCTAGTCGAATAAGGGCACGAAGAAGTTCTCTTAACTTTTTTTACATTGCACCCCGTATTATAAAATACTAGCTGACCCGGCAATCGTTGTTTTGCCATGTAAATCATTTCTAAAAATCAGGTGTTGGTGATAAAAATGTAAAAATTTAGGGTTGTATGTATTTTTAATGCCACATTATAAAAAAATAAAAACAAAAAATTTCGTCAAAAAATTTAAAAACAAAATTTAGGGGTGGATTACCCTTAACATTTAAGGGGATGAAAAATAGATGTTGATCGAATATCCACCCTGGCCGATATGCACGCTAAGGATCACGAAAACCGGTGAAGCCGTTTCGGAGGAGTTTGGGCCCGCACACCGTGACACGAGAATTTTATATATGTATTAGATAACTTCAAAATAATACAAGTCAACATATTAGGGCACCCCTAGCAGCTTTATTGTGTAATTTTGAACTGATTTTATTGCACTTAGCTTTGCAATCTCGTAATTACCGGTTGTAACTTGTAACATTATTTGGCTTTTCGGAAGTTCACCCAAAATATATATTTTGAGAAAGTTGTTTTAATAAGGCGATCACCATTTAGGGCAGGAAGGTAGATTACAGGTCAGCTGAAATCTGAGGCGGACTAAGATTATGTACCCAGTGAACCATCATACAAGCTCATAAGCCCGGCTTGCCGGCATTAAAAAGAAAATAATAATGATATGTGATAAATAAATGATTACGTTATTACTCGTATATATACGCTAAACTAGCGATGCGAAGCCAGGCAGAATGTAGATTGTAGGTAATATACACAAAAATAGCCTATTTAGTTATTCGCTGGTAATGTAGCTTTCTGTTGGTGAAATAATTTTTAAAATCGATTGAGTAGTTTTTGAGTTAAATCTTAACAAACAAACAAATCTTTTCTCTTTATAATATTAGTATAAATATACGAGTAAAAGGATTTTGGGCTTGTATGGTGGTCCCGCCACTGTACGTACGTACCCATAATCAATACATATATTGATAACTACCGATCCGCCCCGGCTTCGCACGGGTGCAATGTAGATGTCACTCACTGATAATGTAGCTTTCTATTGGTGAAAGAATTTTTAAAATCGGTCCAGTATTTTTAGAGTTAATTCGTAACAAACGAACAAACAAACAAATATTTATAATATAGACAACTTATCAATCTTTTTGGAGTTATACGTGTCAGCTGTTCCAAAAGACAGGTGATTGGCTTCCTATTTTTATTGAAAACTAACTTGAATGAAACAATGACATTAATAGAATATTTCGTAATTAAGCCGTGGAATCGTTGTACATAATTAAAATAATATCAAGGCTGAATAAATAAGCATTTAAATTGCGAGCCACGCCTTTAAATTACCAAAAATAATTCGATGTTTTTCTTAAGAATTCAGAGTACTCTAATTAATGAAACAAAGAGTATATTATAGCCATTTCATTTAAAGGAAAAATACCTCATGTAGTAACAATTCGCTGCGAAGTGCGAACAAACAAACCCATAAACATATCACTCCTAATAAAATAATTGTATATAAATAGAAATGCTGTAGGTAGGTAACTAGGAGTGAGGCCTATTTATGGTAACATATATAAATCACAGCTATTCAAAGATAACAGATAACAGTTGCTCCTGCGGTTGTGATATATCTGTTATTGAAAATAACATGCGATACTAAATAACAACTGTTCAACAAATACTAGTAACAGTCAAGCCAATACAAAACAACTGTAATTGTTACCTGTCTCAGTTAAACATCTATTATTGTCGTGCGCTAAAATGAGATGCTCCTAGTACTTATTATCCAAAAAATACAATTGGACGTTTCACAGGCAGGAAATCACCTTGATAAGTCACTCCAAAATTAGATCGTATTATCTGTAATTCCTTTAGTATCTAAATAACAGACAGATATTTTTGCATCTGTATTATTGATTAACAGTAACAGGAATAATAGATATCATGTTTGACCTGTTATCACCCAAGTCTATAGGTAACGTAAATGTGATAATTACAATGTTTTTCTGCTTTATCTTAGTATTTGGAAGTACCTAATTAGTTGGGATATCTGAGTGATAAATACAAACTTACGTTAAGTATTACGCAACTATTATACGTATTATATTTTGCAGGCCTTAAATCGATATTATCAAATATAATTATTGAAACAGAAAAGTAGTGCAATATAATACTCGAGCACGAAAATATAAATTAATTTTTCGAGATATAGACTTAATTTTATTAATTTTGCCTACGTTTAAAACAAAAAAATATTTAATTTTCAATAAGTAGGATACACCTGTAACTACTGTGCTCAATTAAGTAACAAAAGTTTATAACAATAATGAGTGACTGACGGAACATTAAATGACCCACATATTGTATAAATTTTGTAATATTTTGTTCGCGGCTTCGCACGGATTCAATGTAAATGTACATAATATACTTATATGTATAAACAAAACGTATGTAACATAGGCATAATATGTTACTAATTTATAATGTAGCTAATATTGTCTTTTATTAACGCGAGTATCACACATTTAAATAAAATAATGTATACCGTAATAAAACGCGATTTATTATTTATGTCTCCTCGTGTCCACGGTTGCTGAAAAGCATCCGAAAAGTCGGGATAAATATTTTTAACAATATAAATAATAAATCGCGTTTTAATTCGGTATACACTATACAGTATTTTATTTATAATGTAGCTTTCTATCGGTGAAATAAATTTTAAAATCGGTCCAGTAGTTTTTCAGTTTATTCGTTACAAACTTACAACAATACAAATCTTTTCTCTTTATAACATCAGTGGAGATTTAGCGTGAAATTTAAATCCTCGTATTATTTTTCTATACTATATACTATAATATTATAAAGAGGAAAGGTTTGATTTTTTGTTTGTTTGTATGAATTGAATAGGCTCCGAAACTACTTGGCAGATTTGAAAAATTCTTTCACTGTTGGAAAGCTACATCATTTCTGAGTGACATAGGCTATATTTCATTTTCAAAAAAAATAGGCATCCTTACTAAAATTACGATAACGTAATCCAAGGTGTGAAAAAAATATCAAAAAACTACCTTACATCGCGTGCGCTGCGAAAACTATTGATGATAGAACAAAATGATATACTACATTTTTTTAGAACACACCATTATCTACAAAAAATCAGCGGCAGCATATCTCTAACTATTACAGTCATGTCACCGTTATGTTTACGGCCGGTGCGGCTTCAAGCAGCGCAGCGCAGCGAGCAATGCTGCGAGGGGTAGTATTGTATATACTTTGTCATTTTCTTCAATTTTTGTGGTTTTGTTACGATTTAATACAAAAAATACTTGACCGATTTTAAAAATTCTTTCACCATTAGAAAGCTACATTATCAGCGTGTAACTTATTTTCATCTAAATTGCACCCGTGCGAAGCCGGGGCGTTTTGCTAGTCATCTATATGTAGGTACTTTCAGCGATATTGGAGTTTTCTTTTATCCAGTCCATTTGACCGATGAATCATCCTAAGAACATATTATTTATATTAAGTAATGAAATATTCCGAATACATATAAGTGTAATAACAACCATTCATTAAATACGATTTATGGGTTTTTAACTAGCTCCCTCTTTATACGGTGCCAAAGTGTCTGAGAATGAAAGTTCTCTTATATTATTTCCAAATATTTTAAAATAAATAAAATTGTCTGAAATATCGTTAATAATTATGCATTATACTTATGTAGAGTGCTAATTTTGTAATGAAACGATCGAGTCTAATTTCTTAGATCCATGGCGTTACTCCAAATAGTTCTTACTTTATGTTAGTACTTAAATTTTAAAGCATAATATTTACCACCGATTCAGAATGTTATTATATTTAAAGAAGTATATTTTAAAGAAAACGCTGACTGCCAATCTTAAATTTCGTTGAACCAATTTTAATAACCTAAAATATTTTTACTAATGAAACCGCGAATAAATCATAATTATGTAAAAAAATATAATCTAAATCACATCCAGTATTGATTAAAATTCTTGTTATCTTTTTCTAGTAATTTCCTATTAGATAATTAATTTGTCTATTTATCTATACATTGACATAGTGTTAAATGTCAATGTTCCTACCTTAAATAATGTTTAATATAAAAATCAAAAGTAGCTAATGATCTGTTTTTATTACATTTAAACCAACAGACAACAAGCGAAATTTCTAAAGAAAATTGCAAAACTTTTTTTTATAGTACCTATAAGGGGCGAACATGGTTGAACATCCCCAACATCAATCGACATCTATTCTACCATTTTTATTACTGTATTTTTAGTTTTTACTGTGCAGGCTCTTCGATTGTGGAATTCATTGTCTGCTGTGATCAGACAACCACAAACTAATAAATAATGTGTTTAAAAATCTGTCAAAAATTATTTCCTTCAACGTACTAATATTATGTACATATTTAAATTTTTCATTATTATCTTTCATATTTGTTCTCTATGTTAGTGATGTAGGACTATATACCTATTTATGAATTATTTTTTGGATTTACTTTATTTTCATTTTTATTTGTATTTCTTTTGATTTAAGTATTGATAATATTATTCCCTACCTATTTTTTTAAACTGTTTCTTCTTACCAAAAATTGCCAAGCGATAAGGCTGCCCATTGCACAATTTTATTTAAAATTACGTATTTATTTTTGTTCAATAACGGATTTCATTCATTCATTCATTCACTAGACGATCTGCACATCGGCTTTTGCGTTAGCAATAGTCCCCTAGACGTATCGGTTCATTACAATTACAATGAAATGTTACCGATTTTTTCCAATTTGCCACACATACATTGCTAAAACACCTGTGAAAACCAAATATAAATTAATAAATACGTTCATTCAATGTTCTATTTGTTCATAACAACACCGTGACTCATGAATGTTGCGGTACAAACTTAAGTACCAGTCATATCGTATTTGAATACAATGAAAATTTGCATCCACCTTTTATAATCACTCAGAATTTCAGTTCAATAACAACTTCATCTAAAGTACGATAATATTATTTAATGTTACATCACCTTTAAAAGAAATATGCAGTTTTATAATATTTAAAATGTATCTAAAATAAATTTTTACCGGATCTCGGTCACAGACTTATTACTGCTTGCGTTTCTATGAAAGTATATAATACTAGTAATACGCTCCGGCTTCGCATGGGTGCAATGTAGATGTACTCTACACAATAAATGTAACTTGCTATTGGTGAAATAATTTTTAAAATCGGTCCAGTAATTTTTGAGTTAAATCGTAACAAACAAACAAATCTTTCCTCTTTATAATTTTAGTATAGATTTACTATGAAGCTTCTTGTCTGAAGGAAAACAAAATCCACTATCATGACAAGATTTTCATAATAAGATATCGTTACTTGACCGTACTAACTCCACTTATTTGGGACGGCCCCGGTACATAAATAAATAACAACTTAGAAAAATATATAAAAACAATTGAGTTTAGAACAAGTGCCGCCACGAAAAGGGGAGGTACTCAGCATATGTCAGAGCATAAGCTCTGACGCTCATTTTCATTAGTCCCCTAGTGTGGCAGAAGACAGTAGTGGAAGATAAGAAGAAATAATTGAAATATAATAATACTAAAAGCAATCAAAAATGATTATATAGCTTAAGCAAGCTGAAATAACTATATAGAGAACAAAAAACAAAAACCTCAATAACAATAAATTTTTCACGACTGTCTTTTTTATTCTACTTTTATCTTTGTTTTCATATTATATTAAGTAAAATGAACTTCATTTATTATCACCGACCCGTTCATTTGCAACAGTACCACTATAATTTGAATTGTGTTGTCGGCCTTTAAAAAAGAGAAGACTTGGAAGACTGAGGTACCTAAATCATTTTCTTTCTCTTCCTACCCTGTTCCCTTTGTTTTATTTGGGGTCGGCGCAGTATGTTCTCTTTTCCATTCTTTTCTTTCACTCGCCATAACATCAGTCACACCTCTCAAACACATATCATTCTTCACACAGTCAATCCATGTTTTTTTTGGTCTCCCTCTTCCCCTATACCCATCCACTTTCATATTCAAAAATTTTTTAATACATGTTTTTCATCTCTCCTCATAAATTTCCCATATCAAGCCAAACGATTACCTTTCAATTTTTCATTCACTGACGCTACTCCCAAACTTCCTCTTATATATCTAGACATTTCTTATCTTATCTAATCTTGTCACTCCACACATCCACCTCAGCATTCTCATCTCAGCTACATGCAAACTTTTTCATCCATCAGCTTACTTGCCCAACATTCAGAACCAAACATTAAGACGGGAGAAACGGGAAATCGGAACAGACTGGCCGTTGTTTTTCGTCTAAACTGAACGAAGAAAGACCACCAAAATCACAAAACAAGTGTTCTGTCTTGGTACGACTGATTTTTAAACCAATCTCCAGCTTTTTCCGCTAATATTGGTTAATGCCTGGCGAATTCTAATTGTGTGAAATGTTACATCGTTTAGCAAATACATTAAATAAATTAATAGAACAAGGTGACGACACGCCAAATATTTAACGAAACGCGGTCTGATGTAGCGTTCATGTGTTCAGTAATTTTCCACTAAGTTGTATAAATGATGGAATGCATTGAAAAGATACTTATCATTAGTTTTTGGTCTGTAAGGGGGCGTCCATAAATTACGTGAGGTGTTTAAGGGGGGGAGGGGGTCGAGTCAAATCTCATCTAATCTTACGTTGGAGAGAGGGGGGGTCTTGGCAAATATCACGCAATTTTTTTTCTGATTGAAATAAAAAAATATATACTATTTTGGTCCATTTAATCCAGATTGTATACATGTAAAAAAAATTTATTTTACAATAACAATCCAACGCGCTTACGTAAGAAACCCACATTTTGAAAAATCTCACGTGAGATTGGGGGTTGGGGGAGGGGGTTGAATAAAATCTCACGACATCTCACCATACAGAAAATTAAAAAAAACACCTCACGTAATTTATGGACGCCCCCTAAGGTGTTTTGTAGCCACTAGATTACATTCAGTGGCGGGACCACCATTCAAGTCCAAAAGCCCTTTACATAACTTATATAATTACGTAATTATATAGGTTTTATATGACTTAAAATTACGTTAAGGGCATTACTCTTTTTCTTTTTATAGTTTTTGGTCTTGTATGGAGGTCCCGATACTCAACATTGTACGATATCCTAGAGTCGTTTTTTAGTCAGATATTGACAAAGGAACGTAAGGCTTTTTTGATAGGTTGTAAAAAGTGTCAGTCACAGCCTTTCCAGTTCGCAAACATCTGTGTTTTATATTTTTCTCGATGTTTGTATGAACGATTTCATATCTAACCCGGACGTAAATACAATAAATCGATTCACGTTTGAATGCTCGAATTAGCTTAGGGATCGTCCATTAATCACGTGATGTTTTTAGCAACTTTTTAACCCTCTCTCCTGGTGATATGAGGTGAGGTTTTAAACTACCCCCATACCCAAAATCAAGTGTATTTTTTTAGTACAAAGTATATTAAAATTGTCAAAACATTATCTTTAAATACAAGGCCACGCGCCGATGTTTGGTTCAGAAATCGTGCGTTTAACGAAAAATAAATACAAGTGATATCTCATTACCCCCGGCCCTCCTTGTGATATTTTGTTAAAAAAATCCGAAGCCCTCCCCCCTTTCGAGCCTCACGTGATCCGAAGCCCTCCCCCCTTTCGAGCCTCACGTGATAATAATAATAATATTAGTTTTAAAGAGTAATACACACTAAACTTACCACAGTAATTTTTATCAGTAAAAATGATTAAAAACGAAATAATATTAACAAAAAACCTTTATTATACCGGTATAACTCCCATAGTAAATTAACCGGTATTCAGTCCCTGATATAAATCTTTATATTTGATCCGGTTAAATAGAACCTGCAACTCATAAATGCAAGCACTAACCATTGCACGGCATTGCATTACCGATTTATTTTTAGATTCCTGCCAAATTCCTTCTTTATTTATGCCCAGCAAGTAAATAAATAGTTTGTATGATTAACCCATACACTGTACTAGGTAGTAATGAATTCGTGGATCGACAGTAGAAATAAAAACTTGTAATGTTTTCACAGAAGTGCTTGGCAGCCAACTAGTTGACCTTACGCTTCACAAGAAGATATGGAACAACTCTTTTCCAATACTTGTTGATTGATTAAGGTTAGTTCGTGTGTTTCAACGGTAGATCCGTTAAAATTAACTCTTAATGTTGTATAGATAATAGATATTCTATCTTACGAAGTCCGTTTTGCATATACATTGTGTTAGTGTGCGTAATCTCGGGAGCGCTGAGTATTTTCAGTTATGCACACTAAAACAATGTGTACGTGCACGCCTGACAACATTCATAGCAAAAAGGACTTTGTGAGATTTCAAGGCCTCGTTAATGAAATCAAAATTAACTAAAGATATGGTCTTACTGATACATTCAGGGCTGGAGTTTTGGATGATAGCATCCGGAGCTATAGCCCCGGGTCCTCCACAAAAGAGGGGCTCCCACAATAGAGACTTAAGGTTTAAGGTTTAAAGACATTTATTTCCCGTTAAAGATTTACATCGCTTACACGAGAAACATAATTTTAACAAGTATAAACATTCGTCGCCGCTATTATAAAAACTGTTTTATAGTACTAAGTAATTATTTGTAAATTATTAATTATTTTAAACATATTGGGCCAATCGCCGCTTAAAAACATTTAATGAAATAACATTTTTTAGTGTTGAGGGTAGACTATTGTATAACTGTGCTCCTTCAAATGTAAACATCGTTTTACCGTAGTTTGTACGAGCGTTTGGTAGGACAATGAAACTCGCTCGTCTAGTAATGCGAGTAGTAATATTCTTTTGCTTAGAAAGCGTTATGTTAGTATGGATATTCTTGTGAAGGATCTTGTATATTAATATGCAAATTTTGTATTTATATAATTTATTTAAGTTAAGTATTTTTGTTTCACTATAGATCTTTTTAGTTGGTGTTAGGAAATTGTAGTTGAATAGTATTTTAATAATTTTGTTTTGTAGGACTTGTAATTCAGCAAGTCTTGTTTTAGTCGCACTTCCCCATACCTCGATAAGATATAATAATTGTGGTTTAACTAGAGTGTTATAAATAGTTATACGTAAATTTTGTGGAATGCTTCGAACTATGTAGCGAAGTGAACCACAAAGTGATGCCAGTTTAGCCTTTATATGATCAATATGCACCTTCCAAGTCAAGTGATTGTCTATATATAGTCCTAGGTATTTTTCATTGTTTTTTTGTTGGAGAAGAACATTATTGACTGTTAGGGATGCGTGTGATGGTATTTGTTTATTTTTAGCTCTAAATAGTACATAGCAAGTTTTTGAAATGTTAATGGTGAGTAAATTATTTTGAAACCACTCATGCAGAGTGTCTAGATCGTCTTGGGCTTGTGCAATTATGTCATGACTTCGGAAAAAAATCTTTCAAATTCCGACGAGTAAACACTAATAAATAAGTTTTTACTTTGATATTTTTTTCGCTGTTTTAACTTTACCTAATATATTTTGTACAAACTTGGTTATATTGTTCTTAAATGTTAAAAAAAATCATTTTTTGTTCAGGGCCTAAAGATATCTAAATCCGGCCCTGAACACGTTAGTGAAGTTGCAAAATAAAATGATAATTATATACTTATAAACATTGCTATATTTGGATCTATAAATAAGATAATCACGACAAATTTAATTAATGATACTCATCAATAACTATTAAAATGCCAGAATATAACAAAGATAAAATTATGAAGACGAAGTAGATATTATAATATCGTAAGATGATAATAAAATATGATATTTAAAAAATATAGATACTTTAAATAAATAAATGCGCATTTAAAAATTATTCAAAATACAAATACCTGATAATATTAATCCGGTCCGGTGAATAAATCTAAAATGAAATATTATCCGGTACGGTAATCTTTTGCTTTAAAATATCTTTATTCCTTTAATCACTTATTATTAAAATGATTTATTTAATTAAAGACTGATAATATGAAAACTTATCTATGGATAAATTAGGAGAAGTCATCACTAATAATAATTAATAATTATTAATATATGTCATTATATAATCTGTATATAAATTGATGTCTGTATGTATGAAACCGCTAACATCCGCGGTGCGCACGCGGTGCGGGTTGACTGTTCACTACGAAAATTGGCACGTAATGTATTTTTTTCATGGGGATCGTTTTTGACCTATCAACTATCAACTTTGTTGTATCTGGGCACCAGTCAGCTAGTATAATATTATAAAGTATAATTATTATCAAATTGCGTTTTATAAAAATAGTATTGTTAGTGGAAGAGGAGCAACGGAGAGTTTAGTTGTTTTTATTTTTGATGAGGCAAACGAATTCCCGTTTCTCCCGATTGGAACAGATCTTGAGGATGCGCTGTCGGCCTTTAAATTAGCTTTTTGGAAAAGGATATTTTATTGCACCAAAGGTAACAAAAAATGTGATAAGCTTTTTAGTCTCGGAAAATAAACCAATTTTTCATGAACATTATACCAACACAAGTTATGTTAACAAAATGTTACCCCATCATTTTAGTGTATCATTTCTAGACAATCTGTGGTAAATCTTTGACATAGAATATCAGCCGCGTATCACTGCAGATATTGCGTGGTCAGTGGTCACACAAGTGACTCAGTATTGCTGAAAAGAAATTAATTTTCTACAGTCATGAGTCAGACGCAAAGAAATGTGTATTGACACGCTTCATAAAAATATACTGTGACTAACGGTAAGTATATTTCATAGGAAATTAAATATATTGTATTCATATTGATTTCATTTGTTAATTAATACGAATAATATTATTAAGTGCAACTGTGATAATGTTATTCTTGTTGAAAGCGCTATTTATTACTCAATATAAGTTATTTTGTGTTTATGTGTATCACAAGTAAATGGTTTAAAAAAATATATTATATTCTATTTTCTTCTCCGAAGTGGAAGGGTCTGTCCTTTGATTATTAAATAATCTAAGGGTCTGTCATTGAAAATCTTGTAAGTTACCTACTGAATTCTGTGAAATATTAGATGATAGATAGCTTGAGCTAAAAAAAACATACAAATGTTTCCATGCAGGCTGAGCCAGCAAAGTGGTCACAGTTTTAAATTAAGGGAATAAAGTATATAACATAATTGACATAACGCGGTGTAAGAGTCAGATGGACATTTCTACATTTTCTCAATGTTACAGGAGATTTAGAAAACAATCCGACCAAAATGTTACCAGTCTTTTAATACAGATAATATACAACTGACGAAAAAAAAAATTATATCGGAACATTGGCACAATATTAAAGGTTTAAAATTAAGTATTATTTAGTTACGTTTGAAGAAAAACTATTTTTGGGATTTTTGTAATAAAACTAAATTATATTTATGTATAAGATAAGCGTCTGTGGCTAATTTACCTCTTCCAGCACCGAGTATGATGACTGGCCCGCCCACGGGCTGGTCTGCCGGGAGGAATGCACACACGTAGCATTGACCATGACCGGGCTACGTCATTTGTAAATCTGAAATTTCATTTTATGATCCTATAGAGGTTTTGCATTCTCGGCGCATGCGCATTGCACATGTTATGTTCCCTCTATGACACAATATTCATAGGGTCAAGCATGGTCGACATATATAAAAAATATTACTGTGACCCATAATAGCATCATTTATAAACACAAATCTATAAACTACTACTGAGGTCTTGCTGTCATGCTGCCTTGGCGAAAGGGGATACCTATCTTTTGAACTATTATTAAATAAGGTTTCAGATTCAGGTTTTGTTGCCTATCTTTAATCTCGGTTGTAGTTCCTGACTGCGTCCAAGCCCTAATGGAAGGTAAATTTTCGCTTACACGGGTTCGGGGCCCCTGTAGCTAGGGGCTCCGAATCTTTGATAAGGTAGTAGCTACGCCCCTGCACTTTATGATCTAACAGACAGTCGACAGACATACAAAAGCACAGTTGGTACCAATTTATTACGTCCAGGCTTACTAAGAACTTAATAGTATTTTTCTAACTGTAACCAAAGTAAACGCTAAGGTCGGTAATCGCACCTGCTTTTGATAATCCTCACTTAGTTTAGGTATAAAAATATATGCTGCTGAAGCAAAGATTTGTATGTGTACTAATATTTATTGGCATCAAATCTTCTAATTCTAGGCAGAGTTTTCTGACGTCTGAGCGGAGCTTTGACCGATGGCTTGCGCACGAACGCAAATAGATGTGTGTGACTTTGGCAACAATCTTCGCTGCAGGAGATAGAAACTTTCTTTTTAGGAATATTAAATACTTTTTTAGTCGTGCTTGCTTACAAAGTGTTTAGTTTTTTATTTGCTTGGTTAACTTTTACTTACGCCCAGTTCCTATAACTTAACTGATTTCCATTGGTAGGTAATATCAGCAGATAAACAATGTTGCTATATCAATCTGCTTACGACCAAACGTTTGTAAAAGGAACCGGGCGTTTCTAATAAAACGTACATTACTTCCTTTAGATGAGATTATGTGTCATACACAGTAAATTTGTGAGCAACTTGTTATACATATAATGAGATTAGATGAGCATTTCCTTCAACCATAAACTGGAACGGTATTTTGATGGGGAGTGGCTCACTTGCCTAGCCTTTCAACGGATAGTGGGTTCTATTCTATTCCTGCCATGTCTGATATGATTATAATTTCTATAAAAATAATAATAAACTAAAATATCGAAAATGTATCCTTGTTCTTTTCGGCTTCAGCCATAGATTTCAGAAATCAGATTGTTCGAAGTAAAAATAAAATGAGTTACCTTATTGCTTGAGTCACTGACCGCGGAATACTGAAACGATAATCAAAATTTGAGGGCTTCTTAAAATGTTTCTGTCTTTCATTTTAGCTTCATAATGAAAGGGTTAGAGATACTTTTAAAATAATTACACCTCAATAGTTGATTAGCGTTCAAGAATTCGGTCATGAGTGAGCTATACGCAAACAGGCAGGAATAAGGCTGAGTGACCACAGCCGCCCTTAACATCTATAACTACCGACTTTTAAGAATAGAGGAATAAGCTCGTTTTTTAAGATCCCCAAGTCGTATCTGTTCGCGAAGCTGATCTGTGGAAAGCGAAAAAAGTCTGAAATCTAAATATCTGCTAGTAGTAATGATTAGTAGTACCTAAAAATCTGCTAGCAACAACTGATTCCAAGAATCATATAAGCTGAAATAGATTTTTCTAACTCAATATGTAGACAATTATGAAGTCGTTGATCCAGTGGCTAGATGCCAACCGCTTCTGGAAATACAGGAAATACTCTTGGTATAACTACGACATTTGAGTTGGTGACTTGCGTGAAAAAAAATGAAATTTTGGCAAGCATTTTTGTATGAAAGATTCAAGTATCGCTGCGTCATCATAGACAAATCCCTAAGAAGGCATCAACACCGGTGAACATGTCCCTTATCCCTAGCGGAAGATATACACGATTCATTTTATTTTCATTATAAGGTACACATCAAAACAATTTTATTATTTAGTAGAATTGTTAAGTATATTTTTTTGACGCACACTATCGAAAACCCTTAAGAAGACAAATATTTTATACCTTTTTGACATTTTTCTGGCAACTATTAGTGAAAACAGACTTCATTTTGGTAAATTGCCATAATTCTAATGATATTCAGGTGAAAAAAGTAACTCAATCCGCTGTGAACTTCTTTTTGTGTTTGTTAGACAATATTTGTATTGTCTATGTACGGTGTGGTTCAAAGGTATAAGGTAAAGGTACCTTAAAAATACCCTTATATATATACTGAGCGCTAGTAGTCAATAGTCAAATTACTTAGTAATCTTTCACCTTATCTATTACCTGATTTTCCGCAAAGCAACCATTAAAATTCTTTAGAAAACACCACGTGGTAAGAAAAGTTCGGATGAATGCAATAAACACGGCAAATCGATAATTTGGATGAAACCCAGCAGATTGGATCTAAAAATATTATTCTTCGTCGAAACCGTGGGTATTCAAAACAAAGTAGACTATTTTTACAAACCAGACATCCATTCAAATTTACTGTATATTTGAATTTTATATTCTGATCACAAAAGTCTATATAATATAGTTGATTAGCCATTATCCGAAGCATATACCTGGAATACCTGAAATTATACATACGTGCATCCTTTCCGGGGCTTGTAGCACGATCTCTAAAATTATGACTATGAATTATTATGATTTCTCTATAGTATATTATGAGTAAAATCTCTAAGTTAATCCTGTCTTTACAAAGGAACGTGATATCGCGATAATTTTGTATTGCTATCTACTGCTAAATAATATATTTCCGCTGTAACAAATTGCGATAGAGCAATGTACTATATAGGATAAATCTGCCAATATAAAAGAATTACCCTGTAAAATATCAGCTGTGTTGTTAGATGATTTTCTAAATGGAGAACTTCTCACCCGGAGAAGTGGTGCAGCGGTTGTTATGGAAATAAATCTACTTTATTTTTGTGACCCAACGGGACGTATACCGCATCCGTATACAAATACTGTATTTGACGCAAAATACAAATTACTTGGGCACTGATCCAAGCTGGGGACTTAAAGGAAGACTCGCGCTATTGGTGTCTGTGCGGATATGAATTCATTGATTAAAGTGATACAGACAATAAAATATGAAATATCCATCTATTTTGATTGCTCTTGGGTATTTATATACAACAGTGTACAGCAAAAGTGTTCAAATGTTCATGTTCGTCTATCAGCTATGATATAAAAAAAACAGTTACTATCAAACTACATAATATGTAGATAAGGGATGTAGTCACATATAGGCACTCACCTACACTTGTCGGTTTAAATCGGCGAGTGTACGCATAGACTGCTTCGTGATTTGTCTTAGATTTTAGAATGGTACTAAAATTAGATACAATTAAGCTACCCCTGGAGATATGCTCTGCGAACCCAGGGATCCCGTAAAGGCGGAAAGTGGGCAGTGGTGTTTTTAGTGGGTAACCGAAAACCGATCTTGTCTCCGAGGAAGCTTAAGGCCTCGGAGCAGTCGCAACGGAACCCCAAACTCCCCGCGACTATGAACCGCCCAGCGTCGGGGGTGTGTCAACACATTTTCACCACATCAAAAAAAAAAAGGTACAATTAAGCTCTTAAGTAATTATGGATCTTTGTAAAATGTTTTATTTTATATATATTTATAGCATGTTACAAGATTGAATAAATTAGATTAAATTTGGCAAGAATACGGTCGTTATTGTTAATATATTATGTTTACATTCACCAAACAATCGTGTTTAACCTGAATTCCGTTGAAGCCTATTTTGGCTTCAACGATACGGATGAGGATCACACAAATTCCGATACGAACGGAAATTGTGTGATCCTTACATATTCTTAAGTAAATATACCTATTGAAAAACTTGGTTTGAGACTATGTACTTACTGAAAAAATAAAACCCCAATTCAACGTATTAAACAAAGAAGTTGGTGGACAATGCTTTGTTCGCGGTAAGGTGCGAGAAAATTATGTAAGACAACAATATTGCTGAAAATCAAATTTAAACGCTATTGCTTACGTTTATAATAATATAAATTGCTGCCTATTCTATAAAAGAGTGTTTTGTCTGTTGTAGCTGACATTACATTGGATTCATCGTCCATAATAGTTCATGATGTAGTGCTTTATAAATTACAATAATAGCTTATTCTGGGACAATGCCAGACACACCTCTGTTTGGTGCACTAATCGTGAACCTAAATTCACAAAACATCAACACAGCGCTATACATAAACCTATTATTATTAAATATATTTATTTATTATATTTATGAGAATTGTTTCTTTTTTTTATAAATTATTTATCCAAGTAATTTGTCACCTTCATTTTAACTCAAAATAAGACAAATAAGGTTCCATAGTATCTACAATAGTTAACTGTAGTAACAACTTTCTTCTGCAAGCAAATGGATCTTCTCAGGATAACCAATTCTCGCCTTAAATATTGCCTGCTTTCTAGCAAACGTAGTCACGGGCAGATAGCTTATAATATATAAAAGAAGCGTGCAAATCGCTAGACGCAAAAACCATAAACATTGCAAAAAATTGAGGGGAACAGACCGCGCGAGTACTAACACGTACTTCAAAATCAAAATAGACTTGGCTAGGCGCCGCGTACGTTTAAACAATGATAGAAATTAGGTCGACCGAGTGTTACTGTGTCAAAAATGCGAGCACACCACATTGAGCCATTTATTGTTCAAAAATTTTATGCTTAGATCATCGGGCAGTGAAATTTGAGCCTTCACTTTCATAAAAAACTTTATACAAATTTGCCAATTTCGTTTTTACTTTCCTAAATATTTTGGTCCTTCGAGCTGGCCTATAATGCAATGTCAATGTATAACAACCGAAAAATTATTCTTACTGTTTTTTATACTAATATTATAAAGAGGAAAGATTTGTATTTTTGTATGTTATGAATAAACTCAAAAACTACTGGACCGATTTTGAAAATTCTTTCACCAATAGAAAGCGTCATTATCAGCGAGTAACATAGGCTATGTTTTGTGTATAGTACGTCTACATTGCACCCGTGTGAAGCCGGGGCGTGTTGCTAGTCAATTGATAAAGAAAAAGGATGTGCCAACACTTGCAACACCAGGCAAATTGTAGGTGATGTCAAAATTTTATTGCTTGATAATTCAATAATTTTGATTGAATGTTGGCTCAAAAGTTTAAACTACAATTTTCAATCAAAGACGTTGTGAGATCCCATGTAGAGTCAAGCCCTTAATTTGCTTCTCTTTGAATCACGCTAGCAACAGAACTTCTTAAGGCATTTGGAATTTCGAATATTATTAGTAATCAAATTATTGTTTATAATAATTATAACACTAGTATTCCCATTTATTCCATAATTTATTGCATACAAGTGATTACTATACGGCAATCATGTTTCAAAACATCGAAAAGTGATCTTCTTCTGTTTTTAAGGGATTTTTAGGCTCACAGATAATATTGTTAAACATTTTCTGGGCGATTGCAATGCGCATGTCACCATTTTTTATACTGACTATGAAAATTTCAGATTTCTACTAATTCATTGTTCTGATGACTGATGTTTGTTCGTCTTGTACTCAAACTGAGTACTACCTCGCCCACAAATTGCAATAATAATGTGAATAAAGTAAAATGTAAAGTAGGTACTTTAATTTTATATAAATTTTGAAGAATTACGTTTATTGCATATATATATTCTTAATAACCAATAAAAATTCTCATCCAATTAAATAAAACAACATGAAGACCGGTAGTCCATAATTAACGGTAAATAACTTGTTGTCACGGCGTTTATATGCTTCCTGCTACCGCCAATATTTATTATCAAGTACAGAAAGAGCAGTGACAATGTTCGGACTTCGGAGACATAAATATAATAAAGATTCCTGTAGTCAGTAGTGAGTCAAATTAATCCTCAGCTCCCACGGCCTATTTCCGCGTGAATGAGGCCACTGGCATCAATTTTAAAATCGAAAACTTTTCAGTTGATATTGTATTGCCGTGGCCAATGTAATCCATTGATTTCCCTATACAGTTATCTTACTCTATGCCATTGATTATAGTAATCGCCTAACACAACGAACATATTCGAACATAGCAAAGTAACAAAAAGTACATAACTAAAATGTTTTAAAAAATCAAGCAAGCCAGCATTATCGCGACCAAATTAAAACCTATTTAGTAATAGCGTTGCGTCGCTGACTTTTCTTTTCTTACTTCAGTATAGGTAAACCTCAGATTAAATAAGAAAGGAGGTAAATACGAGTATTGTTGGAATTAATCATTTTCACTGTTTAGTCAACCATCAAAATGTCTCCCGATTTAATTCAATACAAGTTAAAAATAAAATACGCCTCTATGTTGCCTGTTAAATCAGAGACGTCAAACTTCTGTAAGAAATGTTTTTGAAAATTCACTGAAATCATTAGAATTCAACTATTCAATTTTGTAACTCGTGTCGTAGATACTAGCTGGAGATCTACAGGCTTAGAGAAAAGCACTACAGTAGTAGTATTAGTATATACATAATTTTCTAAGTTATACAATAAAATTGAAATAATAGCTTTCGCTTTATTCTGCATAATTTGGTCTAAATTTCATGAATGACGACCAACTTTTTGATGCTCATATATTTGTAGTAGGTATCATTTTTTTTCGTTTATTCCGAACTATAAATTACTTTCCTGTAAAAAAATGGCGGTTATTCTTTTTTGGCTGTTAGCCATCGATATCTAGAAAAAATAATTTAAAGAATAAGTTAAAATGAATAAGAGTAGAGTCAATTTACCCACCCTTTTATTGCAAAACAGCACCCTCTCTTGCATATTTGCCTCATACATATTAGAAACAATTAAAACCATACATCGTACATAGAAGAAGTATAATAAAACTACAGTGGAGCCTGTTTGTAAAAATGTAGGTTAGGTACTTATTCTATATAAGGTGATAAACTGGAATTATGTAGACGAGTTTCATCATTTATAATGAGTCACATCAGACCGTATTGGGGAGCTGATGAAATACCTCATAACGTTGTTTTCTTGACATTTAGTACTAGAAATAATTATACAATTCTGCAATTAATATTCAGGCTATATTGTTTCTTATTCTATGTTTTTGCTTCAATAACGATAATTTTGTTAGACATATAATTTGACCATGCGTTTTTCTGCTCTTTATTTAACTGTTTCTGTTTATTCTATATTATTCTGTTCTTTCAGATCAGTACAGTTATAATAGTTGTCGAAGTAAATGTATAACAGAACACGTGACTGTTTCATCAAGACGAAACCGAAACAGCTGAAGTCAATCTGTTCCGCTCATACTTTACTGGATGAAGGACCTGTTCTGCTTCTACACTCTGAAGGTTATTGGCGTTATCAGAAATCATAATGAAACGAAATATGGATGTTACTACAGTTATGATCCGAAGTGCTACATACTGAAAAGTATGATGAAGAATGTAAGTGGTATAAAAGTTTAAGCTATCTAAGCTTAATTAATGAATTATATTACAAAGGTAAATAAAAAGGCAGTAAGTACTTAGTTATGTAATTAAATTAAATGTGTTTTAAAAAGTATTATATTCAAACTTTTTTCTATATTTCTAGGAGCATATTTAAAATTATTCTCATACAAATTATCTAATTAATTCAATTAACGCTCTAGTGGCTATGCGTAGAAGCAACGATGAAATATACATAACTAAACCGAGAATAAAATGCGGAAAATGTATTAAGAATATTATTTCTTCAGCCGATAATTTTTGCGGGGCAATTTATTTTAGCACACGTCCTCCAAACCAAAATTTGTGACCGTGCTTACGTTTGGCGCGATAAAATAAATCTTCGCTAAAAATTCTGCGTAGTTACAAAAAAAACTATTAAAGAAACTATTCGTATTTCCGCAAATATCTTCTGTAAGTCCTCAAAATCAGCATACACCGACAAAATAACTGTCATTCTATCAGCCAGAATTATGATATCTGAATGTCTCCGAAACTTCTAAAATAAAACCTGCTGATGATTAAGATGTAAAGTTACAGCTATGTTTCTTTCATATCATATTTTGATGAAAATTATAGAAATTGGCTGAAACCTACGAAATGGCATTATCTTTTATCGCGTGCTCGAACACAGGCAACCTTCCATTCTCCCTTATCGGTCCTTCACTGTTCTGGTTCAAGACCATTCAACAGTTTGTCTATTTAACTTCCATTCCACGCACACCATCTCATCTACAACCTCATCTGGTAACCTACAAGAAACTTCTACCCATCCCTTTAACGTCAAAGGGTTTTGACGATAACTTGGTAACCGAAAAGGCTCCTGCAGGCCACATGCGGCGTTATTAATCTATTATGAGCCCAATCCTGATGAATAGACCGCTGTGTGCGGCATCCAGAAGCATGAACTCGACATACTGCCACTATGATACAAAAAGCGTTATCTAAAATAGTATTTTTTTGTTTCTACTGAATTTTTGTTATTTAATCTGAGGAATTACCATTCTGTACCAAGTAAGGCAAACGACACTAACTTGCCTCATATTTTGTATCTTATAAGTTAGAAAATTACATTTACAAAATATATTTATTTTATTTATTTATTTATACTATAAGTACTTCTTCTCATTCTTTTTTACTTACGCAGTTTTTGGACTAGTCGCGTAAGGTCTGCGGGGTTAGAACGCAAGACGCAAAACGATTCGACTGATCGTCTCGCTTCATTGTGATTGGTGTAGAGATCATTGTGATTGGTGTAGACACTCTCTAGAGACTCTCTACACCAATCACAATGAAGCGAGACGATCAGTCGAATCGTTTTGCGACTTGCGTTCTAACCCCCCTGAACCCTGAAAACATGCCTAGTGTCACTGTAATGAAGGCGTGCCGGAAATCGTTAAACGTTGCCCATAATAATATGTTGCGCAGCTGAATATATGAATTAATTACACAAACAAGTTTGAGTTATAGCTTATTTTGCGATATTTTTTGTTATCGCGAACCGTTGTGGAGTTCATTAAAATTCATTAATTACAATTTTGTCGACGTTCTAGAAGAATTTCAGCATAAAACTCGATATTTTCATCAAATAAGTTTGCAATTTAGATAATACTAATAATAAGTATGGTAATTTCTTACGCATTGCCAATTACCGCCCAATATTACTTAATTTAAATCGTTCTAGTCTCGCTTGAACCAACATAACTTTTATTTTCCGTTTGTGTGTCTTTTACCTTGTTTGTATTATTTAAACCATTTACATAAAACACGTTTATAATACTTGAGTTGGAGAGATAACTAAATCACACGGTAAGGAACACGTTTTCTGACGGTCACATATTTATGGATCAGGTTAAATATAACTTAACCGGCGTTGGTCAAAATGCCGGGTTAAGGCTAGGAAGTGTTTGTTAAATCATATTTTAGAATATTATTCTATAAGGAGCAATGTCTTACACTGATTTATTGGGTAAATATTATATGAGTCTGATGCTCCTTTAATTGCTTCGACACGGTTACCCAAAGAAAATGATTATGCGCACACAGTTTCATACAAATTCGCCTGTTGCTTCTGGAATACCTTCATTCATTTCTTAGTAATAATTATATAGAAAATTATTAATGTACGTGTGTGCAATAGTGTCAAGAAATACCTCTAGCCAAGCTTTTAACTATTTTTTTATTTAAATATATGGAGATTTGATATAAAATAAATGACTAATAGAAAAATATATCGTGTAATGTATTAGTAAAATTTCAGTACCTAACCTTGTTCATGTTTGTTTATCTTTCCATTATTAAGATAGATAAAGATAAAAGTGACAAATTGCTCAGGAGACCGTCACATTGTGATTTCAGTTAGCATAGAAACATTAAAAGCAATACATTATTCTCTTCATTATTTCTTATTTCCAACGTAAAGATTACCTTTTTACTTTTCACGTTGGCAATAAATTGTAACAGTTGGCTAGAATGCCCGGGATTGAAGTTTATGGCTTCAGTTAATGTGTAGTACACATAATTACACTACAATTCTTGTCACTCGGTTAACAGGTCAAGGAATAGTTAGTTTTAGAACCAAACCAAGGTTTCAATTCTTAAATATGGGAAATTAAGAATATACTCTTGCTAACATAGGTTCACGTTTCATTGTTCCACCTGAGGCCCAAAAACCAACTTCGTACGAGTAAGTACGTAAGTTTGCGAGTAAGGGTACGGTTATATAAACTATCGTGAAATAGAAAAAAGCGTTGTTCACAAAATGATGGCCTAACGGTAACCGCTGTATCACTTACTGTTTACGTCATTTTATCTTCAATTTTGTGTAGAACGATATGGACTGTTTTTGTTTTTGACTTTATTCGACCATAGTTCGATAGATCACGAAGTATTCGTATCGTCGTATGCAATTTCAGCTGATTTACTTAAGAAACACCGATTATCACATTTTCAAAGGTTTCAAAATAGATCTTCGACTTCTCGAAGAAAAAACATAAGTCGATGGCGCATCATTGCTTTATTATAATTATATGTATTTATGGACCATTACGTTAGTAGAAACTTACAGACTAGTGTTGTACATAAATGTACGTAAATAATGTTTATATTTTGTGGCTGAGATGTCTGTCATCAAGTAACCTTCACGCTGATCTATCGATATCTGACAAGGAAAGTATATACGATAACATAAGTAATGTCATAATGTTAATATTTGTATACTTAACTAACCTATCTCTAAAGCCGATAACTAAACAAGAATGATCTCGAATGCAAACGTAAATAAATGTTGCGTCAGACTTTAGAAACATAGAAAAGGTCAAAGGTACTTAGGTCTCGGGTTAATATATGAATGTTATCTAGTCTGTAGGTAAACGACAAGTAAGTTTCAACATAGATTAGGTATAAACTATAAGTAGTTAATAAGATAAAGCATCTATTCATCATGCGTTATCCTGGGCAAGCTCGTAGTGAGATTACGCCTACAAATAAATTAATTAACTTACAATAGATTCATTAGACAAAATTATATGATGTTAATTTATTTAGAAAAAAATTATTGTTGTTTATGTACAACAATTAATAGATTTCAGTCAGTCAAATAAAATAGCTAAATTCGGATTTATGTAAAGGTCTTCTTTTAAAATCCTTTATATTTTAGGCATAGTTAGGTAAATACGAAACTGTTATAGGCTGATAGAAAAATACGGATATTTGGATCCAGAGTTGGCTTTCTAAAAATATGTAAAAACAGCTTCACATCTTCTCAATATACATTAATAACAAGTGTGAGTCATATATTATACTATAACTTATCTATTGTTTCCCTGTAGATAATGTAAGATGACATCATTAAATCCATACATGTATCCGTCCATAAAATCTTTCAAATCTAAATAAGAGCGAAACATGGTTGAACCTGGTCTAAATTCTTATTATTCACATTATTTTGACGGGCTCATTGGCGCGTTCGGTAGATCATCTGCCGTTGATGGGTCGTGGGTTCAAATCCCACCGGGACGACATGTTTATAATTTTCTGTAAATATGTCTTCCCCACGTCTGGTAACTTCGGGCACTGCACGGTTGGGAGGAATATAAAAATTCCGACCGGGTATCGAACCACCGTTCATAGTTGGAAAAACCGTGAAGTGCATATTGCGCGTTTCAGTTTCAGGCTACGGATTTCCGAATGCTCGAAGTAAAAAGTAGGTCGACAGCGCATCATTGACTGATGTTCTGTGGCTGAGGTATCACCTACCATATAGCGAATCTCATGCTCGTATGTCGATATCTAACATTAAAAAAAAACACATCAAACTCCCGAGATCCGAGAATATCAATTCTGAATAACATCAAGTATTTAGGTATTAACAATATTATCCATAGAGCAACACGGTCCACCGCGGTGGTTCTCTATGGATACCGGGTGGCCCGTGTTGCTCTATGATATTATCAGAAGTGTCCAAGAGATAAAATCGCACCTTTAAAGACAAACCGTTGCTAATATTCTTTTAGTAAAAAAATAACCCATTTCTGTAATACCGTAATTGCAATTTAAACAGGTCCATAGTAGATACAAGATCGGACAAAAACAAAAAGCGGTCCTAGACTAGACTAAAACGTTTGCAGGGTCAGTCCATAAATCAAAACTTTACTACTAAACTAGCCTAGAATTGACGACTTTAATAGCAAAAAAAAAACTTTTTATTGGTATTTGATACGAGCAACAACACAAATATATTTTTAGGTGTAGTCCCTACATCATTCTCGCGTAAACTCAATTGTTTCAGCACGCGATAAAGCATTATCTTTCTACTTTCAACGAAATACCTAGTAAAAGTTCCATTGTTGGACCAAAATTTTGGCAATTACCCTTTCCGTACTCTGACAGTGTAGTACCGTCTGAAGGAGCCTGTTGTGAGATCTCGACGCGGAGCCATTGTTTGGAGACCCTTTTAAACTAGACAATTTGAGTTCTTTTTTTGGCTTTTTACAAAAAAAAAAATATGTAAATGTATAGTTTTTCCAAATATACTGTTTGATATAATTACATATTATGTAGATGAAAGAAAATAATTATTAAAAAATAATAATAACTAGGAATGCATTAATTAATTTTACAAAAAGTTTATTTTTCTTAATATCGGATTCCTAAATGCAATCAGACAGTTCATCAAAATTCAAGTATCAATTTAACAAAAAGCCAGCATCACACGGTGTTCCCAAGCGGTCACCCATCTAAGTACTGACCGTGCCCGACGTTGCTTAACTTCGGTGGTCGGACGAGAGCCGGTGCTTTCAACGTGGTATGGACGTTGGCGATGAAATAATTGAAAATATCATAATAATTATTAAAATTCAGTTAAATCGAAAATTATTATTTATTATTGTTGAATGAAAAGTGAATTATTCACAACTAAGAAAAATCACAATGGCTATTGAGATCTATATTTAAAGTAAACGTAATAAATCATATTTATACTAGTTTATTTATATTTTTGCTCAACGGATATAATGTAACAATAATTTCATCACATTTGTATTTTTTTAAATGGATATTTTGACATTTCTCAATAACAGATTTCGACTTGAGAATTGCCTTATTTCAATTTTCAACACGGCTGCAGCGATCCCATAATATTATGGATGGATCATTAGCGCGGGCGCCATTATATTAAAACATCCGCAAACACATTTAGAATTCAGATCGTTTATTAAACTTCTTTGAAATAACACCTATTGTATCCTATTTCGCAATAATAAAGTAAGTTTAGGTTGAGAGTAGGTAAATGTTGAAAGAAAAATCATTTTACAAGGAAGAGGGAAGTAGGTAGTTAATTATAAAAAGATTATACTCAAAAATAATGCGCCTATTTATAAATAAAAATATTAATACCTACCTACTATTTATTTTTAAATCTAACAGTAGAATTTACGAGTCTGTGAATTGAAAATATATATACGATAAAATAAAGATAATTCTTTTTTTATACATATGGTATACGTCATTAAATTTTATCTCTTTGTCTGTTTGATTACACTAATCTTCGACTGAGTAGATTTTCATGCCAAAAGGCAGATATAGGAACCCTTCAAATACATAAATAAAGGCAAAATATTTAGGAACAAAAAGATATTGGATATATATGTATAAATGAAGTATGAACCAATATATAATATAACATAGGCCAGTGAATAATGGAACGGAATGATTTCCTTGTGCACGTCATCAACCGTCGCGAATGTTCTACAGTTCAAGGAAGTGAGAGTTTGCCAAAAATATTTTTAAAACTGTTATCGGTTATCCATTTTAAAACATGTTCCAAGATCTTTCTAGTTATAAAGTACACAGCTACTAAAAGAAACGAATTACAAAAAGGTGTAGCTTAGATTTAGGTACCACTATCTCTCTGCAGCGAAGCGACTTTTCATGTAAAGCGATGGTACATTACATAAGTGATATGAATAGAAACATACATCAGACTTAAGAGGCATAAAAAGTGATATTTTTTATCTTGTTTCCCCGGAATTCGAACCCAGGACTTTCGGTGCTAAACGCGTTGCGCTTACCATTGTGCCACAAAGGCGGTCAGTTCAGCACCACAGTATCACACTTGTCAGCGCTAACCACGGAACAAGAAGTTCTTCTGTTCTGTGGCGCTAACCAATGAGCTAGTTGTCAAGGTTCGTATATTATGAAAAAATCAATTTGATAGAATCAGTCTTTGATGTTTGTTATATGAGGCAAAGTCGCAATTTAGCATATTGAAAACTTACTTTTTAAAATGTTGGAAAGTGAAAACTATATAACGTTTTCTTTATTAAATGTTTAATTAGATAATTATATTTGTGGTTTGTTTTTTGAATTTATTTTTGCATGTAAAGTGAAACCAAGGGTACCAGTAGTAAATAGTTAATATATAACAATATTTGTAATAATTTTACTAATAATTTATATATTTTACCTATCTAATTGTGAAAACTGTTTGGCTTACTGCTTATGTATGTATTATTTATGATTACCATGTATCTGTATCAAAATTGCTTTTTGTTTTCCTTAATAAATAAATATAATATACAATTTCAGCTTGAAGGGAGAGCGTCAACCGGCCGTGACCGCTTTGTGGTCGCCGTCGACCTCTCATGCCGTACGTCACTTACGTAATAAATCTTCTAGGTAAACAGAGATTGATCTAGGTATACTATAAGTATATATTAAAATATAAAAATCTCGTGTGACGGTCTTTGTGGTCGCACTCCTTCTAAACATCAGACTAGTTTTCTTTTTTTTGGCAAAACTTTTGATCTCATTTTCTTTATTAGTATAACAGTGCGATATAATATGTAGATACTAGCCAGTATCTATATAGATATAATTGGAATATTACCTATTCTCACTTCTTTATAGCATTTTACAGTTCCGTAACAAACATTGAAATTCATGAGATCTAGGATTTTTGATTAGGGAATATTTTTTGGATATTAGGTACACACTATAATATTATACATTCCAAACATTTAAGATATTTCGATACGTCTTATATGTGGGACACGGGACTTCGGCGGTCTCTTCTTTCACCCTTAGAGGGATAACATTTTTGTTGGTATTGTTCTCCCAAAATTTCATTTAACTGCACCAATCAGCAATCACCAGGTTCATATTATCCTAATCGATAGTCATGTGGGATAGTATAATTTAAAAAAAATACAAGGAAACTCTTAAATGTTTTAAATTTTATTTTTATTGTGTTTATGCGGAAGTGGATTTGTTTGGATGATCCAGTGTTTCAGTTCTGATAATTTAAACAAGTAATGCAAGGTCAATAACACTATATATTGATAAATTTATGGATCAAATAAATCTTTTTAAATTAATATTGATTGTAATTGGAGTCTATTTGATGGCGCTGTGGGGTTACCAAAAACAATAAGTTTTAATTTGGATTAAATAATGAGACTTTATTAGTTAAAAACAGAAATAACGCGAATAAAAGAAACGAAGTCTAATACTTATTCAAAGCGCTAGGCTTATTATTTTGATAAAAATAAGTGTTCAGTTAGACATTCTAATATTTTCAAACAAAGTTGCCTGGCTTATCAATGTGCGTTAACTACTGTCTAGCACCGGGTTTCTTTATATATTTAACTAACAGATAATCCTGTAGGGATCATCACATCCCACTATGCAGTTTTAACTTTTAAGTCTATAAATATATTTTAATTTTACTGATCCCATTATTAGTCAATTAAAAAAAAATCTTCTTCTTAGCCTGTTTTAAACTATTATTAGACTTAAGTAGTAATAGCTTTTGTTATTTGACGGTTTTTATCAGGTTAATATGATAATTAAAACCGGCGACCGAATGTTTTCTGTGTTCGCAGATTAAAACAGACTACGGGTTAAGGGTTTCGACATAATTTTAAGCTTATCTATGATTCTCTAAGTTGTAAGCAAGGACTTTATGTTATATATATAAAGTCCTTGGTTGTAAGTTTATCGACGTACGAGGGAGATGTTGGCGGGTAAACATGTGAAATACGTAGGTAGGTAGTGAAAAATAATGTCCGAAAATAAGACGTTAAAAGCAGTGATGCCATCTTGGGGGTTTTATAACTTAGGGGTAAAATACACCTACATAAATACAACAGCTTTTTTATACTATTTTTTATATATTTTATACGTGAATGTATTTTTATTTATTCTTTGAAATTACCTCTCAAACCGAGTGAACAACAAAAACTTTAGGAGTATCTGTAGTAATAATTGGAAGTTTGTCGAATGACAATGACAACGTCATTAGTCAAATGCAAATGTCAATACGAAATGTCCGATTTCATCGTAAAGTGTAAACTGTAAACTTTTTTTGGATCTCAAATAAGATTGTTGAATTTTAAAATTAACTAATTTAAAGAAATAATCGTTAATCTGTAAATAAGCTTCAAAAAGTATTCATACCGTGTCACTACTCTGAACTTTCTGTTCTGAACTCGGGTAGCAAACTTAGTGAGGTTAAAGTTGTTGTCAGCATCATAACATTTAATATTTAAATGAATAGTGAAAAAAGAAATGCTCGTGGTCGTGGTCGCGGTCGTGGGAGGGGAAGAGGTCGTGGACGTGGACGTGGGCGAGGCAAGAAAGTGCCAAAGGTGATGTCGTCTGATGAAGAGGAATGTTCTATGGAAGAAACCGCCCAAGAACAAGAGGAACCTGCTCCTGAAGAAAGTAAGGAAGAGGACGGGCAAAGTGAACCTGCCAAATGTAAGAAATCAATTTATAAATTATTATATTATTAATTATTATTTTATTATTTACAAGGCATAGGTAAATTATCAAAGTTCTGATGAAATGTCATAAATACAATATCATACAAATTTGTGACTAATTTCCCCATACCTAAAATATAAATGATATCATAATATGCCAACCATACTTTCTTTAATTGGTTTTAAAATTTGTTACCTACAAAGACAAGTCTTTCAAGACTTTTTTTACTTGCATAACAATAATAATATTATGTATTTTTAACATTATTGTTTGTTTTTTTCTATGACTGTGTGTACATATTATCATATTTACATTTTAATCCTTCGGGAACTTCCAGTGGAGGTTCCCTCAGACATATCTCAGTTGGAGGCACCAGTTTTCACCACAATACAGCGGGGACCACCAGAGCCAATGCTGCGGCTGGAATGGAATCACAGAGCTAATCTTATTGGAGAAAAAGTTCTAAACCCTATGATATACTGCTGTGATGATTGCTCTAAACCTATACTTATTTATGGACGAATGGTAATAATTATCTTAAATATATTTGGTATAAAGGTATCATTATAAGTGGAAAATGTGAAATCTTTATTACATTAATTCGTTTCTCTATTAAAAATGGATTTGAATTCAGATACACTTTTAGTTACATTGTTATCTATATCTGTACTAATATTATTAATAGGAAAGATTTGTGCTTTTGGATTTTTTTGTTATAAGTAAACTCAAAAACTACTGAACTGATTTAAAAAAAAAATTCATCAATAGAAAGCTACAACAAGGAATATAGGCTATTTTTTGTGTATAGCATATTTACATTGCACCTGTGTGAAGCGCAGGGCGCATTGCTAGTGTTGTATGAAGAGGATACAACTTCTCTACAATCATTGGATTAAGAGACTTGACAGATTTTGTATCATAGAGCTGTCAAAATTAAAAAAAAAGTCTAGGTTAAAACATATATTTATTGAAATATTAGGAACATAGGAAAAAATTGAATCCATAATAAATTGAATTAAGAGAAAATAATCTGTGATCAATTATTGTCATAGCACATGATGCAATCTACAAAAGCATTTAACCTGATAAAAATAATAATTTAGGCAATTTTCTTTTTTAAATATACATAATATTTTTTTTTGTTGTTAGACAAATACAACTTAGACAAGTTACTTGCCCAAATCTACTTTATTTTTATTGTAGAAGTCACATTTTACATTCTTTCCCATTTGTTTCAGATACCTTGCAAGCATGTATTCTGCTTATCATGTGCAAGAGCTGATCATACTCACTGTCCACGCTGTCGAGAAAAGGTATTTTTATATTATCTGCCAACTGAAGACAAGCTTGAGGTTCTGAAATATCTGAACTGAACAATATGCATTGTCAATTTAGTTTATCTTTATTTCAGGCATTTTTCAATTTGTTTTAAACTGGATTATCCGAATTCCAAAATACTTGATAGGTTTTACACCTATGGGCACATGATATGGTGGTGCATTGCCTAGAAACAAATTCAAACCCTTTCACCAATTTGAGACGTGAAGAAACTAGACTCAGATAAAAACATATTTCAATCAGAGTTCGATCAAAACCTGAAAACTCATTTCAGGGAATGCAAGTTAGATGCATCAAGTATCGCATTCATACAAACAAATTATTTTTTGTATAGTTAGTTTATACAAAAGATGTGTATGTGAAAATTAAGTCATTATTAAGAAACAAATAAGTTTCTACACTTGTTCCACTTATTGATTTCTGTATTAATTATTCCTCATTCCACTTGATGGGAGCTGGCTGCATTTGAGCAAAAAAGGATAGATTTTATTCAAGGAATTTCTAGACAATGTTTGTTTTTTAATCAATACAATTGCTGTTTAATGCAGGTATTAAGAGTGGAACAGACTGGCTTGGGAACGGTATTCATGTGCACACATTCAGGATCGAGATATGGGAGCACTGGCTGTAGAAGGACATACTTATCTCAGGTAATATTTATTTTCAAACAGTTACCACTCTCAGAATATTTGTACAGACAGTCACTGCTTTAATTTTTTTTTTTTTTTTTTTTATAATATAGGGGGCAAACGAGCCTGCGGCTCACCTGATGGAAAGTGAACACCGCCGCCCATGAACATCTGCAACACCAGAGGACTTGCAGTTGCGTTGCCGGCCTTTAAGGTAGGAATAGGCTCTCTTCTTGAAGGTCCCCAAGTCGTACCGGTTCGGAAAAATCGCTGGCGACAACTCATTCCACAAAAGCGTAGTGCGTGGAAGAAAATTGCGCATAAAGCGCACAGTGCTAGACTTCCAAGCGTCAAGATGGTACGGGTGGAACTTGGAGTTTTGTCGCGAGGTGCGGTGGTGAAAATTAGCGGCTGGGATTAATCCGAACAATTCCTCTGAACACTCACCATGATAGATACGATAGAAGATGCAGAGTGATCCGACATCTCTACGTAGCGCCAAAGGGTCAAGCCGATCGGAGAGAGCCTGGTCGTCGACGATTCGAGCCGCTCTACGTTGAATGCGGTCAAAAGGAAGGAGCTGGTATTGGGGAGCTCCCGCCCAAAGATGAGAGCAGTATTCCATGTGGGGCCGAACTTGTGCCTTATACAGTTGTAGGCAATGGCCCGCTGTGAAATACCGTCTCGCTCTATTGAGCACACCAAGCTTTTTTGAGGCCAATTTGGCCTTCCCTTCCAGATGACCGCGAAACTGAACGTCGCTCGATATGTCGATACCGAGAATTCCGATACTGGCTGTGGCTGATAAGTGAGTGCCCTCAAATTGAGGAGAAACGACAAAGGGATTCTTTTTAGTGGTAAACGCGCAAACCTGTGTCTTTTTAGGGTTAAATTGGACTAGATTAAGTCGACCCCAGTCCGAAACTTTGGATAAAGAAGTCTCGACTTCAGACACAAGTTTGTTCCGGAACTCGTCGACGTGTTCTCGAGAAATATTTGCACGGCCGGAGTATGAGGCATCTCCAGTACTGTCATCCGCATAGCAATGAATGCCACTGATTTGCAGCATATCATTGATATGCAGAAGAAACAGAGTAGGAGATAGCACACAGCCTTGTGGAACACCAGCATTCACAGGTTTTGGGTCCGAGCATGCACCGTCGACAACGACCTTAATGCTACGGTCCTCAAGAAAGCTGGCTATCCAATTGCACAATTTCTCGGGAAGCCCATAAGAAGGAAGCTTCGAAAGAAGCGCCTTGTGCCACACCCGATCAAAGGCCTTCGCTATATCCAAACTGACAGCCAACGCCTCCCCCTTGGTCTCGATTGCCTCAGCCCATTTGTGCGTTAAGTAGACTAGCAGATCACCAGCCGAGCGACCCCGACGGAAACCGTACTGGTGGTCGCTTAACAGCTGGTGCTCCTCTAAGTACCGCAAGAGCTGGCAGTTGATAATGGATTCCATTATCTTGGAGAACAAGGAAGTTATGGCTATAGGTCTGTAGTTGGATGGATCTGAGCGGTCGCCTTTTTTCGGGATTGGGTGCACTTTAGCTGTCTTCCAGGAGTTCGGGACGACGCCTAATGAATAGGAGTACCGGAAAAGACGCGTTAGAACCGGAGCCAACTCAGGAGCACATGAGCGCAATACGATCGGAGGGATGCCATCGGGCCCACTCGACTTATGGACGTCCAAAGAAAGAAGTGCTTTTCGCACTGAGCTCTGATGAAATTGTATGTCTAGCATAGAGCTGTCACACCGCGGGATGGTCGGCGGTGGCTTTCCCCGGTCGTCCAAAGTCGAGTTGGACGCAAAGAGTGTGCCCAGAAGATCGGCCTTCTCTTTTGCGGCATGGGCCAGCGATTCATCTCTCCCGTGCAGGGTTGGAAGAGAGGGCTGACAGAAATTCCCTAAGACAGCCTTAGCGAGAGACCAGAACGCACGAGTTCCCGATGGAAGGCGCACCAATCTCTCGCCAATTCTGCCAATGTGCTCAGACTGCTTTGGCAATAGCTCTTTTGAAGGCCCTTGAGGCAGAGTTGTACTCCTTTTTAAGGGCGCTGGTTTTTTCATCCCGAGACGTTGATGCTTCGGCCCAGGCTTGGTAACATTCCTGCTTCCGGCGACACGCCATTTTGCAAGAGCGACCAAACCAAGGCCGGGATTTGCCGCCAATGGGTACCGCAGAGGAAGGAATAAAAAGTTCCATTCCCTGAAGCACTACATCAGCGACAGAATCAGCAATAACGTTGGGATCGTCCGGCGAAAAACAAATCTGCCCCCATGGGTAAGATGCAAAAAAAGAGCGCATACCATCCCAGTCGGCTGACCTATAATGCCACACGCGTCGGCAACCAGCAGAACGCGGTCGTTTTATGCGAGCTAGCGGCACCATACTCCGGATCAAGCAATGGTCCGATGAACCTAGTGGGGCGTCAACGGAAACTTGATAATGGTCCGGATGAGAGGTCAATATGAGGTCCAACAGGGAAGGCATATGATCTTCAACATCTGGGACACGCGTAGGCGCAGATACCAGTTGAGTCAGATCATATGCCAAAGCAAAGTCATGTACAGATCTCCCCGCATGGTCGGTAGTACGTGAGCCAAGCCATTCGGCGTGGTGGGCGTTGAAATCACCGAGGATCACGATTTCTGCGGAGGGGATTAACTGTAACACGGAATCTGTAGCCACTTGCACGTGTTCCATGAGTCGGTCTGTTTCGATATTTCCACTATGGGATCTGTACAGGCAAGCATAGACGCGGGGATGGTCATCACAGTCTACGCGCAGCCAGAGAATAGAAAGGTCCCGTTCTTCAAGATTGTCGAGGCGACGAGTGCGGATATCTTCTCTTATGTAGGCGCACACTCCGGCCCGTGGCACAAAGGAATGCTCCAACATATACCCAGGGTAAGTGAGGTAACAGGTGTCGGCAGGAGAAGATATCTGCGTCTCAGTCAAGAAGAGCAGAGCCGGCTTCGCCGTTTCTAGATGATGGTGGACGGCGTCAAGGTTAGAGTGTAGACCCCTGATATTACAGTAGTTTACGATGAGGGCGTCAGGGGGTGCCGAAAATGCAATGCTCTTGCCCCGAGCAGATTTAAGCGCGGATTTGCCCTCCCCAGAATACGAAGGGCTGCCTGGGCATCCACGTCCAGGTGGTATACAGGGTCCTGGGCATGGACGTCCAGAGGGGGATTCTCCACATCCCATGGTACCCCCCTGGGGTAGTCTAACCTCAATCTGCGCTGCCATAATTTCCTACCCAGGTTTGGGCTTCCGGGATTCTCACAAACCGTACGAAACGCAACAGCATTGCTGTTACTTCACGCCGGTCTCCAGTGAGAGAGTGGTATTTCCCCGGACGTGCCGGCCCATTCGGCTGTAACCAAAGGTTACAGCGTGGCACTACCACTCACCAGTTTTTGGTCCACGCCAGCTAAAGCCGGTACCCCCCATATCTGGAGGGCATTCCCCAATCCGCCACCCGGGGACGCGCCCGATGGGAGCTCTGGCAACTCACACACGGGAAATTTAATTGTATGTTCTGCGTATTTGGTAGGTAAAATCTATGGCTAATTGACAAATAACCAAATATTGTCATATTTATTTCACATAATAATGCTAGAAGGTGTAAATATCGCACCTTGAAAATCCAACCGTAACTAAACGAAAACTGATGATCTTCACTATCAACGCCATCTTGTGAGATTATTGTTCGTCTTCAAAATGCAAAGAAACAAATTCAAAATGTCAGCTTTATGCCGCTAGATGGCGCGAGTGTCTCTGTAATTATTAGGATCTCGGTCACATTACGAGAACCTTAAACGCGATAACCCAAAAAAACACATTTTTCGTTTAGTGTAACCTTGAAATAAATAAATTATAATATGTATTTCAGCTGTTCAAACATATTTTTAGCCCTTTATACCAAATTTAAACCCAGATCCAAATAAAACGGTCGTAATCGTTATTTTCCAGATTCTAATGCTCATTTTAAGTTCTTATTAATATCCTGAAATTAAAAATTATATATTTCCAGAGAGATCTGCAAGCCCACATAAACCACAGACATGTATCCAGCGGAGGGGACTCAAAGCCGGAACCAGAGCAGCCTTCTGTCACGCTCGTCAAAACATTATCGGTACGAAAATACAAAACTTATATCAATGACTTGTTTAAATAATCTCGTAACAAAGAAAAATAACTATTTACATCTCAAAAAACAGTCAACTCATTCAATAAATGTATAGATCACACCGCCATCTATTGGTGGTTTTAGGCAACCGATCTGTTCTTAACACTCATTTCAAAATCTTGAACAATTTTCCATAATGTAGATAATTAAAAAAGGGTAATAAATTATGAAATTGTAATAAGATACATAGTACGTAACACCCTTAGACTCTTCTCAATTAGAATACCTCGCATTCTTCTGTCGTCTTATGAGTGACAGAGACGGCGCTCTACGAAACCGAAACCAGCCGATTTCCGATTTCATAAGGTCGATGAGCAATTTCTAAATTCTTTTGTTTTTGTAATACTAATATTATAAAGTTTTGTTTGTTTGTTTCTTACGATTCAACTCCAAAAAAAATTCTTTCATAGGTTTTTTTTACAATACCTTCATCTTCATTGCACTCGTGCGAAGCCGGCGCATGTAACTAGTCTATAGTTCTATACTAATATTATAAAAAGGAAAGATTTGTATTTTTGTATGTTATGAATAAACTCTAAAACTACTGTACCGATTTTAAAAATTCTTTGACCAATAGAAAGCTACATTATCAGCGAGTAACATAGGCTAGATTGTGTACAGTACATCTACATTGCTCCCGTGTGAAGCCGGCGCTTGTAACTAGTGTATTATATGAGTTGTATAGAATCAAAGGCATTTTTGGTCCGGCAATCTACCAAAATAAAATAAGTTCTTGTTATTTAGACTGTTATGTTTTTTTATATAGGTATTTGGTTTTATCTTTAATTGTTAATATTAATAGAAACCTTAAACATGCAATGAATGATACCTAATACAAAAATAAAGGAGAAAAGCGTTTTCTTTTTTAAATTGCTAACAATCAGCCGTAAGTCGATAGCCTTTGATTCTATACGACTCATATATATTGTGTCGGTGGGGGCAGGTGCCGAGCAAGGCGGGCGACCCGCGCGCGCACGCGCACGCCGAGCGGCCGCGGGCGTCGCGCGCCAACCTCATCGCGGTGCCCATACACGACCACCCCGACCACGCCTACTACCCCTACTACCAGGTGCGCTAGCTCCAACTTGATACTAGCTTTCGTTTGCGACAAGTGAACCTCATGCTCGTTTGTAGAAAGGTTTTGTCTATGATCTCGTCCCAAAAAATCCAAGTTTCGATTATACGAACTTTAGTGTATCCGAACTAGTCTCGTTCCCAATTGGTTCGGATAATCGAGGTTCTACTGTACTATAATCCCCTAAGTGGTCTAAATCGACACCCAGGGGCCTGAAATGATACACCAGTCAGAAATTTAAATCTGTCTAATTGAGAGGCACTAGAATACCAGCTATCTTGTGTACTTTTGATGTTGATTTTGCATAAGGGGGATCTACAAGGGAAAACATGGCTAAGGGAGGAAAACTATTGGGAACCTTTGCACTGTATTACATCGCTCTAACTACTTTTACTCTAAAAAATCCTTTCAAATTCCGATGATTATTATTCTTTAATACCTATATAAAAAAAGTTCATTTTATTTGGAAAATAAGTTGGATTGTAAGTAAAATCACCGCGATTGACTTATATCGCAATATGTCAGATGCGTTGTCGCCTGTCGGCCTTTTTAAGCCGATCGTTATGTTATTTGTTACGTTCGCAGCCGAGCCCCCAGCCGGTGCCGCCGCCGAGCGCGCCCGTGCCCAGCGTGCCCGTGCTCGCCCACAACCTGGCGGTGCCGCCGCCGTACTACCCGCCCGCCTACACCGCGCCGCCGGCTACATACGTCGGACCCGGTCAGTCTACCCACTAACCATTTAGACATGTGTAACACTGCGCTGAGTCGCATAACGACTGTTGGTATTGTATCACCCGGTGGTTTGATTAAATAAAAAAATTGAATTTAGCAACGATGGTCGTCTATTTCGGATTTAAATTACAAAAGTGGCAGAGTGCGATATACTCGTACGTCTCGCTAGCGGAACAGACCCGAGCGGAACTGTGAAAAGTGAAAGGCGAGCCGCTACCACTAGGCAACGGTTTCGCTGCTTACTTCGCGCGTCCCTATTTATTTGTGTCATGGCGCAATTTTGAGTTAAAAGAACTGTTCACTGCGTCGGAGTTACTAAGTTAACGCAAGGAATTTCGCTGAGTTACCCATGTCTATAAGTATTAACAATATCAAAGAACATAGATTTACATAGAAGCACAGGCCCATATAAACTTGGCACAGAAAAGTAGCTCTACTTTTAACCTGTAGAGCACACGGCATTGTATCGGTATGAAGCACACACATCTAAGCAGTCCGCTGACTCCACTCCCCTCGCGTTGTCTCGCTTGCTCTTACGAGCGAAAAGCGGCTGGGTGCGAGGGAGTGCGCGCTATGACTCCAGCGTCAGAGTGTGCGTTCACACGGATACTAGCAGCGCCGCGGTGACTGGGGTAAGATCTGCTCTTACCCCAGAGAAACCGTGCCACGTGCGTCTGTAAGGACTGTTATTATATGTACATCAAAGTTCTTAATATCTAAATACAAACAGAAACACAACTCATCAAGCCAATTATTTTGTATTGTCTAGCATTATGGTAAAATAACTTTTCTTTCTGAGGACAGTTTTAGGTGAATATGCTTCCTAAATATTTTAAACTACCCGTACAAAAGTAACCCACTACAAAATTGTATACTTAATTTTATTGTTCTCATGTGACTGACTATTCAAGATTAAATAATAAAACATCCTTATGGGCTTTTAAAGCACAAAACAACAAACTTCTATAAATCACCATCTTATTATTATTGAAATATATTATAATCATCACTAATATTGTTGTCTTTACTTCTATATTGATGAATTATTATAAATTTTTGTATGTTATGAATAAACTCAAAAACTACCGATTTTAAAAATTCTTTCACCAATAGAAAGCTACATTATTATCAGCGAGTAACATAGGCATTGTATAGTAGGTATATCTACATTACACCCGTGCCAAGCCGAGCGTGTTACTAGTTATTTATAAATTTACAGGTACAACAATGAGTACCAACGTGACCCCGCCCATGGGCACTCCAGTAGCGATACCCCCCAGTACCCTGGGGGACGCGCAGCGCTGGCCGGAGACGTACCCCGCCCAGCAGTGGGGACAGAACCAGCACCATTACTATAGATAGCATACGGAATACTTTTAAGGAACTCTAGATAAATTGGCAATCTAATAAGAAGTTATTTTAAGTCTTAATGAAGTTTTATTTTATAGTAAAACATGAATGTTGGCAAGTGTTTGCCTATAACTATTATTTCAGTAGTACATTTTTATTTTGTTAATCGAATGTTTAATTTTCTGTCTGGTCTGTTCGTGAATTTCTATTTCAAAAATATGCTTGATATTAATAATATTTTCATGATTAAACTAGTATTATAAATCCTTTTACATTACATATTATATAAGGGATCGACCATTAACACGTGAGGAAAGCTGAGAGGGGGTTCGAAAAAAAATCACGAAATATCACTAGGAGAGGGGGATATCACCTATATTTATTTTTCGTTGAACTACCGGCGCGTGGCCTTGTATTTAAAGATATTCTGAAAATGTCAATACACTTTGTACTACACGTGATTTTATATATTATATTTTCTTTTCTATACTATACCTAAGAATAACATACTCCAATTAATAAGCAAGGAATAAACTCACTTAACGAAAATAAAACACGAAATATTCAATTAGTTATTTATTTAACACTATTACATAATATTTACAAACATACCTCATACATCATTACCAATAACAGACATTACAACAAATGCAAAAATATAAGTTTAATACCACGAAATATAACCGTATCTGAAATATAAATACTTTCACAGTTTAGAAAAGTATAATAACACAATATAACACAGTTGCAATGTAGGACTTTTTCAAACCTCATCTTCAAGTTAACTATGATATCAAAGATATTGTAGTCTATAGAAAAATGCATAGCACTAAGTCTTAAGGCGGTCGCACACTGGACACGAATTTGTATCATACGTAAACACGCACGCGCACTCTAGTTCCGTTTTTCTCCGTTGAAATGCCAGTAGTGATTGTGAACTGTAACCGTTAGTGCCCTGCCTCACCGGGACGCCATGGCCACGTCGCCGGCTACGTAGCCAAACAATTAGTATTCACATGTATGGCACCTCACTCACTTGGCGACGGTTTGGCAACGTCGCCAAATTGGAAGCGTAGCCACGACGACGGGTCACTTGGGTGGAGACTGGCTACTAGGGTGAATCATAAGTTCTTGCGGTTATGCACTAGTTATTTGAACAAGTTCAAACGCGTTAAAGAACTACGGAAAACACAAACGAGGAACACCGGTGTGCAGGTTATGTCTTGTACTATTGAGCTACACAGCACACATTTCTTTTGCGTTCGTAAATAAAAATGTGCGAAATAGATAAAATGGAGGAGAAACTAGTTATTAGAGGACTTCTTCGTTTTTTCTTTAAAAAAGGTGTCTCAGCTGTGACTGCCGCGAAAGAAATTTGTAGTGTGGAGGGTGAAAACTCTGTGACTGAACGGACAGCACAATTTTGGTTCCAGCGTTTTCGATCGGGAGATTTGAGCCTTCAAGATAAACCCCGTGCTGGAAGGCCTATATCGACGGATATCGAATCTTTACATAAAGCTATAGAAGCAGGACCTAGCAAAAGTACTCGTGCCCTATCTGGAGAACTTAACATATCTCAATCCAGTGTCGTTTCGCCACTTACATAAGCTTGGGATGAGTTATAAGAGCTGCCGAGTTGTTCCGCACGAGTTAACCCCTAAACAGGCTCAATGCCGGATTGACGTGTGCAGACGTTTGCTGGACAATCCACTTGACGATCGTTTTTTCAAAAGAATCATAGCATGTGATGAAAAATGGGTGTATTTTAGAAATCCAGTTATGAAAAAACAATGGTTATCGCGCGGTCAGGTACCGGAACCGGTCGTTAAACGAGATCGCTTTGAAGAAAAGGTAATGTTGAGTTTATGGTGGAATTTTGAGGGACCGGTCTATTGGGAGTTGATTCCCGATGGCCTTGGAATTACGGCAGAGGTTTTCGCAGCTCAGTTGGAACGTGTGTATGCAGCTCTGAGTGAAAAATATCCAGCTTTGGTTAATCGACGTCGAGCGCTGTTGCAGATGGATAACGCTCCTCCTCATACTGCAAGTTTAACTAAGAAAAAAATAGCGGAACTGGAAGGAATCGAGCTGTTGCCTCACCCAGCATATAGTCCTGATCTCGCGCCGTCTGATTATTATATTTTTCGATCATTAGCTCAATTCTTACAAAAACGGCAATTCAACGACCTACAAGATGTTGAAAACGGCATCCGAGATTTCTTCGCGTCTAAAACAAAAGACTGGTATCGTCAAGGCATAAAAGAACTGACTGCGCGTTGGATATTGACTATTGAACACAATGGTTTATATTTTGAATATTAAACTGAATGTTTTAATATAATAGACTTTCTTTATATGATGTGGTGGAAACCGCAAGAACTTATGACTCACCCTAATACTTGGCAGCCTGGCGACGTCGCCAACAAAATGTATGCGAGCAAGTTGCGTCTCACTCACTCGGTAGCCAACGGTCCGCCAAGCAAGACGTCAAATTCGCGCTCATTGCAAAGATAGCGAAAAATGAGTTTTGATACCGAGACATTTATCGTAGAAATTCAGAATCGTCCGTGTTTATGGGATTCCTCGTTATCTGAGTATTCTGATCGTAATATCATCCATTTTCTACAAGCCGAGAGAACTGACTTGCCAGAAAATGGCGGCTATTGGCTACTCCATTTGGCATCCTAGTAGGAGAGCCCGTGGGAGATCGTCCTTCACCGATCTGATAACCAGATGAGACGTATTTTTTATTAAATATTTTTTATAAACAAATATGCCTATAATTGCTTGCCTATCGAAAAGTGGTCATGGCTATTTTTAATTAAATTAACTTTTATCGTTTTTTTTTTCATCACCTTCATACTTTTGATAACCAAATGAAATTTATTTGACTGATAGTTTTTGATACACAGAATATGCCTAGGTATGCTTGCCTACTCATTTCAGTGTATAACTACCTGGCAAGCAGGTGTAAACAGGTAAGTCAAAATATTAAAAAAAAATTAAATAAATAAATAAATTAAAGTAAAAATAAAAAAAATAAATAAATTTAAATAAAAAATTAAATTAAATTAAAAAAATATATTAATTAATTAATTTTTTTTTTTTATAAAAAATAGCCATGACCACTTTTCGATAGGCAAGCAATTATAGGCATATTTGTTTATAAAAAATATTTAATAAAAAATACGTCTCATCTGGTTATCAGATCGGTGAAGGACGATCTCCCACGGGCTCTTAGACCATCCGAAGGAAGCCAGAGGTAGCCATGGCTACGTAGCCGGCGACGTGGCCATGGCGTCCCGGTGAGGCAGGGCACTTAACATCGCTATTTCATGGTTATCTGCGCATGAATAAAGATAAATTTGATTATTATCAGCTTTAACTAAATACAGTAACTTTCGCAAGACGTCTGGTCTTATAGACTTTACGAACGCCTAAAAACTAGTAGAATTCGTACAAAAAAGCATCCAAAGTGCGACCACCCTTACTGTCTCCGTCATAAAAAAGCAATATAATGAATACTATTATAGTGAAATTTGTTTACAAAAGAATGCCTAGCATAATTTATATTTTTTAATAATATGTAGGTAAACGTAACAACTAAATACAATGAAGGCAATGTTAAGTGCCTTCATTGTATTTCGCTTCTATTATTCTTCATTATATTCACATGAAACAACTATAACATTATTATAATGAAAATATTTTAGTGGATTAAAACACAACTGATGATTTTTTAATGTAGATTTCACACTTTATTTAACAAAAACCAATATTATAGCATAATTTAAAATATGAACCAATATTTAATAACATTAAAAAATGTCTATAAACCTCATAATTTTATTCTAGCCTTACCTTTAGTCCTTTGCTATTTGAATCAATTTTCTTTGTTCTAAGGGTTTCCGGAATCCCTCTTAACCTATCAGTCAAGTACCTGTATATCTTCACAACTCGTCACCTTAAATATTTATATCCTACACTGAAACTGTGATAAATTCAACTTATTCACTAATAAATAATCTGGAAAAGGTACAATTCTCAGTAACTGCAAACACAGTGGCTATTTCGATTTAAGGCGGCACTAACTTAGGCTATTCGTACAAAAATAAATTTTCAAAAAAAAAAAAAAACAAATTTCGCTTTAGACCTTAAAGTTCAATTTGTTTTTAACTGCCAATTTATATTTGTACAAATCACTGAGTGCAGCCTACAACAATAAAAGAATCCATAAAATAGTAACTAAAGATTAAGAACCGGAAACACTATTTTATTTACTTCAACTTAATATATTCCCAAGATAATTCCTTTTCTTTGTGTTCAATTTGAATGTAATATACAGTCGCCTGAGCTAGATAATAACTATGTAAAGATAAAAATCAATTAACAATTATAGATAATAAATTAATAACATTTCAACTTATGTGCGATTTATGTTAATCTGAATTTCGAGATATTATTGGCAGTATGGGGCCAGTATTCTCACAGGCTGCTCTGATTCTGAAGATATACAGAAGGAAAATTTCAGATAATATGTTATTATAAGAAATGAAAGCCAGAAATGTTTTCATTCTGAAAAAGCATTAAAGAACTGATTAAACCTAAGACAGTACAGTAACATAACATAATATATCGTCGATGCGCCTGCCAAATTCCATATGTGCATTTTTGCATAGTTTTGGGAAACAACGAAAAATGTATTATTGATTCACATACAGAGTTTTTCTTAACGGTCAAAACACGTATGAAATTAGTTAAACTCGTTTCCAGTTCGAATATCACAAAAAGGATTTTAGTAACACATAGATAATAAAACGAAGATTATTTTTTGTGCAAAAACCAAAAATCATTAAAATGCACATATTATGGAATTTGGCAGGCGCAACGACGATATATCACTGGCAATTCTTCTTACAGATTACCTGATAACATTTAACTTGGAATATATGTAGGGTTAACTGTTTTTCAATTCTTTTCTTTCAGGCATTAAACTTGACTATTAACAATACATTCAATACTTTATTTGCTGTGGCAACATGCATCATATTTATAAATTAATTTAGAAATTCGAAAGTATGTAAAAACTGTGATGTGTTCATTTTTCTTTGGTTAAAAACATGCTGTATTTTAAATTGTCCTAGATTTTGTTTTAATGAAGACTCAAAAAACTTAACCCTTTATATGTATACACAGACCATTATTAACAAGAACATTCAATTTACATGGAAAATATAATTGGTTGATTTGATGTTACCGAACTGTTTCCTATTGACTATGATCATGAAGTCTTTGTTGTAGGAATTGCTTCTGTGTCAATGTCTACTAGAGCAGCCTCCACAGGCGCTTGACTGGTCTCTGCTTCAGCAGAGAACTGCGGAATCACATGAGAAGACTGCATTTTCCTCACTGCATCTATATTTACTTTTGTTGATAGGTTCTTTTGCCTTGTCTGTTCAGACGTCTTGGATAATCTCTCACTTAGAGCCTTTAGTGCTATTTGCCTAAAAAATAGTTTTTGATTAGAATATATATTATACAGTAGAATCTCACTAATCCGGCTCTATTAAAAACCAGAGGGTGCCGGATTATAGGAAGTTTCAGATTACTGGATTGTATAGAAAAAATCATAATAAATAAAGAAGTCCAGATAGGTAGGTGAAGGGTTTGTAAGATTGTGCAAGGCAGAGAAAATTTATCACCTACTACACTGTCAAGAAAAACAAACAGCAAAACTGTTACAAATTTTTGTTTCTCATGTCAGCTTTATACATATATACTTGGGAATTCACTTTGTTTAAAGAGTAATAACATTCATACCGTCTTCTCTCCATATCCTGTGGCTCTACTCCTGGCATAGTGATGGTGACACCTCGTGGGCTTAATGCAAGGTGCACTCTCCGCTGGCTAGGTGAGCAAATGCCTATCCTTACACAACAGCGATGCATGGGGCTTATTATACCACGCACTACTGGCTGAAGAACTGTTGGGAAGAAACTGGAAAGAGAATTTATTTTTTACTCTAAGTTAGTTAAGTTCAGTCCAAAATTAATAGACCTTATATTATAGTTTGAAATATAGTTATTTGCACAACTACTGAAAGTATGTTAGTAAGAGGTATCTATAAATTGACATAAATTTTAATAAATTTTCATGTAATTTTGAAATAATCAGTCTGACAATGCTAGGTATTTACCATGGCTTTACTAGTAGTAAATATTTTGTCAGAATAAAAATCCTATTGTTTAAGTCCTATATTGTAACTCATTGTACTTTGACACATACTACATTAGATACTCACTTATCAAAACTAAAGTTGTCAGCCATGTCGCCTCTAGATCCATTGCTATGACGTTGCCAGAACCTCAGATATATCCAGGAAAGCAATGTTCCACTGCCCCACATACAGGGGTATGTTCCCTCCAGGGCCCCCACAGCCCAGAAGATAATGGCGAGTATTAAAATTAATAGTGGAAGAGAACGATTGGTGAGTTTACCTGAAAAATATATTTAATTTTATTATCTGGTAATATATAATTTCTGTGATTTATATAAATGCTTTCGATTCCACTTCAGTAACTATAATTGTAATTTTTATTCCTTCCATTTATTAATAATAGTTTGCATTTTTATTTTTCACATGTATTGTCAATTTACGAGTCTATATTTAAAATACAGTCTTATTAACATTACCAATTTATTGGCTTTTAAATATGTAAATGTGAGTTTTTATTACCTCATAATGCAAGTCTTAAATAAACCCAAGAATTATAAGACATAGTGTAATTACAACATTTGGTGTTAATAATAATGCTATCATACCTAGAGGCGTTTTTATCAGCAAATGGTCTGGTAATATTTGTTTCACAGCAACGCACACAGCCGCCAAATAACCCGCAAGGCCATGAACATGAATATCAAAAAGATATGAGGTTTCTTGAGTCCACGTAAATATCATTAAGTAGTAAAACGTTGTTAAGAAGGCAACACCAATATTCGTCAGCATGAAAAACTTCATCATCTCTATTTGACCCCATAGTGGCTCAATCAGCTTTCCACACAATCCTACTGTAATTACATCAATGATCACCTCCCACAAGTGTATTTCAAGGAACCAAAACGTAAAAGTAGACCACAACTGGAAAGAAGGGGGCAATAAATACCCGGGAGTAACACTAAGTACATTGATGACATCTTGAGAAAACGATAATATATAGCCAATTACAACAACAACACAAATAAATTTGACTGAGGGCGATGTGTTTCCTAATAATGCAGAAAATTGTTGGCGTAAATACGGTATATTACGACTAAACGCTCGAAGCGTAGCCATTTTTATAACAAGTCAAGTTGACACTGTTGACAGCTCCCCTCTGTCTAGCGATGTCATCAGTTATCACCACAGAGTACTTTCTATATTACTGGGAGCTGGGGTATGCTCTATCTCTGGAGTTTCGCTTGACACTACTTTTTGGGACATCTATAGGTACCTACATACATATAATTAATTTTAATAATAGGTAAGTTATAAAAAGTATATTATTAAAAATTAGAATTTCTCATCCTTCTTGCGACATACACACAAGATACCTAGCGGTAGGTACATATCCGTGATTAAAATCAGGATTGCATTTTAAGAAAAATGTCCATGATGGTTTCATAGATCTCTAAGAGCTTGGGTCCATGTCTAAGAGTTGATATTTTAAAAGTAATATTAATCATTTAAACGATGAAATAGTAAGTAATAATTTATATATAATAATATATAATAATATTAAAATATAAATATAAAAATATATAATATCATATTATGTGATACAACCATTTGATAATATCTTGTTTCCTAATTACAATCCTTCACTGTCTGTCAACTGTCAAGTGACAGCTGCTTTTCCTGTTTATTTACAATTTACATTTTATTTGTATTATAATAATAATACTTTTTATGTGAGACGCGAGTTCGATATCTGCTAGAGATCATATTTTTATGTGTAAATGATTTTAAACAGAATTATCAGAAATACTTTCTTGGTATGTCCGATATTTTATTATTAGCCTGAACTTTCCATGTAACTAGCCTTAAATTGTACCATAATATAGCAAGGAGTCCCAAAAACCTTCCATTTTTCTTGGGCACCAGTAAGCACTTGCCATCAGATTTGTTTACCCCTTTTTCTATTAAAAAAATATATTGGACATTTGTCAGTATTTTAAAAGATAATAATAATACCTTTATTCTTAATGTTTTTAGTCTAAATCTGTCAATATTTGGAGTTTAAGTAAAATGACTGGTTCTCGAAAGCTGAGCAGTGAGTTCACTGGAAATATAACATACCTAAGTCAAGATGATGCAGCTGCTCTGGATCAGGATTTATTTAATGAATATAAATTTAGTGTAGATCAATTGATGGAATTAGCTGGCTTAAGTGTAGCAACAGCAGTTGCTAAAGTTTATCCAACTGCTTCGTAAGTATAATATTGTATTTTTGGTTTTTGATAAAATGTATCTTATAGCATATTATTTATTGAAGGGTTAATTTTTACAAATATTTTTCTTTCAGTTACAATACAGCATTAATTATATGTGGACCAGGCAATAATGGTGGTGATGGTTTAGTAGCAGCACGTCATATGACATTATTTGGCTATTCTGTTACCATATACTACCCCAAACGAACCCCAAAACCTTTATATGAAAATTTGCTTTGGCAATGTGAAAAGTTTGATGTAAACATCATTCAGACTCTGCCACCACCAAATGAATTAAAGAATCAGTATAAATTGCTTGTTGATGCACTATTTGGATTCAGTTTTAAGCCTCCAGTTAGAGAATCTTTGAAACCAGCTTTAGATGCTCTTATTGGATCTGGCTTGCCTGTTTGCAGGTACAAAATTAAGAACATTAAATATATAAATATAATACAAGCAACATACCCCAGCTTTGCCCATGCAAATGTACGTGCCCATACATCTACATTGCATCCGTATGCAATGTAGATGTACTATACATGAAAAATACCCTATATTACTCGATAATAATAGCTTTCTATTGGTGAAAGAATTTTTAAAATTGGGCCAGTAAGTTCTCATTAATTGTTTGTAACAGTTTTTGAGTTTATTTGTTACAAACATACAAAAAAATATCTTTCCTCTTTGTAATATTAATGTAAATTCAAATTAACATTTGATACATAACATCTATGATAAATAATAGTAAAAACTGATTGCATAGGTATATGAATTTTTATAGAACTTAATCATAACTTAATTATAGAACTTAAGTTAATCATAACAGTTGTGTGCTTTTTAATCATTTTCCATAAATCTTAACTGAAACTTTGGATAGTATTCATCTAGGTACACCCTTAAGTGGTCTGATTGTGCCTACCACAAGACCTTTTCATATTTTTATTCTAATCTAATGGGAACAGTTATTGGAAACTTAAATTATTTTAAAATATGTGTATGCTTCATTTTTCAGTGTTGATATTCCGAGCGGATGGGATGTAGAAAAAGGTCCAGATTCAGATCAAGCATTAAAGCCTGCTTTACTCATTTCCCTGTCTGCCCCAAAACTATGTGCAAAGCCAGAATTTATCCAAAATGCTCGACATTTTCTTGGTGGGCGTTTTCTTCCACCTGGCATTATAAAAAAATATAATTTAAAACTTCCCCTATATCCTACACAGGATCAAGTAGTTGAGTTAAGTCATTAAGTACCTATACTATTGGAAAAAAGTTGTAAATAGTAATTTCAGGATAAAATAAAATTTTATTTTTATGTATTGTTTTTTTTTCCTTTTTATTACCTTACTCTTAGATTATTTAATATTAATAATCAAAGACCTTACTATTGAGCTATTTAAAAAAAAAGAAAAATCTTTTTAATTTAATAGATGACACTTGTTAACGTGAAAATGTAATTATTAAGTAAGTCAGAATCAAGGACTTTATATATATAACAGGACTGAGTACTCGCAGCCTGATAACGAGCCGAGCAGGACGTTTAGTACGGAGGAGGTGTGTCACTTTCTAATAGGGTGACCACAATATTTTTGTTACGTGGGGCTTGTAATTATTATAATATTTGTAATCACAAATCGGGAACAAACCTACAGAAACCAAGATTTCAATAACATTTTGTATGCTAATAAAGGCTACTATATCACATTTATTTTATTTTTTTGGAGGTGTTCACTCTATAATAACCCCATAAAAATGCCTAAAATATAATATAAACATATCCATTATAATTATTATTAATAACAAAGCTTGGTATGAAAAATAATATATTCTCCTGTAAGTCTACCATCACTAGAATCATTTCACAATTTTAAAAAAGTCTACTTTTTTCATATTTTGTTAAATATTTCTACAACAACTTGGTTTTAGTCCAAAATAAGTATACATATAAACTCCTCAAAACGACGGTATAGTCATGAATAGACTTTTCCATTGGGGGCAGATTGCCTGTGCTTAACCGGCTAGCCACTAGACCCTTAATATTAAGTATGGATGATATAACAAATTCAAATAAAAGAAACTGTATTCATTGAATTTAGTTTTTTCTTAAATAATTAGATTTTGATTTTGATAGAATATTCTTAAATTGAAATATGAATTACTTAATGCCTTCACTAACTGCAACTTATGGGTTCCTCATTACATTGAACAGGATGTGGAGGGCAAAATAATTTAAGTTTTGTAAAAATAAATGCTTTAGTATCATCAAAATCTTATTTTTGATAGTATTTCTGAATCAGGATTACATTGTTCGACGGGTTGTAACGGGGCCTTACTCAGTACTCTTATCTGCTTATTTTGTGCCTGCAACAAAATAATAATATAACTTCATGAATTTTATACATTTGCTCAAAAAGTAGACTTTTCTGTGTTTTGCGTGCAGAAAGTTATATTAATATATGTAAGTAGGTAAGTGTCCTTCAGCTAATAATGGGCTTACCGTAAAAACAGACGGTATTGCGGCTTTCAATAACTGTTGGGAATTAGCTGTACTAAAGTGAAGGCTACATACAACGGAGCTTTAAGTAATCTTTTATGACATCAGAACAACATTTAGCCATATTTTTTCTGGTTTTCATTCTTCGGAAAACTGTCAAAGAAATAAAAATAATAATACGTCATGGCATATGATAACACCAGGGATAACGGACCCTTTTTTCAAGTTGGTTAAACAAATTAAATGAATGGCTTTGCACCTTATTTTTTTTATTTGGTTTACATAACTAATAACAATATTACACGCTGATGATAGCAATCGTAGGTATAACAAACGGATCATAAGACACTCCGACCAACTAATCCCGAAATCCCGCATGATATGGTTACCCTATTTGTTATAAATCTAAAATTACCTTTTTTCGGCTTACCTGTAAAATATTATGCTGCAAACATCATAGGATTCACTTTTACAAAATTGTACACAACACTTTTTCAATTGTACACAACCATTTCTTCGAAGAAACCTTACTAAATTACGAAAAATAAATAAAAACAACTATTATGACATTACATAGCATAAATGCAATGACATGCCATGACACATCAGTCATCAAATGATTGATTGACATTGATTAATTTCTATCGCCTGACATGTGTTAGAAAGAGCTAAACAGCCTCCGTACTAGATATCTCGCTCGGCTCGTTTTGCCTCTGTCAATGTTGGAAGCCAAAATTGAGTCTTAATACCTATACCTTAAGATGTGTTTTTGTAATTTTAAATTTTGGCAGTGCTCAGTCCTGTTATATATATAAAGTCCTTGGTCAGAATTTAATTAAAAAGAAATTTTATGTATCTCATTTTAAGTAAACTACATAATTTATGTTCTTATGAGAAATAAATTCTTTAATCCTAATAAGGTTTAAGAACCTTAAATTAAGATTAATTAATATTATTAAAGGTAGCCAATTAAGTAATATAAGCTTAGATTATTTATATCATATATATTGTATTGTCTTATCTATGATTTATATGTCAAATAATCTAAGAATATAAGGTATGAACTAAGGGTGCGTTCCACTAAGCGATCAAAACACCCATTTAGCCGTTCCACTTTACGACCGCGCTTTTACTTTTTTATATTAGGATATGAAAACTTCCATTCCACTTGTACCTCGTTCGCTCAAGATATGCGTTCCACCTATAATTTACCCGTCACTTTTTTCTTTAGTGAAACGGAAAAGCGGTCGTGACTCGTGGTCTTGCGGGCGTTTAGTGGAACGTATCTACTAAACGGTCTATTATTTTAAAAAGATCCCTGCCTGCGTCACTCATGCGTCAAATTATTTACAGGAAAAAATTATAAAATGGATTTGAAATTAAATCATGCATCAGTAGATGCCGTTAGGTATATAGGACAATATAATAATTATTATGAATAGACGGTACTTTACACCCGAATGGTGTAACGTAGTCACAAGTGTTGATGCAGCTTAAGTCATAGATTATATACCATAGACCACCAAAGTAAACGTTTATGTTTGACAATTGACATTTTTAAATATTTTCGCGGTATTTTTTCCCGCTGTCGCCGGCTCGTTCTCGTTGTCACTTTTTGAAGAGGTCAGCGACATTATTGCTTGGATTTTTGTGATAAGTTTAAATCGTTCCTAGTCTTGAATATTATTAAGAAAAAAAAACAAAATGTAAGTGTCTTCCGATATAGTTTTTAGTGATTAACCTGGATTATGTACCTACCTGTCGTACCTGTTGTTTCAAGTCTTCAATACGGTTACCGTTAAATCGTGCTTTAGATTAATAAAGTTCTGAAACTTCTGTTTATATAGATATAGGTTATCGCTTTGTTACATTTATCAATCATATAACAATATTACTTTTGCCAGACTAAATCAAAATGTTTGAAGCGCGCCTCCTCCGAAGCTCTATCTTGAAGAAAGTCTTAGAAGCCATCAAAGATCTTCTGACACAAGCTACATTCGATTGTGATGATAATGGTATCCAATTGCAGGTATTAACTAAAGAATAATTAATTTTATATGAACTGAGAATTGAATATGAACTGATTAATAGTACAATTAGTATTGCCTAAAAAAAGTATTTATTGTTTTGCGTTACCTATGCAACTTATAAAGAAAGGGAAAGTGCACTAAAATACATACATAGACAAAGTTTTGTTAACCTTTAAGCTTACTTTTTTACAGAAAATATAGTTGTCTGGTCTTGGTTTTAATGTTGAAATTTTTTGTAGGCAATGGACAACTCTCATGTATCTTTGGTGTCCCTATCACTGCGTGCTGATGGCTTCGATAAGTATAGATGTGACAGAAATATATCAATGGGCATGAATCTTGGAAGGTATCCTTATTTTTCTTATTAATAAACTCCTTACTTAAGCCTCAAAGTCTGAAATCTTCCTTTCATTATTTGGTCGGACTTAATTCCTGACTTTTATACCAATAATTAATTTTGATCCAGGTCTCGCACTCACAAGCAGAATAAAAATCTGATTTATTTTATTCTTGTTGTTTTAAGTGATAAGTTTTTTTGTTCAGAGTTGTCTTTTAATTTCTCCATGTATGCAATTATTAGCACAATTTGGTTTACATAGTATTAAAAACAATTTAAGCTAGTGTTAATCACTTGACAACAAATAATAACTCTTCTATAATTAATTGGTTGCAGTATGTCAAAGATCCTTAAATGTGCGGGTGATAAAGACACAGTGACAATGAAGGCTCAGGACAATGCGGACACAGTTACATTTGTATTTGAGAGCCCCAACCAGGAGAAGGTCTCTGACTATGAGATGAAGCTTATGAACTTAGATCTGGAACACTTAGGTATGAGTATGGAGCATTGTATGAGCGTTGAATGGATAAAATGATAATTTGCCTATCTTTAGATGTCTTTGTTTCATTATCAAAAGAAAGAATATTTTTGGTTTGAAATTTTATGGTTTTGAGAGTATTTTTACTAAATAATAAATAAATATATACAAAACTAGCAACGCCCCCCGGCTTCTCATGGGTGCAATGAAGATGAACTATACACAAAACATAGCCTATGTTACTCGCTGATAATGTAGCTTTCTATTGATGAAAGAATTTTCAAAATCGGTCCAGTAGTTTTTGAGTTTATTCATAACATACAAAAATACAAATCTTTCCTCTTTATAATATTAGTATAGATTATATTATGACCATTTGTAAAAATACAAACTGGACTATCTAATAAGCGATATCATAGTGGCAGCAGAAAAATATTAGCAAGTTAATTGAGACCTATACCAAATCTGGGGTTCATGTTCTAGTAGTGCAAAGTAAGGGGAACGAAATTTATAATCATTTTAAAAAAACCTGGTATTATTTAATTTGCCTATAAGGGCCAAGTAGGTGATTAATTATTTTTTACCAAAAATTTCTTAAGTGTCAAAAATATCCAAGAAGGCTTTAAGTTTTCAAAAAATGCTGAACTCAATGGTTTGGGGGGAGGGAATAGTTGAGGGAGTGAAAAATCGACACAGCATTTTTTTGGTGAAATTTCTGAAGTGTTGTTACCCTCATATTTTTTTAATGGGACAAAAAATTTCATACTCCATGGCCTGACCATGACAGACTCTTCCGGTGATAAGTTTACTGTACACTTCTTAATCAAAACTTTTTTAAATTAGATTGTATACACAGTGTGCTTAATTTAAAATGACTTATGTGTTGCAGGTATCCCAGAGACAGAGTACAGTTGCACGATCCGCCTCCCCAGCGCGGAGTTCGCGCGCATCTGCCGCGACCTGTCGCAGTTCGGCGAGTCCATGGTCATCTCCTGCACTAAGGAAGGTTGGTGGATCAATCTAAAGACTATACTAAAGAAATACATAAATTTCATACATCTTTCCTATTGAGCTAGGCAGAGATCACGGATTTACATTTGCTTCCAATTCTTGAATACTACTTTTACTTTCTTCATTTTTATTAAAGCCATTTACAAATTTAAAATTTAAATAGCAAATTTGAAAGCATAGAGGTTTATATGTAATACTATCTTAGACAGTGGAGTAGCATTTGGTGCGGATCCCGCCGCTACCTTACGTTTTGCAGTGGATTATAAAAAATTGTGGTGTGGTAAATAGATACTCTTATTGAATAACACTAACCTTGAAGAAAGAAACATTACTTGTGCTGTTAATATTACTATATCTGGTGAACAGTAAACTATTAGTACAGTACATAGAGTAACAGGCCTCGGCTTCAGAAGTGCAATATAGATGTTCTATACAAAAATAGCCTATATTACTTGCTAATAAGTAGCTTTCTATGGGTGAAAGAGTAGTAAAAACAAATAAATCTTGCTTCTTTATAATTTTAGTATAGATATAGAATATTTAAGTATAATACATATAATAGTTCATTGACTATGTTTTGAATGGCTTAAGTGTACAAAAATGCTAGTTCTTTAATTGTGGGTCCAAGTTAACACCACATTGCTCTTAGGACACAACTGTATGTGTAGGTATTTATGAAGAAACCTTGGTATTCCTCAGGTGTAAAGTTCTCAGCGAGCGGAGACATCGGCTCGGCGAACATAAAGCTGGCGCAGTCGGCCAGCGTGGACAAGGAGGACGAGGCCGTCATCATAGAGATGGACGAGCCGGTGACCCTCACCTTCGCGTGCCAGTACCTCAACTACTTCACTAAGGCCACCTCACTCAGCCCACAGGTATTTTTTTTATGTTAGATATCGCCGGACGAGAGTGAGGTTCACTTGGTGGTAGGATACCTACTTTTTATTTAGAGCATTCGGAAATCCTTAGATTGAGACTTAAATGCGCAATATGCACTTTATGATTTTTCCAACTATGAACGGTGGTTCCCGTGCCAGCGGGATTCGAACCTGCTACCCATAGGAGCGCAAAGTAGGTGTTCTACCAAGCGCGCCAACAAGCCCGTCAAAACTTATATGTCACCTATTCTTATTTGAAATTGTCGGATGTTCATTTTGGACGATTTTCTTTTTATTTCACAAATCATTATTAAAATTCCCTTTTTTAATATTTCTTTTTTATTAACACGAGTATCACACATATTAATAAAACACTGTATATAAACCGGATTTAAACGCGATTTATTATTTATCCGAAAAGTATTCTATTTAGACCCTTTTTTATAAAAAAATATTCCAGAATACATATTTATGAGCCCATTTACACGGTAATAAATTACTCTTATGGTTAACGTGTGTTAACTATCAATCTCAACCGTACCAAATCATCTCATATTAATACGGATAGGCGATGTATCCAAGCAGTTCAATAACCAATATCGATAACGCAGGTCCAGCTGTCGATGTCGGCGGACGTGCCGCTGGTGGTGGAGTACCGCATCCCGGACATCGGACACATCCGCTACTACCTGGCGCCCAAGATCGAGGAAGACGACAGCTAGGTTACGCTTTACTTTAATATCCCCCCCCCCCCCCCCCCCCCCCCCAGTGGCGTAGCATAGGTATCTAGCACCCGGTGCGGATCCCATATTTGCCGCCCCCTTACAGCTTGTCCAGAAGGGGCGAATTCGCCGCGAATGTTTCCGCGCGAAATCATACGCGCGTTGGCGAAGTAATGGGAGCCAATACATCGCGTATTAATTTATAATTATACTAGGGACGCCTTGTTGCGTCCAGTTAACGCGCGAACTCTAGAGCGAGTGCTCGAATAAATACACTCTATTTTCCCTCCATTTTTGTCTCTTCCAGCGACGGTAATCTAACCACAACGAGACCGCTTCGTTCAACTCCATGTTTCGTACTGAATAAAAGTCCTTCTTAATTCCTCCCCAAATGCTCGCGCGTTGGTACGCACCTTGTGGACGCAACGGTCGCGCGTAATACGCCCGTGAAGATCGCCCTTTTTGAACAAGCTCTTATTTTTGTAATTGATTATAAAACATTGGGGCGCGGTGAAAATGGTACTTTTATTGAATAATACTAACCTAAAGAGAATCTCTGTTATTAAGGTGATATATTGACAAAATATTTAAATTAAAAAAAAAATTATTCAATGATAAAAAAAGTTATTTTTTTACCGTTACCTGTGAAATGCCGCCCCCGCAAAAGTACCGCCCGGGGCGGACCGCACCCTCCGCCCCCCACCCCCCACCCATGCTACGCCACTGCTTCCCCCCCACACACACATACCATAGTGCCTATCATGTTACTTTTGTATTACAATTAAATTGTGGTTAAGATAATAAAACTAATTTTTCAATATCAGAATTTTATTTTCCACAACTATTTTATAAAATAGTACAAATACAGACTCCATGTTACACATGAGTATTGAAATTAAATAAATTAAGTATCGTATCACACGAAAAGGAATGTTCGAACACAAAATAATATTATTTTCTTATGCAAGTAAACATAAATAAGTTTCCTAAAATTAAGTCTTAATTACAGAATAATTAATTTATATTCATGAGCGAGACTACAGTATACACCATTGGTGATTATCATTATTAAAGACTAGATTATGACGGCTTCATATTGATAGAAAAATACATGTTTACATAAGTTCCTTTACTTGCTTCAAAGACTAAATTGGAAGAAATGTATATTAAAAAAAAATATTAAAAGAAGGCACAACTAATTCAAATACGTGGAATTTGATGTATTCATTCTTAAAGTAGAGCTTTTGTAAACAGTTAATAATTTATCTAAAACCGTCTTTGTGTAAAATATTAAATGCCATTCACTGCAATAGTCTCGCCAATAAATAGAAAACGTAACACTATTCCTTATATGACTGTTTCGTCACAACATAAATGAGATCTAGTTAAGACTAGTTATAAAAATAATTTACTCTTAAAATTAAAAAAGGAGGAAGGGCAGGTACATAGTGCCGCGACGCTGCTACCCATTATTGCGGACGCTTTCCAAGTATCTAAATTTCGAACTAATATTTATTAAAAAAAAAGAATTATTTGGTTTCCATTGATCTTAGTTACTATTTTTCTTTATAGAGCTTTATTTAGTATTTACATAAAACAATAAATTTTGTGTGTTACAAAATTTATCTTTCTTAAATGTTCTATGTAATTATGACTAGTTCATATTGATAGTATGTATTAATATTCGGCCCAGTTGACCAAAGCAATTTTGAACGAAAAATTTAATTTTAGTCAACCGAAAAGAAGATTTCTACAAATAACCCAATTGATATTAAAATAAATCTGATAAAGTAAGATACTGTCGTCTTAAAATATTGGAATGTTAGTTCAAAGGCTAAATAACGAACAACTCGCGACAAAGTATACGTATCGTCGATTAGTCATTTGTATGTGATTTCGTCTGATTTACTATTATTATTATTAAAAGAAACACTTTCGTTTTCAAACACTGCCGGGCTAGCATGACAAGCGCGACAAAATTTTGTCTACCGTTTTCTCGTGTTTCAATCGACTATCGCTTTATTTCTTTCGGGTCTAACATGACAATTACACTTAAAACTCGACTTTTAATATCAAAAATAGATACATTTGTCGATCGGGATATCTTTTCTATCAAAATTGTCGATGTCGAGATATAATATATCGAGATATTTAACATCTTAGTTTGTCTTCTCTCGCGCGAGATATATCTCGTGGCGGTCATACTAGCCCGGCTGGACGAGTTTTCACATAATTAGGCTACACGAAGTTTTACTTCGTTTCAATTTAAATTTAGTGCTGTGATATTATCTGATAAGTTTCCAACATAGATACTTATTTATAATTGGACGCTGTTAAGCAATACAATGTCAACCCACATGGATGCCATTTTGAGAAAATTGAGTTTGAAGTTTTAATCAAGTTTTATAAAATTTCTTTAAAAAAATAACTGAAATAATATATTTTTTGGTTATTATTATTATTACTAGTGGACCCGGCAGACGTTGTTCTGCCACAATTTTGGCTTCGAAATTATACAATTATTCTTAAATTTGAATATGCCCAATTGCCCACTTTTTTATATAATTGTCTAATATGTCACTGATTTGCAGTGGACATCTGTTATTCCAAAAAAGCTAAGAAGTAAGAATGCATGACGTGAGTTGTTAAGATGGCGGAGTTCCGAACCTAATACATTTAATTTGCAATAACAAATATTGAGATCAATAATTGAGATAAAAACTATCCTATCTTCCAAGTTGGACCAAATTACAAATGCTTACAAAATTTGATAAAAATTGGTTAAGTAGTTTAGGAGTCCATTGCGGACAAACATGTAACAGGAGATTTATATATATTAAGATTAGACTAAATATATGTCGTTCTTCTTGGTAGCAATCAAAGTTATTGAATTTAATGCATTATTAAATATTTTAAACATTGTAGGTTTTAGTGCTCGCTAGTTTTTTCAATATTTTTGCTATTAAAACGATTTAAATGATACATATCTCTTTTGAAATATGTACTTCAGCTCATAAGGAAGCGATTGGTATCAAAATTTACATTTTTGTAATTTTGTGAGTTGACACTGTATTGCATAATAGCGTCCAATTATTTCACATAATATATATACCGATAAAGTGACATTTTTTATACATACAAATGACACATTGACGATACGAACACTCAGTCCGCTGGGACGTTAGTAGCGGGCGTCTGCGGGTAGTCGCAAGTCCGCGCGGGCACTACTTCCACTTCTTGGCGGAGAAGAGCACGGCGCGCTGCTTGAGGAAGAGCGAGTAGCTCTGCTTGCGCAGCGTGCTCGCGTCCGGCTTCCCGCCGCCGCGCCGCGCCCCGCGCCCGCGCCCTCGGCCTGCGGACGACACGACACGTCAAACGGCTGTACTGACAGCAAAAAAATCATCATTGAAAAAAAAAAACAGAATATTTTATAGTTGATAAATGACAAATTAATAAAAAATATTAATTATATATACATTTACAATAAAAAATAAATTTTCTTAAACTCTGAAAAAAGTTAGTAAGTGAGTACAAAATCAAAAGCACCACTGCTCACGGGCGACATTAGGAGTGCATTAATCGAATTATATTAAGTTATTTTTAACTAAGATTTTTTTCCCTTGTTATTTTAAAAAGACCGAATAGATGGAAGCATTAGTTATTATATTATATAATATGGGTGCAAAATGAACAATAGTTGTTTTGTTTTTTTTATGTTTGATATTGACAGACGAGCATAAGGTTCACTCGATGGTAGGTGATACCTTAGCCACAGAACATCAGTCAATGATGCGCTGTCGAACTACTTTTTACTTCAAGAAATCCATAGACTGAAACCGAAACGCGGAATGTGCACTTTACGGTTTTTCCATCTATGAACGGTGGTTCGTTACCCGGTCGGAATTTCGATATTCCTCCCACCCGATCAATGCCCCAAGTTACCAGACGTGAGGTAAACATGTTTACAGAAAATTATGGGATTTGAACCCACGACCCATCGATGCGCACAGCAGGTGTTCTACCGAATGCGCCAACGAGCCCGTGTCGCGTCTCACCTGCCCCTCCTCCCCTGGCTCAGGTCTCGCGCTTGAGCTCGGAGGGCCCCGGCTCGTGGAGGCCCGCGGGGCTCACCAGCTGGTCGTGCAGCGTGCGCAGGTGCCGCAGCAGGTTCGACTTCACGTTGAACCCCTTGTTGCACAGCCCGCACACGAACGGCCGCTCGCCTGCCCACCGCCATAACGATCATTCATTACATCAAACTGTCATTTGTATGAGAAATGACAGTTTGACGATACTAATACTTTCTCGCAAGTTCGTTCCTGGGCTTCCTATTTTACTTTTAATCTCCACAGTTAACATTAAACTTTTCAGGCCCCAATGCAACAAAAAAATGGCCCCTTTGCCTATTATGAAAACGACCACGTTAAAGGCAGAAGACCGAAAAGCTGGGTTGTATAATCTATACTACATACATACATATAATATTATAAAGAGGAAAGATTTGTATTTTTGTATGTTATGAATACACTCAAAAACTACTGAATCGATTTTAAAAATTCTTTCACCAATAGAAAGCTACATTATCAGGCTATTTTTTGTGTATAGTACATCTACATTGCACCCGTGTGAAGCCGGGGCGTGTTGCTAGTAATTAATAAGTGAATTAAAACTGAAGTATTTTTTTTTTCACGTTGTACACACAAACAAAATGACAAGGCCTGTGGTAATATTAGAATTTAGAACATTGCACTTTTTCCTTGCTGTTTTTTTTCAACTTTAATAAGGTCTCGAAAAAGTATTTTGAATAAAGGTATCGTTTATATTTAATTAAAAAAAAAAAGAAAAATCTCGTTCAGCTACTTGTTTACGAACCTGTGTGCGTGCGCATGTGTATGAGCATGGAGGCGTGCGACGGGAAGCTCTTGTTGCACTGGTCGCACATCTTGTTTTGCTCGCCGTCTGTGAAACGATTGTGACGTTTTGGTGGTAGACTGTTGTTTGATAAGGCCAATTCTGGACAACCGAACATCGAACCAACATTTAGACTCACAATCTCGCTGCACGCCATCTAGCGAGCTACCTACTTAAACGAGCAATGATGCCAATTTTACGCGAATCAATATTTAGTTCTTGGATGCACATTATTCCAACTTATATTTATTTCTATGCGGTTGGGATGCAAGCCAAAATTGCCATATCAATGCAACAGAGAGAGCAAACAAGAAAAAAACCTTTTTTATTACGTGATTTCGTAAAATGGCAACACTGAGACTGCGATAGTATGATTAGTTTTTTACATAAACATAACTGAAGTGATTATCATGACTGCGGAGTGCTGCTTTGAAAAATAAACCGTGTAGCAAACAAAACATGGAATGTGAAGAGGGTTGAAAGCAAGGATTTGTAAAATATTCAAGAATCGATGTCAGTTCGTCTAGAATTAGCCACATACATAACAATCATGTTTCAGCTATGTTAGTAAAGTGTTCTATATACAGGATTATCGTTAAAAAGCGCGAAACCTTTTATAGATCGGCTTATACTACTTGATTACTGTTACATTGTCAATGGATCTTTGAAGTTTTAATTTTCAAATAACAAAACATGATATAATTTTTTTAATAAACTTTCATCAAATTAGATCAAGATTAATACATACTACACATAAAGTATACTACTTAAAATTAGATGATTATTGCCATAATCCAGACAAATATTTTTTTGTGAGTATGTGTACTTTGATATAACATACAAACAAAACTGAATAAAATATTTTATACCGTTTAATTAAACGTGATTTATTAATACATATAGATAATAATATAAATAATAAATTAAATCAGGTATAAAGTATTTTATTTAAAAGGTTACCTTTGTACAGTACGCGGCGCGTAAGTTGAACAATAACCTTGAGTGTGCAGTAATACATTTTCGGGTCTCAAACGAAGTGCGGGGTGAGGGGCGGCCCTTAACCATAGTAACGCGGCGACGCCAATCTCACGGGCATGCGCTCAGAGGCTTTTCGTCCACCCACGTAAACGCTTCTCGCCCCCTTAGACTCCTCAGAGTACAATCACACACGAAAGTTAACAGTTATTTGACATTTATTGCCTCGACCTCAGCCGATTTTAAGGAGAGAAGAATGTTGTTTGATATCTATTTCTTAAAACAAAATAATATAACAGAAGCCTATAAAAACAGCAGAAGCTATAAAATAACATCAACACAAGTTTCATTCGAACTTTATATAGTGTAAGTATGTAGTGTAGTTACATGACATTTGTAGTTTTCTTCCAATAAATAATTTGTGATTTTTGGACGATTTCTTAAATATACGAAAGTTATACTAGAATGCAAAAGATAGCCTTATTATTCACAAAAAAAATTACAAATTAGTTTATGTATTGAATATTTCTTGAGCATTCGCCTTCGCACTTTTGTGTAACTGTACCTGCGCGGACGACCGCCGTTATTGTTCAACTTATGTGCCGGTTATTATAAGTTGTTATTTCGCAACGGAGGGCCTAGCACGAACGACTATCGACAAAGTATTCTAATCGTCAAACTGTCAGTTGTATGGGAAATGATTTGAAATTTCATACAAATGACATTTCGACGACACGAATACCTTTTCGATAGTTGTTCGTGCTCACCCCTCTGACCCGTCCGCAGCCCGCGGCGGACTTACCTGTCTCGGTGTGCGCGCTCTGCACGTGCCGCACCCACTCGGCCGGGTTCGGGAAGTGCTTCTGGCACAGGTCGCAGCGCAGCAGCGCTGTCGTCTCCTCTGTGTCGTCACTCTGGGAATTAAGATTTTTTTTAAGAAACAATTTTTTTTCTTGAATAAATAAAGCGAAGTAATCTATCTCTTATTATGATTCTTTAGACAGTAAATGGTTTTTTTTTTTATTAAGTACAAGTTACGCGGTTTGCCTCCCTTACTATAATAAAATAACTGACGATTATTAATTTATAAAAAAATATCATCTATACTAATATAATAAAGAGGAAAGATTTGTTTGATTGTTACGATTTAACTCAAAACTATTGGACTGATTTTAAAAAAATATCTCACCAATAGAAAGATACACTATCAGCGAGTAACATAGGCTATTTTTTTTGTATAGTACATCTACACTGCAACCGTGCGCTAGTCTAATATAAACGTTTTGTTTACAATTTTTGTTTTAATTAAATAAAAAAACAACCTGAATACTATTAACAATATTATACAATATTAACCCGACTTCCAGCTAGTTAGCGCATGCTTGTTTGTTAGCTGCTCTACCAAAAAAAAGCCGACAATCAATTGAAGACATGACTTGATGATGGGTGTATGATACATTTTGTAACTGATCGAGAAAATGGGCAAAATAGTTTCGTTACATGTTATTTAGATAATTATTAACTTTCTTGACTGTTTATTTAATAACTAAATTTGACAAATAAAATAATTATACATACATATATTGTTATGGAGAGACATAACACCTTCAATCAGAGCGTGAAACCGTATAATTTTTATTTTCCAAAATACGTGTCTGACTGAGATACCATGATATTAGTTTTAAAGAGTAATACACACTATTTGTTTCAGTAAATATGACCTAAAAACGAAAGTATATTAACAAAATCCTTTATTATTTCGGTTAAGCTCCCATAGTAAATTAACCGGTTTCCGAGCCCTGCCTTCAATCAACGTAGAAAATATGAGTTCTAAAAAGGTGTTGTTCTAAAACATGTTATATTTGAAGATATGAAATGAATGGAGATGGGGCTATGCCCCTGCATCCATTGGTCGCAGCGTGATGTTATATAGCCTAAAGCCTTCCGCGCTTGGACTATCCAACAAAAATATTTTTTCATTTCGAACCAGTAGTTCCTGAGATTAGCACGTTCAAATCTCTCTTAAAAACTCTATTTAAATTAAAGTTATTTTTTCAATTATTTATTTGTAAAATAATGTTGTTTTACTTTAGTGTTAAGTCCTTTTTTGTATTAGCTTCAGTGGTGTTTTTCAAAATAAATGTTCTATCTATCTATCTATCTATGTAACAAACAAACTCTTCGGCTTTATTATATATACATTTTTTTTATATATATTTATATTTTTACACTGTCGCCACATACTCGTATGTCAAAGTTTATACTATTTTTTGTTTAATTAACTTTAATTTCAAATTAACCTTGTTTTAACAATAGTCACATTTTTATTGTTTCATTTCTGCACTGTTTTTTTTCTTTCATTTTTTTAACGATATGCGGTAAAAATTGATTTTAAAAATGTGGAATAAGGATTGGCTGAAAATCAGCGCTGTGCAGACCCCGGTTTGTTAGCTTTATGCTGAGCCTGCTACCTTTTGTCACGAGTCTAGTATTTAGTATTTAAGGTTGCACAAGTCGCGGGCTCGAACTCACTGGTGGGCGTGGCCAAAAAGCATGCTGTTCTCCCGCACCGCACCGGGGCAGTCATTATTAAGTGAGATGCACGATAATTCATAGTAAAAGGGGCGTCTAAAAAAATACGAAAAAGCCTTTGGAAGATCGAGTTTTATGAAAAAACCACTGCATAAATCAATTACAATTAAAAGTTATTGTATTCTTCGATAATCGTGCTTTGTCGGTACCGACTTTGTTTTGAAAATTTGATACTTCTTTTATTACTAATTTAAGCCCAAAGTTGTGTTAAAAATGGCAATAAAAACGAATCTTTGGTAACTCGTAACTTTTTAATGGTTTTTTATTTTACCATTCTGTTTCCGTACAGACAAAATTAATAATGAGACAAAACGATATCATGTTTAACTTTGCATGTACGGTGCTAAATAGTGGAGTAATACCCCCCCCCGAAATTTCTATGGAAAAAATGTCGACTAGTGTCACCTTAAGCTTATTATTCTTATAAATAGCACATTATGTATGAACTTGTGAGTTGTGACAATAAAGATCATATTATTATTATTATTATATTAATGAGTATATCTGGGTACTGACCGCGGAGCGCCGCTTCCGTTTGCGCGCGTGCTGCTGGTCGCCGTCCGCGTGGCGCTGCACGTGCCGCACCCACGCGGCCGGCACCGTGAACACCTCCGCGCACAGCTCGCACGACAGCGGGCTGTACAGCTGGACATACATACACATGGCTGTTATGTATATGAAAAATCGGGAAAATTAAGGGGATTTTTTGCAGATTGAGAATAGTCAGGGAAAAGTCAGGAAATTTAAAACATTCTCTAGATTTTTTCCAAAATTTATTTGTTGCAAGAATTACGAAAAATGGAACCGACTTGAATACAAATCTGAAAGTGTGAAAAGAAAATATTTTTGATTTATTTTAAATATTTATATTCTGTTTTGTTAATTAAAAAAGTTATATCAGTGCCAAAAATTGAAAATTTTAAAAAACACTGCGTAAAAACCATGATATGGTTATGGATAGTACATTGAGGGCCCGGCGAACTAATTTGTGTACAAAACGATGAATTTAATTGGGTCCACGAAATTTAATGTCGATTCAGAAAGTAATGACGAGTCCACAAGTTTGCCAAATCTTGTCAAGCCTCTATAAATTCAAACGTGTGTTGGTGTTGAGGTTTTAATAATAATAAAAAATAAAAATTTAATGCTAAATGAATTCATTATGCTTAAAATTATAGGAACGCGCCGTAGTTCAACACCGACCTCGGCATTGCATATTGTGTAAAAAATGCTGAATTGCTATGTACAGTTTGCAAAAAAGTTTAGAATTTATATATGTCTTTGAAGCTTTTATAGAAGTTTGAAGTTTGCAATGAGTGGCAAACGTGTGAGTGAATTTGTAGGTGGTTCTTTTTATGTTAGATATCGACAGACGGGATTGGAACCCGCAACCCATCGGAGCGCTATGTAGGTATTCTACCAAACGCGCTAATATATATATGGAGACTATGTTTAGGAACTCACCAAACTCTCCTCTTCCACGTCCACATCATCGCACGGCTCCGACTTGACACTCATTTCAGCCTGGAACATCTCCGCTATGGACCTCTCTTCCTCCTCAATGCTGCTGGCGTCCCACTCCGGTTCCTCCTTCACTTGTACTTCTACAGCCGAGCTGCTTTGGTTCGATTTCTCTGAAAGATTTATTTTAATTGATTTGATCTTTTTCGGTTGTAAAATTATTATTTTTGGACCACTAGATAAATATTGTAAGAAATTTCCGAGCCCCTAGTGGGGCTTACATATTTCTATGATTGCTTCATTTTAAAAAAAAAAATATTTTTTAGATATCAACCAAAGAGCATGAGATTAACTTGGTGGTAGGTGATACCTCAGCCACAGAACAACTGTTATAATGTGCTGTTAACCTATTTTTTACTTTGAGCATTCGGAAATCCATACCCTGAGACCGAAACGCTCATTCTGCACTTCACGGTTTTTCGTTTATGAGCGATGGGTAACCATCCGGTCGAAATTTCGATATTCATTTTTTCAGTAAATATAACTAAAAACAAAAGAATATTAACAAAAACCTTTATTATTTCGGTTAAACTCCCATAGTGAATTAACCGGTCTCCGAGCCCTGCGAATGGCTATGTCGGACTTCCGCAACCGGACTCTAAAGAGTCAATACGTCACAGGCCTACCGACTAAAACCCTCGGTGACCGTCTTCTCCTCGGTTGGTCACTGCCACTTCTCAGGAGAGACGGGCTCGTCGGCGCGTTCGGTAGAACACCTGCCGAGCGCATCGATGGGTCGTGGGTTCGAATCCCACCGGGAGCACATGCTTATAATTTTCTGTAAGCATGTTTTCCCCACCTCTGGTAACTTCGGGCATTGATCGGGTGGGAGGAATATCTAAATTCCGACCGGGTAACGAACCACCGTTCATAGATGGAAAAACCGTGAAGTGCATATTGCGCGTTTCGGTTTCAGTCTATGGATTTCCGAATGCTCGAAGTAAAAATTAGGTCGACAGCGCATCACTGACTGATGTTCTGTGGCTGAGGTATCACCTACCATCAAGTGAACCTCATGCTGGTCTGTCGATATCTGACATAAAAAAAAAAAAAGAATAAACTCTTTTCTCCTGGCACGATCTCTGTACTACGGCAATATGCAGCCTTCGTGGTATGTACCTCCTTGGGTTTCTATATGAGCACACGCAGCCCCCACTACACGTAGGTACTCAGCAACACCGAGGTCAAGGGGGCTTTGGTCACAACAGGACCCGACCGCCCCTGCGGCGTACTCTGCTACGGGCAGGGCAGGACAGTTGCCCCTCCTATACAAAATCCCTAGCTACACCAATGTCTAGCATCTTAACTTACTTGAACTAACTGAGCCTGCGTCATCATCCTTTATCTCTTCCGCTGTATCCATCTTATGTTTCTTGCCATACTTCCGTTCAACGGCATTCCTCCGTAACACTCTTGCTGGAATGGAATCCTCAGGGTCTTCTGCAGACACGCTGATGGTTGAAGTAGGCATTGTAATAGTGGATGTTGTGGTTTCAGTGGATGGAGTGGGGGCCACCAGTATTGTCTGGCCTTTGGTGCCGGGAACCCCTGGGCGGATAGCTGCTTGTGTTGTTCCATCACTTGTTTTGATGAACACTAGCTTTGGCGGGCCAATGAACATTGGTCTATAAAATAATTGGAATATACAAATAAAATTACAGTAGAACCTCTTTAAGTCGAAACTAGGTCAGTCAAAAATATCCAACCAGCCTAGCATGACCGCCACGAGATATCTCGCGGACGAGTGAAGACAAACTAAGATATATATCTATTTTTGATATTAAAAGTCGAGGTTTAAGTGTAATTGTCATGTCATGTTAGAAGAAATAAACAGATAATCGATTAAACCACGAGAAAACGGTCGACAAAATTTTGTTGCGGTTATCATGCTAGGCCGGCTGAACTCGAAATCTTAACCCTCTAATAGGTCGAAATAATCAGCGAGTCCATACAAGCCATTTCAGTACATATTTTCCCTCCATAACTCGAAAAAATAACTTTGTCCTCTGCATCTCAAACATAGCAATTTTACAACTCAATCAGTTGAAACTAATTTAAACTACTAAGAATTTGCCGACAATGAATGAGTATGTCATATAGTGTATAACAGAATGACCAATTTTATTTAATTATAAAGGATTTTATGACTGATATTAACATGTGCTTATTTACATTTAAGCCTCTATAAGAGAAATATTTCCATAATCTTAATCTGCCTAAGTCAAAATCCTTCATAAGTCGAAAACTCTATAACAAAAAAAATTGGCGTCTCCCTTGAAGTTCAACTTACAGAGGTTCTACTGTATAAAGAAAATTATTTTGAAATTTATATAATTAATGTAAAAATAATATTGTTTTAATTACATTTATATGTTTAGTTATAACAACAGATGATCAATGGTTTTCTTTAAATTTTTATTTAATATATTATTTAGCTATCTATAATAAGGAGTACCAACCTCCCACCCTGCCCTTGAATAGGATTGAATGTTTTTAGAATTTTGTCATCTTTCTTAACAGGCAATTTTGAAGCTTCCTTTGGTTTCTCGGGCTGTTTATTAGTGGCCGTAGGAGTGCTTGTGGTGGTCTTCTCAGCAGGAGTTGAATCCCCTCCAATCTCATCTGTCTGCCTCCATAGACCTCGGATCTTAAGCACCTCTCCAGCTTTTAATACTATGTCTAATACTTCATTGGATACTGTTGTTTCACCTAAAACATTTCAGTGTTAAATTTGGATTGCAGCTCTTACAGTATTCAAAGTAATATTTGGTCAAAGCTGAGGTTTTAAATATCAGGGGATCTTAAAAAATTATTAATTCAATTATTTTTCATATAAGAGCCTAATTAGATCACATTCAATGGAAAATATTGTGAATAATCTATACTAATATTATAAAGAGGAAAGATTTGTTTGTTTGTTACTATTTAACTCAAAAACGACTCAACCAATTTTAAAAATTCTTTCACCAACAGAGAGCTACATTATCAGCTAGTAACATAGGCTATATATTTTTTGTGTAAACATCTATATTGTATACGTGCGAACCCAGGGCTTATCGCTTGTAAAATATATAATAATAGATGTGTTTCAATAGTGCAACAGTGAATAGATCTAGCTCGCATCTGTGGATCGCGGGTTTGATTCCGGCCAAGTCTGACATGTCATACATACATTTCTATAAACATGTTGTTCCCTGATAGGCATTAAATTATGAGAATTGAGTAGATAGTAGGAACATCAAAATTCTAATCAAGTAACAAAGCACCATTATTTTGTCTATACTAATATTATAAAGAGGAAAGATTTGTATTTTTGTATGTTATGAATAAACTCAAAAACTACTGGACCGATTTTGAAAATTCTTTCACCAATAGAAAGCTACAGCGAGTAACATAGGCTATGTTCTGTGTATAGTACATCTACATTGCACCCGTGTGAAGCCGGGGCGCGTTGCTAGTATGATATAAAACAGTAAAGTTATATTGTGCATAGCGGACTTCGATCAACATCGGAGGTAGCGGTAGACGCCAGTCTTAGTGTCAAAACTCGAAGTAAAAACGAAGACAGTGTTTTATTGATTCCTGTTGTTTGACTGAGCATTGAATAACAATAACGGTCATCTGTTTATATTTAATCATAACAAAGGGTACAAACCTTTATACATATATTCAACAAGAATCTTCAAAGCCCTAGTGGATATTTCAGACGGTAGTACTACATAGAGCAGTCCACCCATACGAGTTACCGACCGTTGACTTTCAAATAAACCGCTGAAATATACGCTGCATGAGCTTAGGATGAATTTATGGGCCGGTATCTGAGAGCCATCCATGGTACACAAGACCACATCCGTGAATCGTTCCGAGCGTAGTAATGACGCCACAGAACCATTCAAATGGGAACTGTGTGAATGCCATTTCAACTGATATGTATCAGTCGAGGTCATTTTGGATCAGTACTGCTGCTTTTCACACCATCTATATTCAAAAATCGAGTGTTATCGTTTATGTAAAAAGTCCAATACAATAAATTCAAAATTGAATGTCCCGCGAACACAAACGGTAAATTGAAGCATTTGATTGAGCTTTTGCCTTAATATGTATTTTAGAATGTCATCTGTCAAATAGGAAGCGTCTCGAAATTTTCTAGTTATTCATTATATGTTATATTATCATTATTAATTTTACATTACTGTTTCAAACGATATATAGTCGTTTTAGAATAAACAATAATAACAATCTTTATTCCAGTTACCTACATAATTCCTGAACGAAACAATAACAAAACAATTATTGTCAAGTTGAACATCGCGTCGTATCAACTATCAAGACGCGCGAATTTGAATCAAGACAAAATAATACAAATAATAATGCACCATTAAAATGGGAAGAAAAATTAAAAGAAATTTCATATAAAAACATACATTTATAACGGTGCAAAATAAATGTAAATTGTTAATATATTATGTTAACACTAAAATTAAATTAATTAATAAATTAAATTGAAAACATTACCTCAAAACAAAATATGGACTTCTGCGATGGTTGATATTTTTTGTATTTGTAATATTCACTTATTTATTAATATTACACAAGTAAAAATGCGCGCAACCACCGCTTGCGACCCTCGAATTCGGTGTGCGGCGACTGCGGCTGTAAAAATCGATGGTAGCAGTATTGATTTAGCGCAAAGAGTGAAGCGGGGTTGCGCCGTGCGCGTTTATCTCATCGATCGACGGTTAGCGTTGCGATTCGTGTTTGTTCGGCGGGGGCAATGCGCAGCGTCGGATGCGCGCGCGTGCGCGTATGAAGGGGTAACTACGTCGCAAGCCGCGCACGTGGCTCCAACTTACAAGCGACCACCTTGCCGCACCTACTCCAGCTATTCATGCGCAAACTCGCTAAAATGTACAAGTATGAACTATGACGTGATAAATCCTCTTTTTAAGATAATGAAAAACTTAATAGATTTAGTAGGAGGAAAAACTTTACTTCTTATTGCGAAATTGAGACGAAAACTGGCAATTAGCGATGTAAAATAATAATTGGACAATCAATTCAACTTTCATCGATTGTAAATTGACGCAAATGCCATCCTTATTACGCCAAGGTTAATGAACTCAAAAAGAGCTTTAATTTCATTTCTTTGAATTATTATATGATTAAATAAAAATACATGATAATACTTACCCACATCATAATATACTAGCCTTATATACTCTTTGATACTAGCTAACACGTTTTCTAGAAGGTACTACGTGAGCTTGCGCAAGAAAATTAAATCTTACCCAAATTCCGCCCTTATTCCTATTTACATAATCTTTTCTATCTTATTTAACCAATAACAAAGCCAAAAACGATTATATGTACTTATACGCGACAATGAGGAAACCTACCTTCTAAAATTTTAATCAAAAAACGCCATTATGCTAAAAAAATAAGCTCATCAAAAGTATAACTATTTTATTTTAAACTGATCTGAGACGTACATACCTACTGCCCGAATGTTAAATTCAAATATGTAATATACAAATATATTCACGGAACTCTATCACTACGCCACCTATCGAGTCCAATAGAGAATTCTAAATCATCCATGGCACACTAAACAAAAAAAAATCATCAAAATCGGTCTACAGGTTTAGGAGGCGTTACAGGAGTTATAAAGATCTTTATAATATAAGTAATCTGAATATAACTAAGATATAATTTCCACATTCATTTTAAGGCTTATCGATCAGAGTTAAGAAGGCATAATATACCTACGACATAATATGTACGTAAGGGTTTTTTACCATAAACCGATACATATATAAGATCTATACATAGTATAGGATCTATAAAAACGAACGACATAATGTTATTGATGTCAGGGCCGGATTAAGAGATCTAGTCCAAATAAAAAAACATTTTTTTTAAATATTTAAGAACAGTTTGTTTGTACAAAGTAAAGTAGGTAAAGGTAAAACAGCGAAATAGAATCAAAGGAAAAGTTTGTTACTAGTGTTTACTCGTCAGATTTTTTTTTCATAAGTCTTTATTTTATTTATTTATTTACTAAAGTACATCCTATATTACAATTTTCTACATTTTAAGTTACAATTTGTTGTTCTAAAATATATGACAATTATGTTGAACATAAAAATTATAAATAAATAATATATTCTCTTTTGTTAAGGGGGGCTCCGTATCCCCTACATCCAGCCCTGATTGTTGTTAGCCCCCCATACAGTTGTTATGTTAACGGTACAACAGCTTGATACGTGTTTTATACAATAAAGGGTGTTATTTATAATTATTGAGTGTTCTAATTTAAATAATTATAAAAATTGTTTCTTCTTCTATGGTATTAGATGCTATATCTAACCAAAACAAGAGCAAAGTTGTATTCCGTGAACATTTGCACCACTGAAATAATTATTTGATTGTTAGCTTTAAAATAATCCTACTTTTCTGGACACTTCAGACGCTGTGTGCCATTATTATAGTTTTCATTGCCAATTGGCTGACCCTTAGCCATACAAAATAAAAACTGCGTGGTACACGTACCTAAGTATCCACGTAGTTTTCTAGCATAATAATAATTTACCAAAGATTCATACTACAGGGCGATCGTGGAGGCTCTATGTGCATTTATCTTTGATCTGTATAGCAAGATTGATACGGTCTTTCAAATTACATATCTTGTAGACCTCATTCAGAAAGAAAAAAAGATGTTGGAACAACGGCTAATACACTAATCTTGCTTCTAAGAATCACGGTTTCGATTTCAGCCTTATATGTGTACAAAAATGGGCAAGAAATTTCACTTTGGGCATGAATGTGAGAAATAAAAATTGTGTTCGGAACACGAACCACCCTTAATAGTTTGAAAATCTGTTAAAAGCGTAAATTCCGTGTATCAATAAATTTCTAATATTTTAAACGTAAAAGACATATATGTGATAGTCTTGTTACAACAAAAACCTATGTATAATGTATATATTTTATGTTTAATATATGGATTTTTATGAGTTCTTATCAATTATACCAATTATGATTGAAGTGTATGTTTCTTCATACTTTAAAACGAGCAAGGTCAAGGTTAAAATTTTAATTTAATTGATATTTACTAAACATTTTGTCGGAGCTTTTGAGGAGTCTTTTTTATTTTAAGTTTAAAGCTATGAATCATTATACATATGAATGTTACATCATTGTTTGTTCAAATAAACTTTCTTTTTCAAATAATATGATAGCCATACTCGATTTTATACGACTGATTTGTGAATATAGATCAACGCTCTCTGCTGACAGGAACAAACTCTATGTATCAACTATCTTTAAGCAGCTCTACTATACGTGTTTTGGTTGTATAACGTACATATATGAAATGGTACGCATATTATGATAACTGTTTATATTTATCTAAAGAAGCTCTAAAGAAGCTTTGGGTTATCTATGTACACTACAGCATATTTAAAATGGTGCGTTTCTAGTGCAACCAGCAACGCTCGTGTGTGGGTGCAGAGGGGTGATGCGGTGCGGAGAAGGGGAGGGGGTTAGGAAAATCAATAAGCTCTGCGCACGCGATCAGCGTCGCCGTCGCCCCCCGGCTGCTACGATACTAGAGGGTGCCATGGAAACAAACTACACATAGTTCAACCTAGTACTATATACCTTCCTATGCATTTTTTAATTTTTTTTCTATATATTTGATTCCACCTTAAAACAAAACTTTGACGGGCTTGTTGGAGCGTTGGCCCTATTTTCCGATAGGTTGCAGCTTCGCATCCCACCGGGATGACGTTGCTATTGTAAATAGTATATGTTTTCTCTTCGTCTTATCATTTCGGACATACAATGCGTAGGAGGAATATCGATAGTTCCGACCGTATAACGAACCACCTGCACCGTTCAAACATCCGTGAAATTCATGTTGTACGTTTCACTGAAATCTACCTATGGATTTCCGAATGTTCGAACTTCGAAGAAAAACATATATTGTCCTTAACACATTATGTATTGGCTAATTTTCTATAAATGAGGTACCACCGATGGTTGTGCCTTGCTCTCATCTCGTCTTGTCGGTAGGTATATGATGTAAAAAAAACAAAAGAGTTTTATTCATCGAAAATCCACAAATATTCGTCGTTTCAACAAGGTCTCCAAGATCACGGATAGCTTTGCAAACGACGATGATAATTAATTCAGCTATAATACCTAATTAATTTAAATGAATTGGGACTATAAAAACTACAAAAAATGTAGTATAATAGATAATAGATATTTCATAAAAATCATCAAATTTAAAGCTTTTCAGATCAGATTTAAAGTAGGCCAGATATTTTCCAAAATCGATAATATCTGGCCTGCGATTTTGAATACCTACTCATCACGATTAACTTGTTTAAAATACTATACAGATAACTATTGCAAGGAATTCATCAACGGGATCGGTTTGGTTCAGCATATAAATACGTAAATATATGTAAGTATTTTTGTTATACAACTGAACGCCGAAATCAATTTTGAAATAGATACCTATAGGTGGAATTTATTCACAAATCTACTGGCTGAACGGTTGAGTTTAGGTGAAAATCATATACCTACTTATCAACTTACCGCTACAATATCTACCTAAGCAAAGTTTAAGCTTAAAATAATAGCTTTGTATTAACTACAGCTTTGTTAGCTAAAATTTTCCCGTGTGACCTTATGGTCATACTTACATTCTTGGATATGGTTATCCATATCACAAGAATGTAAGTATGAAAAAGGACATTTAATATATTCCATCCAATGGATAGTGACATTTAGATATTATCTAATTTGTATGAATAATGCATGTTTAAATGAAATAAAATATATAATAGTAGAAGCCTTACTTAGCATGCTTTAATATTAGAAGTGTAAATATCGTTTTTTACATGTATTTAAAAGCATGTTATATTAATATCATCACTACATAGTATAAAACAAAGTCACTTTCTCTGTCCCTTTGTATGCTTGAATCTTTGAAACTACGCAACGGATTTTGATGCGGTTTTTTTAAATAGATAGAGTGATTGAAGAGGAAGGTTTATATGTATAATAATAACAGTTTTTCTGTAGTGTATTTAGTATCAGCATTGCACCGGTGCGAAGCCGGGGCGGGTCGCTAGTATAGAATATTTCCTAACAGGCATAAAACACTGCCATTCTTTTCAGAAGGTATGGTACAATATACCTACAAAATACAACTTCATAAAAAATATTTACGACCATCTCAATGTTTAGTTCATTAATATCGTGATAGGTGGTGTAGGTACCGCGTTACGTTACAATCATTCGCAGTTATGAATCTCGCCTGATCAAACAATCAGCTTAAAAAGATTTAAAAAATTATGAATCCGTACTGATATTTTCAATACAAGTGTACCTATAACAAGGTTACAGTTTCCGTCAATTTTAACGTGTATTTGTCGTTTTCACATATTATGCTTTCATTACATTTACATACATACATACATATACATCACGCCTCTATCCTATTGGGGTAGGCAGAGATCACGGAATTCCATATGCTCCGATCCTTACATACCACTTTCGCTTCTTCTACTTTCATCAATGCTTTCATACACACTCGACGGTTACGAGTACTTTTGATCTGGCCCTTTTGCAGAACGTCCCCGATCTGATCGATGTACGTTCGCCTAGATCGACCACTCCCGACTCTCCCACTCACACGAGTTTCATAAATCTTTTTCGTTTGCCTACTTTCATCCATCCTTTTTACATGCCCAAACCACCTCAACATACCTTTCTCAATTCTCGTCACTACATCGTCTTTTACTCCACAACGCTCTCGAATTTCGCCATTTCTTAATCTATCTTTCAGAGTTACACCACACATACTTCTCAAGGCCCTCATTTCCACAGCATTTATTCTACTTTCATGTTTCTTCTGCCATACCCAACATTCACTTCCGTACATCAAGGTTGGGACTAATACACCCTTATGCACTGCTAACCGTGCCTTTATGGACAGCAACTGGCTACTCATTAAGGAGTTCAATGCCCCATTCACTTGATTTCCGGCTTTCACTCTCCTTTCAATATCTCCCTCACACTTACCATCTCTAGTAAACATAGATCCCAGATATACAAACTCTTTCACTTGTTCCACTTTCACTCCGTTAATCTTCATTACATTTAGATGTTACGAATCTACTTCTTATCTTCAAAAGAGGCTTACTATAGTTAGGCACCCTTTTCCACGACTTTTCTAGGTGTTTTCATCGGTACTATATGTATACTTCCTTACAATTGAATGAATATTAAAGAAAAATGTAATATCACTACATATTAAAAACAACAAATTCCTCCACCGCGTCTGGCTGTCTGTTCGCGATAAACTCAAAAGCTACTGAACGGATTTTAATTTGGGTTTCAACAATAGATAGGTGAACAATATAATTGTAGTGATGCTTGAGGAAGGTTTATGTATGTAATTTGTCAAGATTTTGTGTAAATTGATTGAAATATAACGATAATTGTTGGAAGTGTCGGAAAAAGTAAAGCCGTGGGAGCTTTCGTCGAAAACGCTGCCTAATCCTTTTGAGATATAACAAAACAATGTATAGGTACGTAAAGTGATAGGACATTCTACTTTTAAATATCTACAAAAAAGTCATATAATATCTATCTTTTGAGCTTACTATACTCATTCTATCTTCTAAAAAAATGGTCATGTACAATGCGGTAATTGAAAAGCTATTTAGACGGATACAGTATTAATCTTAAATACATCAGTTAATTTAAGCATGTCATGCGCAATATTATTATTATTTTTATTTATTATATACATATTAGAGGAGGCAAACGGGCAGGCGGCTCACCTGATGGTAAGTGACTACCGCCGCCCATGGACATCCGCAACACCAGGGGTCTTGAGGATGCGTTGCCGGCCTTTAAGATGTGTATATGCTCGTTTCTTGAAGGTTACCAAGTCGTATCGATTCGGAAAAACCGCCGGCGAGAGCTGGTTCCACAAAGTGGTAGTGCGTTGCAAAAAGTGCCTAAGGAAACGCGCAGTTGTGGATCGCCAGACATCGAGGTGGTGAGGATGGAATTTCGTGTTTTGTCGCGATGTCCGATGTTGAAATTCAGCAGCCGGGATTAATCCAAACAATTCCTCGGAACACTCCCCATAATATATGCGATAGAAGATGCAGAGTGATCCAACATCTCTACGCAGCGCCAAAGGATCAAGCCGTTCGGATAGAGTCTCATCGTCGACGATTCGAGCCGCTCTACGTTGAATGCGGTCAAATGGAAGGAGCTGGTACTGGGGATGAAGTATTATAATCTTTTACACCATATAATTTAAATGAATATATTAGAAATGATCGCACAAATTACGAGAAGAAGGACGACTCACTTGATGCGATAATGCACATACGCATCAAGCTAATGCGACACTACGACAGACAAAACATAAAGGCATAGGCGGTTTGCTAGTATTATATAAATATCCTATTATTACTTACTTACTCACTACTATGGCACAGAGACCCAAAATGACTTTTAGCCTCCGTCAACAAGAGCTTTCATCCTGATCTGTCCTCTCAACATCGAAGTCTGTGAGCTTTTTTTTATCACTGATAATATTCGGCACATCTACCAGATCTCTATACCCTGATTATTTCTTCTCATACAGGTCCCTTTTTCTGTTAGTATTGGCGCAAGAATCACACACTTTTTGCCACCACCACCACAGCAATTTTTTCAAGATCTTTCACACTTTAGCAAGGAGTTTGGAATCTTCTTTCTGTGTTAATGTCCAGTTCTCACATCCATACATTAAGATAGGTCTAATTAAATAAAATACTGTATACCACGGGGGTCCGGGGAGACAGGACCACGCGACCACGGTTGCTGAAAAGCATCCGAAACGTCGGGATAAATAATTTAAACAATATCGAATATATATAAAAATATAAAAAATATATAGAAAATTTCAACAAAGGCTGACCACTACAATTCAAAGAATGGAAATCGTATGGATGTGACGGTTAAAATAAGTAGGTATATACGGTGTTGATACATCCTAGAGAGCATAGTAGTCCGTGCCATTTTTCTTTCCATTCCCTGATATGTTCATAGAACGGTCGTGATATAATACGGTATAGTGGGCAGACTCCTTTATGAGCAACGTGCGTACTTTCAATCCTCCTTATAAAAAAGAAATAATATTTTAGGCGCATTAGTACATTATGTACCAGGGTGAATCAAAAAGTTCTTAGAAGTGCATATATATGAAACCTTTTTGGATCAAGTTCGATATTCAAATTAAAGAGTGTCTATCACACTATATTTATGCAGACTGTCACTTGTTTTTGTCAGTTCGTTCGCATGTAATAAATTTTTTTGTGCAACGAGTTGCTAAAAAGTCAAAATTATGGATAAAAGTGAGTTACTTGCGTTGATAAAATATCTCAGTTTGAAAAAAATTTCTACGAAGGAAATTTTTTTGGACATTCAGCAGACATTAGGGGGTGATGCTGTACCCTATTCTACGGTTGCGTACTGGGTGGCTGAATTTAAAAGAGGTAGATCAAGCTGTAAAGATGACCCGCGTTCTGGGCGGCCTTCAACCTCCGTTACAGAAGAAAATGTCAAAAAGGTTTTTTTGTCTAGTAATTCTTCGTCTGATGCTCACGCGGAAGCAGCGAGCATCAGACGGAACCCAGATGACAGTAAAAACGTTTGCTGGGGGAAGCGGGGTCGCGCCCTATGAATATAGGGCGGTCAATTTTGCATGGGCGCAGTGGCGCCATCAGGTGGTCGCCGGCTCACTTCGCGGATTAATACGCGAAGCGAACGAAAACACAAATATCACGCACTGTACTAAATTCTACGAATCTCAAACCCCGACTACGACCGTTTCCGGGAGTCTAGAGGCGAGGAACGCGAAGAAAGCGATGTGGAGGCGGTCAACTCGCTCAACAAAACGGATGTTTTATAATAAAACACCGAGTTGATGAGGAGGAGCGCGAGACACGGGTGCAAATGTGATATTGACTGTCCAAAAAGGTTGAGAATCTGGTTTTGGAAGACAGAAGAATGACTATAAAACATATAGCTGAGATCCTAAAGATATCTTTTGGTAGCGTTCAATCCATTTTAATTGATTCACTGGGGTTCAAAAAAGTGTCTGCAAGATGGGTGCCACGAATGTTAACCGACGAAAACAAAAAGCGACGTTTGGAAATTTCCAAGCGTAATCTCGAAATGTTCCAGCGTGATTCGGATTATTTTTGCCGTCGTCTTGTCACCATGGATGAAACGTGGGTCCACCATTTTGATCCTGAAACTAAAAGACAAAGCATGTCTTGGAAACGACCATCCTCTCCATCCATCAAGAAATTTCGAGTTGCTCCTACCGCTGGCAAAGTTATGGCCTCTGTGTTCTGGGATAGTGAAGGAATCCTTTTTATTGATTACATGCCAAAAGGCCAGATGATTACTGGACCCTATTATGCAAATTTAATCCCGAAAGTGCGTGAAGCGATTAAAGAAAAACGTCGTGGAAAACTGTCGTTGGGCGTGTTGTTCCTTCAAGATAACGCTCCTGCTCATCGATCGGAAGTTGCGCTCAACGCAATCCGCTGTGCTGGCTTCAATCTCCTTGACCACCCACCATATTCTCCGGACTTAGCCCAAAGTGATTTTCACTTATTTCCAAAATTAAAAGAGGAAATTCGTGGAACAAAATTTCACGATAATGTCGCGGTTATAGCTGCCGTAGAGGACTTTTTCGAGAGTCAAGAAAATAATTTTTTTCACAAGGAATAAGGAAGTTAGAAACGCGTTATTCTAAATGCATTGCATTGGAGGGAGATTATGTAGAAAAATAAAATATTATTATTTAAATCTTTGCATTTTTTAATATTGATTCCAAGAATTTTTTGATTCACCCTCGTATCTAGTCTAGATACATAATGATTATCTATATAATAACACCGGCACACAAAAAAAAAAAATTGTCTGTACACCGGGCGCCACCTATCTACGGGCATGTCTTTCGACCCGCTGAACACGAATTTCAAGTCAGTTTAGGCCGTCCAGCCTTCAGTTTCGAGTAAATTGCAAAAAAACCCAAAAAATAGCGAAAATTACTGTATTAGCGGTATTGTACTGTTTCATTCTCAAATGATCTACGACGTGGATACCTCTTCTTGCACCTTTTCCTTTATTTAGTAAACATTTGCCATCGTGTTGGGATTTCAACTTCTTCGATGTGCAGACTTCATTTCGTTGCATGATCGCTTGTACTTGCAACCAGGGCACCTCCTCGGGGTGAGGGTGGGCAACAGAACCATCTGGCAGAGTCCCTGGGTGAACGGCGTGTGTGCCGTCATGGCAGGTACAAGTGATGAGTACTTTACGAAGCAGGGATTCGTAAACCCAGAATCGGCGTCTGGTCAGGGTGAGAAAGCAGGCCCGCAGGCGTCGTCCAGCTCTTCAGTAGTGGGAAACTTGGCTACTGGAGAGTATACTATTACAAAAAGCAATTCCCATCTATACAATAAGAATCCTGATCTATTTTGTTACGTTTATGGGGAGTTTGAGCCGGTAAATATTCTTGCCAAAACATCGAATTTTCGCTATTTTTTGGGGTTTTTTGCAATTTACTCGAAACTGAAGGCTGGACGGCCTAAACTAACTTGAAATTCGTATTCAGCGGGTCGAAAAACATACCCGTAGATAGGTGGCGCCCGGTGTACAGACAATTTTTTTTTTTTGTGTGCCGGTGTAATTGATCAGCATAACTTGACATTTGACGTTGTCACTTGTCAATTTGACATGTTGATGATCAAGAAAGCTTTTGAAATTTAGATGAAGTTTGAAGTCGGCGTGAGATTTGTTTACATCATTTTGTAAATTATTTATAACATTAATAAATTTTGTTAAAATGAACAACCCAAGTAAATCAACGTCTCTATCTAGTGATTTAAATAATTTCATTTATGGTGTTTCCCGGAGGAATTTTCAAAATGCACCGGAATTGACCAAAATTGGGATATCACTCTTGAAAACATTTCCAGCAGCTAGAGATGCTGTGTTAGAATATTTTGCGATGGTTTTCCATGATGCTGTCAACATTGCAATCAACCCTTCGGACTATGAAGTAAGTATTTATCATTTGTTTTATGGTTAACATTATCACAAGTTCCCAAAACCTAAGTAATCATTAGTCATTTACCTTTCGTATATCGCGTTCTAAGTGACGAAGATGTGCACTCAAAGCTGCGTAGCACTAGGAATTCACGTTTTATAATAAATTTATCATCACAGGTAGATTCCAGTACAAATGGTTCACTGGAAGCTGTGAGTATGATTGGCCCAGAGCTATGTGGTCTTGGTGAAGCTTGGGCACCTTTTATAGCTCCATGGTGTATCAAATTGATTATGGATATAGCAACTGACAAAGCTAATTTGCCAAGTAAGTTGCATTTTGTTATTCTATAGGGAAACATGCCTAATTTGGGAGAAGCTTGATAATAATATAAAGTTGACTTGGCTATTAAAGTGATCTAATGCTGGATTCAATGCTTGGTACAAAGCTGGGTTTTGCTTGGATATTTTGTATCATAAATATTATAATCTTCCTAGGAGATTTTCTAGAGGAGGCCTATACCCAAACTGGGGTTCATGTTCAAGGAGAATAGCGAAAAATAGAAAAAAAAAACTACAACATAAATTACGTATATTTCTTTAAAAAAAATTGATAAATTTTCTTTTTGTACCAACAGAACATGGTATAAATGGGCTTTATTATTATTTTTATAAGAGATTTTCTAAATTATCTGGATTGTGAAGTTAGAAAGATCCATATTCAAATAATAACCTTAATACATGTAATTATGTTGTAGATTCAACACTTCAAAACACAGATCCAGTGCGAGTGTTGCTAGATATAACAACACAAAATTTGATGCTTCTCAATTCAGAAGAAAGAGCAAAATGTATTGATATGATGTTAGGTAAGATTTAAATGACAAAATGTTTTTTTTAGAAACACAAATCAACTGCATCAATGCCTGTGTGTGGTATTGGCACAGAAATATCAATCATTTTTTTTTTCCAAACCTTCTTCTATATATCAACAGACTAGCATGAGGTTCACTACACACAAAACATCAGTCAATGATGCGCTGTTGACTTACTTTTTACTTTGAGCATTCGGAAATCCATAGTCTGAAACCAAAACGCGCAATGTGCGCTTCATGGTTTTTCCATCTATGAAGGGTGATTCGTTACCCAGTCGGAATTTCGATATTTCTCCTACCAATGCCCGAAGTTACCAGATATGGGGAAAACATGCTTACAGAAAATTATAAAAATGACATCCCGGTTGAATTCGAACCCACAACCCATCGATGTGGAAGATGAAGAAATACTGAAGATGTTGCCGAAGTTCTGCTGAAGTTAATGGACTGAAACTACAAGTAAAAAGGATTTTCAAAAATTTGTTAAACAATCTGTGTTGGAACATTGTATAATATTGATATAGCAATCTTTTGTAATCCTTTTAGTCACAACTTCAGCAAATTTTTTGACACTGCTATACTATTCAGGTTGTCGTGCATGTTCATGGGCAGTTGGTTGGGTGGGGCGCGCTGAACCAGCTCTCGTAGCACCGCGGGCGTTGGCTCTGGGAGCTGACGCGGCCCGTGCTGTGTTGGCACATTTGGCAAATCACCCCCCCGCCTTACTTCACGTTAGAGCGGCGCTCGTTGATTTGTTTCAGGTATATAATGCTATTTCAGATGTAAAACAATATCACACAATTAAATTAATAATAAAATAATTCAAAAAAAACTTTTTGACATAATATAGGGCTTTTTGATTCGGTAACATGTATAATAATGTTTAATTGGTCAATAAATATGTAGTTAAAAAAAAGCTTAGCAAAGACTTACTTATCTATTTTTATATATTGGTTACCTTCAGCAAAAGAAAAAAAAATGATATCAGAAACGGGATATAATATGAATATTATTATTACACAAGTTTTTCATTTAAAAGTTAAGCATGATTAAAAGAGTTCTTGGTTCCCTTAATTGTCTGAACCATTTTTATGACAGTTATTATTTTCAGGAAGCTATTAAAGAAGACCCAAAATCAGACAAAAAACGAGATGTTATTCCATACTTATTGAATCTTGCATCAAAGTCTGATATAGTGTTAAAAGCTCTTATTCAAGATATCGAAAAAACTTGTAAGTATGTTTGTACGTTAAAGAATGAGGTTGAATATGATAAAAGATCAGTGAAACAAACAGAAATGTGTCTGCTACTAAGTATATGGGGATACAAGGCAACTATTTCTTTAAAAAAATGCATTTTTAATGTAGAATACAATAAAATCATCGGACTAGTATTAAATAGTTTTTTTTTTATATTAGTGGAGGCAAACGACCATGCGTGCCACTTGATGGTAAACGACTACCGTCGCCCATAGACATCTGCAACGCCAGAGGTCTTGTGGATGCGTCGGCCTTAAAGGTAAGAGTAGGCGGGTTACTTGAAAGTTCCCAAGTCGCATCCTCAGGGCCGGATTTAGGGGACCCGGGACTACTGAATAGAGAATCCGGAAAAAATCTTCAATTTCCGACGAGTAAACATCTTTTCCTTTGATATTTTGGGGCCAGGGGGCTATAGCAGCTTTTTATTTGTGAAATAATGTTGAAATCGTTCCAGCCGTTTTTGAGTTAATTCGTTAAAAAACATACAAATCTTCCTCTTTATAATATAGCTGCTTTAATTCAAAACTATGCTTACAGAAGGTATTATCGTTTACCTTTTTTTTCTGTAAAAAAGTTTAGTTGGATTTGAGGCAGTTTTGTATTGAAGCTGTCATATATAAATTAAAAATATATCAAAATAGACATGGGAATAAGGTTTAAAACAAAAAGATGCTTTAACAGTGACGGACACAGTGATGGACCGGCTGTGCGTCATGAGTGCGACGCACAGGAACAGCGGGCCGTGGGAGGCCGTGGGCCCGGCCGCGCTGGTGTCGCTGCTGCTGCGCTCCGACGTGCACTGCTTCCTGCTGCTACTGCGGCACGCGCAGAGGAACCTCTTCTGTCGGCAGCTGCTGGGTGAGTGCGCTGTGAACTTCACTACTTCTTCTACTCCTGTCGTAGGTTGGACATTATGGCGATTTTCACTTTGGATACTGCAGCGCGGAATAGGGACGTTGTGTTTCTCTTGCAGGTTAGGTGACTCCACAGTTGCCACAGATACCCAATATGCTCTAAAATACCTATACTTATTTACATAAAAAAATACAAATTTTAGAGAATACAGTAGCCGGTGGTAATATAATGCATGGGCAAGTATGTTACTACAATATTAAATGTTTCTCTATCATACTATATTATGTGAATCAGTTAATTACATATCTTGTCCTTGCCTTCCTTCCTTACAGGCATATTGATTAGAAAGTTAGTTAATTCTAAGAAAAGCTGATTTTAGGGTTTAATATAATATCAAATACACACGTCTGCAATTATTGCAGCAGTGAAAAAATCAAACTCCTAAGTTAACACGATTAAAACATACGGCTTTTTATGCTGCATATTTTGACACTAGCAAGGGAATCAAAACCGAGTACATACATACATAAAAAGTTATATTATGTATGAATGTACTCATAGCGTCAGTTTATACTGTGTCGTTGTATAGGTATGTACAATCGCGAACACTTGTGTATTTAAAAAAAATACTTTTCACTTATTAGGAAATCATCTTAAACTGGCAAGTCTGCCCAAAAATACTCAATAAAGATCCTTTGGTCTATTGTTTTCTCCCACGTTGACATACGATTATTCAATAGTCATGTGTCTGAGTGATCAGTGATATGGAATATACAATAATAATAATAATATTTCATGTAAATCGAATCGAATAATAACTCCATTGTATTTTAATATCATACATAGCTTGAATAGAAAAAGTATAATTATTCTGTGAACACATAATGATTAAGATATGTGATATTATTATCACTAAGAGCAAGAACTTGAAGAGTTGTTCTGTCATAAAAGATGCCTTCAAAAATATTTATAGCTTTAAGAGATGGCAGTGAGGTAAGTAAAGTAAGTAAACAAAATTTCATACATACAAATTTTTATTCTAGGTAATGTAATAATAAAAACAATCTCGTTGACACTTTGTCTTGTAGTAGTTCTTGATTCCACCCCAAAAACAACTTCTATACAATTGATATGGAAATAAAATTAAAATAAATTAGTATGGAATATAGAATTAAAATAAAGTTTGTACTTTAAATTGAATTAAAAAATTAAAATGAGTGCAAAACAAATTTACAAGCTCAGAAATTGAATGGTTTCAAAGATTTTAAGCAAATCAGGAAATTTACCATCTTGTTTTAGTTTGTGTAATATCATTGCAAGTTCTTTCAACATTTGAAATGTTACTCTGTATTTTTTAATAAAAATCTCGCTAACCGAATAACCGCTAAGTTCTCGACTATTATCAGCAAACATTTCTTGTTTTAAATTCTTATTTAAACCAACCCATGTTTCCTGAACTTTTTGAATACTATAAGCATCTAAATATGCATGAAGAGTTATATAAAACAAAGAAATAACAAAATTTTGGTCAATAACTTCGTCTTTACATCCAGGGTCAAGATTATATAATTTAGGATACACATTCTTCATATAATTTATTGAATCTTTTGCTTTATGACATTTTGTCGAAAGACAAGCCAACAGCATATTTGGGCGTGTATGAGTCTCTTGTACTGGCACTATAATTTTTTCTTCTGCCTCAGGATAATTTTGCCACTGCATATTTTGAATGAAGTCTATGAATAATTTAATAATCTCATCGTCAGTACGTTCTACTGATAGAATTCTTTTCAAATGAAGCATACTTATCAAATATCTCATGAAAGTTGGTTGAATTCTCTTCAATATCTTCAGAATAGATGCAGGTGGCATTACTATAAAAAATATTCAATATTATTATTTAATACAATATGAATTATTTCAAAAAACTCTAATTTAAAACTACCTGAAACTATATTGTAGAATTCCTTTGCGAAGGCAGCACAATATTTCCCCATAGTAGGATAATCACTATTTGACTTATTGTCACAAACATAAAAAGTCTGGATCATAATGTTTACCCACAACTGAAAAAAATAAAGTTCACAACTGTAGTTGGGGACAATAATTACTATACTAAAAATATTTGTACAGTCATGAATATGCAGAATACATAATACTAGTCTAAATAATTACTATGCACTCTAGTAATTTTTTACGAATGTTTAAAAACTATTGAGTTATTATTCATAAATCTATTTCTAAAGTTTTGGTTGTGTTAATCAAATTCTGTTGCTGTATATTTATACTAACACTGATTGTTTTTATGTGCTGCTCTGGCCATTGAAGATGAACAAAGTGTACAAAGAGCCTCATAATTTGTCTACAGGTCTTGGTAACTGCTCCAGTATACAAAACATTTTCTGACCACAGGATATATGCCATTAGTGGTTTTTGCGACCTGAGTAGCTGAAAGTTGAAGTTGATATGTCTGAAAATAACAATAATTAAAATACACATATTGATGGAAACGTTTATAAGTAGTATGTCTATTTAATTGACAATTTTTAAAAAATACCACTGGTTTGCAATAGTGCTTCTACCAAGAAAATCCATCCAAAAACTCTGTACTTACTATTTTTAAAACAAAACTTTAATGTAGGTCATTGTGTACCCGTAATATATTAGCAATATATAATAATGTCCATCACCAAACTTTACTGTTGTAGTATAGGACCCCATACATATTATTATTTACCTATCCCAAATTCACAAAGTTAAAAATTAACATAAATAAATCATTTTCCTAAATTGTATTGGTTTGAAAAAAAATCCTAGAATATTGTATATAGAATTCATTTTGTCTTACCTGGATTGCCATATAGCAAGATCAAGTTGTAATAGTTCTATAATGCTATCCAAAACCAACATAAGTCGTTCGATTCTTTCAGATCTATCTAATGTTTCATAGATTTCAAACTTTTCTGATTGCCAATGCCCTCTTCGTACATTATCATTGATTTCTTCTTGTTTAGTTTCATGAGTATCAATTAATGCTTCGTCCTTACTATCTGAACTGAGTTCATGTTCTAATCTGTTAAGACAGTACTTAACTACACCTTGGTCATAGTCAAATCCTGATCTATTAGTAAATGTATTTTCTTTTAAATCCATCGAAGAGGTTAAAAAATTTACATAGCTTTTTCTAATAATTTTCGTCTTACAAGGTGGGTAAATATTGAAATTAAGTGATAATACATTTTGACATCTTTCTAATAGATTGGATATTGTATAGTTAATTGAAGCATTTTCATGTGCATTCTGTAAAATCATATAATTATTTTTAGTTAATGAACTTTTAATTGATTGAAACATAACTTTTTCATGATATTATCTATACAATATATTATACATAATATTTTGTATTTGTATTACATAATATACATAATATTATGTAATTTGTATTTTTCAATGTAACTAATAAACTTAAAAACTGCTGGACCAATTTCAAAAATTTTCACTAGAAAGCTACATTATCGCTGAGTAATATAGAAACATTGAGATCCTTAGAAATCCCTATTAAAACCAATCGAAGGTGTAAAAAATAGCCATAAAATATCTTTAATTGCATGCGCTTTTTTGCTCTATCATCAATACTTTCCGTAGGGAAAGTATTGATGATAGAACAAAAAAGTTCTACAACATTATAAAACATATCAATATCTACAAAACCTGAGCGAAGCCGGGGCCTTTTGTATAATATATAATACTATAATATCAAGCATGAGTACAAAGAACAATATTATTAAGAGATAAAATAACAAAATATATTTATTATGTATTGAATAATGCCTAATTTTTTTAGAAGGAAGAGTTTATATGGATTATCATCACTATTTCTATTACACAGAATTTTTTTTTTTAGTAAAAATATTAATTAGGCTTACAGGCTTACTTACCCCTGGCATATAGAGGAAGCCAGTATAAGGAAAATAAATATTTAATGTAAAAAGACAATTTATAAAAAATTTAGCATTTACCTACCAGTATTATTTCTACAACATCTTTAAGAACAGCATCTGATAGGTACTGCATAGATCGAATACTCAAAAAACAAACTTCTAAAGCCTCATCCCACAAATTTAATTTCATACCTATTCTGAATAATTCAAAAACATGGCCTTCTATTTCTTTAAATGAACTCTGTAAAAATATTAATAATGTTATAAGCTGAAAACAGAGAAATATATTAGGAACACAAAACAAATTATCATAAATCTTACGGTATTTTTGTCTTGATGGTTACAGTTGCAAGTGCAGTGAGGTAAAGAAACTAAATTTAATCTTTGACCATAATTATGAAATGCATCATATGATACTTGCTCACAAGCTTTGATGAAATTCTTTTTTTTCATGGTTTGTTCATCATTTATTAAAAAATCTTGTCGCTTATTTAACGATAGCTCTGAGCTATTTACATGTTTCCCTTTGATTCGTTTTTGAGAATGGGTTGGAATTTCATTACTCTTTATTTTCTTTTCCATAATTTACTATGGAAAATACTTATAATCCCATAATCGTTTTAAATTTTTATTAATTCAGTACGAGGACTGAAATCTAAAACACAAACTTAAGTAACAAAGAAACAAGTATCAAGTCTAAGCATCTCTACAGTTACGAGCGAGCTTCTTTTGTTATTTTGCGGCAAATCCTATTTGTAATTTCTTTTAGTCCACGACCGTCGACCACTTTCATTTTTTTTTTTTTTTTTTTTTTTTGCCCATAGGGCAGGCTAAAGTCTTTCGACCATACCGCCTTGTCTTATGTTATTTTTTTCCCTTTTATCTCTCCTTATTTATGTCTTACGTTTCTTATCCTTTATATGTATCGTAATATAGTACTTCTTCTTTTAATTAATGACGGAATCACGGAAGACGGAATCTTCCAATATCCAGTATTTTTCGTAATATAAGTAGTTATCATATCTTTATTTCCACGCGGCCATAAGTCTGACGTATGTCATTTAATTTTAATATCTCAGTTAAATACATTTTGTTCAATCCGATTTTACATACGTATCGTACGTACAATTCTTTATTTATTACTACCCAACAAAGAGTAGAAAAGGCACATTTCCATTTACAAATCCCGTTATCTTGTCCGTCAGGACTCCCGAAGAGTGGTGACGGAGAATCTAATTTAAAAATTCTGAAAAAACTTATTTACTAGAAAAAATATATTTACAGCTTTAATATTATAATTAACTTATTAACCTATTATTTTACTACTGTAACAAAGAGTACATAAATATAATTTTAAATATCGTTAACAGTTTCAATAACAAATCTGTACAAAAATATAAAAGTTGAGGCATTTTTAAGTAACTCCTGAATGCAATGCGGGATACTTTCAACTTTATTGTAAATTTTTAAAAGCCCATCAGACAACACAAGGCGCTGAATGTTGAAAGACGAACACTCAAAGAAGATATGATGTAGTGATTGTACTTTTGATGATTGACAATAGACACAATATGGAGAATCAACCATTTTAATACGATGAAGATGGTAATTTAAACGACAATGACCAAAACGCATGCGAGAAATAGTTGTATAAAATTTCTTGTTTGTGAATATTTTGTGCTTGCAAAACCAAGGTGTAGAATTTATTTGGACATCGAGACCGGCGAACCAAGTTCCTTTGTTTTGAACGTTTGTGCAATAATATGAATGTTTTCCCCATGCTTGGCACATCCGCTGTTTGATTAAACTAATTGCATCTGTATAAGGAATACGAATACTAATATTAATAGGAGAATCTCCTGACTTTACAATTTGTTTAGCCAAGTAATCAACATGTTCGTTACCTTGAACACCAATGTGCGAAGGCACCCACACAAAATTAATTATTACATTTAAATGACTTAGTTCAACCCATAACTGTTTTATTAAGAATATAACATAATTAGTATGAGCATTTAGATGATTATTTGCTAAATTTTGTAGAACACTCATACTATCACTTACAACAACCCATTTTGTGTGCTCTCTATAGCAATTCTCAATATGTTTCAAAGCACTTAAGATAGCGACAGCTTCCGCTGTGAATATACTTGCATCTTTATTGATTTTCTGACCTATGCCTACTTTTGAGGAAGGCTCATAAATAGCAAAAGACACGGATTCACTGTTTTTGGATCCATCAGTATAAATAAATTTATGATCTAACCATTCTGATAGCATTGCATTTACTTCTTCTTTTGAAAATAAATCTTCTTTATTCTTTATAACTATATTAATTGCTGGAAATTTACCACTATAAGAACCCTCGTAACATGGCAAGACATGCTTAGATTGATGAATGTTTGTATTTTCTATAAAATCAGTGAAATTTTGAAGACCTTGCAGCATATAAAATGATTTAACATTTGAATGAGATGCAGAGTGTAACAAATTGATCAAAAATGGATTACCACATACACTATAAAGTTTAAGTAAGAATTTTTCTTTTAAATAGTTGAATCGAATGGCTAACGGTGGGATATTACATTCAATCTGCAATGCGTTAATAGGAGTACTTCTGAAAGCTCCTGTTATTAGACGTAAACATTTGTTTTGCAAAAGATCTAAACTATTTACAACACTAGTATCTGCAGCGAAACAATAAAAACCATACTCAAAATGACTACGAACTAATGATTTGTACAACAACAACAGAATTTTAGGATCAGCGCCCCAGTATGAACCTGAAAGAGATTTTAAGATGTTATAGGCTTTATTTGCTTTAGTTATTATGTGCTTAGCGTAACTATTCCAAGTTAACTTATGAGTAAAAATAACTCCCAAAAATTTTACTTCAAGCGAGACCGGCAAAGAATAATAATTGTATAGTATGGTAGGCATGTCACGCGATTGTTTGCCAAATACAATGACTTTAGACTTAGATGGATTCACATTAAGATCAAGGTAAGTAAAATATTTGTACAGATTTGTTAAAGCATTGTTAATAATTTGAACTACTTCCGACTGATTTTTCCCTGATGTGTATATAACTAAATCATCTGCAAACTGAAGATTTTTAACTTGGGATCCTAGGATTATATTTAATCTATGAATGTACAATATAAATAAAAGTGGGGATAGTATCCCTCCTTGACATACTCCTTTGAATGAAAGTCTAGGACCATAAAGATGTCTATTTAATTTAACAAATACTTCCCTATTGGTTAAGAATTTTTTTACCCAATTTGTAAATTGTGCAGGAATTCCCAACAATAATAATTCATGACAAAGAATATCTATATTAACACTGTTAAATGCACCTGCTACATCAAAAAATACAGCTACCAGATTTTTACGATCCGACAAAGAGTTACGAACATCAAGCTGTAGTTGACAAATACTTTCCCTGGCAGAAAATTTTCTACGAAAACCAAATTGATTGGAAGGTAATATGTTGTTATTTTCTACATAAAACTCTAATCGTTGTTTTAACAATTGTTCAAATAATTTACTAACACAGGAAGTAAGTGCTATGGGCCGATAAGAATCGGGACAAAACTTAGGCTTGTCTGGTTTTAAAATTGGTATAAGACAATCCTTTTTCCATTCCTCTGGTATAATGTTTTTATCCCACATTAAATTCAGTATATTTAGAAATGATTCTAAACTGGCAATGCTAATTTTTTTAAGTAGAATATAGGGTATTCCATCAAGACCATAAGCAGTATCTCTTCTTGAGGTTATGGCTGATATTAATTCATTAATTGTGAAAGGACTGACAAGAAACCTATTACTGGAGTTAATGTTGTTATTATTGTGATTTGACATAGTGTTTGATACATAGTCTGGTGTGTACTTCTGCAAAAAATCTAATATCCATGTATCATTGTCACAATTATTGGAAATATATGTTTTGTTGTATTTACGCATGAATTTCCATATGACAGATATTGGTGTATTCCTATTAAAAGTTTCACATAGAGAAAACCAACTTTTTTGTCTTTCTGATTTTATGACAAGCTTTTTTACAGCTCTAAGTCTTTTAAAATGGATATAGTTTTCTTCTTTTGGATCATTTTTAAAATTTAAATATGCAGTTTTGAAGTTTAATACAGCTTCAGTACACTTTTGATTCCACCAAGGGAGAGGGGACTTTTTACCTTTATTCTTAAAAAGAGAACAATCAATGGTATTACTGGTAGGTTTGCGGTTTGAACTATTTGCAATAGAATTAGAAGCAGCTTTGCGTAAAATTGTACAAAAATGTAAATATGAATCAAGAGGTTTTAATCTATCTATTTTTAGATCAACTAACAAATCATCAACCTGGTTGCTATATTTCTGCCAATTAACTAACTTATAGTTGGGATAGAGAGGCAAATGCATAGCATTAGAACAATTTCCCCCATTCAAATTATTGTTATGATTTTCACTAATTACTACTTTTATTAAAACAGGAATATGATAACTACTACCAAGAGGACTATCGTTTACACTCCATTCACAATTACATGCAAGAGATGAAGAGACCAATGTCAGGTCAAGAGCATTGGGACGCCATGTTGTAGAACCTACAGTTGTTGGTTGACCACTATTGAGCAAAACTAAGTTGTTTTCATCGAAGACATCTAAAAGTTTACGTCCTCGTGGAGTGTCATAGTTACATCCCCAAGAAGTATGATGTGCATTAAAATCACCAGCAAATATGAAAGGTTGAGGAATAGACCTCAATAATTGCTCAAATTTATCTTTATTGAAGACAGGAACTGAGTTTAAAGGACTATAAAAACTTACTATATATAAGTATTTGTTGTGAACTGCTATTTTAATGCATATATTTTGTAATGAATTATCAAAATATGTGTCAATTTTTGTATAATTTATGTTTTTATGAATTATAATTGCGACTCCATTATGTATGTTACCGCAATCATTCCTTTCTATGTTGTAATTACTTATTTTAAAAGTTTGTTCAGGCCTAAGCCATGTTTCACTAATTATAGCTATATCAATATTATGTGTATAGAGGAAATTAATTAATATATGTTTATTACTGTTGAGGCTTTGAGCATTCCACTGAATGATATTTAAATATGACAAATCCATTATGAGGCAGATGGGAACTTGTTACTTAAGGTAGATTTTAATACTTCTTTAATTGATGTTGTATTTACTGGTATATCTTTATTACTGACTATTTTAATAATTGTTTCGACTAAAGTGTTGATAAATGTGTTAGATTTCATTAAATTGTTTATTTGTACTTCTAAGGTTCGAGCAGAAAGAGCTGGAAAAGCATTTGGATTAAATAATTCAGAATAGTTTACACTCTTTGTTTTAATTTTGTTTTCTTCAATTTTTTGTTTTTTCAAAGGACACTGAATGGAGATGGCGATATGGTTACCGTTACAATTGACACATTTTGCATTTTGTGAATCGGTTAGGCAGTTCTTAAAGTTATGGTTTAATGTGCATATTGAGCAAACCTCAGAGTTGCGACAAAATTTAGCTATGTGTCCATATTTCATACATTTGAGGCATTGCTTAACTGGAGGGATATACTTTTTAACCTCATGACGCCAAGAATCTAAATAAACATATTCTGGAAGGATGGGGGAGGCAAAGGTAACTGCAACTGTTTGTGTAGGAGCATAGGTTATTGCTCCGTTGTCACCCCTGACTCTGCGCATGAAACGCCTTACTTGTACCACATTTTTCGAGCTGCCTATCAGACCAAAAATTTCCTTATTAGACATATCGCTTGGCACTGAAGTGAGAACTCCAGTAACTTCGGTACCTCCAGCTGGTATTGTGGCTATTAATGTAAGATGATCTAATAATTTCTTATTTTGAATAAACATATTAGCATTATTTGGTAAATCAAAAGTTATACCGACTTTATATTTGTTGATGGAGCGCAAATGCATAACTCCAGACACACCATGTTCCCGAATGCCCTTAGACAAGGCCATACGATCCCTGTCGTTGAATACTTTGCCTTCCTCCTTATGTGCTAAGAACACAACCAAGTCCTTTTGCGGAATATCTTCGGGATACTTGCGGACATATCCTTTAACTTTATAAGTTAAGTACTTGTCCGCATTATCCAATTCTCCAGAGTCTGAGTCCGAAGAGTACCCGATCCGTGGGTCTGGTGGATTTTCTTTCCACCGTCTCTTTTTGGTCATTTTATTTATTTTTGACTAAACCTTTATTAGTAGAACCTTAGTAACGTATTTGAAATAGAACAAAAGTAGAGAAAATATTTTTAAAAATTAATTTTAAAAAGAGCGCGCCTTTACTTATTGATGACTTTCCCGCCTTTTCCGACCACTTTCATATTTAAATACACTCACTTTGACAATTGACTCACTTTGTTTAAATCCGTGACCGTTTAGGTTTATCTGAGGCACAGATAAAGTTAATAATTATATGACGGATGATAAAGCATAGCGTCGCTGCGCCTGACAAGTTCCATTTGTGATTTTTGTATAGTTTTGGGAAACAACGAAAAACGTATTATTGATGACCATACGGAGTTTTTCTTAACGGTCAAAACACATATGGAATTAGTTAAACTCCTTTCCAGTTCGAATATCACAAAAAGGATTTTAGTAACACATAGAGAATAAAACGAAGAGTATTTTTTGTGCGAAAACCAAAAATCAAAAAAAAATCACATATGGAATTTGGCAGGCGCAACGACGATAGATGAGATTAATTAATATTAGAAATGAGATTAATATATTAAAGTGTAACCTATATAGTATATGGTTTAAATATCGTATCATTTCGAAATGTTTATCAACATAAACGATATCTCAAAACTATCGAGCCATAACCCACAACTACTGTGCGAAAACTAAAGGCAACCTGCAAACGAAATGGATTATGGAATATACAATTGATATTCGTTACCTCTGCTTCTTATCTATTTTTTCCTGGCACAAAGTGGATGAAGTGAATATGAATTCAACGTTTGGCCAATGTTTTTGAATAGTCAGTATCGTGTGTGATTTACATATAATGAAGGGAAACGCCATAATTACAGCTTTACTGATATTTATAGTTATATACCGGGTAGAAGAATAGCACTTCCGATAACTTCGGGATATGATTATACTACCTATACCCGTTTCGGAAAAGTGCTTCTTTTTAAAAAATAAAGTGTTCATTTCACCAATTTAAAAAACCCTGATTTTCAATTTTGGAACTCAGATATGTCAATACAACCAGTTTCATTATAAATTTCAGCAAAATTCTATTTTTTTATTTTTTTTATTCCATCTCGCAATCTATTTACTCCGTCATCTCGCTCCTCCCCCCGCCCGCTCCGCCCGGCCCGCCCGCTCGCGCTCTGCGATCGTTGAACCATGAACAATCGACTCGCGCGTCGGTACCTAACGCGCATCGCATGAACTTTCTGACGGACTCGTTGGCGCATTCGGTAGAACAACTGCCGTGTGTATCGATGGGTCGTGTGTTCGAATCCCAACGGAAAGACATGTTTATAATTTTCCGTAAGCATGTCTTCCCTACGTCTGATAACTTTGGGCATTGAACGGTTGGGACGAATATCGAAATTCCGATCGGCTAACGAACCACCATTCATAGATGGAAAAACCGTGAAGTGCATATTGCGTGTTTCGGTTTCAGTCTATGGCATTCCGAATTCTCTAAGAAAAAATGATTAGGTCGACAGCGCATTAGAACTGATATTCTGTAGCCGAGGTATCGGTAGGATAGGTAGGACCTATCATCAAGTGAACCTCATACTCGTCTGTCGATATCTGACATAAAAAAAAGCTTAGTATACGGGGTACTCGTCCTAACCTAAGTTGTCAAAGATTTTTTTCATCTAAATATCTAAGAAAGGTACACGAACTCCCTAAGAAAATCTACAACCACACTTAATGATTATGAATCATCTCCTGACAGTAAACAAGACTTTTATAAAGAACTCTTTAAATCTTGTTGACTATTTATCAAAGACTAGCAACGCACCCCGGCTTCACACGGGTGCAGTGTAGATGTACTATACACAAAAAATATGATAGCCTATGTAACTCGCTGATAATGTAGCTTTCTATTAGTGAAAGAAGTTTTAAAATCGGTCCATTAGTTTTTGAGTTTATTCATAACATACAAAAATACAAATCTTTCCTCTTTATAATTTATTAAAGATTAAAGATGAGGTTACATAGATACCAACTCAAAGATATTACATAGACATAGATTCAATGCCGCTTAAAAACCACCATTAAAATGTGCTTAAACACATGTTAGTACGTAAATAACTAATTCCAAAATTGTACCTACTAACTCAAAATAATCATTTAATAAATCTTGCTTTTAAATCGTCTAACCGTTATGTATTTTGAGAATCCTTGATTTAAAAATAATAGGAATACAACAAGGTAGATACCTATTTACGTACATACGCTATGCATGTACGTAAATAGGTACCTACTAGGTATTAGGTATTCTAAATATCAGGTACCCCTTAGATGTTCCACCGCATGTTCCACCAAACCTTTCCTTCTTTTTATGATTTATTTTTAGTCTTCTACACTTTTTCGTATACTTAAATAATCGACAAAAAGTTATTTTTAAAAAATACTTAGAAAAGATAATTCTTATCTAACAAAAATATTTATTTCAGGTTCTTTGATAATAACAAAACATGCCTTTATGTCTAACGTAATTGACTACTTAATTCCCAGCATATCTTGAAAATAATGACTCAATCTGTCGTATGTACTTTCATTTAGATATCTAACTGCTAAGATTAAATAAACTGTGTTTAATCTGAGTCTTACTGTTTGTTATTGATTATTTAATCCGTACGAAAAATACAAAGAAGTATCTATGTACATAAACTGTTTAATTAGCTACCAAATAACTACCTAAATGACAATTTCAAAATCTCCCGTATCAATCGTAGGTTCATATTCAAAATACAGTTTCATGTTGAAATGAAGTTTCATGATATCAAAGCCAACAAGCAGTTCAAATTAAAAGACCTACCTTATTTTGAAGTTCGTTCTACTCATAAATCACTTCACCACGACACCACACTGAACTATCACCACGAAATAATATTACAAAATATGTTATACACATAAACAATGCACAAAGACGATACTACGTAGTTCAAAAATAACAAAACACATCCGTATTATTACGTAATGCGTATGGCACTGCGATTGCCTCATAATAATTAAACTATGAATCTTGTCAGGCGTGCACATCTCGGGAGCGCATGCACACCAATAGGCAATAACATAGAATATCTACTTATAACTTCTGGACAAAATGCCGCCGACCATAATAGTGTTGTGATTTGTAAAATTAAACTATCGAGCATTTGCCTCCGGCTCCGCCCACGTTTGAGTACATTGTTTTTTCCGTATGATAGGTTTCATTAGGATTTACAATAATTCGCCTTTACCAACAATTTGTGTGTATGGATATTTATTTATCATTTTAATTAATGTTCTTTTTTTTTAATAGACTTATTTTAGAAACATTTTTAAAAACAAAAAATATTAAATACTATTTATTGAATGATGAAACTAAACTTTAATTCATATGTAAATGTGGTTTTTATTAAAGAGAGCGCAAACATGTTTTATTGTTCATTACTAAAAACATATTTCGATACATAGATACCAACCAATACAGTTCCTATTATGTAACTAATGTAATTCGATAATGTATTTAACAAAAGTATAACTTAGCGATATCCAAAACTATCGATAGATACTTTCGCATCCCTGTGGTACGGTGAACGCCGCTCGCGGCTTCCTTCGTGTCTAGGCGGTATCCTTTGACTAAAAACCGCCTCGTTTGAAAATATTTGGCACGTGCAAAGTCGGTTTAATACAAAGGTGATGTATCAAGGTCGGTTGCCTTAGCAGTGTTGCCAACTTGGAGGTTTTCCCCCAAGGGAGAATCAAGATGTCCATAGATGTTTTTAGCGGTAACATTTGTCTAGGGGGATTTTTAGGAGGTAGGTACTTTAATCACGATTTATTTAGAAAAAACGCACGATTTTATACTGTTTATAAGCCTCGAACCTCGAATTTTATTGTTTACGGTTCAATTAATGTATGTAAATGTTTAAAATGCACCCACATAAATACAGCAGTTATTTTATGCTACTTGAATGCATTTTATTTAAGTCATATTTGAAATTACCTCCCATATCGAGTGTACAACAAAACCTTTAGGGGTTTTTAAGATATTTAGGGGTATTTGAAATTGGTTCTATGGGGAACATTTTATAGTAGTTGGCATCACTGTGCCTTAGTTGATCGCCGCGCTTGCAGTTGACACTGCGCTCTCGCCGTATTCTTCCGTGTCCGAGTTTCGATACTTTAGTTACTTTAATGAAGTGTTTTGTGAATACTTTTAATTTAATATCTAGTTGTGAAATTTTAGTTTTTTTTGTGACTGGACTTTTTTCTGTGGGGTTATGTAAAAGAATGAGTATTTGACCGTGAATGTGATAGTGGCGAGGAAATAAAAAAGAAGTTACTCGCGAGTTGTATGTTATTACAGAATAGAAAGAAGTTAGTCAGGTCAGTCACCGTCAGTATTTTATCCTTCTGTTGAAATTAATTTTAAGTTGAATCTAAACGCAATACGTATTTTCTTATTTTAGACAACTGTTCTTGGGTTTTGTACATTTTTGTTTTGTTACTTTTAATGTGAAAAATCCAAGCCGTTTTTAAAGTGTTCATTAGTGTAGCTTCTTTATTTAACTTGCTATGTAATGTATGGAACTAATTTGTTGGTTGAGGGGAATCTTGCAACTCAATTTTGAAGCAGATATTTTCAACCGATTGAGCTGAAATTTTGTATACACGTTTAGTTTGAATGACTATGAATAGTGTGACATCATTCTAAATCCCAAGATGGCAGACCAGTTATTTTTAATGCACTCCTACAATATGGGTATCAAATTAAAGGGCTTGCTGAGAAAAATTCGAAAAATAAAGTTACATCACTCTAAATACAATATGGTGGACATCAAAAGATGGCCGGATTATTTTTATGCTTTCCTATAATATGGGTATCAAATGAAAGGACTTGCTGAGGATACGAATAAATAAACTAAAAATTTAAAATGAATTTAAAAGAAAGATACTTTTTTAATAACAAGATTTTATTTAAATGCGCTAAAAAGAAGAAGATAAACTTTTCGTAAATAAGAGCTTGTTTGAATTGTTTTTTGTATTTGTTACTATTGATTATTTTGTATAAGTTTATATCGATTATTTCGAAAGTATTCATTAAAATCAAGATATTTTAAAATGTTTTCAAGTTCTCATTTTCGTTCAGTAGGTAGGTATGCACTATTTTTATCATTTTATTATAGCGAGCGTTTTATGTCTAATTATTTTTTTCTTGTAACTCTTAACCTTTGCCGAGTTGTGAGACGTTGAATTTCCATTGTTAACCGAGCCGACTTGGTTTTTTTACGATCGAAATTTATCGTCCTACACAAGTTTTTTTTTATGTTAGATATCGACAGACGAGCATGAGGTTCACTTGATGGTTGATGATACCTCAGCCACACAACATCAGTCAATGATGCGCTTTCGACCTACTTTTTACTTCGAGCATTCGGAAATCCATACACTGAAACCGAAAAGCGCAATGTGCACTTCACGGTTTTTCCAACTATGAACGGTGGTTCGTTAACGATCGGAATTTCAATATTCTCACCCGTTCAATGCCCGAAATTACCAGACTCCCGTCTGACATGTTTACAGCAAATTTTAAAAATGTCGTCCCGGTGGGATTCGAACTCACGACCCATCGGAGCGAACGGTAGATGTTTTTCTTTTTTAATCTCATTGCATAAGGTAGGTCTGAGAAGGCCTCGGCAAGGGCGCGTTATCGCACCTTTGCCTTGCCGGTCGGTGCCCGACCGCTTGTCGCCATGCTATACCTACATTCTACATCTATATTTGCTTAGTTACGCTAGTGAATACATTGCGCGTGGAAAATTTTAACATTTTTTTAAAAAGCCGTTTAAAAATAAATGATTAGCGGCAATCAGTTAGTTCAAAGGTGATATAAATAACCACGAAGTTAACGGAAGCGTTTCAAATACACCCTGTATATAAATTTTAATATATTTATTTATAAATTTAAATATTATATCGATGTGCTAAATAACATGATGAGTAAGTTTGCGCTTGTTAATGCTAAATATCATGTAAATATTTGCAAACTACTGTATCGATATCAGTATCGATATTTGAAAATGGTTTTCGATATCGATATGCAAACTATATATCGGTTACGTAAACTCCCATATCTAATCAATATTATACATATTATATTAGGTATACTGATTAAGGGAATGGTTTTAATTCCAATCCAACTGGATCATCATGGATACATCTACTTATTAGAGTTGAAACGAACTACTTATAACACGTTTAAAAACGGCGGCTTTGTTTCAAACTAGGGCGCACTGCTATGAACGATATTATAGCGCGGTGCTAAGTAAATAAAAACTTTACCGAAAACTGCTAATGTACCAATATCAGATACTTGCAAAAACATATTATTTCAAACCAGATATTCGAGAAAGATATTTAATTTTTCAAGTACATCTTCTGTGGAGGAAGGAAGGTATGCTTTTTCTCCAACCTAAAGGTAGGATCCTCGCCCGGATCTTCACCGATTACTTGATTTGTTATGCGATCCTACTGCACAGTCATATTTTAAGGTCATAATTATTATCTCTACCTCGGTCTCGTCAGTATCAAATAAAGCAAAAGATGTTGAACTGTAACTTGTATGTTTCGGTTGCCTAGCCTATGGATTTCCGAATACTTCAAGCAAAAAAATAATACCTATTTTTTAGACCTCTACAGCGTATAGGCAATTGCTGTACAGTACATCAAGTGAGTCTCACGATATTAGACATCGTGATTACAAAAAAATGGGTATATATATTTACTAATGTTTTCATAACAAAAAATCCTTTGCAGAGTACCTCCTACAAAAGTTGGAGAACGAAGTAATGTATCCGGATCGGACGGTTCCCTTGTTGATAAGTACTGGTGAAGAAATTAACGTTGTTAGAGAGAAGTTGCTTGTTGGCAATCAACTCGAACAGTACTCTATAGCCAGAATACTTATATTAGTATGTGAGTACTCTTTTTTATAATTTCTTTTATTTGTGATATTATACTTATTAGACTAGAAGACCAGAGTGCGGTACTTTGTGAATTGGTGCCGTAACTATTTACCTAATTAGTTAATTGTGAGATATGTTACAGTTATAAAAAAACGTGTAGAACATGAACGCAAAAACACTGTATTTGTACCCTGCATGATATGCTTTATTTTATTTATTATGATTTTTTCTATACAATCCAGTAATCCGAACATTCCAATAATCCGGTTTTTAATAGTACAGCATTAGTGAGATTTTCCTGTATTTTGAATAGTGTTTCAACATAAAAAAACAAAGTTAATTTGGGGTTTAGGTATATAAAAAAAAAACATTTTTTTTTTGTAGGTTATAATCAACCGTCCGAATTTATAAGCACTATAGCTTACCTCCTTCAATACTCTCGTACCGACGCCACCCTCGCGCTACTAGTTCGCATCATATCCGGCACTATAACGATGCATACACCAAACGACTCGACAGATATTAATATGGACACAGAAAGATATCAGAATTTCATAAAATCTGGCGTAGAATATGCGCTGAGGGACTCCATGTTGTCGGATGAGCAGATTAAGAAGTGCTTCGTTGTAGAAAACGCCCCGAGTGATCAGAAAACGTACATGCATCACTACTGTTTGAATATCATTAAATTGTTGAGGTAATATAAACCAAGTTTGTTTCTATATATTTAAGTCTTTAATAATTGCTGTGATTCGTGAATTTAATCTATCCACACAACTACATAGTTCACTTTAAAAATTGAGTTGCATTTAAAAACGTGTGTTTTACATTTAACTCGATTGAGTAGAACTTGAGTAGAATTACAATAAGCAGATTATTTTCACCAATAGGATTTTATAATGCAATTAATTAATAGTTAGTGTGTTACCCTATTTTTTATTTGTATTGCCTGAAATTACGGTAAGTATTTAGTTTACGTAAGGTTCAAATTTCATTATTTCTTAAATTTTTTAATCGAAGAATATCCCCGCCCGGCTTCGCACGAGTGAAATTTAGAGGAAAAAAAGCAAAGCCTATGTTACTCGCTGATAATATAGCTTTCTATTGGTGAAAGATTTTTTGTCTTTTTTGAGTTTATTCGTTACATATAAAAATACAAATCTTTCCTCTTTATAATATTATTAGTCTTAGTATAGATATAGATGTGTATATTAAGAAAATCTTGTTTTACCTAGATGGGAGAATTCGAACCGCGTGTCAGCATTGCGCACGCGCAGCATCTGCCGCGCGGTGGAGGGCAACTTGTACCGGCTGGGGGCGGCCCTGCAGCGCTACGCGGACCTGCTGCACCCTCGCAAGCAGTGCACCGTGGCGTCACTGCACGAGATGCCCACGTGCCATGCGCTAGCGCAGGTAGAGAACCTAACTATATTAATTGGTGGTATTAAATAACGATTTCAAAATATTATGTTTGCCCGATTTTCAGAAAAAAAGTAGATTGATAAATGAACATCGCCTTGATATGAAGTATAGACGCACTGTAAGCTAAGCTGTTAATGCCATATTTGGTTTACAGACTCTCAATCAAATCCTTATAGTCTTTATACTCCTGCGATCATAATTGTATATGGATATGGATAATTATACTTAACACTATAAATATGCTTATTTTTTACTTAGGTTTTGGATAGAGTTGACATGTCTGGCACGAAGTCGCCACCTCCGAGTGTAGAAGTTATCTTAAAAGTCGTCCAAGCTGTTGTTAAATATTTCTTCCGATGTTTACACGAAGAAGGTTTGTGATGATTTTTTAAATAAGATAATATCGATGGGTAACAGCCTATATGTCGTAACCGACTGTCGTAAACTGATTTTTAGCGATAATTAGTTAAATATACAGTTCGATTCAGTTTGTCATTCAACGAAATAAATTTGCTTATAGACTGACATCCAAATATTTTTCCGCCATAGGCCAAAACGTCGTCAACGTCGACCACCTCCGTGGTTCAGTTGAATGCATGGTGCTCCCGGTATATTTTTGGGTCAGGCAGGGCAGAAAATACTGATCACATAATAATGAAACAGACAGAAAATAAACTATTAAAATATAATATTTTTTGAAATCACAATTCTGTCAGCACAATGTCTATCGTGTCCGCTAGTATAGAATAAATGCCATTCTAGATATAATGGAGAAGATACGTGGAGTACAAACAGCGAGTAGACTCCTCCGCAAGATGTGTATGCACAGCAAGCTGGCGCGAGCCGTGGCCCTGCGAGACCTGCTGGAGACGGCCATGTTCAGGGAGGACCAGATCTTCGGCAGCAAGCCCGTGGTACCCAACCTGCTGGCCACGACCAAGGAGTGGGACAGTGACGATCTGCTCATCTATATGAATCAGAAACATGTGAGCATTTCGTTTTTTAGACACTTTTTGGCTTCGTTTTTTAGACACTTTTTGTCACGCACTACCACTTTGTCGAACCAGCTCTCGCCGGCGGTTTTTCCGAACCGATACGACTTGGGAACCTTTAAGAAACGAGCATTTTCTCATATTAAAGGCTGGCAACGCATCCTCAAGACCTGGTGTTGCGGATGTCAATGGGTGGCGGAAGTCGTTTACCATCAGGTGAGCCGCCTGCCCGTTTGCCTCCTCTCATATAAAAAAAAACTACACAATGGAATGGAAAATATTAGCCTCATAGTTCAAAGTCCGTATTTCAGATTGTATCTCAAGTTATGATACAAATTTTAAAACTGCTTTTGAGGTGAGATTGTATTCTAAAACGGGATTTGAGACTAGATTCAGCCGCCTAGCATGACCATCAAGAGATAACTCGCGGACGAGTGAAGGCAAGCTAAGATATAAGATATTGAGGTAATATATCGCCAACTTTGATAGACAAGATATCACGATCGACAAATATCTCTACTTCTGAACATTACGTCGTATTCTAAGTGTGTCATGTTAGACACCAGACTTTTTTTGTGTTAGTATAACTACTTTTCACCAATACGAAGCCGATCGTTTTGCATATACATGCCCATTTCAGGGTCAGTGGTATGTAAGGATCGGAGCATATTATTATATATATTATATTATATTATATATTTGCCTACCCCAATGGGAAAGAGGCGTGATGTATATATATGTATGGGTGTGTGTATGTTTGTATGTGTGTGTGTGTATGTATGTATGTATGTATGTATTTCAGGGTCCAATAACGCAACTGACGCAGAGCCACACGTCGGTGTTCCACGCGGGCATCATTGGCGCGGGCGTGCGCCGGCCCGGCGCGCTCGGGCAGGACGGCATCCCGCCCATACTGACCACCGACAACGAGCTGCTCATGGGCGCGCTCATGTCCTGCATGGTCAGTCTCTTGGTGGCCTCTAAGGTGCAAACTCTCAATCGAGTATGCAATGGTAACGGGCTCGTTGGCGCGTTCGGTAGAACACCTGCCGTGCGGTCGTGGGTTCGAATCCGACCGGGATGATATGTTTAAAATTTTCTGTTAGCATGTTTTCCCCAAGTCTGGTAACGTCGGAAATTGATCGGGTAGTCCGAATGCTCGAAGTAAAAATAAGGTCGACAGCACTTCATTGGCTGATGTTCTGTGGCTGAGGTATCACCTACCATCAAGTGAACTTCATGCTCGTCTGTCGATATCTAACATAAAAAAAGTCAAAATAATAGTCGGTATTTTTTTTTTGTTGTCTGGAAAAAATCGCTGCTTTGCGATAAGTCCGCCAATTGAACTTTTCCTTTCTGTGCTTCTAAATACATCTATATTTTTTTATATACTTATATAGTACAATAGACTTTTAAATAATGACTTAAAACTTATTTTTGTATGTCAGGATGGAAATAGCGGAGTAGTAGAGGGGGCGACGTCAGTGTCGCTACTGCTAGTTGAGCTGGTGTCGCCAGATGTCATGTACAACGGCCTGCCCTGGCCTGATGAAGACTTCACCAAGGTTGGCTCATTGGTTTTCAATATTTTAATTTATGATTACAACAGCCAAATAAATGATTTTTAGGATACCTAATAATACTTTTATTAAAATCAAAATTTGTATATGATAGTAGTTTACTTGTACAGTATTAATTAAATGAATTAACTTTATTTATTAATCCACTGAGTGTGTGTAAAGTGATGGAAACGATAGTGCTATGCAGGGATTTTAGTCTATGAAAATCCGTGATGTATACCTATTCTATGTATCCTATAAGTTCCCTATTTCACTGGGATAGGGGCGTGTATATACCTAATATCATAGAACATAGATTTACATAAAAGCATAGGCCATATAGGCGCGCTTGGCACCGTTTCTCTGGGGTAAGAGTAGTTCTCACCCCAGCCACCGTGGCGTTGCTTGTATACGTGTGAACGCACACTCTGACGCTGGAGTCATATCGCGCACTCTCTCTCACGCAGCTTTTAGAGCGTTATTACCGTTCGTAAGAGCAAGCGAGACAACGCGAGGGTAGGAGTCAGCAGACTGCTTAAATATGTGTGTCACACCGATACATTACCGCGCGCTCTACGGCCTCTCGCTAAATTTATTCGCAATCGAAAATTAAGGCATTACTTAAAGCCGTGAACGCGTCAAAAAATTGTTTGGCAAAATTTTTTTTTCGCGGGCCCCGCAAAATTAATCTTGCCACATAAAATTTAGGTCTTACACCGCCACTGAAAGCAGAACTACTTTTTCTGTGCCAAAAGTTAGTATGGACCTGTGCTTCTATGTACTAACTACTATGTTCTTTGCTAATATGTATAGTATTCCAGCAAGTGAGCATAGAGCGCGAGCTGTACATGCGCGGCGCGGTGGAGCGGTGCGCGGTGGCGCGCGCGGCGCTGCGGCGCGTGGCGCTGGCCCGGCCCGCGCTGTGCCTGGCCTCGGCGCTGCTGCGCGCGGCCGCCGCCACGCTGCTGCACCGGCTGCGGGCGCATCTCGGTAACGACTTATAATGTCCTACTAGTGGACCCTACAGACGTTGTCCTGCCAGAATGTTGGCTTCAAAAAGAAAAAAAATATTCATCCCAACATCCTCGTTGACGATATTTGCAGCACGCATTCTGTCAATGTTATGTCAAAAAGCGCTATGGTTACATTAGAAATAATTTAATATGGTGGTTAAGTATTCTTAAATTTTCTATTTTCTTTCATTCATAAGAACCTTCTGACAATAACAAACACAACAAAAAAGGAATTAGCGAAATCGGTCCAGCCGTTCACGCGTGATGCCGTGACCAAGGGAAATCAAATTTAGTGCTTACATAACACCTTAACGACTTTATTAATTGGTTGTTAAACTAAAAAAAATGTTTTATAATATTGACTAATAAAATGTTGTATATAGACCGCCACACGCAGTCCCCGGAGCTGTCCCGCGAGCTGTCCGCGCTCACGGAGCTGCTGAGCACCATGACGCTGGGCCAGCTGCTGCCGCACCCGCTGAGTCACATGCTGCAGCTGGCGCCCGAGCTGACCGCCAGCGAGGTATAGTCGTTTAAGTGTTGCTATTTAATTGGAATGTGTACAAAAATCGGGAAATTGAATAAGTTTGTAATGAATAGAAAATATCCACTGTTGTACCTAATACAATACTTTGAACAGCATAAAATTTTTGTATACCGGATTAAAACGCGATTTATTATTTATATTGTTTAAATTATTTATCCTGACGTTTCGGATGCTTTTCAGCACCACGGTGGTCACGGGTTCTGACCCTAACAGCGCAGCAGAAAGCGCAGCAGTTTTTAATCTGGTATACAATATTTTATTTAAATGTGTGATACTCACGTTAATAAAAGATAGATTGTGACATCCTTTAATAATAATAAATGATACTCCCGAGTTTAGAATAGATTTTAATAATCTTGGTTTAAGTCTAATACTATCTAAAACTCATGTTTTCTTCCAGCTGTATTTTTTAGTTTTATCTCTATGGTTTAGATAGTGAAGGAATTTTTATTTATATGTATTGTTGTTTTTCAGCTTGTTCAAGTATTACGCGATTGCTTGTGGAATTACACAAGAGATCATGTGCCGTCGCCTGCGTTGTTTAGCTGCGATTCGACAGGTAAATATCTATTGATATTGACTGTTAAATATATTTTTGATGGTGAAATGATGATAAAATATTTCAAACACTATTGAAAATTGCCAATGGTCAAAATGTTACCATACTTTGATTTAATATATTATGGTACGAATTATTGCAGGTCTTCACTGGCGCGATCCATCCACATGTAAGCCTCCAACCACCTACACCGACACACTTCGGATTATTTTACAAAAGAGGATATCAACATTAGGTCACATGTATCCCATAATGTTTTTAAATCTTGAAAAAGACTCTTAATTCTCTTAATCAAACTAATATGTAAATAGTGTATAAAATATTTATAAGTAAAATAACAATAAAGTGCCTACAAAAATACAGTTTATATTTTATTTCATAAGCCGTAGTAAGTAATAAGTGAAATCCCGAGTACCTGGTGGGGCATAGGCCAGACCCATTGCTGTGTCTGTTTCACTGATCATTATTCTTTACAGGCAAGTAGATGATCAGCATTCTCTGCCATGCCCGATCGAATGATTTTTTTTAATCTTATTTCCCCGGGATTCGAACCCAGGTCAATAAATAGCAAGTAAGTAATAAGATATGTATCAAATAGAGTTAGTCGTAATGAAGCTATGTAATATTGCAAAATAGTAACAACTTATGTGTTTGTAACTTTGTAGCGTGCCGCGTCCGCACTCCGCCGTTTTGTCAGTTGACTGCAAATAGTTTAGGAGTGTGCACGCATTTCGGTTCTATAAAATCCGCATTATGGTATCTTGGCAAGATATTGAATCTTTCAAAATAGCCGTTAGCTCATCAAAAGAAGCAATGGACATTCGAAAATGATTGAAAAAATTTTGCTCGTAAAAGTGGATAAAATGAAAAAAAATTTCCATCTTGTTCTCTATTCATTAATATTACTTGAATCCACAATGTACGTATTTTTCGTTTTTGTCGACGTTGACGGAGTAAAAGCAATAACAGTGTTCCTTCTTCGGAATTCATTTAGCAACTGGCTCACAGAACATTATAACGGAACTGGCTCCTGGACAAAGAGAGTCGACGACGGCTGCCGCTAAGCATCGATTTTGTCATGTCAACGGCTGCCGCCGACGCGTCGACGTCTGCCGTCGACGAGTGCAGTTGCTCTGCCGTTGACATCATGCCGCTCGTGTATATGAGCCCTAACATGATAGACTCAAACTTTGTTTCGATAATGTTGTGATATCCGATATGTTTTTAAATATATCGATATTATATGATATCTTATCCGATATGTTACGTTATCATATTATATCGAACTTTATGTCTCGAATTTGAATTGTCAATGTCAATTGTCAATAATTTTGACAAAAAGTAAAATAATTACTAGAGTGCGCGCCAGATAAGTCTGCGCGCGGCAAAAATTGGAACTAAATTTCTTTCCGTCATATTGTTTTCCGGAATTAGTGTGCAGCAGTGGCGTTTTTATTCGATTTTATTGGTAATCATCATGCCTAAGGTTATAAAAAGTGCTGGTAGAGATGTTATATTGAAAGTAAAACGTGCTTATGAAGCAGAACGGCAAAATAAAGGGCCGATTGTACCATTTTCAAAACTTTTTTATTACTTGACAGGTAATTTTTGGGGTGACCAGTACATGGTATTATGTCTTTATGTGGGGTATTTTTATACGATACATATTTTTACTTTGTTGTTGGTTAATGATTTAGTTTGTTTTAGGATTTAAACCCCATTGAAAAAAAAGACGTATTGTGGAAAAAAATTTAAATCAAGCCACAGGTGAAATATCTTCAATCTGAAGCGGCATTTAATTCGATAATGTGTGTCAGCATGTTGAAAAAATCGTAGACCAATATTTTGAATCTGACAGGCTTTTGGACATAGAACGACAAATTTATAATTGATCATGCAAGTGACAGAAAAACTTTAAACTCTTCTAATAACGAGTCAAGTGAATCAGAAACATGTGAAAATAGAATGGAAAGATTGACCCACTGATGGACCATAGTTATCCAAAATTTAGAAGTTCTGCTATATTCTCGATAAATGATTTACATATATAAAATTTGGTGTTGTTTTATTTAATTGAAGATTATGTAAATATTTCTTATGGAGCAGATAAATAAGGAGTTATTCAGTTACAATATGTAACAAATTAAAAATATATATATTTTCACTGAGTTTTAGTTAGTATTTTTTTGGTGTTGCATATTGGTTGAGAGTTTGCTTTCTATACCTGGCAATATTTGGTACGCCACCCGTCGCGCGCAGACTTATCTGGCAAGCACTTTAAACTAAAGCTTGTTCATTGTTGTTGCCTGATGGTTCGGCGAAATTAAAAATATTTAATTTTTGTATTTAAAAACATTAAGAATAATTCATATCAGAAAATAAATAGAATAAGGTGTCGTCACTCATCAGAAAGGAAAAAAAAAACCGAAAATGGAAGAGGAGGCAAGAAAGCCTATCTGCCTAATAATTTTAGGTTAGTAGTGTTTTTGTTTTGTTATTCTAAAATTTTCTTTTAATTACTAATATTTTCTATATCTGTGTGCTGGAAATTCTATGGTTTGAGATTTTGTAGGTATGGCAGGTGCTGGTAAAACGTCCTTTACGCGGCGCTTAGCGGGAAAAGTCGTAGATGGATCGAGGCCTTATCTAATAAATTTAGATCCCGCTTGTCGAGAAGTATCTTATCCTGCTAATATAGGTAAGTCTTTTGTGTATATTTCTAGATAGCTCATGTACATATTTTGGTTTGCCTTCAGAATTTACTATAAAATACCAACACTGCCTGACTGCTGACATAACAAATTTTAGTTCTTTTAGAAGTTTATGTCAATAACATAGTCACGTCTGAACCGCTGAATTAATTTAGATAACATTAATTATAATATTTGATGTGTAACTGAAACTGCAAGCATATCCTAGTATTTTATATCCAATTAGGTTTGAATAATAATGAATTATTCAGTAAAAAATATATATTATTCTTCCGTCAATTTCTAAAAATTCTAGATATCAGAGACACAGTAGATTATAAAGAGGTTATGAAACAATATGGACTTGGACCAAATGGCGGAATAGTTACTGCTCTTAATTTGTTCTCTACGAAGTTTGGACAAGTTGTGGACTTGATAGAAAAAGCTGGCAAAAAACATAAATATTGTGTTATTGACACACCAGGTATTTCCAGTGTTTGAAATATTTATTTTTCGTGACTTTTTTTAAGAGGTATTTATTTAAAGTTTTATTCTCTTGCACCATAGGTCAAATAGAAGTTTTCACATGGTCAGCATCAGGTACAATAGTGACAGAGACATTAGCGTCTTCTTGCCCCACTGTGGTGGTATATGTCATGGATACAGTGAGGAGTGTTTCACCAGTAACATTTATGTCCAATATGTTATATGCTTGCTCCATACTCTATAAAACAAGGCTGCCATTTATTGTTGTTATGAATAAGGTTAGTCAACTTTGTGATGTAACTTTACTGTTATTTGTATGTGTTCTTACTTTATAATGTTCAAAGGCCGGCAACCCATTCCCGAGTCCCCTAGTAGGGCATGGGACAGACCAATTTCTGTGTTGGTTTCACTGATCATTTATCTTTACATGGAAGTAGGTGATCAGCCTTCTGTACTCTGCCCAATTGAAACATTTTTTAAAATCTTGTTTCCCCAGGATATGAACCCAGTTCCTCTGGTGCTAAACACATCACACTTACTACTGAATAATAATATTATGTATCATATTTGATATCAAATATCATACAATATTGTTCCATTGTCACTTATTATTAAAGAAATGAATAAATATATATGCTATGTTTAATGATATGATATAAAATGAATATATTATAATCTTTAAAATAAAGCTAAATTTTGTTGTCACAAATTGGTATGTTTTTTCTTCTCAGAGCTTGCAGAATTTGACAGTGTGACATATTTGATCTACAAAATTTATAGATACAACTAAAACTTGCTTTACTCATTTAAAAGTATTATATTTCAGACTGACGTGGTAGATAATGCATATGCCGTGGAATGGATGCGTGATTTTGAAGCGTTTCAAGAGGCCTTGGATTCTGCAGATACGGGCGAGGGTAGCACATATGTTGGGAATCTGACTCGGTCCATGGCACTTGCGTTGGACAACTTCTATACGGACCTTAAATGCTGCGGTGTCAGTGCACTTACAGGCGATGTGAGTCATGATTAGATGTTTTGTTCAAATCTGTATTTTAATCATGGCTTGATGATGAAAATGCATGTGGAAGATGTAACCACTATCCAGAATTTCAGAATAAATATATTAATGAGATTCAGTAAAATATAATTTGTTATAATTCATTGAAGAGTATTTTTGATTGTTGTAAGCTAACAAGGAAAGGGTGTGAGGTACTCAATTCGAACAGAGGTTGCGCGTTTAATTAGTATTCATTTTCGTACTCAAACCGTGAGCGTCATTACTGAGAAAAAATGCTAAATTTATTAAAATTTAAAAACCATTTATAAATGATAAATAATATCTTTCCAACTATTTTTATACATTATTGTACTGCGAATTTATAACTTTTTATAATTAGAAATTATAAAAGACGGAGGAATGGATACAGAAGAGATACAAAAGCCAAAGGTTGTTCTAATGTTAAATCAATAATGCTGTGATTTTTGTTTTCCAGGGTGTAGATGAGTTTTTCAAATTGGTTGACGAAGCCGCTGAGGAATATGAAAGGTATGTTTTTGAATTAAATTGATTTAACAATTTGTAAAATGTGACTAAAAGTGAATTCCCGAGTCCCCTAGTGGCTTTGGACAGAAACACCAGTGTCAGAGTTACTAATTATTTTTCTTTACAGTAAATAAGTGATCAGTCTTCTATGTCACTATTTTTTATCTTGTTTGCCTGGGATTCGATTCCTGGATAAGCATTACGCATTGATAAGTGCTGTAAAAATTTAATAAACACAAAAAATATGACCAAAATTGTTGGTTTCTATTTGTAATGTACCTTCTTTTTATATTCTTTTTTATTTTAAGGGAATACAAAGCAGACTGGTTAAAAATGCGCGAAGAGAAATTACAAGAGGAAAAACAAAAAGAGGAAGAAATGAAGCAGAATAAAGAAAGTAAGTTTATTAATTTATAAAAAACGGAATATTTCATATTTGTATTGTTTAAAGCTGTCTAAGATTCCGTTTTAACTTTTCCAGCTGAAAGCGATACAGTGTTAGACAAGAACAAACTAATAGAGGAGGTGATGTGTGGGAGGGAGATAAGCGACATGTACCTCAGGCACCCGGCCAACGAGAGCTCCTCCAGTGACGACGAAGGCACCGAGGACCAGAAGACGGAGATGGGTGAGTTGGATGTCTCATTAAAATGAAGACAATTTCTGGTTATAAATGGACGCTGTTAAGCAATACAGTGTCAACGCACATAGTGATAAAAATGAAAATTTTGATACCAATCGCTTCCTTATGAGCTGGAGTACATATTTCAAAAGAGATAAACCATTTTAATAGGAAAAATATTGAAAAAACTAGCGGGCACGAAACCCTAAAATGTTTAAAATATTTAACAATAATGCACTAAATTCTTTTATTTTGATTGCTACCGAGAAAAACGATATTTATTTAGTCTAATAATAATAATTACCAAAAAATCTATTGTTTGTGTTATTTTCTAAAGAGAATTTTATAAAACGTAATTAAAACTAAAAACTCAATTTTCTCAAAATTTTATCAACCATGTGGGTTGACACTATTGCTTAACAGCGTCCAAATATGTTTCCGATAACAGGAATACTAAATCCTAAATAAACTAAACTTAATACTAAATCCGTTTAGCCCCGGGGCTACTGCCCCCACAAAAGAGCCACTTAGTAAAAAATATTTCAAATTCCGATAACAACTTTATTTTGATATTTTATTTATTTTTCTTTACCTAATGTACTTTTTACGAACATGATTATATTGTTTTAAAAAAAATTGTTCATTTTATTTTAATTTGGGGCCAGGGGGCCTCCACACTTCTAAATCCGCCCCTGTATACTGAATCTATAGGTAAATGACTTAAAAGGTTATGTGGAGGATGGAAGGTATTCTTTCTTTCATGTCGTTGGGCGTAGGTGCTACCGCCATTACTTGTTCTTTGACAAAATCCCATAAAAAGTAATTTAGTGATGTTAGCTCTGAACGAGGTGGCCAAAAATGTCAACATTCCTCCCACCCTTTTAATATCCAGTGTTGGGAAGATATTATACGTATAACATGTTATAAAAATGTGATGTCGGGATTCGAACCCGTCGGAACGCCAGGTAGTCGATATCATTGAATGATTTGAACATCAATTTCCAATTATTTTCAGATGATAAACCAGAGGACGTGTTAGCGTTCCAAGAATTCATCAAGAAACATGTCAAACCCAACCACAGCGAGAATAATACTTAAACTTTGGTTATTATTTTTATTATATTATATTTTTAAGAAATATTTGTTTTTAATTTATGTGGCTAATTTTAGCAACTTAAAAGGACATACAATACACACGCAACTCCTTATACGATATAAGGATTAGAAGAGTTATTCACTCTGTACATTAAAAAAAAAGAATACTTGTTACTACTAGTATACAAGTAATATAAGTATTGATAATATTATGTAGGCGAAAATACTAAAAATACTTAAAAAAATATTTCTTCAATGAGTTCTTTATTGCTAAGCTTTGAGCCAATTTTGAAGACGGAATACAGAGTCACCCTGGAATAATGTCCGAAAATTTCCAGGCAAGCGAAGCCGCGGGAAAGTATTAGTAATAAAACAACATCAGGTGAATTTTGATGAATTATATTAAATTAAAACAAATAAAACGATGTATATGATTAAAATGGTTTTCATGAACATTAACAATAAAAATGACATGATGTACTGATGACTTTTATTGCGCTATTATTTCTTATTAATTTTATACTATTAGATGGATTCATCTGTATTAATATATTCTACAATATTTATTTGAATTTATATTTTAAAAGAGAATTTTAATAAATAATGTAAATTCCAATTAATAATTCCATTGAGTTTCACACTATTGTTGTATTAAAGTTGAACGCAAATCATACATTACAAATTACCACAATATCACGCGCTTTGAACTATTAAGCTCAAACCGCACAGCGGATTGGCGCGGCGCGACGCGGCCTGAAAAATATACTTTTCACTGTTTCTTAAGAATGTAAACGCACTACTGCAGCACTGCAGCGGAGTTGCCTCCTAGAGAATACTTCTCCGTGGCAGTGTCGCCATAGTGCAGTTCGACCTTTAAGGGGTGTCGCAGACGAAAGATTGTCCGTGACGCACACGACGCATAACAAGATCAACGTACAAAATATCTTTGTTATTTTCACAGATCGCGCCGCACAAAATGTGCACTAAAAACAGAGTTTGTTTCAAACGCAGATTACGCACAATTTCGATAGTCTGAGCTCATTAGTGATCATCGTATGCGGTCGGTAGCGTGCACGTCCGTACAATTCCGCCGATAAAATATCCGAAGGTGTGCGTCGTCTGCTTTAAGTCACCAGAACCACGTAGACTTTTTGTACGCTGTGGACGCGATCGCACGTAGTCTGTCGTCTGAGATACCCCATAAGTATTTAAATATTATAACTAATAATATTTGAGTACTTAGTTATTATATAGTAGTACATTTATATGAAAACTCACACATTTAATTCATTTATTAGAGTATTGATTAATTCATTTAAATGTCTTAAAATATTATCAATTATTATTTTATATAATTTAAAATACAGTTATTTCAAGTATTCTCTACTTAATAACAATGTATGGTATCAACTAGTGACAGGAGTCCTAATAAGCCAATTCCTATCGGTTTCCCTGTATATATTTAACTCAATAAGTAATCTCCTAACAAACTAAAAACAGTGAAGTTGGATACCTTTCGCTTTACTTTAGGTGTTCCTCGCACTGTATGATACGATAATTCGCAACATGGTGTGGTTTTTTAGAACAGCTTACCTTTTTAAAATTTTTCACCATTCGCCAATGGCACCAACTACAAACGGACTACCACTTTGGAATTTTGTATTTCTATTAAGGACTATTTATTGAAATTCCAAATTTGAGAACAAACATCAAAATATTACAAACAATTGATCGAGTCAGGATTGTTTCTAATCAGAGGGCCTAGCACGAACGACTATCGGAAAAGTATTCGAATCGTCCATCTGTCCGTTGTATGAGAAATTATTTGAAAATTCATACAAATGATAGCTCGACGATACGAATACTTTTTGCAAGGCCCTCAGAGCCCAAAAACACAGGGAAATACTAAGATTTTATAAAATTATTCGCTCCCTATTAGAGGCTTCTTGTCTCTGAATACATTTTTTCATACATCGTCCATTTCCATAAATTGCAAAGATTTCCTCCAAAAATTAAAGGAACAATATTGAATAAGGCAGTATTTCTATAAAATATAGTAGTATTCCTTAAAATACTACTATTCTACTAAAGCGTATACGACTATGAATATCAAATCTATATAAATAAAAATATTTTTTAAGTATGTTTGTCCTATATGCACTATTCAACTATTATTGAAACATAGAGTTGTTCTTTACGTGATATTGCAACGCATTTCGGGTACAACTTGTAATTTATAAATATCTTATACTTAATTAGAATAAAACTTCAACTAATTTTGAGTAATTTATTTCGATTTCTAAGCCTAATCCCTGTCATAAGTGATAACGTTTCGTAGTAAATGTGTTAATAAGTACGTAGCGAAAATAACAATATAAGCTAAACTCCGAGTAAATAAATATTACTCATTGCTATTTATAGAAACTCTTCAATTAAGTAATAACAGGTCAACAAATCGTGTTTACCGTGTCGTTTTAAGTATTTTTAAACAATTTGTAGTATTACATATTATCTTATCATCAGACTTGAAATAAATACACTCCAAAACATTTTTTAATTTATTGAAAGCTGCCAAGTGTTTTAATTGTATATCACACCTTAATCACTGATTGAAATAGATGATTAGCGTTTTAGTTCAGTTTGCATACATTGTCTATTCTACAGTAATTACTATAAACAATTAGATATGCGGCCTCATTGATGGTTAAAAATGTTTGTCTCGCTCTATCGAATACTAAATGGTTTTAGAACGAAAGAAACAAAAAATATTTAACTATTTCAAGCTTATAATATGTTGAAGGCGACGATACGCAATTTTAAACGTATAATGAAGTACAAGAGCGACGAACTTATGTATATAATTATCTACATACCTACCTATAATATTGATCACTGGTATCGATTTTATAATACTTTTTACATATTTTTTTTTGTTTTCGCTGTTTCATACCCAAATAATTTTATAAAGTTTTGAAATAGTACTGTTTCGAGTACTTTTCAAGGGCCGTACCGTCCATCTGTTAAACCAGTATTATTGCGAAACAAAGCTATACAAAATGTATCGCTGTCTCCCTTCCTCGTAACGAAAATAATACTTCCCTTAGAGATTGCAGTAAACTCTAAGAATCAATGGCAGACTGAACTTTAAAATAAACTGCGATTTAATCAGTCGAAATCTGTGACATTTTCCATTTCAATTTGTGATACTCGTGTTTAAAAATTGATAATATTAACACTAAGGGTATATGAAACAGTGACAAATTGCAATTTCGTAACTGATGTACCTAGATTATAAAAACGACGCAAGTGACATTAATCACAGTCATTGAAAATGATCACTTTAAAACAAAATCATTACATATTTTAAGATCCGTATTCTAAGACACTTGTCAAACCATTTTTTTCCTTATTGTGTGTTGTTGTGTGTAAGTGAGTAGTGTCGGAGTGGTATTACTAACCGCTATGGGACAGTTAGGTTATTAACGATTTCTATTGTATTATTTATAAAAAATATGCATAAAAGAATTATAAAAGAAATTGGAAATGTGAAAAAAAATATCTTATCTAATGAATGAAGTAGTGCAAATAGACAATTGCATACAACTCCTTTACAGATTTCTTCAAATGAGCCGCATAGTAAATAATTTTTACGAGGTTTTAATTGCCATTACATTTATTTATTAAATTGTATATGTAGATTAAGGTTAATATGTGACCTTTTTACAAATAATTTGCATATAATTCAAAAACGAATTAAAAACAAATATAAAGAAAATTGCTACTAGCGGAGGACCTACCACAAACAACTTGAAGAGAATGAGAAATCAGAGGGCTTAGCACGAACAACAATCGAAAAAGTATTCGTATCGTCGATCTGTCATTTGTATGAAATAGTATTTCTCATAGAAATGATAGACGGACTATCCGAATACTTTTTCGATAGTCGTTCGTGCTAGGCTCTCAGTTTAAGTTAAATCTTTCGTCCCGCGAAGATGAGATAAGACTACGGAAGCGCAGGGCACTACCTACCTTTTCTCGAAGCGTTTCGTCGTATTTTTGTACCCTTATAATTTTGGTCTGGACAGTGCTAGAAAGTCCGAATTATCAGGATATGATGTCAATAGAGTACTTAATAAAATTATCTTATTACCCTTTTACTTATTGTAACTTATAGGTCCTTAAGTAACGAAACGGCCAAGTCACAAATTTTGACTAAGGTGTAGGGTTTGCAGAGAACTTGAGAGTAGGATTCACGCAGAACACTATACGCTATGATGAGAGTGTTAGGTTAGGGCTAACACTCTCATCATAGCCAGGAGTTTGGCTCTCTATAAGACCCGATACCTTTTTTTACAATACAAACCAGATGTACCTACTCTTCTTAGCGTTACTTTAGATGAAAATGTTTTTGTGGAATAAAACTGACAGCTTAACGATACGAATAATTTCTCGCAAGTTGTTCGTGCTTGGGCCTAGGAACCTTAACATTACCTGTAAAGATATTACGTATCTATATATCTATTGCCTGTATAACAGGGACTGAATCCGGTTAATTTTTATTTTCCAAAATACGTGTCTGACTGAAATACCATGATATTAGTTTTAAAGAGTAATACACACTAAAATTACCACAGTAATTTTTTTCAGTAAATATGAATAAAAGCGAAAGAATATTAACAAAAAACTTTATTATACCGGTATAACTCCCATAGTAAATTAACCGGTATTCAGCCCTTGCTGTAAAGACCCGTTAAGTACTAACTACGCAACGTTATTGTGTCCATTGCTGATGCATGCGTCTGCGCAGTTCTTAGTTGCGTGTCCATTGACCGGTTGCGTTCGACCCGCGCGTTCCATTGCGGCGTCGGTCAAGAGCCACGCGGGTTTGTACGCTTTGTGCCCGTTAATGTTATACACTAAGGATGGGTTCGGACGTGTGTTCTCTACGCTACCTATTGACGTGTAACTGAAAAAAGTTATACAAATAAATCATTTATTCAATGTTTCAAATTCACTTCAAAAATTATATATCACTACATAGTATAAAACAAAGTCGCTTTCTCTGTCCCTTTGTATGCTTAAATCTTTGAAACTACGCAACGGATTTTGATGCGATTTTTTTAAATAGATAGAGTGATTGAAGAGGAAGGTTTATATGTATAATAATAACAGTTTTTCTGTAGTGTATTTAGTATCAGCATTGCACCGGTGCGAAGCCGGGGCGGGTCGCTAGTTTCATAATAAAGTACTTATATTTAATTAAGGAATATATGCGTTTATTCTGCTTTTGCCTTTTATCAAAGTTTATCAAAGTAGGTAATAGCGTTCCCTCGTATTACTGCAGGGTTTGGTTACTGCCAGAGAAGAATTTAGCCTTCGATGAGGAGGGAGTTCAGTATAGCCCACTGTGATAAACTATACTTTAGACAATCATTCTTAAGAATCGTCATAGTGTCATATTTTTATAGAAGAAAAATGGTTAACTACTCTCAAAACTAGGTGCAAACTTGTTAGCAGCTAGGAAGTCCGTGCGACACGCGATGTTTTATGCTTTATAAACCTTAATGAGATCTCATTCGCTTTGCATTCAATAATTCGTTAGGCATCTAATTTAATAATTAAGGTATTACAAGCAAGAATCAGATTTGAATTCTATAGAGTGTCGATGCCTTCAACTTCCTATCTTATTGATAATGACTAGGTATCATACATTTGAATGCGCAAGCGCAGACGCGGGGAAATATTAATGTGTAATCTTATTTATATGTAAAACTAAAACTACTTTTTATCTTAGGAACAGAGGCTTCTAAACAGTTATATTGCAGAATAGAATTAATGCCAAATGCGAGTCAAGACTCAACTATTTTGTCTCTGAATACTAATAATACATTCAAATTAAGGTGTCAAACATACTCTTTCTTTAAATCCAGTTTGTATATAATTTTTTTCTTTAATAAAAATGATTGAAAAAGCAAACCAAGGCCAATAATAAAAATAATACCGACAAAAAATAATAGCAGCTTGCCTGTTAAAACGATGATAATATAAGATGCTAAGATTTTTTATATTCTTTATACAAAGATACCTTTGGGTAGTAAAAATAGGTTCACACACTGTTGTTAAAATACACACTAATGCATCATGAATTACAAGCAGTGACGGGACTACCATACAAGCCCAAATGCCTGATTTGCCTTATTAATGCATTAAAAAGAAATATAATAATGTCATTACTCATATATAACTTATACGATTACGTAATTATATAAGTTATATAAACACGTATTATATTAAAACCGGCAAGACGGGCTTTTGGCGTTGTATGGTAGTCTTGCCACTGTTTAAAAAAAATTCATTAAAAATACCCATAAATATGAATCTTACCCGACATCATAGAGACTGCAATAAGGCACATGGCGCTGTAGGATGTACGTCCAGATTTGATGATAGCTCCAGTTCAGAAGAGGAAATACTCGCACCACTTGAGGCCAAGATGGGTCCGTTTTCTAAACAATCAATTAAATATTTCGATTACAACAAATTGATTTGTTCAGTCAATACTGAGTTATTTTTTTGTAATGCAGTGTTTCTTAACTTGTGGTCCGCGAGTATATGTACCCCCAGTGTCATATATAGACCATTTAACTATAGTAAATACATTCCACCAAAAGTCTCGTAATCTCTACGTTTACTTAGGGCGAGCGGCAAGAAATAGCTCCAACCTTCATAGTAACATATTTTTTATGAAAAACTATTGTTTTTTGTATTTGCAGTACCTTGTAGTATAAATGATGCAGTTTTTATTCTATTAAGGGTGTATTGAAATAATGCTTTGCTTGATTTCCTAAGGGTCTATGGATTGAAAAAGGTTAAGAAACGTTGTTGTAGTGTATATAAGTTACTGATTCCGCTAGTAGCGCATGAAACACATGTTTGTGTATCACTGATCATTTATGACCAGTCTTCTGTGCCTTGCACGATTAAAACAATTATTTTTATATCTGTTTCGTCGTGATCGAGAAACCTCTGCTGAACGCAAGTCACATAGCCACAAATGCGGTATTGTGGTCATAAGGTATCATACATTTGAATGCGCAAGGGTAACGCGGGGAATATTCTATAAAATTTCGTGTCGTGATTAGAAATCGGAATACCTATGCTGAAAGCAAATCACATAGCCACAAATGCGGTAACGTGCATTTATAAATATATCTACGCTCCGAAAAAGTAATATCAGTTAGCCGATCTCTTATTTATTAAAAGTACAAACTACTCTTTGTCGCAACAAAATTTTAAATCTTACCTGCATAAAGTTCAAGCTTTCACTGTATGGATCCGTTCGTCTCGTTCCCATTAAGGCAGCTTTCAATCTTATGTCCTTTTCTAAAATACTTCCTAAGGCAGTTTTCATTTCACCCTCGGTAACTACCAGTTTGACTTTATAATGCGCTTCAATTTCTTCTATAAACGATTCGATTTCTCTAAAAGGGCCTTTAGTGCGCATGTATACGACTTTCAGATCTTTTGCAATATCATCTCTCTGGTGAATATCCTTCAAAACGTTTATAGTGAGGTCTAATAAAACTGTGCAGTCTTTGCCACCGTTGAAGGATAGGAAAAATTCGTCTAGCCTGAATTGTGAGAAGCATTGTCTTATTATCTGAAAATAAAATTTCATATAGCATCACTATGAAAAATTAAATGATATTTTACCATTGAAAGAAAGAAAGAAAGAAAGAAAAAAAATCATTTATTAAAAACACACACACAATTTACAAAAAAAAAAAGAAACAAATTAATAAGAAATTAAAATATACTGGACAGCAATAAATATGTAATATATCTATAATTAATCTAATATTTGTCCCATATTCTACAAAAAAAATAAGTATATTTTTTAGCGTAATATACATAATTGTGATGTGATGTAGACAATAATACACTGTCAATCCATTTTTTATTTCGAGCATTCTGAAATCTATAGACTGGAAGCGAAAAGCGCAATATGCATTTCACGGTTTCTCCATCAATGAACGGTGGTTCGTAACTCGATCGGAATTTCGATATACCTCCCACGTATTTAATGCCCGAAGTGACCAGACGTTGGGAAGTCATGTTTGCAAAATAATATAATCAGGGCCAGGCGGGATTCGAACCCGAGGCCCATCGGAACGCAAGCTAGGTGTTCTACCCAACGCGTGATCGAGCCCGTCAAAATTTATTAGTTAAGGCGAATACTAATAAGTTTTGGTACATACCTGTTCAGATTCAGCAGTTACCGCTGCGATGTTTTCAAACTTCATAGTAGCATCATCCGGTTGCGGCATTTCTTGCTGTAACAGGGAATAGAAAAATTTAACCCATGTATGTTCTTTAAAAGGAATAAAATATTAACATACAAGTGATTTTGTGATAAATATTTAGGTAGAGTTTTACCAACATTCAAAGGTTTAGAGTCCGTCAATTTTGCTCAGATTTTTATTAATTTCTGAATATTGAAAGTAAAAATGACGATAAATTTTAACGGGATTGTTAGCGCACTGGCTATGTTCGGATGGATCGTATTCTCGAATCCTGCTGGGTTTAACATATGAATTACTAGTAATATGGCTCGGCTTCGCACGGGTGCAATGTACTATACACAAAAGTTTTTACGTTAAAAAACAAACAAATCTTTCCTATTTTTGATTTTATATAGACGTGCAAAGTTTGACTACTTCGGCCATTAAAATAGATTACTAACAAACCAATGTATCAGTGTTAAGTTTCAAATTCTCAAAGTAAGAAAAATATAGATAGCGTAGTTCGTATTCGGTTGAAGGCGATACCTCAGGTATCATCGACCATCAAGTGAGTTCGAGGAGGGATATACGACAGTAAAAAAATTAAACCAATACCTTTATTACGTCTGTTTAAGACCAAGGCTGCTACTTAAGTGATCAGTGTATCCGACTACAATTTAAATTGACTTATCATTACTATTTATGTACCTACGATACGCTACAACATTGCACGCAAAGTTAGTTTATTTTGATCAGCTTTGATAAAGATTATTCATTAATCATTTATATTATTTAAACTGTTTATATATATCCTATATCCCACACCTACTCTTCTATTATTATTATTTTTCTCTTTCGCTTTATCCAGATAAGGGTTGCCTGGAAGAAATTGCTAATAAGCAATAAGGCCGCCTTTAATGCCTTTAATTAAGATTAGTTTTTTAAGTTATTTTATGTTTGTATTATAGTCTAAGGTTATTAATAAAGAGTTAAATAAATAAATAAATAAGATTAGACGACCTAATTCAAGACGAAGCAATGCATCTGCAAATTCACAAATTCAAGGACTTTTGGAAGTTGAAATAGCTATTAATCAAACATAAAAATTACTTCTGTTTTTTGAGAGTTCGGTGGTAGGACCTTCACCTTATTTATGTAATTTTACAAGTGGCAAAAATTAATAAAAAATTCTGCCATATAACTTCATATTCACGATATAGCATGTGTTTAAATTTTTACCAGTTCGATATAAATAGGCAACTAAAAATATGCGAATAGGCAAACAGGTCGGGTGGCTCACTTATGACCTATTGGGGCTATTGGTAAGTGATCATCGCGGCCCATGGACACTGCAACACCTGAGAGTCCGCCAGTGCGCTGCCGCCTGTTAACCCTTTTGGATATTTCCCGCATCCATCTGATGACCTACTTGGACGAGCGTCGGATATATCCATCATCCATCTGATGACTTATGTGGGGAAGTGCCGGATATCTGGCATCCACGTTGCAATCCGTTCGTGCAAACGACATCTACCGACAGATGAAGATTATATTGAAAATATAATATGCACATATGCATAAAACTCATTGGACTTCGATTTTTTGGCGTGTCGCGGCGGAAAGAGCGCTCCTACCGAAAGGTTTGAGGAATGAAGGTGAGGTCATCAAGTCGAATCTGTTCGCAGCCGTAAAGTGCTGGCGACAACTGATTCCATAGTGGTAGTGCGAGTTAGAAAATGTCTACGAAATTTCTCAGTTTAGATTTCATTGTACGTCAAAGTCATCATAAAATCTTGAAAGAATAGTGAAACAATTACTTTTAACTCTTTGTAGCCATGCCATTCAATTTTTATCATAAAACTTTCAGTCTTTTTTATTTGAATTATATGTTTATCTGTTGTACACCCATATAATATCAATTGTTATCTATAGAGGTTAGATGTATCAGGATAAGGTTGTACTATCAGGAATTCATGAAGTTCAATGACAATGTTATGAATTATTATGCAATGGTCATTTATAGTTATTCTAAATATATACAAAATATTAATAGTTGCCAAACATACTGTTTTATACTGCGTGTACAATACTGTAATAGGTATATTTGTATATACAAAGTAATTATAAATTGTAATTATTTATTATTACTGTATAAATAAATAAAATTATGTAACCAATGAAACTGAATCTTAAATTTTTGCTAAAATACATAGAAAAACCCTTGTTCTCTGTTTTAAAGATGTCTAAACTATCAGCAAATGATGAGATTTCCTATAAGTATTGAGGAGAAAGCAATAGTATGTTTTTTTTTAAGTTATACTCATTACCACAAGTAGGCACCTGAATATTATAAAATAAAATAATTGTGGACTTATTTAAAATTATTGTCTAGATTCTAAATTATAATCAATTACAATTAAATCAATTTACACAAAAGCCAAAATTCAAATAAATATATCATCCTTTAAACATCACAATTAAATCTTTTTGTAATATAAGTTTCAATACAATTTTAAACTGTTTCCTAGAATAATAATTATCATTAAAAAATAAAACACATTTAGTGAAATATAGTAATGTAATTACTTATAAGAAAATATTACATACATTGTTTTTTCACTGGTGGTTCCTCACATGACACTGTTTTCTTACTAAACAAAACATTTTTAGTTAGTTTCAAAACCACTCGCATCATTTCTTTTTTTGGAGAAACATTTCTTACGTTAAAAATGTCAATAATATCTCCTGAGACATCCATTCCTATGTATTGTATGACTTTCTCTTTGGAAACTTTAACTGGATCTTCGCCAACAGCAAAACAATATACATAGATAATAATTTCACAATTAAACTGGTTAGATAATTGCTCATCATCTATTAATCCATTAAAATGGTTGAGAAATTCAACAGCTAAAGCTGGGAGATTCATTGTTATGTGAATTTTTGCCCCATGTTTTAGTGTTTTTGTGCCGTTGCAAATATCAATAATGTAATTTTTAAAAACATCACAAATGAAATCTTTTCCATCTTGATTAAATAGTTTTAAACGAGCCATATCAACTTTATTTTGTTTTGCATTAAGTTCTAACCATTTGAAAGAGTCAGGATTTAAATCATTGGCATAAACTTGACATTTTCGTTTAGCTGCTGGTATTGCAAATGGACCAACACCACAGAAGACATCAAAGAGAACATCTTCTGGTTTTAAAAAATCTAAAATTCTTTCATGTTCCTTGCATAACCGAGGATTCCAGTAGACTTTTGAGAAATCAAATTGAAAATTACAGCGATTTTCTTTAACAGTCACCAAGAAGTTTTCTTCACCAGCTATAACTTCCATTTTGAAGTTCCGATATGTATTGTCAATAATGTTGCTTTTGTTCACAACAGTTCTGCATGTCTTAATCTTGTCAAGCAGAACTTGACCTATTAAATGGCGATATTCAAATAAATGATCCCTCAAGTTTAAATGTAAGATGTGTCCTATTTGTGAAAAACCACTCACAATATCTTCATTCTCTGGTAGCACTGCTTTAAAAATTGTATCAACTTTGAAGTTTTCATATTTGAGTTGAACAGTTTCAATAGAAAAACTATCCTCACAAATGTCATTATTTTTAAGTGTTATTCTGTGATCTTCTGCTATATCAGTCCATTGGGTGACTTTTTCAGGGTTGAAATAAACTTTTTTTCTCTTAATGTTATCTTCGCTTGAATAGTTTTGTACGGGTTTAAAATTCTCCAATTTAAGGAAATAGGTCTTTACTATTTGAATAGTTCTTGCTAGCTTCTCTTCAGTCACTTTAAGCACAGGCACACTCACGTTTCGTAAGAATTTTTCACGGTCCAAGTCTTTCATACCGCGAACACCAATTGGCGTCAATGATACCGATGCTTGAGACATTTTTCGAAAAAAAAGTCGTATTTGGGTTATAACGAAAATAACTGGTAGCATACTAACCTAGTCCAAGGTCAGAGAGGACTTAAACATATATATTTTAATCTATAGAAAAAGCACTACATTGATTCATAACTATTTAAATTATTAAATCATTTATTTAAGACATTAAAGAAAATTTAAAACCGAAAGTTACATCGTCGACCGTCGTGAATCGTGCGTGACACTTCATCACTTGACATTTGAGTAGAGTCCACTTGTCAATGTCAGAGTGAGTTTTGAAATTTGGTAACGAAGCTATCATTTGTCGTGTCAAAGGTATTTGTCCACAGAGGTTTAACAGTGTATAGAAAGTTATTTTGTGCACTTTTTATAAAGCGATTGTGAAGCGATGCCTACAATATATTTAAAAAATATTATGTACATTTTACTCTTCTCGACCTCCACATCAACCACTGGGGCCGTACCGCTACCTTTTTTTAATTTTGCGTAAAAATTAAAATTCCATGACACATTTTACGAAAGACATTTTTCTATGTTTTCTAGCTTCTCTTAAGGGGAGAACACCTAGATGGTCGAAAAAAATGGAAGTAATGAAGAATAAAAAATTTGGAAGTCATGAACATTCCGTTGACCGAAGATAACCCCTATGCAAAGCACTATGGGCCAGTTATCGATGATTCCATGTAAGTTGAAAAAACTTATAATTTATTCATTCCTAAATATTCAAACACGTTTTTCTCGAACCACGTTTTTCAAATCAATACCAATTAACTCAAATCAATACCTATAAACCGATTAATTTGAAATTTGGTTTTCTTATTCTGTACACCATTATCTAGTAGATATCATAGGATTTTTTTATTCGTTACTTAGTTTTTTTTTATAAATAATATAATAAGGTAAGGTGGGGTAAGAGGGACACCGGGGGAAGAGGGACTAGGGACCATAACTAGTAAACCGAAGTGTTTATGACTATGAACTTTCCGTCGATAAAACAGTTAAGACGAAATAGTTTGAACGGTTTTCATAAGATGTCGCTACGTGACTCAGAAGCCACAAAAAATAAAGACATGTTTGACAGTTGCGAATTCGACTAGTACAAAGTTAGCGCGTTTTTTTGCGAACCAATAGTTTGGTGAAAAAAGAGTGCTGGAAATATTTTAAATGTAATGATACACGGAAAAAACTGTAAGTATTCCTTTTCATTAATCATTTTAGTTTAAAAACAATTAATAATATGAGTTTCTTTCGCTTCAAAATCCCAACCTCCAAAAACAATAGCTGGGGTAAGAGGCTCATTATTCCCGGTGAAAGAGGGACATATGTTTCTCTTTCCCCATGTCAGGGGTAACACACATTTTGAAAAATTTATAATTATAGGTAGTTCGAATGAGAGAAATAAGGCGGCAACAACAATACAACAGCAAAAGAAGGAAATGAGAAATGGGATGTGAAGAAAAATATAGAAGAGAAAGAGAATTATAAAATAAATGACAATGTCTTGATTCGATACTTTATCAGGAAAAAGTGGGTGTATTATGTAGGTTACATAGAAAATATACTTTCTGGAAGCGATACTAGTTATAATATAAACTTTTACAAAACTTACAAAAAGCCTCTGAAATTTAAACTCGCTAAACAAGTAGATCGTGATACCGTTTGAGAATATTCTATAGTCAAGAAAGTTCACCTGTCTCAAAACCCTAGAAATTCCAAAGAATTTCTTTTGGATGGAGAAGATCATATATATTTTTCTTAAATATTTATGAGGCTCTGTACGGCAATTTAATTGATTCAAGTGCCTTGCTTCAACAATAATTTCACATATTTTATAACAGTTTTGAATTTTGATTTTAATTTTAATAGTTTTGTTGTTTATTTTTATAATAATTTTGGTTTTTTTTTAGAAGAATTAAAAGACTGATTCACAATATTGATCTCGTTACATAGTGCCATTGCTATTTTTAAAGAGTAACTAACTAGGTTAGGGAGAGACTGTTTATTATTACTGTTTGTATGAATAAATAAATATTGAAATATAACTGGTCGACTTGTTTTTAGTTTGCCACCCCTGATCGAACCTGTATGTCCCTCTTACCCCGTTTTGATTTATTCTTCTTTTTCATTCCAAATGATACCTTATTTAATCGATTGTAAGATCAAATTTTGACCTAAGCAGTTCTACCAACAAATTAACGAACATTTAGCAACGAATATTTTAATTCAAACTCCAAACTTAAGAAATAAAATGACTGTCCCTCTTACCCCTTACCTTAGGGGAAGAGGAACGTTTACTTAATCCTGACATTTACCTCAATATCGTCGTAAGAACTAATAATGGCGTAATGACATTTAGCCCATGGGAAGCTAATACATAAAGGCAAGTTTTGTGTGTTTCAAAGATCTTAAAAGGCTTTAGCTGTTCTTCCTAGCGGTCAAAATATTTTACTGAAAATGAAGTATGTTCCACTTACCCTTTTTTTTTTTTTTTTTTCGAGGGGAATGCGTTTGCGCACTGGGTACCCCCCCGCGAGATATTATGCGGGAGGAGTGTGGGACTCAACCTCACCCGGTGCCGGGTGAGCAATAAAAAATATTTCCCTTAGTGATGATTCGAACTCGCATCTGAGGTTACGTAGTACGACCGTATATCCACTATGCCACGAACACATAAAAAGTTTAGTCAACTTAATGACACCACTCATGTTAGTTATCCACCTTTCGTGCCGTCTGCACAGGTTTCAAACTTCCACCACAATTTATGTTATTCACCCTTCCGGGCTTCAAACATCCCTCAAGTTTCTCAAACATTGATCACAATTTATTATAACACTTTTAAAAGCGAATAACACATAGTGACCAACCCGGGAATCGAACCCAGGACATGTTCCACTTACCCCACCTGACCTTACCTAACTAATTTTTGGCGCAAAAATAGATTACTTATGTTCAAACGTTCGCCATTTTGTCATAAACGGATATTTTCAAAATCGGCTATGACATCTACTAGATTATAGTACCTATCTAGTTTAATAATCTTTTTGGTTTTATTTTTTCAGATGATTTTTGAACAAACCGTGTACCTAATATTTTTTTTACGGCACGGCGCTCCAAGGAACATGCGATATCGTTATATATATTTTTTTAATAAAAAAAATTGAAAATATTTTTGAATGTATATTTGGTTCAAACTTTAATCCGAAATTTTAAATTATTTTCCTACAAAAAATCAGCTACAAGAATCAATACAAAGACGTCTAATCCTGAATCGCGCTATCAAGGTTTCTGTGCGCGCTAAGTACTCGTATATATACAACATCTCGACTACACTACTGGGGCCTTAGGGCCGGCCAGTCAGTGGTTCGACTGGTCGAGGATCCTCCCTTTAGGTTGGAGGAAGACCACACCTCCCTTCCTCCACGACCTCCTATGTATATATCACCTCTTAAATTTAAAATCCTTTATAAAACGTTGACGAGATAATATCAGTATATCATATTTTAAGACACTGGTTCATGGTTGACTAGTGGTGAGACACAAAAAACTTCATAATAAATAAAAAACAAATTGCATTTATATACATAAACATAAATTTTTATATAAATTGTAAATACTGATTATGTTGCCAAATACGTGATGCTTATACAAACTAACTGACAAACAGCCAAAAAGTCTTAAAGTTATTGTATTTAGCCTCCCCAATTCCATTATTTTTTGTCAATATAAGCACTTTCAATATACATATAATACGTACGTACGTATTGAAAGTATTGAAATAATGAACCATACCGGGCTTTCCCATAAAGTAATCAGATTTTATTCACATTCACGTTTATTACTTATTTATGCCGTCTGTGCCAAATTCCCGCGACAATTTGGCGCGAATTTGTGTAATTTATTCTGCATCGAAAACTCACTGTTTGTTTATGTATATGGATTATTTATTTTTTAAATTATTTTAGCTCTTCGGCCTTCGCAGTTCGTTCTCCGGTTAACGAATGCTTTATAGACACAGTGTAAATTATGAATTTTTGGGATGTTTATGCTTTCGAAGGTTTTACGTATTAATCGTGACATGTTGGTATAAAATTCATAAAATAAAACAGCAGTATTAGGTCGATCAGTATTGCAATTTGAAAAAAAAAAAATAATTTTTCATTCACTATGAGACTCTTAATATTGAATTTCGTTAATGCGGGTATCACACTGTTAAATTAAAACTTTTATGATTTTTATTTTGTAGATATAGTTGGCAATAGTATAACAACCTTGGCAATTTTTTTACTAACGTGACATTAGCATACAAATTACAAATCAGAACCATTTTTGTGTTTTCATGGCACTAACTTAAAACCTTCTTAAAACATCAACGTATCCAATTTCCTTATAAAAATGTTTATTGCTTCAGTAAACCGAAGGAAGTAAAAGCGGGATCGAACGTAAAAAAGTTTATAAAAGCATTATTGTGGGTTCTAAACGGATACTTTCAGTAATCCAGGTAAAATGAGTTTCATGATCTGGTTTTTGTTTACCGATGTTGTTTTTGCGTCTAGCTCCTAAATAGGTACTTGCCGTCATGCACGAACGTACATTTGCAGGTTAACATTTAAAACACTTGTAAACATATCGATTTTTTTTTTAAAAACGTACACAAAGTTTATGTATGTTGAAATGTCGAATTACCAGACGACGCGACGCCACCATTTTTAATTTCTGTTATTTCTAATATCGCGTCTTCACTTTTTAGGCACTACGAACAAGATATTCTCTATGGACGTAGTTATATATATACGTTTATGCGAACATATTATAATCAGTGTTGCCGTTTTAGCGGATTTGTCGCTAGATCTAGTGCAATTCTAGGGTCTCTAGCACGTTTTTTCTCATAACTATGCGCTAAAAATTACCTAGCGGAATCTGGCGCATAAATAGATTTATGTGCCAGATAACAGATTCCGCTAGATATTTTAGTTATCAACCAACTAATATGAAACACACATTATATGAAAACGTTACTAGCTGTCAAAAAATAATCCACACGCGGACCAAATAAAAAAAAATCTGTAAAAGTAAAAACGCGCGAAACATTATTTGATGTTTCTTTTGTTATTGTTTAAAATTCGGATTGGCTTAAAGGTACGTACAAACATTTAAATTTTAAAAAGTTTTAAAATGTGAAAGTGAATTTATTAATGAATTTGTTTAAAGTTTTTGCACGGATAGGTAGGTTTATTCGGAAATCTGAATAGTGACTTTTCATTCGAGTTTTTTAGCGGGTAAATAGTGGGCTTAGTTATATACATTTTACATAATGAATATAATATTATTATGTAAAATCCTTAAAAACATTTCTGCTCACAAGACCTAGCTCAGTAGATGACTGCAAGCTTCCGATTGAAAAGCGGTTTTTTCGATTACGTTTTCACACGCCACGACTCGTGTAGTAAAAAAGTTGATTCATTTCAATAAGCGGCGGCAAACAGTACAAAAAGTGCCGAGCAATATTGCCCCGTGTCAACATTTGCGGAACCCGCTGCACTGCTATGAGTTTCCTCTAAATAAACAATATGTGAAGCTATTTGACTCTTCTTTACCAAGTAATGAATTACGTGATGTTTTTACAGGGGAATAGAAGTAGGTACCTACTAAGATGAAATGTTCTATGCGAAGGTAAATAATTTACTAATTATTATTTGTTATTTAATCTGAGATTAGAAATATCTTTTTTCTGAGGCCAATCCAATATGATACAAAATACCGCCATATCATTAATGTTTTAATACTTGGTTGAGTTTTATTTCGAGAATCACAAAAACTCAAGTTGAAATAATACTTAATGTTGAAATAAAATCAGTAACCCCGGTATTCTGAAAGACTGATGAATCCAATTTGTGTCATTCACGTTAAAATGTGTTTGATATACCAAAATACTGATTAATGGCATCGATAAGTTATTTTTTTGGTTTACGAAGCATTCACCAACGGGGTACCTATCAGAATTCCGATTAGATTGATTGACCACATAAAACAAGCAATTACAGCGCATACTTCCAATTCATTTGATCGAGAAGGACTCATTAGGCCTTGAGATTGTGGTTGATGGTCATGCGGTTTGCAATAGGCAGTAATATTGTGATTATGTGGTTCCCTACCCTTACCCATTTACCAATAGAGAAATTGACACATGAGGTACTTGAGGTAACGTTATCTTCAACACAAATTACTTGCCTCATGGATTTTATTGGAGAGCGGTATATATACCTTGTATAGGTGTGACGGCGGATAATGGTTTTTACGGGTACGTTGGCGCGTTTTGTAGAACACCTAACTTACGCACCGGTGGGTCGCGGGTTCTAATCCCACCGGGACGACATGTTTATAATTTTTGTATAAGCATGTCTTCCCCCGTCCGGTCACGTCGGGCATTAAACGGGTTGGGAGAAATATCGAAATTCCGACCGGGTAACGTCGCGGTCGGTACGTTACCCTCCTACGTACCTACACGAACCCTGGTCATAAATGCACTTTCTGAAAATTGGTAGGTACTAACCTCTGCCCTTACAGCTGTTAGTCGTTACTTCGATTACAAACTGTCACCACAGAAAGCCTTTTTAAAATAAAAAAGTAAGTGTCCTTTACACAACACAACTGAAGTAAAACTTCTTTCGTTATAAACAGATATACCTATGTTTTTGTCATTATTTTGAATTAAAAAAATACTAATCGTAAATTGATACCACAAACATTGACGTAATAAATAAAGGAAATAACAACTTTCGTTCCAGCGGCCGATCACATTTTTCCGTAACGCTCCCGTCTTGCTTTCACCAGTTTAATCCCCAAACCCAGAGATATAGACATATATTATATAGATGTTTTACTTCAATAAAAATAAAAACTTCCTTTTTCTTATTTAGATGACCGATAACCTCCATTAATTTACGAGTCTCAAGGCTGTGTCTGACCGTCATTCGACACCAAGTAGACATAACGTCTGTCCAAATCGCGTAGGCTATGACTCCAACATTTCAATTTGTAAGCCCATAAACGTACTTTACGATGTCCCTGACAAGCGGACGGTATATCATGTGAACGGGAAACTGCTAACAACGTGTAATACATTCCCAGTTCCTAATATACGCATGTAAATTGTTAATCTGTTTACGCGGGTCGAACCCCTTTTATAGCCTGTAAGATATTTGAAGGTTTAGTTTTGGGAACGTCTTGTGCTGCTATTAAACCATAGCTACGAACAAAATAAGCTATGTTGGATAAATTCATAAACAGACGGCAAGTTTATTAGACAATGTAATATCAGCGATGTCTATCATGTCTAGTAAATAAAAAAAAAATAGTTTATTGAGAAACAAATTAGCTTTTGCATTTTCATATAGGGTATTTTCTCTTTCTTGTCTTTACCGCAAATCTTGCATTTTGTATGATCAATCAAGGATGCGCTTAAACTAAAAATCATACACTGAATTCATAGCTTTATAGACCTTCGTTTATTTTCGAAACGGACTGACGGCTCATTTGATCATAAATGATTACCGGTGTCCAGAGACTTGAAGTCGAGGACTTTTATCTTATTCTTTTGTCTTTGTTTTGTGTTCATGTAACTTTTGTTGTAACATATAGTTATATAGTATAATTACTTTGAATAAATATATTATCTATCTTTCTACATATATCTAAGTGTCTAATGACTTGTTCAATATATCTACCATAAAATCTTATTTTATTTTAGATATTGACAGACGAGAATGATGTTCACTTGATGGTAGGTAAATCCTCAGCCACAGAACAACTGTTAATGATGCGCTGTCGACCTATTTTTTACTTCGAGCAGTCGGAAATCTATAGACTGAGACCGAAACGCGCAATGTGCACTTCACGGTTTTTCAATTTATAAACGGTGGTGGACATTAAAAGGGTGGAATCGGAATTTCGATATTCCTCCCACCCTTTTAATGTCCGATGTTACCAGACGTGGGGATGACATGCTTATAGAACATTACTAGCGACCCGCCCCGGCTTCGCACGGGTCTATATTTTTTGACAAAAAAAGCAGGGGTTGTATGTATTTTTTAATGCCACATTATAAAAAAATAAAAACAAAAAATTTCGTCCAAAAATTAAAAAAAAAAAATTAAGGGTGAACAACCCTTATCACTTATGGGGATGAAAAATAGATGTTGTCCTATTCTCAGACCTACTGAATACGCATATAAAATTTGGTAAGAATCGGTCGAGCCGTTTCGGAGGAGTATGGCAACGAAAACTGTGACACGAGAATTTTATATATTAGAATAAACCATGTCGTCCCGGCGGGATTTGAACCAGCGAGTTATCGGGGTGCAGGGTGTTAGGTTATTTTTATTAGAGGGTGAAAACGGACGCCTGATGATAAGCGACAACTAGCAACACCAGAGGTCTTAAGAATACATTGCTATTATTAATATTTATTTACCCACTGTGCATTCACTTATATCCATATTTACACAATATCCACAAAGGGCTGTTAAATTATGGCTCAACCCTCAGCCCACAAGTTGCCGATGGAGAACACTTTGAGCGAGCCAATTCCCCAATTAATTACAACCCATAATGAAATTATTACGTACGGCTTGTTAGGGGACGTGGGAAGGTCCCGGCTGAAAGAATTAATAGAATCTATAATATTATTTGTATAAAGCACTCGCTGCTTGTATTGTTAGGTGCGAGCGTTTATTAGCGATAAAACGATTCAATTTCAGTTTAATGCATCTTTTATAATTAAGTAATAGGAGTGTTAAGTATTAATTATAGTTGTAATAATGGTTCTTGCATTATAGAACGGGACTAAGTGAAATTAATTACGGCGGCGTAGACAGCTGCAAAGAAATGGGTAAAGGGGACTTTCGCGACTTTTCGACTACTCAGGTGAGTAAATCCAAAAAATGCTTGCCTTTCATTTGCCCTTTACCAATCAGCATCTTGGCCTGTGCCATATTTATTATGGAGTATCAATTATATGTCTTGGTTTTGCAACATTCCGCGCGGGACACAACCTTGGCATCATCCTGGCTTACCTCTGCTCTCCATAATTTAAGTCTACGATTGATTGATTGACTTATTTAAATATAGCCTGAACCGGGATTTAAAAACTTGAAATTTTGTTTTTCTCGAGCTTTTCAATATACCACCACTAACAGAGTAGGTACATATGGAGTTTTCTTCTTATAAGGTCTTTCAGGTTCTTCATTAGTCTTAATAAAACTGCTAAACCTATATTTTTAGGTTTCAACCAAAAAGGTTTAAATAACGATTTAAATTTGCTTATAGTTTTATATTGTTAAAAAAATTACGTTGGTAATAACTTTAATCTTATACTACAACATTTTACTATCTCTAACAACTTACCAAATATCATAACATTTCTATGGTACCAGTAGGCCAGGAGTTGGTCTATTAAAATAGAATCAAATGTAATAATGAAAATCAAGAAGTCTTAGTAATTACATTTTTATATTTAATTGCTTTCACAAAATGTCTTATTAACTTCTTTCTATTTGCGGCTAATCGTGCTTAATACGTGACATGAACGCACATCAGAAAAAGTTCTGTTAATTAAGGTGACACGCCGAAGCCCTGTATCGCTAAAATATAATGATAAAGTAGTTGGATCACGCGCCGACAATTATTTAGCGGAGGAACGTACAAGTTGCGTTAGACAGTTGAACGTATAGAATTGTACGGAGTTTAAACGCTTCTACGTGATATATGTGACGTAACAGGTTAGGTTAATAGAGTAGAAACTGCTCATGAATATCGAAATGAAATAATCTAGTGCCTCTACTAGTTGAGATAATATTTTTGAAGTGTGGGATGATGTTCATTTTGAATATAAAGTACTCGTAGATGTAGTCTATGTTTTTGTATAGCTGGATTTGTGGAATTATTAAAAGGGCAATTATTAATAAATAGCACATACTTGCTATAATATAGGTAACATCTTTTCAAATAACCTTTAATAATAAAGCTCTCTAGTATATTTTTAATACATTATAACAATACATATAATTATTATATAATTAAGTAAATTAAGATAAAAAAGGTACAAAATATTTACAAAAATATAAAAATAAAAATTATTATTCGATAGGTAAGTAATAACTAATATTAAAAAAAGACTTGTGATTACGACTTAAAAAAGCGATTTTTAAATATCTAAGTTAATATTTAAGGGTTAACGACATTTATTAATCTAAAAAGAAATTACATTTCGCTTCATGAGAATTACATACATATTATAACTTATAACTAGGCATACAGACTTGATTTTTTATGAATGCAACATAACAATTATTTAAAAAGCGAAAATGTGTCAAATAACAAAATAAATAAGTACCTATTAAAGTTTAAAAAAAACCTTGAATATGCACTTCAAATTACAGACATTTTAATCATCTTATTATTTAATTTTTTGATGAAACCTGCACCTATAAACAGGCACAAATAGTAATTCGCCGAGAAAGCAATAAGGTATAAATCTTTTGCTTCCCACCCAAAATGCTAAATATGAAATTCAAGCCATATGAAAATATTTATTCATGTGCAATGTATCGCAATAAAAACGGGCCATTTACATTAAAACAAAAGCGGCGTCTATGATTTTTATTCGAAGTTAATGGTGGTATAAATCACGGCGATAAAACTTTGTATCAGATGCTCCTATACGGTTACAACGGGGTGTGATGTATGATTCAGGGTTACGAAATAAAGAAATACAATAAGGTAAAATATATTTCAAGGCGAGAGTGACCTGACCGCTCACGCGGCTCAGTAGTATACAAGCACTGGAGTTATCGGGTTCGAATCCCGTGGAAACAAAATAAAATGTTTTGGTCGGACAGGGCATAGAAGACTGACCACTTTTTTGTCAGTTAGTGCTACATAAGTTGCATCTAGCACTGGAGGTTCCGGTTTCAAACCCCGTGGAAACAGAAATACAATGATTCGGGCGGATAAGGCATACGAGTAGAAGACTTAATCCACTAAATTATTACACAAAATATTTAAAAAATAACAATAAAACAATAATAATAAAATAAAAACACAGATACTTAGTCATGTTTTCTAAGAAGGCAGTGAATGCTACTTACTGGTGAAAAGACAAACTCTTGCGTAAACATAATGTTTTTGTTTTTCTCAGTCATCGTTTGAAGCTTCAAAAGACTTTCCTGTACCGTTATGGTTTATTCATAGTTAACTTTATTTTCATGTCAGGTATCGATAGACGAACATGTATCTCAACTGACGGTAGATATCTCTGCCCAACGGACATCAATCAGTGATGCGTTCTCGACCTAGTTTTTACTCCGAACATTCGGCAATCCATAAACTGTAACGCGAAATATATGGATTTCATCAGTGATTGGTGGTTTGTTTCGTTATAATTTCAATTATCCTTCCACTCGCTTAGTACTCGAAGGGAAAATCCCGACGGGATTAAAACCCTCCACGCATCGGAATGACAGAAATGTACATACCAACGTGCCAAACAAGCTAGACAGATTCTTCCTTTATAATGTACATACTTGCAGGTCATTAATTCATGATATATATATAAAAGCCATCATCGTAGCATTTTTCTACGAATAAGCACTTTGTAATTAATTTATATGTTTATTTTTGTTGTTTAATTTCTGTGATGTTATTCGAAAGATTTTGTCTATTATTGAACTCAAACATTTATTATATCAGCGATTTCATACACATAACGTCTCTGGCGATCTATTCAATTTACGTTCATTTAGAACGTTCAAGAATATATCTAGACCGAACTCTTGGGAAACGAAACTCTGTCGGTACAGATTAGAGGCAAACTATTTCATGAAGAAATAAGAAAGTTCCTCATAACAATTCGTCTTCTTTATTTTTGCTTTGGTAACATTGACATACTATGTCTGTGTTTGGTCATTTCAATACATATATTTAAATACAAATTTTAGTTCCAATATCGAAATGGATATGGCAAAACATTCCAGTGGCTTCCGAACATTTTTGTGAACATTGTACCGTATTGATATAACTTGGTGAAGTTTTCCAATATCCATTAATATTTACTAATATCTGAATCGGTATATTTTACAAATTCCCTTACTTTGAAATGGTTTTGAAACAGGTCTGTGGTTGTTGTAATTTGATTTGAATTTTATATGATGTTTTTATTATGAATAGAGCTTTTTCAGATTTGTATCGAAATTCTTTTTAAGTAAAATTGATTGATGAAAAATATTGTGTAAAAATATCACTGCTGAATTTTTTTAAGCTGGCTTATATAATATAATTATTATATGTGCTAATAGAGTTATTAAATTTAAATCGAATAAAAACGGAACTCTATATAGTACTGGATATAAGTAAAAGTAGAGTTAACACTGACGGGCTCGTTGTCGTGTTGGATAGTACACTTATTCTGCGTTCTGATGGATCGCGAATTTGAAACCCGCCGGGAAGACGTTTATTAACATTTTTATTTGGCCACTTCGGGTATTAAACAGGTGAGAGGTTCATAACCATAACCGTTCATAGCGGGAAAAACCGTGAAGTGCATATTGTGCGATTCGGTTTCAGTTTGTGGATTTCCAAATGCACTTAGTAAAAATTAGATCAGCTGCGCATCGTTGACTCATGTTTTGTGGCTAAGGTAAGATAATTATCGAGTGAGCCTCACGTTCGTCTGTCAAAATCTTACATTGAAAAAGTATAGCGCCATCGTATTCTATCATCTCTTTTTCATCACTGGAAAAACAAATGCACGGCGAGATTCCATCCTTGTTTGGTAGATAAACCGCAAATGGCTACGCTTTTTTTAAAACGAACAGCTTATGATTATAATTCTCACCTTGCGTTCGTCTTTTCCTTCCTTTATACTGTGGATCTATTTTAAACAATATCCTAGTAAGGTGTGATTGACCATCGTAGCCCCCATTAACACGTTTTATATTCCTGGATATATTTTAATAAACTTCACCACAAAGACCGCTAACTCACGTGTTACATCTGGTATTAAATATTCATGGGCGTTGGTCGCCTTCCATTAGAGGAGCCTCATGCTCGTTGCTTTCCTAAAAACTATTACTATATAATTTTAATGAAGATTTCACGTTTAGACACACAGAACCATTTTGTGCACGTGAGTGACGTCACGTGCGGAGGCTAGCACACGTGTTCACACAATTCTGTGTATATCCTTCCCTGACCCCAGCTGTATAGACATTATGTTTACTACACCGCAGTGTTGCTTAATATTCTATTTAGAACAAAATATATGTATGTATTGTGAGTAAAATGTTAGGTGTAGTGGAATGTTTTAAGGTTAATTTAAATGTTTGTACAACCTTATATATGAGTAATTGGGATCAAAAAGTTAATCGGTAAGTTTGTGGAGGAAGAGCGGTGTGCTCTTCCTCAAAGCTGAAGAGACTTGATGTCGAGATGTTGTATATCAGTCAGTGCTCGTAGAAACTTTGATAGGAATTAGGATTATTGTCTTCGTAGTGATTATAGGCGCAGATCGTAGATGTCACTACGATGCTCTAAATCTCTTACAAAGACATTCAGCAATGTCTATATTTTATTTAAAAAAGAACAGGTTGCAACAACTCACAGAGAAATTGACAAAATTTATCTAAACCTAACCTAAATGATATAATTTTTACCAGATTAAAACGCGATTAATTAATTTCGAGTTATTTACAGCAAACTCCATATTATCCCCCTCCATACTATTACGTATATATACACATACATTCAAGAAACATTAGTCGGTGTCCGGATAAAAAAATCCATCATAGCTCTGACGAGTATCAGGTGCTAGGTGTGGTGTTAATAAACCTACGAATTTAATGATGGTTATTGACTTTTTAATGGTATATTTGCACAAGACATAAAAGCAACAAGTTTGTGTAGGCATATTATAACGCAGTATCTCAAAGCCCGGATCGTATGGGATTTCCTAGGATTTGTCCCCTTATGACGAGAGCGGATGGGATTTACTTAAATAGGGATACGGCCATCCTTCAACATAATCTTGATGTATGGATACGCGTAATGTAATTGTATAAATTGTTTACCCTGTTCTGACAATATTAAAATACGAATATGCTTGGGATATAGGGATGATGCGTTTGCCTATTTCATATCTTTAGAATTATATGTATAATAGTGTAAATTAAACTTGCAGACGAACAATGTAGTGACGAGAATTTAGAAAGGCATTTTGAGTTGGTTTGGGCACGTAGATAGGGGCACGAAAAAGATGTACGAAGCTGATATGAGTGGAAGCGTCAGGAGTGGTCGACCAAGACGAACGTACCTCGATCAGATCGGGGACATCCTTCAAAGGGGCATGTCAAAAGTACTCGAAACCGACGAGCATTATATATGCTACAATGCATTGATGAAAGTGGAAGAAGTGAAAGTGGTGCGAGGATCGTATGTAAGGATCAGAGCATATGGAATTCCGTGATCTCTGCCAATCCCAATGGGAAAGAGGCGTGATGAAAATGTATGAGCCTAATGCCAAACTGGATGAGGTTGGCGAGAGACAGACGACAATGGACTCCAAAATATGTACTCTAATTCGTCAAACTGACCTGCTATAATGACTCTTAATTCACAAACGAAAATCTCCTTCTGCAGGAAAAATTCAGATTTTGATTCCTGTAAAAAAAGCAACAGAAGATCTTAAAGAAAAATCATCAGTGAAACAAATACAGAGTAGCTACAGAATTTGCTTAAAAATGACGCTGTTCTGACGCTCACCAAAATCTATATACGGCGGGTAACCAACATAGAATAAACAAAAAATATCAATTAATTCCTGAGATCCAACACAGTAACAATTGATAAAATAATACTATTGTGCTCCTCTTTGGTATTTTCGTTTATAATAAATAGCTTTTTCCTTCCAACTTTATTTTTTTTATTTACTTTTTCGCTGTGAGAAGATTACATAACTTTTTTCTTTTCAATCTTTGATACTGTACGATATTCGCACATTTGGGGGCAGCTTATTCGTTATAAAAAAAAACTGCAACGTCTAAATATCCCTTAGAAAACAAACCACTAACCTTTAGGTATGTACGAAGCCACGCTAAAGGGTCCACACATGCACAACACTATTATTTTAAATAGAAAGATATAAAATTCGGATTAATATTTTAACACGTCCGAGCGGGAAGATAGCTCAGGCACAGCACACCGTCGCGCGCCGCGATGCACACGGCTTCCCCAATTAGCGGGCCGTAAGACGGTGACGAAAACGTCTCCTATTGGTGGAGGCCTGCTAACCAAGGGATCAGACGGTTGCATATAAGAATTTACGAATTTACGGTGCCGAAACATCCCGCCCACCAAAATACCAACGGTATTTTAAAAATAAAAACTAATTACGATTAAGATACGATTAATTTGCAAAAGATACGATTATTAATAATTAGTTTATGATTTACTACGAATATACTATAAAAGAATAAATAAAAAATGAATAATTTTGAATAACGAACAAAATAGGAAAATACTAGTCCTCTAAAGGTAGGGGACAAAGTTTAACTAACGGTCTTTGGATGATGTGTTGATTAGAGAGTTTAACCAACGCCACTCTCGCGATACCATCCGCACCGGGTAGGAGGTCTACAACCCTGGCGAGAGGCCATTGTAATGGCACGCGATTATCATCTTTTATTATGACAACGGTACCTATCTTTAGAGGTTTTGAATCGCTAGTCCATTTTGCACGTTGCGTTAACGAATTAAGATATTCATTTTTCCATCTAACCCAGAAATTTTGATGAATAGATTGCACCAGCTGCCACCGACTAAGACGATTTAAATTGATGGAAGAAAGATCTTCATCGGGTACAGCTGTTAGCGGTTCTAAAGTCAAAAAATGACCCGGTGTTAAGACGGATAAATCATTTGGATCACTACTGATCGAACAAAGAGGTCGCGAATTTAAAACAGCTTCGATTTGCGTAAATAACGTTGTTAGCTCTTCAAACGATAAGACTTGATCGCCCACAACACGAAATAGTAGTGATTTTGCCGCCTTTATCTGTATTTCCCATACACCACCAAAGTGTGGAGCTGATGGGGAATTAAATTTAAATTGAATTTTCTCTGAGCTAGAGGCATGTTGCATCAGAGACATTAGTTGATTCCTAGCACCGACAAAATTCGTTCCGCAATCTGCGTGTATCACGTTGCATCGACCACGACGTGCTATAAAACGTCGCAAGGCAGCAAGGAATCCATCAGTAGATAGATTGGAAACAACTTCTAAATGAACGGCCTTAGTCGCAAGACAGATAAATAAGCAAAGATACGCTTTATCTATTTTGCCACCTCGACGGGGACCTAGTCTGATACGAAACGGCCCGCCAAAGTCGACACCCACAATAGAAAACGGTTTAACTTGGTTAACGCGAAACGATGGAAGATCACTCATGAAGGGTTGTAAGGGTCTAGGATTAGTTCGAAAACACTGAATACATTTTGTAAGACGGCGACGAATTGTACGTTTTGCAGAGATGATCCAAAATTGTTGCAAAAGTAGAAAATGTGTCGTATTAATACCCGGATGTAAGTAGTTACGATGTATGTAATCGATAATTAAAGAGGTTAAAGGATGATCAGGAGGTAAGAAGGCTGGATGTTTATGTTCAAATTCTAAACCTGATCGCGAAATCCTACCACCCACTCTAAGAATACCTAATTTATCGATAAAAGGATTGAGTTTTCGAAACGGTTTCGATAAGGGTTTTTTCAAGTTTAGATTAGCGATTTCATTCGAAAATACACTCCTTTGTACATACTTCACGATTTGCATTAGCGCGTTATGACGTTCAACGTTGGTTATAAAATTATGATTAGCTTTGTTGGAATGACGACAATTATTAATAAAACGATAAATATAAGCTAAGACGTTAAGAAGTTTTGAAAGTGTTGAAAATCGATTCAATAAGTTTTCGAATATAGTAGGTTCAACAGAATCGGTTTCAGTACATATCAGCACTACCTTTCGCTCTTCGGTCGTAACGTGTATTTCCTCCTCATGTGATTGATTTAGCGAACTATCAGGCCAAGTTTCACGATTTTGTGACAACCAACTCGGCCCCGCCCACCATAACGAATTATTGATAAGTGCTGAAGGCAGCTGACCTCGCGCAACTACGTCTGCAGGATTGTCTTCGGAGACTACATGATTCCAGTGAGCTTCTGGTATAGCATCCAGAATTCTACTTACGCGGTTCGCAACGAAAGCCTTCCATCTAGAAGGGTGAGAATGAAGCCACGCAAGTACGATGGTAGAATCAGACCATGCGAAGACACCAGAACAGGGAAAAACGGGTAGGTAAATTTGTTTCACAAATTTTAATAAATCTGCGAGTAAAACTGCTCCACATAGTTCGAGACGAGGGAGTGAAGTTGATTTAATTGGAGCGACACGACCCTTTGAACATACGAAGAAAACTTGTACATTTTCATGCACATCGATTATCCGTAAGTATACTACAGCACCATACGCCTTTTCGGAGCTATCTGAAAATCCATGCAATTCACACGACTTTATGTTTTTAACAGATAAACAACGGGAAATATGCAACTGTGTTAATAATGGGAGTTGTGCTAAGTAACAATTCCAGAATTTAACAATATCCTCCGGAGGATCAGCATCCCAACCTTCACCGAGGATCCAAACACGCTGTACAAGAATTTTAGCAATGATAGTCAATGGCGAGAGAAAACCTAACGGATCGAATATGCGAGCAATCTCGCTGAGAATATTTCTCTTTGTGCATTTTCTCTGCTGTGGATTCACAGTAAAGAAGAAACAGTCACTGTGTGGATTCCATTTAAGCCCTAAAACTTTAAGAGTGTTGTTTTCGTCTACGTCTAGTGTGACTGGTGCAGTTAAACAATGTTCCGGTGGTAAGTCAGCTAAAACTGCTGGACTGTTACTTGCCCATTTACGTAGTTCAAAGTTACCTTTCTTTAAAAGGTCAATAACTTCCGATTTAGCTTGAAGAGTCTTCTCAAGACTCTCGAATCCAGTTACGATATCGTCGATATATAGATGGGAAGACAACACCTCACTCGCAAGTGGGAAGTCTTCACCTTCATCTGAAATGAGCTGTTTTATAGTACGGCATGCGAGAAAAGTAGCGGAAGACACACCGTACGTTACCGTATTAAGACGATATTCTTGAACAGGGTGAGATGAATTAAAGCGCCAGAAAATGCGTTGATATTCGCGATCTGCTGCGTTCATCCAAATCATTCGATACATTTGTCGCATATCAGCTGTGAAAACTACGAAATGAATCCTGAATTTCAAAAGAATCTCAGCGATGTTCGATTGAAGTTTAGGGCCGATTAAAAGGGCATCGTTAAGAGAAACTCCTGTAGCATCTTTGGAGGATGCATTAAAAACAACACGAAGTTTAGTTGTATTAGCATCAGGACGCTGAACACAGTGGTGTGGAATGTAATATTTTCCCTTACAAAGTTCGTCAGGAGGAACTAAACTCATGTGACCACTTTCTAAATAGTCTCTCATGAAATTTACGTCTTGTTCTTGTAGAATAGGATCTTTAGTGAGTCTTCTTTCAATTGAATGAAAGCAACGTAAAGCTTTTTCACGAGATCCCAAAAAATCATGTTGACTTTCTGCATCTCTAAAAGGCAAAGAAACTACGTATCGACCAGTCGCATCACGAGAGTGATGAGCTGTAAATATTTCTTCACAACGCTTCTCATCAGGGGTTAAGATTCTAGAAGATCTATCAAAAGTTTCCAATTCCCAAAGTAACTTCATTTGTTCATGCAACAAATTATCTTCGTTTATAAAAAAGGATTGTATCTTCTCTCTTTCACATTTTGTGTTCCCCATAATGAGCCAGCCAAACACGGAATTAAGTGCAGAAGGTTGCTCATGAGTACCACTTACGTTTCCAGGTAACAAGAGCGATGCAAAAACCTCAGCACCGAGAAGTATGTCAATAGGGCCAGGCTTGTGACAGTTAGGATCGGCTAATTGAAGATTCTGTAAGTGACACCATGACGACTTATTAATTCGAGTAGATGGCATTTTTCCACAGATTAACGGCAGAGTGTAAGCACTAATATTAAAGAGAGTCTTACCCTGAATACCAATGTCAATCTTAACGGCTCCCGAGACTGCAGAAAACGATTTACCTAAACCACGAATACACTGAGAAATGTTTAAACGATTTAGACCCAAAAGCTCAGCAACACGCTCTGTAATAAAGTGTGCCTGGCTACCGGAATCTATGAGAGCTCGAAAAGATTGAAATCTGCCAGCTGAGTCACGAATTTGAACAATAGCTGTAGAGAGAAGAACGACTGAATGATCACCGATACTAGTAAGGACGCTAACTTGATCATTCACTTGACTGGCAGAAACGGTTTTTGTAGTAGTAGTCGATTCATCGAATTCTTCTTGATGAAGAAGTGTGTGATGGCGTTGACGGCATTTCTGACATCTAAATATCGATTTGCACTCCTTAATGGTAGGTGACGGCTTTAAACAATTAAAACACCAACGATTATTTTTAGCATAGTCTATACGCTCAGATACGGTTGTCTGTGCAAACCCTTTACATTGGTTGACAGAGTGATTTTCTGAACAATAGCTACACTTAACGATTTGAGAAGATGGTGTATTTGTGTGTGTGGGTAGGAGTGCGGGTGTGTGTGTCGGTATATGTGTGTGTGTGCGTGCAGATGTGGAAGGTGACGATTGAGATTTAGAATTATACGTTTGCGGTTTAGAAAATGTGTCATTCGTAAGAAATACAGTGGGAGGTTTCGACTTAGCGGTTTTATTGGCGAATTTAAACGAAGGTTGGGGGTTTTGTTGAATACGATTTATTGTGGCGTGCGTATTTGATGAAAAATGTGTATCACGAACGAGCGCTTCACACTTCGAATACAAAAATTTTAATAATTGATCGAATTTCGGTAATTCATTACAAGCTCGCGTCTCTTCAAAATCGCATCGTATTTTCTGATCCAATTTCGATAGAAGGTGATAACATAAAATAAAATCCCACGATTCAACAGGTAATTCAAGTCCTTTTAAAAGTTTTAAATTTTCACAAAATAAATCGAGTACTCGTCTAAATTCGATTGGAGATTTCGATTTAAAATTAATATCTAAAATTTCTTTCCAACACGAAAACGCTAATTCGCGGTTATTTTGATACCTTAAAACTAACGTTTCGTAAGCTTCACGATAATACGTTCCTTGTATCGGATAGGTACGAATAAGGGCATGCGCATCTCCGGATAAACTTGAAATAAGATAATGCATGCGTTCCGTATCCGTAATCGAATCATTATTATGTACTAAGGAATTAAAAATATCGTAAAACTCAGGCCACGTTTTAATTGAACCGGAAAATACCGGTATTTTTATTTTAGGTAATTTAACGTTAGGATAGCTACGATTATGAATAGGTGACGAGTGAGAAGAACCTTCATTGATCTGATGTGTTAATTGCCTATGTATCGTGATAATCGAAAAATATATTTGATCGAATTCCTCGCGTATCACGTCTTCCTGGATTTCCATGGAAGTATCTATTACAGACACAATATCAAAATGCGCCTTTTCGAAGTCGTCGCTTAGTTTAGGTACAACAGAATACTGGGTTAAAAACGCATCCAACTGAGTACAATCCTCCTTGGCCAACTCGGCTACCTCTAACGTACGTTTTAAACGGTTTAACGCTATTGTTCTTTTCCGACGTAAGGCAGGCAAATCACTTACTGTAAGACCTCCATCATCAAAACTAGAAGATTTACGCGTCTTAGCACCGAGTTTAACACGTCTTTTAACATTAAAAGACATAATTATAAAATTTTAACAAAAAATCTGATGTAGGTAGAAATAAATTTACGTATAAATAAAATTTTAGAAAGTGATTATGTATTGAAAAGAATGATCGAATATATAATAAAATTACCTAATAATGAGATTATAAATAATTATTTCACTATATATCTAAAGTTCCCTGGTTTCGGCACCATAAAAATGTACGATATTCGCACATTTGGGGGCAGCTTATTCGTTATAAAAAAAAACTGCAACGTCTAAATATCCCTTAGAAAACAAACCACTAACCTTTAGGTATGTACGAAGCCACGCTAAAGGGTCCACACATGCACAACACTATTATTTTAAATAGAAAGATATAAAATTCGGATTAATATTTTAACACGTCCGAGCGGGAAGATAGCTCAGGCACAGCACACCGTCGCGCGCCGCGATGCACACGGCTTCCCCAATTAGCGGGCCGTAAGACGGTGACGAAAACGTCTCCTATTGGTGGAGGCCTGCTAACCAAGGGATCAGACGGTTGCATATAAGAATTTACGAATTTACGGTGCCGAAACAGATACAAAACGGTGTTCCGAAGCGGCAATAATAATATTTCTTCTAAGTCGAAATTAATAACTTTTCAGCAGCACGCTTCGAAAGTTATCAGCTATTACTGAGATTTAGTGCAAAAATATAGTGCTTTGATAGAATAGTTTGAACAACAGCATCGTGAACTATTACCAGAAACTTAGATGGGAATTCCTTTATACTTCAATTGAAAACTTCGAGAACTCCCGATCGCTTCACCGAATTTAAATCTATTTTGATGGAGCAATCATCCAGGAAACCAAATAGTGCTTGGTTACTTACATTTCAACTTTAGTAAGTTTTTCATAACTTAACTGAATTTCATAAATCATTGATTCCATTCGCAAGGGAACTTATAATTTTTCTTAAAGTACTGTTTTTAATTATTTTTTAATTTTCTTTTTTGTGCTATTGCAATTATTCTATAGTACTTTTTCATTAATATAAATGTATGTATGTCAAACATCGACAGAGGCTTTGATGTAGGTGATACCTGCGCCACAGAACAACAGTCAACGTGTTTGTTACTTCGAGCATTCGGAAACTCTGAAACCGGAATGCGCAATATGTACCTTATGGTTTTCCATTTACGATCGTAACTCAGTCGCAAAACTCCCGTAAGGAAAAAATGTTAATTTCGCGGCGGGATTCGAACCCACGACATATCGGAACGTACGTCGTATCGTCATACAACAAGCCAACGAGCCCGTTAAAATCAAAATTAATGATACCTTATCAGAAACGAAACATAATATCTAAGATATAAAAGGGTGGGGTCATGAGGTGTAATGGGGCAGTTTTTATTCTCCGCAGGTAACATCAATTAGCAGCAGATGCTAGGTGTGAGGTGAGGCTAATCCAAGCAACTTATATGGAAACCACGTTGGTGACGACGTGGATTTCATTCACCTAGATATGTCCGCTAGTTTCTTAAGTGGGACTTACGACTTTAGATTGGAACTGCGATACTGCACTGAAGATGTGATGCTTTTAAGGTAAATACTGAGAAATAAGAAGGTATTCAGCTTTTTCAGTGAAGGTGATAAAGTTTTGTAGGATTAAATAAAGTATTACTTGATTGTTTGATTAGTTGATACCGAGAACATTTTAGGACGGAACTAGTTTTGGGAGCTTTCAGGTTGTATTTGGCAGAGCGATTTTTAAAAATCTAAAAAGTTTTATCGAGTTTCGGACTCGTTTAAAGAAACTAAAGTTCGTTGAAATGTTGATCGCTAGATAAAAGTAGAATGAACAAGCTTTCGTCCGCGGTTCGTTCGGATTAACCTCGGAACTTTTCCCCCTATGTACTCCGTTAGTGGTGGATTATGGTTTCCCTTGATATTCGCCTATTCCAATGGGAAAGGGACTTTTTCAACGGGTTACATAAATATATAACATAAATTAACGCTAGGATTCCCTGTTCTATTTATTTAACACTCAATTAACAGAACATTTTTTGCCTAGTGGCCTACCAGTACCCCGACTTCTTGGGTCAGGACATTGTCTATCTACCAATTTGTAACTATAGGTACTATGCAACAATTTCAACAATAAATTGCGCAGGCGTTTTGTACGCGCTGAATCGCTTTTTTAGTGCGCACAAGCAAACGCAGCCCAAACATAACATCAGCATGATTTTTAGAGAATACCAGCGATTCATATAATTTTACCCTTACTTCCGCGGATATGTTACATAATTAATTGCATTTTAATTCGGTTAAATTTCCCATCCTCGTCACCAATGGCATGGAACGTCAATAAAAGCCCGAGCGAGCAGTATAACCTAACAACCCACATGGACGCTGTTAAGCAATACAGTGTCAACCCACAAAATTACAAAAATGTAAATTTTGATACCAATCGCTTCCTTATGACATGGAGTACCTACATATTTCAAAAGAGATATGTATCATTTAAATAGTTTTAATAGCAAAAATATTGAAAAAAACTAGCGGGCACGTAAACCTAAAATGTTTAAAATATTTAATAATAATGCATTAAATTCAATTACTTTCATTGCTACCACGAAAAACGATATATATTTTGTCTAATAATAATAATTACATAAAAATCTATTATTTCAATTTTTTTTTAAAGAAATTTTATAAAACCTTCAAACTCAATTTTCTCAAAATAGATACCATATGGGTTGACACGGTATTGCTTAACAGCGTCCACATATTATAATTAATTAGAAACATACCAATACTTAAGTATTAAAACCTTTAACAAATCCCTTCACGTAAATCTATATCTAAAAGTAGCAGGTTCACGGCGACTTATTAAAACGGTAGCTTTAAAATATGTTACATTGGGGCGCCTCCGGGGCATAAATAATGTCTGGTGGCGGAGCTGGGACACTGGGCTATCTAGTCCTGTTTACCGAAGGAAAGATTAGAGAGGAGTTGTATTTTTATGTAATTTTTTTTATAATACAGGGACAAACGAGAATGAGGTTCTTTTGATAGAAAAAGAACACAACATCGGCTATAGGTATTAGAGGATCAGGTGCGTTATCAAATTTTCTGAACCAAAAACTTTTTGTCCACATCTGTTGCAAAGTACTAACAACATTTGTATATACATATATAAATTCCATCCAACATCCTTATTATTAGGAATTGAAATAACTCTGTAGAAAACTTTTTAGTAGTTTAATAAACCGTGTTTTCATTACTGGGAGTACAATTTTAATTTCTAATCTAATGAATAAAAACGGAATTCTCTACCTAAAGAAAAGGTTATGTCCACACTAAAACCCCCAAGTGACCCAAGTGCCAGCAATGACCGTTCGCACCGCGTTAGAATTTACAACATATCCGTGATATACCTCATTCAATTTCGTCCCCGAATTATGGCGATGGACACTTCAAAGTTATAATAGTGTCACCTGCTCTTTGTGCGATATTCAATTAGACCGTATTGGTTGGTGAATATAGATTTTATATTAGCTTTATCTATGAAGTTAAATTGGTTTATTGCAAAAAATAAATTCTTGTAAACAATGGTCAAGGGACAGATATATTTAAATTTTAAGAACGGTATATCAATTGTCTGCCGCTTGAACCTCCGTGGCTCAGTATTAAGCGCGTTGTGTCCAAGTTCGACTCCGGGTGAATCAAATAAGAAAAAATGTATAGGTCGAGCAGAGCTGACTCACCTATTTCTATGTAAAGAAAAATTATCAATGAAATAGACACAGAAATGTGGCAGCCCTACTAGGGACACTTGTATGCTGATGATACACAAATCTACTACTCTGTTGATCCAAAAAACGTTGATTATACCGTCAGGCAAGTCAACCAAGACCTTGGCAGTGTATTTTCTTGGGCAAATAAAAACGCACTTGTCCATAACCCATCAAAAACTAAGTATATGATACTGGGAACTAAAAAGCAATGCCACCAGATCCTTAAGAGCGCCCAACCCGACTTACTTTTCATACAAAAGCTCGTACGTGATTATGGCGTTGTAACAGATTTTTCTTTGAAACTTTTAAACTAATAGGTATCTCGTGCACTATATCTAGGTTTCTATCGAAACAAAAGATCAAAATTTTCAGAAATAAATTCAGTATAAGCCTCCAAAAATCAGCTTTTTTGCAAAAAAATTACCTGAACTTTAGGCGTTCATAATTTACTCATAAATTATAAAAGTAAAGATTTTTTTATTATAGAAACCTTGCAAATATAATGGAGATTCTAAATAACAAACATTTATTTCACAAACTTGTAAGGATTACTGAAAAACACGTATTTCCTAGAACAAATTTTACGAAATTTCCGCACACTATTTTTCGTTCAATGTTATCGCGTTCTCACTCACTCGTTAGCGGTAGAGGTATGCGCTGCATGAAACAAAAAACTTTTCAACCATGCTCGCGTTGTCGATAGACGAACCGGGAAGGGCCCTCTTAAGACCAAAATTAACATATCTCTTGAAAAAACAAAGTGGATAGAGTAGAGTTAGCCAAGAACCTGGGGCTTTTGTTAGACGAGCAGCTTAGATACGAGGAACACCTCAGCTGCATGATCCGTTAAAGTCTTAAATGGAATACGATAATTTTTAGCTGTGGACGTTAGAGAAAAAATCACAGAGTCAATTATCCTTTCTACTTTCAATTACTGCGACACCGTGTATGGGCCCCGCCTGTATGCCAAGACGGAACGAGCGATTCAACGCGTTCATAATGCATGCGCTCGCTTCTGTTACGAAATACCGAAAAGGGCTCATATTGCGCCGTACCTAAATAGTAAAAGGATCCTCAAAATGAAAGGTAGACGAGAAATGCATCTAGCTGGTCTTATGCATAGACTAGTAAACTCCGGCAGACCCTACTATTTATATAAGAAATTGGAATGGGTCGAGAACTCACACACATTGAACACAAGAACCAAATCACAATGGTATCTCAAAATTCCTAAACACAAAACATCTGGTTTCCAAGGAAGTTTCAAATACGCTGCGTCAAAGGTGTGGAACGATCTACCGCCACCTTTGAGATTAAATAACAATTCAAGTACGTTCTTAACCTTCAAAAAAAATCTAAAAGTATTCCTCCTTGGAAATCAGATACAGGAATCTAAGAAAGTGTACTAATCTTTATGTAGTCAAAGAAAGTGTTATTTTTTGTTTTTTTGTTTTTTTTTTTATGATTATTATTATTATTTTTATTTATTTTTAATTTTCATACGATATTCTGTTATGTTTTATATACATATATTTATTATCTTCGCATTATGTTACTATGACTGTTACGTACGAACCGCGAACACCGGGCCAGTCGGGAAACCAGCGCTGATCGAATAAATGGTTCGCCATTTTCGACAGCTTTACGCTGAGACTGGTACCGTTGCCAAAACAACTAGTGGAAAGTATTTTTGGGGCGAGGACACTCCACTCTTTGGATGGCCCGAGGCCTCTAGATCTCTAAATCTGTCTACACAATAAATAAATGTAAGCTTTGAATCCATGTGGACGCTTGAATAATAATATACTACTGACTAATAAAACGTGCAGTGATATTATATTTACGCAATAATTTACGATAAATATTCTGTAGATAACGTGTTATAACATAAAGAACATCGACTCGGGATTGGAGTGGAGTGTCTCGCGGTCAGGGGAATCTATGAGTGAAGAAAGCCACGATAGGCTGAGGATACGATTTGTTTGTATTAAATGTGAGACAACATGATCTAAGTAGAAGTTTGCAAGCAAAAAACAATGAGGTACCGAGATAATCCTATGGGTGGTTTTAATTCATTGGAAAGTGTAAATACAGTAGAATTAAAAATTCACCCTCATCGTTTGTGGATGTTTGGTGTGGTCGACCGGCTGACAGTGAAAGTTATACCTGCCTGTGAACCAGACCGCGGCTCCGATCTGAAACAATACACCGACACCTCACCCTGTGTTATTCGTATTTGCATAGCATGTGGTCATACGCCTCTATGACCGGTTAATAACCAGCTGCGAAGTTAGTTAGACCACGTTAGTTGGAAAGCATTCGAAAACAGTGGTTCATTTCCCGGCCGGAATATCGATAAACCAACAGTCAACGAGATCGTCAAAATTTCCTATTTTAAAAGACTTTGTTAATGAGGTGAAAGACAATGATAAACTTATTATGTTTAATGTCGTGTGCAGTGGTTTACATACATATAATACATACATACATACATATTATACATCACGCCTCTTTCCCATTGGGGTAGGCAGAGATTACGGAATTCCATATTATGCTCCGATCCTTACCACTTTCGCTTCTTCTACTTTCATCAATGCTTTCATACACACTCGTCGGTTACGAGTACTTTTGACCTGGCCCTTTTGCAGAATGTCCCCGATCTGATCAAGGTACGTTCTCGTAGATCGACCACTCCCGACTCTGCCACTCACACCAGTTTCATAAATCTTTTTCGTTTCCCTACTATCATCCATCCTTTCTACATGCCCAAACCATCTCAACATACCTTTCTCAATTCTCGTCACTACATCGTCTTTTACTCCACATGGACAGCAACCGTGCCTTTATGGACAGCAACTGGCTACTCATTAAGGAGTTCAATGCCCCATTCACTTGATTTCCGGCTTTCACTCTCCTTTCAATATCTCCCTCATACTTCCCATCTCTAGTAAACATAGTTCCCAGATATACAAACTCTTTCACTTGTTCCACTTTCATTCCGTTAATCTTAAGGTCCCACTTCGTATAACTATCATCCTTTTCAAAAACCAAAATAATAATAATAATAATGCAGTGGTTTAATTGTTTTATTAAGGTGATAGGAGTTTGGATAGATATGAAAGTATTATTAAAAATGCCATATGTATTTGGCGTTTTTGTTTAAATTTAAGAAAAACATAAAAAAATGAATTAAGGTGTTTGATGATTTTATCCTTAAGGCAGCAGTCTGCTCTAGAAATTTGACAAAATCAATTTTTTTTTTCACTATTGGCGCAACACCATTTCTACGTAAGAAGGAGCAATCTATGGATCCTGGATGACAGATTAACTTTTAGTAAGCATCGATAATTCTATTTAAAACTTTTAACGCGTTTATCTCAAAACTATGGTGCTCACGATATTTCGATAACTAGTTGACCAATCGTGCTCAAATTTTGGACATACCTTCGGTAGCCTCTTTCTGAGTAATAGTTGAAGAAATTACTTCATAAAAATAGTCGAAATGTAGATACTTTCTCAAAGGAACAATGAATATATGACGCGGCTGGGTCGGCATTTAATGTTTTAAATAGCGTGATGTCAGCACTACTGACATCACTATTCTCTTGTGAATCCTCAATCAATGTTTCGTAATAAAAACACCAACAATAGGTTGCGTTAATCTCTTTTAATCACTTCATTACAAAGCAAGAGAGGTCCGCTGAGTCTGGCCGGCGATACCAGACTGCCTTCTGAACTGACAAGCGGCCATATTTATACAGAGTTTGACGTAAACAAATGAGTCATAACATGTCACTGTCATTTTACAAAACGAAAGTTTTTAAGTCAATACAATCTTCAATAGTTTCTTTCTTTAAAATAATCAATTATTGATAGTAAATAAACAAATGGTAATAATAATCAGATGCTGCGCCGATACGGCCGTTCTGACCGGCGGTGCGCGCTCTGCACCTGCCGTCTGCATTACGTTCCTTCGTAGAGATCTTGAAGTTTTTCTGTAACAATAGAATGTTTCTTCTGAGATTGGTATCTGTGCACCTTTTGTGGTACATAAGTATTCAGTGATTTATAATGTAGTGTATACTGTGGTACTTTGTTGTTGCGTACTCTGTGGTACATTGTTGTTGCGTACTCTGTGGTACTTTGTTGTTGTGTACTCTGTGGTACATTGTTGTTGTGTACTCTGTGGTACATTGTTGTTGTGTACTCTGTGGTACATTGTTGTTGTGTACTCTGTGGTACATTGTTGTTGTGTACTCTGTGGTACATTGTTGTTGTGTACTCTGTGGTACATTGATGTTGTGTACTCTGTGGTACATTGTCATAAATTGCCGTACACTGTGGTACATTGTCATATTATATTGCCGTACTCAGTGGTATATTGTGATTTTCATTTATGTGTGACTTTTTGTTGATAAATAATTAAGAAATGAATACGTGCCCTTTTTAATCAGCTGCTTCTTTATGTTGTTGCTCAACCATACTGGCTCGCGAAGTAGATAATAGAGTTGGCTGTTGCTGAAGGGCCGTCGTCTGCCGCCAATACGTTTATACAGACAGGCGGTGCGTGGTCTGCACTAGCTTTGTTGATCCTCGTTGTGATACCTTAAACACAGAACAATTTTCTCTGAGTATGATATCTGTAAGCAGTTTGCGTTGCCTACAATAGTTTGTCACATAAACACACAACAGGATCTCAAAGATTGAATGATGGATTCTCGAAGGATATTGTAGGTTTTTCGGAGGTCCTTATAAGGTTTCTCAAAGTGTCTCGTAGGTTCTCGTAGATAATAATTTCTCGTAGAATGAAGGTTTTGATGAAATTAAGAAATAAAGGTTTAGGAAAGTGAGTAGGTGAAATCAAAGACTTAATGAAGGGATCTAGAAGGTTCTCGGAGGGTCTCGTAGAATCTCGTCTTGAGGAAACGAAGATATAAAGTTTTTAGAGAAAGTAGGATAATTAATATGAGTTTAATTTCAAGTCAATGTAAACTGAAAACGACTCACCGTGTAAGATGGTGATTAATCAAACAATAAACAGAGGTCTTGATTTAGCAATACATGCACCTCTGATGTAGGTGGTTGCAGTTCCATTGATGTTGTAGTAGAGTTACCTGCCGATACGGTTATCTAGTCAACTGGTTTAGGTACCAACGGCGTTGATCATGTGCAACTTTTCTTGGATAGCTGCTCTGAAACATAACCACATTGAAACAATAAAAACTTTTTAAAGTGAAGTACTTTCGCTTAATGTTGATGTAAGCGTTGCTTATTTTTCTCAGCAGTTTGAGTCATTCTCTGAACTATATGTTGGGTAATTTCCTGTATATTAACGATTTGGGTACCAATATCCACCAAATTCAGTTTTGTCATCAAGTGATCAGTGTTATCGGGGCAATGCCGGTTACCCAATAATCGGTGCAGTTCACTGATAGCTGGAGTTCTTCAAGAGTATCCAGTTGTAGAGTAGAGTAGAGTTCTGCCAATCTTCAGTTCCGTAATTTTTATTATTATTGAAGCATTTGGAGGTTACTACTATCATTCAACTTGCCCATATGCTCGGCTTACTCCTGACGCTTTAAGTTTAACATTAATGCCAATGCAATAGTCTGAATTCTCGCCAGAATTCTCTTCCTCCATCAACTGTGATAAATAGTATGCATGTTACATCACACACTTCGAAAAGGCATCAAGTCACGATAACACGATTACGATTCTCAACTCACATAAAGACATTTATTTTCTCAAAAGATTTACATTAAATCACTTACAGAGAAAAAGCAAACAATTTTTACTTAATATAATTAGCGCAGTGAATTGACGGTATATTTGTATAATTTAGTCATTGACAGCGAGTGAGCGTATTTGATAGGTAGATTGAAATAGTTAACAATAATTGTTATAATTATTATAATCTCTTAAGGCTTATCTATAGTGAATGAAGATTTATATAGAGTGTATGAATGTGTGTCTGAGCGAATGTTTTTTTTTTTACACGCTTTATATTAGCTTCACCTGTATGTATGTTTGTTTGTATATTTGTATGTTTGTAACCGACTTCTTTGGGCGCGATTTTGGTTTTTGTATTTTATATTAATATTACAGTTGTAAGATTAATTATTATTATTTACCTAATACAATTATATGAGTGCATTTACTATATTTTTATACTATGCTTTTACTTTGTACTTATTATTTTATGTACGGTCTATTAATGAAAAATCGATTTAAATGTGACTTTTAAATAATATTTTGAAACTTGTTAAATATGCTTCTTTTATATTTTAGGTAGATTATAACTTGCCCGTGATATCCATATGGATTACTTGAAAAGCAGCCGCTGATTTTTCTATTGGGTGAAGTTGTTTTTGTACAGTTCCAGAAGTACCTTTTAATGTTCGATATATCACACAATTATCCACAAATCGGTGAACTACGGTACTCTTCTTGTCCAACATTTCTAAATAACAACACCTTAATCTTCTGCAACATTTTTTTTTTTTTTTTTTTTTTTTACCTGTGTGTTTAAGTATGAAATGAGATGACAATACTTCACTGGAACGCTTGTACAAAATAAAGGAAAACTCGGAGACAGTAGAAGTGTTGTATCTGTGAAGTCAGATTTAAAACGTTGTGTTCCAGTATGAAAACCGTACTGCTGTATAGATGCGAGACATGGAAGGTCACAAAACCCATCTCCCACTAGGTGCAAGTGTTTATTCACTGCTGCCTTCGCCAAATACGCTGTAAATACTGTCCCAACAAATTTAACTACGACTCTGAGAGCACTGTAATGAAGTCTCGATTGACTACTTAGTCAAGCGCTGCAAGTGGCAATAGTTTGACCACACACTCCCAAAGGATCCCGACCATATCTGACATCGGGTTCAATAATATCTTCTTTTTCAGGACCTCATTTTGTAAGACGTAGCCTTCTTCTGTGCTGTTGCTTCATACATCATCCAATATTGGTCGAAACTGCTTATCTCTACACTGTTCTACTTGGCTGAGGGAGTATGGTCCACTTTACACATATTATGTGTTCATATTGTCCCACAATTGTTTGTAGTTAAATGGTCGATGATCTATTTATGAAAAAAATTGCGTTACATTTGTAGTAATCATCACAGTAAGGTTGCCACATGAATCAAATTCACCCCTATTGACAGTTGACATTTCACAATAGGGCAATATGCGTTATTGTAGGTATTTGAACACTTATCGAATCTGTAACATAAATGGTCGTTATAGTAATCAGCGATAGGACTGAAAATCGTCCAATAACTTTCATGTATGCGACTGATTAACTTCTTCGGATGCAATGGACTCTCGGATTCCATTGCAGCATTACTCTGCATTCTGCTCCACTATTGAATATTCCTTTAATGATTTCTTTCCTCACTTACACTGGGACACGTAATATAAATCACTCGTGTGCCCTTCTAAAACACTTGTCTTGTTAAGCAATACGTCCAGATCTATCGACTACTGATTTAGACTGATATTGTGTAGTCACTCCTCATGCTCCATATGGAACATCCGATCATTGTCTGTTGACGTCTGTGAGCACTTACTCCGCTCACGACCCTTAAAGGGAAGAGGACATTTCTTTGTCTTTTATCCTAGGTGGCAGACTTGCTTCTCTTCCAAATTAGGTTGCGTGGATAATATTGTTGATGTTCTTTCTTTGATATTTCCCTCTACAGTAATGGACTAGATTAGTCCTTGGCTTGACTTTCAGAGCATAGCCACTCAGGTATCTGCTCTTTCCGCAATCCTGTTTCTGCTTCACATCAACGATATGGTTTTTCTTTATTAGTGGCTTCCTGAGGCGCGTATCTACAATATTTGGTCGGTTGATGATTAATCCTTTTACATGAACATCTTTGTTTGTGTCACGTCATTTATATGTGGCCACTCCCCTCCTCAATTTGCTGATGTAAGGGGTGTGGTCACTTCCTTTGTATGGCTGCGGCGATGGATGTCAACTCAGCAACTGTTGTAGCTCTTGTATTTATTAATACGATGTGCAATCACTTGCTGTAAACACACACAATGACTACTTTCACAGTATGATGATGATCCAACTTATCTTTTGTGATTCTTATCCAAAGAACACAAACACGTGACAGGAACTCTGAAATATCCTTTGATGCACCGTAAACAAGGAAATAGAAAGAATATAACGAGTATCCCTTTGTTGTCTCATACAGGTCGCTTCCGAACTGAAAACAAAAATAACAAACAGTACATCTGTTCATATTTACATCACTGAAGTAAAATAACCTCGTGAATTAAAGTGAGCTATTCACTCAAGTAATGAGGACACTGTCCTCGGTTTACATTTACTTAAGTACAGGTACCTGCAATACATATAAAGCGATACATAAAATAAATTATGATACGTACGCTTATCATGTGTCACAAAGCACCAACGTAATTTCTCATAAGCAACAAATCGCTGTCGGCTATCCAATTCTGTAACGAACTCAATCTACCGTCAATATGGACAAAAATCAAACAAAACCATTGTCCTTATCTGTGGGCGAATAAAAACGCAGAGGAATGGCGTTCGTGTCTCACTTCTGATGACGCGGCTGGGTCGGCATTTAATGTTTTAAATAGCGTGATGTCAGCACTACTGACATCACTATTCTCTTGTGAATCCTCAATCAATGTTTCGTAATAAAAACACCAACAATAGGTTGCGTTAATCTCTTTTAATCACTTCATTACAAAGCAAGAGAGGTCCGCTGAGTCTGGCCGGCGATACCAGACTGCCTTCTGAACTGACAAGCGGCCATATTTATACAGAGTTTGACGTAAACAAATGAGTCATAACATGTCACTGTCATTTTACAAAACGAAAGTTTTTAAGTCAATACAATCTTCAATAGTTTCTTTCTTTAAAATAATCAATTATTGATAGTAAATAAACAAATGGTAATAATAATCAGATGCTGCGCCGATATATATTATTATATGTAACATTTCATCACTACAACCTCAAAGCTTTCAAAGTTATTCCAACCCAAAAATGACGTCAAAAATCTCGCTCTAGACCAGACTACTGCCTTAAATATGAAGGAATTTGGAAAGAAAGGAAGCACATAGTAAGACTGATTACAAACTTAACAACTGTAACGAATAAAATATTTTTCTGTTTCCGTTTCACTGATAATTGGCCCCACTTTTTGAATTGATAAAAATATTTACCCTAATGTGAATATAGGTATATTAAAAAGTCCAGCAACTGTTAATATCTTAACTCAGGACGGTCTTCAGTAAGAAATATGGACAAAAAACATCTGTTCCTATTCAAAAATAGGGTCTGCTTTCCTACCCAATAAACAAGTCTGAAAAAGCAGGTGTGAAATGCCAAAATAGATCTTAGCAACAGTGCGGTCATAGAAAAACGGGCTTAATACCGCATGAACAAGAACTCTTGCTAATTGAAGGCTGTAGATTATGTGGAGTTTTTGCTTTTCAGCATAATAATTACTTTGAGTGGCTGAGCTCAACTTGCCGACGTTGGAGCTTTATGGGCCATTATAATTCCATGCAGTTATAATACTTGTTTTAGTTTCGATGTCGTTGATTGTTTAAAGTAGATACCAGACATTATTACTGACATAAGGAGAAAGAAAAGGAAAGGAAGTCTCAGTAAGACTGAATAATCTAATATTATAAAGAGGAAAGATTTGTATTTTTGTATGTTACTCAAAAACTACTCGACTGATCTTAAAAATTAAGAATTATATTTTATATAATAGGTACGTTGAACGCGATTCTATATAGAAACTAGTATTGTTTTTTTTTTACAATCCATGTTTAGTTGCTTTCGATAGGTTGCTATGGCTATACACTATCTACTGTCATCGATTGGTATTCATCTCCTTATACAAATAAATGACTATGTAATTATATAGATAAAATAAAACAATTAGACGTTTTTAATATTTTATATTTAAATATAACTAATATACCTTTAAATAAACTTAATATTATATTCTATTAAACTTAAAAGAACATCAATATATTATTCGTGTATGATAATATTATTATTACCCTGACATGACATCCAAGTACTTAAATTTTTTTACCTGCATGTAATGTTAAAAGAAATATGATGTCAAAAAATACATATATTTATGCCTAAACTTCATACGTGCGGAACGAAGTGTTAGCATCGTGCAAAGCAGAGTGTAAGACAATATTTACGATTAACAGCGAAGATCTTTTCTTCGTAGTCCCGTAAAATTCTAATAAAAGTTTCCATGGGGCATTTACTTTCCCGTGAATAACACGTCAAAACATTTGTGGTAGGTATACCTCTGCAGGACAGCAGAATATATCAATGAGAGAATAATACGATGGTCATTTCTTCTTCTTAGGTCTCCCTCTCTTCTTTGTTTCCGCCACAGGCTCCGGTTCTGGAGGCGGTGTTGGTGGTAATTTCTTCTCAGGCCACAGTCTTTTTATCATTTCTATAACGCCTGTAAAAAGGTGATAGGCAATATTATAGATGGCGTGTAACAAAAAACATAGGGCAGAAATTGCTCACAAGATCAACGGTGTACACATACTGCTGTTCATTGTCATGAGTGTTGATGGCTGGAGTAGTCTATGCTAACATTATAAAAAGGGTAGAAACTGTTTGATTGGGTGTAAGATAAAGTGGCGTGATCGTTAGTTAGCTTATATATTATGAATCTGTTATAGAATATTATAACTGATAGTTTTTGCTTTAGTATCCTCCACGGCCAATGAGTACGGACTCATTGGCCGTAGGAACGGTCCTACCTCATTATTTTTGTTCTATATCTTGATCTAGCGCGTGTATATTCCACTCTTCTATATAATATTATAATCCATTTATAATAATAATAATATTGACATGTTTTTAGATATGTCCTTCTTTTGATTTGATTTGCATGAGAGGAGAGTGATATTACTGTTTTGTCGTGGAAAAATATACCAACATTTTCCAAGTGAGAAAATTCGCGGGAACACCCTGGTAATTCATAATTCAAAGGAATATTGCAAATTAAAAAGGTACCAGAATACCATACTAAAAAAAAGCCACGATATTATTCATGGAAATGAATATGCGCTAAAGTGAAAATTGCTAAAAATAATGACCCCGCGGACCTCGGCTCGCCGTTTTTATTGCTCTAAATTGTTTTAAATTTGTTCCTTATGAATTATGTCAATTTTGCTCCGAATATTATTTGATGACTTATATCAAAATTATTACTTATTAGAAAACAAATTAATTTCCGTGATGTTTTGATGAGAGAACATGACTTTACGTTTATTTGAGGAATTATATACTTCATAATTTATTCCGATCATATTTAAGCGTTTCTAAGCGGTTTGACAGGACTCCAATATAGTAAAAAAAAAAAATTAAATATATTTTTTATATATTTCGTGACACAGGCTTTCAGTTGGTGACCGTTTTAATTTTTGCACACTTACCATCCAGTTTAATAGTCTTCACGCCTTTATCCATGATAGGTCCTGGGAAAATGTCAATAAGCTGGTTAACCAGATCCTCATCGACTGGAGTGCCGGCTATTTTCAGATCTCGAAGAATTTGGCGTGGTTGTACTATCTCCACCGACTTCCTTAGTTGAAGGAAGTATAGCCTGAACAAGCAATTATTTAGAAAGTTTTCATTTCATCATATCTAGAGCAAGCGATGACTGGAGGCCAAGTAAGTAATTGTCAGAATATGAAGAATTTTGGCACTAATGAGTATTTATTTTGAAAGTTAACGTGACGCGAACCCTTTGAATGTCTTTCATAAGAAGATGGATGGGTTTATCTTAATAATCGGCCAATTTTAAGTTTATAAAAATGGAGTTTTTGATCAAATATTTGTAATTTTAAGTTTTCAAAACAGGAGCTCAGAGCCAAATGTTTGCGTTATTGCATTGGGTCAAGTACAGGACAGAATATTTTCACTTAACATTAAATAGATCTGCGCTTTAATGTTGTGTTGAATATTAATATATTGTTTTTTTTAAAGAGTAGGTAGGTAAGTATCGAGTTTCATGTGGGCTCTATAAATTATGTTAAAAAAACCTTTACAAGGTAGCTTCAAATATTGACAATTCCAAAGTGCCATAAAAGTCTAATTAAACAAAGTTTTCCTTGACTTTGACTTTAATTCATATTTATATCCACCAGGGCCAAAAGTGATTAAATTAAAATTAATTTTGATTAATTGGAATCTGTTATTATGTTCTTTACTTGTATATAAACTTCAGAATTTCATTATTAACATTTTAAGCGCTTGGCTTAATATCAATTGCCGTGGCGTTGTACCACTACCATTTCCATACTCTATATTTTTTTTTTTTTTTATATCAGATATCGACAGACGAGCATGAGGTTCACTTGATGGTAGGTGATACCTCAGCCACAGAACATCAGTCAATGATGCGCTGTCGACCTAATTTTTTACTTCGAGCATTCGGAAATCCATAGACTGAAACCGAAACGCGCAATATGCACTTCACGGCTTTTCCATCTATGAACGGTGGTTCGTTACCCGGTCGGAATTTAGATATTCCTCCCACCCGATCAATGCCCGAAGTTACCAGACGTGGGGAAAGCATGCTTACAGAAAATTATAAGCATGTGCTCCCGGTGGGAATCGAACCCACGACCCATCGATGCGCACGGCAGGTGTTCTACCGAACGCGCCAACGAGCCCGTCAAAATAAAATTTCTAAATAATATAAATTTATTTCTTTCATGGAAAAGCTTATGAGATGTATTTTTTTACCCTTTTACTTTTATTGGAGATAAGATACTCACGCGATGTCCAATTTTGTTTTCTTGCCCTTTTGCGTGAGGAAGTCGAACCTCTTCATCACTATCAGCCTCATATCTGGTACAGATAGTGTGTAATTGTGAAGCACTTCACCGTGTGTCACCTTTGTATTTTTCCGATAGGGTAGTTGTAATATTTCATTACATTCCTATAATGTAAATGGTTTATATCAGGTTCTTGTACTGATGAATAAAATAAGTAGATCAATAGAGCGTCTCAAATGGCATTTGTAAGCAGATCTCAGCATCTGACCAATTTGAACATTGTTTTGTGTCTAAATAAACTTTACTCATTATCTCACTAACACTTGAATACATTCAACTCACTATATACATACTCGTACACGTTGATGAAATACACATTCTAAAATTTCTCATTTATAGCTACATTTTAGACCGGTAATTTCTGCAATCACAGTTTTGTTTCTCTTTAAGAGCGAGGCCCCATTAGTGCGTTGCGTCGCGTCGTCGTAACGGAACAGCGCATTGTATGCCACACCTGCGTTGCGACGACGCACGATGTCGCAGCGCAAGAGCGTCGCAGCAACACTGGCTGCGTCTCAGTTCAGCCTTCGCAATGGATAATCACTGTCCGTCGTCGCAGCGGAGCTCCGACAGCGCAGCGCATCACCCTCCCTCCCGCTTCGTCTCTTGTCCGTCGATCCGTTGAAACATCGCGCGCGACGACGCAACGGTCTAGTGGGGCATGTTATAAAAAATATATGAAAAATGACGCAGCGACGACGCTGCGACGACGCAACGCAGCGCAACGTACTTATGGGACCTCGCTCTAAGATGGATGTTAAGCCCTTATTTCTTTTTGTCCGCGAAGTCTATTTACTGCGTATATCGAAATTTTAATATTATGATTTGTTTGATTCGACATTTTTCTAAATTGTATTGTAGTAGTAGTGTAATTGCCATGCCAAGGCTTTATTGTAATTTTTTGTAACCTTAAATAAATATAAAGGAAATAAATAATAAATACATTACTCGTTCTACATTGTATAGAACTCATCTCTAAGTACAACTCTAAGTTCCGAAAACATTATCAACACAAACCTTAACAAACTCCAGGTTCACCACAACGTTGTCCATAAGTAAGTTAACCAATTTAACACTTTGCTTCCTCAGAGCTTTCAAGATCTTTAAGGCATCATCCGGAGTGAATGGATTGTAAGATAGATCTAGTGTATGAAGACGCTTAGCTTTAAAAAGCGAATTTGCTATAATCTTAGGTGCATTCTCGGGTAACCTTTAAATAATATTTTTTAAGGTGGATATTTTATGCATAAAACGTTAAAAATAAAATTGGGGAAAAGCTAGTTATGTACAGTTTCATAAAACATAATCAAATCACATATCGTTTCGCCTCATCTCTTATTATGCGAAACTATAAAAATCTGGAGCGTTTTCCATGCGTCTGTCTTCCCCGAAAATTAAACTCTGTAAGAGTGTGTGTGCAAGAGTAAATAGGCAGTTGTAGTTTACTACCCTGACCGCATCTCCATTAACATAGGGTGGGATAGTGGTCAAAACACTGTATATAATTAGGTAAAAAATTTTAGAAACTTGGTATTGATTCGTTTGAAAATTAATAAAGTACTTACTAAACTATATACCTAGTCAAACTACATAAACTGATGCTAGTGGTAAAGGCGCGTGATACCATGATAAACCCTTTTAATCTATATCTATACTAATATTATAAAGAGGAAAGATTTGTATTTTTGGATTTTTGTATGTAATGAATAAATTCAAAAACTACTAGACCGATTTAAAAAAATCTTTCACCAATAGAAAGCTACATTATCAGCGAGTAACAAAGGCTATTTTTAGTGTACAGTACATCTACATTGCACCCGTGTGAAGCGTTGCGAGTATTTAGTAATTTACCCTATAATTTATTCTTAGTTTTTGTGGTACTTCATTCTTTTAATTATAAACTTTTGACTACTAACCTGTTATTGCTCAAATCGAGTACTCTAAGTGTGGGTGCAGAAAATAATTTCGAAAAAATTTTGGAGACTTTCAGCGCGTTCCATGACATATTCAGTTCCACGAGAACTTCGCTTTCACCTAGTTTTTCTAGCAGTTCATTCGTGCCTTAAATCATTATACATCTAGTAGTTAAATAATTTTCTACGTTGCTACTGCTGGTATTTCACAAGTAAGACAAGCAGCAGCAAGGCAAAACTTAATACATACATACATATTTGACGACCCTTTCCCATTAGGGTAGGCAGAGATCGCGGATAACCATATGCTTCGATGCATGCATACTTAATTATTATATAACTTTATTAATTAATTATTTAAAATAATTTTTAGATTAATTTATTCACTCGAAATATAAATCACTCCTTACTGGATTACTCATAATAACTTAAGATTTACATTGCTAGAAAGAATACGCAGGCACTTTTGTATTATAAGTATTAAGCCTAAGATTATTAAGTATTAAGCATCGTACATAATAATTTGGTGGTGGATAGTTTTGTATTATGTAAACATTGATTATTTTATATTTTTCTCTCTCTATAAATAAACCAATAATAATATAAACTCGAGTTAATAAACAATACTTTTTCATTTATTATGCCTTTTTATTTATTATATTATTTTTCATAATATTGTCTTTTATTAACGCGAGTATCACACATTTAAATAAAATACAGCAACCGTGGTCACGGGGAGACCACGGTTGCTGTATTTTATTGAAAAGCATCCGAAACGTCGGGATAAATAATTTAAACAATATAAATAATAAATCGCGTTTAAATCCGGTATACAGTATTTTATTTAAATATTATTTTTCGTTAGATTCTGTATTAGAACTTTGGAATCTTTAAATTATATATTGTGAGTAGTTATAGATATAAAGTAGAATATAGAACTAAAATTATAATTCTAATCTTACCAACTATATAATATATAAAACTATATAATACTCGTAAGTACACTTATTAAGTAAGAATGCTATAATATGTAGGTCCCCCTCTATCTTCAAGTAAATCCATGATTCAGGTAATATAGTGCAATTGCTATCTATTTCATTCCCACCCACATAAATATTTAGCGAGATCGTTCAGACTTTATTTTCCACACAAGAGCTTGAGAGCTCCGTATACACTATACGAGTTATTAAATGTTAGTCCAACTGACGTATTCCAGTTGAAGTGGTTTTTTAGTTGGCGAGGGCTTGCGGCTTATTGTCTTCATGTTGTGGAGTTGATGTTGTTGTTTGTAAACTGTCAGAAAATATTCTGATGATAAATCCCCACTCTTTATATTCAATTTGATGATATGAGATAGATTACCTGACAAAATAAGCCATACTCTTTTTGTTTTTTATTAATGCGAGTAGCGTGCATTTAAATCAAATAATATTTAGGCGATTAAAACGCGATTTATGCTTTTAAATGGAGAAATATACAATCGGGTGTCTTATCTTTTCAATAGATAGATTTTATAAAATGTTCGTGTCTGTCGTTCCGCTTAGGACTTCTAAATTACGTAAAGTATTTTGATATTGATTTCTTCATCATTTTGAGAATTTATCACAACATTAATTCATTTTAGGTATATTATGATGTCAGCGATTGACGATGATTATTCGGCATAAAGGCGTTCCCCAAAGATTTCCAGTTTTACTAAGATTCCGCAGATAATTAAATTAAATAATGACCTTTGATAGTGGAGAATTTATTCCAAGATAGATCAAGGTGAGTTATTTTATTATGCACTTCCAAAGCTTCTGCGAAAGACAATGCAGATTCCATTCCCAAATCATTGAAGCTTAAATTCAATCTGTGAAAAATGATTAAAGGTTGAATATGTAGGTACAGTTTTTTAGAAGTATTTATGAATTTAATGAACAAAGGTGATTTCTTAGTAATTAAAATGATTTATCTTCGAAATAACGACTGGTATCAATTGTGTGCATCATTAGGAAATATTCACAATAATTCCTTAAAGTTATATTATGTCACGGTTGAAAAGCACGCCAAAGAATAAAAAAAATATAGAAGAGGTAGAATAGACAAACATCTGGACAAAGAAATTGCTTCTAGAGTCTGAGTAACAAAATACAATAATCGTGATAAATTAAAAAAATATATATTTATTTTAATTTTTAAGCTTGAAATTGGCTACTTCACAGTTTTAGCAATAAAATATGAATATTTTGGATATGGTTGTACATATTTTAAGAATTAAAAATTTCCGAAAACTGCCAAGTAGCCAATTAAACGTATTATTCCAGTTTTACATTTCAATTCTAAAATTAGCTCCAAAACTGCCACATTATAATTTTTCAGACATGCCGCTTTTATCCGGTCTCAATTTTCGTCAGCCAAACTCGTATCATTTTAGTTGTTCAGCATTTATATACATCAGATTTTTATTGAATATGAGTAAAATTCGTGGTATTGAGCCTCCACTTGCCTCCTCGAAAGCGTAAGGGCTAAGTACTAAGTACCTAATCAGTTTTACCGAGAATTTATGGAAAGAAAAGCATGAGAAGTAAAATAAACTCTAAGTGGCGTTGAGTTAATGCTTTTCAAGAGCCAATTAACTACTTTGAATTGCAGTTATACATTATTGGTTTCCAAGCAATATATCGAGGGCACAGTAAGTATGAAATTTTTCAATTTTGCAGGACAAAAATACATATGGTATACAAAGAATATCGCCGCAACTAATATTTTTGATATGATAGATTCATTGTATAATTCATATTATTAATTGAATAACTTAATATTCCAAAATAACCTAACTTAAGGTGGATCATAATTATCAATTACATGGATACACTTATGATGGTGTAATATAATATCTATTAAATAGACATTATGAAACAATATAGGTAAATACATTTTATATCTCAGCTCACCTTACAAAAAATAAAAAAAATATATAAATACGATGTATGGTTATAATTGGTTGAGTTGCCGGCTTAGCATGACAAGCGCGACAAAATTTTGTCTACCGTTTTCTCGTGTTTCAATCGACTATCGCTTTATTTCTTTCGGGTCTAACATGACAATTACACTTAAAACTCGACTTTTAATATCAGAAATATATTTGTCGATCGAGAGATCTTTTCTATCAAAATTGTCGATGTCGAGATATAATATATCGAGATATCTAACATCTTAGTTTGTCTTCTCTCGTCCGCGACATATCTCGTGGCGGTCATGCTAGCCCGGCTGGTCAGATGAAGTGGACATACAGCAGTATACCTTTTGATAACAGCACCTCTGAATATTTTATCGCTGAGGTATTTAAAATCAACGTCTCCAATTTCATTTCTAGACAAGTCCAAGAGATCAATGCTACGACTCGACAGATTGGCAACCAATCTCCTTAAACCACTGTGTTGAATTCTGTTGATATACTAACAATTACTTCAGTCGTTTTATATTAATCTACATATACAAATATTATAAAGAGGAAGGATTTGTTCGTTATGATTTAACGCAAAAAGTACTATATATCGTATATTAAGGTTATTGTATGTTTTCATTAATAAACAAGTAACTTCGGTTTTGATGTTATTTTAATAATTTGTACTTGCAATACATGTTTGGTATGTTTATAATAATAATCGCCGAGATTTTAAAATGATTATATTTAAAAAATATATATATGCACAGACTATTTGTTATATAAACCATGCACATAGTAGTTGACGCAGTGTACGAGTAGATCGGCAATTATAATAGTATTTGTAGAAATTCGGTCGGTAAAGGTCGGAAACGCACTTGCAAGTCCTCTAGTGTTGCGGACGTTTAAGGACTTTCCATCACGTGACCATCCGGTTGGCAGGCTTCTCACGTGATGGCATTCTATAATTATTTTTAAGCAAAAAACAAAAACCGACTTCAAAACTACAACTAAAAAGAAAAAAATAATATTTTGATTACTTCAAAGCAATATTTATTAACAGTTATTTTTGAAGTCGGTGCCACCCAACCGATGCCGCTCCGTACCGTTCGAAAATTTGTTGCAAAAGCAAGCACAAAACCAATGTCGATGATGATATATCCCCTACCAAACAAAATAAGAATCATCGAAATCCATCCATAACTTGCGGAGTTATCGCGTAAAAAACATACAAAAAAAAAACAACATACAGACGAATTGAGAACCTCCGCCCTTTTTGAAGTCGGTTAAAAAAAATCTCCATGATTACCTGCATCCAGCTAGCACAAGTTCCTGTAGTGTCAAATTTTCGCCAAGGAGTTGACCGAGATGGTAGCATGCATCGTTGTCCAGAAAATTAGAAGTCAGCTCTAATCTTACTACATGAGAATTGTAAGTTAGAGCTAGGCACATAGCTCTTATGCTTCTTGTATTAACGCCGTAATACTGTAAAAAATCCTTAATATATACTAATATTATAAAGAGGAAAAAGGTTTTTGTATGTTATGAATAAACTCAAAAACTATTGGACCGATTTTAAATATTCTTTCACCAATAGAAAGCTACATTACGCTGATAATAACATAGGCTTTTTGGTGTATGTGTAGTACATCTACATTGCCCCCGTGTGACGCCGGGATGCGTTGCTAGTTATGTATATGTTAACTAGAATCGTGCAGGTATGATCAGTAATCGATCAGATAGTAAATCAGTACGTACTTTTGCAAGCACCTACTATGCTTAGGTACTCATTAATTTTAAGTTTTTTTATAAGAATTTTCAAGGGCGTATTCAGAACAACACACCAAAGTATCATCATAACCGGATGAATGGTTATTATCATAGAGGACAAACATATGTAGGTACTTATATAGATTTTTCTTATATAATATATATATATATATGTATGTGTAAATCAAATGTTAAGGTTTATTTATTTAAATGAAGTTGAAGGGTCATTAAGGATCGTACAGGACCATCGATGTGATATTTGAAGAGATATATTTGGAGGTAACTTGCTAACACATCTTCTTATTACATCATGTTAAAAGCTTTTTTGCGGAACCTTGGCTTATGCTGAATAACTCATCAAAGTATCATTAAAATCGGAAAAATAAATCAAATCAGACAAACATACTTACATCGTTTTCTATTTAACTATGAGATTACCTAAAATGTGTCAAAAAATATATAGTATAAGATTTTTAGGCCAGGTAAAACAATAAACATATCTTTATGACAACAATTCATGGAATATAAACAAAATCTCTGTCTTGAAGTTAAATCATGTATTTATTCAAATACCAGCCTTTTGATAAAAGGAAAAGTATCAAATACAATCTACGAAATCCTGACTGCATACATACTGTAATTACAAGACAAGCAACAAGAGAATACTGTATGTGTAAACTTCTGATGTCTAATCAAAACTTCAATATTTAAGCAGTTCTCAGAATGAACATGCAGTTACTATTTGAACTGGATAATTCAAGAACAACGAAATGCATTCAAAACGTAAGTAAATTGCAATTTAGTAATTAATTATTTTAATTTTCACGGTGTCTTGAACCACTCTTCGGAGCTTGCATAAGTTCAATCAACCAAATTCGAAATGAAATCTCAAAATCCCTAATGAGCCGTGGGGCAGACACATTTCTGTGTCAGTTTACTTTTAATCAAATCAGTTAATCATTTTTATTTACAAACAAGTAGGTGACAATCTTTTTTCTGTCTCCGAAGCTCAGTGCTATACGTGTCGCGTTAAACATTGGAGACCTCCAGAGAGGTTTCAAATCTTGGGGGACAACAAAAAAATTCTTAAAAATGATTTTTATCAATAAAAAGATACTAAAAAAATCTAAATAAAAATTATTGTTGGTCGACAACGTATGGGCGGCGGTCAAAGCTTACAAGGTGAGCCGCCTGCCTGTTTGCAGCACAACCCTTTAAAATTCTTCGGTTTTTTTACAATACTATACACCAGGGTTGCCTTATGACATTCATTTAAATCTTGTATTATCATCTACTGTTATTTACTAAAGTATGGCTAGCTGATAAAAACATTATTACAAAACAATTCCGTATAAATCTACCATGAGTGAAATTTAAAGGCAGGCAACGCACCTGTAAAACATCTAGTGTTTCAGACATCTATGAGCGTCCTCATCTATTAAAAAAATACTAAAAACAATTTAAACGTGACTGCGACTGCTTCTCATTCTATATTAGTTTAAAAAAAGTAACCTTCAAGTCGATAGAACGTTGAAGCAAACCACGGTGAAAACATCGAACCGGAATCATCTTCATTTCCTCGCAAACATGCAAGTACAACTCTTGACCATCTAGGGGATAGCTTTTTCCTTCCTCTGTAATACATTCAGTTTGGTGTGAGTTGAACTGAAAGCTTTGTACTTACTTTAAAGATACTTAAGTTTGATTTGAACAATCTATACAAATATTATAAAAAGGAAAGATTTGTTTGTTTGTCACGATTTAACTCAAAAACACTCTACTGCTTTAAAAATTCATTCATCAATAGAAAGCTAATTTTTTTTGTGTATATTACAGTACGTGCGAAGCCGGGGCGTATTGCTAGTAGAATATATGAGATGAATTTGTTTTCGCTTTTATATTTCAAATTATAATTGTATTGTAATAATCGGTACTACAACTATTTCACCTTAGGTTGTGTAGGTACAGACCAAGGACTAACTTTACGATGGTAGACAACCCCTATCTATTCAATTAGTAGTAGGCAGTAATGTGTTAAAGGTTTTAAAGGCTACTGCCGAGTTATTATTGAGAATTCAAGGCATTAAGTGAAATCACAAAACCCCTAGTGGGGCATAGGGCAGACCCATTTCTATGTCTGTTTTACGGATCATTATTCTTTACAGGAAATTAGGTGATCAGCTTTCTGTGCCCTGCCCGACCGAAACAAATATATCTTGTTTCCCCGGGATTCGAACCCTTAAGGGGTCCTGCCCCTAGTGTTAACCGCATCGCGCTTACCACCAACCCACGAAGGCATACGTACTAACATTTAAAGATCTGGATAAAGTGAATTTAAATGTGCTCTGGATGATGCTGCAATTTATATGGTCTGGTTTTAAGCCTAAAGGAATTCCTTTAAATAATGTATACAAAACAATACCTTGTTCCAATAGAGCTTCCAGAACTCCAGGATTCTTAACGCTCGGATAGTTATAATAAGGATGTTGCAAGACAGAACTAGCTGACATTGCTATATATTTCGAGCATATCTCCCCACTCCCAGGTTTGTATAAACCTTCTTTGTATAGCAACATTTTGGGACTATCGATAATGGGAATCGATGCCAATGAAGACCATTCCTCTCTTGGAGGCTCCTCTGATGAAGATGATAGATCAGGTTTTAGATAAACTTCGGTTATAGATGGCTCGCAAACACTCGAACTGCTCGACATTTCTCCGTAGGTATTCCTTACATAAAAAAATAGAAATATTGGACTTCAATAATCTTTTCTATTTTATGGCAAGTTTCATTAAAACAACTTCATCTTATTACTAGTATTTCTGAACTAAACATCATAACCTAAGTTGTGTGAAGACTGCGAACACAGGATGTTATTCGGTCGCCGCGTGAAGAGCACTTGTATTGACAATTTTATTGATTTTGTAGCTTTTTTGTCTGACAATGTCAGTGCCATGTTTAAAAAATTAATGTTAAAAAAGATTTTTTATATTTATTACAGCTGTGGACATATTCCATGGTTATCTTATAACCTATCAGTGAATATATATATATAATAATAAATATTACCTAAAGGAAAAACAATTGCGAGAGACTGTTTCGATATTAAGATATGACTTCCTTTTATTCTTATAATCTATTTTAAAGTAATGTAATGGTAAAAAAATATTAAAGGAATGCTGGGAATGCTATTATTTTTGTGACCCGAAATCGTTGATCGCGAATTCAGTTTGTATCAATTCAAAAATACCCAGCGGGGCTATTGTGTTTGACTAGTTTGCGTTACTGATTTATTACCTTGGACTCACAATGCGGTTTCATTTAATACAAAAAAGAGCAATATTTTTATATTTCAGTTATTTTTTAATTTTTGTATTTAATTGCATTGTTTTACAAAAAAATATAACTGTTATTTCACTTAAACACATGTATATATGATATAAGTAGCGAATAGCTATATTTATGTGAAAAAGACACTAAGTTTAACACGATTGGATACATCCTTTAGGCGCTTCTAATTCCTACGTAAAGCAGACGTCCAGTGATAAAACGTTTCTTGCCAATACAGAGCGTACCTTGACCGTGCATATAACCCACCTACTGTTTTACAATAATGGCAGGCATTGGGCTAATGGGATAAACGGTGGCTGGAGCAAGGTTGTGACGCCGCCGTCCACACAGTACCGCGGGCGCCGCCGCTCTGCTGACACTGCCTGACACTATATCAACAAATTGGTAAATGGCACCACTCGAACGCGTATCCGTTCAATCAACTCAAGAAAAGAAGATTCATTCCCTATCCTGAGATAGATCAGTGATTCCAACATCTCCGCGTTCATAGGATCTTAATGCTGTGCTTATCAACATGAAAATCATAACAAAAATCATGGTTGACTAAACGATTGGAGTTTAGTATTTGAAAGGCGTAATCATGAATGGAATCAGTGTCAACACAGAAAAACATGGCCCAGAAGAAGTTAAAGAGAAGTCTAAAGCGTCTAGTGTTAGAGAAAAGTTGATGTCAATTAGATCAAACATAACAGTGGAGCCAATTATTGCTTGCTATATTATGTCCAATGTCTTTTCTGGCCTTGCTGTTCAGAATTTAAATTTGGAAAAGGCGTGTCGAGTTAATTTGGGGTACAGTGACGAAGTATGTTCAGCCTTGAATAGACGGCAGACGGAAAATTATACCACAGAGGAATCAGAGGTTCAGAAGTTGACTGCTTCCGTGCAAGCATGGAAGAACATCGTGCAAACTGCCTTCCCTTGCATTTTAGTACTGTTCGTGGGATCTTGGAGCGACAAAACTGGCAAACGCAAAGCGTGTATTCTCCTACCGATAGTTGGTGAGGTGTTATGTTGCACATGCTTCATATTGAACACGTATTTCTTCTACGAATTGCCTTTGGAGCTCACGGCCCTCTCTGATTTGTTTCCATCGTTAACAGGTGGTTGGATAACAGTCTGCGTTGGAGTTTTCAGTTATATTGGTGATGTGACCACAAAAGAGATGAGGACATTTAGAGTAGGAGTGGCTAATTTATGCATGTCTCTTGGAATACCAATTGGGATGTCGCTGAGTGGTATTCTCTTACAGCAAATTGGATACTATGGCATTTTCATGATATCGAATGTGTTGTATGTGACAAGTTTTATTTACGGATACGTTCGGCTAAAGGATCCAGATATCTCACAGGAAAGACGGCGCGTGAGTTTCTTTGTTTCTTGATCGCTATCAAAATATTATTCATTATTTAAACGTCTACTGACACGTACATTGTGTAGATGTTTCAAATTAATCGATGTTTTCAAAATATGAATGACTATAACGTTTAATAACAATTATATGTTTTTTCCTCTTGAATTATTTTTTAATTTTGATTTACGTATTTTTATAGGTCAGATAACCATAAACGAATGTTAATCTCACTCGATATACAATTCCGGATATTACCAATAATGCACTATCGACCTACATTTAGTTTTACTCCGACCGATAAAAAATCATTCACCGAAGCCGAAATTAGCAATATATGACATTTAATAAACAGTAGTTAGAAAGGAACGGATTCTCAATGTTTTTCATATCTTTTTATTTAACTTAATTATGCATGGAATACAATATTTCGGACTTGGTAGAAATCAAATTCATAAACAATGGCATATAAGGCATGTCTAGATGTTACATAAATTCGATTAAATTATTATTAACCATGATTTTATTACCTCCGTTTTTTATGTTATATATGACATACGAGTATAAGGTTATTTTGATGGTAGGTCATACCTCAGCTACAGAACATCAGGACCATGATACTGTCGACTTATTTTTTACTTCTAGACTTTGAAAATCAATAGACTGAAACCGAAACCGAATGACCCGTTCATTCGGTTTCGGTTGTGTGATGTATCGGAATTTCGATATTCCTTTCAGATTTTTGGGAAGATATGCTTACAGAAATATACATGTCGTGCCGGCAAGATTCAAATCCAAGGCCCATCGGAATTCGTCACTGAGCCCGCCAAATTAAACCACGAATCGATTAAGGCCAGAAATCAATATAAAATTCGCATTTTTTGCATCATTAACTATGTATTTAAGTACGATAAATCTTGGTACCTAACTCAGAAGCCATTAAACACAGTATGTCTCCTAACGTGACACGGAATCAATCGTGAGACAACGTTAATAGGAAGCTTAGGGTTGCCGGTACGACTAAGGTACTCAGATCGTTCATCATTCGCGCGTTTCTCCGGTCCTATGTCTAAGTGATAAATTGCTCGCTACGCAAATTCGAAGGGGAGTACCGTTGGTTGTACACGAGGCTCAGATAGGTGTCTGCTTTGTAATGTCTTATCCAGTAAATTACGGTATTATCCCAAGTGAGAATATTTTTTTTTTATAATTTAAGATTGTTCTAAATTTTTCACTGATATTTCATTCACTCCTAGTAGCTCCAGGATCTCATATGTTTTTGGACGTCCAATTCCTATTAGAATCCAAAAAAAATCAAAATAATATTGCAAGGATTAGAACCCACGACCGACGATCAGATTTAGCTAGCGAGGTTACTCTGACCACAGAGTTGTTAGTAAACAACCGCATAGAAACTAGGTTTGTAACTGAATCAGAGTACGTAATAGCATCTTATGCAAGTAGTTATATATGTATATTTCATTCATTCATTCAGTAATTTGTCCTTTATCGTTCAATTTCTTATCACACAGATGGATACGTGTCGTTAGCTTAAATAAATAATAGTCATGCCATATTGTTATTGAACGATTGAGAGAAATATCCAAAGTCTGTCAAGCAGTTTTACTTAGATGGTGGTAAAAAAGTAAATGTGTGGGTCAGAACAACAAAATCGTATCCTAAAATCTTAGTTTACATATTATTATTTATTTAGACTCTACAACACTAATCTTGACATCACAATACAATCAGTTACACGTTTTATTAGTTTACACCTTATATTGTCTTTTATTTTCGTGAGTATCACACATTTAAATAAAATACTGTATACCGGATTAAAACGCGATTATTATTAATATTGTTTAAATTATTTATCCCGAAGTTTCGGATGCTTTTCAGCAACATACACTCTAGATTCTAGACAAGCCAAACCACTACATACGTTTCGACCAACCGAAAATCATTTCAAGAGACGTTACACGTTTATACATCGAAGTGTATAAGTTTTCTAAGTGATTGCCTATTTGAAATCAGGCATTTTTATACTACATAGAATTAATACACTCACTCTCTACATACAGTAAAGTAAAGTAATACAGTAAAGAGTTAATTATCCGACCGGGTAACGAACCAACGTTCATAGATGGAAAAACCATTGACTGTGGATTTCCCAAAGTTAGAATTAAAAAACTGGTCAATAGCGCATCATTGACTGATATCCTGCGGTTGAGATGTCACCTTCAAGTGCGCGTCATGCTCGTCTGTCAACATAAAAAAAATATGATGTTTAATTTAAATACCCACTTGCTTTAATAATTTCAGGAACAGCCTGTGGGTTGTCGAGGGTGGGTTTGCTCATTCTTCGATGTCGGGCATGTACGTGAAACACTTACAGTTGCCTTCAGGAGCGGACCAGGACGCCGGAGACTTCGAGTCTCCTTACTTATTGTGGTCGTCTGCGTTATATTTGGACCATTACATGGTAAGTCTTCAATCAATCTCAAGCTTCAATTCCTTTCTATTCAGGTTGCCTGGAAAAAAATGCTGTACTTTCTGTTTTTTTTAGATGTATTCTAAATTATATGTAGTTTTATAATGTAAAGGTGTTAAATAAATAAATTAGTCAGTAGTTGGGTTCACAGGTGTACCTACTGTATTGAACCCAACACACTCTACGTTAAATTCTTATTTTTTCTATTATTTGAGGGGCTCGTTGGCGCGTTCGGGTCTTGTCGTGCGCATCGATGGGTCGTGAGTTCGAATCCCACCGGGACGACATGTTTATAATTTTCTGTAAGCATGTTTTTCCCACGTCTGGTAACTTCGGGCATTGATTGGGTGGGAGGAATATCGAAATTCCGACCGGGTAACGAGGAACGACCGTGAAGTGAACATTGCGCGTTTCGGTTTCAGTCTATGGATTTCCGAATGCTCGAAGTAAAAAGTAGGTCGACAGCGCATCATTGACTTATGTTCTGTGGCTGAGATATCACCTACAATTAAGTGAACTTCATGCTCATCTGTCGATATCTAACATAAAAGTTCATATGGGTGCAATTTAGATGTGCTATACACAAAAAAATGCATGTATTACTATATTACTACTAGCCTATATTACTCGATGACAATGTAGCTTGGTGGAAATAATTTTTTAAACCGGTCCAGTCTTTTCTGAGTTTATTTGTTACTAGTATAAACAAACAAAAATACAATTATTTTCTCCATAATAGTGGTAATTTTTTACTATTTATTTCAGCTTTTAACTCATAATATGCTTATATGTATTTATATGAGTTAAATTCTCATTAAATGAAATGTAAATTATTTTTAGAATTAAAACTAGAACTCTTATTCGTTTGTTCTGATTTTATATTAGAACATGAGAGTATGGTTTAATCTAATTCTGCAAATTATGAGGAAATCTAGTTGGAGTGTTGTTACGGAAAAAACCACTTGTTGCGTACTTAACGAAATATTAGACACTTCATCCGCATTACTGGACATTTTTATCACGTATTACACCATTTAACAGCACAAATTGCTACAAGACAATTTCACAAGACTTAAAGGAACATGTAAAAATTCCTACTTAATACTTACGTTGGCGCACAAAAACTAAATCTACATTTTTCTGTTTTATCTTCACGGTTTTTCCTTTAACGGAGAGTTGTTTGTTACCCAGTAAAAGGACAGATAAAGGGGCAAACGGGCCAGTGTGTCACCTAATATTAAGTGACTACTGCCGTCCATAGACATCTACAATATCAGATGACCTGTACACCTTAACGCTTTAAAAGCAGAGAAAACCGGAAGTGGTAGGAAAACGAAATTTAGTTTGTTGTTGTTTAGTGTGTTAATAAGGATATCTTTATGATTCTTTTCAACTCGAAAAATTACTGGAAACGGTGGCACCGGTTGGTGGCACGAAAACTGCCTGTACCTTAAAAAGGATTTAGGAATGAATAAGCTCGTTTCTTGTAGGTATAAAGATGTATCGATTCGGAAAACCGCCTGCCACCACTGATTCCATATAATGATTGTGCGAGGCAGAAATGTAGCATACTACGTCGAAAAGTTACAATAATAATCATAAATCTTTAGAAAATTCTCTCATTGATTATTATATATTGCCTTTTGAAAATTCTAGATCTACATTAATTATGGGCTGAGGTACAAACAAATGTCTGATTACAGGTGAAATGAATGTGCTGTACCTATTCATGAGGTATAGGTTCAACTGGGATGAGGTGCAATTCAGCATGTTCTGCACTTATAGCATCATTACCAATTTAGTCGGTAAGTCAACTAATTACGCTCATTATACGATATAATATGTATGTATTACCTAATAAGATTGCTAACATGTTCACAATTTAGCTGCTGATACGCTGTCAACGCTGTAATTTTCAGCGCTGAGTATGACAGATTTTGCAACGTATGAATAAGCTCATAATATCTACGTATTTATATATCATTATAAATATATATCTGGGCTTGTTATTATTTTACAATATCTGTGCTGGACGCATCAGGCTATATACATATAGTTAATTATTTCATAATTTGGTATAGATAGTCTTAAGATTAAAGAAGACAAGGTTTAAATGATTTGTTATCAACATTATCATGGGTCGATCGGTTAAATTGTGGAATTCCGTGATCCGTGTCTACTCCAATGGCAAAGTGACCTATGCATATATTTGTAAATTCATGAGGATTTTTTTTTGCATACAACAGACAAGCATGAGGTTCACTTAATGGTAGGTGATGCCGCAGCAACAGAACATGAGTCAATAATGCGCCGTCGATCTACTTTTTACTTAGAGCATCCGGAAATTCTTTGACTGAACCCGAAATTCGCAATTTGCACTTCACGGTTTTCCATGTATGAACGGTGGTTCGTTACCCAGTCGGAATTTCGATATTCCTCTCACCCGTTCTATACCAGACGTGGGGTAGACAAGCTTACAGAAAATTATAAACATATCGTCCCGGTGGGATTCAAACCCACGACCCATCGATGTACATGACAGGTGTTCTACCGAACGCGCAAACGAGCCCGTCAAAATTATGCAGAGAAACTCCTGAGTCTAACTGAGTGCCAAAAAATAAAATTATTTTCTTCCAGGAACACTCTTCTCAATAAGCATCTTCAGTGACTTCATGAAGCTGGATGACTCAGTTGTGGGCATCATCTCCTGCACCAGTAAAATCCTGGCGTCATTCATATTTGCCTTCGCTACAACAACTACTGAAATTTATTTAGGTAGGTTTCAACGAGAAGTTCACTTTCATCATAAAGAAATAGAAACCATTTTTAATTAATAAATGGGAATGAAATTTGCATGATACTAATCTTGTATGCTTATTATTGATAATAATGAAACAATATGTTTTTTGGTTTTCACTTATACTATTTCCTCTTCCATGAAAATAATGCGACCATCTCATGTAAGAACCTACCTTGAAATCCTAGTTTATCATAATACTCCTAACTTTTCTAACTGGGAACACCTATGTTTAAAGAATGCAATCTTTTACACAGAAAAATCTCAAAGTTCTTCCTAAATGTAGCGTTGAGACCTCTCTAAAAATTAGTTAATTTTAATTTGTTTTCAGCGCCATTAGTTGAAATATTTAATGGAACTTCCTTCATAGCGATGCGGTCTATTGCGTCCAAACTTGTGACTAGCGAAGAATTGGGTAAGTTTCAAACTTAGAATCCTTCGAGTCTTAGCACTAATTTTATAGGCAACTGTAACAAGTATTCGTTTTTTTTATGTTAGATGTCGACAGACAAGCATGAGGTTCACTTGATGGTAGGTAATAACTCAGCCACAGAACATCAGTCAATGATGCGCTGTCAACCTACTTTTTACTTCGAGCATTCGGAAATCCATAGACTGAAAACGAAACGCGCAATATGCACTTCACAACAAAGATGGTTCGTTACCCGTTCGGAATTTCTATATTCCTCCCAGCCGTTCTAGCTCCGAAGTTACCAGACGTGGGGAAAACATGCTTACAGAAAATTATAAACATGTCGTCCCGGTGGGATTCGAATTCACAACCCATCGATGCACACGACAGGTGTTCTACCGAACGCGCCAAAGGGCCCGTCAAAAGTCTGTAGTCGTATAGTCTGTTCAGTATTTACAACTAATATTTATCCATATATACATATAAAAAACAATAGAAGTCAAATGTCTGTACATAGAAAAAAAATGCTGAAAGCCCAGTCAGGCGGATGTAAGAAGAGAAATAGAACAAACCCAGATTTTTTTTAATTTTTTGTTTCTCTGTTTGTTTGTTGTACGAGCAAACAGTTGTACGAGCTAATCTCCGAAGATACTGAACTGATGTTCATACAATATTAAGCAAATCACGGGGCAACATATAGGCTTTGTTTCATCGAAATCGGTTATCGGAAAGAAGAAGTTATCATCATTTAAAGATTATTTTAAAGGCACCATATCAACAAATTGCAAACTGACTCGCGTCGAACTTTTTCGAATTATCAGATGTTATTAACAGTTTGATATGGAAATGAAATAGTTTGATTATTTCGCCACTTTCAATATTTATTCGTGGAATAGTGGATATGAATATATCATAGGAAGAAACTTTGCTGAAAAGCTCAGCTTAAGATGAAGCCCACGGGAACGAAGTTGCTGGCATCAGCTATAAAACATTATATTATCATTTACTCACACGACAAAAGCTTCGCGAATATACATGCATCGCCCAGAGCCTATCAGTAGTTAACGCCGTCAGTACACAAATCCATTTATCTATGTCAATATTTTTTAAGCCACTCTGATGATTCAAAGGGAACATGCATGTCCCATGTTCACACAAAAAACTTCAATTACTATTGGCTCACAATGTGTTTCTACTATCACAAGTGCTAAGCGGAGATAAACAATGATATGGAATCTTGATATTCCTTTCAATTGAAGACTTGAAGTGGTCTGACATTAAGAATACCATGTTTATGGAAGTCTTTATTTAATGTAGTAAGTATTGACCGGCTCCTTTGGTAGAACATTTACCTTGCGCATCGATGGGTCGCAGGTTTGAATTCCGCTGGGACGACATGTTTATAATTTGACTGGTAACTTCGGAGCTAGAACGGCTGGGAGGAATATCAAAATTCCGACCGGGTAACGAACCATCTTTGTTGTGAAGTGCATATTGTGCGTTTCGGTTTCAGTCTAAAGATATCCGAATTCTCGAAGTAAAAAGTAGTCCGACTGCGCAATATTGACTGATGTTCTGTGGCTAAGGAACCTCACCTACCATCAAGTGAACCTCATGCTCGTCTGTTGATATCTATATCTATACTTCTGTACTAATATTATAAAGAGGAAAGATTTGTATTTTTCTATGTTATGAATAAACTCAAAAACTACTGGACCGATTTTGAAAATTCTTTCACCAATCGAAAGCTACATTATCAGCGAGTAACATAGGCTATGTTTTGTGTACAACTACATTGCACCCGTGTGAAGCCGGGGCGCGTTGCTAGTCTAACATAAAATCCTTTTAAAGGATATCTATACTAATAATATTATAAAGAGGAAAGGTTTGATTTTTTGTTTGTTTGTTTGTTTGTATGAATTGAATAGGCTCCGAAACTACTTGGCAGATTTGAAAAATTCTTTCACTGTTGGAAAGCTACATCATTTCTGAGTGACATAGGCTATATTTCATTTTCAAAAAAAATAGGCATCCTTACTAAAATTACGATAACGTAATCCAAGGTGTGAAAAAAATATCAAAAAACTACCTTACATCGCGTGCGCTGCGAAAACTATTGATGATAGAACAAAATGATATACTACATTTTTTTAGAACACACCATTATCTACAAAAAATCAGCGGCAGCATATCTCTAACTATTACAGTCATGTCACCGTTATGTTTACGGCCGGTGCGGCTTCAAGCAGCGCAGCGCAGCGAGCAATGCTGCGAGGGGTAGTATTGTATATACTTTGTCATTTTCTTCAATTTTTGTGGTTTTGTTACGATTTAATACAAAAAATACTTGACCGATTTTAAAAATTCTTTCACCATTAGAAAGCTACATTATCAGCGTGTAACTTATTTTCATCTAAATTGCACCCGTGCGAAGCCGGGGCGTTTTGCTAGTAAAGAATAAATTAACATTGAAACGTACACAGCGACCTAGGTATCTGACTAAAAAGTGGATTATTGAGTCCATATTAGGGCCAGTAGGGGTCAGGAATTCTGCCTGTTCGCCACTATGTAAGACTTCAAAAATGATGATAACTTTTCTTTTCAACAACTTAGATGAAACTAAGCCTATATGTTGGGAACTCTTTAATTTTCCGGGATGAAAAGTATCTAAGATACCGGGGATATAAGGTACCACCGTGTAAAATTTCATTTAAATCGGTCCACCAGTTTCGGAGATTAGCCCGTACAAACAGATAAACAGACAGAGAAACAAAAGCATTGAAAAAAATGGGATTTGTTCTATTTCCCTTCTTACATCCCCCTAACTCACATTCAGATTAACAAACATTCATCCATAAAAAATCATATTAAGTAATAAGTATACAGTATTCGTAGGATATAGTAAATCGTTTAACATCGCACAAAAAGGCTTTAAAAGAAAAAAAAACAACAGATTTAATGAGGTTTTTATTCGAAACATAAAAACTGGAATTACGTATAACATTTGTTTGTTTTCGCGTGGTTATGTTTGCGAATTTGATGACTTATGTGAATGACCTTCGTTATTTGGTATAACATGTAATAGACATTTTGCGTAACATATTGAAGTTGGTTTAGCTTTTTATAATAATTCAGTTTTCTTGAAGATTTCGCTATGATTATAAAAACTTATCTATACTAATATCATAAAGAGGAAAGATTTGTTTGTTACGATTTAAATAAAAACTACTCGACATTTCACGATTCTTTCACCAATAGAAAGCTTATCAACGAGTCACTTAGGCAATTTTTATTGTGTAAACATCTACATTACACCCGGATTAGAGTGGTCAAAAAAAGCCGATTTTTTTTTGTTGTATTTGATATTTTCACAAGCTTGGTAGAACATCCACTTTGGGTCGTTGCTCCAAATTCCGCTGGGATAATATGTTCATAAATTTCTATAAGCATGTCTTCCCCACGTCTGGTCACTTCTGGCAATAATCACGTGGGAGGAATATCGAAATTCCGACCGGGTATCGAACCACCGTTCACAGACGGAAAAACCGTGAAGTGCATTAATCGCGCGTATCAAAAAGTAGGTTGACAGCGCATCATTGACTGATATTCTGTGGCTATCACCTACCATCAAGTAAACCTCATGCTTATGTGTACCTAATAAAAAAAAAATACTTGGTGCTATTTATCAATTTCATAAGATAATATCAGGTTTCATTTTGTACATACAACAGGGCGCACCAGGCCATTATGTAAGAAGAAAATGAGACCAAATCAATTTTTTGTAAAAAAAAATAGAAAATATTCTGGATTCTGGAAATTCTGGATAGGGACACACTAATTACAATATGAAATGTAGGTATATATAAAAAATAATATATACTTTTCAGCATCATTAAAAAAATCATAAAAATCGGTCTAGCCGTTTCGGAGATGTTTTTGACGTCACAAACAACGTGACACGAGATTTTTATATACGATATAATTATTGAAATAAAATACTGTATACCGCATTAAAACGCGATTTATACTTCATATTGTTTAAATTATTTATCCCGACGTTTCGGATGCTTTTCAGCAATCGTGGTCACGGGCAGACAGAAAGATGACAGTTGTTGTTTGATTTTTGAAATGTCACAAAGTTGCCATATTAACGCCATCTATTCCTACGGAGTTGATATTTACTGTAATTTTCTATATTATGACAATATTGACTAACGGTGCGGTGTCCTCTTGTTTTTTAATTTAAATGTGTGATACTCGCGTTAATAAAAGACAATACGATATAATTATGTTAAGGGTAACATTATTTTTCTTTTATGGTTATATGGTGGTCTTTACACAGATTATATAAGGTAATATTAATATTTTCTTCCAGGTAAAGTGAATTCTCTATTCGGGCTGGCAGAGGCCATGATGCCGTTGGTGTACGGCCCGCTGTACTCTCGAGTATACATGGCCACTCTGACAGTGCTTCCTGGAGCCGTTTTCCTCCTCGGCGCAGCTATGACTGTCCCTGCAGTCGCAATCTTTGGGTAAAGTAATTATAATATAATACGCTTTGTTCATTAATATGAATATAGATAATTCTATAACTTCAAATTCATTTATTCATTCCCCCTTCCCCCGCGGACTCTGCACAGTGTAGACGTGTTTCATTCCATCCACAAATTAATTTATAATTAGTCAAAAATCAATTTAAAAGTGTTAAAAATCAACCAGAATAATAGGAGTGCATAACTTCGAGGAGGTTAACGCCGGCAGTGTGGAGTGAGCGAGACCACCCCCTGTGCGAAGAGGACGACCTAATTACTGTGAGTTCATTGTCACACTGAACGCATAACTGTTACTCACCTATCAGCATACGCACCTCTCACCGCATTGCAAGGCCACATCCCTCAACTGTGTGTGCGTATACGCAGGTAGCGAATCTCGCACTGCGTAATTATTTGTTTGCCGTAATTGCACACAAGCACGAATAGCTACTTAATAAATAATGTCTGTTCAACGCTCTCCGCCCGGAACACTACCACAACTTAATGTGCCTAATACTTCTATACATTATAATTCGGACTCGGCACTTAATAAACCAAATATGCCGGAAACGGAGGATTATTTTAATATAACAAAGCGTCAAAAACGCACATTTGATGACCTCGCAACGCAACCATCGTCCTCCTTCTCTGAAATTAAAGCCATGTTCACGGAACTCAAAGCCCAACAAGACCAAAAACATGAACTATTAAATAACGCTCTATTGACTATAATGACGCAAAACCAAGATATTCAAAAAACAGTTGACGTTCTAACAAGCAAGCACGAAGACTTACTATTTAAAATAAATAATCTGGAACAGGAAAACAGCGAGTACAAAAAGCGAGTGTCTAGTATGGAAAAAAGACTGGACTTCCTCGAAAGAAACACGCGCTGTACAACGGTTGAAATTCGAAACATACCGAAACAGGAAAAAGAGTCTAAACAGGTTGTTACAGATATTATAAAAAAAATCGGCATCACTTTAGGCCTTGAAACTGTAATTGAAGATTCGGAGATTAGGGAAATTTACCGGTCCAAATCAGAGTCTATTGTCGTGGATTTTACTACAACCTTACGTAAGGAATTATTTATTTCTAAATATAAAACCTACAATAAATCGAGACGTGAAAATAAGGAGCTTCAACTAAATTCCGAGCAAATCAACCTACCTGGCGTGGCGCGTACAATTTTTGTATCGGAATCCTTAACAAGTAAGGCAAAGCGAATATTCTACCTTGCTCGCGAAAATGTCAAAAATCAAAAGATCGTCGCGGCCTGGACTTCGTTTGGGAAGGTTTACATTAGGAAGGAGGAAAATTCAAGACCTGTTCGAATTGATGATGAATCCGAGCTGCATAAAATTATTATATGACTAGGACGAAGTCAACTCTACTGGTCCTATTGGTCCTACTTCTTACTTTTAATTTATTTATATGATATGCATGTCTATATTAAGCATAATAAATTGTATAATGATTACTTAAGTAATTGCAGATCCATACACATAAATACATACACTCCGCAACACACCATACTCACACAACACACACACTACACCCAATATAACTCTCCCAAGCGAGCTAAACCGTCAAGTAATAACATGAAAACCATTCTCTGTCCTTCAAAATATTTTGCAACATGTCGTGCAGTGAGTGTTGTCCTTGCCTATCTGTTGACCGATCCGAGTTTATGTAAAATAAAAAATAAAAAACTATTTTTACGTCACGTACTGTACGTGACTCATAATTTAATATATTTAAATCGGTAAAAAATCACCTATAAAATGGTTAATATTGAAAATATAAACTCGGATCTGGATACACTTCAGATGGCTAGGATAATTACTTGTGACATAGACGACGTCAAAACCTATATAACAAACAGTAACTACTCGTTTAATATCCTGTCTCAGAACATTCGTAGCATCAATTGTAACATGTCAAACCTCTCCACCTTATTACAAAGATCGAAGGTACCATGGGATATTCTAGTCCTATCAGAATGTTGGCTTTCTACCTCAAAATCGATACCTAATCTTAACAATTATAACTATGTATCAACAACAACTAACAAGAGTCAAAATGAAGGTGTCGTTATATACTTTAATAAGCATCTGAATGCTACTTATGAGGAACCCCAATTATGTGACGCCAACTGTCTGCTATTAAAATTAAACCCAGACATATGCATTATTGGAATCTACCGCCCACCTAGTCAAAAAGATACTACCAACTTTATAAACTCATTAGATCTACTTCTCTCGAAACTCAATAACTACAAAAATATTTTCTTATGTGGTGATATAAATATTGACATTGTTGAAAATAGTCCCGACAAGCGCTCTGGTGATTACCTTAACATCTTAGCGAGTCACGGCATGCTCTCAAGCCATACTGAGCCAACGCACGGACGAACTTGCTTAGACCACTTAATGATCAAAACAAAAATGAAAGCCACTTGTTTTATATTAGAATCGGCAATTACTGATCACCAATGTATAGCCCTGAGTTGTTGTCTTAAATCTCTACCGGAATATTCTGAGAAATCAGTCTATTCAATTAACTTTGATCTCTTAGATTTAACAGTCCAAAACATAAATTTCCAACCTATTCTCGAGTGTAATGATGTTAACTTAGCAACTGATTTACTTGTTACGAAATTATCTGCAGCTGTAAAACAGAATTCCAGAATTGTCAATATTCCCAAAAGAAAACGGATAAGTAAGCCATGGATCACAAAAGAGTTACTTCGCTGTATGAAAAATAGGGACAATCTTTTTAAAAAACTAAAGCGAGATCCCGATAATGATATTATTAAAACCACCTATAAACGCTACCGGAATTTCTGCAGCGCTCTTCTTAAAAGAGCTAAAAGATTGTATGAGAAACGGGAGATTGAAAACGCAAAAGGAAATAATAAGCAGTTATGGGAGACTATTAAGAAGATCAGTGGTTCTAGTAGGGCAGTAGATCACTCATCTTGCCTCTTATCACTTACCAACTCAAAAAACGACATCAATAATGTCAACAGTTACTTTGCGAACGTTGGCAAGAGGCTGGCCAGTGCTATCCTATCAAAACTAAATAGACCCCCACCAGATGATCACTACTCCCCTCCACCTCCTTACTCGCTTGTCATGCTCCCTGCTGACGAGGGGGAAATCTTAAATTTAATCAAAAACTTAAAGGATAAATGTGCTGTAGGAATCGATCAGATCTCTAGTAAAATAATTAAAAGATACTCCATCATTCTTACTCCTCTGATTACACACATCTGCAACTTATCATTGTCGGCGGGGATCTTTCCTAGGGCTTTTAAAACCGCTGTTATTAAACCAATTCATAAGGGTGGGGCGAGAGACTGTGTCGATAACTTTCGTCCTATCTCCATTTTACCAGCTCTATCCAAGATCTTGGAACGACTGATGAATCAACGTCTCATAGGATTCTTGGAAATGAACAAACTTATTTCTCCGGCACAATTTGGCTTTCGAGCAGGCAGGTCTACAAATGACGCTGTTCATGAGCTAGTTCATTCCATTGTAATGAATATGGATAAAAAGAAAAAATGTCTGACCGTGTTCTTAGACCTAGCAAAAGCATTTGACACTGTCTCTGTCCCACACCTTTTAATTAAGCTGGAAAGGCTAGGTATAAGAGGGATTCCTCTTAAATTAATGGCAGACTATCTTTCAAACAGAAAACAGCTAGTTAGGATCGGTGACAGCCTAAGTAAGGAGCTACCTGTTGAATTTGGTGTCCCGCAAGGAAGTATTCTCGGCCCAACGCTGTTTTTGGTGTATATTAATGAACTTTGTCAGCTCCCTCTCTATAAGGGTAAAATTATTACCTTTGCTGATGATACCGCCCTCTTCTTTAGCGGAGACAGTTGGGAAGAAGTTTTCGACATAGCTCAGACTGGTATTTCTAAAGTCAGTGTGTGGCTGCAAAATAACATCTTAACCTTAAACGTCACCAAAACTAAATATATTGCATTTGCTCACAAGTCGAATCTAATTCCTCCATCTTCCCTTACTCTTACCGCCCACACCTGTGATTCGGCAGTCTCCTTGTGCTCATGTCCCATACTCCAAAGAACTAATAATATAAAATACCTAGGGATCATTATTGATCAGTCCCTATCCTTTAAACCTCACATATCAATTCTAGTGTCTAGATTACGTAAACTCATAGTTATTTTTAAAAACCTACGAAATACAGCAGACCGACGAACTATCAAAATGGTTTATCATGCACTGTGTCAATCGCTTATCGACTATTGCATCACCTCATGGGGGGGTGCTGTCAAAACCCATCTTATTGAAGTCGAGAGAGCACAACGTGCAATACTAAAGGTTAGTGCCAGCCTTCCCTTCCGTTTCCCCACCGCAAACCTCTACAAAGAATGGGATGTCCTCACGGTCAGGCAATCGTTCATATTGCAAACAGTGCTAAAAAAACACTCCTTATTACACTACGACCCGAATTTACTTAAAGACAAGCGTCGAAAAGATGTGGTTTGCCGATTCCAAACTTTTAACTCTAAGTTCTCGCATAGATTTTTTTGTTTTCTCGGACCTTTCCTATACAATAAATTAAATCACACCCTTAATATATACACTAAAACAAAATCAAATTCCAAACAATTAATCACTAAATATCTGAAAACACTGGACTACGTCAATACTGAAAATCTATTGACTACCCTTATATAGTTAACGCCAATATATCTCATCCCAATTATTGTTTCTCTTTCTCTTATCATGTTTTCACCGTCAGATTGCTTCTCTATCATTCTATGCTTAGTTGACTCGCAACACACATTAACATAACTTCACACTGTATACTCATTATCTCACTAACACTTGAATACATTTAACTCATTATATACAATATACATACACCTACACGTTGATGAAATACACATTTACAATACATTTTCAAATTCACACTTTAGACCAGTAATTAATTTTGCAATTACTTTTTTGTTTCCCTTTAAGATGTATGTTAAGTTTATACTTTCTTTTTGTTACCAATTGTTTTCTTTTATTTATTCTTTTTTTAAAAAAAAAACATGCATACCTATTATAACTTTAATTCTAGCTGCGGGTGGAGCCCTGGTGACCTGTAATACAGGTTTTTCTAAAAACCTACATCAGGCACCAGTCTCTCACAAGGTTAGGTTCTAGTTTTACTATGGTTATGTTTTAGTTCTAAGTTAACCTTTGTGAAGAGAGAATAAATATATTTATTATTATTTATTATTATTATTCATTTAGGTAACATAATGTACACTTATGAACGTCAATAAAAAATAAATATTAAATGCTTCTAATTTTACATTTACTGCCAGTTCTCAAATCAAGGGCGTAGAACGGACGAGAAGAACTGGCTATAATCTCGCCGCCGCGCCACTCTTTTTAATCGCCAAGTTTTTTGTTTTATAAAATGTTTGTAAGGAGCTGCAACCATTACACCATGTTCCACATGACATATTTAAGTAATTAACTATAATAATATAATAATTAAAAAAATATGTATATATATACGAAAAAATAAAATAAAAAACAAAGATTTGTCCTCTACTTATATTAGAGGAAGAGGAAAGATTTGTTTCTTTGTTTGTTAAGATTAAACTCAAAAATTACTGGACCGATTTGAAAAATTCATTCACCAATAGAAAGCTACATTATCAGCCAGTATATATTTTTGTACATCTACATTGCACCCGTGCGAAGCCGGGGCGGATCGCTAGTAATCTTATAAAAATAATTTTATTATTCTATTTTTATTTGCGTTGAGTGTTTGTTAATTTATAATTACATAGCTATATAAGATGATTTTTTTACATAATTTGTGGTAATATAGAAATTAAATGTTTTTTTTTTATGTCAGAAATAATATCAACAGACGAACATGAGGTTCACCTCAGCCACAGAACATCAGTCAATCTAATTTTTACTTCGAGCATTCGGAAAAAATGTTCGTTTATTGGACAGTAACAGTAAAAACAGCAAAGGAGATTATTTAATAATCACTACACAATACACTCTTAGATTACACTAGTTTACAAAATTTAACTTTTTGTCTGTTGCCGTGAATTTTGTGGGTGATTTTGTTTACTTATGACATGGTCTTTTCAAATATACCCACAGAAAATTTTGTGCAGCTCGAATATCTTTGTTTTCGACGTTCATCATTTATGCTGATTTATTCGTTAATATCGTGGGTGTTTCAGTGTGTAAAGATTAATTTCATAATTTTTTGCGACATGAGTGGTTCAAGCAGAAGTTGTTTAAACTACCAATATAATTTTTGCTATATATGTGGAGACTAGGTGCTAAAAAAAATAGAAAAGGTGTATCAGAGTGCGTTAAAAACTCCTATTTTTTCTACTTTGGGATATCGCTGGATTAAAATTACAAGTCTTGGGCTCCTGATTGTATTTGTAAATAGGGTGTTGAATATTTAAGATTATGGAAAGGCAGAAAAAAAGGTAGTTTTAAATTTAGAACTCCAACCATTTGGGTAGAACCGCGAAATCATCTGAATGACTGTTACTTATGGTTTGGTTAGTGGGCAGCAATATTTAGTCTAAAACTAACTAGTAGCTTGTAATAGAATTATTTTGCCGCCACTACATATTCAAATAAGAATCATGAAACAGTTTTTTAATGCACTCGATAAAAATGGGAACTACTTTTCCTACATTTGCCACAAATTTTCTCAGTTCACTATGAAAAAGATTAAAGCCAGTATTTTTGACAGACTCTATATCATACAACTTCCAAAGATACTGGATTTATAAATTCTATGAGTAAGCTCGAATTAAGAGCATGGACAGCTTTCGTATCGATGATGCAGAACTTTCTCAGAAACAGAAAGTCAGAAAATTAAAACTGAACTTTTCAGAAAATTATACTGTCTTCTACAGACCTGCTTTTACAATTAAAAACTCTGAGATTACTCTGAGAGATAATGTGAACATTAAATTCCACTTCATCCGTAGTCATCTAGATAGGTTTTCAAAAAAAAATAGGAGACATGAGCGAAGAGCAGGGAGAGCGTATGCGTCAAGATTTACGCGTCATATAGGAGCGTTATCAGAGTTTTTTTGGATGTCTGATTATTTCACGTGCCCTATACGTTACTTTCCTAAGTCCACACATAAGAGAAGAGCTTTAAAGCGAACTTTTTTGGAACTCAACGACTGTTTAAGTTTTTTAATAATAATTTTTCTTAGTAAATACATATAATTTTCATTTTTAACCGTAACTACCCGGAACTCATAAACTAGAGCTGATAAAAAAAATCTACTTATATATTTGTAACTAGCATATCATAAGTAGTCGACAACAGCAAGAATTGTATCGGCAACAGATACACTGTAAACTAGTGTTATTTAATAATCTGAGGATACACTTATTAAAATGATATCATTTAAAATAACATACAAAACTGTGTATCTATAATATGTAATTCAAGTACGTTGTTATGAAAATCTCCACTCAGGATACAGTGTGACGCATCAACGTCAGAACACTGATTTTTAGTAAGCCTCTGCGATTATTGGAAATATAATTATCGTACTTTATCTAACAAAGTCGTTATAGTAACACCATTTATTACTGACTAGTGATTCGCTACGGCTTCGAACGGGTAGTAGAGCATATTATGCCTACTGACATGTTTTGTATGTCGGCGTGCTTTACAAAAATTGCGATAACTCCTAGATATTCATTTAATTTATATGGTGTAAAAGATTATAATAATTAGATTAGTTATCTAAAGCATTTCATGTACATGCGGTGTACGTGACCTCTTTTTTAGAAGATTGAATGGATATAGTAAGCTATCCTTAAAATATAGATATAGAAGAACTGCTGCTCAGATATTAATGATCTCTTATGATCATTATTTGTTGGATTCGTCTATGCAGTGGCGGCGTAAGACCTAAATTTTATGTGGGCAAAATTTATTTTGCGAGTCCTTCTGCCAGCGCAAAAAAGTGCTTTTTTTGCCAAAATTTTTTGGTGAGTGCGTGGCTTTTAAGTACCTAATGCATAAATATTCGGGGCGCGAGGCCCCCAGGGCCGCGAGGCCGTAGGCGGTGGCCCACGTCACCCACGCCTTACGCCGCCACTGCGTCTATGTCCCGAATAACAGAATAACTAAAATATCGGAGACTATCACTAAACAAATTATGCAGAAATTTTAAAAGAAATTAGATTCGGAACTCCGCCATTTTCCACAATTGACAGCTCACGTCACGCACGCTGATAGCTTATTTTGAATGCAACATTCCGGCAGGACAACGTCTGTTGGGTAGTAAATATAAGTAGGTATCAAGTTTAACACAAAGTAAATATATAAGAAAATGCTAAGCTCATCACAGAAATAAATTGTACCCTATTATAACCGTATATCTATATATATATACTATATAAGCAACTTTTTTTCTTTGTTATCGATAAACTTGAAAACTACTGGACCGATCGGCATGATACCATGACCATTCGACGCGGAATTAATTGTAGAAGGTTTTAGGCTATCATTTTTTGAATTCCATCAACCCTTTACCATTTTTTTTCAAATTTATGTGGATAGTTCATATTCGTCTATCCTTTACAATTCGCCCAGCAAAGCGGGCGGGCGGGGACGGCTAGTATGTATAATATACAAAGATATTACTAATATTATAGGATTATAGAGAGACAGTCTCCCCGCAACCACGGTTGCTGAAAAGCATCCGAAACGTCGGGATAAATAATTTAAACAATATAAATAACAAAACGAGTTTTAATCCGGTATACAGTATTTTATTTAAATGTGTGATACTCGCGTCAATAAAAGACAATATTAATATCATAGCTATTTTAATATTTACTCAAAAACAATAAGTCTGTACATCTTTTGAAGAAATAATGGTTGAAAATATAATAGAATGAATAAAATATAAAACCTCGTATGTACTGCAAATGTTCTTTCTTAGTCTGTAGGGAAGTCCAAACCACTTATATCTAATTTAGGCATTTGTCATTACTCCGGGAATTACGATTTGTTTCATACAATATGACTAGACGCTCTTTATCAAAATGCGCTCAATGTTTGGGAACTGAAGGAAGGGAATCAAGATTTTTTTAAACATAATATCTTTGAATAATTAAATGTTTTGTTGTTGTTAAAGTGATGACGATGGGTTTGAATCCCACTGTGTCTTACATGTTTTAATATTCTGTAAATATTTTTTGTTGATATACGATCTACTATATACTATTAATATTTAATATTTATTAACAATTATTTTTGAAGTAGGTGCCACCCAACAGATGCCGCTGCGCCGTACTGTTCGAAAATTTGTTGCAAAAGTTAAATTGTCCTTCTTGTCTGGCACCGACTCCAAAAATAGCCGTTAATAAATATTAAATATATAGTATATATAAGTACCAATCATTTTGTCGAATGTCCTTTAAGGATCTTGCTTGGATGTAATTAAAATATTATTTATTACTATTTAGTTTGTACATATTATAATATGTAGTTGTAGTTTTGTAGTCAGTTTTTGTTTTTTGCTTAAAAATAATTTTATTTTTAAATTTTGGTAGGAAGTGTATTTTTTAAGTTAATTAATCCTTACATAATAATTTAGTAGGCCTAAAATACCAAACCAATAAAATTATATGGGACCACCTCTGAAATATCCCCTACGAAACAAAAAATAATCATCCAAATCCACCCATAACTTCCGGAGTTATCGCGTAACAAACTAAACATACAAAAAAAAAATCAACATACAGGCGAATTGAGAATCTCCTCCTTTTTTGAAGTCGATTAAAAATTACTCAATACTTTTTCTTTTTGTGGATTTCAGCATATTCAAAGTAAAAAAAAAAAAACAAAAAAAGCAGGTCTTATTCGATTTTTGGTATATAATATAATAAATTGACACAATTTAAAAACATATATACCTATTACTAGCTGACCCGGCAATCGTTGTTTTGCCATGTAAATGATTTCTAAAAATCAGGGGTTGGTGATAAAAAAGTAAAAATTTAGGGTTGTATGTATTTTTTAATGCCACATTATAAAAAAATAAAAACAAAAAATTTCGTCGAAAAAAAAATAAATAAATTAGGGGTTGATCGAATATCCACCCTGGCCGATATGCACGCTAAGGATCACGAAAATCGGTCGAGCCGTTTCGGAGGAGTTCGGTCCCGCACACCGTGACACGAGAATTTTATATTATATTAGATATTCTATTAATGTCGAATAAAGTATGTTTTTAAAACTAGATAATAATTGGATAAACTCTTCGTATTATCTTTCCATTATCGTGTAGATTATTAAATAAAGTATAAATAATAGTACAAGGAACTAATAATACTATGAACTAGAGTCTTACAAATTTATTATTTCTAATTGGTTTGTAGGACAATGACTCGGGGAAGTTTAACAATGATAAGTGATAACAGTGTATTGTTCGGACGATTCCATTGTGACGAACTCCGATAATACTTTGATTGTCTTTGACGACAAAATTCTATGCAGGTAGGTACTTGATTGCGGCTTTCTGTGGGACTCAATGAAAATCAACGCCACAAGGTTTGCGTTGATCTTGGCTCAGTGGCACTTTGTCTAGTATCGGAGATTATGAGGTTTAGGGTTCGATCCCAGTAAAAAAATGGTTCGGTTAGGTAGGGCACAGAAGACTGATCTGGACTACTTGTCTGTAAATAAAAATGATCAGTGAAACATAGAGAAGCCTAGATGTCTATCGCATAGGGTTAGTCACTAGGGTTTAGAGAACTCTCTATTTGCGTTATATACCTAGTAGGTATTACCTACGTATGTCAATATTTTTGTAATTTAATATTCAGTACATTTGTGTACTTATTCTTGTTTTGTTGAATTGGAAGTCAAATATATTTCATTTCAAGTGATATTTATTTGACAGAATTAGGATTATGTATTTTTAAACATTATTAACAATATACATAATTCATATCCTATACATCAAGAAGTTGGACTATAATAAAACTTGAAAAAATAATATTACAATCATCTTGTCTAACTATATATAATGTTAGCACGTATGCAATGAAATATAGTACTTTTACGAGTTCATCTTTTTATCTGATGTTATGAAGTTAAAAACCTAGCTCGAAGATTCGTAATCTCAACAGAATTCATAACTTTATCATCACGCTTTTTAAGGCATTATTCGCTATCGGCACGTTCTGTCTAAAATATAATAAATAGAATTTACCGCAAAAACAATCGCAGGTCACGTTTTGTCCTCACTTTGTTTGAAGACGATGTGTGGCTCGTTTCGTGTGTGATTATTTATACAAATATACTTTGTATTTTCCATTTTAGCCATGTCATTGATGTCAGGAAACCCAACAATCAGGAGCATTAGTTTTGTCAATGAGAACAAATATTTTATCGGGAACGACTGATTAAATTTGAACAAATATTGACAGATATATTAACTTATGTTTAAACGACAACATACATATATTGATATAACGATAACGTAAGTCTGTAAGTAATAGCTTAGAGAAATATCGCGATTCCATTTGTGCAAATAATTATCTTCGCGAGTCTCGGATTCCAAGCCCGTCGGAGCTGTTATGTTCATATTTTATTTAAATATGTTTTATTGTCTATCTAGATCAGTTTTTGATCGAATAGAAGTATAAAAACTCCGGCTGGGATCACTTTTCAGGTGTTAAATAAAATAGTTAGGTTTAGATAGAAGTGCTTGTCCATTTTGTTCTTAGTCTATGAATTTCCAAATGCTCGAAGTAAAAAGTAGGTCAACAGCGCATTGGTTCAGTGGTTATGTTATAACCTACCATCAAGTGAATCTCATGCTCGTCTGCCAATATAGTAACATAAAAAATGTGACATACAAAACGATACTATAAAATAACCTCTACACCCATTAATACAAAATCGGTTGAATTTACTTAATTAATCTAAGGTACGCTACGCACGCGGAGACCAATTATTAATCTAAGGTAACCTTTAAATATATGAACCTAGTACAATCATTACCAAAAATATACTTAAAATGCTCATATAATTCGAATATTTCTTTAAAAAAATAGGTATAGTATATTGATATAGAGTTAATGGTTATGTAGGTCCCTTTCACTAATGTTTATTCTTCTTTCGAAACCAGTTAGTTTTGTATGCGGTTGAATGGTGTTTATTGGAGAAAGCTTGAATAACTTTGTGGCTAACCAGTAAACCTTACTAAATATTTCATAATACTTATTTTTTTGGCGTAACAAAATATCTTTTGAACGCAGATCAAAATATCTGAATAAATTAAAAGATCCATTTAAACCAGTTTCCAAAACTTATTTAATATTATTATTCGTTTAAAACATGTAAATAGCAAAAATTATTTAACCTACAAAAAATAGCCATCCTATAGTCTTCATAAGGCTGAAACTGCACTGGATCCAATCGAGATGTTCTCACCTAGAATTTAAGTAGTTTAAATAAAATACTGTATACCGGATTAAAACGCGATTTATTGTTTAAATTATTTATCCCGACGTTTCGGATGCTTTTCAGCAACCGTGGTCGCGGGAGACTGAAAGATGACAGTTGTCTTATATTTGAAATGTCACAAAGTTGCCATATTTAATTCAATTAAATTAAAAAATAATCTATTAATTTAGGTAACACAATGTACATCTATGAACGTCAATAAAAAATAGTACATATTAAATTACTAATATTACTAATATTAAATGCTTCTAATTTTACATTTACTACCAGTTCACAAATCAAGGGCGTAGAGCGGACGAGAAGAACTGGCAAGAAACTCGCCGCCACTCTTTTTAATCGCCAAGTTTCTGTTTTACAATTATTACATATTAACGCCATCTATTCCTACGGAGTTGATATTTACTGTAATTTTCTATATTATGACAATATTGACTAACGGTGTCCTCTTGTTTTTTAGTATGTTTGATTTGGGGCTTTAGATTTTTAATAACTGGATCCCAGGTGTTGGAAAGTCTCAAACCATCTTCTCTATTGAAGTTAGGGTGTTTTTAATTTCAATAGCCTCACGTACTAGTCTGGGAAAGAATCTACTTTCTTTAGCAAGGATTTTTGGTTGGTCGAAACGTATGTAATGGTTTGGTTTATCCAGAGTGTGTTCACATACTGCTGATTTAGAGTGACGTCTGTTTTTGATATCCGCAATGTGTTCCTTAAGTCGGTTTGAAATGCTACGTTTAGTTTGCCCAATGTAGGATAAACCACAGTCACAATCCAGTTTATATACACCTGAATCTTGCAAAGGAATATTACTTTTTATTGGTCTCAAGAACTGTTGAATCTTCTTGTTGTTCAAACCGACTTAAGGAACACATTGCGGATATCAAAAACAGACGTCACTCTAAATCAGCAGTATGTGAACACACTCTGGATAAACCAAACCATTACATACGTTTCGACCAACCAAAAATCCTTGCTAAAGAAAGTAGATTCTTTCCCAGACTAGTACGTGAGGCTATTGAAATTAAAAAACATCCTAACTTCAATAGAGAAGATGGTTTGAGACTTTCCAACACCTGGGATCCAGTTATTAAAAATCTAAAGCCCCAAATCAAACATACTAAAAAACAAGAGGACACCGTTAGTCAATATTGTCATAATATAGAAAATTACAGTAAATATCAACTCCGTAGGAATAGATGGCGTTAATATGTAATAATTGTAAAACAGAAACTTGGCGATTAAAAAGAGTGGCGGCGAGTTTCTTGCCAGTTCTTCTCGTCCGCTCTACGCCCTTGATTTGTGAACTGGTAGTAAATGTAAAATTAGAAGCATTTAATATTAGTAATATTAGTAATTTAATATGTACTATTTTTTATTGACGTTCATAGATGTACATTGTGTTACCTAAATTAATAGATTATTTTTTAATTTAATTGAATTAAATATGGCAACTTTGTGACATTTCAAATATAAGACAACTGTCATCTTTCAGTCTCCCGCGACCACGGTTGCTGAAAAGCATCCGAAACGTCGGGATAAATAATTTAAACAATAAATCGCGTTTTAATCCGGTATACAGTATTTTATTTAAATGTGTGATACTCGCGTTAATAAAAGACAATATAATTTAAGTAGTTGTAGTAACATATTCATATACAATATAAATATAGTGTTTCTTTGACATAAACAGTGAAACCTGTTTAACTGGGATCTCAAGGGACCTAGATTTTTTTATTACTTATAAAGGCGTTTTATCTACCTAGTTTCTCAAATAGGCAGGTTTAAAATGACTGTTATCTATATCTATCTATATAATATTATGAAGAGGAAAGATTTGTATTTTGGTATGTTATCAATAAGGTCAAACACTACTGGACCGATTTTAAAAAATATTTCACTAAAAGAAATCTACATTATCATCGGGTAACATAGGCTATTTTGTGTATACATCTACATTGCACCCGTGTGAAGCCGGGGCGCGGTGCTAGTCTTATTTATAGAGGGTCTCATTAAGAGGGGTCGAAATGTCTATTCTGTTAATACACTGAGAACGAATTTTTTCCTTATTCTCCTTTGGTAAATTGTGGTGTAACAGTCAGATGGACGTATCTACATTTTCTCAATTTTACAGGAAACTTAGAATTACTGTGACAATCCGCCGCTTAAAATTTTACCAGTGTTTTAGTACAGATAGTATACAACTGTCGAATAATAAATGTATATTAGCATAATATTAGCGGTTAAAAAAAATATTATTTAGTTACGTATGAAGTAAAAGGATTTTTGGGTACGTTCATCTGGTTCTTATATCGCGAAATTAAACATAGTTTGTCACGCGACTTTGTACTATCATAATAATAACTATAATTTATCAGCGGCTGTTATATACCTTTTTATTGATATGTTATGCACTTTTATTCACCTGTTTATCGTACAAAGTACAAACCCAGAAAGGGTTTGTACGATAAACAGGCTCTAAGGATCTTCTCTATTAATAAGCAAAACAAGTACGGAAGAAATTCGAATGCTTAAAAACAAAGGTGTCATAACTCGTCAAAACCTGATAAATTGTCTTATTTATACAGGCTGATGAACAAATAAGTCATAATTATAAAGGTAAATCTCGAAAAAAAAAGATATCAAATGTCAGTAAAAAAGGTTTGAACATTTCCAATAACAGAGGTCTTTCAATACAAAGGTGTCGGTATTTCGTTGTAATTATTTATACATATAATAAAAGAGTAGGATCGAAATTACGCTTCACTAAATATTTTTACCAAAAATTAAGAGGGGTGATAAAAGAAGGGTTGTAGAATGCATAAATTTTTAAAATTCTTGTCAATAATATAGTTACTCACATATCTAGGTCCTATCAAACTAGGTTTCACTGTAGTTGAAGATCTACTTGAAACTATAAATACTAATCTTGTTTACCATATAATTAAAATATCTCGTTTTCGCAGGTGGATGTACTTCGAACAACGTAAGGACAACAAGCGTGTTGACGAAACGGAGAATGTAAATAAAGATGTTTAGTTTACTTATTAAATCTCGTAAAGGTCGATTGACTCGAGTATAATCTGTGAAACAATTAAATGGATTAAATTGATTGTTAGTAATTATGTTTACCGTTCCATGATATGAGACGTGACAGTAGATTAAACTGATCTGCCATTCAGAAGAGAATATATAGAATCCACATTATAATATGTTACTCAAGTCTGAAACTAATTATGAATGAGTAGTTTAAATAAATTATACAGGATTAAAACGCGATTTATTATCTATAGTATTTAGCCGATGTTTAACTAAATAAATCGCGTTTTAATCCAGTATAAAGTATTTTATTTAAACGTGTGATACTCGCGTTAAAAGACAATAATGGATAATATTATGTTGTTAATTTAATATTGTCTTTTATTAACGCGAGTATCACACATTTAAATAAAATACTTTATACCGGATTAAAACGCGATTTATTATTTATATTGTTTAAATTATTTATCCCGACGTTTCGGATACTTTTCAGCAACCGTGGTCGCGGGGAGACAGGACAGGACAGGACTTTCTTTAAATGTTGTTAATTTGTTATTATGGTTTCTATTTTTACATATTAGCTACATGTCATGAGAATATGCGAGACTGTATTAGAGGATGATGATACTTTTAAGAGAAAAAGTATCCTTTGATTTCATTATATGGTATGCATGTATGGTATATTTAATTGAAAGTGTGAATTAGGAACGAACTCCCAAACATCAAATGTTTTATATTGAGAAGTCAAAACGATATTCATACTTGAGTCACGGCTGTTTAAGTTGTATTGTGTACTAGTTTATTAATAAAATATTTATAAAAATATTTCGATTTTATTTATGACTTTCCATACCATTAAAGTCAGTTCTAAGTCTCAGGAGACCGGAACTTGGTATTGTTTTTTTAAAATATCGACCTTAGAGCGTATGCCTCACTTATAAGTCATGCCACAGCTCATAATATCAATGATGCACAAACATTTTTTTTTAGGTCAGATTCGATATCGACAGACGAGCATGAGGTTCACTTGATGGTAGGTGATAGCTCAGCCACAGAACATCGGTCAATGATACGCTGTCGATCTAATTTTTACTACGAGCACTCATAAATCCATAGACTGAAACCGAAACGGTTTTTCCATCTATGAACGTTGGTGCGTTACCCGGTCGGAATTTCGATATTCCTCCAATGCACAAAGTTATCAGATGTGGGGTAAACTTACAGAATGCTTACAGAAAATTATAATCATGTCGTCGCAGTATTATTCGAACCCACGACCCATCGATGCGCATGGCAGTTGTTCTACCAAAGAGCCCGTCAAAACTCCGAGAACACTGAAATTTTTAGACAGGCTTATTTTTGGGCTCGTTTTGTATTTCGTTATTCCTTTCACCAGTTTAATGCTGAGAATGGTAAGATACAGAGAATAATATGTTTACAGGAAATTATAAGTGGCGAGATATTACAATAAAAAATAATTTTCACTTCCTTTAATAATAACGTATGCGTGTTATCGAGGTTTTACAACTTATGTATAATAAAGGTAAATTATTCCAGTTATGTCAAAAAGTATAGTATGGACGCGGTACAACTTTTGCTTCAAACTATTTCAAACATAGATGAGATCATTTTTGAGCTCCAGTACCTAATTTAGCAACACTCAGCGCTATAATTTATTTTGTAGTCAAAATAGAGAAAGGAAATCTGCTCCAAAAGTAAAAGTGGTCCAATCACAGTTATAATTATCTAAAGCCTGCCTTCTAGGTCTCATGCCAGAATATAGTTCAATGTTTATTATTAAAGAGCAAAATTACATTAAATTGGTTTTCAACATATTCCATTTACTGTATTAACGTACTCAGTAGTTACTCGTATTCTTAGAGACTACGATTAGACTGAAGAATGGCAACAATATCCTAATTGTATTTTTTATTTGTATAAAAATTAGTCATACTATCAGATCGACTGCTATCTGCCATCGCCACTATCCTAAGGCAACTTTCTCATTTCAATATCGAAGTGTTCAGTTTATTCGCGACAAGCGTCCATGTAGATGGGCTAAAGACTGATACGGAGATATAAGATTTTGCTGGACAATTGTCCGCGAGCGCTGCAGCCGCGTACACGCTTACGATACAAATCAAACCCCGCTGTGTATTCAATGACAATGTAATTGAATAATCACAAACCTCTCGAGCGTGAATCCGTCCCATATAACGCGTCGTGATTTTATAATAATCATCGAAATATTATTCAAAATGACGGCCGAAAAAGCTGAACCGAAATCGCAAAAGAACGAAGAGTTACCTCTGAAGACGGAGATAAAAAATGATTTTGAAAACATGTCATTTTTTGAGAAAATTAAATTCGTTAAATCTAATATTACAGTGGAACCAGTGCTGGCATTGTTCGTGATGCCTAGTGTGTTAGCCATGTTGGCAACGCAGAATTTGAACTTAGACAAAGCGTGCCGAGTTAATTTGGAGTTTAGTGATGCAATCTGTGAGGATCTAAGGCTGAGGAAGCGGGCGAATCATACATTTGAAGAAGACGAAGTACAGAAGCTCATAGCGTCTGTTCAGGGGTGGAAGAGCGTCATACACACAGCAGTACCGACTCTATTAATGTTATTCATAGGAGCTTGGAGCGATAAAACCGGAAGGCGAAAGATATGCATGCTAATGCCGATCCTCGGGGAATTCATGACGTGCGTTTTGAACATGATCAACACATACTTTTTCTATCAAGTCCCTGTGGAGTTAACTGTTTTTATGGAGGTCATATTCCCGGCGCTGACCGGTGGATGGTACACGATGTTTCTTGGTGCCTTCAGCTACCTAGGCGATGTAACGTCAAAGGAAACAAGGACATTCCGCATGGGACTACTTAGTTTGTGTATGACTGTTGGTTTTCCAGTAGGGATGGGATTGAGCGGAGTACTTCTACGATACACTGGCTATTATGGAGTTTTCTTGCTTTCAGCAGTGTTGCAGTTCTTTAATTTCGCATACGTTTTCTTAGCTATTGACGATCATAGATGGCTTCAAAACAAAGATAAGGTTTGTCTTACTCAATTTATTTTTAACTTAACTACCTTAGAAGAAGAGTATCTAAAGTAGGTTGTTCTATACCTTAATGAATTTGGATATATATTGAGGTGTTTCCTTTACTACTTCAGGAATTATTTTGTTTTTCATTTTAAATATTATTTAGTTTTTGTTAGAATGAATATTGAATATTTCCTTATGTTAAAATATTCTATTATAAAATCATCATTCATTATAATATTATATTTCAAAACTACATGAATTCGAACTACCCAGTGAGTGTTTTGGTCCTGAATATCTATGACTACCATACTGCATGAATACGAATTATTTAATATAATATTATATCAATCATAAATACTCAGACAGAAAAAATAAAAACTGTTCTTAAGAAAATGTCATTGTACTACTTAGTGTAATTACCAGTCTCCAAGACGGATTAAATAATTAAATGGTTTTTATAACAAGAATACAATAGATATAATTACTTCAAAAGATTAAATTATTATTTTGTTATTGTTATATAACCGAATAATAGGATTTATATTTTTGTTGCGCAAATTCTTACAATTGCTATTCATAAATAGAAAAACATGATTTCATGAGGTCGTAAAAAATTAAATTACACGGTATTGAATTCTATTTGTGCACAATTATTTATTTAATCTTGTTCTCGAATAAATACAAAACAGACCGAGTTGAGATACTCATATATTTGGATAAAAAAATAAAATGTATTTTTAGGTCTTAAAGTATAAATTAAGTATTTTTAGGTCTTAAAGTATAAATCTGGTTACAACGGTGATTATTACTGTATATTAAATTACTTAATTATTATTAATTTCGTCTGGTAGCACCTTCCAAGATCAATTCTTCAAGGTTAGGTTTTTAAAGATAACTTGTTATGTTTGGGTACGACTAGACGGCTCTCTTGGTAATAAGTAGGGACAAGAAATGCACTATATAGGGCTTGTGGTTGGGATGCCGGCTCTATTCTTCAAGATCTCTAAATCGTATTGACTTTTAAAAAATCCCTCAAAATTTGAAAGTCATATGAAAACGGGTTCAGAATAAAAAGAAATAGTCATTACTACCACGCTACATATTCGCTACTATAATATTATTATTGCGACAGGTTGTTTGTTCCTTTCCGTCAAAAACGTATAGACAGTTTTTTTTTTGTATAATGTAATCTCTACTCTTAAACTACTAGTTTTTTAGTAGTGGAGTGACATAAACTACTTTTATTCCGGAAAAAAAAACTTTTTCACGAATGCAATAATGAAATTTAGGTAACAGAAAGAATACACGGGAATAATAAGAGGGATTCAGCCAGGGTCAGAATTAGAGGTCTAGAGGCTCTGGGGAAACAAGGAGGCCCCAAATTATTTTTCAAATCAGATGAACATTTTTTTTAATATTTAAGAACGATATAATCATGTTTGTTCGAATTATCGATGACCGCCTCCCTGGCTCAATGGTTAGCACGATGCGTTAAGCACCGGAGGTCCTGGGATAAAATGAAGATAAAAATAAAATCGGTCAGGCAGGGCACAGAAGGCTGATCATTTACTTGCCTGTAAAGAGAAATAATCTGTGAAACAGACACAGAAATGGGTCTGCCCCATGCCTCAATTGGGATCACGGGAATTCACTTTTTGTTCAAAGTACAGTAGGGTAAAACAGTGAGAAAAATATTAAAGGATATGACCGATAATATTATAAGGATGTTTACGAGTGTTTCGTTTTTTCCGAAGTCTGCATTGTGGCCCCTCTTTTGTGGAGGCCCCGAGGCTGTAGCCCCGAATTTCCTTCCCTAAATCCGGCTCTGGATACAGCAAGAGATAAAGGTACTTTAGATTTTAGTTTACACAAAGTGTATTTGTTCCAGAAACTACGTACAGGTTGCGGTGGTTTTCTATTGGAGTTCTTTGATTTCAACAGCGTGAAGGATACACTAAAGATTGCTTTCAAGAAGGAGCCGAATAAAAGAAGACTAAGGATTTGCCTCATTCTCACAGTTGTTTGTCTGAGCTTTGGACCTCTTTGGGGTATGTATTTATTTACTTTAATGTAATATTGTCTTTTATTAACGCGAGTATCACACATTTAAATAAAATACTCTATACCGGATTAAAACCAGTCTCCCGCGACCACGGTTGCTGAAAAGCATCCGAAACGTCGGGATAAATAATTTAAATAATAAATCGCGTTTTAATCCGGTATAGAGTATTTTATTTAAATACTTTAATGTAATTCTTCTTAAAGAGATAATATCCATTAGGATAGATAAATATCTATTTTTTGGTACATCTGTGTTAAATATTATAATGTACTTGCGATCCGCCCCGGCTTCGCAAGGGTGCAATGTAGATTTACTATACACAAAAATTTAGCTTTCTGTTGGTGAGAGAATTTTTAAAATCGGTCCTGTAGTTTTTGAGTAAAATCGTAACAAAAAAAATATATTTCCCCTTTACAATATTAGTATCGATAGTGCCGTAACTAGGGCGCGCCACGCACAGGGCGAAGATCTTAAGGTAGCGTTCCGATCTTGACTGCCGCGACTCGGCAGTCGCTGCCGTCGGCTGCAAGCACTGCCAACTGCTCAGCAGCGCGACCACGTTCATTCCGATCGTAACTGCCAGGCAGTATAACGGCGAGAAATACCGCCATTTTTATTTTAGAGCACGTGCAATAATAGAGGGTCGCGCTGCCAGACTGCTTCACAAGCGGCTGGGCAGCGCTGCCACTCGTGCGCAGCTTGGCCGCACGACCCGGTCGCGTGCATCGGAAAGCTCTCTATGCATGATCATACAGAGCGGTGCGTTGCTGCCCGGCAATGACTGCTGGGTCGCAGCTGCCGAGTCGCGGCAGTCAAGATCGGAACGCTACCTTTAGAGGATAAAGATTTTCCAGGGCACAATTATTATTGAAGCTCGCACCGTGCGCAAAAACTGCTAGTTACGGCACTGTGTATGTACATTGTACATACATATTACTTAAAAAAGCATATTTATATTCTGAAATATGATAGAAATACACAGTAAACATATATTTTTACTAAAAAAGCTTTGTGGGCGTGTTGGTAGATGGCCTTGAGTTCTGAAATGTCGCGGGTTTGTAAATTTCTGTAAACATGTATTTCTCAATCTGGTTAACGAGTGTCTTGTGGAAATACATATAAAATATATTTGTATAAAGGTCTTGGTATTCATTTAAATGGAAAAAACTTCACCGGATTACAACGGAACTTTTACCGGATTACAACGCGATTCATTCATTTTATTATTTAACCCGAAGTTTCGAATGCAATTATATTAGTATAGTATTATATTAATATTATATTAGTTTGGTTACGTACAGGGTAAATTAAATGATATATGAATAAATCGCAATTTAATCCAGTAAAGACTTTTTATTTAAACTTGGATATTTGTACTCGCGTTAGTAAAAACCTTAATTAATGGTATTCATTACTGCGCTCATAAAGCAAAGATTCAAAAATAAAAGCAAATGGCAATCAAAAATGTGAACAGTTTTTTTATTTACTAAATACATTTAAATAAAATTCTGTATACCGTATTAAAACGCGATTTATTATTTATATTGTTTAAATTATTTGTCCCAACGTTTAGATAGATAGATAGATGAACCATTTATTCACAAAACACAGTACAAATGCGTGACATCAGCTTATTATACTAACTATAACTAAATATTCTATTCTAGTACAGTCAAGTCGCAGTGTGCACTGCGGTTGCGAATAGGAACTGGCTCAGCATATGCTGTGACACTTTCATGCCACAACGCTGTTAATTCTGCCAGCCCCTATTCGGATCGGATCCCCGTTTCGGATGCTTTTCAGCAACCGTGGTCACGGGGAGACCGAAAGATGACAGTTGTCTGATTTTTGAAATGTCACAAAGTTGCCATATTAACGCCATCCTACGGAGTTGATATTTACTGTAATTTTCTATATTATGACAATATTGACTAACGGTGTCCTCTTCCGGTATACAGTATTTTATTTAAATGTGTGATACTCGCGTTAAAAATACAATATTACTAAATACATGCTGTTCTGAAACGCAATGACCTTAAAAAAAACAATTATTATTGTTGTCGCTCCTAATACGGCTGTTTAATGATACGGTATAGTGTGCCAACTCCTTTATGTTCGATGCGTAGTTAATGATAGGATTAGAGGATTTAAAATGGTGTCAAGATATCATAAGTCAATATTATTGTAAAAGATAAGATTCAGTATAGATTTTTTGAGAACTTTCAATATACAGATCCCACCGGGACTACATGTTTACAATTTTCTGTAAGCATATCTTCCCCACTCTGGTAATTTCGGGCATTGATCGGGTGGGAGGAATATCTAAATTCCGACCGGGTAACGAACCACCGTTCATAGAATGGAAAAACCGTGAAGTGCACACTGCGCGTTTCGGTTTCAGTCTATGGATTTCCGAATACCCGAAGTAACAATTAGGTCAACAGCGCATTGACTGATGTTCTGTGGCTGAGGTATCACCTACCATCAAGTGAACCTCATGCTCGTCTGTCGATATCTGACATAAAAAAAAACCGAACCAACCTGTATAAGCTATAAGCACCCTTTCATGTTCTGTGGAGGTGATGCCCTTGTTTTAACAATGACTGCTAATGCCATTGACATTTGCAGCAAACTGCATTGGCATTTGGCAAACGTGTCTTAAGATTAGCTTGTTGTTTTTTTTTGCTTACATCATTTCTGGTTTTAAATTTAAAACATGTAGTATGAGTTATCGGGTTGTATTCTAAGACGTGATTTAAATCAAAACCCAATTTTAAGATTTGTCACTTGATTTTCGTGACAAGCGATACATAATTTTGTTATGACAATAGTATATAACTCTATAAATATCTAAAATAACTCTCGTTCGAGTAATTACGTTTTCTACTGTGGAGAAAGGAAGATGTGCTCTTTCTATAGCCTAAAGGGAGTATTTTCGACCAATCATACCACTGACAGGCCAACCGTAATCCCCCAGTAGTTGATTTCGAGGTGTTGTCGGAGAAACTGATAGCGCGATTCAGGATTGACGTCTTAGTACTGATTGTAGGCACATTTGTAGATGTTCCTACATAACTCTCAAGTGTCAATTTGTTAAATTATGTTATGTTTATACTTGAAGGTAAATCTTGTAAAGATAATATCTACCTCATTAAATGCTTGTATGCAAATACGTATTTACGCATCATCAAGTATTTACTTGAAGAGTTATTTATAATTTTCTTAAATTAAAATACCTCTAAGGTTATAGTTATATAATTATTTTTTATTCATTGCTTGGAAGCTGATCTGATGATTTGGTATTATCTGAAGTAAAAAATAAAAAATACGCAACCAGGGGCGGATTTGAAACAGTGGCCGCCCTAGGCAACCTCAACTAAAGCACGAAGAATTGAATAATATTACGAGTATATAAGAATATTTAAGTAAAATATAAGGAAAGTCTGTATATGATACAGTTAAATCAATCAGTGTTTTCAGATACTGATGCCTACAGTTTTTATTTGTGAGTTTCTAAAGTTGAAGTATAAGTTCACAGAGTAAATGCACGCACTTCCGGTGGCGGGACCACCTTACAAACCCAAAAGCCCGGCTTGCCCTATTAATGCAACCCTAAAAAGAAAAAAAATAATGCCCTTAACGTAATTATATAAAACATATATAACTAATATGATTCTTCTTCTGCCTGCCCTGTTCCCTTTTTTATTTGGGGTCGGCGCTGTACGTTCTCTTTTTCATTCTCTTCTTTCACTTGCCATATCAGCAATCACACCTCCCAAACACATATCATTCACATTCACACAGTCAATCTATGTTTTTATGGCCTCCCTTTTCCCCTATACACATCCACTAAAACTTAACTTATTTTATAAGTAATTTTATAAGTTATATATAAAAACTTATTATGTTTAAGTCGGGGGCAAGCCGGGCTTTTGGGCTTGAATGGTGGTTCCGCCCCTGTTAGTGGATAATGGGACAGACATTTTTCTATGTGCGTTTCAGTGGCCATTTTCCTTTACAAGTCGATGGTGATAGATTTATCATTATTCTGTGTTCGACCGACACAATTTTGTTTTGTTTCCCCGGGATTCGAAGTTCGGACCTAGCACTTGCGGTGTTAAACGTATACCACTGATATACGGAGACTCCCACTTACACAGTACTTATCTTGAGATATTAATGTAATTATCTCATCGTAAAGAGTAATTAAATTCCGCCGGTTAGAAACATGTTTTTCATAACATCTAGTCGGAATTGTTATGAGTAGAGATGTTTACATTAAAAGAATAAGAAAGGTATTTGACATTATTTTTTTACCATTTTACATTACATATTTTTTTAGGCGCTTACTTAAATAACAAATTCAAGTTTACGTTTATTTATTTGCAAAAAACGTTGATAATTTGATCGATATATTTATATAATACTAGCGACCCGCCCCGGCTTCGCACGGGTCAAGATTTTTTGACAAAAAAAGCAGGGGTTGTATGTATTTTTTAATGCCACATTATAAAAAATTAAAAAAAAAAAATTAGGGGTGGATTACCCTTAACATTTAGGGGGATGAAAAATAGATGTTGTCCTATTCTCATACCTACCCAATATGCACACAAAATTTCATGAGAATCGGTCGAGCCGTTTCGGAGGAGTATGGCAACGAAAACTGTGACACGAGAATTTTATATATTAGATTATCTGTCTATCGATCTCAATAGACCGTGAAAGTGTGACGTCAAAAGTCTATTAGGGGTTGTGGGTATGCCCATCGTGCCCACAACGATGGCTCCGTGCCTAGCCTACCTAGTGCTTAGTATACTATTTACTATATACTTACTCAAAAACATTTTTTTATCAAAATCGGTCTAGTTGTTTAGGTGTTCAGTGACACACGTCCTTTACAAACATATATAAAAATTAAATAAAAATGAAAACTAAACAAGTCACTTGTGATAAATAAACATATTATGCTATTTTGTGAAAAGCATCAGCCCTTACTCTCCTACATTATAGACTCTTCCCGAGCGGTTCTGATGTCAATCTTAAATGGCAATTTTTCAATTACTGCTGATAGCTAGTTCTCTATTTGTCCTAAACGAGATTAATGATGTACTTACTGTTTAAACGACTGTAAGTATCGTCTGTATCAAAGACTAGGAACACGCCTCGGCTTCGCACGGGTGCAATGCACATGTACTATACACAAAATAAATACTCACTGCCGGAACTACTTTATTGAATGGATTCGGATTGAACCTATATCATTCCAGTTGAGGACATAGTTCTCGGAACTATTACAATCCGGAACTCCTCACCTCTACTCGCTAAAAATGTATCTTTTTATTGGTGATAGAACTTTTAAAATCGGTCCAGTAGTTTTTGAGTTTATTCGTTACAAACATATAAAAATATAAATCTTTCCTCTTTACAATATTAGTGTAGATTACATAGACATTAGACAACTTGTGATAATATAAATGACACTTGTTATGAGGTTCGTTGGCGCGGTGGGAGTTGCATTATGCTTTTTAAATAAAATACTGTATACCGGATTTAAACGCGATTTATTATTTATATTGTTTAAATTTCAAAAATGAGGCAACTGTTATCTTTCTGTCTGCCCGTGACCACTGTTGCTGAAAAGCATCCGAAACGTCGGGATAAATAATTTAAACAATATAAATAATAAATCGCGTTTTAATCCGGTCTACAGTATTTTATTTAAATGTGTGATACTCGCGTTAATAAAAGACAATATTATTGCATTATGCTTTGATGAGTTTTGAGTTTAGTTCCTGGATGGATGTTTGTTAAAAAAAAGTGAATTCCGGAGTTTCGAAGTGGGGCAGATTTTTTTCTATGTCTTCATAATTATTCTTTACAGGCAACCGACTGCAATATTTTCCCCCCGGGATTCGAACCCAAAGCCGACGGTGTAAAATACATCGCACTTACCACTGAGCCACTGAGGCGGTCAGTCGAATATGTTTATAATTTTACATAAACATGTTTTCTCAACTAGACATTAAAATAGGTACATAAAATAAAATTAATTTGAGTTTCGGCTTCAGCTATACATCGTAGAGCATTATAAATTGATGTTGTGCAGTTGAGGTAATTGCCAAAGGCATAACATCTATTCCTACCATGAAAGACGGACTAGCAAATAAACTTATTTTCAAGATAACACTCATAAGCCTAAACCAATAATTGATGACAAATGCACTTATATCAAGACTATGAAAACATGCAATTATGGAGTGGAAATATGTTATTTTCGAAGTAACTTCGGTAAAATTGCACAAATGCAGTAAACCTTGGCATACATGCAAGTCATATTGAGAAACCTCGCAAAATTAAATAGCTATATGTAAGTTGTACATATGTACATGAGATATTTGCAGAGACTTTAATGAACTCCGTTTAAATCGCAATAAAATGTCTAATAACACCATTCACAAACATAGGTTATTATATATTCATTGTTAATTATTTATTAAATAATCTACAGTAATATTACAAAGACGAACGATATGTATTTTTGTGTATTGGTGACGAATAAACTCAAAAACTACTGGACCGATTTTAAAAATTATTTCATCAATAGAGACCATTATCTACATTGAACCCGTGCGAAGCCGGGGCGTTGCTAGTAATAAATAATACTATGATTCAATATTATTTAATACTATGTCAATGAATAACACAAAAATATTGTGAGAAAAATAAATGGCTTCGTGTTATATAGATATTACAAATTATAATATATAAAATATTGTTTTAAATCTATTTACTTGTTTTTAAAGAAATTATTGAAATATACACAGAAATGTGTCTGCCCCCATACACCATAAAGGTATAAAGAATAACTTTTTTATTTCATTTCTTTATTAAAAAAATACAAATGACAAAACTTTATAAAAAAATATAATATTATAGAATATTATAAACATGACAAACCCGGCGACCGGTTCACACATTTCAGTGAATTTGGTGTAGATATATTAAAACAGAAAAAAACATACACGAGACTCCTCCATTTTTAGCAAACTGGTTAAATCTGACAGTTCTGCCGCGGAGAACGCCAATTTCAAGGGACAGTGACCCGAGCGATATTGCTGGCTCACTAGTTGAAGTTGTTTCATTTTGTTTGATACTATTTGAATATTATATGTATTATTAAAACAATTTTATTTTATTTAATACGTTTTTAATGTATTAATTTCGCTCTTTTAATTAAACTGTATCATTTATCATTCGTGGCAAACGGCGGAGGGTTTTATGAACTTTTATAGGATATTTTTATATGTTACACGAGGTGTCACGAGGTGTTGAGGTTCATTTGATAGGTGATACCCCAGCCACAGAACATCATTCAATGATGCGCTGTCAATATACTTCGAGCATTCGGAAATCCATAGACTGAGACCGAAAAGCGCAATGTGACCTTTTTTTTTAACCGACTTCAAAAAAGGAGGAGGTTCTCAATTCGTCTGTATGTTGTTTTTTTTTTTTTTTTTGTATGTTTGTTACGCGATAACTCCACAAGTTATGGATGGATTTGGATGATTCTTGTTTTGTTTGGTAGGGGATATTTCAGAGGTGGTCCCATATAATTTTATTATAAATTGGTTTAGTGCTTTTTTAGAAAATCAACAATAACAAAAAAAATCTTATACGTGGATGATATTATGATTTGTAGTTCCTTTCACGGCGCTGTCTCATTTGAGCAGCACGTTTAGTGGTAGGTCTACTAAATTATTATGTAAGGATTAATGAACTTAAAAAATACACTACCTACAAAAATTTTGAAAAAAAAATATTTTTAAGCAAAAAACAAAAACCGACTTCAAAACTATAACTAAAAAGTAAAAAATAATATTTTAATTACTTCAAAGCATTATTTATTAACAGTTATTTTTGGAGTCGGTGCCAGCAAAGAAGGACTGTTTAATCCTGCTTTTGCAACTTTTCGAACGGTACGGAGCGGCATCGGTTGGGTGGCACCGACTTCAAAAATAACTGTTAATAAATAATGCTTTGAAGTAATTAAAATATTATTTTTTACTTTTTAGTTATAGTTTTGAAGTCGGTTTTTGTTTTTTGCTTAAAAATAATTTTTTTGATGATGTTGTCGGTTTTTCCATCTATGAACGGTGGTACGTTACCCGATCGGAATTTCGATATACCTTTCACTCATTTAATGCTAGTGACCAGACTTATTATAAACTTGGCGTCCCGGCGGGAATTGAATGTAGGTGTTCTACCAAACGCCAACGAGGCACGAGCCCGTATTTACATAATATGATAATTACTCACTGGTAAACAATTGAATAACAATAAGAATAATTCAATTGTATGCTATACACAACCGCCTCCGTGGCACAGTGCACGCACGTAAGCACGATGCATTTAGCAGGGTCATGGGTTCGAATCCAGGGGAAACAAGATTTAAAAAAAAATGTTTCGTTCGGACAGGGCATAGAAAGCTCACCTACTTACCTGTTAGGGGAAATGATCAGTGAAACAGACGAAGAAATAGGTCTGCCTCATGCCCCACTAGGGGACGGGAGTCGTTCGTTACGGAGTCGGATTGTCAACATAACTCAAACATGTTTAATACCCCGCAGAGGTAAAACATGTTTACGGACATTAAAACATGTCAAACCCGTGATAGGAATGAAAAGTAGTTATCTATTGTGCCAAAATTATACGACATAACGACACTTATAGAAATCAAGAAAAATAATAAGCGCGTGAGAAAAAAGAATAACATCATTAAGCTAACACGTTTAAGGATGTTATCGTTTTTTGCTCTTCTGCTATTTTTTGTTAAGCTTCTAATCAATATTAAACTTTGTTACATGTAAGATAAATTATAAAATAAGTGAGTTGTAAAATTAATAAAATTAAAATTAATATTAATAAAATAAATATCGCATTCAAGAGATACAATATTGCGGTACTAGGTTTATCATACGGATATTGTTTACGTAACGAAACTTGAGGAGAATATTGCAAACGTCCTGCAATAACTTGATATTGACAACACGATAGATTGAAGATAAAGATGATATTCGATGCAGGTACAAGTTTATATCCGCGTTAGGATCTGTTACTCAGCGGTAGCAAAAAATAGGATTTGCAGTTGCTTATATGATCATCGTATAATATTATGCATGTAAATTACATCGGTATAATTATACCTAAGTCGTGTATTCCAAAAAATTTTTGACTGACAGTTTTGATTGTTTGACAGCCAATTGACAATTTTTTTATTTCTAATAAGATTGAAATTAGAAATATTTATTTCTAAAAACATGGTAATGGTAATGCGACAATGTGGAGGCGGTAGTATTCAGTAAATAATTTCGTGTATTATTATAAGTCGCGTATTCCAAGACCTTTTGGCTTCCAAGAATAGACTGACTATTATTTATTTCTAATAAGATTGAATTTAGAAATACATATGTATTTCCAAAAAACTTAGTACAAGATTGGTAATGCAATGTGGAGGCGGTAGTATTTAGTAAAACATTTCGTGTTATATTTATATTTCGTGAGTTTTCATTTATAGTAATTCAAATTGAGTCTTTTTGATTATCCCAACTATTACTACTACTTACGACTATTCAAAATAGCGAGAATTTATGAATATGCTAGGAACTCGCTTATATTTGATACAAGTTGTACCCGGAATGTATTACAATGTCATGTAAAGTAAAATATTGTTTTTTTTATCCAGAAACAAAAACAGATCAGTTTCATCATAAAAGGATGAATAATTTAGGCTTAGGCAAATTGTCCAAAGTCCTATATTTGTCACTGAAACATCGGAGTATATAGTAAAATATATTGTATGCGTTTGACGTAAGCCTAAGAAAAGGAAATTGATCTAGCTGTTTGCTAGCCAATGTCAATCTTTCTAAATCTTAATTATTTTGCAGGCGAGATGAGCATCATGTATATTTTCGCGCGGTATCGCTTCAACTGGGACGAAGTTAAATACAGCATCTACTCAACCTACAGCCTCATTACTCACTCTATCGGTAAGTGATTCTTCAGTTGTTTAATAAAAATATTACAACATTATGTTTTTATGTTAGATATCGACAAACGAGCTTGAGGTTCACTTGATGGTAGGTGATACCTCAGCCACACAACATCAGTCAATGTTACGCTGTCAACTTACTTTTTACTTCGGGCATTCGGAACTACACAGACTAACCCCAAACGCGCAATGTGCACTTCACGGTTTTTCCATCTATGAACCGTGGATTATTATCCGGTTGGAATTTCGATACTACAAGTAAAAAAATAGATAGTTTTATACATTATATATTATAGTTACTAGCTTTATCCGCCATGTATTGCAACAAAAAGTAAAAAAGTGGGCGTAAGAAAAATATCTCAAAAAAGTTTCATCGTAATCGGATGAATAGTTTAGGAGTGCTTAAAAGACAAACATACTTGATTGATTCTATAGTAGATTCGCCAATATTATTTATTCTCCATAGTAAAATCCCTCTACCATTCATAAATGGGCCAAGTTTTAAAACCAACGATATTCTATAATAATAATTTACAAGGAGAACTGAAAACATTTAGGTTTTGCATGCCTGAATATCAATTTGATCGCTTATAAAACACTGCGTGGGAATTAGTAAACAAAGCGCTCTACTTACTATTGTTTATAAAATAAAATCCGAAAAAATCAGTTTGATTTTGCTACTTTGAAATATCATTTGAAAAGTTGTAAAATAATTGTATTCAAAATTTGGGATCCGACTCTGAAACGAATTCAGTGATATACCTAGACGTTGTTTGTAATCCTCATATATTTGTCTCTTCAAATAAAAATGTGTCTTTTCTATTCATAAACTCAAATGAGCAAGGATGACCGTCCAAAATGTTCTTACTGTATTGCTTTCAGTGGGATCTTTAACTTGGTAGCCAACGCGCCAATGACGGTCTACCAATCATGTTTCAAATTTTCTGTAAACATGTTTTTCGCACGACCGGGTAACGAATTAACAATTTCTTACATGGAAAAACCGTGAACTGCATAATACAATTTTTGGATTCAGTTTATTAATTTCCATTCGGTAATTAATAAAGTATAGTACTTTATTCACTCGTAGTCTATATTTCTATACTAGTGATTTAACGAATATTCGCATATTTTTTGACATTCGCATTCGCATTCGTATTCACAAGAAACGATGCGAACACGTACATGAAGAGAAATAATCAGTGAAACAGACACAGAAATGGGTCTGGCCTATGCCCCACTAGGGGACACGGGAATTTACTAAATGATTATCCTATAACCCACTCATTTTCTCGTCTTTCTCCCTTAATTACTTAGACACTGTATATTATAGATTTTTTTTATTCAATTTCAGGCACAATGTTTTCAATAAGTGTCTTCAGCAAGAAGTTGAGGGCCGATGATGCAGTCCTTGGCATGATTTCGACTACCAGCAAAATGGCTGGTGCTCTCGTCCTTGCATTCGCTAGAAATGACTATGAGGTGTACGTAGGTATGTATTTAGGATTAAACTTTAAAACAGTTTATAATTTAATGTTTACACAGTGTTGTGTCTCAAATATTATTGTCTTGTTATCATAATTAATTGCTGTTTCTACCAAAGGAAAAAGGCCAAGTCAAACAGCTTACTTGAGAAGTTTATTCCCACTATAAGCTGAATAGAGGCGAGTTATAACAGAACGGATATAAAAACTATCTCCATGTAAAAATAAATAATATGTATAAGTGGAAAGGCAAACGGCAGGCTTGTATGGGAATTTCGTAGCGCTAATAAAATTTCGTGTGTTGGGATATTTTTTGTTTTAATCGGTAGTTAATACAATAAACAACCCAATTTTAAATTCTTACCGCGGTATACTGAAACGATAATCAAAATTTGAAGGCTTCTTAAAATGTTTCTGTCTTTCATTTTACCTTGGTAATGAAAGAGTTAGAGATACTTTTAAGTACACCTCAATGTCGATTAGCGATCGAGAATTCGGCCGTTAGATTTTTTGAAGTTCGGACGTAAATGTTATATCGTTAAGTTTATTTGTTTAAAGTTAGTTATAAAGCTGATTAGCTGAAAGATAGCCGACAGATTTTCTATATTTGTCAATAAAAAATAATTGCCATATAAAAATATATATGTTGACGAAAATAATTCCTATCATTAAATCGTTACCTGTTATAATATTTTGCAACAATTATGAATTCTTAGCTATATTTTATGTGTTTTATTTTATTGAAGATTATTTCAATTTCTAAATAATTAAATATCATTTCGATATTTGTGTTATTTTCCAAATGGCAACTTCAAAAAACATTACTGCGTTTAGTTTACGATTATATTATTGTGTTTGTTTAAACAAATATTTTTATTGATATTTCTAATTAACCCCGGCTTATAAAAATTGTTTACTTAAAAATAAATAGCCCAGTTGCCTTAGTAAGTGGTATAAATTCTATAACAAAACAACAACAAAATGTATGCGGTACAATTCCTGCCGTTCTCCTTTTCATGGTGATCGGTCAAACGACGTTGCACGTTGTAGTTAAGCGATTTTATACATTTAAACATCAATTTTATATTATAATTAATTTTTTATACAGAGTTTTAAAGTTAATTTCTAAGGTTTCATTTCATAACTTACCATTATTTGGTAACGATCTGACGTGCTTTACCATCATTCCACAGTGTAACCATAAATTAGGTATATGGTTGTAGCTCAGATTAAATACCTTTTTATTTAATCTAAGGGTTGCATAATGAAGGTGTTATTGAAAAAAAAATTCTTTTATAGTTTAAATTATGTCTTTTATAAATCTTGATAAATTTTAATTTAATAGTATTTGTTCGTATGAAGTATAACTGCCTTGTTTATTTGAAGAGCCAATGAATAAAACAGTATAATAACACAAAATCAAATTGAACAGAACTAGCAGAAACTTATTCAAAACTTTTGAAATTTTGCTGCAATCAAGAAATTTAGAGTCAATTATAGCGCAGTTATTAGTCTTTTCACTTGGAACTGAGTTCAGATTTGTATTCAATGAGAAAAGTTTTCGTATTTTAAAAATATTCTGATTGAACCGTACATAATAATACCATTATATATTTTTTTCTAATCATGTATATTTTGTAGGTAGATATGAGAATAGGTCTTTAAGTATATTTCAAACAGCTAGGTGATTAGGGTGTCCCTATCCATTTTTTACCATAATTTTATGTTGTCTGATTTTCTTCATTAGTATAGCCGTGCGAAGCTGGGTATATAAAAATATTAATAGTGGTATTTTATAAAGATAAACATTTGCAAAGTTATTTTTTACAAGTTCTTGTTAATCAACATAAAAGCAGAAAACATTTCTTCAAAAGAAAAGATAGTAATCATTTGATCTTTGCCAAAGTAGTTAAGCTAGTTTGTAATTAAAATTATCTGTGAAGTTTTGGACGATAAATTCTTATTATTTTGTTTGTTCCAGCACCGCTCGTCGAGATATTAAATGGAACTACGACCATTGCGTTGAGATCGATCGCCTCTAAGTTAGTTTCACACCAAGAATTAGGTAATTATATTGATATCCCTTTAAGATAATTTAAAAACAATAATTATTACAAAATAGATTATGAAAATAATGTCCAAAGGCTGAAAGCGTGGTAAGTTTACCAAAACTTCAACGCATTATGTTGCAACGCAGTGGAGGAACCAATATAGGTACATATGTATGTATAATGTATGTACAAGCTCAAAAACCCCGCTTGCTTACTTTAACGTAATACGTGTTTTTATGTAACTTATAAAATTACTTTAAGGATATTATTATTTTTCCGGTACCGGTTCCCGTATTAAACAGGTGAGAGAAATATTGAAAAACGTACATAAACATAACCGTTGATAATTGAAAAAAACGTGAATAACTATTGCGCGTTTCGGTTTCAATCTATGGTTTTCCGAATGCTCGAAGTAAAAAGTAGATCGACAGTGCATCATTGACTGATGTTCTGTGGCTGAGGTATCATCAAGTGAACCTCATGCTCGTCTTTCGAAATCTAATATAATAAAAATCTATATTTAATTTACGAATTGTTTAGGTAAAGTGTTCTCACTGTTCGGCGTGGCAGAGACAATGATGCCGTTGATATTCGCTCCGCTTTACTCAAGAATTTACATCATGACGTTGCGTGTACTTCCTGGCGCCGTGTTCCTCGTCAGTGTGCTGGTTACTATGCCAGCATTGGGTATATTTGTGTAAGTATTTATAGTACTTCGAAGTAGGCTATATATTATACCTACTATGTGTGTAGGTAGCCGCTGTCCTGCTTCACGTAGTAAGAGAATGAAGGATTATGTAAAACCCGATGCTGAAAATCAGATCTGAAGCTGAGAAGCTGCTTTTTCTTTTTGCAACATAACATTTTTAGGTTAACTTAAAATAATAGATTTAATCAAAGTGTCATGGATATAATTCCATTCTTATTCTTATTCCACCCTTATACTTTTTAGGATCGACACAGCACATATATGATAATAACTACACACACAAATATAACATCTTTATAATTTTTATTTTATTGTTTTTATATAAACACTGGATGGTATGCACTTGTTAAGGAACGCAAAGAAAATTTCTGTTATTGCTTAATTTTGATTTCTTTTTTTATTTATGTAGGTACCTACGATACACTTATTCTACTACTTTAAAATATTGCTAGTATAATACTATGGGTTGATACTTTTTTTTATAAAGAATAAGTAAGCATTAGACTGCATTCCTGCCTGATGGTAAGCACGGATGCGATCTAAATGGGAGCATGCTTACTTAGAAGAAGCCTATTCACTCTGGCTTTGAAGACATCAAGATTGTAGGAATCGGGAAAGACAGACTTTAAATAAATAAACATTTAAATTATTTTCTGGTTACTACAGATGGTTCTACCACCAGCATAAGGAAGACGCGAAACAGAAGAGACTAGAGGTTCCCAACGTGCCCTCGTCTCCGCCACCAACAACCGATCCACCGGTTGTCACCGTAAATACTTAATAACTCACGAGCATTATATTATTATTAAGACTAGACTTAGTGATTTTATCATAGTCTACAGAGTAAAAATAAATGAGAAAAATTTAAAAAAATAAATATGTAGAAATGTAAAGTTTTACAGCCAAATTCTTTGGTACAAAAGTGACGGCTGGTACTCAGAATCATACAGTTAAGAGAAATATTGTATTTGAAGGTATTGAAATGGAAATAATTGTAATTCAATTCTCAGCTTAAATAGGTTGTATGTAAGAATATTTTTTCTATAGGTTGTATGTAACTTCGGCTCTAATGTTTATTTGATATTAAAGAATATTATTTTGTCTATTTAAAAATAATGTCGCAATATAGGAGGACAATAATACTCGACACCGGTGTTCCAAGAAACTCCCAATTTCTATTGTCTTCTCTAGTGATAGCCAAAAACAAATAAAATGAATCTAATGACAAAAAAAAAATACACTGTGTAAAAATGTAATTGGAGGATTTATTGTAAGTAAAAGGTATATGAATGCATACTTAAATATTTCAAACAGTGACGAAGCTATTTTAGGGCAAAGTGCAGTGTATCAGGGTTCCGAAGCTGAGGCCTCTCTGCGCTTTGGAAAGAGATATAGCAGCTCTCGAAGCGTCAGAGAGAGGGAGGGTTTTGGGATTTTTCTCCTATTTATGTGGACTCTTGTCCACCTAGCTTCGCTACTGATTTCATATCACTTTCGCTTAAATTTCATTAACGCTGTTACACACGCTTGTAGGTTTGGAGTATTTCAACCCATATTGAAGAATGTTTGAGGTGCATAAATCGACCAATTCGTAATATAAAAATTATTAATGATTAATTACCTTATTTAATTAATATATATTATGTATATGCGTGTCCCACTTTAAATTCATTAATTTATGTTGAATTTTAAAAGTAAGACCTTGTCTAAAAAAATATATAATCATAAGACTGAAGAACACTCTTTTACACTCTGTGTACTGCAATAATACCTTTTGGTATTTATTCAAAGATTTGATCTTACGATTTCATATTCGTACTACATCGGTATTGTTTGTGATCGTGTTTCGATGGTTTCTGAGTTATACTAAGTTAATATTATTGTTTGTTGAACGTGTTTCTATGTTATGAAAGGAGAATAAACATAATTAAATATGAAAGTGTTTTCTCTTTTAGTTTTGGGTATATTTTTTTTTGGTTAAAATTGACAAATACTTGTTTGTATAATAGAGAAACAAAGAGACGTTTTGACGGGCTCGTTGGCATTCGGTAGAACACCTGTCGTGCGATCCAATAGTTCGTGGGTTCGAATCCCACCGGGACGACATGTGTATAATTTTCTGTAAGCATGTCTTCCCCACGTCTCGTTACTTCGGCCATTAAACAGGTGGTAGGAATATTGAAATTCCGACCGAATAACTAACCACCGTTCATAGATAGGAAAACCGTATAGTGCACATTGCAGGTTTCGGTTACAGTCTATGGAATTCTGAATGCTCGAATAAAAAAATAGGTCGACAGCACATACTGCCTCGACTTGCCTGTTCGACTAAGGTATCACCTATCATCAAGTGAACCTCATGCTCGTCTGTCAATATCTAATATTAAAAATAGTACCTATAATACTGATGACGATCATATTCGCGGTTCAGGCATTTTGTATTTTCACTCTGATTTTCTGTTTTTTCCAATGTGGCAAAGTAATATGGAAAATAAATCAATATAGATTACATTAAATAACGTCACAAAAAGCATAAAATTTTAACCGAGCTTATATATTTTCATCTAGTAAATACATATAGCAGTCAAATCAAGGAAATACTCCAAACGCCAGTGAGTACGAACTACGGATACCTGTGAACGTAAACAACGATCTTTCATTAGTGACAGAGAGATGTATGACGTCACAGCCGCTTGACACAGTGTCGGGTGGACCGATACTTTATGGACGCATTAATACTACTAGTTTATTTGTAACCAGCTGTAAGGGAAGGTTTATGTAATATTTTGAGGGCGACAACGCATCTGCAAATCCTCTGGTGTTGCGGGTGTTCATGGGCCTTGATATTCACATTTCTGATATTATAATATAATATAATTAATGTCGGAGACTTTATTCCTTTCATATACTCGTATATTTGCATTTAAGAGCATGTTGGCGCTTATAAAGCCACGAATCAGCGCATTTTCTTTCATCGCTATGACTGTAAACTAAATGTTGGCAAACTAAAACATATCCATAGCACTGTTTATCAGGAATAGGACTATTAGAAAAAGGCTTTTCAAAATAGTTTTTGTAGTTCCAAATATTCTCTCTCCAAAGAGAAGTTTAACAGACTACCTCATCCACAGAACATCAGTCAATGATGCGCTATCGACCTACTTTTTACTTCGAGCATTCGGATTTCGGACTGTTTTTATTATAACATTATAGATTTGTATAATGTAATAGGCTTTGAAATAAAAACCTAAATGAAATGGCAGTCTGGTGTTCTTTATAGAACTATTAAAGTAAGTAGGTTAGTAATCAAATGACAATTTCATTATTCTTTCTACCCTCATCTCTCGCGCTACGCGACCTATCCGCAAGCCTGCCCCCGCGCAGACCATTCCTTGTAGTTGAATCAGACGATCTGTCAGTGAAGGTTCAGTGAACTTTGTGCTCGAAGCTTGTTTATTCCAAATTTAAAATATTAAAAACGCGCGATAAAAACAATTGCCAATCGTTGAACTAGTGGTATTTGTGAATAAAGAAATAAAAGTTCTTGAACATTCGATTCCATTAACTATCTTATCATCAAGAGGAAATACCTAATTTACTTTTAAAAATCAATGTTTTCGTAATAATCAGACTTCTAGAATCGATTTAACTGTTTTACAAAGTGAACATCAAAATAAGATTGTTTGTGTACAAAATAAAAATCATCTTACTATGATATAACGTCGCGATAAGTTTCGTAAACTATCGGTATACGAGAGGCACCGTATTATGCGATCTTTGCTCAAAATGCTTTAAAGTTAGTGTTGGTCATAATGTAAAAGTGTAGGTACTTTTTATCTATAAAATCTCGGACTTCTGTGCCCCGCATCGTATGCTGAGGTGATGGATTCAGGCAGAGTCAGGAAGAGGATCAAGGTTAGTGGTACTGATTTTTTACTTATCAGCTAGAACATTGAACGACGCCCCTTTACCTATGAAAACAAAAACATACAATCCACTATATTGAATTTTCAACAGCGAAATTGGTTATACATGCCACATATTTGTGTTTTTAAAACTTTTAAATTATTTCTTGCTGTTAGAGAATACATTGAATTTAATTGATTTTATTTTCATTGCCCAGTTTCAATAATATGTTTAATTATATTTCTGAAAAAAAATATATAATTTGGTAAACCTTTTTGTTATATTCACAAACAATTTCGCATACCGATTCTGTGTATTTGAAAAGTCGTCAAAATGCGTTGATACTATTTTAAATGGACGCCATTTTTCGTGTATCATTGAAAGCTCTAAATCAAACATTGATCAAAATGTGAATGCGTTTTTTATTTCCTCTTTGATGGAAAATAGTTTTTATTGACAACTGTTGGGCGACTGTTCAAAACAAGGCTGGGCTTTTTAAATTCAGGAAATTAAAATCCGCTACATTCTAAATTTTTAGAAAGCTGTATCTGTGTTTCACTAACAACACACAGATTTTTGAAAATCTATATACCTACATAGGTTAAAACTGTAGAGGTTGAATGTCTGTACATAGAAAAAACATGCTAATAACCGAGTAAGAAGAGAAATAGAACAAACCCAGATTTTTTTTAAACTTTTTGTTCGGACTAATCTCCGAAGATACTGAACCGATTTTTATTACCGAATATACTAAGTAAAGGCTTTGTTTCATCGAAATCGGTCATCGGAAAGAAAAGCTATCATCATTTAAAGATTATTTTGCACCATTTCAACAAATTGCTAACTGACTCTCGTCGAACTTTTTCGAATTATCAGATGTCAATAACAGTTTGATATGTCAATGAAATAGTTTGATTATATATCGCAGTTTTCAATATGTCTCGTGGAATAGTGGTTATGAATATGTCATACGAAGAAACCTTGCTCAAAAGCTCAGCCTAAGTGAAGCCCACGCGAACGAAGCTAGTATTCAATAAGGTCAGTAATTAACAAACCTTTGAGTGGAAATTTCCTGTTTTCATAATGAAAATAGCCACTGAAAGCCGTTTTCGATATTTTTATAGACTTTGGGATTTCTTTTACGTTTTAAATCCGCAGTTAATAAATCCAACATGAGAACTTTAATAAAAGCCGTTAATCAGTCGCGATGTGGAATTTCAGTTAATTAAAACTCATACCGCGTATGTAAATAATTGCCTGGGAGTAAAGGTATTGGACCATTACAGAAGAAAAGCTATGTTCAATAAATTATTATTAATTACTTGAGGTATCAATAGGGGTATATAACCTCAAGTAATGGATATAGGTTTTGGAATATCATAGATATAGATATGTATAAATATATATTTTGTACTAAATATATTTAATTTTTGTCGATTTTGGTCTTTACTGTAGTTTCTAGAAGTGATACATAGTGACCATTGGCAACAAGAGATCTTTTTAATGTTAAACAAAATTATCTTGGTATTAGGGGCAGGTATAGGTTATTGAATCATCATCCCCCTGTGGCCCCCATTATGGTGGTTTGAGGGGTTTGGGGTTTTAGTGGGTAGCTCCCAGTGACTGCCTGGAGCACAGCGCTCATAGCAGACAGTCTGAGGTATGGTGAGTCCCACACTCCCTGCGTCCTTGCTCGCACTTCCACACACCCCGACGCTGCGGGTGCGTAAACTGCTTTTCCCCGCGGTTGAATCATTTAAGAAACACAGGTGCCAAGATTTTATGTAATTATTGTAATTATAGCAATATATTAATGAAATTTTAAAATTTAACTAAATCATTTAAAATGCTAAGGAATGAAATTCCTTTCCGGCTTCTATCTTCCGAACCATTATAACTTTGGTCTCTGCAATGTCAGAGTGAATAGGCTCGTAGACAGACGTGCTGCCTTAGACTGTATCACAACTTTTCATCAGGTGGAATCGTGGTCAAACGTCTGCTTATTTAGCATACAAAGAAGTAACAATAATGTGTTTTAAACACATTAAATATAATAATATAATAATCATATTTATACTTACTTACTTACTCCGCTGGCTCAGTGACCCAAAATGAGTCTTGGCCTCCGAAACGAGAGTCTTCCACCGGGTTCTGTCTTGCGCCATTTCCTGCCAGTTGCCAGCTTGCAGTTCGTGCAGGTCTGCCTTCACCCTGTCTGAATCATATTTATAGCACAGTGTGACCTAAATACACATTTTACGCACGCTTTTCCGTGACCAGTTATCACAGCGGAAAAGCGTGCGTAAAATGCGGGTTTATGTCACACGAGCTATAAATATGATTATTGTAATATTATATTTATGGTAACATAAAATCACGCTATTTTCCAATACACACATTACAGACTAAAGCTTTCTAATTGCCAAACACCATTCGCTTGATGCTGAGCACATACACATTAATTGAAATAAGTGGAAATTATTATGGCTTGCAATGCATGGCCGGTATTAATCTTAAAACTCTCATATCAACCGTTTGCTCAAAAAGCGAAGACAAATGAGGACGTGTGTAAGTGAAAAGCGATGTTTTGCCCGAACTGATTTGCCTAAATCTAAATAATGGCTGCCTCGTGGCAAATTATATATTCAACTTGTTTTGCGGTACTGCGTTTAATACTTAAAGTTCCAAAGTCATGAGCGGTGCTTTAACGAAGTTTTTAACTCGCTTTCTGAACTAACGTTTGTATAAAGGATTTTTTGGGAAAATATTCAAATCAGCTTTATAATTTTGAATGGTTTTGCAAAACATGTTTTCAGGCGACATCTTCTGTTGACAAGCGTTCACGAGTGTAGGTTGTAGGTGTACGTTTAGCCCTATGGCTATACGGACTGCGGAAAATATTACTAGCTTATTTACCTCTTTAGTTTAAAACCAACTAAAAGTGCGTTTTACTTATATACGGATTATTATGTGCTTCTAAGTATATGATTAATTGCCGTAAAATTTGATTTTCTTATTGAGTGGGTTTGTTTACTATTTAAGACATCTAAGGAAGAACGAACTGCAAATATTTACACTAAATGACTACTACTTCATTAATCCGAAAGACAATGGTATGGTATATATTCATAATTCTTCATATTTATATAGTTCCTTTTCATAATAAGATGTTTAGGCGTTTATGTATTTACAATATTGTCTAGTTTATGAATCTGTTTAATCGACCTGATTATATCATAAATGTAGCTAATTAATAATGTTGAAAATGTAAAATATAAATACTTTTTATCGTCTTCGAGTGTTTGGTTAATTACCGATATTGTAAAACTACCCACTACTTAATTCTGTGTAATTATTTAAAAAGTTATTATGTTGTGATGATTATAAGTGATTAGGAAGTATATTAATTTAGGTTGTGAATGAAATCTGAAACATAATTTTAACTTATATGTAAGTCTGTACACTGCGCATAGCACACTATGTATTATTTAGTATCAGTAAGTGAATTTTTGTAATCCTTTTTATCTCAATAAATACATTCTTAAACCGTCTCACAACTCTAGTGACTTCAGTTTTACAAAAATTCTAAAATATCTTATGAAGATACGTTTTAGGTAGTTTTTTATCTCTAGTCGTTATAGTTATAATATGATATAATAAGTATATTATGTAGTACTTGCAATTGCCCCCGCACCCCCCCTTGTGGGTGGAATTTCGTAAAATCCGTTCTTAGCTGACCTCTACTCGGCGAAAGGAATATTCCTACCATATTTCAAGTCGCTACGCCTTATGGTTCCATAGATATCGTGATGAGTCAATATATAGGTGGGAATCTCTTTTATATACCTATATAGATGATTGAATTTTATCTGTTCAATTGGCGAATATCTTTTTCTGTATTAATTATTTAAAAAATATTTTTTTTCCAAGCCGCTTCCGTGGCTTAGTGGTAAGGGAATCCGGGGATAAAAAAAAATGTTTCGGTCAGTCTTGAGCATAATATATACGGCTGATCACCTACTTGCCTTTAAAGAAAAATTATCAGTGAAACATGAAATGTATTTATTTAACATCCAATTAACAGAACATTAATATTTTAACACAACTTAATTCTAATTGAAATAATTTTAAAAAATGTGCATATGTATGTACTGCACGGATGTTAAACATACATAAATGTGTCTGCCCCTGTCCTACTAAGGGACTCGGGAATGCACTTTCACTTTAATAATGTCTAAATACTTATATTTATATAAAACATAGTTTAGAACAGAGTTTCCCAAACTTTTTTGTGTCTTAGACCCCTTGCCATGTTTTTCCGTGTTGGGTAGACCCCCTACTTACCTGATATTGATTTCCTGTAAGGTTTTTACATGTTCAAAATGTATTGCGACCACAAAGCGAATACCAACATCCTACAACTTACACAATTTTATAAACATATATAATATTTTTTTTACTTCATAGGTACTTTTATAAATAATGTATATGTTTTGATATTATAAGATAGTATGATGTATGTAAATAGGTACTATCAGTGTATGTGTTGAGATCCACTATCGTGGACCCCCATTTTCATTTCATGGACCCCCAAATTTTTTTTCGCTGACATAGACCCCTTGCAGGTTGTCATAGACCCCTAGGGGTCGATATAGACCACTTTGGGAATCACTGGTTTAGAAAAACTGTCCTGCTGGTTGCGTAAACACCAGTCACTAAAAAGAAAAAAACTAAGGTAAAGTACCAATACATTTTCTTTATTTAGTACCCTCCATTCCAAGCAACGGCTCCTTCTCGTTCGAGTGAAACTGCGAACGACCGACATAAAAAGTTTTATACAACTCTAATGAGAGTTCTCTTCGAGGTAAATAAGTTCAAAGCCTGTAATAGACAGTTTTAATTAGCTCAATATAAAGAGTTGCAATGATATTTTGTAGAGTTCTAGATTATTTTTGTATGGGGCCCAATATAAGAAATGAAAGTCTCAGACCAAAGGCACGCGTTCAAATTATTATTAATTCAGCCGTATAATTCGTGGGTATAGTAGTAAAACCCAATAAGTATGAACATTTATATGGTATGTTATTGTCTTTTATTAACGCGAGTATCACACATTTAAATAAAATACTGTATACCGGATTAAAACGCGATTTATTATTTATCCCGACGTTTCGGATGCTTTTCAGCAACCGTGGTCGCGGGGAGACAGATAATAATTTAAACAATATAAATAATAAATCGCATTTTAATCCGGTATACAGTATTTCATTTAAATATTCGGTAGAACTCCCGCCGTGTGCATCGATGGATCGTGGGTTTGAATCCCACCGGGATGACATGATCATAATTTCAATTTTAAAGGAGCATTTGGCTTACCTGATGGAAAGCAAACACTCCAAAATCACAAATCGTCTGGGATCTGCATATGTTTTGTCGGTCTTTAAAAGTATTGAGGACGTTTCTCTACAAGAACACATTTTGTTCAATAAATTTTAATTATTTAGTACACGTTAAGAGCTGGCAGACTAGATAGATGACAGGCAATTGACATTTGGAGAAATATAAAAGAGCCTGTGTGACCATTTTCGTAGAAGTTTATTAGCTATTACTACGCCACAAGCTTAGAATTTTCAACATTGGCCATAGGACAAAATTACATGAGTATGAAAATTTCTATAGATGAATACTTGTTTGAACTCATGTGTATGTTAAAATTATACCCAGAATTAATTCAGTGGTAGTAATAGTTAATCAATATTAAAAATCATTTTGAGTAATTTTGTCATCTATACACTCCTAAACTATTCAATATTCATTCAATTATTATGAAACTTATGAGTTATTCTGCATATGCCCGCTAAGGTTCCTGGCACAAAAATGTTTATTTTACGTGGCACAGTAGCACACATCATATGCCGGGTTCAGCAATCTATTAATAATTAATAAATAATAAAAATAAAATCTTAAACCAACCAAAGTATTTCAAAAACCCTACTAATTACGAAGCCTTAAATTACGACATTTCGCTACATGGCAAAAATAAACGTCCATGAATATTCCGGCATGAATCCTCGGATAAACAGGCACCCCGCATCACTCATCCAAGATCGTTAATTATTTCGAAAGCCTTTAAAATTTGAAAACCTCATTAAGATACGCACGAATCGCTGCACATTAAGGCTCCATACAACAGAACAAAAGGCAATTTTCGCTTATTCATTAAATATAATTAAAAAGGGGTACAGATAATGATGAGTGCGCGGTAATAACGAAATAATGTCAGGTTATGTGGAAGCTTACTAAGTACCTCTTTATGGCAGTTTTGTTACGCAATTCACGAGCTTTTCTTTAGATAAATTAACTGACTGCATGATTAATGTAGCAGAAGAGTCGATGTAGTGTAGTTCCTTTAAAAACTTAAAATACTAATCACGGATTTTTATACGCTTCGATACTACGCATATTCAAATTCAAAAATTCAAAATCATTTATTCATTTAGGTAACATAATGTACACTTATGAACGTCAATAAAAAATACATATTAAATGCTTCTGATTTTACATTTACCGCCAGTTCTCAAATCAAGGGCGTAGAACGGAAGAGAAGAACTGGCAAGAAACTCTTCGTCACCCTTTTAAATCGCCAAGTTTTTGTTTTACAAAATATTTGTAAGGCGCTGCAACCATTACACCATGTTCCACATGACATCTTTGTGTAATTAACTATAATAATGAAAAAAATATAAACCAGAAAAAAAAACAAACATTTGTCCTCTATCAGCAGTAGGCATGGTGAAATAGGAGTACGCACTTACATTCTCGTGGGAACAACACGCAAACATATAGTCGAAATAACTAATATCACCGCATACACGAATTCAAGTCCGACCTGTCACCACAAGTAGCACCCGTTCACGGGTATGACGCATGGCCAGCCTAGGCATGTGTCGTTCATTCGATCGCAAAGAACTGATCCGTTGACAATTATCAGGTTCCTTGGACCCGTTAATTCATTTGATTGGTTTAATTTCAAATGAATGATCATAGCAAAGCAAGCAATAGGAAATATTGATTGAGATCTGTGATCACCTTTCATTCTTTTCTCTTACTCTCGCCGTAAGACTATGCCTGACTGTAATCGAATGAACGAATCATTTCATCAAGATCCGGCCGGCCTAGCATGACAACCGCGGCAAAATTTTGTCGACCGTTTTCTCGTGTTTTAATCGATTATTTCTTAATTTCTTCCGGGTCTAACATGACAATTACACTTAAAACTCGACTTTTAATATCAAAAATAGATATATAAATAAATAGAGATATCTTTTCTATCAAAATTGTCGATGTCGAGATATAATATATCGAGAAATCTTACATCTTAGTTTGTCTCCTCTCGTCCGCGACATATCTCGTGGCGGTCATGCTAGGCCGGCTAGTTCTTTAGGATCGTTCAATCGCGATCGACACATACTAAAATTCATACGACTTTTGTTTTGTCTACTTTCATTATCATTTTTATACACACTCGTCAGTTTCGAGTACTTTTGACGCTGAGTTATGTGAACATATCATATTTCTTGAAATCTGACTGTTTAGCTTCCGCCAGTTCGTTGTGGGTTAGTCTATATCCTAAGTAAACTCAAACTCAAAAAAATATTCAACTAAATTATGAATTATAGTTATTTTTTTAATCTCCAAAGTTCCTGTCATCCTTAATATTCCTTAACGTTTATTAATATAGTTTATAATCTTCAATTAAAAAAAATTAGAAGGCCAGTACATAGTTTAATGTTATACATATTAAGATTATGACTAAATTCTCGAAACTTAGCTTATAATTAAAGCCAGCCAAGCAGACTCTTTAATGAGCTAGCAGCTTTTAGTTTACCTCAACACCGGCTCCTCTCAAACCTATCTAAATCTAAATTGAAAGCTCAAAGGAGTAGCTTGCTTAAAATTGCTCCACCGCAGCTCCAACGAAACGGGTTTTTTTTATTGGTTTGCAATGAAATCACGACAAATACATTATAATATATCCCTTTACGATAATAAATATCAGAAAAAGATCATCGTTTTTTTGTTATGCTAGATTTTGATCGTAACATGGCAATGATGCAGTGTGGACCTATCTTTTATTACGAGCATTCGGTTAATATGAAATTGATATGGTGTATGCCATGATCAAGTTTTCACGTCTCAAAAATTAAGATTTTCAAATGGCTACAGCACGGAAAAAGTAAGCAAATTGTAGCTTCAAGTGTCTAGTTATCAGATCTGGGCGTGAATTGTTTTAAAATGGATTCAGAGTTATCCTTAGGAAATAATCGAATTTTTTTTGCATATTTCAAAACAAACATTAAATTATGCGTACAAGAGTCAAGCTTCGGTTGGCTGAAAACAACTCCAATAATAGCAAGACTGAGCTATAGTAGTAAGGAAAAATATTTTGGAAATTGATCAATATGCAACTTTTTCTATAAACATTAAGAATGACCTTTTAGACGAGATAGTTAGACCTGTTTAGTTCTGACAATGTGTTTTGATGAGTTGTGGGTTCGTAAACGAGTTTCCCTAAATCTGATATTTTAATTGTCAAACGCTTCGATCAACAATATACACTATGTCAATGGTTAAACGGAAGGGAGAATAATCTTGGTAACGTATAAATGTCATTGATAGAAAAGCCGTGAGGTCACCATCAACATGACAAAAAAATTCAATATTCATCACTAATCCATTCTGTTCACGTGTGCGTATTTAATTCTATGATAAGTGTAATAGTATTTATAGCCGCAGTAAATATTAAATTATCTATTTTATATTAATTTTAATCTTTATTTTTTTTTATTTAAGCGTAGGTTACCCGATTTGTCATCTAATAGAATATTTTGCAAAATACTTTTATTGAACACGCACTTTTGTGGTTTTCCAAGATACTGATCTCATATTTCATTTCCTCATGTAAAAGCTTGGATTATTTGTGTAATATGTAGGTATATATAAAAATGGATTCTTGTAAATATAAAATTGGTCCAACAGTGTTTGTACGATCGCCATGAAAAATGGCACGTATATTTATTTTTTCGTAGACAAGTTTTTTTTTCATGTTAGATATCGACAGACGAGCAAGAGGTTCACTTGATGGTAGGTGATACCTCAGTCACAGAACATCAGTCAGTCGACCTACTTTTTACTTCGAGCATTTGGAAATCCATAGACTGAAACCGAAACGCGCAATATGCTCTTCACGGTTTTTCCATCTATGAACGATTGTTCGGATTTTTTTCCCCCGGTCGGATTTTTTTGATATTCCTCCCACCCGATCAGTGCTCGAAGTTACCATACTTGGGGAAGACATGCTTACAGAAAATTATAAACACGTCGTCCCGGTGGGATTTGAACCCTCAACCCATCGGTGCGCACGGCAGTTGTTCTACCGATCGCGCCAACGATCCCGTCGAAAAAAAGGTTTTTATGCGATTTGTAAATCGCCTCTCGTCAGTTAGTTATTATCTAAGCAATTACGCCATTACAATAGTAATATTAGTTACTAGTGAACCCCGCAGACGTTGTTCTGCCACAATTTTGGCTTCGAAATTATATAATTATTCTTAAATTTGAATATGCCCATTTACCCACTATAATTGTCTAATATGATTTGCAGTAGACATCTGTTATTTCAAAAAAGCTAAGAATGCATGACGTGAGCTGTCAAGATGGCGGAGTTTCGAACCTAATTTATTTTATAATTCATTTTATGTATATATTTTTTTCCTGATTTTTTCCAATATTTTAATAGCCTATGTCTTATTCGCGACATAGAGGAATCCAACAAATAAGATATCGTTAAAATCGGTGCAGGCGTTCTTGAGTTATAAGTGGTGTAACTAACACAACTTTCTTTTATATATATAGATAGATAAGATAAAATATAGAAGATTATATGTATAGATATACTTTATACAGTCAGTGATGGTTTATATAGGTACTTAAGATTTAAATAAAGTCTTTATGATTATTACATATCATTGTTATTTTCACACAACAATAGTTTCATATCTCTTTAATTTACAATGCATGATTCCGATGTACTATTTTATTTGATAAGATAATTTTTATCTGCTACTTGTAGTTTTTTAATCCTACAATAGAACAGGTGTCCAATTAAAAACTACGCTTCAAATAAATAGCGAAAATAAGTCAGGGTCACACATAAAATAAATCAATATAGGAAATAAAGTTATAATTCTTTTTTAATATTAGATATCGACAGACGAGCACAAGATTAATTTGATGGTAGGTAGGATACCCCAGCCACAGAACATCAGTCGCTGACGCGCTGTCAGCCTATATTTACTTCGCGCATTTCAGGTAGATGGTCCCTCAACCACAGGGCAACAATTTATACTATAATTAATTACGTTAATATAGATTATATTAACTAGTCTACATTAATTAATATTATAAAGCGGAAAGTATTTTTGTAGGTTTGTAACGAATAAACTCAAAACTACTTGACCGATTTTAATAATTCTTTCACCAATAGAAAGTTTCATTATATTTTTTTGTATATAATACATCTATATTGCACACGTGCGAAGCCGGAGCGTGTTGTTAGTGTATTAAAAATAAGCACTTAGTAATTATTTTCTATATGAAAACATAAATTAATTACCAAAACATATTAGCATAGTTAATAATAATCCATGATGCATATTTATTTAATTTTACATCAAGTAGTAGGATTTTTAATATATTTGTAACATTTAATTACATTATCACTTAAACTAAGGGAGTATTTTATATACGAGTAATTTTCCTAATGTTATTTTCAATTATTTTATATTATCACTATCAGCAGTCTTTTGGGGTATATTTTCGACATCGATGGCGTTTTCAGCATTATTTCTTCTTACATCCTTTTTGTGTTCAAAGTAGAGCCACCTGTTATAACATATCGTATTATAGATCAGTCAATATTCGATAACACCGATTATTTATCGTAATAAACATAATTTATTTTGTAATCACATAAAGCTCACTAAACTAAAATTCAGTCACATTCTTAGACTTTGCCTTACACAGAGTATTATATGTAATTATTACTCTATTTATATATATCTAGTATATTTCCAGTAGAACGGCAAAAACAATTAAAAATAAAATAAAAATCATCATTAGATCTTTCATAAAACATTCTATAATAATGTTTATATGATACCTTTAGTGATATTTTTGAAAATGAGTTCCCATTTCAATTATTGCGTGAGATAGTGCTCAATCATTTCGCAATTAATTGTTATAGAAAATAGATTAACATTATTATCTACTATCAAAGGTGTCAAAAACACCTTTTACTTGAAATATTCATGTTTTCTCAATTCATATGCTGACTTTTCGTATAATAATTGTACTTTAATTTTATTAAAATTTTATTAAAACCTTTGTATTTTAATGTAAATAATTCCTTACATTAAAATACAAAGGTGTCAAACACCTTTTGGTCGACAGGTATACATAAAGTCATGGAATGTTGTTAAAAAATGTTTACCCAAATATTACGAGAGCAGGCACTGTAAGTAATCCTCCTAATAGAAAAATGGTTCCAGGAAGTACATTAAGTGTAGCGATGTAGACCCTGGAGTATAGCGGGCCATAGAGCAAGGGGGTCATGGCTTCAGCTAGCCCGAATAGCGAATTTACTTTACCTGAAACAGAAATGTACTAAATTAAGTTATGTAGTTTTCTTTTTAAATGCCTAAACAAATAAAAATAAGTAAATGAAAGCAGCAGCATGTTACTATGGAGGTGTTATTTTCTTTTCGTTGTTACTTTTTTGTGTGTGTCATAATTGTGTATTGTATTTTTGTACTTTTTTTCTCTCTGTTTTTTGTTAGTTTTATTCTTTATGTTAAGTCAGTAGGCAAAGGCTGAAAACCAACGTGGTAAATGTTGTTAAAAATGTTTACCATAATATGTTGAGTCCTTTGCATTTTCTCTGTCAGTTGCTCAAAAAAAAACTGTGTTGTGTATGAATAATTATGTATTGTTATGTGTGAATAAATTTTTTCTCTCTCTTTCTCTCTCTCTAAATTAAGAAAGAAAGATATGGCCGCATGTTCGATGATTCTACGTATACTTATATAGATATATTTTATGTTAGATATCGACAGATGAGCATGAGGTTCACTTGATGGTGGGTACCACAGAACATCAGTCAATGATGCGCATTTGACCTGCTTTTTATTCACATTCGGAAATTCATAGACTAAGACCGTAACATGCTATGCGCACTTCACGGTTTTCACATCTATGAACGGTGGTTCGTTAACCGGTCGGAATTTTGATATACCTCCCACCTGTTTAATGCCTTGAGTGTCCAGATGTGTGGAATACATGCTTACAGAAAATACATGTCGTCCTAATGGGATTCAAACCTGCGACCCACCGAAGTGCAAGGCAGGTGTTCTACCAAACGCACCAACGAGCCCGTCTAAATGCTTATAATAAATATATGCTAAATATTTATGATATTTATTCTGTTTATATCTGCCTTATGTTCACTATTTACTCTAATTACAAAATTATTGGGTTTCCATATAATATTTATAAGGCCTAAGGTAAATGGAATTGCCTGGAATAAATTGCTAATAAGCAATAAGGCTGCAAATTTTTTTTAGGCTTAGTTTATCAGTTACTATTGTATTTGTATTCTAAAAAGAATAATAATGAGTTAAATAAATAAATACACATAGCCAACATAAGCTCAACTCTCACTTCTCAGTTATATGAGGAAGTTTTGTGCAAAACAAAGTTGGACCTAGTTCTGCAGAAAACAGCCATGTGCGAAAAAGTAACAACAGAGTTATAAGCATTTTTCTGTCGATAGTTGCACTTGGGTTATGTTTCGTTTTTCTGGTTATCTCAAAATTGAAAATTATTTAATATCGACAGAAAAATGCTTATAACTCTATTGTTACTTTTTCGCACGTATGGCTGTTTTCTGCAGAACTAGGTCCAGTTGTTTTAAAAAAAACAGCAATAATCTTATGGTTCGTAGCCTTTAGGCGTTATGTAGCCGCTAAACAGCGTTAGTATATACAATTTTAAATAGAAACAAATTTCAGAATTAATTTCATACTAAAATATAATTATTCTGTTTTTCTATGGAACTTTCCATCACTGAATATTTACCGGGGTTAATTTATTGTTTAAAATATGAAAGTAATAAAAAAAACTTTCAATCTTACCAAATTCTTCACCATTCACGAGCTTAGTAGCGATTGACCGCATTGCAATAAATGAAGTTCCATTTAAAATTTCAAGTAATGGGGCTGAAAATGAAACATTTAATTACATATTTTAAACAAATATCAACTTTCTATATGAAGGCAAAAAAAATTGCCTTTCCACTGACGGTACATTGAAGTCACCTACACTAATATTATAACACAAAATATTTTTATTTTTGTATGTTTGTAACGACTAAACTCAAAAACTACTTGACAAATTTTAGCAATTCTTTTACAAAAAGAAAGTGACATTATAAGCGAGTAACATAGGCTATTTTAAGGTATAGAACATCTACATTGCACCCGTGCAAAGCGTTTTGCTAGCTATAAATATAGAAACAGACTGGTTTGAATAGTATAAGGCTATAGGCATATGCTCTATAGGAATCAAGCTGTGTATTTATTATTGGAAGCTAGATTTTCTCACTGATAAAGATGTATATAGTGGCAGTAAGTACCAACTCCGAAAACAATACAGTAGTTGGTCTGATAGACCAAATCAGGAAGATGGTAAACATTTTTACTCTAAAGCACCCAAAACCCTACGACAAGTAATACTACCCGTTTTAAATATGGAATTTCATTAAAATGGGAGGGTTATTGTAATTCATGCCAAGTAATGTATAACCGTTCAAATATTAATAAGTCGTAAAGTGCAGATTTGGAGCCTAATCCTCTCTCATAGTTAGCCTAAAATAAATCTAAATTGTAGAGGTATTATTAAATGCGTCTCGTGTCTAACTCTGGCTGAAATTAATATTTTTTTATACTAATCGGCTTCTATTAATGTTTCTGTAACCTATACCTTCTTGGGTACTGTAGTTATGTGTACGTAAAATAAGTATTACTGAAATTGTTTCAGTAACACTTACTTTACGTTACGTTTATTAAAATTACTCTTTGTGCCAAACAAAACATGAATGATCTGAAATAAATGATTTGATTTCAGTTCAATGGCTAAGGTATTCAAAAATCGTTGAATTATCTATTACTTTATCCGAACGTTTCCTTTTTTTCAATGACTTTAGGCAGTTACTTCATTTAGTAACGTTTCACCTACCTTAGGGACTAAATTGCAAGGAATAACACGTATAGTAATCTACTACAAACTTTATTTAGTTTTCTTTGCCCTTGTTTTTGTTAGTATAGAGTAAGTGGTTTCTAAGTGCAGATTAGGATGTTAGTAGATAGAGAATCTAATCAAACAGTGAGACAAAGGTCTGTACTTAATTATCGAGTATTTTAAGCCGAGGGTGTGCTTGTATCTTGTGCTAACGTACTTCTTAATATAAAATTAATACTTCCTAGTATTTCAGACCTGACAACTGGATTATACAGCGAGACTATACTAGCTATATTAATTCAGTTGACCTCTTCCATGGCTCAGTGGTAAGATTGATGCGTTTAGCATCGGTGATCCTAGGTTCGAATCCAAGGGAAACAAGATATATTTTTTAAAAGTAGTATTTCGAACCGACTTAAGGAACACATTGCGGATATAAAACCCAAACGTCACTCTAAATCAGTAGTATGTCAACACACTTTAGACAAACGAAACCACTACATACGTTTCGACTAAGCGAAAATCCTTGCAAGAGAAAGTAGATTCTTTCCCAGACTAGGATGCGAGGCTATTGTACTTAAATAACACCCTTACTGTAATAGAGAAACTGGAGACAGAGACTTTCCAACACCTGGGATCCAATTATTCAAACCCTAAGTCAATCATACTAAAACACATAAGGACACTGTTAATATTGCTATAATATAGAAAATTATAGTAAATATCCATTCCACTTTTGGAAATTCAAATCAGACAGTTGTCACCTTTCAGTCTGCCCGTGACCACGGTTGCTTAAAAGCATCCGAAACGTCGCGTCGGTATAAATAATACAAATAATAATTCGCGTTTTAAACCGTTATAAAGTATTTTATTTAAATCTGTAACGTGGGTGTATATGTATACGTATAATACTCGTATTGATGAAAGACAATATAAAGATAATTTCAAAATTATCATGTTTTTATTATAAGTTAATTAAGTTAGGTAGTATAGATGCTTCAAGAGTCACAAGGGGGTGGCTGAAAACCAGCGCTGTGTTTATCAGCTGAAGCTGCGTCACTGCCCTTTGAGCGGCCACACATCTGTTGTTGTCTAATTTATAATTTTTTAAGCTGTATATATTTATATAAGTTTTTATTTTTCTATAATAGTTCGTATATCTTGTGTGGTAGCCCAATAAATCTTTCATTTCATTCATTTCATTTCATTAAAGATTTAAAAAATAATTGCTTCGGTTGGGCAGCGCATAATGGATGACCTACTTAGCCTGTTAACAAAAATGATGAGTGAAACAGATACAGAATTAGGACCCATGCCCCATTAGGGGATCCGGGAATTCACTTTTGTACTTGCTATTGAAGTATTCCTATATTTCCTTCAATCCAGAACGGAGCCAGATGTCTTATGGGACTAATTTCTAAGCACTAATTGGATTGTCTTAATGTCCTTCCCGGTCTTAGTTTAAAGCAATGCACAAGTGAACCGTAATTCTAAGTTATATGTAATGCTTGCTTAAATCTAAACTTGATACAAGTTGCAGTTCGTAACTTTATAGAGCAGACGTTGTAAGCTTAACAAGTTATTATAATAAGGAAACTGTTGAAAAGTTTGTTTGTTTGTAGCCGGTCTAAACTGTATAGTACTGGCCTTACTCTTAAGTCCAAGAATGAGTTAGGTGGGTTAGTATTATAAATAATTAATCTACGTAATTTTGTCAGACGTCTTCAACTAATAGCCGGCCCAGCCTAACAACCTTAATAAAAATTTGTCTACCGTTTTCTCGAGTTTTCGATTATCTCTTTATGTTTTCCGGGTCTAACATGACACTTAAAACTCGACTTCTAATTTCAAAAGTGGATATATTTATCGATCGAGATCTTGTCAATCAAAGTTGTCGATGTCGAGATATAATATTCCGAGATATCTTATATCTTAGTTTTGTCTTCACTCATCCGTGAGATATCTCGTGATGGCCATGATAATCATCGGTTTGTTTTGAATTATTACTTTAAGGAAATAGTTCCCTCGCAACACCAGATAGTGGGTTAATCAAAATCAACTAAGTATTAATTCAATTTGGATTAAAGATGTCTTTAGCGTGATAAGGATTAAGGACTTATCGCGACCCGTTATTGAGGTCAAGGATGCTCTAAACACGATATAATTACAATCGCTGTGTGATTAAATTTATACGAAAATCTTTTAACGGATTTCATTGAACATATATAAATAGTAAATACATAGAGATAAACTTAATTACAAACAAAACATACACACAAAATCAAATAAAATAATATTAAATTAAAAAAAGAAAAAAATTGGACAGATACAGACATATATTTTAAAATATATTCTTTTAAAAACTTCTTAATCGCGATCATAATAACAGAAATTGACGCGGACGAAGTCGCGGGCAACAGCTAGTGCTTTATATAAAGTCACTATAAAATTTAGTTAGATATCTTTGGAAGATGATCTTCATAACATTGTCCTGCTGAATATACGCAACAGGTATTTTACAAGGGTATATTTTTTTATTAGAATAGGGGGCAAACACATGGTGCTCTCCGCTGCTCACAGATATCTACGACACTAGAGGGCTTGCAATTTTAGGAAATTATTCGATAGATAAGCAAATTGACGAGCCCGAATAACATATTGAGTGGGGCAGACATTTTTCAGTGTCCGTTTTACTGACCGTTTTTCGTTATAGACAAGTAGTTGATCAGTCACCTGTGCCCGGGCCGAAATAATTATTTTCTATCTTGTTTCACCGGAATTGGAACCCAGAATTTCCGGTACTTATCGTAATAAACTAACCATTGAGCCATAGACTGTCGATATTTAGTAGAAAAAATATTTATTGTTTTCAAAAGAAAGTCTTTATTCATTCATATTAAATTAATGATTCATTTTAATTTCATCATTCATATTAAGTTAATTATAGTCTTATGATAACTGAGAAACGTACGTATAACGTACAGAAAAGATAGTGTAGAGTTGAGTGACATTTTCACAATGTTTTATTATACACTAGCAATTGCCCCCGCAACCCCCCTTGTGGGTTGAATTTCGTAAAATCCGTTCTTAGCTGACCTCTACTCGGCGAAAGGAATATTCCTACCATATTTCAAGTTGCTACGCCTTATGGTTCCAGAGATATCGTGATGAGTATCTATATAGGTGGAAATCTCTTTTATACAGGGTGGAAAGATTCAATGGGCCCTGGAGGGAAACCACTTTAAATCCTTAAGAGAGATTATTTTACTTAAAGGAAACATTCCTTTATTTTTAAAAAGAAACAAAACTGCATTCAAAGATTTTCTAAAATTAGCTTGTCTCACCCGGAAATCGAACTAGCTAACAATTCAAAATTTAAACATTCGCCATTTTATTCCACTAATCGATAGAATCAACATTCAGAATAAAATCTCTCTTATAAACATTTGATCTTAGAAATAAAAAAGATCATGAAATCTAACATTTATTTTATTTTATCATAAGTTCTAATACGAGTACGTAGGGCACGTAAACTGACAGAATGTTATTACCTAGCTAGCTAGTCATTGAAACTCGAATTATTTAAAATCACAATTTTGTAATGTAACTAATACCTAAGTTATTCGAAAACACTAATCATTTAATTAATAAGTTGTTCGAAAAAATATCCCTTGTCCCAGATACACTTTAATCTTTATTGAAATTCACTTTGCGTAGCTTACTTCAGTGTTGTGGTGAATGCTCCTACTTAATAACATTTTCTACATCAACCCTTAGCTCTTCTTCTTAGAGACCGTAGAAGAGCTAAGGGTTGAAAATGGCAGAAAATGTTATTAGGAGAACACACCACAACACACGGCTAGTAGAAGTAGAACACACAGGCTACACGAGGTGAATTTCAAAAACGACTAAATTTGTATATCCGGAATGAGAGACCTTTAAAAAAAACTTATTTCAAACAATTTACTGTCAGTTTAATTATTAAAGTGTAACAAGTAGTTAATAATTTTAAATAATTCAAGTATCAATGTCCTGCTAGATAATAATTTTCTTTCATGTTTAAATGTCCTTCGTATTAGAACTGATGATAAAATGAAATTCAATAAAATAAATGTTAGATTTTGATCTTTTTCTTGATCTTTTTTATTTCTAAGACCAAATGTTTAAAAGAGAGATTTTATCCTGAACGTTGATTCTATCGATTAGTGGAATAAAATAGCGATTGTTTAAATTTTAATTTTTAGCTGGTTCGATTTCCGGGTGAGACAAGCTAATTTTAGAAAATCTTTGAATGCAGTTTTGTTTCTTTTTAAAAATAAAGGAATGTTTCCTTTATGTAAAATAATCTCTCTTAAGGATTTAAAGTGGTTTCCCTCCAGGGCCCATTGATTCTTTCCACCCTGTATATATAGAAGATATTATGTTAAGTACAGATAATATCTAAAGATTTAAAAACTGACACTTATACTATGTATTTATACTTTTTGAAGTAGTTGTCATATTTCTTTTTGGTTATAAGTTTTCAAAAATGGGTATTCCTAATCTAGCTTTCATAATTACAATAGTCGACGTCGCGTTGGAATTTTTAGCGATAGTCACTTGACTCTCTCAATATTTCTAAATATGTAATTTGAATACGTGCGAAAGTGGATCTTTTTAAGTCGCGGTTGAATAGGCTTTTTCTAGGTTGGCGTGCTCTACCTTAGATCACATCACCACTTATCAGGTGGGATTCTGGTGAATTGCCTGCCTATCATAAATAAAAAAAAAGTAACAGTTTAGTTTCGTGTGAGTAAGATTTTCCATGTCTCTTTGCGTTCCTATATAATTCATATAGAAATTACAGCGGAATTGGAATTTTAAGGTAAAGTTAAATAAACAAAAATTAATTATTGATATTGTGACAGTGGATACTGTTCCATCATAACGAAATAGACTAGAAGGAACTCACCCAGATAGATTTCCAGATCATTTCTAGCAAATCCGTAAGCGAAGGAGGCAACAATCTTGCTCATACAGGATATGGCCCCAAGCAACGTATCATGTAATTTCAAGTAACCACTGAACAATGTCATCGAGAACGCTGTACCTGAAATGCACATTTCAACGTACTGTTAGCTAATATTTCCATAATATAGAAAATTACAGCTAGTATCAGCTCCATAGAAACAGATGGCGGTAGTACGACAACTTTGTGAACATTCAAATCAGACAGCTGTCACCATTCAGTCTGCCCTTGACCACAATTGGTGAAAATAATCCGAAACGCGCGAAAAATCCCGCGTTGGGATAAATAATAAAATTAATAAGTTGCATTTTAATCCGAAAAAGTTATTCTATTTAAATTTGTGATAGGTACTAGTATTAATTAAAGACAATATTATGTATATTTCAGAATTAAATGTCGATACTTTTTTACCCAAACACAATCAAGAAGTTATGGACTTAATTTCGATCGGAAACATAGAGTAATGTTGTTCTCAATAAAATAATTCATATAAATATTATAATTGAATCGAATATGGAAATAATTTTGTCCCAGCCCTACTGAGTAATAGCTCAACATGTACACGTTAGTAAATAAACTGCGTTTTCGGGTATTTGAAATAACTCAAGGATGTATTGTACCTATTGATATCGGTGAAATAAGGTCGCGAATGACTATGACTTTTTTATAGCATAACAAACTCACAGGATGGTAAATGATCACCGCCACCCAAAGACATCTGCAACACTAGAGGGGTCGCAGGTATGTTGCCGACCTTTACGGAAAGTGTAGGCACGTTTCTTGATCAAGTAGTATTAGTTCGGAAAAACCGCCGCTAACACTTGGTTCTACAGAATGATTGTGCGAAGTAGGTACGTATATACGTAGTAGGTACGTACAAAGATAGTAAGTGACTTACCAATTAGATTAGTTATGATGCTGTAAGTGGACCAGATACTAAACTTCACTTCATCCCAATTAAATCGATATCTGGCGAAAAGGTACATAACGCTGTATTCTCCTGAAATATGTGGAATTTCATCATACATCAAATTTCAGACACAAAGTTCAATATTCTTAGTCTAGTTATTCATTTATTTTATATAATAATAACACGTCGACTATTCTGAACACTGTTATTGAGAAAGTACTTTCAGTCCACAATAATTTAAACGGTTGACTTGTGTATGTAAAAAATATAGAATATACTATTATACATATAAATAAAAAAAACGATTGACTGAAGAAAAGAAGACTCACCTTGCATTGGGCCGAATACCACAAAAACAACAAAAAGTAGAAGACACACGTGAAGTCTTCTGTTTCCTGGCCCTTTTCTGAATGCAACTCTAAATGTTTCAGTCACCAAACCGAAGTCAAAGAACTCTACAATAAATCCAACGAGACCACTGTGTTTCTGTAAAAATGTTATCTATTTTTGATAAAAAGATCTAAGTATGAAATTGTAATAATCATAAATAATCCACTTAAACATTTTATAGGATTCTCTTAGGTTTTGCTAAAATTAATGTAAAATAATGTAAAAGCGAACTCCCGAGTCCCCTAGTCCTCCTTTATCAGAAAGCTGATCACCATATCCTTTACAGACAAGTGGGTTATCTAGTGGGTGTGAAGTAGGTGAGCCTTCTGTGCCCTGCATAACCGTAACAATGTATTATTTATTGTTTTTCCGGGATTCGAACCCAAAACCTCGGGTGCTAAACACATCGCGCTTACCATTAAGCCACAGAGGTCAAATAATGTAATGAGATTTAATTGATATATATTTCACTTACCTTTTCAACTATCTTCGGTTTAGGGTCGTGTAGATAAAATATGCCATATATCAAACTAAATACGTAAAGTGAGGCTGATATAGAAAATATTCCGTAATATCCAATCAACTTCAGCAACACACCGCTTAACGCGCTTCCGATCGGATAGCCTAGGGACATACAAACATTCACAATGCCAACTCTGTAAGTCCTTTCCTCAACAGTTGTTATGTCACTTATGTAACTGAATACACCAATAAAATTTGTATACCATCCACCTGTAATAGCTGGGAATATAGATTCTGTTAGCGCCGTTACCTCAGCAGGCAGTTCGTAAAAAAAGTATGTGTTTATGATGAATCCAATACACGTCAAGAACTCTCCCAAAATAGGCATTAGGATACACGCTTTCCGCCTACCAGTTTTGTCACTCCAAGCACCAACGAACAAAATTATAAACACCGGAAAAGCTGTTTGTATGATGTTCTTCCATGCTTGAATGCTAGCGATTAGCGTTTGGACTTGATCTTCATATGTTTTGTAATTTTCTGTCTGTCTCGATTTGAGAGCATCACATACTTCGGCCGTGAAATTCAAATTAACAAGACATGCTTTTTCTAGGTTTAAATTCTGAGTTGCTAGTGATGCTAGCACACTAGGCATTATGTAGCATGCCATTATTGGTTCCACGGTGACATTGTCCTTAATAACTCTTAGTTTTTCAAGCAGAGATCTTTTTCTAGGTTCAACTTTTTGCCCAACTTCAATACTTGGTTTCAATGGTGTATTTTCTGTTTCATTCTCTTTGTCTTCTTCAGATTTGCATTCATTTAGCATAATTACTTCTTTCTGTACCATTTTGAATAGTTTAATGAAATAATGGTAAAGTACTATTTCACATTTCTCAGTGTATTCTGTCTATCAGCTAGGCAAGGAATGAAGATTAAAGCAAATAGTTAAATAAGCTAAAAACCTATATTTATCTTTCGATTACGAGTATTGCGCTTTTCAGTATTTACTGTTACATTTGCTTTTACTGATAAAGAACATCTCAACTACCATGAAGGCTAGAGTTATTTATATATGAAATAATCTTAGATAAGTTATTTAATATTATAATTTGGTTTAATATTAAATTAGTTGGTAAACACATTTCACACGTTCCAACTCTTCTTTGTCAGTTTCCAGCAATATTTTCTTCTAAGGTTAAAAAATATTTATCGTTACCTTTTTTATTATAGGGCAGACAATCGAGCAGCCGGCCTAGCATGACAACTGCGACAATTTGTCGACCGTTTTCTCGTGTTTTAATCGATTATCTCTTTATTTTTTTCGGGTATAACATGACAATTACACTTAAAACTCGAGTTTTAATATCAAAAATAGATATATTTGTCGATCGAGATATTTTTTCTATCACAATTGTCGATGTCGAGATTTAATATATCGAGATATCTTACATCTTAGTTTGTCTTCACTCGTCCGCGAGATATCTCGTGATGGTCATGCTAGGCGGGCAGGTGGGTTACCTGATGGTAAGTAAACACGTGATTCAAACGTCTAAGATGCGGTGTCAGCCTTTTAAAAATTTATAGGCTGGTTGACCTTAGTAATAATGTCATGTTTTTAGAGTTTTTTGTTCAAACCATAATATTGAAATTATCATGTAACATTAAAAATAAGATATTTGTTTTATTGCTTTTTGTATAAATAATATGATTTACATTTTAAAAATAAATTTTATTAACAATCACTTATTTAAAAAAACAAATTTATTCGCTCATAATCAGTATTCAACATGATTGAACATGATTTTCAATATTCAATATTATTTTCAACCAAAATGTCCTTTGTTGAATTTAACACTTCGGAGAGTTGGATTCGTTATCATTAACTGTCGCGTCAGCAACTGTTTGTGTCTTAGCTCTTCTTAAATTTCTTCTATGCTCGTACAATAACCATCTGTAAATAATGTTAAATTTTTTTCTAAAAATAAGTTGTTTATTTATCATATTCAAATTTACAAAATGAAATAAACATATATGAAAAATAACTGAAAATACGTAAGTAATTAAATATAAAAAAATTAATAATTTTGATGGGCTCGTTGGCGCGTTTGGTAGAACACATACCTTACGTTCCGATGGGTCGCGGGTTCGAATCCCGCCGGGATGACATTTTTGTAAGCATGTCTTCCCCACGTCTGGTCACTTCGGGCACTAACCGGGTAACGTACCACTGTCCATAGATGAAAAAACCGTAAAGTGCACATTGCGGCTTTCGGTCTCAGTATATGGATTTTCAAATGCTTGAACTAAAAAGTAGGTCGATAGCGCATCATTGACTCATGTTCTGCGACTGGGGTATCATACTACATATATAGGTACTGAATTAACTGACTTGGTTAACATTCGATTTCACAACTTTTTACGGCAGAAGAACTGCATTTCGAGATTTGTGCATTTTTGTACATGTGATGTTTTTGGTGATACTATGAATATGAATATACCTACTGTATACAAACATACAATTAAAACATACAAAAAAAAGAAAAATAACTTTATTAACTGACTTCAAAAAAGGAGAAGGTTCTGAATTCGAATGTATGTTGTTATTTTTTTGTTTAGGACTTACATGAAAAAGTGTAAGGTAATCGTTTGGTTTGGTATGGGCATGTTATAAGGAGAGATGAAAAACATGTATCTAAAAAAAGTTTTGAATATGAAAGTGGATGGGTATAGGGGAAGAGGGAGGCCAAAAAAAACATGGATTGACTGCGTGGAGAATGATATATGTTTGAGAGGCGTGACGGATGATATGGCGAGTGAAAGAAGAGAATGGAAAAAGAGAACATAGTACGCTGACTCCAAATAAAAAAATGGAACAGGGCCGGTAGATCAAGAAGACTTACATAAACACGCAGACTGCGGGTAAAGTCATAGCAGATCCCATGAGAAAAACGGCTCCAGGAAGTACTTCCATGGTAGCTGTGTATACTTTGGTGTATAACGGTATGTATACCACAGGCATAAGGTTCTCTGTTAAGGCGAATATTGAGTTCACTTTTCCTGAAAACAAAATATAATACACATTAAAACGATGGTATTAAATGGTAACATTTTATGGCTGGTGATGATTTTGTAGGAAAATCACAGGCTGTTGTTATAGGAAAAGGACATTAAAAGCTAAACTTAGATACTTTAACGTTAGATATTGACAGATACGCTCATAGACTCAGCATAAAGTGACAAAAGGTTATTAATGATGAACAAGGATACGCTGCCATTTTTAACTGAGCAATTTGAAATTCAAAGACGGGATCGAACCCACTATGCTTGAATGTTATCATTGCACTATTGGTGTTTTCTTCGATTCTGTAGGTGCCGCAATAATAAAATATTACATTCTAATTTACGTTACAATTGTATGTTTCTATTTGTAGGTACTTTCATTTCATTCTATATATTTCTATTTATTTATTTAAACATTTTATTATGTTAAGAAATAAGCAAAGCGGAAACAATAATTTAATTCATTACGAGTACATCGAATAATTAAAGGAAGGATCAAAGAAAATGTTGTTTTTGTTACAATAAATCGACAGGCTTGATTGAAATCTTGAATAATCAAATATCTATAGCAATATTGTTTCGCAGTTATCAATTTAACGAATAAATTTTAATAAACGACTTTAAATTAATATATCAAATTCAGATGATTTTATTTGCAAATGTTTATTACGTTTTTAAATTAAATTTATCTACAATGGGGTGGGAGGGTGTGTTCTAGCGAATTATTCGATAATATCATTCCAGTTTTAAATAAAATACTTTATACCGGATATAAATGCGGTTTAATATTTATATTATTTATGCCGACGTTTCAATAATATTGTCATTGGTAAATATCAACTCCGTAAGAATAGATGGCGTCAATATGGCAACTTTGTGACATTTCAAATCAGACAACTGTCATCTTTCAGTCTGCCACGACCACGGTTGCTGAAAAGCATCCGAAACGTCGGCATAAATAATATAAATAATAAACCACGTTTTAATCTGCTATAAAGTATTTTTTTTTAAATATGTGATACTCGCGTTAATAAAAGACAATATTATCATCACATCTGTCGACTTCCATCATCGCACATAACTTCACAAACAGTATTTTCATCCTCATCACCTCGATGAATTGAAATCGAGTACGGTAAGGTTCAGTAACTTCATTTCACGTACTACAAAGCTGTGGAATGAATAACCACCTTCATTGTTTTTATCTGACTACGACCTCGTTGTGTTTATGAAATGATTTTATACATTTTTAAAAGGTAATGCAAAGAATACCTTCTGAGGCAGTATTGCCGATGATCACGGTTGCCTGGAAGTAATTGATTAGAGCAGTAAGGCCGCCTTACTGTACTGAGGACATTTACCATAGTAATGCATTTTTTTTGAACCATCAGAAAGTAGAGATTTCATTGAACAAAAAACCCACCGACTTTTTTAAAAAAGCTGATATTGCGACGCGAGAATTTTCGATTGAAAATTAGGGTGCTTTTTTGATATTAATATAATTATTATATTTATTATCTACAACTTTGCCTTTTGACTTTTTTCGATAGGACTTTTTTTAGGTAATTTTTTACCCTTAACCTCCCTCCCCCCCACTTCCACTTCCCGACCTCAGAGCGCCCGTAAATTATTTTTCCTTACATTTTTATTATATTCTCTTCCTTTTCCAATGGTTTTCATCCTACTATTATTTTATTCAGTTTTTACCATTTTTAAAGGCTTCGGCAGTGATCTATTAAAAATGATGCACTATCTTATTTTATAGTTCGGTTGTCCGGAAATCCATAGAACCAAATCAATTTGCTTTTCACGGTTTGCCGGGGTATTTAACCTTTAATGTTGTAGAACGTAATCTATATATCTATATACATATAATAAAAGAGTAGGATCGAAATTACGCTTCACTAAATATTTTTACCAGAAATTAAGAGGGGTGATAAAAGAAGGGTAGCAGAATGCATAAATGCAATTTTTAAGATTCTTGTCTGTCTGTCTGTCTGTCTGTCTGTCTGTTTGTTCACGCTAATCTCCGAAGATACTGAACCGATTTTCGCGTAATTTATACAAATATATTAAGCAAAGTCCAGGGCAACATATAGGCCTTGTTTCATCGAAATCGGTTGTCGGAAAAAAAAGTTATCATCATTTAAATATTATTTTAAAGGGATCATTTCAACAAATTGCAATGAAAACTGACTCGCGTTGAATTTTTTCGAATTGTCAGATGTCAATCACAGTTTGATAATTGATATGTAAATGAAATAGTTTGATAATTTCGCCGTTTTTCGATATGTGTTCGAGGCATAGTGGATATTCGGTCGTACTACGTAATTTTAGATGCGAGTTCGAATCATCTCTCAGGGAAATATTTTTTTGTATTTATTTTTTTATATTTTTAAAAGAACTAATATTGAAAATAGAAAATGTATTATTGAACTATTCTATTGTATAAAAATGTATTCCTTATGAGATCGTTTATTTCGCATTTTCATCAATCCTTTCCTTTCCAAGGGAATTAAACAAAAATATCTGAAATTAAAAGTGATCAATTAAATGAAATAAATATAGAGGTGGATATAGTATCTTCCACACTAATTAAATTTATTAAAAATTAAGTATTTGGCCAACATGGCCATACTATTTTTTTCATTCATTTTACGTTGCATTTCTCCATACCTTCATTTTATTCGTATTTAGACATTTTCTTGGCGTTTTTTCCATGTGTCGCAAGTATTTTCAAACCACCGTACAATTTTCGTGCATATATTTAATACGGAAAATGCATTGAATCCAATCTTCGACTGAACTCTGGAAAAAAGTTCAGTCGAAGTTCTTTTAGTGGAAAAAAAGACACATATCTAAAGTCAGGTTAATTTTTTCAATTACTATGGTATTTCTTTTGAATTTCAAATCATCATTTGAACCCCAACCTCAACCACCATTAAACATGTCGATAATATGATGCAAAAGCAACCGTCAATGACTACTCTGATAGCTCTTTCCGAAAAGAAATCACCAAGTAAAGAGGATGGAGGATATATAATATGAAGAAAGCTTGCTCAAAAGTTCAGCATAAAGCGATCCCCACGCGAACGAAGTCGCGGGCATCAGCTAGTAAATAATATTTCATTAGTTAAATTATAGGCACGTAGATACATTGATTCGTCTTGATTTTACCTGGAATCAATTACCGCTCTCAGTGATTCCAACTGATTGATAACGTTAACATAAGAATTATTTTTATTTTAACATAATTTTTATTTGTTTAGTTTTATGTTCCTTTATCTTTATTATTGTCCAAACTTCGGAGGATGGCTTTGACTCCTGAATACGTGCTTAGTTTTTCAGATATCGTTGTTTTTTAATTGTTTTCTGTTAAAATATGTTTCTATTTCACTGATAAAGATTATTATTTAAATAAAATTCTGTAGACCGGATTAAAAAGCGATTTATTATTTTATTGTTTAAATTATTTATCCCGACGTTTCGGATGCTTTTCATCAACCATGGTCACGGGCCAGACTGAATAATAAATCGCGTTTTAATCCGGTATACAGTATTTTATTTAAATGTGTTATACTCGCGTTAATAAAAGACAATAACAAGATTATTATTATTAACGTTGTGGTTTTTTATAATCGGATACCGTGTGCTCGCTTGTCGTTATGTGATAAAAAAAACGTACCATATTCATCTGGTGTCACCGACTTGGAAACAGTTGACCGTAACGCTAATAAAGATGTACCATTTAGTATGTCGATTAAGGGAGCTGCAAAAAAAATGTATAATTATAGTATATATGTATTTTATTTTCCTTTTGGTATACGCCTACATCGGGCCACTAAACAGTAAACCTAAAATCATTTTATGTACTTAGTTTTTTATTTTATATAATATATATACAAAGGCACGTGAAAGGCATACATTTAATAAGAGTTTTGTTAATAATCATAGGACGCGGATGTTTGGAAAACTTAAAAGCTAGCATTCACACGAGAATTGCGAGCACCTCTTCTATTTATTATAATAATATTTATTACATTAACATCACTATCTTATCTTCGTTTAGTATGGAAAATTCTAATATATTATATTAGTTTATTATAAAATTAATACTATGTAATGTCGAAACAAAGATGAATTGTTTGTTTATTAAAATAAAATAGTAGTTAAATCGTAGTGATCTCGGCTCTTAGTACTGTTATCAAACAAAATACTCATGTTTTCATTCCTTCTGTATTATAAGGCTCTGAGTACTGTTTTACATTTTCCATGCAGACAAAGAGATACTTTACGTATCACCAGTACTATAGAAGTATAGGAAAATCTTTTGAATTCTTAATGTATCACTTCATTCAGCAAATTAACCGATTCATTGCCCCATACAAATGAAGATGATGCGCCACTCCCTTGCCTGATTTATACAAATATTATAGCCAAAAAAACATAAAATAAAAACATTTTAACAAACAAAATTAAACCGCTGAAAAAACTGAAAAGTAAAAAAATATCAAAAAAAACAATAGTTTTGTATGTATGAATAGAATAAATAAAATTAAAAACTTACCAATAAAAAATATCCTTTCGTTGGGCGCAAAACAATAGACAAACGAAGCACTAATCTTACTTATAGTTGATATTATTCCTAATATCGAGTCATGCCATTGTAAATATTTACTGAACACAACTATTGAGAATATTGTTCCTGAAAAAAATATTCAAGTTAGAGGATAAAACATTATTTATCTTTTAAATGAATTATTTAGGTCAAATACATCAAACTCCCTCAGGATATAATTGATTAATTGATGTTTATTTAATAATGTATTTTATTACCGCGAGTATATATTAAATCTACTTTGACGGGCTCGTTGGTGCGTAGAACACCTGCCGTGCGCATCAATGGGTTGTGGGTTCGAATCCCACCGGGACCACATGTTTATAATTTTTTGTAAGTATGTTTTCCCCACGTCTCTTAACTTCAGGCATTGATCGTGTGGGAGGAATGTCGAAATTCAGACCGGGTAACGAACCACCGTTTATAGATGGAAAAACCGTGAAGTGCACATTGCGCGTTTCGGTTTCAGGCTATGGATTTCCGAATGCTCGAAGTAAAAAGTATTCTGTCTGATGTTCTGTGAACCTCATGCTCGTCTGTCGATATCTAACATAAAAAAAAACTTATTTAAGAAACTTTTTTTAATCTCCACAATTAGACTTCGGGATCTCCGATGCTGAAGTTGCGTACCACACTGAAAGTGGCCATTTTATTTTATGTATTACATACATACATACATATACATCATCGCTGCTTTCCCATTGGGGTAGGCAGAGATCACGGAATTCCATATGCTCCGATCCTTACATACCACTTTCATTAATGCTTTCATACACACTTGTCGGTAACGAGTACTTTTGACCTGGCCCTTTTGAAGAACGTCCCCGATCTGATCGAGGTACGTTCGCCTAGATCGACCACTCCCGACTCTACCACTCACACCAGTTTCATAAATCTTTTTCGTTTCCCTACTTTCATCCATCCTTTATGTATTACGTATTAGGAAAATAATGTTAGCATGGATTTTTTTTGTGAAAAAAATGTAGTGTCCGTAATCTTGTCTTTATACAAGCACAGCTTATTGCTTAATTGCGATTTTTATGGCTAAAGTACTTAGTGTAACAAACCTATTGTGTGAGACACAAAGTTGTAAGCTTGGAAGATGCTGAACATTACTTCAGTCCAGTTAAATCTGTACCTCGTCGATATGTACATTATTGATAATTCACCTGAAATCAGACATCGTTGTTTCCAATTTAATGAAAAAAAATAAAGGACGTATGTGCTTTTTATTTTATCAAGGAAATTCAACGCAGCGTAAGATATTAAAATATATTAAAATTTAAAAAAATGTGAAAATCACTTTAACTTGTGTTTTGTAAGATTGAGATCAAAATAATATTTTTATTGTATATATCTATTGTCCTACAGAATTAAAGTTAAGTTTCAAACAATAATTGATTTATAAACAAATCACTATTGTCTCATAAATTTTCTCATCTATTCTATACTATCTATTCTTATATTATAAACAGAACATTTTTGCTTGTTTATTTATTTTTTGTTTGTTTGTTACCATTAAACTTAAAAACTACTCGAATGATTTTAAAAATTCTTTCATCAATAGAAATATACATTATCAGCGAGTAACAAGGGCTTTTTATGAATAGTACATCTGCATTGCACCCGTGCGAAGTCACGGCGGATCTCTAGTAAGAAATACATTGACTTACCATGCATAGGCCCAAATAAAATGGCAACTACAAGCAAAAACACGCATATACGCAGTCTTCTATTATTGGGACCCTTTCTGAAGACCACTCTTATAGTGTCTTTTATATTAGTCAGATCAAAGAAGATTCGTACTAAATGCCCGAAGCCTTGTTTGTCATTCTGAAACAATGATACATATAGGTAGGATAGGTAGGAAATTTTTAAGAAATTATTGTCTCAATGAGAACAAAATGAGTTTGCTGTTCAAAAACTATCATAGTTACCCTTAGACCACAAGTGACAAGACATACCTTTAAATAAAATACTGTAAACCGGATTAAAACGCGATTTATTATTTATATTGTTTAAATTATTTATCCCGACGTTTCGTTGCGTGGCGTTTTAATCCGGTATACAGTATTTTATTTAAATGTGTGATACTCGCGTTAATAAAAGACAATATTAAGACATACCTTTTTCTGTTCTAAGGTTCTTTTAGGATCTTTCAATATACATATATTGTACAGAAGGTTTATAAAGTGTACACCTCCAGCTAATAAATAGCAACCTTTATATCCAAGCATCTTCAAAAAAATTCCACTGAGTCCCATCCCTATAGGAAAACCCACGGTTAAACTAAAATTGATGAGTCCCATGCGAAAAGTTCTGTTTGTATCATTTGTAACAGCACTTATATATGAATACAGAGTCAATAAACATATACACCAAGAACCAGAAAATCCATCAAGAAGCGCATCACTAAATACGAATGCTTTCAATCCTAGTTCTTTAAAGAAGATCGTGTGAAAAACTCCATTTGCGCATACAAGTATTTGTCCCAATATAGGAATAATTATAAATATTTTTCTATGACCGGTCTTGTCTGACCACGATCCAACGAAAAGAGCTAATAAACACGGAATAGTTGCAGTTATGTAGGTTTTCCAGGTCATAGCTTTTGTAACTAATTTTTGAACTTCTCGTTCATATTCGTTTTGGGCCTCCACTGTCTGCATTTTAAGAGAGTGACAAATTTCATCTGTGAAATTTAAATCAACACGACATGCCTTCTCTAAATTCAAGTTCTGTGAGGTTAGTACCGAAAAGATGATAGCGATCATGAAAAAAAACATGGATGGTTCTACGGTTATATTTTTCAATGCATATATACAGTTTTCTTTAAAATTCAGTTTTTTTTCACTTTTTGGATCTTCTACATTTTCTCTGAGTGGATCGGTTTCTTTAAATTCTTCACTTTTATCACGGATTTCCTCACTCGTTTTCTCACTCATTGTTGTATGTGCACTTTTAACTATATAGTCAATATTCACTTTTTTAATATCACTATCATTAAATAAAATATTTGTTAATATTATTGTCACACTAAGTTTCTTTGACAGTAGAAGAAATACTAGCGCCTGTGTTTGTAATAAATGATTAATCTAAAGCATTTCTCTGTGACTTAATATGTGATAAAAAGGGACTAATTCAATGATAATATAATATTAAATTGTTTAACAAACGATTGACACAGTTTAAAATGGTAGATATATCTATAACTTATCAATAGATATTATACATTTATTATTATACTTTAGGTATTGTATTGAAGGTCTTGCTGTTATCATCGGTTTCGATGACTTTTTATCCTATAATGAGTGCAAAAGTATTTATCCTATGCTTGAATAAAGGAAAGCTCAGGTGAAAATACAATCAAATCAAATCTGATGCTCTCACTCAATTGCATATTATATATCATTATAAATACATTTTTGTATAAATATATAAATAGTCTCATTCATTTTGGGTTTCTTCAATTATAAGCAATAAGTGTGGACTTGAATTCGTGTATGCGGTGAAATTCGAATGCTCGATGTAAAATTTAGGTCGACAGCGCATCATTGACTGATTTTCTGTGGCTGGGGTATCACCTACCATCAAGTGAACCTCATGCTCGTCTGTCGATATCTGACATAAAAAAAATAGCTATTTCGACTATGTTTTTTCGTGTTGTTCCCACGATAATGTAAGTCCTATTTCACCATGCCTACTACTGATAGAATACAAACATTTATTTTTTATTCGCTTATTTTGTATTATTATAATGAACTAGTGGACCCCGCAGACGTTGTTCTGCCACAATTTTGGCTTCGAAATTATATAATTATTCTTAAAGAAAAAACATATTCCCGCTTTTCTGTTGAAATTTTTCCTGAATTTTCTATAAACCTCACGGAGCCCGAGACCTTTCCAACGAATGCAAAACTGTGGAAATCGGTTCGTGCGTTCTGGAGTTATAGCGTCAGGAAGGAAAACCCGACTTATTTTTATATAGTAAAAAAGAAGATTACTTCAAGATGTCACGTGCTATAGTTGCAGCTCCTGACAAACATTTTGAAAAAAAAACTTGGCGATTAAAAAGAATGGCGGAGAGTTTATTGCCAGTTCTACGTCCTTGATTTGAGAACTGGCAGTAAATGTAAAATTAGAAGCGTTTAATTTTTTTAATCGACGTTCATAAGTGTTCATTGTTTTACCTAAATGAATAAATATCCTAACGCATATCGTAAATAAGCAGTTATAAAAGGCCTTAGCATCACAGCAGCGCCGCTCGAGTGCAAAGGATTAATATTATAAAAATGTGAAAGTTGTGAAGTTTGGACGAATCTTGTTACTCTTTCATGCAAAAGCAATTGAACGGATTTTGATGAAACCTTACATAAAATAAAAAATAAGAATAACATAAAGACTGTAATTTATATCGACTTGCTTGACATTCAAATTAAAATAATGAATGTCAAGCAAGTCGGAAAATATCCTGCTATCTGAGAGCTATTTCACCATAATTATTAATCATTAATAATAATTATAGTAGTAGTATCAGGTAGATCTATCTTATCAAATAAGTCATGATTAGTAAAAAATAGTGCAATAATAAAAATTTATTGTTTCTGTAACACTGTACGTTAATACGTAAGTAAAAAAAGTGAATTCCCGAGTCCCCCAGTGGGTCATGGGGCAGACACATTTCTAGTTAATAGCCTACATCTTGGAAATGTGTAAATCCAAATTTAAATAAAATACTGTATACCGGATTAAAACGCGATTTATTATTTATATTGTTTAAATGCTTTGCTGTCTCCCCGCGACCACGGTTGCTGAAAAGCATCCGAAACGTCGGGATAAATAATTTAAACAATATAAATAATAAATCGCGTTTTAATCCGGTATACAGTATTTTATTTAAATGTGTGATACTCGCGTTAATAAAAGACAATATAATGTGTAAATCCGCCACTGCTAATGTAGTAAAAAATATGTTAATAGAAATCTATAATGATACCATATTAGCTAACCTGTGCACATTTCGATAGTAGGACTTACTCCGACTTCCTTGACGCTCATCATAACGATTTGGCCAATTAACTCATTATCGTTATAAATATCCTATATCCTGATGTATAAACAAAAATACTGTAAAATTTTATCAAAATCCATTCAGCATTTTTTGCGTGAAAGAGGAAGAAAATTCCATCCATACATCCTTCTCACAAACTTTTACATGTTTAATATTAGTAGGATAAGGCGGGTACAAGCAAGCGATTCATTAGAATTCTAGGAGAAGGCCAAAGAGAGTCAAAATCTCTTATCAATCAATCATTTAAGAATTGTTTTCATCGAATTACATAATAATGGATTCAATTTAAAGTCAAAAGATAACAACAGCAATATTCATAAAAATTTATTGTTAAAATTTAATAAAATGTACATCATAGGAACAATATCATCTAAATAATAAAACTAATTAAAGTTAAGAAATAGAAATAATATAACATTAACAGTAACAACATAAATTTCCGATGGAGACATGAGAATTAATAAATATTTTTTGAATTAATAAATACGTTTTTTTGTTTTAAATATACCTAATTCCTTCTTACATATAATAATCGCACATAACTTATAAGTAATTCGTAATAATATCACACTTAATAATAACCTTTTTGTTTTTATCTTAGAACTTAAAATTATCGTTTATGGATCATTTTTTTGTTTGTCATTTTGATAACTGGGCATGCTAAGGTAACATTTAAAAAAATAATCCAACGGTCATATAAAATATATGATAATATATTATCTTATTCTATAATTGATAATTCCTTATAATATAAGGTAACGTGTTATTTCTTTTCAATGTCACGAATTAGGAGTGGTCGTTAATTCAACAAGCAGCTTTTTTTAGCAGCTTTTCTAATGTTAACGAATTAGCTGCTTTTCGTTTACCGCGAAAGCCATTAAATTTATTAACAAACATTCAACGATTTTCGAAAGCAACGCGCGGATTAGCTCAACGAACATTCAATGCGTAGTCGCTAACTGCAAACCAGCTAATAAAATTAGCTGCTTTTTTAACAGGTTTGTAATTAGCAGTTTCATTTCGTTAACATAAAAACCGTCAACGACCCACCTCTATCACGAATAACTTATTGTTAAGCCATTCTATTCGAAGCCATCGGAGTGCAAGATAGGTGTTCTACCAAACGCGCCAACCAGGATTATCAAGAACAGATTTCAACTTGAGTAACGTACTTTAAACGGACATTTGAATTATGATTTCAAATCTAATCTTTAGATTTGAAAATAATATTCTTTTTTATGATAATTGTATGGTGAATTGTGAAATTGACATCCAGATAACAGAGATTCAGTCAGCTGTCACGTGTTCGATTATGCTATAAACTGCTTATCATAATCTACCTGCCCTTTGGAGTCGACTGTACCTATTAACTCACACCCGTTTTTTACCATTAAGTTTGTATGTCTGCCCTCAAACACTATTGCAAAAAATATTATTACATACATATTATATTTTAAGAAGAGTGGTCGACCTAGGCGAACGTGCCTCGATCAAATCGCTGATGTTCTTCAAAATGGCTAGTTCAAAAGTACTCGAAACCGATGAGCGTGTATGCATTGATGAAAGTGGAAGAAGCTAAAGTGGTATGCAAGGATCGGAGCATATGGAATTCCGTGATCTCTGCCTACCGCAATGGGAATAAGGCGTGATGAATAATATGTATGTATATATTTTGAGTTACTTATAACTTTTGCTGTGTTGTGGATGCTCTAAGTGTCCAAGGGAGTGACTGAAAACTAGCGCTGTATTTATCAGCAAAACTTGAGCCACCTTTTGAGTAATTTTTACTTTATTTACCTAATTGTTTTTTTTAATGTATTTTAATATACGTTACAAAAAAAAACACTTCATTAAGTTTAAAAAAGTAAAAGATTTCTTTTTCCTCATAATCTTGGATGTTATTATTGCTTTTCGTTCAATGAAAATTAATTTCGACCAGCCTGACACCTTTAAATAAAATATACGTAAGTCCGCAAAGGAAGTGCAAGCTAAAAGAGCTATAACATGATCCAAGTTATAGCTTTGTTTTTTCAATCAGTTCTGAAGGTTTAATATTATCCGGGAGATATGATTTTTCTGGAACCCTCTCGGCCTCTGCGTCTTTTTTCTCTTGTGCTTCTAAGGCGTTTTTTCTAGACGCCGATAGTGCTTTTCTGTGTTGAATGAAGAAGTATCTAGAAAGAAAGATATAGCATAATCACCACTACAAACATATTATGTGAATTTCCGAGTGCCCTAGTGGTGCATAGGGCAGACACATTTCTATGTCTGTTTCACTGATCATTTTTCTTTACAGGCAATCAGCCTTCTATGCCCTGCCCGACCAAATAATTTTTTAAATCGTGTTTCCCCAGGTTTCGAACCCAGGACGCCCCGGCTTCACACGGGTGCAATGTAGATGTATTTTATACACAAAAACTATATCCTTTATTAATATAGCTTTCTAAGGGTGAAAGAATTTTTAAAATCGGTCGAGTAGTTATTGAGTTAAATCGAAACAAACAAACAAATCTCTTTATAATATTAGTATAGATTATAATATACTCGTGTATATAAGCCATTCCTCGCTTATATGTATGTGTTTTTGCTTGTCGAGGTCCTTTGCTTTTTTGGGTTCCAAATAAACTGTTTTTTATATTGTAAGTTTTAAAGTAAATAAAAAAGACTTTATTTTGTTTTGCACATTTCTGTTAAATGTGTCTTTGACTGTATATATGACTTATATAATTACGTTAAGGGCATTGTTATTTGTCTTTGTAGTTGTATTAATAGGGCACTGACCTTTTGGGCTTGTATGGTGGTTCCGCCACCGGTCCTATTATATACAGTGGCGGGACTACCATACAAGCCTAAGAGCCCGACTTGCCGACTTTAACGTAATACGTGTTTATGTATAACTAAAATAATTACGTAATAGTACATATAAGACTATAAGTTGTATATGACTTCTATAATTACGTTAAGAACATCATTATCTCTTTACGATTGTATTAATAGGGTTAGCCGAGCTTTTGGGCTTGTATGGTCGTCCCGCCACTGATTATATACTCACATTAATATCACAGAAGCAGGAATTATCAGGGTTGCACTAGTAAGGAACACCGCTCCAGGAAGAACCTTCAGCGTTTTCATGTAAAGCCAGGAGTAGAGTGGATGGAACACCAGAGACGCCAACGTTTCAGTTAAAGCGAATAGAGAATTCACTTTCGCTGAAAGAATAACAAACTGGGGGGTGAGCACGAACAAATATCGAAAAAGTATTCGTATCGTCGAACTGTCATTTGTATGAAATTTAAAATGATTTTTCATACAACTGATAGTTTGACGATTTGAATTAAATTGTATTTAAAGTAAATTGATTTTCAATATTTTTTATTGACGCTTCTTTGGTCTGTCACCTACTTGCCCCTAAAGAAAAAAATTATCAGTGGAACAGATGTGTCTACTCCATACCGCATTAGAAGCTTGGGAATTCTCTCCCACTCTTCTTTGGTCTGGCATAGATAATAAAAAAATGGTTGTATTTTTTTATATTAGACATCGACAGACGAGCTTTACGACGAGGTTCACTTGATGGTAGGTTATACTTTAGCCACAGAACATGACTCAATGATGCGCTATCGACCTACTTTTTACTTTGAGCGTTCGGAAATCTATAGACTGTAATCGAAACGCGCAATGCATATTCTTCATGGTTTTTTCCATCTATGAATGGTCGTTCAACGCTCGAAGTCACCAGATGTGGGGAAGACATGCTTACAGAAAATTATAATCATGTCCTGGTGGGATTCGATCCCACGACCCATCGATGCGCACGGCAGGTGATCTACTGAGCGCGCCAACGATTCCGCGAAATCTTTAATTTAGATTTTACTGTCTTCTATTAAGATAAAATAAATAAATAAAAATAAAGTTACCTGTCTCGTCTTTTTCCACAAGCTTAGATATGATTGAACGTAGAGACGGCATAATGGCCGATGAGAAGAATTCTATGATGGGAACTGAAAGAAATTCATTAAAAATTAGAAAACAACACATAAATCAGTTTAATATATTACATATATTGTTTGCTACAATAATTTATGTTTACTTTGAAGAAATGGAAATAAAAATAGATTTGATTAAAAATATATGTATATATTTCAGCAATACACGACATTTTAAATATAACAAAATTGCCAAACAAAGCCACTTAAACTCTAATATTATTTTTTATTAATTCGAGTATCACACATTTAAATAAAATAACTTTTATCGGATTAAAACCCGATTTTAATATTGATCCGGTAATATTAATACGAAAATTTCTAAGCTCTGATCATAATTTCTAACGTGTTTTTGTTATTAGATTTGAAGTGAAAACTTCTTTAGGCGCGTTGAGTGTTTTTAGAAGGAAAAAAAATTATAGATTCGCGTCACCGACATGCTTAATACTAAGATATATCTATGAGTAGCCAGACTAGCGCACATATACAATAGTTCGAAGTTTTCACTTCTTCCGGCAGTCCCCATGACTGCCTGGATTTTTTTCTTTTATTTTATTAGTGGCTACCAGGAAAACACTAATGATTATCGTGTATAAGATGTACAGGAAGAACTTTGGAGACATATTATGTACGATTCCTTAATCACTTCCTGCCTCGCACAACCAGTAACCACTCTGTAGAAACAGCTGTCGCCGGCAGTTTTTCCGAACCTATACAACACAGGAACCTTCAAGAAACGAACTTATACTTTACTTAAAGGACAACAAGACCTACAAGCCCTTGCGTAAAGCAGATGTTTATGGTCGACGGTGATCAATTACACTAGTTTACAAAATTTTACTTTTTGTCTGTTGCCGTGAATTTGGTGGGTGATTTTGTTTACTTATGACATGGTCTTTTCAAATATACCCTCAGAAAATTTTGTGCAGCTCGAATATTTTTGTTTTCGACGTTCATCATTTATGCTGATTTATTCGTTAATAACGTGGGTGTTTCAGTGGGTAAAGATTAATTTCATAAGTTTTTGCGACATGAGTGGTTCAAGCAGAAGTTGTTTAAACTACCAACATTATTTTTGCCTATATATGTGGAGAATATGTGCTAAAAAATATAGAAAAGGTGCGTTAAAAACTCCTATTTTTTCTACTTTGGGATATCGCTGGATAAAAATTACAAGGCTTCGGCTCCTGATTGTGTTTGTAAATAGGGTGTTGAATATTTAAGATTATGGAAAGGCAGAAAAAAAGGTAGTTTTAAATTTAGAACTCCAACCATTTGGGTAGAACCACGAAATCATCTGAATGACTGTTACTTATGGTTTGGTTAGTGGGCAGTAATATTTAGTCTAAAACTAGTAGCTCGTAAAAGAATTATTTTGCCGCCACTACATATTCAAATGAGAATCATGAAACAGTTTATTAATGCACTCGATAAAAATGGGATCTACTTTTCCTACATTTGCCACAAATTTTCTCAGCTCACTATGAAAAAGATTAAAGCCAGTATTTTTGACAGATCCTATATCATACAACTTCCAAAGATACTGAATTTATAAATTCTATGAGTAAGCTTGAATTAAGAGCATGGACAGCTTTCGTATCGATGATGCAGAACTTTCTCAGAAATAGAAAGTCAGAAAATTAAAACTGAACTTTTCAGAAAATTATACTGTCTTCTACAGACCTGTTTTACAAATAAAAACTCTGAGATGCAATATGAGCATTAAATTCCACTTCCTCCGTAGTCATCTAGACAGGTTTTCAAAAAAAAAATAGGAGACATGAGCGAAGAGCAGGGAGAGCGTATGCATCAAGATTTACGCGTCATAGAGGAGCGTTATCAGAGTTTTTTTGGATGTCTGACTAATGCTGGTGCCTTATACGTTACTTCCCTAAGTCCACACATAAGAGAAGAGCTTTAAAGCGAAGTTTTTTTAGAACTCAACGATTGTTTAAGTTATTTAATAATAATTTTTCTTAGTAAATACATATAATTTTAATTTTTAACCGTATCTACCCGGAACTCATAAACTAGAGCTGATAAAAAAAATCTACTTATATATTTGTAACTAGCATATCATAAGTAGTCGACAACAGCAAAAATTGTATCGGCAACAGATACACTGTAAACTAGTGTTATCATTTGCCCTTAAAAAAAAAGAGATTTAATATTATGATTTAAATAAATCTCGACGTACACATATCGCACATGAACACTAAAGTGGTACTATACCATTTTTTTCAACATTTTTTTTTCAAAAAACGTCATTTTTATTAGAATTTATTTAGGTACTTAAAAGGGAAATAGTCTAATTGTTAAGTAGGGTTCTGGCTGTTATTCATTTGAATTGCTGTTTTGTTATAAGGATCAAGAATCTCTATAATATTACTGACTTCAAATGGCCATATTGAAAAACATTGCGTATAATGCAATTTTTGTGAATACGAATTTCGATTTTAGGAGCTGCTCAATTGTTTAGGGGGCTCTTAAATATTTGAGTGGCTTTTGTGTATTCGGCCAAAAGTGCGATAAAACTTACTTAAAATCATCTCTAGATCAGTCTTGACGAAGGCGATCCACACTGCACCGCTGAACTTACTCGCCATTGCGATTATACACAGCAGAGAGTCATCTATTTGTAGCTTTTTACTTAGCACTGCTATCGCTAACATTACACCTGGAAATAGTAAGAGCGTTGTTAAAAATATCTTATATATTTTTGAAATCTACGAATAACCTTAGTTGTAATATAGTTCTCAAGGCTGATCGAGGCTGAACGAGGAGACTGGAAGGACCTCTAGAAAGGATATTGAATATAAGGTGAACCTAAACGGTAAAGTAATTAGTTCCGACCTCGAAGTAGCCTCTGCATTTGAAGAGTTTTTTACAAACATTCCAATGAATACGACCAACGTTCTAAATTCTTCACCATCAGCTGCCATTTTACTATTGCAAAAGCATATTCCTGTGTGCAATCATAAGTTTATATTTAGCTACATTAGCGGTAGTGATATCATAAAAACATTTAAACAACTTAAATTAAAGAAAACTAAAGATCTTTGGGGTGTATCTGTATTAATTTTACAATCAGTAATTAATGTTATCAGCTCAGAGTTAGCTATAATATTTAATGAATGTATAGATTATGGAGTCTTTCCGGACCAGATGAAATTAAGTAAAATCACACCAATATTCAAAACGGGCAGCACTTCTGACCTCACAAATTTTAGACCCATTTCTGTGCTGCCTGCACTGAGTAAAATTTTTGAAAAAATTATTCTTGATCAATTAATGATACACTTCACTAATAATAAACTTATGCATGACCAGCAGTATGGTTTTACAAGAGGTCGCTCCACAACCGATGCTGGTATTAAATTAATTTCCGAGATTTTAAATGCTTGGGAAAACTGTCATGATGCCATTGGAGTTTTTTGCGATTTATCAAAGGCTTTTGACTGTGTCCATCACGAAATCCTAACCAAAAAACTTCAACACTACGGCATTGGAGAAAAAGCGCTTAAACTAATGGATTCATACCTGAGCGGTAGAATTCAAAAGGTAAATGTAAATGGAACGATATCACAGGGATCGCCTGTTACTATGGGTGTACCTCAAGGCTCCATACTTGGGCCTTTCTTATTCCTCGTCTATATAAATGACCTACCATATCTTGTAAAGGAGCATCACGAGATAGTACTGTTTGCTGACGACACTTCGCTTTTATTTAAAGTGAAACGACAAAATCCATCACTTGAGATTGTAAACAGTGCTATCTCCAGTGTGGTTCACTGGTTTAATACAAATAACCTTAAGTTAAACGAAAAGAAGACAAAATGTATCAGATTTGTAACTGCAAATGTAAAAAGTAGTAATGCTCAAATAATAATTAAGGATGAGGAAATAGACTTTGTTGATAATACCGTGTTCTTGGGAATTACTTTAGATAGTAAACTCCAGTGGGGGCCACACATAGAAGGTCTTTCGAATAGGCTAAGTTCTGCAGCGTTCGCAGTGAAAAAGATACGCGAACTTACTGACGAGAATACAGCAAAGCTCGTTTATTTCAGCTATTTTCATAGTATTATGTCATATGGTGTTATTTTGTGGGGTAATGGAGCTGATATTAAATCAATATTTGTGATGCAAAAGCGGGCTATAAGAGCAATCTGCGGATTATCCCCACGGGAGTCAGTCCGAAGAAAATTTAAAGAATTACATATTTTGACTTTGGCAAGTCAATACATTTATGAGAATATCTTATATGTGCGTAAAAATATAGATATCTTTAAAAAGAATAGTAGCTTCCATAATTATAGTACTCGTAATAAAGACAAAATTAGTGCACCAACCACAAGGCTGCATAAAACGAGTAATTCTTTCCAAGGCAATTGTATACGTTTTTTCAACAAAATCCCTAGTGAGATACAAATGTTGTCATTAAATAAATTCAAATCGTACGTTAAAGTAAAGCTACTTGCTAAGTCTTATTATAATATAAATGAATATTTAAACGATCCTAGTGCTTGGATATGATTTGCTCCAGTAAGTATAAAGAAGTAACGCGACTGAATCTCTCGGCTACATTTCCAGACTCGGGGGCGATCGTCAACATCCACGACTTTTTTAATGTAAAGTGGGAGCAAACCGTGATCCATGTGGTACGAAATTATGTCAGAATAATAACTATTATTATTATTTTCTTATGTAGCCAAGTTCACGTTTCAAGGATCGTCATGCTCGCTTAAATGTCATTGCTTGTGGCGGCGTCCATGTGTCGGGTTGTCTCTCTCCCTAAAATATGGCGAGGGGGCCGATGGCTGGCCATGCGTCATGCTCGTGAACGGGTGCTACTTGTGATGACAGGTCGAACTTGAATTCGTGCATGCGGTGATATTAGTTATTTCGTCTATGTATTTGCGTGTTGTTCCCACTAGAATGTGAGTGCTCCTATTTCACCATACATACTACTGATAGAGGACAAATCTTTGTTTTACTTTTTTTTATTTTTTCGTTTATATATATTTTTTTTTTTTTTTTGATAATTATAGTTAATTGTGTGATGTCATGTGGAACATGGTGTAATGGTTGCAGCCCCTTATAAAACATTTGTAAAACAAAAACTTGGCGATTAAAAAGAGTGGCGGCGAGTTTCTTGCCAGTTCTTCTCGTCCGCTCTACGCCCTTGATTTGTGAACTGGCAGTAAATGTAATATTAGAAGCATTTAATATGTATTTTTTATTGACGTTCATAAGTGTACATTGTGTTACCTAAATGAATAAATGATTTTTGATTTTGATTTTTGATTTTGATCATAGATGGCGTTGACCTGCTCTGAACCCACTATAGAAAATACTCGCATTTTGTATTTGATTTTGCAACTATATTGAAAAATGTAAAATTTGGAATATAGATTTTAAAAAAATAATTGAGAATTATATGTGCTACAATAATCTAACATTAAAATTTCAGGGGCGATACAAAAAAGGCCTTCGATAGGGTCTGGCATGCTGGCCTTCTTAGTAAGCTTCCGTCCTACGGACTCCCTCCATCCTTATGCACGTGGATAACTAGCTTCCTGAGTGAGCGATCTATCCGAGTAGTTGTTGATGGCTGCTCTTCAGTTCCAATGACTATCAATGCTGGTGTTCCTCAGGGTTCGGTCCTTTCTGCGACATTATTCTTGCTACACATTAATGACATGCTTCAGCCTAATATTTTTGGGTATGCTGATGATAGCACTGTCGTAGAAAGGTATTTATCTGGTGCCCGTGCTAAGCCTGACGAGATTCGACAAGCAAGAGAGGCCATGGTGGACCGATTGAATTCTACCATACAGAAGGTTTCCGAATGGGGTGATGCAAACCTTGTCGAATTCAATCCCTCTAAAACACAGGCGTGTCTCTTTACCACCAAAAGGAGCCCCCTTCAACTGACTCCGACTTTCCGAGGGGTACCTGTAAAACTTTCCGGTTGTCTAAACCTATTAGGCGTTTCTTTATCGTCCAACTTAAACTTTGGACAATACATCGAGTCCAAAGCTCAATTAGCTTCGAAGAAACTTGGCATTATGTCCAAGGTTAGGCGGTACTTCACAGCGGAACAGCTTCTCAATTTATACCAAGCACAAGTACGCTCATGTATAGAGTACTGCTGCCACCTGTGGGCAGGTTCAGCCAAGTGTCATTTGGAAGCTCTTGACTCGATGGAAAAACGCGCCAGTCGACTTATTGGTGACCCTAGACTAGCTCAAAAAAGGCTACTGCCTCTTGAACATCGTCGAATGGTCGCTAGTATGTCGGTGTTCTACAGGTTGCACTTCGGTGAGTGCGCGGCTGAATTGCACGAACTTATCCCTGCAGCTCCCTTTCACCATCGGACGGCCAGACACAGAGTGGGATTTCACCCTTATATGGTGGATGTACCTTATATTCGTACGAAACGGTACGCCTCCTCCTTTATCCTCCGAACCGCCAAGGAATGGAACTCTCTACCTGGGTCTGTCTTTCCCGATTCTTATAATCTTGACGTCTTCAAAACCAGAGTGAATAGGCTTCTTCTAAGTAAGCATGCCCCCATTTAGATCGTATCCGCGCTTACCATCAGGCAGGATTGCGGTCAAATGCTTACTTATTCTTCATAAAAAAAAAAAAGAAAAAAAAAGGGATATTTTAATAAAGTTATTGTAATCCTACATAAATTATTACACTTTATAAATAAAGAGGAAAGATTTGTATGTTTGTAAAGAATAAACTCAAAAACCACTAGACAGATTTTAAAAATTCTTTCACCAATAGAAAGTTACATTATCAGCAAGTAACAGGCAATTTTTCTGTATGTCTACATTCCATCCGTGAGAAGCCGGAAAATGTTGCTAGATTATAATCTAGTATAATAATTATTATAATAACTATAATAATTATTATAGTTACGTAAATTATAAACATGGCCGTCACAGATTTTATAAATTCTATAAATAATCAATTATTACCTGTTGAATGTAGAATGATAGAATAACTCGCAAAAAAGCCATATTTCACCATGTCCCAGTTGAGTTGGTTCCTCACGAATAAATACAATACTCCATGTTCCGCTGAAAATAAAAGGTAAAATGTTACAATATTATAATATGTTTTTAAAGACAATATACGATTTACTACTGGTTAATAATTATATAATTGTATTTAATTTCATGTTATGGTTATAACATGAAATTAAATACAATTATGTACAGTTCAAATTCTAATTGGTTGGTAACCAAAGAGAGATTTTAAAGAGATATTCTAATCTATAGACATAGACATTTTGTATTCGACATCAACACATCTATACTTCTATACTAATATTATAAAGAGGAAAGATTTGTATTTTTGAATTTTTGTATTTTTGTATGTTATGAATAAACTCAAAAACTACTGGACCGATTTTGAAAATTCTTTCACGTAATAGCTACATTATCAGGGAGTAATATAGGCATATATTACTATTATATGTTTTGTGTATAGTACATCTACATTGCACCCGTGTGAAGCCGGGGCACGTTGCTAGTTTGAAATAAATATTAACTCACACATCGCCGGGCCATATATTATAAATACAGCTACTAGCGTAAGGATGACTTTGGCCCTCGCGTTGAAGGCTCTGGGTCGAAATGCAACGGCGACAGTGTCGACTACGTGAGACACATCGAAAAATGCGACATCTTTACTGACAGCCCTCTCGATCTGCGAAAAATTGTGTGTTAAGTGTTAACAGATGAACAAGATTTTTTGCCCAGAGATAATTTTACGGAGTGTAGGAAAAAGGATACCACAGTGAGTTCTTTGTGAATAGGATCTGTTGATAAAAAAACGTTTAATTGAATTCGAGTATGTTATATGCAGTTACTTTTAGCTAAAATGAATTCCCGAATCACCTAGTCACCGAGTCATTATTAACGGTTCAATCAAAATATTTTTTAAATACTTTGATTTCGATCAAAAATGAGTCAACTCGCTATTTTCTTATGAGAGAATACGCTGAAGTAAAATTCCTAGGCCCTTATTACAAGACATTACTTACTCAAGTCGAATTTCCAACTTCCATTAATCATAGATTCTCGATATTCAAATATCATGATATCCTGATATACTATCTAAAGTTAGCGTACGAACCATGGTAGGATGTTAAGAATTTTGCATAATGTCAAAAAGAGAAAAAATAGTTCGAAGTGCTATTTAACTAGACTCAATCCTGACGTCATATTCCACGTCTTGAAATATGTGCCTTAGTTTTAATTCTATGACACATTACACAAAAATTACGATAATCATACACGCTTCAAAAACATGATAGCAATGTTTTCGCGTTATTATAATATGCATGTAATTGGGTATCTAATCTAAGTACAAGTAGTTGACCTAAATCCTCAAAATTATCTATTGTTTTTGAGCTGAAATATTTATTAAAAATGTTGCATAAATTCAGATTATGCAAGGCTTAGGCACGTGGTATGTGGGAGGGGTAGGTTTTTTATACAATAGAAGTGATAGACTCTGATAAGCCTTTTTAATGTTAGATGTCGACAGACGAGAATGAGGTTCACTTGATGGTAGGTGATACCCCAGTCACAGAACATCAATCAATGATGCGCTGTTGACCTAGTTTTATTTGCGCATTTTGCACTTCACGGTTTTTCTATGTATGAACGGTTGTTCGCTATTCGGCGTTTATAAGTAAGCTTGTAAGTATTATAGAAGAAGATATATATGAGAAGATTTTTATCCGCTTTGTAAATGAAATTTTTAATAAACCACTAAATATTTGTAACAAATAGTTAAAATACTCTTTAGCTGATAAACACCATTTCTGACATGATTTTCTGTATACCTATTTCGACCAAATGTGTTTGATTCCTTAGCATGAAGTGAAAATTGTAGCTCTCGCTGTGCCATAGTGCACTGGCAGTGTTACCTCTACAAAAAATTTAGGTATTTTTTTATTACAGGTAATCGCATCTATCTTCGGAGAAGGTTTTTTTTTTTATAATATAGGGGGTAAACGAGCCTGCGGCTCACCTGATGGAAAGTGAACACCGCCGCCCATGAACATCTGCAACACCAGAGGACTTGCAGTTGCGTTGCCGGCCTTTAAGGTAGGAATATGCTCTCTTCTTGAAGGTCCCCAAGTCGTACCGGTTCGGAAAAATCGCTGGCGACAACTCATTCCACAATAGCGTAGTGAGTGGAAGAAAATTACGCATAAAGCGCACAGTGCTAGACTTCCAAGCGTCAAGATGGTACGGGTGGAACTTGGAGTTTTGTCGTGAGGTGCGGTGGTGAAAAAAAGTAGGTAGCAGTTTGTTGGCATTTTGTTTGTATACGAACTCTAATATTGCCATATTGCGTATAAAATCAATGATTTGTTTTGATAATTGCAATGAGTAAACAAACATTACACATGTCTAGTTCTTATCGGTTAAGTATTGCACTTCTTTCAAGCACTCATTGTTTCAACTCTTCAGATATTATCGTGTTATGACTTACTTTTACAGTAGAAACTACTGTACGATAATGATAAATGATACTTTACACTTTGTGTTGGTATGTTAGATGTAGCAAAATGGAAGTGTTGAAAAGAAGCGCGCTAAAATTGAATTTTAAAATTATCCACGACTTTATCTGCATGCATCTCTAATCCTCCACTTTCTTCTATTTTATTATCTTACTTTTTAAGCTTTAATACGTAAAAAAATATTTAAAAAGCAATCAAAGTGAAATTTTATTTGTGAGAGGGTTATGTTACTATAACATTTAAAACGGTTTTAGTGGGCACGAAAGTGATAGCCAAAAACAGATTGAGAATTAAGACAAAGGTATAAAAACAGTCTTAAGAGTTATTATATTTATCTTTGGAAATAACGTTTTGACATTACTCAACAGTAGATGTTTGTAGTACGAAGTATGGCAAAATAGGTAATAATAACACTCATGTGAAACGTGAAATAATGACTTTTATATATCTAAGGACGTGTTTTAGTACTGATAAAATAACTCTTATTCGATAAAAACCTTGTTAGGATATTGTTGAAACTGTTATACATATTACACAAAGGTATCATCATATCATAAGTATTGTCACGCAGTAAAATAGCAGTTCCGTGTCTTTGTACAGTCAACAACAGAAGTACCCACTATCTAACCACTAGTTTTAACAAAGTGACGGAATGAATTTAGTTTTCACTCGTTTGAAACAATTTATTACAGTGTAGTTATTTTTAATAAGTTTTTTTTGACATAGAAAATTATTTTTATATTAGGTATATTAAATTCTTATAAAATATTTATTTTGAATGTAATTCTGATATAATGGCTCTTATCAGAATAGTATCTAGGACGATATTATTTCTGCCGATACTTTTGTTACTTAGGGACTGTCATATATTAATTATTATTTTTAATAGCTTCACTCCGAAGTTTCGCTCTATGAGTGGGAACTGTTATATTAATGATTTTATTTAGTCTCAATATTTATAGACTTGCATATTTTTTTAAAATTAATTAATATAAATATGTTCTCAGTAAACCCGATCGCACAGTGACAGTGAAACCTTAATTTTCAGGAATTCAACTTCAAAAAGTTTCGCTTTTATATGCATGCAGTACATGCATACCTGAAGTATTATTCAACTTACTCCTAAAATCAGGAAAGCATTAAATAAATTGTCTGTAAATGATATATAGATCCCTATACAAATCCCTATACCCCATGTAGATTCCTCAGTACAAAATCAAGTAAATCGATTTATGTTAATTGTTAGAGGATAATCCAGTAAACGCTTTTGCATTGTTATTGTTAGTATGAATGTTATTTTAAGAAAATATGATTTCATTGAAAATGAAATTGAAGTTTGTTTATTTCACCTTGTAATAAAAACATAAAGTTAGATTTAACATAAAATATATTGTAAAAGAAGGTATTTATTTCCAAGTACCATGAATCAATTGATAATAATATTCTAGCCTTCTTCTAATATCTATAATTACTGTACGTTGTCTTGGTTAATAATAATCAATAGAAAGCATACTTAATTATTTCGATAAATAATTTAAAAAATCTAATGACTTACCTTCGGTAGTCCTTTAGCTTGAAGAAAGGCATCAGGCTCCTTTAAACAGAAGCACCCGTACATGAGCACGATGCTGAATAGTACACTCGTTGAAGTAAATAGCCCATAGTAACCCATCCGTTGGACTAGAACACCTCCCAGAGCTATACCGATCGGTACTCCTGCTGTCATACAAAAACTGACCAAGCCCATTCTAAAGGTCCTCGATTGCTCAGATGTAATATCACTTATGTAGCTGTAGACACCAAGGAACATTGTTACCCAACTACCAGTGATCGCTGTGAAGAAAGTCTCTAAGAATACAGTAATTTCAACGGGAATTTCATAAAAGAAGTAAACGTTTACGATATTGTTAACCGAGGTCATCACTTCTCCGAAAATCGGTAATAATATACAAAGCTTCCTCTTTCCGGTTCGGTCGCTCCAAGCTCCTAAGAACATGATTATTACACATGGTAGTGCTGTATTGATGACACTTCGCCAAATATCTATGGAAGATATGAGAGTTTGTACTTGTCTTTCATATTCTGAGAAATTGTTACTGTTTTTCTTGACCAACGCGTTACAGATTTCATCGCCGAACGCAAAATTAACTCTGCATGCTTTGTCCAAATTGAAGTTTCCCATTGCGAATCTGGATATGACACTGGGTATGATTAGTCCAGCAAACAGCGGCTCCACGGTGATGTTTTCTTTTATGTAGCATAATTTTTCCGAAAAATTTCTGTCTTTGTATTTTACCAAATTTTTGCTCAGAGGTTTCTCCTCTATATTTTCTGATTCTTGGTTTTCATCCGCCATTTTGTGTACGTTTCTCACGTTACTTGAGACTTACGATCGCTGTGTCTCCATGTTCCGCAGGCGACGTTGTATTCGTACCAGTTGCAATATTTGATTTAACAATGAACGTCGATATCGTAGGAATAATAATTGCCTTATTATTTACTTGTCCGATATTTGTATGATATCAATTATGCGCAGATAATGATAGTCTGTAGATAATGAGTATTTATTCTTATTGGCTGGATAGCAATTCAGTTTGTTGACTTTGTTAATACAGTATTATATCTGTAAGCGGTAATCTTCTAGATACTTAAGGGAAAATAGAACTTAAAATACAAATAATACTAATTTACTCTTTTAGCGATAATTAGCCATTATTAAACGGACTTTTGTTTATACGGGACTAGTGGACCCGACAGACGTTAGACCTGCCAGAATGTTGGCTTGAATATGCTATTTTGCCACTACTATATCATCTATTTCAATGATTTGCAGTCGACATCAAATATTTCAAAAAAGCTATAAGCGTGCGTGTCGTGAGCTGTCAATTCCGAGATGGCGGAGTTCTGAACCTAATTTATTTAAAATTAATTTTTTGCGTATATTTTTTCCTGTTTTTTTCCGAAGTTTTAAATGGTGTAACTAACACGATTTTGTTTTATATATTATATTTTTATTGGCATTAGATACTTTTACTCTTTTAGTAGGATGTGGTTATGTGTGTGTGTACCTTGGTGTGTATAATTAAATGAAAAACAATAAACTGTTATAAAGTGTTATCTATCTATGTATGGTTGACAGCAATTATTGATATAAACTTCTTGCAACATAATTATTGGTCCAATTATTAATTAGACTAAGTCAATATTGCTTGCAAGCCCTTTTCGAGTTAAATTTTTTATTGTTTTGTATTGAAGAGCTCATGCTCTCCTCATGGTTCACTTGATGGAAAATGATACCTCAGCCACATAACATCAGTCAATGATGCACTTTCGAATTTGTTTTTTCGTCCACCAATCGGAAATACATAGACTGAAACCGAAACGCGCAATTTGCACTTCACCGTTTTTCCATCCCGGTTGGAATTTTGATATTCCTCTCACCCGTTCAATGCCCGAAGTTAGCAGACGTGGGGAAGACATGCTGACACATTTTTTTAATTAGTAGGTATATTCCTTTTGCATAAAAAATACACACGAAGGACACAGTTATTCGGTGTAGGGTTGAAAAGTAATGTCCGTTCATTGACAAATGTAAATCAATAATATTTGATTCGTTTGAAGGAATGTAACATGGAGTAGTACCGAAAGTACGATCGAGTAAAGAATCACTTTTCACAATCTGAATTATGAAATAGGGCGACGGAACATGATTGACCATATTGAAGTGCGTTCTTTGGCTAAGGTACCACCTACGAATTACTATCTAAATGCTATGTAAATCTTACGCTTACTTATCAGACATAGAATTAGATATTATCTTATATACTTCTATATCTATACTCTATAATAATATACTAATACTAGTATACTAATAATATTATAAAGAGGAAAGATTTGTATTTTTGGATTTTTGTATATTATGAATAAACTCAAAAACTACTGGACCTATTTAAAAAAATTCTTTACCAATATAAGGCTACATTATCAGCGAGTAACATAGGCTACACAGTACACACTACTACCTACTATAGCCTACTTCCAGAAGCCGGGGCGCGTATTGCTAGTATAATATAAAGACAAAACCGCATGTTTGTATTGTTAAATGGGTATTTATTTTGTACTAAGACAAGTTGGACAAGAGTCACAAAAAAAATTCCCGGCAAAAAATATTTAACAATTGCAGTTGGAACCGGATTAGCGCCATTTGAAAATATCAAATTATTTGCAAAAAGCGCTGTTCTAATGTGCTACGGACGTACTGAACAAAATAACGCTAAGAAATAGTGCATGCTTATCAAATACACTTGGCGATTGTGTTGAAAGCCATTTTTATAGAATGGGGAACAAAACGGGAGGCGGCTCACTTAATAATAAGTGATGTCCTTCTCCCATGCACATCTGCAACACCCGAGGGTTTGTAGGTGCGTTGCCGACCTTTAAAATTTGACTTAGGAGTTCTGTTGTTATAAGTGTTTATTTAACATCTCGAAATAATAAAAAGTATATTAGAAGATGCAGTGAGCTCTCGAAGTTCTACTAGCTCACTGCTTCCCTCTTTCCAAAGTAGTTTCGGGGCCTTAATACACTTGCCTCTCTGGCCGGACAACGACGACAAAATTGTGTCGACCGTTTTCTGTTATTTAAATCGATTATCTCTTTATATCTTCCGGGTGTAACATGACACACTTTAAACTCGACTGAAACCGGTTAATTTTTATTTTTTAATATACGTGTCTGACTACCATGATACCATGATATTAGTTCTAAAGAGTTCTAAATACACACTAAACTTACTACAGTATTTTTTTTCAGTAAATATGAATAAAAACGAAAGAATATAAACAAAAACCTTTATTATACCGGTATGACTACCATAATAAATTAACCGGTATTCAGTCCCTGGTCAAAAGTAAAGATATTTTGTCTATCAAAGTTGTCGATGTCGACATATAATATCTCGATATCTTATATCTTAGCGTGTCTTCACTTGTCCGCGAGATATCTCTTGATGGTCATGCTAGGCGGGATGATATAGCTATGCCACGGTATTTACCCGCTTAATATTTTATATACATCCGCAACGAGACATTTAATCAAACGTTGCCAATTAATAATAAAGTGTTTGCTTGCATGCACGTAATAATATCAGACAATTATTCTACACTTAGATGTCATAATAATGCGATTTAGTTGTCACGGTACAAAGCGCTAAACTTCCGCAAAATTGCTCAAATTTTCAAATTCACTGTTGATAATTAACGTAGGTAGGGGCAGATAAATACTATGATTATATAATTTACCATTTTTTGTTAAATAGACTGTAGTGGTCTCGAAACGACATAATTTTTCGGTTGTTTTAATATGATTTTAAGTGAGTAATTTCTAGTTTAACATATAGAGATTTGATCAAAATTCTTTTGTTTTTTTTCATTCTCCAATTTTTGGTCCAAATATACATAATATTGTCTTTTATTAACCCGAGTATCACACATTTAAATAAAATACTGTATACCGGATTAAAACGCGATTTATTATTTATATTGTTTAAATTATTTATCCCGACGTTTCGGATGCTTTTCAGCACGTCGATTCTTCGGGATAAATAATTTTAACAATATAAATAATAAATCGCGTTTTAATCTGGTATACAGTATTTTATCCAAATATACCTATTTTACTTGGCACCCCAACCGATTTTGCAACTGACTTTCGAGACAACTAAATAGAGTGAATAGAGGTAATTTTCATCAGAAATAGGCAAGTCTTGATACCATTGTGGTATCAGATTCCTTGCCTTGATACAGATGTGCGGCTACACCTGTGTTTCGTTTGAAGAGCCTTTACCCCTTCTGCGGTTAAGACAATATCTGATATTGAGTCATGAGATGATCTGAGGCTCAGAAGTCGATCTTATACGACTTGAAATTGTTATGAAAATCCTTGAAATTTATCGGGACGAAATCTGACTTTAGTTTTTTTGCAATTATAGTTAAGCTAAATAGGCCTTTGCGATGCAAGTTTCTTGCCTGTTGAATACAATTAAATTGAAGCAATAATTGACTTGCGTGATCTAATATTCTTGATATATAAACAACACGTAATATTCTTGATCTGTCATACAAGACTTGTTTCAATACTTTTCTTGGTGTAAAAAGCACATGTAATCCGCGTGTAAACAGTTGCTTACGATTCTTGGATAGCAGTTATTGCATTCAATTATTGCTCTTGTATGTACAAGAAAATGGCAACATGTGAACGGATTTAGACTTCAACAGCTTGAAAGAATTGAATCGGACATGTAAATTAAAATGGAATTAACGCTATGGATTCATTTACTACAAATTATTTCAATAGTAAAACAAGAGCCTTTTATTGTACACCGACTATGTGGTTGAATTTTTTTTAGCATGTCCATGTTATTTTGAAGATATTTATAATAAAGGCGCCTAGGCTCTAAGTTCCTCTTCTCATGAACAAACTAAATTATATGTACTATATTATATAAATATTATATTAATAAATATGAAGTACTATATTATATAACCTATTTAGTTGAAATAATTTAAAGAATCCACCTATCTAGAGGCCATTTTAAAGGAATAAATTAATTATATATATTTATTGTAATAGCTCAAAGAAACACAACCTGTTTAGTTGAATATTCTTAATACTGTTGCACTGTAAGCCTTAGCTGTTTTTTTATGTTAAATATCGACAGACGAGCATGAGGTTCACTTAATGGTAGGTGATATGTCAGCCATAGAACAGCAGTCAATGATGCGCTGTCGACCTACTTTTTACTTGGCATTCGAAAATCTATAGACTGAAACCGAAACGCGCAATGTGCACTTCACGGTTTTTCCATCTATGAATGGTGGTACGTTACCCGGTCGATATTTCTCCCACCCGATCAATGTCCGAAGTCATCAGACGTGGGGAAAACATGCTTACAGAAAATTATATAAATGTGTTGTCCCGGTGGGATTCTAACCCACGGTCCGTTCTACCGAACACGCTAACGAGCCCGTCATAATGTTATTTAAATGTATGATTTTTTTTCTTTATAAAAAAATATTATAAATCATAGAAACATAGATTAGATGATTTTACAATTTGTAGTTTTTAGTATGAGTAATTAAAATATAAACTAATATTATTTTAGGTCGGCTAAGTTTCTTGGAACAACATTTTACAGTTTCTTAAAGCATCCATGTAATAGACTTATTACTACCATTATATAAATACACGTTAAATAGATGTATTAACGAAAATACTGCTAAAACTAGATATAATATTGTTATTGCAAAATAAATTTGAATACATTACAACGTCAACAAATCAAATAGACTCCAAAAACCAAGCTTAAAACGAACCGGTTTCAAAGTAACACTTATTCGGAATAAAAAACTGGTAATACACAAGCATCACAACACGAGAAATAGGCAACACTGGCTATTTTTAAAGATTTTGCGGTCGGTCACATTATAGACGGCTTTAATAAAACTGACCATCAGTTGCAGTGGTATATATAATAGTAGCATTCATACGCACATCATTATTTACTTAAGCAATTGCTTCTTTGTCCGCTTAAAGGATGCGATAGTTTTGCTAAAGGACCTTGATACGAAAATGTTCCGCGTGGAATTTAAATATTATTTCGCGGAGATCATTAGTCTACGATAAAATGAAGAAATGCACAAGTTCCGTAAATCGTTTCAAAAATGTGGAATCTATACTATCTATACTAATATTATAAAGAGGAAAGTATTGTTTGTTTGTTACGAATTCACTCAAAAACTATTCGACCGATTTTAAAAATTCTTTCACCAACAGAAAGTAACATTATCAACGAATAACATAGACTTTTGTTTCTGTTTTTGTGTACATATACATTATACATTGCACCCGTGCTAAGTCGGGGTGGATCGCTAGTTAGAAATATATCTAGACTATTAGACTATTCCTATGTATTAAAATTGTCGGATGTGATTTTTTTTTTTTGAACCCAATTTTCTTTTTATTTCACTAATAATAATTTTTGAACAGCACAACTTTAAAAAAAAATATCGTTGAATACATTTAATAAGACGGTAATAAATTATATTTATTTTTTTCGTAAGTACCTATGGTAAAAATGAGAAATCTCTTACAATAATTACTTTGGTACGGTTAAGTACCAAATTAATTATTGTAATCGATTTTCACATCCGACAATATTATTAGGGATAAGCGATTTATTTCACATCACGTAGAGATTACAAATATGCGATATTATAGTACTTCGTCTGCCTCAGTGGCTCAGTGATAAGCGCGACGTGTTGCACTAAAGGTCTTAAACCCGGGAAAACAAAATTTAAATAATATTGTTTTGATCGGGCAAGGCAATGAAGGCTGATCACTACAAACTATAAATATATATTACCAGTGAAACAGACACAGAAATGAGTCTCCATGCCCTACTACCTACTTATATATTTCGAAATTATATAAAAATCTTCAATCAAATTATTTAATTATATATTTACTATTTAAAAAGTAAATGATAATTAATATCGCTGTTAAACATATCGCTTATTTAGAGTTTTCCTTTTTAACACTATTCCTACGTATAAAGAAATGCGTGATTGTGTTTTTAATTTTTGTTCGATCTTGACGTTTGGTAGTAAATATTAACAATATAGAACACAGAACAGGAAAATATGTCTGTGATAAATAATCTTTTTCTAAGTTTATAAAAAAAAACAGTTAATAAAATTAAGGACAACAGGTAAGCACGAATACTGAAAATTAAATAAATTGTTGTGAAGAATTATTACAAAGGTCGGCCTTATAATAGTAACATTAAGAAAAATATCTAGCTTATCTATCTAATATATAAAATTCTCGTGTCACGGGGTTCGAACTTGAACTACACTTCTTACCTCGCACAACCACTCTGTGGAATCAGCTTTCGCCGGCGGTTTTTCCGAACCGATACGACTTGGAAACCTTCAAGAAGCGAGCCTACATCTTTCTTAAAGGCCGGCAACGCACCCGCAAGCCCTCTGGTGTTGCGGATGTCTATGGGCGGTGGTGATCACTTACCATCACGTGAGCCGCCTGCCCGTTTGCCCCCTATACTATAAAAAAAAAAAAAAAAAAAAAAAAAAAACTCCTCCGAAACGGCTCGACCTATTCTCATGAAATTTTGTGTGCATATTGGGTAGGTATGAGAATCGGACAACATCTATTTTTCATCCCCCTAAATGTTAAGGGTAATCCACCCCTAAATTTTTTTTTTAATTTTTGGACGAAATTGTTTGTTCTTATTTTTTTATAATGTGGCATTAAAAAATACACACAACCCTAATTTTTTACTTTTTTATCACCAACCTTGCTTTTTAGAAATTATTTACATGGCAAATCAACGTTTGCCGGTTCAGCTAGTAATATACAGGGTGTCCCAAGAAGTAGTGTCAAGCGAAACCCCAGTGATAGAGCACCCCCTGAGGTACCCAAATCACCCCCATATATGTCATGCGATTGTTCATAGTTTTTGAGTTATGAATTTTATTCTGAATTTTAGAGAATCTTTGACCTGAACAAAGTGGAAGACATTTTCAAATATATTTTTTTTGCAATTAAATCTTCACGAGTTGTACTTTTATGCCTAAAATAATCAGCTTCATAATTTAAATGAAAATCATGAAAATGTTGGTGTAAAGCGAAAATTGTACGTTCGGTGAATTACTACTTTTTATTTAACCATGGAGTCACCTGCTTAGATTTTTAATTAAAAATTGAAGTTTTAAGTATTAATTCACCGAACGTACAATTTTCGCTTTACACCAACATTTTCATGATTTTCATTTAAATTATGAAGCTGATTATTTTAGGCATAAAAGTACAACTCGTGAAGATTTAATTGCAAAAAAAATATATTTGAAAATGTCTTCCACTTTGTTCAGGTCGAAGATTCTCTAAAATTCAGAATAAAATTCATAACTCAAAAACTATGAACAATCGCATGACATATATGGGGGTGATTTGGGTACCTCAGGGGGTGCTCTATCACTGGGGTTTCGCTTGACACTACTTCTTGGGACACCCTGTATAAAATTCTCGTGTCACAATGTTCGTTCCCATACTCCTCCGAAACGGCTCGACCGATCGTTATGAAATTTTTTATGCATATTCAGTAAGTCTGAGAATCGGCTACTATCTATTTTTCATACCCCTAAGTGGTAAGGGGGATTGTTCACCCTAAATTTTTTTTTTAATTTTTGGACGAAATTTTTTGTGTTTATTTTTTTATAATGTGGCATTAAAAAATACATACAACCCTAAACTTTTACTTTTTTATCACCAACCCCTGCTTTTTAGAAATTATTTACATGGCAAAACAACGATTGCCGGGTCAGCTAGTAAACATTATAAAACTTTGAATTAAGAATTATGAAAGGACAAAATGACGTGATAATTGTAACGTTATATCTGCGGTTACGTGCGGTTAATATTACATTTAGAATTTACATACATAGTTTTATTCTTTGTTTAATATAAATTTTTGTGTAATATAAGTAATTCTATTTGTGGCGCATGAGTAATTGTACTTAAGTATTTGTACCAAAAAATTGATACAAATTATGACTTAATTACAGTACAACCATGAAAAATTCAAAGATCACTAATGAATTGATCATTCATGATCAAATATTCTTCTTAGTTTTTTTTAATGTTAGATATCGGCAGAAGACCAATGATGCGCTGTCGACCTAATTTTTACTTCAAGCATTCAGGATTCTATAGATTGAGACCAAAACGCGTAATATGCTTCGTCACTTCGTGGTTTTTCAATCTATGAACATCGTTGAACCAGGCCGGAATTTCGATATTCCTCCCATCCATTTAATGTCCGAAGTGACCTGACGTAAGGAAGACATGATTACAAATAATTATAAACATGTTGTTTTGATAGGATTTGAACTCGCGACCGCGAAAGGTCGGTGTTCTACCAAACGCGCCACAGAGCCCGTCAAAAATATTTCTTTTTTTTCTTAAGCATTTTGTGGCATATTTAGTATTTCATAGCTGAATTGCGGAATAATCTGGTTGTCGCGAAACTTTTGGTCTCTAAGACCCCTTGCCGTGTGTTGAGTTGTCGTTTTTATTCATTGACAAACGCTAAACAGGTTGAACATTAGGAATGTTTTAGTAAGTATATACGTACCGACACAGGTCGGCATACATGGTCAATTAATGCATTTGCCATTTACCGGTTGAGTTAATTTTATTCTGTGTATCTGGTTCTTCTTGACATTATTTAGTCTTTACCGATGACTATGAAATTGCTGTTTTTTATTAAAAAGTTAAAGCATTTTTTTCCTGTGCCACGATGCTGCTCTTTTAAAAAAAAAGTAACGAAAATGAAAGAGGGAACACAACACAATAACAACAAAGATGATTTCGAAAAAAAAATATTTATTTATTCTAATACGTTAACATAAAATGTTCGATGATCTAAGATCGAGATTCAAGAACATAGGTAGATATACATATTCACTAAAATTCGCGTTTTTAATTTTAGCCTAAAGACATTTTCTGCCAGTTCAATAAATTCAGAAATTATTTTTAGTTAATTTTTAGCTTTGTTCAGTTTTTCTGTGCATAATGTATTTTATTTATATATTTAATAACTCTGATGTTACAGTAACCGATGAAAAATATAAAAGCTACAGCGTCTGTTTTGATCTGTGATCATATCCTAGGCAAACCAATATTACTTTTGGCGTTATCGCCGAAGTTTTACATAATTATTCTACATAGTACTTAATTGATTTAGAAAATCTAAGATAGACAATAAGATATAATTATAATTGGTCTAAGCTATGCATTGATTATTATGAAAACTTAAACAAAAATTTATTTTTAACCGATCACATAAAACTATAACATTTTTATAAATTAATTTTTAGGTAAATATTTTTTTTAACCCAACGCATTCTTCTAGAGTTTTGGCCTGTTTTAAATATAATCTTGTAATGTTTCCTCTTTTAGGTTATTGACAATATGTATAAGTTTATATTATGTATTAAATTCATTCAATGCATTCTCCCAACATTACTGGTCTTTAATGAAAGTTACCATTAATCAAGAGAAGATGAAGAATACAATATAAGTCCGATTTCTATAACCACATATATTTTATTGGTAATGCCTCTGGTGATGTTGTCTATGGGCGCCGGTGATCATATAATATACCATCAGCTGAGCTGACAATCAGCTTACCCCCTATTCCATCCGGCCTAGCATGACATCCATGACAAAATGTTGTCGACCGTTTTCTCGTGTTTTAATCGATTATTATCTCTTTATGCCTTCCGGGTTTAACAATCAACTTTGAGATACATAATATGTTGTCTATCAAAGTTGTCGATGTCGAGATATCCTATATCTTAGTTTGTCTTCACTCGTCCACGAGATATCTCTTGATGGTTATGCTAGGTTGAATACATACATCATGCTTATTGGTCATAAGACGCCATATATTATCAGCGGCGGGACCACCATACAAGCCCAAACGCCTGTTTTTCCTTATTATTGCATTAAAAAGAAATATAATAATGTCATTAGTCATATATAACTTATACGATTACGTAATTATATAAGTTGTATAAATATATAAACACGTATTATATTAAAATCGGCAAGACGGGCTTTTGGGCTTTTATAACTGTATATTATATGTTGATAAATAACACGGTTGCTATTATAATAATCTATATATACAGTCATTCAATTAAATATATAAATAAATCCTTAAGCACCGTGCATGTAAGATATGTTTTGACATGATGTATTTTTATTGTCAATTTTCGAGATCCTTTTCTTCCCTTCGTTTCAGCCTTGTTTCCCTTCGATGCTTCGCAAACAACCACCTGCGGGGAGATTTTTGTTTGAACATCCATAGTACTTTCAACGTTACAAACATTTACATAACACTTCATGTTAACGATCCCTCATTATTGTGGCATTTGTACTTTATAAGGGGTTCTTAAATAATTGATTGACGATTTTTAAAAATATTTCGATATGTATGTCAAATGTTATGGAGTAAGTGATTTTTTTTATGTCAGATATCGACAGAAGATAATGAGGTTCACTTGATGGTAGGTGATACCTCAGCCACATAACATCAGTCAATGATGCGCTGTTGACCTAATTTTTACTTCGTGCATTCGGAAATCCATAGATTTTTCCACCTATGAACGGTGGTACATATTTTTTGTATTATTGACATAATAACCAAAAATTATCCAGATATCCTCTTGGGGCTTATTCACTTTACTAATAGGGATATTGGCCTTTTTTGTAAAAAAACATAGAGATTAGAGATATTTGTTGGTATCGTCTCTTCACTTTTACCTCTGTGAGGTATGCTTTCACAAAATTGTTTTTACATTATTTCAATTATATATACTTACAGCAACATCACAATGGCGGGTAGTGTCATAACAGCACTGTAAATATACACGGCGCCCGTAAACACAGATAAAGTGTGTGCGTACAGGGTGGAATAAGTGGGATCAAAGACCAACGCCGCCAGCGTCTCCACCAAGCTGAATAGGGAGTTCATTTTACCTGCAAATAATAACATTGGAACGATATTAACATTTTTGTTTAAAAAAATAATTAAACGGTCTTGTTGGCGCTTTGGGTGTATCACCTACCTTGCGCTTTGACGGGTCGCGGGTTCGAATCCCGCCAGGCTGACATATTTATAATTGTCTGTAAGGATGTCTTCACCACATCTGCCGGCCTAGCATGACAACCACGACAAAATGTTGTCGACCGTTTTCTCGTGTTTTAATCGATTATTATCTGTTTATATCTTCCGAGTCTAACATGACACTTACACTTAAAACACGACTTCTAATATCAAAAGTAGAGATTTGTCGATCGAGATATCTTGTCTATCAAAGTTCTCGATGACGAGATATAATATATCGCGATATCTTATATCTCAGTTTATCTTCACTCGTCAGCGAGATATCTTTTGATGTTCATGCTAGGCGGGCTGGTCGGTTCGGGCATTAAACGGGTGGGAGGAATATCGTAGAGGTGTAAAAGTAACGAAAAAAAACCGTACCCGTATGTATTCGTTACTATACATTCAGTACTCGTTACTATCGTATCGTTACTCGTTACTCCTAATACCTCATAACATGCTATGTTATTCTAGAGAAATAAATTTACAGAACTAGTTTAAGTTGCGCGCGCAAGCGTGCGATTTAATTAATTGTTTGAAAATTAAGTTACAGTGAAATAATTTTAGAATTTCATGAGAGACTAAAACTTTCACTTTCGTTTATTTCATACTATTACATAAAATGTATGAAATTTTAGTTGCAAAATTTTATGAAAACACTTTTTCTCAAGTATATACTTTTTTTTACTGCATACTCTGTTAAAGAAAACTTTGTTTTGAATATTTGAAGTTACATTGCGTCATTGAAATAGCGTATGTAACCATGATACGAAACATGCGAGTAACGAAAAGTATTCGTGAGTAACGTTTCGTTACTCGGTACTAGATGGCGTACCCGTTACTCAGTAACGAATACATACGGTTTGTTACAGCTCTAGAATATCGAAACTCCGAACGGGAACCAACGTTCATAGATGGATAAACGGTTTCCGTCATTTTTAAATTATTTTTCAAACAAACATAAGATAGAGTTGTAGGTTAGCAAAGTATATTCGGCATGACATGTCCTTTCAGGAAACATTATACATACATACATACATACATATACATCACGCCTCTTTCCCATTGGGGTAGGCAGAGATCACGGAATTCCATATGCTCCGATCCCTACATATCACTTTCGCTTCTTCCACTGTCATCAATGCTTTCATACACATTCGTCGGTTTGGAGTACTTTTGGCCTGGCCCTTTTGAAGAAAGTTCCTTATCTGATCGAGGTATGTTCGCCTAGGTCGACCACTACCGACTTTACCACTCACCCCAATTTCATAAATCTTTTTCGATTATATTAATACCATAGTATAAAAAGATTTCTATCAATGTTTTAGTATTTTATAAAATTTCGTCTGTAGCTATTTTTCAAATTAAATAAGTTCTTAAGATGGAATCATATCTACTTACTTTTTATTTCGTTCAAAGTTATCTAAATTTAAATGATATTGTAAATAAAAACCAACCATAAACTGCCACTTAAACTAATCTCATAATGCGATCTTCAATATAAAAGTTAATAAATTCCAAGTATACCCATTTCTTCGTCGCGCACCAACTTAGAAGCCATCGACCTCAGAGACGTGAATGTTGTTGCATTGAGAATCTCAACTATCGGTACTGAAAGTAAAGGAAAATGTTTATTCACGTTTTTTTGTGTTAGATATCGACAGACGAGTATGAGGTTCACTTCATGATAGGTGATAGCTCAGCCACATAACATCAGTCAACGATGCGCTGTCGGCCTAATTTTTACTTCGAGATTTCAAAACTGAAACCGAAACGCGCACTTCACGGTTTTTAAATCTATGAACGGTTCAACGCGTTCCATGTCCGAAGTTATCAGACGTTGGGAAGACATGCTTACAGAAAATTATAAACATGTCATCCCGGTGGGATTCGAACCCACGACCCATCGATGCGTACGGCAGGTGTTCTACCGAACGCGCTGAGGAGCCCGTCAAAAGAGAAGTTTCTTCCCGCTAGGGGGTAGACTGACGGTCTCGTTGGTATAAAGATGTGCACTTGCCTTGCAACCGTTAGACCATAGGCTACATACGTTCTACCTTGAGGGAAAAGAATGTGATCTATTTATTTTTATAGAATTTGATTTTAGCTCATATCGAATAGTAAGCTAAGTACGTTCTACATTGAGGGAAAATAATGTGATCTATTTATTTTTATAGAATTTGCTTTTAGCTCATATCGAATAGTAAGCTAAGTACGTTCTACCTTGAGGGAAAAGAATGTGATATATTTATTTTTATAGAATTTGATTTTAGCTCATATCGAATAGTAAGCTAAGTACGTTCTACCTTGAGGGAAAAGAATGTGATCTATTTATTTTTATAGAATTTGATTTTAGCTCATATCGAATAGTAAGCTAAGCCCACTGGTGGATTGTAAAGCTTACAACAATAAGATTTGAATCTAAACAACTAAATAATCGTTCAGTCCCAATTGCGGATTTACTAGCAGGCTCTACTTAGCCTAGGGTGGCAAATTTTAGAGACAGCGGGGTACATTATTTTTTCTTTTAGTTATATAAATCAAAATGATTAAGTCGGTTTTCTATATCTAAGGTTCCGTCGCCACGAGCGACAGCATCGCGGCGATGTTATCGTTGTGCTTTTTCTATTCTCTCTCTTAGTCGCGATTCTCTCGCTCGTGGGTACGACCCCTAAGAGTAAGAGAGTGTACAGACATATGTGGCATGACGATAACATCGCCACGATTCTCTCGCCCCTGGAGACCTCCCCTTAAAGAGAGAACTTTAGAAAGCATGTCTCCAATGACATTCCCTCTTCGTTGTCTTTGTATTTTAGAAAATTTAGGAATTGACTATTGTTTTTTTATATAGATCGGGGGCAAACGGGCTGGAGGCTCACGTGATGGTAAGTGATCACCGCCACCCATAGACATCCGCAACACCAGAAGTTATGCAGGTACGTTGCCGACCTTTAAAGGCAAGAGCGGTAAAATTTAACAGCCTATATCCTAGAAATATGTGAGTAGCGTATTCAAATTCATCAATTCAATTCAAAAATCATTTATTCATTTAGGTTACACAATGTACACTTATGAACGTCAAGAAAAATAAAAATTAAATCCTTCTTATTTTACATTTACTGCCAGTTCTCAAATCAAGGGCGTGGAACGGACGAGAAAAACTAGCAATAAACTCTCCGCCACTCTTTTTAATCGCCAAGTTTTTGGTTTTATAAAATGTTTGTAAGGATCTACAATCATTATTATATGCTCCACATGGCATATTGAAGTAGCTAATTAATTATAATAATAAAAAATTAACGAATAAAACAACCGAAGGTTTGTCCTCTATCAGCAATAGGCATGGTGAAATACACGTTCTTACATTAACGTGGGAACAACACGCAAACACATAGTCGTAATAACTAATATCACCGCATACACGAATTCAAGTCCGACCAGTTACCACAATCGTTCAGTCTATGATTTAACCTAAAACGGGGTGTTGATGATATGTCAGCGATTACTCACTCATAAACATTTCGAAGTCCGTTCTCACAAACGCAATGCAGAGTGAGCCAACCAATTTGCTGGTAATGGATATAAGACATAAAACTGAGTCGTGGAAACCCCATCGTTTGCTGAAAACACTGATTGAAAATAGTGCTCCTGGAAAAGAGAAAAAATATCTTGTTATTATATAGTGACAAACCTGTTAATTTTTTCTTATATAACATTAATAGCCATCCATGTATTCAATTGCTCTGTGACCAGGGCAATATTAAAAACGGCTAAACTATGAAACTTTACGGACGATGGATTTATCAGAAATAAAATATGATATAACGTATATTTTTTATTAACACTATTATAATAACCATTTTTTTAAATTCTCTAAGATGTAGCTATAATTTTTGTCTCATATTATAAGCTATTTATTACATTGTGTATATGTTTTTGGTGAGCTAACACGGATTTAAAAAAAAAACGCTTAGAACTTAATTGCGTGCGCTGCTTAAACGGCTATATAAGGAAGGATAGTCTAAAGTGCATTCGGGATAACCCAAAAGATATTAATAATACTGCAACAGTTTACTATTATATTCACCTAAACGCCATTTTAGTACTTAATAGTAAATACCCGAATGCAAACATGTAAGATTTTGGTATATCCTAAAAACCACCAGTAAAATATTATAAGTAATGTTAAGACCATCTGCATTAATATTAATTCTTATGAAAATAAATTATTTCATCATTACAAGCATTTTATAGAGATAAGAGATTCCTTTTACAATATATCTTTTGATTGTGTAGTTTAGGAGATAACATTACTACATACACCAAATAATGGTGGAGGTCAGTGTTACAAAATTTAAATAAAATACTTTATAACGGATTGAAATGCTATTTATTATTTATCCCAACGTTTTGGTTGCTTTTCAGCAAGTGGTCACGGACAGACTGAAAAGTAACAGCTGTCTGATTAGAAATATCACAAAGTTGCCATATTAACGGCATACATTCCTACGGAACAGTGTCCTCTTGTTTTTTAGTATGGTAATACGTACATAATATGTTTTAACGTCGAGATAAATAATAAATCGAGTTTTAATTCGTTATAAAGCATTTTATATAAATGTGTGATACTTGCGTTAATAAAAGACAATATTATCTTACAAAATGTTGATTTGGTAAAACCGAAGAGACTTTTCTCTCTAGACATAATGGTGTTTTTGATTACTTTTTAATGAAACAACAAAGTAAATATTTATATTGATCTTTCGTTTAATTCGTTTAAACTATCCCAGTTTAAAAGTAGGAGAGTGATAGACTTTACTATTAACTTTAGCTCCCATTTGGGACATTTTCAAAATATCAAGTATTTTCAAGACAAAAAATAATTTGAATATAATTATACTGCTACACAACCTATGTGCATATGTGTCAAAAAAATTACAGTGAATGGGTTAATACCGGAAATAACCAGTTGAAACCCACGTGAGCTGCATAGATGAAAAAAATCTATTGATTAGTAAATAAATAAATTGATACTATAACTGTAATGTCATAGATTATTCCTTTATTTAGAGGTAGGTAATGCTAATAGCTTAATGTTTCATAATAATCCGTATTTTATTAATTAAAACAGTAATATGGGGCTTATATTCCAATACTGGTGTGAGTGGGAGAGTCGGGAGTGGTCGACCTAGGCGAACGTACCTCGATCAGATCGGGGACGTTCTGCAAAAGGGCCAGATCAAAAGTACTCGTAACCGTCGAGTGTGTATGAAAGCATTGATGAAAGTAGAAGAAGCGAAAGTGGTATGTAAGGATCGGAGCATATGGAATTCCGTGATCTCTGCCTACCCCAATGGGAAAGAGGCGTGATGTATATGTATGTATGTATGTATATTCCAATATTGGTCCTGAATACCTGCGCTATGTCAAGTATACCAGCGCATGATGACAAACCTCTCTCTTTCTTTTATATGAAGATTTTGTTGACTTTTATAAAATAATAGTAGTAGTTCATTTATAATGTAAGCTTACCTAGAGAATGTGTGATGAGACCATAAGTGGAGTAGAAGCTGAATTTTAAAGCATCCCATTTCAGCCGATATCTCACAAACATGTAGGTGATTATTCTCTCGCCTGCCAAAGGAAAACCACTTTAATCACAACTGTATTGAACTCAAACTTCAAACTACTAGATAACTGAATAAAAATCCATTGAATTCAGTTTGCCAGCGATCATTGAATGTTAAATGAAATTCACTGTGTCCCCGTACTAGATGTATCTAATGTTATTGCTTTACGCAGCCCAAAAATTTCCTACTCTGTTGGTTCTTGGCAAGTTATAATAATACATTACATAACGTATGTAAATTAAAACTACAATAGGAAATATACTATATTTCCTAGTTGTAAATGCTTTGACAAATTTTAGATAAACAAGTCTTAAAAATTTAAATAAAATACTGTATACCGGATTAAAACGCGATTTATTATGTATATTGTTTAAATTATTTATCCCGACGTTTCGGATGCTTTACAACAACCGTGGTCGCGGGAGACAGTTACTGTAAAGCATCCGAAACGTCGGGATAAATAATTTAAACAATATAAATAATAAATCGCGTTTTAATCCGGTATACAGTATTTTATTTAAATGTTTGATACTCGCGTTAATAAAAGACAATATTAAGTCTTAAAAATTCAAACATAAGTTTATAATTCTTTTGAAACAATAAGAATCAAGTGGCGAAATGATATTGCTGTTTGCTGAGGATCTTTCCTCATTTAGACTCAATAATACTGAAATTTAACACGATGACACCTAAAAAAAATCCCCTCACCCCTCAAGCCGCCATAATGGGGCCCACGGGATCGTCATAGCGTACTGCTGCGAGCACCCGGCGGTCAGGCCAAACGGCCCCCCTCCTCGTCCCACTTGTGCATCCTTCCCATGCTCAACATGGGAGGAGTCCGCGGGACGAATTTTTTTTTGTCAAACTTGTTGACTCACCACTAGTTTTAGTTTTCCGCCTTACGTGCCCTCTGCACAGGTTTCAAACTTCCACCAGTTTTTATGTTATCAACCCTTCCGGGCGTCAAACATCCCTCAAGTTCTCAAACTCTGATCACCAACCATTTCCACACTTTTAAAAGCGAGAAACACTTAATGACCAACCTGGGAATCGAACCCGGGGCGTATGCTCTTATGGATGAACGTGCGACCGCAAGGCTACATACGCATTTAATACGATGACACCTAGGTGTTACCGCCATCTATCGTCATAGAGACTAGACAATCATCAAGACAACCACAAGCGTGAGCAAGAATTTTGTGTCTGTGACATTCCGACTGCCGCCATCTTTTTATTTCAAAAGTCATTCGAAAATATGTTTAAAACGAAGAACGTCTATTAAATCAAGCAAGCCAGTTTCCAAGTAATTCATAATTTATAATTAACGTCGTTCCTAAACACGGTATAGCTAACTAAATCAGCAAGTCTGACTCTTTACTAAAGCACATAAAGTTGCTGATTAGTAAACAACGGACTAAAACTTCTTCAAGTTACTAACTTAATCGTTTGATAGCAAAAATCTTAAATGTCGAGTCTGTTGATAATACTTAATACATGTAACTTGCATTGCTTGTTGGTTTTCGGAATCAGTTTCCGTCAAGTATTTTTCATCTATACTACTATAAGTATATACAATATTATAAAGAGGAATGATTTGTAGTTTGTTTGTTTCGAATTAACTCAAAAACTATTCTAGCGATTTAAAAATAATTGTGTATAGTACATCTACATTGCACCCTTGCGAAGCCGGGGCGTTTTCTAGTATATTATAATTAACTAGTTAACATTTAAAAACGGGTAGAGATACTTTAATACTGTCCAGACGGCCTAGCATGACCGCCACGATATATGTCGCGGACGTGAAGAAAAACTAAGTACATCTTATATCTCGATATATTATGTCTCGACATTGACAATTTTGATAGAAAAGATATTTCGATCGACAAATATATCTATTTTGATATTAAAAGTCGAGTTTTAAGTGTAATTGTCATCTTAGACCCGGAAGAAATAAAGAGATAATCGATAAAAACAGGAGAAACGGTGAAAAAAATTTCGTCGTGGTTGTCATGCTAGGATGGCAGGTAATATAGGTGGTGGTTACCATTCTTGGATGGAAAATTTGTGATGTGTCGAAAGTTTAGGAGAAACTCCTTCGCTATTTAAATTTTAACCCGACTATCCGCTGAAGCCTCATGCTCCGAATGCGAAATCAGACATAAATGAGATTTTTTTTTAATTTCTTAAAATTAATGATTGTGTAGTCACTTCTGCCAGCGCATCACCCTCACTGGAGCCACTGAAAATCAGTGTTGGGTTTTTTTGCCCCAACGAATACTGAGTGGTCATCCATTTCAGGATCATCATATTTTGACTTTAGTAGGTATAGTTTTAATGTTATTGTTTATTTTTACTGTATATGGTGATTTCATGAATAAATATATTCTATTCTATTCTAAAATAATTCTTACCATGATTAGGCCCATATACTATAGCAACTACGGATAAGGTGAGTAAAATTTTCTTTCTAATATTTCCATCTCTTTTCTTAAAGGCAACTTGAGCTGTCTCTTTCACTAGGGAAACTACTTCTGACAACTTGAACGGCTTTTCCTGAAAATATAAATTACACTAAAAATGCGAAAGATGTTACATGCAAAAATTACTTATCTATATCTATGTATATACATAAAACAAAGTCATGTTAGTAACACCATTTATAACTCATGAACTGCTGCACCGATTTTAATGATATCTTATTTGTTGGTTTCGTCTATGTCCCGAATAACAGAATAACTATAAAAGTATCGGAAATATCCAGAAACTCACGTCACGCTTAAAGAATATAATAAAGGTGGGAAGAGGGGAAATAGAATAATATTCAAATCTAGAATTTATTTATTTATTTTGGAAACCAACATTCTACAGGCTACAACGTCTGTCGGCTCCGCTAGTAGGAAATAAAATACAATAGCTCTATGGCAGTGGCGTAGCATGGGGGGGGTGAGGTCCGCCCCGGGCGGCACTTTGGCGGGGGCGGCATTTCACAGGTAACGGTAAAAAATTACATCCTTCAACGATTTTTTTGACAATTTTTTGTTGTCGAGAATGACAGAGTTTCTCTTTAGATAATAAGAGTACCAATTTTACCAAGCCCCAAATTTTATATATTTAATTTCAAAAATGAGGGGGCAGCAAATTTGGAATCCGCTCCGGGTGCTACCTATGATACGCCACTGCTCTAAGGCACCCTTCTACTATTTAAGGGCGCCGCGGCGGACACTATGGAACCCCTGCTCTAAGACTCTTGCAAAAACCCAAAAGTTAAGTAAAAGTAAAAAGACTTCTATATTATTATAATAATATTTTAATTCAAAGTTTATTTATCCGTTTAAGCTTTCAAGGCTCCTCCAGATAGGTCTTAGTTTTTGAAGAGAATGCTACCACATTTGCGATTTGCAGATTCGGATCAGTCATTGTGCCTTGGCAAAAAATTAGAAACAATAAATGTCGCAGTAATGAATTAGCACGAATTAAATTTGCTGAGTAGGGAATATAATTAATGTTATTTAAAATTGTATCTTATCTTATATTTAATAAGATTCATTTTAAACGTCAAATGTAAATGTACTTCTTATTTTTATTCTGAAAACTGTATTAAATAATGTTGACAAAGTAAATATTTTATTTAAGCTTAATGACTGACTTTGGTAAATTTACTTGCAGCTTTTGAGATTATACATCATACGTCAATTGACAGGTATATTTTAAGCGCATGAGGCAGATACATTTCTGTGTCTGTTTCACATTTTACACGCAAGTAGGTGATAAGTTTTCTATACCCTGCCTGATCAAAACATTTTTTTAAATCTTTTCGCCTATGGATGCGAACCCGAGACCTCTGAACCACTGAGCCATGGAGGCTTAAGGATTTTTTTTTAAAGTTTAAATTTCATCCAATTCATTCATGACTTTCGTAAATCTTTTCTGACAATGTAAAAGTTACAGGTTATCAAAATTATGTTATTGTCTAATTTATAATATTGCATTTGCAAGTAATTTTTAATACCGAGCACAAGTAAAGCCAATATAATAATGTAAAACACAATCTATCACAGGTTTACTCTAGCTGGGAGGTCAGGGAGAGGTTTTTAGATGAAAATTGTTAAGTTATAGATAAAGATTATTATTATTATTAGTAGCATGCTGAGCAATAGGACTTTTAGCTTATTTTTATAAATTCGATCCACCTTAGTTTTAGCCCTTGAATATGATATTTTGTATTAAATTACAATGTCTTCAGCTCGTTATAAAATAATGTAAACAAAACAAGTACACATACCTTTTCACTTCTGATTTTTGTGTTCGACTCCAAATAAACACATCCATAAATTATTGTTATTAAATAAATACAGGCCGAAATTGAGAATATCCCATAATACCCCAATAAATTCAGCAGTATGCCACTCAGAGCGGTTCCTACAGGTATCCCAGCTGTTAGGCACAAATTGACTAAACCCACACGAAAGGTCCTCGATTCTGCAGTAGTAATATCACTGATGTAACTGAATACCCCCAAATACACCATCACCCACCCACCAGTAATTGCTGGGAACAATGCTTCCAAAAACATTGAAACTTCAACGGGAATTTCATAGAAGAAAAATGTGCTTATAATATTGCTTATACAGACGAAGAATTCTCCAAATAATGGAAGGAGAATACATAGTTTTCTATTCCCAGTTCTGTCACTCCATGCTCCCATAAATATGACTAGAATAGTTGGTAGTGCGGTCTGTATAATACTCTTCCATGCTTCGATAGATGATATTGTTCTTTGAACATCTGCTTCGTAGTCACTGAAATTATCTTTCTTCAGCAAAAGCGCATCACATATTTCATCACCGAATTCCTGCTTAACTCGACATACCTTATCCAAGTTAAGGTTCTGTATAGCAAGTCTTGATAACATAGACGGAATTACGAGACCAGCTACAATCGGTTCAACGGATATGCTGGATTTTATGTAAGACAGTTTCTCGAAGAAACTCTTCTCTTTTTGAATAACATCTTCTTTATTTTTGTCTAATGGTTGCTCTTCAGGGTTACATTTCGTTTCTTTAGAAGTCATAATTTGTAGTTATATCAGTTTAACGACAAGCGCTAGTAACGTTTGAGACGTATCTATAGGATTCGAACATTTATCTACATTTACCATTGTTTACTTTTTTTGATATAAGTATAAAGATGTACGAAAACGATAAGGAATATTATTTAATCGAAGGAGTGTTCATTTTTTTACGTAAGTAATATTTTGACAGCTTCCGTGTTTTATAAATGTAGTCGTTGATTAAGTCTTAGATATGGACTAAACCTAGCTTTTAAGATACTTTACGCCATAACTCTTAAAATTTGATTTGTGTCATGTCAAAAATTCTGAATTATGTCGCAATATTTTAAAGTATAATATTGCAGTCCAGGTAATCAGTTACAGTAGAAGCAACTCCACCAATACATATATAAAAACTTTATCTTCCAAAATCCATCATACACGCAGAATTGGAAATGTTTACAGACTTACCAAAATTTAATATAGCCTTAAAATTATCGGCTTAGGCCCATGAAAACTAATATACCGGTAAAATAAACAAGAAAATAATAATAATTAAATAAAGTAATAATTAATTTCAGCCCAAAAAATCACACTAAAAAGCGGTCAAATAACCGCATTCGAGACTAATAAACATATATATACATCACGCCTCTTTCCCATTGGGGTAGGCAGAGATCACGGAATTCCATATGCTCCGATCCTGACATACCACTTTCGTTTCTTCTACTTTCATCAATGCTTTCATACACACTCGTCGGTTTCGAGTACTTTTGACCTGGCCCTTTTGAAGAACGTCCCCGATCTGATCGAGGTACGTTTGCCTAAGTCGACCACTCCCGACTCTACCACTCACATCAGATTCACAAATCTTATTCGTTTCCCTACTTTCACCCATCCTTTCTACGTGCCCAAATCATTTCTATATAGACTAATAAAAATTGTTAAATTCCATGTTTTAATTTTTCTTGGACTAACTGCAGGACTTTTTCTATGACATATAGCTATATAGTTCAAGAAAAAAGGAGTTTAACAAGTTTTTTTAAAGTCTCAAAACCGCTCTGGTAAGTATTGTGTTAAAGCATATAATAATATTATTATTAAGAAGTGGGTAGGTACCGCAATATGATAGATAGCAAGAAACACCAAACGTGAAGTGAAACACTCTGTATAACATTTTATCGCTATTTAACAACACTAATTACTATTTGCCTAGAGTATTTATGTAACTGTATCGACCATGAGCTAATACAGATACAAATAATACAACGGATTTATTATAAATAGCGTAATTAACAATTATATAGGCAATAAAAAAGCAAGAAAAATAAAGGCAATAGGAGTCTGTCAAATGATTTAGTTTCATAATGTATGCTTCGATGTTAGCATGGTATAGAGTATTATCGTCTTTTTTTATTAGTCACTTAAAAATATTTTTTATATTATTATTATTTTTTTTTTAATGTTGTAATAAAATTTGACTACTCAGAAGGTTTTCTCATATGGCAAGTACTATTTTTAAAGTTTTATGGAGAGATAGCAAAAGTTAAGACTATGTGTTTCTTTAGTATATACAAATATACAATAAGGTCACCAATTACCTAAAGTAATTAAGTTATTGTTTTTTATGTTAGACTAGCTGATGCCCGCGACTTCGTTGGCATCAGCTAGTTCGACAACCGATTTCGATGAAACAAGGTCTATATGTTGGGAACTCTTTAATTTTCTGGAATGAGAAGTATCTTTCATTTAAATCGGTCCACCAGTTTCGGAGATTAGCCCGTACAAACAGACAAATAGACAGAAAAACAAAAAAAATTAAAAAATCGGTTTTGTTCTATTTCTCTTCTTACATCCCCCTGACTCGGTTTTAAGCATTTTTTTTCTATGTACCTACAGACATTCAACCTCTACAGTTTTTTATATGTATAGATATCGACAGGCGAGTATGAGGTTCACATTATGGTAGGTGATATCCCAGTCGACCTACTTTTTACTGCGAACATTCGATTTATAACATTTTTTTATTAGAACAATAATGGATATTATTTGAATTAATCATGTATTGTGTACGAATTGAATATTACAACGGATACAAGTAGCTTTTTCGTTCCTTAAAGGTCGGTTGATGGATGAATGAAACGGCGATGATCACTCTCCATCAGGTGAACTAACTACTCGACTACCCCCTATTCCATAAACAAAAATACGGTTAAGTGCAAATTTTCCGTATTTAAATATTTAATACTAGCGATCTGCCCGGTCGGCTTCATACGGATTCAATGTAGATGTATTATACAAAAATAAAAGCCTATGCTACTCGCTGATAATGTAGCTTTCTATTGATGAATTAATTTTTAAAATCAGTCTAGTAGTTTTTGAGTTTAATCATAATTTACAAAAATACAAATCTTTCCTCTTTATAATATTAGTATAGAAGAAGATTATTAGTGATCCACCCCGGCTTCGCATGGGTTTAATGTAGATGTACTATACACAAAGTATAGTCTATGTTACTCGCTAATAATGTAGCTTTATATTGGTGAAAGAATTTTTAAAATTAGTCCAGTAGTTTTTGAGTTTATTCATTACATACAAAAATAAAAAATAAAAATCATTCCTCTTGATAATATTTGTATAGATATTAATAATATCACAGTTTTCGTTGCCATACTCCTCCGAAACGGCTCGACCGATTCTTACCAAATTTTATATGCGTATTCAGTCGGTCTGAGAATCGGCTACTATCATCATATTTTCATACCCCTAAGTGATAAGGGTTGTTCACCCTTAAATTTTTTTATGTGGCATTAAAAAATACATACAACCCCTGCTTTTTTGTGAAAAAAATCTAGACCCGTGCGAAGCCGGGGCGGGTCGCTTGTATATATATATATATATATTATATATGGACACTTATATAAATGATCTACTTGTGCTCTAAATATAAATTATCCTACGATTCTACAATCCTATGTCGCTGTTCAACAAGTGTCATTCACACTGATTTACTGCCTACTTGTTTCATATTTAATCTCATGTAAGTACGAGATATGCTACTCCTTTGAGATAAGTTTACCTAGGTTAGTATTACCTTTATGTATCTAACGTCAATTCGTAATTAGTTTTTAGATGATACTAGCGACCCGCCCCGGCTTCGCACGGGTCAAGATTTTTTGACAAAAAAAGCAGGCGTTGTATGTATTTTTTAATGCCACATTATAAAAAAATAAAAACAAAAAATTTCGTCCAAAAAAAAAAAAAAAATTTAGGGGTGGACTTCCCCTAACATTTAGGGGGATGAAAAATATATGTTGGCCTATTCTCAGACCTACTGAATACGCATATAAAATTTGGTAAAAATCGGTCAAGCCGTTTCCGAGGAGTATGGCAACGAAAACTGTGACACGAGAATTTTATATATTAGATTGTAACATACTGCGTAAATGAATGAATAAAGTGATCAAATGTATATATTTGCAAAATCACCCAAAAACCTTCAAGAATTTTTGTTAAATTATAAAGCTTTGGACCGGCTCGTGGGCGCGTTTGATAGAACACCTACTTTGCGCACTGATTGATCGCGGGTTTGAATGCCGCCCGGATGACATGTTTATAATTTTATAAGTATGTCTTCCCCACGTCTGGAAAGTGACCAGAATGAGCATGAGGTTCACTAGATGGTAGGTGATATCACAACCATAGAACATCAGTCAATGATGCGCTGTTGACCTACTTTTTACTTCAGGCATTCGGAAATCCATAGACTGAAATGGAAACGCGCAATATGCACTTCACCAATGATATTCTAGTAAAAAATCATCACTTCACGGTTTTTCCATCTATGAACGGTGATTTGTTTCCCGGTCGGAATTTCGATATTCCTTCCACCTGAAGTTACCAGACGTGCGGAAGACATGCTTACAGAAAATTTGAAAGATGTTTTGCAGGTTGAATTCGAAACAACGACCCATTACTGCGCACGGCAGGTTTTCTACCGAACGAACCAACGAACTCGCCAAAATTTTTATTATTAGAATATCTTTAAAATTACCTAGATATATATGTATAAAACAAAGTTTTGTAATAATAGTTACACCATTTATAATAATTCAAGAAAGAAGAAAAAAATCAGAAAAGAAGGATATGCAGAAATTTTATTTTAATTCAATAAATTATATTCGGAACTCCGCCCTATTTCACAATTGACAGTTGACGTCACGCACGCTTGTATGTATCTTACCTGTAATATCTGATATCCACTGCAAATCAGTGCCATATTAGCCATAGAATAGAAGTAGGAAAATAGCATATACAAAAGTATTTTTTTTTATTTTTGAACCCAACATTCTGGTAGGACAACGTCTGTCGGGTCTGCTAGTTTATTATATTTGATACATAACATAATATCTTCTTCTTCATCCTGCCCTGTTCCCTTTTTTTTATTTGGGGTCGGCGGAGTATGTTTTTTTTCCATTCTCTCCTTTCACTCGCCATATCATCACACCTCTCAAACACAGATCATTCTTCACACAGTCAATCCATGGTTTTTTTTGACAACATAATATCCATACATTAGTTATAAAGTATTTAATAAAAGCCAATATTATAAAACGCCTATAATTATTAGCATCGCAATACTGCATTAGGCAAATATAACAGCATATTTGGAGAGGCGTTTTATTGAAATATACCTAATAGAAATAACTATTCTACGATGAAACTCATAAAATGATAATCATAAATTCACAGGAAATTAATTTTCAGTCCGGAATAAATGAAAAAAATATATACAAGTATATGAGCGACAAATTTGTCTTATATTCATGAAACTTATATCAAATGACGCTGAAAAAAAGAAAAGAAAATAAGTTCAAATGTCGGTTATCTTTTTTTGGTTGTTAGCCATCGTTTAGTATTTGCACTTATTTAGATTTGTTTCATGTCCAGTACTATTGTGAAACAAAACATTTTTGTACAAATTTTTCATTGTTTGTACAAATAAACTTTCTCTATCTCTGTCTGTCTATGTGGGTTTGTGTACGAAAGAAAAAATATAACTTGGTGACTGTCCTGTGTATTTTTGATAAATTATTTAAATATAAAACAAACAACGTATAAAGTTTCAAGATATTTTGTTAGACTTTATTTTCTTATTATAATAAAATAAACTTAAAATTAAATATTAAAATAATCCATATTACCCTTCGATCAACAATGTCAATGATATTACCAAATCATTATTACGAGTACATACCACAAATAACTATTATAAATTAACTTTAATCCTTTATTTCATTCTTATATAAGAAATGGTTCTGGTTGGAAGTTGCCTGTCTGTACAGTTTATACCGATTAACAAATGAAATGAGCTTATGACGAGAAAATATTAACTTTCAATGCAAGCTACGGCCTGGATGAACCCTTATATTTTTTGTAAGATAAAATATATAAATCACACACACACACACACACAAATTCTATCAATATATTAATTGTTTGATCAATGTGAGTGTTAAGTAGGTAGGAATCAGACGCCACTTTCATTTACTTCCTACCCTCAACTCGATCGAGTTGGCGATGCTACGCAGCCCCTCCGCCCGCACGCCTCTCCCCGCGCGGACTCACCGTTTAGTTGCGTCCTACGATTCGGTGGCGGTGAAAGTGCTATTAACTTTATGTTCCAAGTTTAAAATTCCTAAATCTTAAAACGCGAAGTTTACCTTTTATTTATGAATTTTTACGTCCGTGACGAACTTCTAAAAAATCTGGGATTTCTACGCTCCGCGTCGTATGCTGAGGTGATGGATTCAGACAGAGACAGGAAGAGGATCAAGGTTAGTGGTAATGATTTTCTACTTATCAGCTAGAACATACAGTCTACTGTATCGAATTTTCACCAGCAAAAGTAGCTTTACACCACGTTCATAATTATTAATATTTGACAATGTGTTTCACTATAAACAAACTATGAACTTATTAAAAAGCAAATCGTATAGAAGTATAAAATACATCTACAGTTATTACTATTCTATACTAATATATTAATAAAGATTTGTATATTTGTAACTCAAAATCTACTGGATCGATTTAAAAAATTCTTTCACCATTAGAATGCTACATTATCCCTGAGTAACATCAGCTATTTTGTGTTGTGTATAGTTGTGCGAAGCCGGGGCGTATGGCTAGTTATAGTAAAACAACAACTGGAGCCACTGAAAATCAGTATTGCGTACCTATTTACATAGGTCTCAATGTATGTAGTGGATTTTGCTACTGAGTAGTAATCTTATTGGGTTACACCATGTTTATGAACTAGATTCTACCCATGTCTTCGTCCGCACAGACGATTATTATTAGTTTTTGGACCTTTTCTACTTACTTACTGCAATACAATCCTATCCCATCATACATTGTTTTTGCGTAACTCTAAAGATTTTATGCATCGTACGAAAGAATTATGGTGTAGTTTCTTCAAAATTCGTTCAGTAGTTTTTGTGTGAAAGTGTAGCAAATGTCCTCACAAACTCACATTTATAATACTATATTAGTATGATTATTGCAAAGATAGATATGGGTAGATTCATATATATGAGTAAATTGAGAGATAAATAAATTATTTATTGTACACAAGAAAGAATATAAACAAAGTGCTTAAAACTAGATTACATACCTACCCAATGTACAATTTTAAATTTATTTCTGAACATATTATAGTTTTTTATTGTGTTATCCTTAACAAATATATTCTTATTTCTATTCAATATAATTAGTTATTCTAAAATAATCTTTTCATCTGCTAAATCAATGCTACCAATTAAAGACTCCTTCCTGGCTGTTGCGGCCATTTCGATCGCGGCTCCCTTATTTTGTTCTCCACAACAAACATCTATATTTTCACGTTTTTGTCTGGATATATCCTTTTTATTTTGTACGTAAAACCACCTGTAAATAAATTAATTATTTAATATTATCTATAAATGTATAACCTAATATTATTTATTACTAGCTGCCCGAACAGGCTTCGCACGGCTATACTAATGAAGAAAATGAGACCAAATAAAATTTTTGAACATCTAGCGGTATGAATCGCTGAATAGAAGGTTCGTGCATAAGTAACCGCGTTGCTCTTAAATGTACTCATGCCAGAAATGTTAATTTATTTAATTAGTCAATAAAAATAATTTAAATTAATTCTAGATATTTAATATCTATAAATATAAAAATCTTGTGTCACGGTGTTTGTGGTCGCACTCCTCCGAAACGACTCGACCGATTTTTATGATTTTTTAAATTATATTTGGTAGGTATGAGAATAGGTCGTAAATTGTATTTTATACCACTCGGTGGGAGTCCCATCCAGATTTATTTTTAGTTGGTATCGAACTTACCGATAACCCCTTTTCAATTTGTCCAGCGAAGTGAGCACCGGTTGACTTATAGTATAACTATACATAATATACAAATTGATTGAAAAAATACATACACAAATATTGAAATAGCTGGAATTGTGAGCATTGTACTGAAATAGTATACGATTCCAGCGTCCATTTTTAATGTCACCATGTAAATCATCGAATACGTTGGACCGAATATCATTGATGTCACTACCTCTGCTAGATTGAATATTGAAGTCATTTTTCCTGAAATTTTAAAATAAAACATTTGGCTTTTATTTTTGAATTTGTATATAAAACATATTAAATATATCTATATATACCTACTAATAGAAGTTATGTTGCATATGGACGTATATCATGAAAGTATCCAACCCACAACTTTGATCAAAATGACTAAGTATACCAAGACAGCCCTAATGTTATATACTTTCACATCACGAAAACAGCCTTAGCATAATAAAAAAGTAGTGTTTTTTTCTGCGTTCGGTAGGTACCATTCCACTTGTTTGACGGGGCATTTAATTTATAAAACTTGAATATGTCAGAACTAATGTCCCATTCACTTGATGCCATTTTCTTGTACATACAAGAGCAATAATTGAATGCAATAATTCAAGAATCGACATACAAGAATTGTTAGCGACTGTTTATATGCGGATATTATGTACTGATTGCACCAAGAAAAGTATTGAATTAAAACTTTTATATCTGATCAAGAATGTTACGTGTTGTTTAGACCATGCAAGTCAATTATTGCTTCAAATTAATTATATACAACAGCAAGAAAAGTATATGAGTTGAATACTTTTCATGGATTGTGTAGCGACCAATTGTTGTAGCGTCTTATTTAAACGTCATACTCGTGAACGGGTGCTACTTGTGGTGACAGGTCGGACTTGAATTCGTGTATGCGGTGATGTTAGCTATTTCGACTATGTATTTGCGTGTTGTTCCCACGAGAATGTAAGTGCGTGCTCCTATTTCACCATGCCTACTTTTTTTTTTTGACGTTCATAAGTGTACATTATGTTACCTAAATGAATAAATGATTTTGAATTTAAATTTGAAAAACGAGAACTAAAAAAAAGCGGTTTGTGTGATCTTTGGTGTTAATAATATACATTTTTGTAACAGAAAGGGTTCCAATGTTTAGTATATATCGTAGTATAATTTACAACAATTCCGATGATCGTTTTACTGGAACCAACGCTTGTTCCTAAAAAACAAAAAGAATGTATGTTCAATAAGACGTGGCACGTACCTAGTTCATCGCTACTGGCAAGCTTTGATGATATAGATCTCAAAGCGGTGAAGGATGTTGCATTGAAAGTTTCAACTGCAACAGCTGCAAATTCAGATAAATATATTAATATAAATAATAATTGAATTAACTACGAATGCCTTACTCTTCTAGGCTATATATAAATAATATGCTGTAGGCATAGCGCGAACAACTTGCTAGAAAGTATATGAATACTACAAATTATTAATTAAATAATACAAATGACAGGTTGATGATATGCATTAATAAAATACTAATAATGGATTAAAACGCGAATTATTATATATATTATTTATACCGACGCGGACGTTTCGGATGCTTTTCAGCAACCGTGTGCGCGGCAGAAAGATGATAGTTTTCTGATTTGAAATGTCACAAAGTTGCCATATTAACGCCATCTATTTCTACGGAGTTGATATTTACTGTAATTTTCTATATCTTGGCAAAATTGACTAACAGGCATACATTCTCGGCAGTCATTCGTACTTTGGCCTTTGACAGATCAACAACTCGAAAACGTTCTCGTAGGGCCGGATTTAGGCCGGACTGAAGGCCTTGGGTCTCCAGATTATCTCTCTTCTTTTGTGGATGGGGCTGCAGTCCCGGGGCCATCGGATAATCCTTACGATTATAATTATATTTTGTGTAAATATACAGATGCATATACATATGTATATAGTGGCGAGACTACCGTACAAGCCCTAAAGCCCGGTTTGCCCTATTAATAATTTTGCATAAACAGTAAAATAATTATGCCCTTAGTTATACATAACTTATACGATTACGTTATTATATAAGTTATATATTATAAACACGTATTACGATAAACTCGGCAAGCCGGGCTTTTGGGCCTGTATGGTGCCTTTAAGGTAGGTAAAGGTATTTTTAAGTTGTATGCAGAAATAAAAATATATCAAACGTTTCGAATTAAGATATTCAGTGAGTGTGGTCTTTCACATGACTAATTTTATATACCTCTAACGCCTGTTTTCGGCAATACTAATAGTGAATCTCGGATCGGTTTTTTTTTAAATTTCGATATATGTACTATCAAAATAATTTAGAACTTATTAAATATTTTACCGATATACATTTCCAACGAGTTCCTAGCTTGACTCGTGGCTATACCACCGATGATTTTACTAACAGTTGATATAATTCCAAGTGTAGCATCACTCCATTTCCATCTTCGACTAAAGAGGCTTACCGAAACAAAAGCACCTGGAACAAATTATTTACTTAAATTTGAAAAAAAATATATTTTTATATACAAGAAAATTTTGCGGCTTAACGTTAGCATTATTCAGAAAGGGAAATATTTCATTCGATATGAGGCATCTGTTCAAGCTTATTTAATCATTTATCTTTAAATTATTAACTTAGAAACCACCGTCTTACATACAGAACTAGACAGTGCGGTTTATGAAAATACTTTCCTCTATAATATTCAAATGGCCACAGCTGCTCATAATCGTGAAGATATATTTTTTAAACTATCCGTTTATTTGATTTTGAAAGAACCGTATCTTTCATCTGTACGTTTCATTGAGTCTAATGGAAAGTTCTGTCGGTTTGGCAGGAGTCAAACGATATCTATGTATAACTTATTAGACAGTAGAAAATAGGAGTGGGCGTTAATTCTTTTAACAAATTAGCTGCTTTTCGTTTACCGCAAAAGCAGTTAAAAATATTAACTGTTTCATTCAACGATTTTCGAACGCAACGCGCGGATCATCTTAAGCAGCTTTTTAATTTAACGTAAAACCAGTTGAATTTATTATCTTTTATTCTAATAATTGATACATGTGGACATTACTGCAAACCAGTTAATAGAGTTAACTGCTTTTTTAACAGGTTATCAGTTTGTTATTAACACTTTCATTTCGTTAACACTGAAACCGTCAACGACCCACCTCTAGTAGAGAATAGAAAATCAGGGACATTCTTAACAAAAATCGAATAAAAATTTCTGTACCTACTTATAATATTCTTCGCATCGTCAGATAAATAAAATTCTCTTACCAAATGTATGAAGGCAGATGTAGTAAGTATTGTAGAAGCTGTATTTAATCGCATCCCAGTTGAATCTGTAGCGAGTGAACAAGTACCTTACAGTGAACTCCCCTGTTAAATAAATTGTCTGACATTAACATTTTGAAATTAGAAACACTTAAGATATGTACGATTTCAAAGCGATTTATTCTTTAAATGCGAGGGACAATACTATCATATATTATATTAATTTTATCTATGATATTGGATTTAGGCACTAGCTTTCTTTCTAAAAAGCTTAATGGTCTATAGAAATTGTTTCTCCATTAAAAGTTTAATGGGGAAACAAATTCTATAGATGTTCTACCGGACGCGCGAACGAGCCCGTCAGAAAAAGTTAGTCTTTCGCCTTTAGTTCGTCAAATGCTTAACTAATAGTGTTTTAATTAGTTTATACATACCATACTGTGGACCATACACAAATGCAATAGAAGCCAAAATTAAAATTGATTTAGTTCTTCGCCGATTTGGTCCTTTTTTAAACACAACCATAAGTGTATCCTTCACATGTTTCAAATCAAAAAAGGATTTGAGAAAATGCCATACACCACTACCTTCCTGTAACATATTACAACTCCGTTAGAAAACTACTCTTCAGTGTATACCAATATAAAAAATTAAAAAAGATATACATTTTTCTTATCTAGTTTGGGTCGCTCTGGATCTTTCATGTATAAAAAGCCGTGACATAAACTAAAGATATACAAAATTGAGCTAAACGAAAATACTCCATAGTAACCAGTGTGCTTCAGTAGTATTCCACTAAGAGCGTGGCCGATAGGAGAACCCGCAGTTAGGCACAGATTGGCAACACCGACTCTAAAAGTTCTTGACTCTTCACTCGATATTTCACTAATATAACAAAAAGCACCCATGAAAGTGGCTATCCAACCTCCAGTTATAGCTGGGAAGAAAGCTTCAAAAAACATCGTTACTTGAACAGGCAATTCATAAAAGAAATACGTGTTCAATAGATTACTTATACACATAAGCAAATCTCCGACTATAGGCATAAGAACACAGATTTTTCTCTTCCCTGTTCTGTCGCTCCAGGCGCCTAGGAACAGAATCAAGAAACTTGGTATAGCAGTTAAAAGTATGTTCTTCCATACTTCCATAGACGAGACGAGTGTCTGAACTTCAAGTTCTTCTTGTAGATAAGATCCTTCTCTAGCAATTAGCGCATCACAAATATCATTACTATAATTGAGATTAACACGACATGCTTTATCTAGATTAAGATTCTGTGTAGCAAGTCTTGATAAAGATCCTGGGATAACATAAGTTATTAGAACTGGTTCTAGTGTTATATTTTCCCGTATGTAAGCTATCTTTTCTCTTAAGGTTTTCTTTTTCACTTTCTCCTTTGGCTGCTTAAGTGGCGTATCTTCTGGAGCCATATTGCTAGAATGAATATGTACCAAGTCTGGTGTCGTGTCGAAGTACTAATGATAATTTCATTGTGCATCACGTATCACCATTTTTGTACTAAGTAAATATTTGTAACAGAAGTTGGTTACATTAACTGATGAAGCGTTATCATTGCGTAAATACTAAATAGTTGTGAACCGCATATTCTTAAGTGATATATTTAATTAATTTTTATTACATTTAGTAATAACGTGATAGATTTCTTAATAAATATTTCACGTTGTTATATGCATGATTTCTGTATAAAATAACATTATTTTATTAACTCCGTGCAAAGAACTCCCGGAAAGTAAATAGTTGCACAAATATTTAGTATCGAAACTCTAAACTGACTTTGTTAATAATCATGACTTTTTGTATGGAAAACGAACCACCTTAACATAAATACTTTTTAATTACTTATTCGTCTTCTTTGTATTGTTTTATCTATCTAAACTATGGTCTTGATAAAACGGAGATGACAAAATCCATCTTTAAGCGAGGAATTTTGGAGGTTTTTTAGATATTCGATAGAGTTGATAGCTAACTAAGTTGGAAATCGATTTCGATTTATTTCTGTATGAATAGAGAACCAAATTGCCGGTATTTTTCGATTTATGTCCACAAGCAGCTGCAATTGAATTTCGCATGGAAGGAAAATTGGACTAGTGGAATAATCACTGTGAAGTTTTGCAAATTTGCAAAAGCGCACCAATATCCTGGTTATTTCTCAAAAAGTAATTTCCTACGAAATTAACCTCATAATAATTAAGGAACCTCTGTGAATCAACCAGTATGATGAATACTTTATTCTTTACTTCACCCAGTGCTTAAATATCATAATAATATATTCCCTTAATAAAAAAGTAATTCGTGACTATTAAGAAAATGTATAAATCGGAATGAACAATATTTCTTTTGTTGATACATAAATACGTTGATACGCTTCGTGTTGATAGCTTTGTTTAAGAGCGGTTTTATTAAGATTTACGATGACATGTTAAGCTACGTTTTTTGCTAAGTGTCTTACTTGAAACACACATATTTTCACGTTCACTTTTTGTTGTGTATGATATTTTTTTATTTTTCATACTATAATGGAAGTTTTTTTTGAAATCATCATATCATAATGTGATATGGAAGGATTCTTGTGGGTGGTTCAACTTCTCTCTATTTATACTTCTTTACTAATATTATAACGAGGAAATATTTGTATTTTTGTATGTTATGAATAAACTCAATAAAAACTAGACCGATTTTAAAAATTCCTTCACCAATAGAAAGCTATATTATCAGCGTATAATATAGGCTCTGTGTATAGGACATGTACATTGCACCCGTGTGAAGCCGGGGCGCGTTGCTAGTATTATGTATTTTGTGAATTAAACTTCATAAATAATGAAATTATTGGATAAAAATAGAAAGCAGGATATTTACGGCGATTATAAGTCAATAATTATGAGAAAGTTCAAAAAATAGTAGAATATATTGAAAATAATATGTTTGAAAAACAAAAAAAAAATAGATATAAAATATAAAGTGGATATGCAGCTTAATAACAATGTTCTTGTCATTGTTTAATATTTGTTCAATTATTTAACATGATATACTCCTTTGTAACCGCCTATTACATTATAATAGCATATTACTTTACTTTTATAATTTACGTCTATATAGTTTGCATTTTGTATCTTTTTTTAGATATTGTAAAAAAATCACCCTAACTTTAATAGAAAGGTGGGTTTGAGATTTTCTAACACCTGGGATCCAAAAATTAAAAGTCTAAAACCCTAAGTCAAACATACAAAAAACAATACCACACTGTTAGTCAATATTGCCATAATATAGAAAATTACAGTAAATATCAACTCCGTAGGAAAATATGGTGTTAATATGGCAACTTTGTGATATTTACAATCCAAAGTTACTTTTCATTCTGCCCGTGACGGTTGCTGAAAAGCAGTCGAAACGTCGGTTTAAATCATAAATCTCGTTTTAATCTCTTATAAAGTATTTTATTTAAAGGTGATACATTAGTCAATGATGCGCTGTCGACCTATTTTTTCTAGCAATCGGAAATTTTATAGACTGAAACCGAAACGAGCAAACTGGCAGTTGTATGAAAAATCATTTGAAATTTCATACAAATGACAGTTCGACGATACGAATACTCTTTCGATACTTGTTCGTGCTCACCCCAGTTTGCGGATTTCCGAAGTAAAAGTAAAAACAGGTGGGAGATATATCCAATGAAAAAACCGTGAAGTACATAAAACGCGTTTCGATTTCAGTCAACAAAAAAACAGCTCATCATTGATCTGGTATTACGTGGCTTAGGTAACCTACCATCAAGTAAGCCTCATACTCTGTTTGTATCTAATATCAAAGATGATTTTTATAAACTTTAGCAAGTCATTTTGCTTTTCTTATCATTATGTTACAGCTGTCATATATAACACATTTGTTTAGTAAAAATACAAGATAGTAAAATGATTTTGCATATTATAATTTCGTAACTCATTCAGAACACATACTTTTGCGTACTGCGTGCGCATTACTGTTAAGGTCACACTATTAAAATCTCTCTATACCACAGTGAAATTATATGTATTTTTATGTTAGGTATCGACAGACGAGCATGAGGTTCACATGATGGTAGGGGACACCCCAGCCACAGAACATCAGTCAATGACTCTCTCGACCTACTATTTACTTCGAGCATCCGGAAATCCATGAACTGAAATTGAAACGCGTAATGTTTTTCGGTTTTATACATATATAGATGGCTATGAACAGTGGTTCGTTACCGGGTCAGAATTTCGATATTACTCTTTTGGTGTAATGCCCTAAGTTAGCTAAGTTAGTAAATAATGTAGACGATATTTATAAACCTCCCAGCGGGATATGAACCCACGATCTATCGGAGCACACAGCAAGTATTGTACCAAACGCGCCAACAAGCCCGTTTGTGTTTAAAAAGGATTAAAAATTAACTAAAAGGGATATGAAATGAATAGAACCTTAATGTTTTCATTTATTTATTAAATAGATTTCGTCAAAAAAACGCACTATATTTGAGCAACGTAATACAGCATGGAATGTACAAAATGTATTACTAGTTATAAAACAAAACATTTCCTACAATTACAAAAAAAACAACAGATAAATAAGTTTTTACATTTCTTTCTTAAAACCTTATACATACAAATATTGTCTACTTAACCATAAATCAAATTATAATTACTTTAACGACATTTTTTAACTTATTAATTACAGTATTTAATACCATTAATATTTGATTATATTATGATTACCTATATACCCAAGAAGTGACATTAAAGGCCTATTTACACGATGCAAGTTTGTTGCCTGTTCCATACAATTTAATTGAATCAATAAATGCTTTGAATGGTCTAAATAACAGGTAACATTCTTGATCTGTCATACAAGTTTTTTTTAATACTTTTCTTGGTGTAAACAGAAAATTGTATCCACGTGTAAACAGTTACTTACAATTCTTGGTTGTAAATTTTTTTTGTTTGTACATCATCATGTAAATGGACTTTAACTGTCATAGTTTTGTTGCTATTCGTAAAAAATATCTACGGTTTAAAAACTAAACATTTAACTATAGTTTTTAGTTTATTTATATTCCATTTATTTTTAAATAAAAATAAAATGTATCAATAACCTAATAAATAAATGTCAAATTAATTAAGTTATATTAACTATTAATTATTTCCTAGACAGTTTATTACTTATAAACTTGTTTAAATACATATGTTATCATGTAGCTACATATTATTCAATTACTTTTATTTACAATCATATCTGTCAAAATTATAATATATAGGTATTTTGCTGGAGAGTTGGAGACACACCTTATATCTTCTTAAACATAAACAGTAAAAGAAATCGGGTGAAATAAAAATACATTTTGAGTCGCACACTAGGTTTGTTTTGTATTTATTACAACGGAATTCACTATATAATAACCTAAACGGTACCCATTTGTTTTCCATGTTATAATAACTTAAGCGCCATAAAAATTACTGGAAAATATAGTCTGAATATGACATTATTTTGTGTTCCATAAGCTTATAGTAAATATTGATCACTAAGTGGAATTCGAATGAATTATAGCATCAGTCATGAAATTATTATTTACTTTTTTTCACAATAATTTAACAAAAACACAAAATCAAAATATAATCGCGGAATTATCATTTAGCAGTGATTTTTTCAGGTAGCGGTAGTAAGTAAATGGCACAGAGTCGAAAAAATAACAAACCATTAAAAAAAAAATTAAAAAAAGCTTAATTTGCTAAATAAAAAACTAAAACCAATTCCTATTACTTACATGTTAGGTACTACAAGTTTCATACCATTATTTACATTAAAAAAACATAGATATTTTATCATATTTCCTACACATAATGAAATCCAAAAGAGACATAGCTTCATTTTGAATTTTTAGCTGTTTAATTTGTGGTTATATGCAATATTGTACATTTTCTTCTTAAAAAAATGGTGTTAAAAATCATGCGCTGATTTTTTGTTCGTGTTCTTGACATTTGACATTTTTAACAGTTGTTGAGTTAATTGTAAGAAAATACAATTTTTTTCGATTAAAAAAAAAATCACTAACATTCTATAAATAACATAGCATAGGGAATAAATTGCTACTGCAAATACATCGTTTTTATGTACGCACAAGTGCAATAAATGAATAAAGGCTCCAAACTCTACTTGAATATATTGCTGTCTCTTTCGTTACACTTTAAAATAAGAGAAAAGTTTATTTTAATAGTGTTGTGATTCGTTCATTTAAAAGGCAAAATTGTATATTGTAATCAAATTTAGTATTAAAAATTGAAATAATTTATATTAATAATAATGAGTTTACATATTGTATCGATACTTTAAAGTGTATTTAATTCAGATGTTCAATTGTTCTTACTGTGGAAGTAATATCAGTCATTCAATTAATTTGACAGTTCACTCGTCACGTGTTCACTCACGTCATTCGTTCCTTTCATTCATTCAATATTGAGAGAGTGTCGTCTAATGTCAAGCTCTTAAGCAAAATTATTAGAAAACGGGCATTCTGTCTACAGTCGTGCTCCAGTAAAGTCCTAGTTATACTGTTCGTAATCTCGTGATGTATTAACGTCTATACAAAGTGAATATCGATATTTTAAGAAATTGTACACGTGTTGGTAGTTGAATATATTCATGTCCGAGAAGTAAAATCTGTATTGAAGATGGAAATATACGTTTGGATACTGTACACTGGTGGTTTTACTATAAATCAGAAGTGTAACGACCCGCGAGCCACGTCAAAGGACATTTTAGTAAGTACGAATTTGAGTTATATGGACAATATTAAAAAAAAAAGTGTAAATTTGACTAGAACTAAGTAACCTGGTCCAGCCGTAAGTTCTGTTACAAATGAAAATGCATTTTTTGTGAAGTAGTAATCTTATTAAAACTTATATTTATCGAAGTATTAGAAAATTATTCTACTCGAATTCGCCACTCTTGGCTTTGGATTTATGCATAAACACATCGGAAATTTAGCCATTATGCCCCAGAGATTTCTTAAGATACTTAATGTCGACGTGTCGTTTAGAGCAGACTATATTCTCTAAAAATGACCAGGTTTTGAACTGATCAGTAAGTAGGTGGAAAGTCCACAGTACATTTTTAGAAAAATTTGATGACCACGTTATACCTTTTCAACCACTTATTGTAGTGCTCTTCAATCGTGAGAATTTTTTCATCAGTATAGAAGATATTTAATTGACAATAATTAATTGATAAGATCAGTAGACCTGTGTATCGGGACAGAAGGCGTTTGATCGATCCACTCTTAATTGTAGGGATTGATTTAGAACATGTCCTGTATATCGATGATAAGAACTCAGCTTCAGGTTTTATTTTTGTTATAAATATGCGACAACAGGAATTTTCATTTCTCGCAATAAGATTTTTGTTTCCTAGTAGAGTTTTGGCTACTTAGAATCTGTCGATAGTACGATATACAAACATACAGCTGATACTAAACTTTTCAAGTGTCTTGAATATGACCGACGCGGACGCAACGACTCGATACCCACTTCGTCCATTCTATTTTCGACATTCCATATTGTAATTAGATACGAATAAAAAAAAAAAAAAAAATGTATGTGAAATGGTGGGAAATCGAAATAAGTTTTTAACATAATAACAATTTAAAATAATTGAGTTGAAAAGAAAAAAAAATAATAGATTTTATGTAACAGTATTTATGGTCATGCTAGATATAGTAGTCATGAAAGTGAGCTATATGAGCCATGTACGTGTACTGTAGAGATCAGCCATGTAGGTGTGCTGTAGAGATCAGTAAAGATACAATAGCCATGTAGGTGTGCTATTATGATCAGCCATGTATGTGTGCTGTGGAGATCAGTAATGACACAATAGCCATGTAGGTGTGCTATTATCAGCCATGTAGGTGTGCTGTAAAAGTCACTGATGATACAATAGCCATGTAGGTGTGCTATTATGATCAGCCATGTAGGTGTGCTGTAGATATCAGTAATGACCCAATAGCCATGTAGGTGTGCTATTATGATCAGCCATGTAGGTGTGCTGTAAAGGTCACTGATGATACAATAGCCATGTAGGTGTGCTATTATGATCAGCCATGTAGGTGTGCTGAAGAGATCAGTAATGAAGCAATAGCCATGTAGGTGTGCTATTATGATCAGCCATGTAGGTGTGCTGAAGAGACCAGTAATGAAGCAATAGCCATGTAGGTGTGCTATTATGATCAGTCATGTAGGTGTGCTGAAGAGATCAGTAATGAAGCAATAGCCATGTAGGTGTGCTATTATGATCAGCTGTGTATGTGTGCTGTAGATATCAGTAATGACACAATAGCGATGTAGATATGCTATTATGATCAGCCATGTAGGTGTGCTGTAGAGGCCAGAAATGACACAATAGCAGTGTAGTGTATGTAGATCAGCCATGTAGGTGTGCCTTAGAGATCAGTAATGACACAATAGCCGTGTAGGTGTGCTTTTATTATCAGCCATGTGTGGTGTTGATATCAATAATGATACAATAGCTATGTAGGTGTGCTATTATGATCAGCTATGTAGGTATGCTGTAAAGGTCAGTAATGATAAATTATAGCCATGTAGACGTATTTTAATTTTATCAGCCATGTAGTTGTGCTGCAATAGTCACATAGTTGTGATAGGACAGACATGTAGGTGTGCTGCAAAAGCCATATAGTTGTGACGGAATAGCCATGTAGGCGTGCTGCAATAGTCATATATGTAGTGGTGATAGAATAGCCGTATAAACATACTGAAATAGTCATATAGTTGTAATGAAATAGCCATGAATATCCTTAAGTTATTAACAACCATGCAGGTGCATGCATGCATAGCTATGTAGTTGTGCTGTAACATCTATTTAAGTGTGTCATAGTTGCCATGACAAAGTTTATAAGTATCAGATACTTAAGTGTATGATTATAGTCATGTAGGTGTGCAATTGTCAATCAAAGTGTAGTAGTAATAATATAAAATTGCTGCTATTAGTTTTTCTTACGACATTAATTATCTAGATACAAGTTTTTATATGAATAACATAATAGTATTATGTATACTGTTTAAGACATGTATTGAATGAACAGAAATATTTGAAATTAGTTTCAAGATTAAAGCAGATGGCATAAAGTTTATAAAGTTTACTTACAGTGTATTGTAAGGTGGTAACACGGCAGTATAGAGTTTATAAGTTATTATAAAATGATATAAAGCGTGTGAAAATATGTATTTCAGCCAACCAGAGAAGAATACGGGTTCACCCCGGAAGCTAAGTAAGCGAAGGACGCAGGACACAGAAGTACCAGATGTAACTAAGAGAATATCGGAAGGCTGGATACCTGCTAAAAATGAAAGCGGCGTTAAGTGGTATACAACAAAACTATGGTATCTACGATTTATTTATTTGGGAAAGATTGGGATCAAAAACTAAAAAAAAAAAAGCCATTTGCGGCTGATGAACATTTGGTAAATTTTAAGGGAATATTACTATGTAAAAGTAGTTTACTGCAGTATTTATGGAATTATTTATAGTTCAATAGGTAATGGAGCAAAAGATCTTTAATTTAGCGAACCAAAAGATTTGTTAACATTTAGCTTCTCAGCAATTCTATCAAATTAGAGATAATTCTAGGATAAATACTACTACTAATAAATACTAATTATTTTAGAAAAACTCAATTTAAGGACTGGTTCTGTTATCATAGTTAATCTTTGCAAGTCAATACAATTAGAGGAAATTATTCTACATGTTAAAGCCAATTATTAAATGTAGTAAATGTGATAGAATAAGTCATAACCTTTATGACTGTACCAGAAACCTCTCTTCATGTGCATGAAAGTAATAGTACAAACGAATTGACAAAAGTTTTTAAGATATTTAATAGAGATATTAATTTCCGATATAAATTGTTTAAAAAAAATCCTTTAAAACGAATCAGCATTTGATAAAATAAAATATTTTTAATGTCTTAAGTAAAAGCACTCATAATTTCAGTAGCGATCGTAATATTCAATTATATTATCAGTGACTAATATTTATTTACTGACTTGAATAAAATTCACAAGGATTTACCATTTATTGAATTATTTATGAAATATGATATATATTTATGAATATATACATATATATATTTTGATATATATACCAGATACCTATATGAAATTTTGTTATTATTGATAATCATTTTGTGGAATAAGACCTAGTGATAGTCAAGGATTTTAAAATAAAAAAAAAAAACCCTTTTTACCACAAACTAATCATTTACATAATATTTTACTGTTATAAAATTAGTTATAGAAAAGTATTTTATTTGTGTCTGCATTAATATTAATAGATAGTACATATATTAGAGTCAGGATTTTGTTAGTTAGTCAACTCTACTGAGAAAACAAATATGGCCATGTTAATTGGTTATTCGAAATATTCAAGTTCATTGATAATTATTATTTAGACATTCGCGTAATGTGTTGATCAAATAAGAAGTCAATATTGGTTTCCTGAATTTCAATCACATTTAATAAAAACAGCACAAACAAAGTAGCTTACTGGAGATTCCATGGAGCGATTAAACAAAGAATGTGTCTAAATAAACTTCAATATTTTGTTGCTCAATACATTTTATTTTTGTTTCGATTTATTAATAGAAAAAAAAATAAAAAATATATGTATACCATAACTCCGCTACAATATACCGTTGCGAATCGTTATGGCTAGGACTACAATTATGGCCAGTGTATTTAAAGATTTTTCTCAGTAATAATCAAAAAGTTGAGTGATTTTCACCCTATGAAATATCAGAATGTTTAGGTTACGATCGATAATCAAGTTATTAAAACCAAACAAAACTCAAACAGGTTAGATAAGATGAGATCTTTGAAGACCTTGACATATATCTAAGCAATAATGTAAAACTAAACTAAATCTGGCCCTAACTATACTTAATCTCGCATGGAAAAGTGAAAATAAAAAACAGACCTTAACCATTCGGTTACAGACTGTAAATGCATAAGATAATAAATGTGTCGGTGCATGTTGCGCCATCTAGGTTAATTAAGAATCAATTGGTACCCTACTTTCAAGTCGGAAAAGAGTGTCAAGTAATTGACTTTGACGGCACTCTAGTGAAGCGTCAAAACGATGGTGGCGGTGCGGCCATCATACATCAGGACTTTTCTTAAGAAAGTCACACATGCACCAAGAATACGACGAATCACTTATTTCAGAGACAATCGATATACTTTCGTGGGCAATTATTTAATTGTGGTTAAATCAGTGTTCAAAATTGTAAGATGTGATTAATATTTGTTAATTAAAGTAAATAATTATCTTTAATACGTCCATTGCGCGATTACAAATGCATAAATAGAAATGCTAGAATGTTTAATGTAGCTATAAGTAGTACTGTAACATTATTTATTTACCATATTATAATGTCATTTTTAATAAATAATGTATTCCAATTTATGTATTATAAGCAATTTTTGAAGTATCGTCTAACTTTCTATGTTATAATAATAAATAATTTTATGTAACAAAGTATCTTTGAGATTGATATTGTGAATATTAATTGTGTATTGATTATATTGATAGCGTTTGTATGTTCTAGTTTCCGAGTTAAAAAAAAATAAAAAAAGAAGTTATTTAATTAATTATTTCTCGTGTAAGTGAAATTGTATTATTTTTTGAGAGAAATAAATGTATTTAACCATTAGTAGATACTTATCTAGATTTCATTGTAATTATAGAGGATAAGATGGTAAATCGTATAAGATTTCTTTTGCATTGTATAGAATCTCTGTATACCTTGCATTATATAAACTTCTCAGCCGATTATTACTATTGTAACCGAGACTTTGTAAGCTAAACCATTATTGAAAAGAGTATCCATGGAGTTTCTTGCCGGTTCTTCTCCATGAGACCCACTTTTTGGAACCGTGCAACTAGACGTTTCATAAGATAAATACAAAACTTTTGATTTTGATAAAATGTGCTCAATGAGTGTTGTGATTTTGCGTGCTCCGGAGATAGCACGCTTGTGGATGGCCGAGTGTTGTGATTCGTTCATTTAAAAGGCAAAATTGTATATTGTAATCAAATTTAGTATTAAAAATTGAAATAATTTATATTAATAATAATGAGTTTACATATTGTATCGATACTTTAAAGTGTATTTAATTCAGATGTTCAATTGTTCTTACTGTGGAAGTAATATCAGTCATTCAATTAATTTGACAGTTCACTCGTCACGTGTTCACTCACGTCATTCGTTCCTTTCATTCATTCAATATTGAGAGAGTGTCGTCTAATGTCAAGCTCTTAAGCAAAATTATTAGAAAACGGGCATTCTGTCTACAGTCGTGCTCCAGTAAAGTCCTAGTTATACTGTTCGTAATCTCGTGATGTATTAACGTCTATACAAAGTGAATATCGATATTTTAAGAAATTGTACACGTGTTGGTAGTTGAATATATTCATGTCCGAGAAGTAAAATCTGTATTGAAGATGGAAATATACGTTTGGATACTGTACACTGGTGGTTTTACTATAATAGTGGTTTTAACAATAACAGTTAAATTATTTAGACAGAGTTACTAAATATATAATTTTATAAATACTTTACTACTTTCAAACAATCATCCGTAATCATGACGCTATTACCATAATAGGTATATCTTACAAGAATATTTACATCCAGTCATAAATATGATACTACTTAACATAAATATATTAAGTACTACAAATATATGAATAAAATAAATTATATATTGTAACAATTTTCTTTTGTAAGGTTTTACAAAATCTTTCTAATTCCTGTTACCTGTTATGATTCATGGGTCAGACACACTGCTGTGCCTGTTTAGGTCTTTAAATGAAAATACGTGATCAGTCTTCAGTAAAATATCAAACCTACATTATAAAGAGGAAAAATTTATTTGTTTGTTTGTTACGATTTAACTCAAAAACTACTTGACCGATTTTAATAAATTCTTTCACCAATAGAAAGCTACATTATCAGCGAGTAACATATGCTTGAAGTCGAGGCGGACCGCTATTAAACGATATTGATTTTTTCGGTTATCCGGGAATCGAATTCATAACCGACGCTAAAGACAACCTGAAGTTTTTTTACAACCTGAAAATTTTACAGACTTGCAGACACGACGTATTTTTTACAAAAACAAAACTGGAAGAGTATATTTCGTTGTAATAGTAGATAGACATTTAAAATACACAACATCTTAATAGACAATGAAAATTATTTATATTAGATTTTTCTTATAATTATTATCCAATATCTTAACCAAAGGAAAATCCATAAAACATCATATTATATTCTGCATTAACTGAATTTAGACCTAATACTTCATGTGTACGAATACAGTATTCATCTGGAAAACAATTATTTTACTTATAATAGATTTACAGTGACCAGTTGTAACTATTTTATATCGAGCTAAAAAGTACAATCGGCTAGTTTCGGTTTCGTTGAGTGTCGTCTCGGTGCGACAGAGACGGCGCTGTTCAAAGACAGACTAGCCGAATGTCTCCCTATTTAACTCGATGCGTATTATTTAACACCAGTAATTAACAGTAACAGTACTGTAAAAGCCCATTTTCTTGTACATATAAGAGCAATAATTGCATATTATTGTATAATGGGATAGTGTTTAGCAGTGATCGGTACTTTAATTATTTTTTTCTAAGCTTGTTGCGCAGGCATTTACGGTAGCATTACTAAAGACAATTTAGAATGAAATAATTCTTATAATATGCAAGAGATACCTATATAATTGGCGAAAACAGCAGAAAATATAATCATACGTTACAAAAGAGCTGCTATTCTTCCCTATCAGTAATTATGCTAGTGAGTAATAAATTACACAACCATAATTTAGACGTACATGAGAATGATCAATGTATATCAATGAAAGTTTTGAATTTGTGTATCTTAATTTAATATCCATGGCACCAATACTGAGGATTTGCTCCATACAATTATAACGCTCATATCAGTAATATCAAAGGAGGCCCCATAGATGTATATTCTTTTTGAAATATTCATATTGTTAAATTACACTAAAATGCATCAATATGTTATGAACTTTATACCTCTTGATATTGAAGCGTCCGGTATTCTCATTCATACAATTCATTTTTCAGCAGAAGTTAATGCGAAATAAGAAAATGTGTTCCGAAAAATAGCCAAGAGAAGCATTAGTGACGCATTCCACATTTGCCCTTCCGCTGTCTTTGCCTAAGAATTTCCATGTCATAGTGATTTTACACTATCTAATAGTATCTTATCTATTTGCTACTGATGCTGCTGAAAATACAATATTTCTCTGAACGAGAATATCAAACGTATTTGTAACATTTAGCTTTCATGGGCGTATTCAAGAGGTGGCATCAGAAGTATGGAAAGAGTCCGTTTTGCATCTCCAATATCGCTCAATGTAAATTATGTATATAGGATAAACAGGTAAATAAATGATTCGTTTCACTATACTTTGAATGTTTTGTAAAAAACTGCAGCACGATTATCAAATAAAGTGTCCACTAGTCCAAATGTTCAAAAGTTTCCAATAAAAAACCACACCATACTGCGAAATTTCGAACTTTTATACAGTGCGGGGAACACCCAAAATCAGAAAACTAACTTCACTGTTTATAGTTAATTAGTAAATTAGGTATAGGGTCAAATACGTAAGGGAGGCTGGTAGGAATTGACTTGTTAAGACCTTTCGACTTGGATCCTCATAATATTTATTATGTGGACACACTATTTGACAAAATTAGAACCAAACCGTTTTCCTTTGCAATTTCTATCATGTCAGTGTTCTATGTGTATTATTTTATTTGCATACAATTCCATTAACTTGTAGTTCGTTGGTTTGTTTTGTAAGAAGCAATACTAAATTGCTAATTTCTATATCAGCGAAACTGTCATTTGAATAGATAAGTTGGCACTGTACAATCTCATCATCGCCTTGCATTTCTAACTCTGATTTCATCTTAAGTCTAGCGCATCTAATAGCAAAATTATAAAGTCTTCAGAAATAAATAGTTTTTATGCATATATCGTTGTAAAAAGCATGACGCATAGAGCGTACGAATATGGACAGTGTTTTTTTGAAATAAAATACGTATTCTATTAAAGTTTATATATATATATATGAATTAAAGTAATTTTTATGAATTCTCTACATGTTACGTCGTTAACGTTCGTTATAACTGGAAGAACACAGAAATACATTCTATATACCTTGTAGAATCGATACATTTCTAAGATGATGTAGTTACCGCAATATTAAACTATTTATTTACAATTCCGGTACAGATACACGCTGGACATCATCGCAGGAATCTGTAAAGAATAATTTTTATATATTAAAATTTTAAATCTACATATATAATATGTATATAATTATCAAATATCAAAAAAAATATACTATCAAATATCAAATAGATGTTACACCTTTCAACAAGCGAAGGATTCAATTACCACCAGCAGGCCTGGCATCACAACCACGACAAAATTTTGTCGACCGTTTTCTCGTGTTTTTATCGATTATCTCTTTTTTCTAGGTCTAACATGAAACTTACACTTAAAACACGACTTCTCATGTCAAAAGTATAGATATTTGTCGATGTCATAATATTATAATATATCGTGATATCTTATATCTCAGTTTGTCTTCTCTCATCCGCGAGAAATCTCTTGATTGTCATGCTAAGCATAATTGCTAGGTGTAATTTATTTCTAATTTGATATAATGTTTTCCATATGAGCAACTGAACTATTTGGAGGAATAGTGATAAATTTTCCGGATAAAGTACCGGCCATAAATGAGAGAGACGTGGAGTAGATTGTTTGAGTTTTGGCTTCATTCAATAGATTTCTCGAAGAACAGATTATTGTCGAGGCAATAGCGAATCTACCTTAGGCAAAGGTTCATTTACCAGTAGTGAAAACTCACTCTCGTCTGTCAACATCTCATATAAAACTGTCATTTATAAACCTGATGCTTTATAGTTGCAGTTGCTTTGTCTTGATTTTTAAATTGACACTTCTCAAGTTAAATTTCATATATTCGGTGTTTTAGTCATAAAAAAACATAAAAATAACGCATTTATAAAATTAGCTCAGATTGTTAAACTTACCTTAACATATCAGTAGCTGTGAGTGATGAGCACAATAAAACGAGGATAACTGATGCCACCAAATCTATTGACAAAAAATAATAAGTATTAGTGGTAGTCATTGTGCGTTTCTGTCTCAGTCTATGAAATTCTGAATGCTCGAAGGAAAAAATACTCGTCTCTACTGATGGTCTGTCACTGACGTATAACCTACCATGCTCATCCATCGATATTAATAATGTAAAAAAATTGTATTAAAAGTTGAAAATTGAATCATTTTGAAAATGGAATTAGGCTTTCGTTTGAAGGATTCTGTATTCCAAAAAAACCTTGCAGTCGGTTCACACCGGCTTCACACGGGTGCAATGTGGATGTACTTATTATACACAAAAAATAGCCTATGTTACTCGCTGAAAATCGTACTCTATTGGTGAAAATCGGATCAGTCGTTTTTGAGTTTATTCATATACAAAAATTCAAAACTATAAATCTTTTCTCTTTATAATATTAGTATAGAAGTATAGATATAGAAATAAAAGTATAGATATTAGTATAGATGTAGATAAACCTACCAGAGCGGTCAAATGACCGATTTTGAAACATTATTAAAACATGTTAAACTCCATTTTTCTTAAATTTACTGCACGATTTTATAAGCTTTATATTATAGAAAAAGTAATAAAAAAAATCTTTGCATCATCTGTGGTTGATCAACTATCAAGTAAGTTTCGCGATCATCTGTCAAAGTCTGACATTAAAAAACCAATTTTCTTTATATATCAATAATTTTCTTCTTCTAATTTAATATCACTGCAGATTACTGTAGCAATATTAAACAATCGATGTCATCTAATATCTTTCCTCCTTCACCCAAATCTATTGTCCGTCTGATCAACTTTATTAAATAAGGGTAAGGGAACATCTGCCGAACCGAACCTGCTTATATTAATATTCTAATAGTTCTGATATTATATTTAACCTTATTGTCTAACAATTTAAGAGTATCTTCATCTGTATAGCAGTGGCGAAAGGTAAAATAAAAGAATTTTTTTATGTTATATATCGATATCGATTGACGAGCATGAGGTTCATCAGTCAATGATGCGCTGTCGACCTACTTCGAGCATTCGGAGATCCATAGACTGAAACCGAAACATGCAATATTATGCACTTTACAGTTTTTCTGTTGCCGCTATAATATCAAATACAAAAAAAAAACAGAAATGTGATTTTTTGCTCAATATTGATAACGGCAACAGGTAGACGCTTGAAATATTCACAGAATATTTAGTTATCTATTCACTTTAAAAATAATGAATAAAATTAAAATAAAACAACTGACGGGCTCGTTGGCGCGTTCGGTAGAACACCTGCCGTGCGCATCGATGGGTCGTGGGTTTGAATCCCACCCGGGACAACATGTTTATAGTTTTCTGTAAACATGTTTTCTCCACGTCTGGTAACTTCGGGCATTGATCGGGTGGGAGGAATAACGAAATTCCGACCGGGTAACGAACCACCGTTCATAGATGGAAAAACCGTGAAGTGCACATTGCGCGTTTCGGTTTCAGTCTGTGGATTTCCGAATGCTCGAAGTAAAAAATTGGGTCGGCAGCGCATCGTTGACTGATGTTCTGTGGCTGAGGTATCACCTACCATCAAGTGAACCTCATGCTCGTCTGTCGATGACTGACATAAAAAAAAAACAAATATTTAAGGGGGGCAATAAGCCTATACAACAAAGGTGATTTTTTTTGCCGTTCTTATAGCTAATGATACGGAACCATTCGTGCGCGAGTCCGACTCGCACTTGATCGGTTTTATTTTATTAGTATATAATTATTGGGTTAAATATGTATTTAAGAAAAAAAATTTAGAATTTTCCTTAAGCTTGTATTAGAATTTTAGAATTATTCTTGTGCCTAACTATGAGTTAGATATGTATGTAATTAATTATAAGGTAAATACTGATATGTATCAAGCTGGTAAGCCTTAAATAGATAGAGTTAAGCTTACCCTCCGTGACTTAGTGGTACGCATCGGAAGTCCCAGATTCGGATCCGGGGAAACGATATTTAAAAAAACTGTTTAGATCGTGCAAAGGATGCAAGATTAATCAACTACTTGTCTGTAAATAACAATTATCTGAAATGTGTCTGCCCCATGCCCCACTAGGGGACTCGGGAATTTCCTTCTTACCTAACTACCTTCCTATATATTAAACTATATAATATTTGTAACGATCCCACGATTTTTGATATCCAATCTTAATACCTGTCTATTAAAGTCATTTCATTCCTAACTTTTTACTATAGTAAATTCCCGAGTCCCCTAGTGGTCGATGGGGCAGATACATTTATGTGTCTGTACCTATCACTGATCCTTGTTCTTTACAGGCAAGGAGGTAATAAGCCTTCTGTGCCCTACGCGACCCATACAAATTTTTAACCTTGTTTTCCCGGGATTCGAACCCAGGACCTCCTTAGCTAAACGCATCGCACTAACTACTGAGCCACGGACGCATTCTTGATTTAACATTATTATTAGCTTAATCTGGTCTAAAGCTATTACCTACAAGATGAGAACTAACTAATGAATCAGTAAGTATGCGAGTAAAGTCACGGGGAATTAGCTAGTTTAACGTAAAACATTAATAACTTTGTTCAAGAAATAATTTAGAAAATAAACCTACTACTGGTTTGGAATGTCGCTTCTTGATAAAAGAGCGGATAGTTATTCGATAGTAACTCATTTTATTTTGGTTTCACTGAACCCTAATTCTCTGTACATAACGTTCATAGATTGAGATACAATATGAATAGTAGCATAATGAACAAATAGCGCATATTTATGATACAGCGAACACAAGAAAGGAATATTACGCAATAAATACAGTGTTATCTCCCTTATCCGCTAAACAAATACTCAGTGTAAACATGGCGGTTGCGTGATTTTACTTACACAAATAAGTTTTAGGGGAAAGAAATTGCCTATTATCATTCAGATAGCATATTTATTTGTATATACATATATATAAAACAAAGTGTTAGTTACACTATTTATAACTCAAGAACGTCTGCAACGAATTTATTTGTTGGATTCGTCCATGTCCCGAATAACAGAATAACTATTAAAATATCGTAAAAAAATTACGAAAAAATTATTATACTCAAGAACGGCTGTACCGAATTTCATATCTTATTTGTTGGATTCGTCTATGTCCCGAATAACAGAATAACTATTAAAATATCGGAAAAAATCAGGAAAAAGAAAATGTTGAAAATTAATTTTTAAAAAAGGTTCGAAAATCCGCCATCTTCCTCAATTGACAGCTCATGTCACGCATGACGAGTTAAACCACTGAAGAAAATACTTGATTTGCTCAATAGTTTATTCAGATCAATATTATCACTTCACAATAATCATCAGAATTCTATTTACTCAACCACAGGTCAGCTGTCGACCATCGAACCAAACTCAGCGCGCCAATACTAATTCTTCTAACCATTTTCCCGCCATTTTCCGTTTGACAGCTGACCCACTCGATTGAAGGCAATGTTGTCAGATCATAAATATAATTTAAATATGGTTCTAGCTAGCATTGCTAGTTAACAAAAATATAAGTGTATGATATTTTGTAACACATGCTTGTAGCTTATTTGTAATAATTGATGTCCACTGCAAATCTATATAATAGTAATAGAAAACAGTATATTCAAATTTTTATTTTTTATTTTTGATTATTGAAGATATTATTCTGGCTAACATCTGTCGGGTCCGCTAGTTTTAAATTTAATTACGTGTGAAAAACCGAAATGAAAACACGTCTGAAAGTGCAAAACCGCACCCATAACTCACATCCAATTTGCATTCACACTTGAAACAAACGTTGAACATTATTACTTTTTATTTGAACACAAGCGAATTTCGAGCCGTGGTTCAAACGCCATAAATTAACCAGAACAATACACGTTGGATAAATCCGTGTCACATAAGAATGCTGCATTAGGCGGTGAGGGGTTAACCCCTCTGGGGGCCAGAGGTTGAGGGGTTTTGAGGGGCTCGGGGTTGGAAGCAATAACACTGGCATGCTAGACATTATTGCGTATTGTTTATGTGCATTTGTAGGTGACAATCGCTGGGTCATTGACCTTAATTTTACGAAGTTTAATAATTAATGCTAGGATTTAATTCGTAATATTGATATAGGTTTTTAGTAGAGTATAAGGGAAGAGAGAGGCCAAAAAAACATGGATTGACTGTGTGAAGAATGATATGTGTTTGAGAGGTGTGACTGATGATATGGCGGGTGAAAGGAGAGAATGGAAAAAGAGAACATACTGCGTCGACCCCAAATAAAAAAGGGAACAGGGCAGGAAGAAGAAGAAGATTTAGGTTTTTGTGCTCTCGTGAGTAGCAGGTTCCATTCCTGGCGGGCCATATTTATATATATTATTAACACACGATATTATATTTATTATTGTTTTGTGCAATAAAGAGTTCTCAATAAAAATTATAATAAATAAAAATAAAATAGATGCAGTAGTTCATTCATCATGTACTTTGGCTATGTATTTGTATGCAGAAATGAGAATATTCTAAAAATATTTTCGAGTAATAATGTTCAGTAAATAATTCTAGACACAATTTTACGAAATTTTATTTATTTATTTACAACTTTATTGCACACAGCAGAAATACAATATACCTATATGAACATATACGTATATACTTATACAATAATAAGAGGTACAATAGGTGGTCCTTTTGTTAGAGTAGCACCTTTGTATGACAGGAATAAATTAATAATTTAGAGTTACTAAACTTTTGTAAAATTAATATACCGTAACAGATAATCTAAAAAACGGATGTAAAACTTTCACTGAAATAATTATTTCTTAAATTTATGTCCACAAAGTTAAATTGAATTAAAACATAACGATAAAAGAGTAATTTTCATAAAAATCGCGTGAAGACATAGAGATAGAAGGCTCTTACCACAGACAATTAATATCAGTTGGGGCACTAGAGAGTTACACGCGCTGTTACCTTGTAGACATTCTAAGAGTTGTTTTTTATATTATAAATAATTCTTCAATGCATAAGAAAAGTAGCCACCGGAAATACTCAAAGGTTAACCTTATGCAAGCAAAGAACGGTACGTTATGAAAAAAAGCATCGTTAAAAATACGATTTAAATAATGAGACCGAGAAGTCGTATTCATAATGAATTCATATTAAAGATTTTCATAGGCCTTTGTCGTTTAATCTAAGTCTATTATGAGTGACTGTCATAATAGACTTAGATTTAACGCCAAAGGCCTATGGAAATCTTTAATAGAATTATTGTCATTTCTTCTCGAATTCCTTAGTCACATATCTCCAGGAATTTCTATTGTCTCCAAGAAGTTTATTACTATGGTCGTCTACAATTGTATTTGTTATAGAGGTACAAAAAGTATGTATACCATAAATCTGTTAGTTGTATGAGAACTCAGTTGAAATTGAATACAAATTATACGAATTCTTTCTAGCAATTTGTTCGTGATTGAGCTCCAGAATTTCCCTGTTTTTAGTGCTCTATGTTATTGCCGGGAGAGGCTGGGCAAAGTAATGTAGGCCGGTTCTTATCCCGTATAATAATTATATTAAAGGACCCAGTAAGTTACTGCTTCGTAGCCGCCCCACTTCCTTGTAAAATCTGTGTTCTATTGTTTTATTTTATCGTTTTTATATTGGTGTTCTTATTCTAATAGAATGTAATTCTATTTGATGTGCTGTTAGTAAGAATAAGCGTGCAATGCGATCATGATTCCTAATAAGATTTTATTTTGTGATGAAGCGCTGTCAACCTATTGTTTTACTTCATTGACATTATATTGTTGATCGAAGTTTTACTTCGAGCATTCGTATATTCATAGACTGAAATCCAAACGAATAATATGCACTTCACGGTTTTATCATCTATAAAAATTGTTTGTTACCCGATAAGAATTTCCATATTACACCCACCCGCTTATTCCAGAGTTAGACGTACAGAAAATATGTCTACAGAAAATTATAAAAATACATGTTTTGGTGGATTCAAACCCATGAACCATCGAAAGAAAGACCTACCTTAACACGACAATGTTGTCAATAGATGTCGAGCGTAGTACAATGCTATGCAAGGAAATAAGGAAAAATGATCGTTATTTCTGATGAATAGTGATTTTAACACAGTAGATCCCGATCAATGATTCCTTGCCGTAGATTAAACGATAATATATAGTATCTTAGGCGGCATAGCCCATTGGCGCTGGTCGAGTATTTTGGCTCACTTCTCCCTATTCAGAGCCAGAGAAGAAATTCCAGCATCTTACCTCTCTAGGTCTTGCATATATTTTATTAGAACGTTATTATTTTGGATTCCTTTTGATGTTATCTAATATTCTGGAAATATATTATATAGGAATTTTATAAAAGAAACTCCCCACCTGAGTTCTGTCTACCCATTTTAATATACAGTAGTTGGAAACGCCATTCCACTGCAAACAAGAACACTCAAGAAAATTTTACAGTTCCTAACCAATTGTTTCCATTGTCTAAAAGTGTTTTCCTACACCAAATAAATTAACTTTCCCCCGCTATTTGGCGGTCTGCTTGCTACATAAAAGTTGATAAAATTTCAGACCATAATAGCGAAGTTATAATATATTTTATAGGACCATAGCGCGAACGTTATGCCAAGAAGCGCTCTTCAGTTTTAAAATCAAGTTGCGTAGTTTTCCATTTATTATTAGATAAATGATGACAGAATATGTATATCTACTATAGTTTACTTCCAGAGGTCGTCTATTCAACATTTACTTTGACGAGATACCATAATCAGTATTGTATTGCATTATGAAACGGAATTTTCCATACATTTATATAGTAAATTATAGGATTTGTAATGTTAGCATTATCAAGAAAGTGTAATGATAAAATAGGTCTAAATTAGCTTATTATAGCTACTATAATGATAAATAATTATTATAATCTAATATATAAAATTCTCGTGTCACAGTTTTCGTTGCCATACTCCTCCGAAACGGCTTGACCGATTCTCATGAAATTTTGTGTGCATATTGGGTAGGTCTGAGAATCGGACAACATCTATTTTTCATCCCCCTAAATGTTAAGGGTAATCCACCCCTGAATTTTTTTTTTAATTTTTGGACGATTTTTTTTGTTTTTATTTTTTTATAATGTGGGATTAAAAAATACATACAACCCCGGCTTTTTTTGTCAAAAAATCTTGACCCGTGCGAAGCCGGGGCGGGTCGCTAGTATTGTATATAATTAAAGCAGGTATCAGGCATTTAAATAATATAACTTACTTTTTTTCCAAATTATAGAAAATTACAGCAAGTATCAACAACGTAGGAATAGATGGCGTTAGTATGGCAACTTTGTGAAAATTCTAATCAGACAACTGTCACCTTGACCACGTTTGCTGAAAAGCATTCGAAATCTCAGTAGTAAATAGTAATACGTCGCGATTTAATTCCGAAAAATATTGTTATTATCAACAATCAATAAAAATGTGATAGGATATGATTTATGAATCAAATGGTGCTCCGTCGTCGAAGTTTTACTTTAAATATCTGGCAAGGCTAATCTGTGTGACTTCAATAACTGTGATGGAATCAAACATCGAAATACATAATATAATTTTTAATAAATTTTATTTTCATCCGTTATAACACAAGTGATTTTAATAACAGGGCTGTTGGTTTAAACAACCAATAGATGGCGTTGTGTTTCATGCGCTCATTTAATTAGTTGACATTATTTTTTATTATAATATTATGTTCTTATGGTTACGAGATTTATTAAACGAGTTGAGATATTACACAAGTCATTGATACAAGTTTTGAATATTCATTTTACACAGGTGATATTTAAGTCATTTTATTTATAATAAAAGTAGGTATTTTTCTCTCTTTTTGCCACCGATACTTAGACTTATTATTTAATTTGATTTTAGTTTATAAGGTAAAGTTAGTAGATATTGTGTACCATAACGTAGCCAAGTAGGTACCCAAACGTACCCAACGCAAGATCAGCGCTGAGTTTGGGACCTTTTGTGACAGTAATTTAATTTTTCATATTATGATGTTCTTCGTAATGTTTTTTTAAGTAAAAAAATAATAATTTTCATTTCAATTCATTATAATATTTTTCACCCAAAACCGTTTCTTTGCTACAGACTACAAAGTTATTCGATCAATGTGTAAATCAAGTCTTTTACTGGTGGTGTCTACTTAAAGCTTTGCTTAGCTTAATATTTGTTACCTATATACTCTTTTTATTACAGAGCAGACAAATGAGTAGTAAGTAATAACTACCACCCATGGACATCCACGACTCAAAAGTCGTAAATGCGTTGTCAGACTTTAAAAAAATAAAGGCTCATTTCTTGAAACAAAAGAGGCCTTTTTTTATAGTATACAGGCAAATGAGCCTGCGGCACATTTGATGTAATGTGGACACCGCCGCCCATTAAAATTCGCGACACCAGAGGATTTGCAGATGCGTTACCGACCTTTGGTTGGAAACACTGAAAGCGGTAAGCGCATAAAAGTACTGAACCGAACCTTGAGCTCTTCGAAACGATCAGAAATCAAAGCGAGTCGCACATTAATGTCCAATAACAGAACCGATAGCAAAAGTAAGCTTGCAATTTGGCACAGAACGCGCTGTGCGTGTAAAAAACAAGTGATTCCACGCTTTACTACCCCTGGCCACGCTGGCTCCCTTCCATTTCCATTAGCAAATGTTTAGCCAAAGTGTTTCCCAACTTCCACCCATTAGAATCGACCGTTTCCTTTTTGTCTCTGCCCCTAACTAACTTTTTTTCATTTGCTCCCTCTGTTAACGCTAAGTGTTTTTTTCCGATGCAAGTTTCACAAGATTAACAGCCTCAGTTATACTTTTGTTAATATTCTGGAACACTGTTTGGCTGCAAACCTGCGGTATAAATTTCGCCGAAATGGGGTTATCACACATTTTCACATCTTCCAACTTAGTTTTATGGAATGAAAAAGTTGGCGATTTATGAACTCGCTACAAATTGTGTTCGCTCTGTTTGGTTTGGACGTGTTGTTCTCGGCTAAGCTGGGAACAATATTTAAGGTGATCCTAGAAGACGTAGTATAGTCTGCGACTATATTACGTCTTCTAGGATCGCAGGTCACTTAATAACTTAGATATTTTTATGCTAAGCTAATTATTAATACTTGTATTAAAATGATCCCCTACCTTTCAATTATTATACGACTTCCAAGTTTACTCATTAATTGTATAGTCCTAATTTATTTCTTTTTCCGAATGTTTATACAATTTCCTATAACAAATTTCAATACAATTTAATTTTAATTATAGGAATAGTCTCTTTGATAAGCTTATAAAACGTTTAGTTTCAAATAGACCATTTATATATAATATATATCTATAATAAGGTTTAAGCGGTAATAACGAATCACAGGGCATTCATAACAAACAATAATGGGCAGTCGATATGTTTTACTTTGTTCTCTCGGAAATTAGTGGTCCAACAAATGTATATAATTAATTTATAAATAAAATAAAATAACTGAAAATTCAAATAAGACAGACAGAAATATCGTTTTGCATGAACAATAATATCAAGGCTTTTCTGACTACAAATAAATGTAGGTATAAGTCGCATTTAAAAAAAAAGAATTTTAGATCGAAAAATCTAGTAAAATTATTTAGTACACAATTTACTCAGTTGCTATCTTAACTGTAATTAAATCTAAATTTAAATATTTTTATGTATTGTGCTGGGATTCCAAGAAAAGGTTAACCTTGTTTGAGTTCTAAGTTTGGGAGAAAAAAAATATTATTACTCTTGGTAACTTTACACAGTATAGTTTTCAAATTTTCATATCATACGATTATCAATCAATATCGATCCTCTGTTCCCACTGCATTAATAAACATCCATTGAAAATTCCTCATCAAAGCAGCGAGCGATCTCATGATTAATGTAACAAATTGTAAGACTGAAAGTCTCGGTAATGCTACAAAGCTCCTAGCGTAGATTAAGGCGTGTCTGCGAGCAATTAGACGACGGTTAATCTTTGTGAGGTGGGATTCGAGATATGAGAACGTGTTTATGTTAATTCCAAGGAGATTTGGGTGTGGATATGTGTGTTTTTGGATGTAGGAGAGATTTGACGGGCTTTTTGGAACAATGATTGATACGGCAATCTTACGTCCGAGTGTCACGGATTTGGGTTTGAGATATATATGTATATGGTTTTTTTTAATGTTAGATATCTACAGACCAGCATGAGGTTCAGTGCACTTCACGTTTTTCCATCTAATAACGGTAGTTACCCGGTCGGAATTTTGTTATTTCTCTCACTCGTTCAATGCTCGAAGTTACCAGACGTGGGGATGATATTCCGCTTACAAAAAGTTATAAACATGTTGTCTACTACTTTAGTGAGTAAAAGGAATATCGATCCTCCGAAAGAGCTAGATAGGACAGACTCATAAGGAAGATGGGTAGCATTTACCATTTACCTAGTATCTACGCAAGCGTCGAGGTTTCAGGTTTCGCCTGGGTGACATGTTGATAATTTAGGCATTTGATGGTAATAATATCAAAATTCCGATAAGGTAAAAACCACTGTTGCCATATAAGAAAAACGTGAATAGGTTGACGGCGCATCACTGACTGATGTACTGAGGCTGAAGTATCACCTACCACTAAGTAAGCTTTAAGCTCGTCTGTCGATATCTTACATTAAAAAGAAACATAAAAAACAAGTGAATTTAAAATAGATTGCCGGTAAATAAATGTTCATGAGTAATGTTCTCCTGTAGGTATCCACAATACAAGGGCCGAAACACAGACGGTACTTTTAGCATTGGCGACCGGATTCGGATGTTGATCCGGGTCCGAACGCTTCAACTCGCACACTTAAGAACTCTAGCGGCGATCAAGGCGCTTTCAGGACGCTCTTTGATTCTGTAACGCGCGATTCCAATACAGAATAAACCAAACCAGACAAAACGAAAGCAGTATTGATACAGTCGCTAAATTGCACAATTTAGTTGCAGCGATCGAACGCAAAAAGTATCCATGAATAAGTGTCGATGCACTAGTAAAATCACCGGTCGTTGATGATAAATAGAGAGCTGTATATTATTATATCAACGGTTAAAAGATATAGGGTAAAAAAAAAACCAAAACGTTCAGGAGAGCAGTTTAAAGTTCACTAAGTTTAAAGGGCACTTCGAAAACGTAGTTATTTGTTTGGGCATAAGTGACAAAAAAGTCGTCGTAGAACCATGGGAAAATTTTAAGTAGGATGGCATTCATAACTCATTTTCGACCAAAATATCGCTTATGTCCTATTATTATCTTTTAACCGTCGATATGTTATACGGTAATAAGGTAGTGTGTATGCTTTAACTCTCACTGACTTCTCGGCAACCACAACAACACTTTCATAACTATTAAATACAAACTTGTAAGGCGCGAAGTATTAATCAAGGTTCAGCTTATTACGGCAAAGTTCGCAGGTTTATGACGGTGTGAAAAAGTGCAAAACGTAATAATTCAGGAGGTTGCGATCAGGTGCTGCTAACTGCTGCTCTGATTTACTCGCCAACTTACACTGGATTTGTTTTTTCATATTGTTAGCCAGTTTGAAATATTAGCCGTTCAATTATATTAGAAATTGTGTTATTCATTTCGTTTGTTTTTCGTTTCTTATCGAGGTCAGATGGAGTAGATTGTGGCTTTTGAATTAAACACGATCGACGATTAATTATTTTGGAATATACATATATTATACTACTATCACTACTGTACTGATATATTTAGGTAAATAATTCACGCCTCTTTACCATTGGGGTAAATAGAGATCACGGATTTTCATATAGGTCATAATACATCTTCACTAAGTGCTGATTCGAAAGTTTTTTTTAATGTTATATATCGACAGATGAGCATGAGGTTCACTTGAAGGTAGGTGATCCTAGTGAGTGACCTCAGCCACAGACCATCAGTCAATGATGTGCTGTCGAACTAATTTTTACTTCGAGCATTCGGAAATCCATAGACTGAAACCGAAACGCGCAATGCAATGCACTTCACGGTTTTTCCATATATTAAAATTTTAATATAGAAAATATAGTTTTCAGTTTTAATGACTGCATATTCCGTTAATCCATCATAAATATGATTAAGAAATGCTACACACACAAACTAACATTATAAATAATTATAGTCTTAATTCTTACTCGTACTTAAACTAAAAGAAACGGCCAATGCTCTGCTTGCACTGCAGACTGGCTACAGCACTAATTTTCAACTGTACAGCACTGTTTTGCAGAAAACTAAAAAATAATTTATAACAAAAAGAGTACATAATAAAAAAACTCAAAATGTTTATTAGATAAGTAGACAAGTGAGTGTTTAGTTCTTTTTTTAAATTACAAATTTTCAGAACCGATTCTTTATCTTGTAAGTTATGATTTATGTGTGTGTGTCATAATAATATAATAATTTTTTATTGCGTTGACGTAGAAGCTTAATATTTGATATTTATTTCAATTGGATAACTATATGCATTCCTGACTGTCCGTCTTCTTATTTCCTAAAAGGTCTTCTTTTTTCCTCTTAAGGTACGATATTTCAAATCAGACAGCTGTCACCTTTCAATCTGCCCTGACCACGGTTATTGGAAAGCATCCGAAATAATCGCATTTTAATCCCGTATAAATTATTTTATTTAAAAGCAAAAGATTCTATTAAAATATAAGTTAGTACTCATAGAAGGTTTCATTATTAAAAGTACACTTAATCCACTCGAGACGAGCGCCAACACGTTAATACTAGACTACTTATTACTTTATGCATATTAGAAAATAACGAGTAATTCATCCAACGAAGTGAAAGTCACGACCCTCGCGATCGATGTTTGGCTTCCATTAACACTTTTAAAGTTATAAATACACTTAATTGTGGAGTATGGAGATTCTAAAGTCGTTTAGTGTCAGCCATTTAGCGAACTCTTGGAAAATTATATTATCTAGTATGCTATATAAGGCGTAAGTCATTTTAAAGATCGGGTCTGTTGTTTAGGTTGTCTATGGACGGCGATGATCACTTACCAAGAATGGAACTCCCTACCGGCTTCTGTCTTTCCGGACCCTATAACTTGGGTATCTTTAAGGCTAGGGTGAATAGGTCTTTTCTAGACAGACGTGCCCTACCTTAGACCGCATCACCACTTACCATTAGGTGGGATCGCGGTCAAACGTCTGTCTATTATGCATAAAAAAAAAGTTTCTGTTTTTATTCTATTAAACAAGTCAATATTATGTTGCTAGTAGTTATTTACAAATATGTACATAGTTATGTAAGGGGGCTCCGGCCTCTCCCGCTATGGTTAACAAAATAAAATAAAAAAATAAAGCTTTTTAATGAAAGTGAATACCCGTGGTCACGGGCAGACAGTCTGATACCTTTTTTTTTTTAACGAGGTGATTTGCAGTTTACGCACCCGCTGCGTCGGGGTAGTGCAAGGACGCCTCATATAAGCCCTCTGCTCCAAGCAGCTGGGTCATTGGGAGCTACCCACTAAAACCCCTCACCCCTCAAGCCGCAATAATGGGGCCCACGGGATCGCGATAGCATACTACCGCGAGCCCCGGCGGACAGGCCTGACTGTCTGCCCGTGACCACGGGTATTCACCACGGTTGCTGAAAAGTATCCGAAACGACGGGATAAATAATTTAAACAATATAAATAATAAATCGCGTTTTAATCCGGTATACAGTATTTTATTTAAATGTGTGACAATGTGAACGTGAATAGTGATTTTTTATGTTAGAAAAAAGAGTGATTTTTTAACAACTTTTTTGGTTATTTTTTTAATACATTTATTTGAAACCTCCGGCCTCTACCTTATACCCAGCTATGCTTATAAGTTTTTAAAAAAATATTAGATATCGAAAGACGAGCATGAGGTTTTATATCGAACATTCGGAAATCCATAGACTGCGACCGAAGCGCTCAATGTGCACTTCATAGTTTATGTTAATAAATAATAAATAATATGTTATATTTGTAAAGAACTAGGTATTTATAAAGCTTCCCCCAGAGCTCTTTGTACCAATATCATCTATACTTCTATACTAATATTATAAAGAGGAAAGATATGTATTTTTGTACGTTACGAATAAACTCAAAAACTACTGAACCGATTTTAAGATTTCTTTCACCAATAGAAAGCTACATTATCCGCGAGTAACCTAGGTTATTGTTTGTCTATATACATCTACGTTGCACCCGTGTGAAGCCGGGGCACGTAGCTAGAGTATTACATAAATGGCTTAACGGTAAATGTGAGTTCCACAATAAATACGCAGCCATAAAATTGGCGACGCGTGTACGCTGTCGGTAATTTGACAACGGCATAAAAAATGAACTCAAATTCCCATCTTCTCGAACCCTCGAAGCGTCTAATTCAACAGATTCCAATGCAGTGACAAATGTTAGGTTTTTCGTCCTCTGATACGAGCGAGACGTTCTATAGGGTTACGAGAAGCGCGATTACGAACTAGAGTTTTGTCGCCAGCGATTTTTCCGAACCGGTACGACTTGGGGACCTTCAAGAGAGCCTATTCCTACCTTAAAGGCCGGCAACGCAACTGCAAGTCCTCAGGGGGGTGAGCACGAACAAGTATCGAAAGAGTATTCGTATCGTCGAACTGTCATTTGTATGAAATTTCAAATGACTTTTCATACAACTGACAGTTCGACGATTCGAATACGTTGTCGATAGTCGTTCGTGCTAGGCCCCCTGGTGTTGCAGATGTTCATGGGCGGGGGTGTTCACTTTCCATCAGGTGAGCCGCAGGCTCGTTTGCCCCCTATATTATAAAAAAAAAAGGAAAACTTGCAGTGGAAGGACTGCCATACTGGTACAAGCTTAAAAGTCCGGCTTGCCACTGTTTACTAGTTTATTGCTTTTAAAATAAAATACTTTATACTGGTAAAACGCGGTATTATTTATATTAATTATCACGTTTCGGATGCTTTTCAGCAACCGTGGTCATGGGCAGACTGAAAGGTAACAGCTGTCTGATTTGAAGTATCACAAAGTTGCCATGTTAGCGCCATTCTACGTCCATCTATTAATATTGTAAGTATATTTTAAAGTTGGTATTGGTTAAATATATTTTATGGTAAATGATTTAATCACTATACATATATATTTGTACATAAAATAATGTTGTGTGTTTTTAAAATATCCTTTATTATGAATGTTTTTAATTTTAAGTAAAAAACTGAACACAATGAACTATGGTTGGGTTAGTTATCCAATGGTGCTTAAGGTTTGCAAGGACAATAGCCTTATAACATAGGCTGTGTGTTTTAATATTGTCTTTTATTAAAGCGAGTACCACACATTTAAATAAAATACTGTATTCCGGATTAAAACGCGATTTATTATTTATATTTTTTAAATTATTTATCCCGACGTTTCGGATGCTTTTCAGCAACCGTGGTCGCGGGGAGACATAAATAATAAATCGCGTTTTAATCCGGTATACAGTATTTTATTTAAAGGCTGTGTGTTTTGTTGTATATCCTCAACATCCTCAAATCCTTATGTTCAAACCGCGTTTCTTACGGAAAAGTGGAAGTCGCGGCGGTCGCAGTTTTCATGGTGCTAAGTTAAGTCCTAACAAAAACCAGTCTAAGCGGAAATTCAAATTGAACGACAATAAGATTGACGGGCCAGCCAGATAGGACCCGTTTCATTTGAAGCCTTTATGTATGGCTTAAAAAACATATTACTAAACCCATTTCTCTTGTGAAACACAAGACGTGATATGTGTTTTATTGTACACTACGTTTAGGGAACATATTAGAGAAGTCAAATCGAAATGGTATTGTTTCTAGCGTTGAATTGATGGTGATAGCGCACAGTAGAAATGATAATTACAGTAGGTTTGCTACGCTGTGTTATTCGTGACTGTATACCAGACATTTCTTTATTCCATAATATAAACCTATGTTATACGCTTAGGAAATAAAGAACAGAAATGAATTAGCCAAGAAGCCATAACCTAATAAATTAGCACAATAAAAGGAATAAAAAAATTGGCAAATAAAAAAAAAAGTCAAGTTAAAAGAACAATATGGTATTATGAGAATTCTTTGGTAAATACAAAGTTATTTAGGTCAAATGAATATTTCGAAATATTTAATATTTTGTGTGTTAACTACAGAATAGATAAAACAGGTGTATTCCGTGGTGTTAACACAAAATTATTACGCGTCTAACTTTTACCCAGTGGGGGAGGTAGCTAGCTCTCATATGTAAGACTAAGATACGAACGAATGAGTACATCTTAGTAGTAGTTAGTTTTTTTGCGTCTTTTGGTTTAAGTTTCATAAATCTACAATTAACTTTCTGTCACTCATATTTTTTTTTTATTTAATAACTAGCACTTACCAAGTAAGTACTAAGAGCACATGCAATCTAGCCTATCACTTACGGCTAATGAACAGTTTATTTCTATCCTAAATTAACTAGAAAATATATTTTTACTAAGATAATGACACTTTTCTTATTGTCTCTATCATAGGGGGACACATAATATTTATTGTGTTCCTTGCAAAGCACTACACTTTTTCACTGTCACTATACACTAACTCGAAGGGTTTTATCCTTTTAAGCCTCATCATATTTCTATTCTAGTCCTCATCATATTAATATCACTCATATTTTGATATAATTTTTCACTATAGGTAGTTAGCAAAATCGTCAAGTGCACATTTTATGTTTCGGCTCTTCTCTCATCTTAGAATAAAAAAAGTTTTAAAGTTTCCCACTCTGACTATCCAGATAGTTTCATTCACATCTCTCATTATCAGACGTATTTTTTTTAAATAATAATTAATTTTCAGTTGCGCTAAATACTGTAACATTATTACAACTAACTTTCTGGAGGTATATAATGAATGAAGATAGGTTAGACCCAAATTATAAGAACCAAATACCCTTATTATATCCATGTAGGTATATAAGATATTAAGGTGGTTCGTTTTCCATACAAAAAGTCATGATTATTAACGAAGTCAGTTTAGAGTTTCGATACTTAATATTTGTGCAACTATTTACTTTCCGGGAGTTCTTTGCGCGGAGTTAATAAAATAATGTTATTTTATACAGAAATCATGCATATAACAACGTGAAAGATTTATTAAGAACCACCTTAAGTAGGATAACGCTGACTGCTAGTTAAAAAAAACATAATCATTTAAAACCTTTTCAAGCATGAATAATGGCACAGCAAATTCTATAAGATAACAATAAAGCACTCCATTAGTCCGACTCAAGACTAAAATAATAGTTATTTTTCGAAGCGAAGTCGTAGTTTGATTGATTTCTTTGTCTTTATTCGAGTCAAACAAAATCCCAAGTCAACATCCATTAATACCCAATTTAAAATCAAATTAAAAATAAATATACCCGCCCCATCACGTGCGTGCTTCAGGGGAACGGTAAAAGAAAATTCTGCCCATTTACTGAACCTGGGAGATTTACCCCAAATCGAATTCCGTTCCGAGCCCGGAATTGCTTCAATTTAACGGACGAATTTGTCTAATTCCAATTCTTATGCTGTGACAAATGTACTGATTTTTATTCCGTGTACGTTTTTATTAATCACTAGCAGCGCGCCCCGGCTTCACACGTGTGCAATGTAGATGTACTATACACAAAACATAGCCTATGTTAGGGGGCGTCCATAAATTACGTGAGGTGTTTTTTTAAATTTTCTGTCCCTCCCTCCCCCCCTGGTGAGATGTCGTGAGATTTTATTCAACCCCCTCTCCCAACCCCCAATCTCACTTGAGATTTTTCAAAATGTGGGTTTCTTACGTAAACGCGTTGGATTGTTATTGTAAAAAGAAAAGAAAAATACATGTATACAATCTGGATTAAATGGACCTAAATATCTGGACCAAAATAGTATATATTTTTTTTTGTTTCAATCAGAAAAAAAAATGCGTGATATTTGCCAAGACCCCCCCTCTCTCCAACGTAAGATTAGATGAGATTTGACTCGACCCCCTCCCCCCCTTAAACACCTCACGTAATTTATGGACGCCCCCTTACTCGCTGATAATGTAGCTTTTTATTAGTGAAAGAATTTTCAAAATCGGTCCGGTAGTTTTTGAGTTTATTCATAACATACAAAAATACAAAAATTCAAAAATACAAATCTTTCCTCTTTATAATGTTAGTATAGAAGTATAGATTACACTTTCTTAAATGACCTCCTCCGTGGTTCAGTTGTCAGAGAGATGCTTTTAGCACCATGGTACATGATATCTCATAACATCAGTCAATGATGCCCTGTCGACCTACTTTTTACTTCGAGCATTCGAAACTATAAACTGAGATGCACGCAATGTAATTCACGGTTTTTTCAACTATCAACGGTGGTTTATTACCCGGTCGGTACTTCGATATTCATTCTAGTTCAATTAATTTCATTCAATTCTAGTTCATTCAGTTTAATGCCCGTTAAGACCAGACGTAGAGAAGACATGTTCACAAAAAAATATATAAGTCCCGGTGAGATTCGAACTCACGACCCATCGGAACGTAAAGTTATTTACCCAACGCGCCCGTCTAAGTATAAAATACAAGATTATACCATTAATTAAAGTGTTTAAATATTAAGCGGTAATCGCTTTTACCGAATAGCCTGAAATTTGTGAAATTCTCAGTTTTATTCGAGATAAATAGAAGCTAGGTTAGTGGTAATGTTTGTTCTGCATGTGATGGGCGGATAGCGATTCGAGGGATTGATTTAATGGTTCGATTGAACTTCGAGCACTTTGTGAAATGAGTTTTAAACTGATTATTTTGAGGTGCATAAATTAATAGTGTATTACATAATACAGGGGTTGGGTGTAGTTCCGAAAAGGTCATACCGAATTTTGTCATGAAATTTGACTATCTAAGAGTTAAAAAGATTTTTGGCGACTCGCAATATTTTTCGAAATATTGAGTTTTTTGCGACGCTGAAGGCACGCTCGGGTATATCTATGTATAATGTATATGTTACCTGATTATTGTACGAACCGTTCGTTTATAAAAACGAATAATTACCAACGGTGAGTTTAGAATTTGTTTTACTAAGCCAAGTAAAATGAGAAGGATTCGGTTCTGAAAATTGAATTTGCGCTAATTTTAATTATCATATTCGTGATCAGCGACTCAAAATAAGCATACATAATTAAAAAAAAAAAGCAGTATGACATTTTCAAAACTTTATAGCAGGGGTTCCACGGCGCACTGATTTTTTTTTTGTGTATAGTCTACATTGTACCCGTTAGTAGTACCTAATACAGAAAAGGGTTATTGATATCTTGACTCTTGAAAAATTTCGTTTAGTTAAAGTTTTGTTAAAGGTGTAATAATATATTACCAGATCATTTTCATAGACGGAAAAACCGTGAAGTGCAAATTGCGCGTTTCAGTTTCAAGCTCGATGTAAAAGTTAGGTCGACAGCGCATCATTGATTGATGTTCTGTGGCTGAGGTATCACCTACAAGTGAACCTCATGCTCGTCTGTCGATATCTGACATAAAAAAAATATATCATATAAATGGTAAATATAACCGCTTCAGCTTGTACAATTTAGAAACGTAGTCTAAAATGTGTTTACATTCGTATGGGAGTGAGTTTGCATATTCGCATTCACATAGAAATCGCAGCACTTAACGGAATGAGTGCTGATGCCGTACGAAACTGATTGATCTCTCGAATTTTGAACGTTCAATATAATTATTGTGAAATATCGTTAAGCGGAAATGCGGTGTGGGAACCGATGTAGGTATTTTGAATTAAGTTCCTCTATAGTGGAATTTTAGAGTAAAAACGATGAAGTGTTGAGAATTGAGAAAAATATGTTGAGTTGGTTTGGGCACGTAGAAAGGATGAATGAACGTAGGAAAACGATTTTTTTTATGAAACTGGTGTGAGTGGTAGAGTCGGGAGTGGTCGATCTAGGCGAACGTACCTTGATCAGCTAGCCTAGCATGACCGCCACGAGATATGTCGCGGACGAGAGAAGACAAACTAAGATGTAAGATATCTCGATATATTTTATCTCATTTAAATAAAATACTGTATACCGGATTAAAACGCGATTTATTGTTTAAATTATTTATCCCGACGTTTCGGATGCTTTTCAGCAACCGTGGTCGCGGGAGACTGAAAGATGACAGTTGTCTTATATTTGAAATGTCACAAAGTTGCCATATTTAATTCAATTAAATTAAAAAATAATCTATTAATTTAGGTAACACAATGTACATCTATGAACGTCAATAAAAAATAATACATATTAAATTACTAATATTACTAATATTAAATGCTTCTAATTTTACATTTACTACCAGTTCACAAATCAAGGGCGTAGAGCGGACGAGAAGAACTGGCAAGAAACTCGCCGCCACTCTTTTTAATCGCCAAGTTTTTGTTTTACAATTATTACATATTAACGCCATCTATTCCTACGGAGTTGATATTTACTGTAATTTTCTATATTATGACAATATTGACTAACGGTGTCCTCTTGTTTTTTAGTATGTTTGATTTGGGGCTTTAGATTTTTAATAACTGGATCCCAGGTGTTGGAAAGTCTCAAACCATCTTCTCTATTGAAGTTAGGATGTTTTTTATTTACAATAGCCTCACGTACTAGTCTGGGAAAGAATCTACTTTCTTTAGCAAGGATTTTTGGTTGGTCGAAACGTATGTAATGGTTTGGTTTATCCAGAGTGTGTTCACATACTGCTGATTTAGAGTGACGTCTGTTTTTGATATCCGCAATGTGTTCCTTAAGTCGGTTTGAAATGCTACGTTTAGTTTGCCCAATGTAGGATAAACCACAGTCACAATCCAGTTTATATACACCTGAATCTTGCAAAGGAATATTACTTTTTATTGGTCTCAAGAACTGTTGAATCTTCTTGTGTGGCTTGAAAACTGTATTAATAGAAGCTTGTTTTAAGATTCTTCCAATCCTGTCTGTAACACCCTTCACATAAGGCAGGTAGGCTGGTTGACGTTGTACTGTTTGTGGTTTATTCCTGTTTCTGTGATGCTGTGGAGGCACCCGCAGCTTGTTGTCACGGAGTACTTGCTTAACATGCTGCAGTTCCCCGTTGAGGTGGGCAGCATCACAGAGGCGGTGGGCTCTCTGAAACAAACATACACCGACAGAAGAGAGTTGGCAAGGGTGGTGGTGGGAATCACCATTGAGGTACTTATCAGTATGGGTTATTTTTCTAAACACAGTATGGCCAAGTGTACCATCCCCTCCCCGAACCACTAAAATGTCTAGAAAGGCCAGTGAGTTATTATTCTCCTTCTCCATAGTGAATTTAATGTTACTATGTATGGAGTTAAGGTGGTCTAGAAATACAGATATGTGTTCCGTGGGCAGAATAGTAAAGGTATCGTCTACATATCGCTTGTAAAGCCTCGGTTTAACCGGGCTTGTGGCCAGGGCTCTTTCTTCGAAGTCCTCCATGAAAATGTCAGCGACAACAGGGGAGACTGGAGAGCCCATAGCCACCCCATCAACCTGTATATAGAATTCACTATTCCACATTAGGTAGCCAGATGTTAAACAATGTTCTAAAATATCTGCATATTCTGGTGACATGTTGTGTTCTGATAACCTTTTCTTAACAATATTTAGACAGTCCGATACAGGAATATTAGTAAAAAGAGACTCAATGTCAAAGCTTACCATGGTTTCATTGTTGGAGAGTTTGAGATCTTTAATAGTTTCAACAAAATGGTATGAGTCTTTAACATGAGCACTACTGTTCCCTCTGAGGGGAGAAAGTACTTTGGCCATGTGTTGAGCTAGTTTATGTGTGGGTGTGTCGATCTGGCTCACTATAGGTCTTAAAGGTGTGTTTATTTTGTGAATTTTAGGTAACCCATACATTTTTGGAGGCTTTGCACATGCAGGTGTGAGGAATTTACTGTCAAGATTAAGTGTCTTTTTGTGTTTATTGATCAATTCAGATGTCTTTTTTATTACCTTGTTTGTTGGGTCTTTTTCAACTTTCTTGTAGGTGGAAACATCTGCAAGGATCTGGGACATTTTGTGTTCATAATCTGACGTATCCATCACGACCGTCGCGTTTTCATGGAGGACTTCGAAGAAAGAGCCCTGGCCACAAGCCCGGTTAAACCGAGGCTTTACAAGCGATATGTAGACGATACCTTTACTATTCTGCCCACGGAACACATATCTGTATTTCTAGACCACCTTAACTCCATACATAGTAACATTAAATTCACTATGGAGAAGGAGAATAATAACTCACTGGCCTTTCTAGACATTTTAGTGGTTCGGGGAGGGGATGGTACACTTGGCCATACTGTGTTTAGAAAAATAACCCATACTGATAAGTACCTCAATGGTGATTCCCACCACCACCCTTGCCAACTCTCTTCTGTCGGTGTATGTTTGTTTCAGAGAGCCCACCGCCTCTGTGATGCTGCCCACCTCAACGGGGAACTGCAGCATGTTAAGCAAGTACTCCGTGACAACAAGCTGCGGGTGCCTCCACAGCATCACAGAAACAGGAATAAACCACAAACAGTACAACGTCAACCAGCCTACCTGCCTTATGTGAAGGGTGTTACAGACAGGATTGGAAGAATCTTAAAACGAGCTTCTATTAATACAGTTTTCAAGCCACACAAGAAGATTCAACAGTTCTTGAGACCAATAAAAAGTAATATTCCTTTGCAAGATTCAGGTGTATATAAACTGGATTGTGACTGTGGTTTATCCTACATTGGGCAAACTAAACGTAGCATTTCAAACCGACTTAAGGAACACATTGCGGATATCAAAAACAGACGTCACTCTAAATCAGCAGTATGTGAACACACTCTGGATAAACCAAACCATTACATACGTTTCGACCAACCAAAAATCCTTGCTAAAGAAAGTAGATTCTTTCCCAGACTAGTACGTGAGGCTATTGAAATTAAAAAACATCCTAACTTCAATAGAGAAGATGGTTTGAGACTTTCCAACACCTGGGATCCAGTTATTAAAAATCTAAAGCCCCAAATCAAACATACTAAAAAACAAGAGGACACCGTTAGTCAATATTGTCATAATATAGAAAATTACAGTAAATATCAACTCCGTAGGAATAGATGGCGTTAATATGTAATAATTGTAAAACAAAAACTTGGCGATTAAAAAGAGTGGCGGCGAGTTTCTTGCCAGTTCTTCTCGTCCGCTCTACGCCCTTGATTTGTGAACTGGTAGTAAATGTAAAATTAGAAGCATTTAATATTAGTAATATTAGTAATTTAATATGTATTATTTTTTATTGACGTTCATAGATGTACATTGTGTTACCTAAATTAATAGATTATTTTTTAATTTAATTGAATTAAATATGGCAACTTTGTGACATTTCAAATATAAGACAACTGTCATCTTTCAGTCTCCCGCGACCACGGTTGCTGAAAAGCATCCGAAACGTCGGGATAAATAATTTAAACAATAAATCGCGTTTTAATCCGGTATACAGTATTTTATTTAAATGTGTGATACTCGCGTTAATAAAAGACAATATTATATTTTATCTCGACATCGACAATTTTGATAGAAAAGAAATCTCGATCGACAAAATATATATCTATTTTTGACATGCATTTATGCATTTATGTATACATATAAGTCAATGATTTTTGATATTAAAAGTCGAATTTTAAGTGTAATTGTCATGTTTGACCCGGAAGAAATAAAGAGATAATCGATTAAAACACGAGAAAACGGTCGACAAAATTTTGTCGGGGTTGTCATGCTAGACCGGCAGATTGGTGACGTTCTTGAAAAGGGCCAGGCCAAAAGTACTCGAAACCATCGAGTGTGAATGAAAGCATTGATGAAAGTGGAAGAAGCGAAAGTGGTATGCAAGGATCGGAGCAATAGGGAATTCCGTTATCTCTGCCTACTCTAAAGGGAAAGAGGCGTGTTGTATATGTATGTATGTATAGTGGAATTAAAATTAAAGATATAGATCGTTCCGCCCGTTCACCTCCCACCAAACAGAATTGTGAACAATTTTTTTTTCTTAATAAATCAAATCTTCATATGCAAAAGCTTTCTGGCCTGCCTCTTTGCAGTAATTTCTAATCTTTTCGTGCGATCAAAGTTGCAGAATTAATGTCCCATAAATAAAAGTTAAATTATATAAACTCAATACACTACAGATAATTCAAATCTGTCACATTTTTATTATGCGAATATGAAAAAATGCAAAGAGCAGGTAATAATCAAAAATATATTTTTGGTTATTTTAATATATTCTCTATTGTGTATTGTGCTTTGTATTGTAATTAGGAGTTAAATAAACAAACATTTCAATATTTCAAGTACTTTGAACAATTTTTAACACATAATAACAGTTAATTAAAAGAGCTAGATGAAAATTTACAAAAAAAAGCAAAACCTTCATTTCCATTCCGTTCTAAACTAAAAATAAACGTTCGAAATTGGAATTGCTAGTATTGTTGCAATAACCGACGAGAACTTGAAACACAGATCAACAAATTTTCAGGGAACGATCATTTCGATAAATGGCATCGAAATTTCGACGTAAATGACCCAAAACCGGGTTCAGTATCATTAACATTCGAAATTAATTCCCACTAGATATAATATTAGGGCTGCAACATACATATTCAGATTCAAAATCTATTATTCATTTAGGTAACACTATGTACACTTATGAACGTCAATAAATAAAATATATTCATATATAAATGCTTCTAATTTTACATTTACTGCCAGTTCTCAAATCAAGGGCGTAGAACGGACGAGAAGAACTGGCAATAGACTCTCCGCCACTCTTTTTTATCGCCAAGTTTTTGTTTTATAAAATGTTTGTAAGGAGCTGCAACCATTACACCATGTTCCACATGACATCTTGAAGTAATTAATTATAATGATAAAAAAATAAAAAACAAAGATATATCCTCTATCAGTAGTAGGCATGGTGAAATAGGGACACGCACTTAAAATATTGTTTAATTTAGACAAGAAATTGTGAAATTCTAGAGAATTGCGGAGTTAAAGAAGATGTAGTGACGAGAATTGAAAAAGGCATGTGGAGATGGTTTGGGCATGTTGAGACGATGGATGAAAGTAGGGAAGCCGTGTAGCAATTTGTGTTGTATTTTACTGAATTGATACACTTGTTTTCTATCCTCCTATACTAATATTATTATCAAGAGGAAAGATTGGTATTATTGTATGTTATGAATAAACTCAAAAACTACTGGACCGATTTTAAAAATTATTTCGCCAATAGAAAGCTACATTATCTACGAGTAATATAGTGCATATAGTACATCTACATTGTACCCGTGTGAAGAGGGTGCTAGTTGGTAGTTATTTTATATTGACCTTTTTTAGTTTTAGTATAAATTGTTATTTTTCTACTTGAAATATCGTAGCAACAATTGTATGGATTTTTGCGTGAATAAATAAATTATTATTAAAATCAGAAATCAATTCATTATATGATTTTAGACTAATCCTGTCTAGGATGGCCACAGAACAGAATTTTTCCCTGTTCTGTGAGGATGGCCCTTACAGAATGGTTTGATTGCGTGTGTCAGGTGGGAACGTTTACGGTCGCATCGCCAATGGCCGTTACATTGAACACTAATAACGGCGATAATGATGTGAATTTGAATATCGATTGCCTATTGCGTTTTACTGCGTGACCCACATCATCAACTTGATAAGCAATGGAAACTGAACAGATAACAATAAATTAATATCGTTACTGAGGAATAGCATGCAAAGAATTCCGAGGTATTTGCCTTCGTTTTCTGTGCAAGAAGGTACAATACTTATCTATGGAATTGAGAAAGTTATATTTAAATTTCTGTAATAAGGCGCAGTGAAATAATTGATTAACACATTTTCTGATTACAAAAGGTTTTATTACAAAGCCCTGTGTATGTAGTTACATTATGAATCCTTAACTACTTACCCTAATTTTGGGCACGTAACTACCTATCCCCGATCTTTGAGACACATGCTATATATTGCTCTCCAAAACAACTAATTGTATTAATAATAAAGGCAACACATTGAAATAAAAAATGTTTTCCTTAAAGATTTGGTAATTTATATAAGGATTTTTATAAAAACAGTTTGAAAAATCGGTATTTTTTTTCATTCATGAAGCAGCAGTTATAATATATAAATTCGACCCCGTCGAGTGTAAGTGTGGATGGCGAGGAGAAGGAGGGTGTCTGTGAGATCAATGGTAGGTTTCGGGTTAATTTGAGATGTGACTAGCATTGACTTAAAAAAAATGTTTCAGACAGCCAGGACATAAAAAGCGGTCGGCCTTGTCTGTAAAAAAAATTATCGTTGAAACAGATACAGGAAATCTGCACCATGTCGCTACAGGAATTGGGAATTAACTTTTTCAAGTCCATAAAATAAATACATATAATTTAAATTAAATAATGTATACCGGATTAAAACGCGACTTACTATTTATATTGTTTAAATTATTTATCCCGACGTTTCGGATGCTTTTCAGCAACCGTGGTCACAGGTAAATAATTTAAACAATATAAATAATAAATCGCATTTTAATCTGGAATACAGTATTTTATTTAAATGTGTGATAGTCGCGTTAATAAAAGACAATATTAAATACATATAATTACTGGAAGTATTCCAAGCGCTGCAGAAAAAATGTTTGAAATAAGACAGTTCATGGATGTTTGAGTTATTCTGTTTGAAGCAGTTTATCTACGCTATATGAAACTTAACCTAATTATTCCTGTACAGTACTACATTCAGTAACCTACATCCGAGAATAAAACGTTTATAACGCTTTTCTCCTCGAAAGAATTGTCTTCATAAAAAAGTTATCTGCGTAATTTTCTACCTCATTTATGCTGAAACTTGTCGAATACAATTTTATTAATTACCCATTCTTGGTTCTTTTAGTATTCCTTTCATCCGACTAAAATGGAATGGCCTTGTTGGATCATTACGTGTCTCTATGACTATCTGTCAGTCAGCCAATTTTCTTTTAATCTGAATAGAATAGAATAGAATAGAAAATCTTTATTGAGATTAAATCACCAAATATAGGTACAATAATACCAATAACAAAAGAAAACAAAAACGAAAGACAGAAACACCAGACATTATTTGCTTGACATGAAGTTGATATTCGGTATACATACTCAGTCCACTCATAGATGTATAGCGTAAGTATAACAGTTTTAATTAGGTGTATGGAAAAAAGATATTTTAAATATATATTGAGGAACCCACTTCACCTGATGGTGGGTGATAATAATCAAGGGAGTCAGTTGATGTAAATCAATCAGCTGTTGCGTATGTACTTACTACGTATTCAAGTCAAGTAAAGAATAACAAGAAAAAACAAAAATAACTATATTTATTTGACATGTTTGCAACCCCTCGTTATCTAAAAAGTTTTCTATGTGCTATTCCAGAGTATAAGCTATTTTTCTAGCGAATTACCAAAGTGACTTGTATTTTTTTAATAAATACTTACATATTATAAAAAACAGAGCACAGGGAAACAAGTTTGGGAACCTTCGATATAAAAATTACTCTAGATGTTCTATTCCGGAGTATAAGCTATTTTGAAATCTACTACACAATGGTTCTACAAACTCATAAACATTCACATTGTTAATAGAAAATATGCATAATTAATCAAGAAAAACACTAATCAATATGACAAAAAAATACATGAACGCTATAAAAGGAAACCGAACGTAAATATTTTAATTACATTTTCTAAACAATATCTTGGAGCTTATCGCATGGATTCCTTTCTCCCAAAATATTTATACGAGGGAAGTTATTTAAAATTAAAATAAACAACGTTACAATTCTGTGTCGGAAAGGGAAGCAATAACGCGATGGCTGGACGCGCTCACGCTTCGTGTAAAGGTGACGTAAGAATAAAAGAAAAAAATATTATACTGTTTGAATTTGAGAAACAATGCGGTATATAAATCTCAAGTATTGCGATTTATTTCCAGTTTACTTGGTTAGGCAGCGCTCGCATGAATAAGTTAAGATTTTTGCGAAACAATAACGTCCAAGTTGTATTTGTAACGACTTTCATCAAAGCCGGTTGAGTAGTTTGGCCGTAAAACTTAAATACGCATGTAAAGCATAAAATCTGAGCTCTTGTAATCAAATTAATAATATTAATTGTATAGTATACATCAATGACACCGCTACAAGGTAAATATTAATAAAATGTGTTGAAAAATGATAAAAACCTCTAAAATCTTAAATTAATTATTTACCTATTAGCAAATATTACCCATTAAAAATCGGCCGAGTTTCTTGGTGATGGATTTTGTGAATTTGGTTTAAAAGAATAATAAAATATATGCCGGCAACACACCTGTAATTCCTCCAGTGTTGCGGATATGTATGGGCGGTGGTGACTACTTACCATTACTTTTGCCCCTTTTCTATAAAAAAAGCTCTAATTTTAACTATAGAATGACAGGTGTAACCAGGACAAATCTAGTTTACAAGTTCTCAATAACGAAGAAGGAAAAGGGCGGAGAAAACATAAAAAACCTTTGTTTTGCAATTTAGTGGGCGTTGTTCTCGCGATCATTAGCGTAATGGCGTTAATGGTCTAGGCATGTTTAATGTTTATAGCATTGTCGATAAATGTAGAAAATAATATTTTTACTAACTGTTGCGATAACCATGCCAGTATTTTATAGGCCTGTAATATTAAAAACGGACTTTTCATTTGAGATTTCTTTTTTATGTTAGATATCGACTGATGAGCATGCGGATCACTTGGTGGTAGGTGATGCCTCAGCCACAGAACATCAATCAATGATGCGCTGCCGACCTATATTTTACTTTATAAGCATTCAGAAATCCACAGACAGACCGAAACGCGTAATGTGCAATTCACGGTTTTTCCATTTTCTATTTTGCTAGAGATATTGGGCTCTTAAAGTCAAGTTTAAATAGGCCTTTTCAAAGGCAAGCGTGATCTACCAGCTCAGTTTGCATCAATACTTAAGATCAGGTGTGATGGCAAACAAACGGTTGCCTATTTCGGCAATAAAAAAAAAATAAAAAATTTAATATCAAAAGTACAGATCATTGGTACGTTAGCTCCCAGCAGAATGGTTTACCAATAAAAACATATTATCGTTTTAACTTTTTTTTTCTTCAGTGAACTATATCGATAAAACTCTTGGCATCCCTTCACAAGACAGAAGTGATAAAAAACATTTTGGCTTTAATAAAATTCTGGGTGCAAAATGCGATAATTCCCATAATGAATATTTAGCCGTCGTTGTTTCGTTTTTTAACTTTTCGTAGTAAACTTCCGCAATTAATTCATTATTTTGCACTTTATAATATTCTTAATCTCGGTTAAGTGAAAATTGCTGTTTTTAGATCTAAAAGCAAGTTCTTGTTTTATCTTTCGAAGTTATTCGTTTCTTAAGTAGAAAGGAGAATGCCGATTTATGTATGGGGATCCGTACCAACTTGGGTCTAACCAAAATTACTCTCGAGAGTCTAGTTTTTATTTGTCTTTTCACTACCAACAAGATTTTGTCAATATATAACCACATTTTGGAAATATTCAAAAAATAAAATGCCTTATTATATAATATTTTTCACAAGTTATCAATACCTAAACGGCACTTCAGAGCCACTATATCAACTCTGTCAATAGTTATTATAGACGTAGTGAATTAATTATTCAATAAAACTACCAGAATTACTCACACGCAGCAAACAACATCGATCAATACAAAATACAAACTAACATCAACAAAACTTCATAAGCAAATTGACATGACACTGACAGTTCTATAATGCTACGATTATGTTCCGAAATATTCCGAAAACACAATGTTTTGAATTTCTAAAATACGCAATGATTATTTCATAAAATGGTGAGATTGAATAAAATGATTTAATATAATGTATTTTTATATGTATTTTAATTATTTTCGAATATTAAATATCGTTTATCAAGAAAGCATCTAAAGCTAAGTAGATGAAGAAGATGTTTTATGTTCATTGTCAGTTTACGAAAGTTGTAATCGGAACGAAGAAAACGTTTGTTTTACGGATGTCGGATATGCTATTTTTGCGGAAGTAGATAGTTGTTAATTATATAAATATATAGGATAATTCCTTTTTTTGATATTTTTTTAATGCGGTTAAAAAAGACGGTTAAAAATCAGTACATTATACACATAAATAAAACATTATTTTTGGTGTTAATGTACATCAGACGCAATATAGGCGCGATATAATCAGACGCGTACGGGGTATGGGCATTCTCCTTTTCATTATCATGTTTCAAGACATTTTAATATGTCACTAGTAAAATGTGATTTACGACGTCAAATGCTGTAAATACAATTCATCAATACAATTTTTTTTCGAAAAACAGTATTAGTTTTATTTTTGTTTTTCTTTTAATTGTGTGTCAAATAAATGTTGTTATTCTTAATTCGCCAATACTTAGTAATCCTTCGCTTTTTTGCGATTTGTTTTTTTAGACAACTTGTATTTATAGATTCATTTTTGTATATTATTTTATTGTAAATATATTTTAGTTGAATTAAAACAATTTAATACCTAAAAATAGTTATGGGGTAGCATTTAGTAGTAAACCTAAGGCATCAAGAAGCCCTCCGATCGATGGCATAATACTTTTCGATACAAACTGATTTTAATTTTTTTTCCCCGGTTTCGAACCCAGGACCTCAGGTGCTAAGCTTGACGCACACGCCACTAAGCCATGAGGCGGTTAAGAAGCAATAGATAGAAATAAACAGTCCTCATATTTGTTTGTCACCTCTAAATATTCCGGTCAAGCGAACAATGTCACGTACGATAGAATCTCTATTTGAATAGCATCGGAATGTTTAAGCACAGTATTAGTTTCACTGTGGTCTCTTTGAACTTTGCATTTACTGGTGTACAGGGCTTTCCTTAATTTTATTATTACAAATCTTATTTTATTATTATCTCGAAGGGTCAATGACACGAAATGGCAATCGATAAGATGCTAAATAATATACTAAATAACTACTATGGGATTTGTATTGTGTAATTCTTTTGAAGACATAAATCTTATTATCACTGCTGTATCCATACAATAAATAAATATATGCGTATTAAAATGACGAAACTGTATTAAACACTATGCACTGAAAAACGTAGAGATTTCAATTTGATTTTTATTTTAGTATGTCATGTGGAACATGGTGTAATGGTTAGAGAACTGGCAGTAAATGTAAAATTAGAAGCATTTCATATGTATTTTTTATTGACGTTCATAAGTGTTACCTAAATGAATAAATCATTATGAATTTGAAAATGCACCAATTGAAGAATTTATATATAAAGCACAGCTTTTCGAACACAAACCAAAAAGCAACTTTAGCAATTAATTAACGTCAATATGATCGCGAGGCGAGCGCAGGTTATATTTAGTTATCTAATTATACAAACACATAGATTGGGGCAAATCCTCTATAAGACAAACAAGCAACTATGAGAAAGTTACGTGCATCAAACAATGCAGAGCCCGCATGAGATATTATATTTCTAAAGCGCATTAAACAAAGTTGCGTTGAGTTTGCTGGGTGTCGAAGTTTAGTGCTAATTAAATTGTTTATAACACTCGCAATAGTTCGGACGGCTGCAGTTTAGACACTGTTTGAATGTTATGTTAGATACTTCGTCCATATTTGGACAATCTTCCCTTGTTCTCTTGTCAACTTCCGAAGTTTTTGGTATAAGTGACCTTATTATGTAAAGACTCGATGAAACTTTAAATGGGAGAGGTTTATTGGTCTAATATACGTGTCCTAATGAGGCACATCTCATAGGTATCACCCATAGGTCAGACATATTTCTTTGTCTGTTTCCTATCATTTATCTTGTCTCCCGGGTCATCTTTTATCTTCGATTAACGCGAGTATCACTCATTGAGACCAAGGTTTATGTAAAGCACTGGGAGTAGTTTAGCTAACATGATTTTAATTTGTATAAATAAATCTTCATCAACCAAATATTTCCACATCAAAAATATGACAGTTCTGTTTCCATACCTTTATAATGGAAGCCAATTTCCACTATTTTACTTAATTTTTGTTTAGTTTTTGATGTTCATTTGCAAGGAACACTAAGATTAATTGTAAGTTCAACATTAGTTAATGACACAATCGACTGCTACAGTTCGAAACGTAAGCCGAAACACCAAAGGGCAAGGCTAGATGTATTCTCAACGTATTTACACGTTGCAATGCTGAACAAGCACGGGCGACATCGTGTGCATACACTGTACATTACCTTTGCTCACTCGGCCGGAATATTTAGCGGGGACAAACACGAATAGGCTCGAGTTGGCAAATATTTGAATCTATCTGAATGATTTGCCTACTCAGTAGTAAATAAATATCTTATGTTTGAATTAGAAAAGGTGGACGCGTATTTTTGTAAAATTGCCAATCAGTAAGTAAAGAAAATGGATGTTTCTGGGTAAAAATTGAAATGTGATTAATATTTGATGATGCTATTAGCGACTAAACCCTTTTTTTCAAAAATAATTCTTTATGTCAATGATAGAGGCACTTACAGTCAAATCCACATGTTTCTAACTATAGTTTTAGGTAGGTCATTGAAAAATTAATCACTCTGGAAATAATTGAAATTGCATACACAATGGATCACCGCTCGTGCTGGTAAACTTTATGAGTAGGATGTAGGAGTTTGTTCTATCATTATGTAATTACAGATAGGATCGGAATTACAGATACGGATATATAGGAATCCCACTAAAAACATTTATAAAGTAACGCCAAGACGAATAGGTAGGTACATATTACTTGCACTGTAAAAAAGTTATGAGATCTTATGGAGAGCCACAAAATTCATTGATTATTAAAACTTTATATTGGATTCGGTTACGGTTACGGATAGGTTTTTATATCGGATATCCGATAGTTTGGTTACGGTTACGGAGTTACACAACATCCCTAGTTATGAGCATACAATTGAGGCTCTCGCGTGGACGGCAACGGACAAGCCACGGTTATTAAAGCCAAATAAGTTTCGATTTGTGCTTTCTAGTGTTTGTTGGAATGTGAAAGTGAAGTTTGTTAGTGTTCAATGTGCTTGTTAATAATTAATTAATTAGTTTAAAGGTTAAAATACTATATTCTGTCGAAAATCTAAATATTTGTTCATTCTTTTAGGGATTATAAACAAAAGAAAAATATGGAAATTTTAAAGCGGTTGTCGTTATTCTAAGTAAAATATAACGAATGTAAAGCAACTTAGCGGAGTTATCCTCTATCCTTATACATTGTTAGTAAGCTTGTTATAATATAAGTAACTCGCATTTTCTTCAAATAATATTTTTAAATGTAAGTTTATCAATTTTTAATGATGATTCAACACATACATTTTCGGTATATAAGTGACATTTGATATGAGTTTATGTTTTAATGACAAAATCGTTGGCGTTATCCCGTTTTTTTATTACTAAACACGTCAAAATATTCGTTTTATTCGATTTGTTATATCAACAAGAATATATAAAGTATCGTCAATAGCCAATTGAGATAATTTATTTCCGTTCATTTCCTTAACCGTGCTATGCCTGATCGACTATCAAGATTTTTCTCTTTAATATATTTATTCAGTTGCCAAGTTGCATTTCAACCAAAAGTTCTCAAGGTAAATTGCAGTGCAAGTCAGTTGGCGTAAATATTTGAATTGTTGAGTGGGATTGGTTTGCCTTCAGTGATTCAGAGGCAATGTTTGCATCGAAATATAAAAACTCTTTGCGATTTGCGTTTTCATTTTCCAGCACATACAATATTATTTTTCTAGCAAGCAATGTAGTGAACTACATCACAATACAATCTCCTCAGCAAAGAACTTAAAAAATAACAAAAGACAAACTATTAAAATATATTTAAAAAATTCTGTCTTATCGCTCTCGCTTGGAAGTCAAGCACTTGTGCTTTAGGCATAATTTTCTTCCAAGCACATTACTGTGGAACGAGTTATCGCCAGCAATTTTTCCAAACCGATACAATTTGAAGACCTTCAGGCCAAGTCAGTCTATTCCTACCTAAAAGGCCAGCAACGCATCTGCAGTCTCTGGTGTTGCGAATGTTCATGGGCGACGGGCGATTGCCATCAGGTGAAATGCATGCTCGCTTGCCGCCTCATACCTACTATTAAAAACATTATTTGTGTTTTTTGCTCTTTATTTACTGCAACAGCCAATAAAGACTTAACCATATACCATAACCCTAAACCTGAGTCAAATGAGTTCTCGCCTAGCACGAATTAATTTGAAAAAAAAAATGCATACTTTTGAGCTTTATAATAAACTAGCGACCCGCCCCGGCTTCGCACCGGTGCAATGCTGATACTAAATACACTACAGAAAAACTGTTATTATTATACATATAAACCTTCCTCTTTAATCACTCTATCTATTTAAAAAAACCGCATCAAAATCCGTTGCGTAGTTTCAAAGATTTAAGCATATAAAGGGACATAGGGACAGAGAAAGCGACTTTGTTTTATACTATGTAGTGATTACAATCCCATATTAAAAGTATAACCTCAACTTATGTATTCAAGGCCCAACTGACAACCCATACTTGAATGTAGTAGTAATGTAGAGGAATTTTGATTGCATTGGGCGGGTGGGTCACTATGCTATGACGATGATGATTAAAAGTATTTTTTTAGGACCTCTAAACCTAAAGTAAGTTTCTTATCCTTATAGTTCTTATGCTTTATAAATGAATAATTTGGTTTTGTATTATTTAACATCACAAGAAACGAGTTACACCTACCACCTAAATCTAATTTAATACATTTTATGTTAATTAGACGATTTATTAACTACTAATACGCAGTCTTAGACACCTCTATATAAATAATGGATGACAGTGCATATAGTCATCATTAGAAATAAAAAAATCAATGAATAGTATATGTATTTTAAAATAAAAAACTTTATACCGGATTAAAAACTAATTTATTATATTATATTATTAATCGCGACGTTTCCAGTTTTTTTCAGCAATCGTCATCACGGGCAAACTGAAAAAAGGCAAAGTTTCCACGTTAACGCCATCTCTTCTTACGGAGTTAATATTTTCTGTTCTATGGCAATATTGAAGAACATTGTCCTCTTTTTTTAGTATACTTAGTGTTTTATATTTTAAATAATTATTTTAATCCGGTATAAAGTATTTTATTTAAATATTTAATACTCGCGTTTATAAAAGACAATATAAGTATACGTACTAGATGACCGATCTCTTGTGCTAAGCACGGAAGCGATCTGTGGCCTCTCCTCATTGATTACCAGCTCAGCCTGCTCACTGTACACGGAGTGGACAGTGGAGATGCAGGTCAGACGGAGTTGACCACGCTCGAAGCTCTCTGGCCTGACTAGGAACGACAGCTGACTTATTGAAGCCACCTGGAATTAAGTGTTGTAGTATAGTCATATTTTTTTTATCATGCAAGATGCTCACATTTATTGCACTCACAAATACCTACTATAACAATTTATAAAGATTAACAGTACGAGGGAAAACATAGAAAATTTGGTGAGCAAATGGCCCAAGCTTAGCTTTTGTGCTTCGGTTGTAAGTAACCTCATAGATGGAAAAACCGTGAAGTGCATAGTGCGTGTTTCGATTTCAGTCTAAAGGATTTCTGAATGCTTGAAATAAAAAGTAGGTCTACAGCGCATCATTTACTGGTGTCCTGTGGCTGAGTATCACATAAAAAAAAACAATGAAGCGCTGATTTTCAATTCATTTTATGTTAAACTAACATCACGCTCCGACTTCGCATGGATGCAATATAGCCTATGTAACTCGATGATAATGGTCTATTGGTTGAATATGTCTTTCTATTGGTGAAAGAATTAAAAATCGGTGCAGTAGTTTTTGAGATTATTCGTTGCAAACATAAAAAAATACAAAATTTTCCTATTTATAATATTAGTATAGATGTGTAATTTTTAGATTTATGTAGTTACTTTATTACCATAATATAAAATGTGGAAACCCTACAAATCTTACATTTCGAAACAAACTTTGTACCTAACGAAAAATTCAGTGTATCTATAGATTCTTCAAACATAATAGGAATTCAAACTGAACAAGTAATTTGAATCAACTTGTGGGGATTATTATAATACAAATAACCTGTGTTATCGTTGAAGTTTCCGCTGTGTAGTTCTAATAACTTGAATATTGAATTTACATAAGTTTCAAGTTTATGTATTGCAAAGTCGCAGCCAGGGGAAACCTATGGAAGATTGCCCCTCTACTCAACTAAAGCAATAAGAATTTAATGATATATTTAAACGATTTCGAAGGGCTCATTGGCGTGTTCGATAGAACACCTGCCGTGCGCACCGATGGGTCGTGGGTTCGAATCCCACCGGGACGACATGTTTACAATTTTTTGTAAGCATGACTTCCCCGCGTCTGGTAATTTCGCGCATTGATCAGGTGGGACGAATATCTAAATTCCGACCGGGTAAATAACCACCGTTCATAGATGGAAGGGCCGTGAAGTGTACATTGCGCTTTTCTGTTTCAGTTGGTCCGAATGGTCGAGGTAAAAAATAGGTCGTAAACGCATCATTGACTGATATTCTGTAGCTGTGGTATCACCTAACATCAAGTGAACTTCATGCTCGTCTGTCGATATCTAATATAAAAAAATCTTCTCAAATATAAATTTACTTAGCCCCCGATTCACATTGGAAGGGTACATGATTGAGATTTAAAGTTAGTAGAGATGAAGTGATTATGTAAATGAGCGGAGAAAATCGATTATCGAACGCATCATGAAGAGAGAACCACCGTTATCATACCCTTCCTATATAAAATTTTATAGAAGATTGTTCTTATTCAGCTTTTTACGATACAAGAACGTTAAATTTTCTATATACGGGAATAAAGCTATTAGTTAGATTAAAATTTACTATAGTGAACGGAAAATTTGGTGTGTATTCTCGGTATTAAAACTAGCTTACTATTACACCTAATAAAGTCTATCCGTATCTACATTTTGACATCAAAAAGGACTAACATACTAACACATTTTCGCATTTATTAGTGGAGACGTCTTAGAAATCTACACTAATATTATAAAGAGCAAACCTTTGTATTTTTGTATGTTTGTGACGAATAAAGTCAAAAACTCCTTGACCGATTTTACCAATAGAAAACTACATTATCAGCGAGTAAGATAGTAACATAGGCAATTTTTGTGTATAGTACATCTGCATTGCACCCGTGCGAAGTCTGTTGTTAGTATTCATACATACATACATAATTACATATACATCACGCCTCTTTCCCATTGGGGTAGGCAGAGATCACGGAATTCCATATGCTCCCATCCTTACATACCACTTTCGCTTCTTCTACTTTCATCAATGCTTTTAATATATCAATGTTAGTATTCAATACAGTGAAAATCATACCTTATTGGACGATTCTCTCGTACTAGTTGGTGTTGGATCTGTGACGTCTTCGTCCAATGAGTCCTGTCTTGACGTTGGAAACATCACAGTGTCTTGACTTGGGAGTAGTTCTCCATCCTAAAAAACATACTCGATATATTATCTACATAATTTAAAACTTGAACTATTTCACAATATTGTAATATTAATAATACAAATAATATTGTAATATATTTAACAAGATTGTGTTTGAATTCGAATTCAATACATTAATATTAGGATAACATAAATCAACCTGTCATCAATAAGCTATTGTTGCCTCTTATAGCATTTTCTGAGAGGCCATAAGAAATACATATTATATTGTCTCTACATAGTTAAATCAAAGTCGCTTCCCGTCTGTCCCTCTGTACGCTTAGATCTTTTAAACCACGCAACGGATTTTAATGTGGTTTTCATTAATAGATAGACTGATTCAAGAGTAAGGTTTATATGTATAGTTTAATATTGTTTTGTGTTCATTTGTTCAAAAGTTGGAAGAAATCAAGCGATCTTTCATTCTGAGCTTTGACTCCGGTTCCAAAAAGTCGGCACTTCCGATTGATTTTGTACCTTCGATTCTGATTTTGGTTCCGATAAATTTGTAATAAATTATAATTTGAGGCAGAAGAGCAGCGGCGGCGGTCAGTGCCATTTGTTTTAATTTACTGGTTAAAGAAAATTAGTTTATTTTTATTTTCAACACCCAGAAAAGTGGTTTTTTTTGGAACTGATATGAATGAAAATGATGAATAATGTACAAACAATTTTATTTTATTACACATTTCTCTTTTGCCACTATCTCCGATTCCGGTTCCGACAAACCAAATTTAAAAACTCCGATTCCGAATTCGGTTCAGATAAAACCACCGCCGTAACATCCCTAGCACCTTCACTTCACCCGTGGGAAATGGCATGTCACTAGTCAATACTAATATTATAAAGAGGAAATATTTGTTTGTGCGTTTTTTGTTTCTTTGTTTGTTACGATTTAACTCAAAAATTACTGTACCAATTTTAAACATTTTTTCACCAATAGAAAGCTACATTAACAGCGAGTAACATCTTATAGGCTATTTTTTATATATTTTCATCTACATTGCACCCGTGCGAAGCTGGGGCTGATCGCTAGTTTAAGATAAACTAAGACATAATAGAAGTAGTAATGACTACGTTCGAGATAGCGTAATGATTGCGAACGATAGCCTTGTTAAGCGCGCACTCATTAATCAATGTCTAAAACCAATTAGAGAAATGTTTGGCGAAAATCTCGAAACTCGTGGTTCATTGTTTGACTTGAATTAGTTATAGGATATTTATGAGTTTCGTAAATTTTGATTAAGTTTTAATAACAACATTTGATATTGATCAGACGACTATGATTTGGATTAAATGCGTCTTAATGGTTTATATTATATTCTTTGTTTTACCTATTATAACTCTAGACATAGTTTATTATATATTTTTATTACAGAGCGGATAACCGAGCAGATGGGTTGCCTGATGATAATTAATCACCACCGACCATATCCTTAACTTAAACGTCTTACCGCGGAATACTGAAACGATAATCACAATTTGAGGGCTTCTTAAAATGTTTCTGTCTTTCATTTTACCTTCGTAATGAAAGGGTGATTTTAAGTACACCTCAATGTTGATTAGCGTTCGAGAATTCGGCCATTAGATGCGTAACTGAGTAACTGACCGCTCCCGAGATTACGCACACTAAAACATACATACATATATATACATCACGCCTCTTTCCCATTGGGATAGGCAGAGATCACGGAATTCCATATGCTCCGATCCTTACATACCACTTTCGCTTCTTCTACTTTCATCAATGCTTTCATACACACTCGACGGTTACGAGTACTTTTGATCTGGCCCTTTTGCAGAACACTAAAACAATGTACATAATAATATGTGCACGCCGGACTTTCATAGCCAAACGGACTTAGGAGATACAATATAATATATACACAAGCGTATTACCTGAATAGTATCAACAAAAGGCCCAAATGCCTTCCATGGACTGAATATGATGTTCGTGTTTTCGTCCCCGGGCGGTGGAGTCGGACCAATATGTACTGGTATTGACACAGCTGGACTAGGTAGTATCCTTTGCTGAATTATTGGCTTGCCTTGGATCTGAAATAAAATTAAAATATTTATTTATTTGCTTTAAAAGAAACATAATTATCAGTAAAAGTAATTAACTAAAAACTTTGAGCAACCGCTGAAAATCAGCGCTACAGCATATTGTCTTGTATTATCTCGAGTATCACACATTTAGATAAAATAACTTTTACCGGATTAACACGCGATTTATTATTTCCTAGTTATATGCCCCGGCTTCGCACGGGTACAGTGTAGATGTACTATACACAAAAACTATAATTTCTATTGATGAAAGAATTTTTGAAATCGGTTAAGTAGTTTTTGAGTTAAATCGTAACAAACAAACAAATATTTCCTCTTTATAATGTTAATATATGTATTGTTATAGATTTTATGTAGTTTTAATACGCATATAGTTAACAGTACTAATTGTACGACTAATAACGGTATGCGAATCATAAATGTACTACAGGAGACTTCCATCAACTAAATTCAATAATATCAAGTTAACCTTATATAAAACATTATTTCTGTGATGTACACTTGTAATTATTACACAAAAATATTTTGGTGTGTAATACATTGCACTCGTAAGAAGCCAGGGTGGATCGCTAGTATGTTATATAGTTAAGGTATGATAGTTCACAACGTTGCACAGCAATTACTACGCGGTCGCTTTGTTTGGCCCGACAAACGTAAGAGGACTCGTACCTCGAAACTTCACGTTTCTAGTACACTCATCAAACCTGTAAAATCAACGAATTTTGCAATACGAAACGTTCTAAAATTTTTGGAATCTTTACGATTCCATAGGCCCATGAATCGCAGTTTATTGTTCATGCCTGCAAAGCCACTCAAAGTGACGTATTCAATCACCATACCCCGTCTGTTTGCAGTTTTAGACGATCGAATCGAATATTTGCATATCAGAATTGCTGTGGAAATATTTAGAACGAAAAACTTCCCGGAAAGGTCGTATTGGAAGCGAGGAGACAGTATTCATTTACTGGTTAATTTTCTATTTTAGGAGCTAAAGGAAAGATATATTTTTTAATCATTTAATTAGTGACTTTCAGTAAACCTACCTCTTTGAAATTATAATATGTACATTATTTTGTGTTAAGTATATTTTATAATGTATTTAGAGGCACGAGCTCATTAGTAGGACTTAAAATATTTTACGTCATAAAATAATAAAAAGTAAGGTTTCCCAGGTAAGGAGGTGATCCGCATGGCCTGTCTGACCGAAACCATTTATACGTGTTTTTCCCAAGAATTCGAACTTCCAGTTTGAAACACTTTATGAAAGCAATTAATGATAATATTGTATTTTATTAACGCGAGCATCATACATTTAAATATAATACTTTATGCGATTTATTATTTATCCCAATGATTCGGATACTTTTAGGTCTGCCTGTGACCACGGTTGTTCAAAAGCATCCGAAACGTCGGGATAAATAATAAAACGCATTTTAATGTGGTATAAAGTATTTTATTTTAGAGAAATTAATGGTGCTATAGACAGATAATAATAAATAATGTGCTATTTTCATAACTTAAAAGTTAGGTCCGAACATTTTATTAATCACGATGCGTGAACGATTCAATTCTTAGGGAACCCACATCACAAAATGACAAGATGGATTATCCGCAACCTTCTAGTATGCGAAGATATTGTCAAATAAACTGCCATGTGCACAAAAGGCCACAAGACGTGCCCCAATGGCCACGCGGGGCGAAATGAGGGATGACAGCCGAATGGTCAGTCTGTATGAGTTATACAATATTAAACGTTGATGAATTGCACAGCTTTTGTTGTCTGCCCTGGGTTATTATGTATTGGAGAATTTGTGTGTTAATCTCACGTCAGGAAAATGTTGAAGTCAATTTTGTAGGTTTTTTTACGGGCTCGTTGGCGCGTTCTACTTATAGTGACCTGTCGTGACCATCGATGGGTCGTGGGTTCGAATCCCACCGGAACGGTAAATTTATAATTTTCTATAAGAATGTCTTCCCCACGTCAAAATCGAAATTCTAACCGGGCAACGAACCACCGTTCATAGATGGAAAAAACCGCGAAGTGCATAGTGCGAGATTCGGTTTCAGTCTATGGATTTCCGAATGCTCGAAGTAAAATGTAGGTCGACAGCGCATCATTGACTGATGTTCTGTGGCTGAGGTATCACCTACCATCAAGTTAACTTCACGCTCGTCTGTTGATATCTAACATATAAATAGTAGCTCCTAGATTACTCAAGCTACAGTTGATATTAGTTTTTTTTGTTTTTTAATAAATATAATTAATAATATTGGTTTATGCCCTACTCACTACGCGGGTCGAGTCGGCATCAGGAATGACAGTTGAATGGTCAGTTCGCGCCAGTTATTCAGTTAATGAATTGCGTTGGTTTGTTAACTGTCCTGCGTCAAAATGACTGAAAGTCTTATGTACTCGATTTTAATTAAGCGTAGGATGGGTTAAACTAATTCATAGCTTAATATTACTCCGACATATGCTCTAGCCCTGGTTTTTGTGGCGACACTTATTGTCTTTTTAATTGAATATATACATATTTGTTTCTACTATTATTTGTTTATTGGAATTAACTTTTGTATATCTAATTGACTTTGACGGCACTCTAATGAAGCGTAGCATTGATGGTGTCGGCGCGGCCATCTTGCATTGCATCGCGACGGTTGCATAAGAAAATCGCGCGCGCACCACAAATACGACGAATCACTTATTTCCGAAGTGGTTGGTATTATTTTGTGGATGATTATTTGATTGGGGTTAAATTAGTGTCAAAGTACTTATTTATTACTTTTTTTATTATTATTATTTTAGATCCGTAGTCTGTAAGCTCCAAAAGTTTTTTTTTATATGGTGTCGCTGAACAGCACAACTGAGCTGACTCCTGTTTCAAGGTTCTCCCTCACATCTCCTTATAATAAATTTGTCTTTATTTTTTTTTTCCTTGTTGTTGTAATATTTGTAATATTTCATAATAATTTGTTTAGTACGTAAGTTTTTGTGTGGAACTTGAAATAAAAAATTTTCATTTCATTTCATTTCAAAGTGTAATTCATATTTGAAGTTAAATAAAGTGAATAGTTATTAAAGGTGCGTCCTATATATATATTATTGGCGGTGCCTTCAAATGTATTTAAATTCATAATTCATGTTGTAAAATTGCTGTACTTTCCAAAATATTCTTTTTAAAAACGTTTCTACGGTTTTGATATAAAAACTTAACAGACTGACTTTTCTCATTTAGAGTATGTGTGTTTTAATAAGATACGAATTCATTTCTCCATAATTATACTTTATTCCCAACAGTTCTCTTGTTTTCTATACAACAAGAATTTTATCTCGCGAATAACAATTTATTCAACAATGTAAGCTCAGTGTTCTAAGTTTTATTTAAAACCTTCTAAAAGAGTTCTCTTTAAAGATAGTAAACTTCGCACCTCTTCAAAATATGAACTTAGTTAATCTTTGTTTTAATATGAAACTATGTAAGTTAGATTAAAGATGTAATAATTATAAAAGAGGTGAAAAACGATAATATTTTGTATCCTCAAACTTATATATACTAATATTATAAAGAGGTAAAGTTTGTGAGGTTTTAAAGGGGGGGGGGGGGGTCTGAACCGCGAATCCTTATACCTTAAGTATACCTCAATTAAAAATATAACACAATTGAAAAACCAATATTAACTAAATAATTTTGACGGGCTCGTTGGCGCGTTCGGCAGAACACCTGCCGTGCGCATCGATGGGTCGTGGGTTCGATTCCCACCGGGAGCACATGCTTATAATTTTCTGTAAGCATGTTTTCCCCACGTCTGGTAACTTCGGGCATTGATCGGGTGGGAGGAATATCTAAATTCCGACCGGGTAACGAACCACCGTTCATAGATGGAAAAGCCGTGAAGTGCATATTGCGCGTTTCGGTTTCAGTCTATGGATTTCCGAATGCTCGAAGTAAAAAATTAGGTCGACAGCGCATCATTGACTGATGTTCTGTGGCTGAGGTATCACCTACCATCAAGTGAACCTCATGCTCGTCTGTCGATATCTGACTTATAAAAAAAAAAAAAAAAATTAATGGGACCAAACTACGAGATAAATATCGTGAAAATTACTTTTTTGTTTCTAATTTATATTATGTATATAAAATACATAAATGCTTTTTCTACATGAACATCACACATCATTTATTCAATCAGTAATCCTATAAAATAAGAAGAATATAAGGTTCAAGTAAATAATTCTAAGAATAAAAATACGTCTTTCGCATACAAATGAGCTGAGCGAGACGGGGTATAAAGAGACACGTTTGTGATAAAATATATAGGAAATAATGGAAATATGATTATATTTGGGGCGCAAACGATCTCGCATAAGTGACATGACCGCGATTTTAACAGCGTTTATGCGACACCCTGTTGTTTCTTGAGTTATAAAGCTCTTTTAGGGTGAAGCTGGGAGAAATATTTTTTTAACTTATGCCCTTGTATGGTTAGAAAATCGAGTTTAGACGTGTCAGCTTTAATACAGAGGTTTAGTTTTTTTTTTATGTCAGATATCGACAGACGAGCATGAGTTTCACTTGATGGTAGGTGATACCTCAGCCACAGTTAATGATGCGCTGTCGACCTAATATTTACTTCGCATTCGGAAATCCATAGACTGAAACCGAAACGCGCCATATACACTTCACGGTTTTCCATCTATGAACGGTGGTTCGCTACCCGGTCGGAATTTAGATATGCCTCCCACCCGACCAATGCCCGAAGTTACCAGACGTGAGGAAAACATGGTTACAGAAAATTATAAACATGTGGTCCCGGTGGGATTCGAACCCACGACCCATCGATGCGCACGGCAGGTGTTCTACCGAACGCGACAAAGAGCCCCTCAAAAGTAGTTAGAAGAGAAGAACAGTTCAGGAAGCAGAGATATTTTGGAATTCGAGATTTCGCCGGATGACGTCATAATAAGTGAATATAGAGCAATTTTTTTTGTAAATTTTTATAGTTACCGTCACAAAGACGTAAAAAATATGTGTAAAATATAATCCGCATCATCATAAATACATGCCATTTAAAAGTCAAACCTCAAAAGCACAAGTTACCCAAACCGCGGCGAATGTAAAAAGTTAGGCGAATTTATTCAAGTCTCGTTGGCCGGACTCTTTGTGTTGCTAATTCCATTCCATTCTTTTTCCCGCCCTGTCATTACCCGCTGTAACATCTGTGCCAGTTCTGGATCACCGCACATGCATATCTCTAATCGTAAATGACTATTATCTATATTTTGATTCAAATGTCTTTTGTTCTATCTATGGTTGGAATTTATTTATGGTATTATTTAACATCTGCAGTGTAAATTTTTTTTTTTTATAAACACAAATGAGATTTCCGGATACTATTGGTCTTTAAGAAGACGCAATTAGTATAATAATATTATTATTTATTTATAGTTGAGCAAATTTCTCCTAAGAACAAAAAATTGCAATAATTTGGTTATATTTGATTTCCTTTATACTGAAATATCATTCCACAATTGTATATTTGAACACTCCTAGAAGACATAACGATATAGGGAGTTTTATAATAAATTGTCGATTTCCTACAACCATTGACAGTAGAAATATGAAAGCACTCTATCATTAGACACTGGTCACGATAAAGGGAATCGATCGACAAGCAAGTTAGTATCTATCAGTAACATTATCAATCTTCCTGATAACTCATAAAGACTGTGACGCGCTACAAATAGCTGGCGAGCGTAAAAGAGAAATATTTGATTTAATTAATCAAAATTTTTTCTCGCAAATTTGCTTGGGATATTTTCTTAGCATAAAAACCTTTGTTTCATTACGCTCGCAAAATTATTTGTTTAAAAATACGTATACAATTAAATTATCTTTATTTGAATAGGATATAAAATAAAGTTATAATCTATATATATAAAAGAGATTCCCACCTATATAGATACTCATCACGATATCTCTGGAACCATAAGGCGTAGCAACTTGAAATATGGTAGGAATATTCCTTTCGCCGAGTAGAGGCCAGCTAAGAACGGATTTTACGAAATTCAACCCACAAGGGGGGTTGCGGGGGCAATTGCTAGTTAATGATATATGAATAACTCCTTATAATATTTTTTTTTTTTATTTTTTTTTCTTGTTGTAATATTTGTAATATTTTATAATAATTTGTTTAGTACGTAAGTTTTTGTGTGAGCCTTGAAATAAAAAAAATCATTTCATTTCATTTCAAAGTGTAATTCATATTTGAAGTCTGTTAAATAAAGTGAATAGTTATTAGATGTAGCTACGAAAATTTGATGAGTGATGTATTAAGATTTGTGAATTTTTGTAACTCAGTAAAACAATAACTGAAAAACAAATGGTCTTAATAATGGTAAATATTGTCTTTTACTAACACGAGTATCACACATTAAAATAAAATACTGTATATCGGATTAAAAGGCGATTTATTATTTATATTTCATTTCAAAAATCAGACAACTGTCTTCTTTCTGTCTCCCCGTGACCATGGTTGCTGAAAAGCATCCGAAATGTCGGGATAAATAATTTGAACAATATAAATAATAAATCGCGTTTTAATATAAAAATATTATATCCGGTATACAGTATTTTATTTAAAAATGGAATTCTGTAATGAACTCTTCTATAGACCTAGCTTATAGTACTACATACATAATATGTAGGTACATACTTAATACTACATAGGTTTAATCCTATTCTCTCGGGGACCGGTAAAAACTATTTTTGAACGTGAGAGATATCAGTTTCGTGACGATCAGGTAAATATATAAGATAATATTTTGTAAATATCATTGATATAATATTAAATGGACTCTTAACACAAAAAAGTTAAATTTTGTTCTTCATAATTATAAGAAGCAGAAACAGATTTAAATAATAAATTTTCTAATTAATAATTATTTAAATTATACTTGGCTTAGTCTTAAATATACCAATATATTTTCAACGGACTAACACGCATTGATTTATTTCAATACGGTACACGGTGCATGTTTCGAATTTTGAATTGACTTTCTCTAATATTGTCTTCCTGGGATCAAGTAATTAAAAATCTAAAACCCCAAATCAAACATACTAAAAAACAAGAGGACACCGTTAGTCAATATTGTCATAATATAGAAAATTACAGTAAATATCAACTCCGTAGGAATAGATGGCGTTAATATGGCAACTTTGTGACTTTTTAAAAATCAGACAACTGTCATCTTTCTGTCTTCCCGTGACCACGGTTGCTGAAAAGCATCCGAAACGTCGGGATAAATAATTTAAACAATATAAATATTAAATCGCGTTTTAATCCGGTATACAGTGTTTTATTTAAATTTGACTTCTCTCTGAATCATAAAATATATAGCTATCAGATTCATATCCCACTTCTGTAACAGTTGGTACACAAAGGATATAAGGAGCCAAAAGTTCTGCGAAACTCGAGTCACAATAAAACATAATCCTGCATAGAAGATATCTTTTTACGACACATTCAATCCACTAAAGTGTCACTATCCACCAGACTAGTTCAAGTTTCATAAAGGTGTAGATCGTCCAATTCCCAGGAGTATTATACGTTTTATGCTGAATTTTATATCTACGTACGACTAGTTCTTGATTTCTTGGGAAGATTATGCTTTAAATTTTATTATAGCTTACTAGCGATCCGCCCCGGCTTCGGACGAGTGCAATGTATTTGTAAACAAAAAATGTTATAATACTCGCTGATAATGTAGTTTTCTATTGGTGAAATAATTTTTAAAATCGGTCGTGTAGTTTTTGAGTTTATTTATTACATACAAAAATAATGAATAAATGAATAGATAAACCATAAAGATATTCACTCATTTGTTTTCGCCACTATGTTGAAATACATTTTTGTTTGGGAACTCTAGTTGACTTTGTATTAAGATTTATCGTTTGAGTATTAATTATTCTAAAATTTCTACATAATAAATGTATTATCTGTTTGAACTTTGAAGGAACTTCGTTATGATTATGATAAAAATGCGTAAGTTGCGTATTTAAAAAGGCTTGTAAAAGATATATGACATACAATCTTACGTGAAAAACAAATGTATGTATTTAATTCCGAATCAGAACACAAAATCAGGTCATATATACAACGCCTAACATTGACGAGCGTTAGTGTATGGAAAGCTCAAATCCATCTTCAACCATTCGTATACAGTTAACACACGTTGATTATTTCCACACCAATAAATATTTGTGAATTGAAAATAGAGCATTTGCAAACGTTTTGTTATTCGATTCAGTGAAGTCGAAAGAAATCTCATGTTTTTGAAGTTTGCGTTCTCTTCGAACGATGAGAACGTAGTTTTGTTGTCGAACTATGACAAAATGTTTCGAATCGACTTTGTTTGCTTTGAAATAAGTTTGATATTGATGACGCGGATAGAAGTAGGATTGAGATAAAAAAATATAAAAACAACTTGTTACTATACTATGAGGAGTGTTATTTCATGTTGACGGGCTCGTTGGCGCGTTCGGTAGAACACTTGCCGTGCGTATCGATGGGTCGTGGGTTCGAATCCCACCGGGACGACATGTTTATAATTTTCTGTAAATATGTCTTCCCTACGTCTGGTAACTTCGGGCATTGAACGGGTGGGAGGAATATCGAAATTCCGACCGGGTAATGAACCACCGTTCATAGATGGAAAAATCGTGAAGTGCATATTGCGCGATTCGATTTCAGACTATAGATATCCGAATGCTCTGAGTAAGGTCAAGTAGGTAAAGGAAAAGGAAAGGAAAAGTAGGTCGACAGCGCATTGACTGATGTTCTGTGGCTGAGGTATCACCTACCATCAAGTGAATGTCATGCTCGTCTGTTCATCTAACATAAAAAAATCTAATTTAATTTTAAATTGTTTATTGGTTAAAATTGTTATTTTTTTTATTATTTACTATACGAGAGACATACTTTAAGAGATATTACACTTACCGCGGAATACTGAAACGCTAATCAAAACTTGAGGGCTTCTTAAAATGTTTCTGTCTTTCATTTTACCTTCGTAATGAAAGGGTTTGAGATACTTTTAGTACACCTCAATGTTGAGTAGCGTTCGACAATTCGGCCATTCGAGAGTTATATAATAATTGTGTCGTGAATTTAATTTACTTTCATAATATAGAAAGCACCGTACCATGACATTTTATCTTTAAAATCTTCAATAATATACCTAAGCTCCCTAATTAAATATTCGTTAAAGATACTAATTTAGAATTTAATTATTAAAACCTTTCTTCAACTGATGGCGAAGTGACGGCTCTCATTTGTCACGGGCTGTCATGACGTCACGTCAGACGTCAGCGGTGACGTCAGTGGAAACTAATTGATAATTATATCCGGTACCAGGCTTAATGAATGGTTAAGTAGAACATGATTAAAGTTATGCGGCGTGGTTTGAGATCTAAATAAGTAGGTACTAACATCGAGATGATATTGATATATAAATCCTTGTTACCAAAATAAAAGTCCATTTTTGTAGACCAACCAATGAATAAAGAATGCAGAAATAGATTAAATGGGCATTTTTTTGGATTCCGTACCCTAAGGGTAAAAGGGGACCCTATTACTCAGACTCCGCTGTTCGTTCGTCTGTCACCAGGCTGTATCTCATGAACCGTGATAGTTAGACATCATATAAGTACTTTAAGAACAAATTATTAGTGCTCGTCTTTATAGAAGAAAGTGCTCGAACCAGAACGAGAAACAGAAATTAAATTAATAAACTGTTTTGCATAATATAAAATGAAATATAAAAGGTGGCATTATCGATATAAGGTTCTGCCAGGAGTTAGGAGTAAACACAAAGAGAGTAGATATCAGCTGTAATTAGATTATTACTGTAAATCTGTGCTTTACTTATTCAATTCTTGAAAACATAATTTTATAAGATCGTATTCCTAGTGACAACATTCATAGTAACAGTCGAATGTGATATTCTGTTGCCTAAATTTGAATTCGCATCCGCAACCAATCGGAGCGCAATATAGGTGTTCTCCCCAACACGACAACTTTAATAAATACGATGTAGCGTTGAATCTAAACAAATACAAGCTACTTACGTTCCCTTTAATTAATATACATACTTTATAGCGGATGGAAACGCGATCTTTTATTTATATTATTTATGTCGACGTTTCAGATGCTTTTTAGACTGCCGTGACCACGGTTGCTGAAACGTCGGCATTAATTATATAAAAAATAAATCGCATTTTAATCCATTGTACAGTATTTTATTTAAATGTGTGATACTCGCGTTAATAGCGTTTCGACGGGCTCGTTGGCATGTTCGGTAGAACACCTGCCGTGCGCATCGATGGGTCGTGGGTCGCCCACCGGAATTAAATGCTTATATTTTTTTGTAGGCATGTTTTCCTCTGGTAACTTCAGGCATTGATCGGGTGGGAGGAATATCTAAATTCCGACCGGGTTACGAACCACCGTTGGAAACCGTGAAGTGCATATTGCGCGTTTCGGTTTCAGTCTATGGATTTTCGAATGCTCGAAGTAAAAATTAGGTCGACAGCGCATCATTGACTGATGTTTTGTGGCTGAGGTATCACCTACCATCAAGTGAACCTCATGCTCGTCTGTTGATATCTGACATAAAAAAAAAAAACAAAAATAATAAAAGACAATATTACTAACGTCTCGTCCATTGAGCAGCCAAGTAAGATTCGCCGGTGGGTCAGCCGGAGGAGAGATGCACTGCGCTCGGAGAGAGTCGCCTGACGCGTACCACCCTTTCTCTGCCTTTATTGAAGGCTTCTCTGGAGGGAGCTCTGTAACAAAATAACATATTATTACAGTGCTGTGTTTTATCACTATGTATATTTATGCATATACACCTGTTTCCATTGATGTTATTTTTACTTTATTGCTCAATCTAATTATTTAAGTTATTAGTAGTAAGTTTCATAATTAATGAAAATGAAGAAAAAATTACATATTTTTTCTTTTGTTATATATTTTTTTTAAGAATGTGTCATTTGTGACATTATAGATGTCAAACACCAGGACCACTGAAAACCAGCGCTGCAGCGCTCTTTACGTGGTGTAGAAAACGCTTCATCACAGTTTTTAGTTTATTTTAGTTTTATCTCTATGGTAGTTGTACTTTTATGGAATAAATAATTTTGAATTTTAATCTGTCTTAAGACATGAAATACGAGTCACCGTATGATAAAATATAATACTATGAATTATAAAAATATAATTATTATCAGTACCTATGTACCTCACCAGTTTAATGACTATGACTTAGACTCGGACGAAATGATATTCCTCTCACCCTAGTAAGTTATTATTGAATTTATTACATACGGAACTCGCACACTGTGCTCACACAGAGGAACTTGGATCGAGACTCCGATGATATCTACTTAGTCCCAAGTAAAATAATCCTGCCAATACAAACCTTCCTACTAATATTATAAATACGAAAGTTTGTGAGTATGGATGGATGGATGGATGTTTGTTACTCTTTCACGCAAAAACTACCGAACAGATTTTGATGAAACTTTACAGTAATATAGCTTATATATCAGAATAACACATAGGCTACAATTTATATAGATTTTTTATATATTGGCCATAATATTACGATAATCATCAAGTAACTCGGAAAAATTCCTGCCTTCTGAGGGCTATCTTTGCGTGCGCTGCCTAAACTGTTGGAGTTACACAAAGATATTGTATGATGGCATTGTTTATCTTAAATAGTTCTAAATAAAAGTCCGCAACGGCATATATTTACCTATTATGTGGAAATATATCCGAAATTATGAGCCATAAATACATTTAAATTGAATACTTTTTGTACAATGCACATTTTAGAGTATTTAGCTAATTCTTATTAAAATTAATACATTTGTGGCTTTCAGTATTTAATGTAGACGAACTTTGTCTTTTACACTAAGTAATTTGGACGAATAGTTTAAAAAATATCACGATAAGATTGACTCGAGCGCCATTAAGCGGAGATTGATGAATAAGCAGCACAGTCAAAAAATAAGCTACCCATTGTACTAATTCTATGCAGACGAAGTCGCGGGCAGAAGCTAGTATTTTTATATATCAGTATATATAATATTGTCTTTTATTATCAGTATATATTCCAGTTATTCTTCATGAATATTAAGCGTCCAGCTCAATCACAGCAATGTTCACTCAACCTTTAACGCCGAATTTTAATCAAATTTTTCGACCTCAATAAATTTTCGAATAGCATCACCAAATCTATCGTTTTTATTTTTTATCGAAAAACTTTATTAAGACAATATTTAGTTAGTCAATAATTCTATGTGTTATCATTAATGGCCTTTTAATAGTGTAATTTAGAACATGTTTGTCATCGTAAAAGCGTGCTTTGAATATATTTTTAATAAAGTTTTGAGTTTTGTGTTCAATCAAAACAAATTTACTCAAAATTTATAATGCTGTTCATGTTCATTTTCTATAATCAAGTAACTGATTACGAATATGACATTAGTAATGATGTTACGAGTATCTATCACAAAAGGCTTTGTGGGTTTATTAAACTTTTACTTTCAATGATTAATACTTTCATTTAGATAGTGTTATAATTATTTTCTTTCTTTTAATTGTATTAAGTTTAAAAGAAGCGTTCATACTATACTTTTTGATAAGTTTTCAACGTTTTTCGATTTAACAATGTACAATATTTTTAAAATCTTTAATTTACAATATTTTTTATAATGTTTGAAATCAATTATTCATTCATTTAATTATTCTTAATAGACACTGATACTATCATTGGAGTATTTTTGTATCCCTCAAGACGGGTAAACCCATTTGCTGTTGAATTATAAATTTTTATATAAAAGTGATATTTTGCCTATATATTAGTTAAAAAACTGTATATATCGTTACATCTCAGTAGATTTTATTAATATTAATGAACTTGAAAATCAAATTCCATGAACAAAATATCTCCGGAACTCAATTTCAAAATTTAATTGCAATCATCAAAGATATTGTATTTTTTATTTTTATAGTATTTGTACAATTCGTTATTTTATATTATTTTTTGTAAAGTATTATATTTAATATAAGAAAAAATATTAAAATCATTTATATCCACAAGTCAGTCGTTCTTAAGCTATCCCATGTAATCAAAACAAACAAACGTGACGAACAAAAAGGCCTGAAGCATTAACCTCAAACTGCCCGCATGTGGGAGGTTTAGATTAACTATCCTGAGGGAATAGGGAGTGCCGAGTTTGTTAGTTCGAGATCATTTGGCTGACCTTAACAGGAAAGGTTAAATTAACTTAAATTATTTAAGTTTAATTCGTATAGGTCTTTCATAAGAACGCTTTTAAAAGTGTTTTATAAATCAAACTGTCGCTTGCCTGCGACTTTACACATGTATTTTTTCTGTAATATTTATTATTATTTATCGTTTGTAAACTTTTTAAGTGATTTTAATTTATCTTTTACCAATACTAAGTTTTTTAATTCATTAATCTAATCATATAAGAAGACCAAACCAATTTTTTATCAATAAAAAAGGTCTGCATTGGACCCTTATCACCTTTTTTTATGTCAGATATCGACAGACGAGCATGAGATTCACTTGATGGTAGGAGATAGCTCAGCCACAGAACATCAGTCAGTGATGCGCTGTCGACCTAATTTTTACTTCGAGCATTCGGAAATCCATAGACTGAAATCGAAACGCGCCATATGCATTTCACAGTTTTTCCATCTATGAACAGTAGTTCGTTACCCGGTCGGTTAATGCCCGAAATTACCAGACGTGGGGACGACATGCTTACAGAAAACTATAACCGTGTCATCCCGGTGGGATTGGAACCCACGACCCATCGAAATCGGTTTAGTAGATCCAGAGATTACCCCTTACAACCTCACAAACTCATAAACTTTACCTTTATTAGTATAGTTATACTATATATAAAGTATATAAGTATATAAGGTATATAAAGACTTAAAAGTGAATTCAAATAAAGAATAATCTTAAAAATAAAATCTAATTTTAGTTAAAACCGTTCCAAACGAACTAATATTATATTTGTTATTATAAGCAAGCTAGCAACACACCCCGGCTTCCCATGGGTGCAATGTACGAGTAGATGTAGGTACTATATGTACACATAAAAAACATCTAACACATAGCCTACGTTATTCGCTGATAATGTAGTTTTCTATTGGTGAAAGAAATTTTAAATTAGGTTCAGTAGATCCAGAGATTACCCCTTAAAACCACACAAACTTCACCTCTTTATAATATTAGTATAGTTATACCTATAACGACCAAAATAAAAATGAATTCAAATAAAGAATAATCTAAACATAAAATTTGATTTTATTTAAGACCGTTCCAAACGAACTAATATTATATTTGTTCACCTGGCCCAAATTTCAATTTCTGTTCAGAAGCCGGAATAATATTTGCGATGAGACGAAGCATAACGTGCTCGTTAAGCTACGATTTGTCAAGTATTGACTTTAACAGTTCGTTGCTTCGAGGACTGACTGTTTTATTTTTTCCTTGCCATTTATTTCATCGATGTTGCCTTAGTTATGAGAATTGAAACAAACGCTTTATGCTTCGCTGGTAAAACATGGAAAACTTAACGAAAGCAATAATTTTATATAAATATTTGAACGAGGACATTTTGTGACCAATTTATCACAAAATGTCTTCGTCCATCGATTGGTTTATTATAACGTATGACAAACTCGTTGACACGTAGTACTTTACATTATACTCCGATGGGTCGCGGATTCGAATCCTTTACACAGACATTAAACAGATGGAAGGAATATCGAATTTCATTCAAATAAAGTTTATCATTTATTCATTCATTCAATTTCGAAAATTAATGGACAATAGCGTGAGTTTCAGTTTTAGTCTTTGGATTTACCAATTCGAGTAAAAAATACGTCCAGCCGGGCTAGCATGACCGCCACGAGATATCTCGCGGACGAGAGAAGACAAACTAAAATATAAGATAATATCTAGGTATATTATATCTCGACATCGACAATTTTGATAGAAAAGATGTCTCGATCGACTAATATATCTATTTTTGATATTAAAAGTCGAGTTTTAAGTGTAATTGTCATGTTAGACCCGGAAGCAATAAAGAGATAATCGATTAAAACACGAGAAAACGGTCGACAAAATTTCGTCGCGGTTGTCATGCTAGGCCGGCTGAGCTAGGGTATCACCTAACACCACGCATCCTTAGACATTAAAAAAAAAAGATTTAACGGATGAAAATGATATAATATATGCTAAAGTTTTGAGTGCTGTGTATCTCGCATGGTAACAAGAATGAAAGGCGACAGATGTCTGAATTGAAAATTCACAAAGGTGCTGCTAGGGCCATCTATTTCTACAGATTTCATACTTTTTAAATTCCCTCTTATAATAATCTAATATTATTAACATGATTTATTTTCTTAAAACAATCAAAATTTTCTATACATTTCAGTACAGTAATTTAGTCAGATACTATTAAAATAATTTATTTACTTCTCAACATTTTTTAATTAAGTTCACACACAAGAAACAAAAATAAAAACAAATGACTAAATAAATAATTTTTCTATTGTTTTCTGACACTCATTTGTATAAAGTGTAACATGGTTGAATTCCCTGTTATCGGATCGGGGCCAAAACGGCTTAAAAATCAAACCCTTGTACGTATACACACTGAATATCGCATAAATCCAAGCTAGCAAAAATACAAACGCAACTAGCGAACGGTTAGTTTTGGTAAAGGCTGGTTAAAGGATTCGCACGATATATTGGTGTAAAACAAAGACTTACAAATCGAACCTGGCACAAAAGCTCCATAAACCCTGCCAAAGCTGCAAAGTTGTTTGTCTCGTTTGATTATGATGTTTGAATTTCGAAATATACTATTAATAGTACTACCATAATTTTTAAGGCCAACTTTTTTAATTGTTATATATCTTGTATATAGATTTTGCCGTTTCATAGATTTTTTAAGTTTATTTAAAGATCTAAAGGTCATCCAAGTGGTATAAAATCTTTAATATTCATCAGTAAAATTAAATTAACTTACTATGTGAAAAACAAAAATATATTATCCTATTTTTATAGAAAATGCAACAGAAACTCTATTACTCTAATATAAATCGTAATGAAATGAAATACATTTATTCGAACAGTACAACAATAACAACGAAGAAAAATAAACAATAACAATTAATTAATATACGAAGAAGTGCTGCTGCGAACAGGGTAGGCAGCATAATTTGTTTAGTCCTCCGATATAGCAGACGACAACAGGGGAAAATAATAGTGAAACTGTTAAAAATTAACAATTGAATTAATTATCTTTTAAAGTATCATTTTTAATACAGCATTCAGCGTCGTGTTCAAAAAGTATTAGCAATAATATACGGGAAGGTTTCCTGTAACGTATAAGTTGCGAATGGTGATATAACAGGTTGTGGAAAGGGGGCCATTTTTGTAATTCAAATACGACCCTGCACAGGTATTCTACGTCTCAGAATTTAAATTCGGAATATTAGATTGTGGAAAATATAGCGTCTTAATATTCCGACCCGATAAAAACGTGGAATTTTAACGCGGAAAAGTTTCATTTCGACTCTTTGTGATTTTATAAGTTTTTTTTTCTGGTTTAATAAAAGGAGAAGGCGTGTGCATTTTTCTTCGTTATTCACGTAGATTATCTTTTCATTGAAATATTATTCTTGCGTACGTTCTTCATGGTTTGTTTTCACTTATTACACATATATTTTATACAGTTATTTGAAAGTATCCGTTCATAGATGGAAAACCCGTGAAGTGCATATTGCGCGTTTCGGTTTCAGTCTATGGATTTCCGAATGCTCGAAGTAAAAATTAGGTCGACAGCGCTTCATTGATTCTGATGTTCTGTGGCTGAGGTATCACCTACCATCAAGTGAACCTCATGCTCGTCTGTCGATATCTGACATAAACAAAAAAAGTTAAATAGGAAAACTACAAACAAATAAATACAGATATACAGTCTGCTAGCTGTATGGAATGGGATTCAAGCTTCCTGTTCTATTACGAACTACCGATCTGCCCCGGATTCGCACGGGTGCAATGTAGATGTACTGTACAACAAATACCTATGTTACTCGTTGATATGTATATCAAAATCTGTGGAGTAGTTTTTGAGAAACAAACAAACAAACAGACAAATCTTTTTTTTTGTTGTTTTTAGTACATCTACATTGCATCCTTGCGAAGCCGGGGCGTAAGTATCGTGACTTTGTAAATTTCTCTTCAGGCAGCTGAAACATTTCAGTCTGCCCTTGACCATGCTTACTAAAAAGCATTCGAAACGTGGAGATAAATAATATTATAATAAATAAATCTAGTTTTAGCTCCTTTTTTTTATATTTGATGAGCTAAACGGCCATAGACATCCACAAAATCAGAGGCTATGCGGAGGCATTTCCGGCTAAAATTAATATAACTCGGAAAGAGAACACTTTGAACATAAAAATATCAAGAGTCTTTTAAAGCAGCCGAATTTTAATAAATTTTCATTGAAATCAATAAATTTCCATTGAAAAATATAAGAATCATAACGGCTAAGGTCTTGTAATATCTGCTCAATTCGAACATTTTACAGGGGCCTCCGTTGAATGTAAAGTAGGTGAAATATCAAACTTAGGTAACAAGAAAAACACATTTGCGGTTGAAACTTTCGGATGCGGAACGTGGGATAGAGAGGTCCGATTGAACAGTTTATGGTTGGAGTTAGCCGATGTTCAGACGTTATTGGATTTTGCCTCATACTAATTGAATTTAGTCCCGATGCTTCGGGTTTACGAGTGTAATCTAATATAAATAAAATGTTTCTTATAGTTTAGGTGTTAATTACACTTTGGTCCCGGAAATTTTGAGACTCAATACTGAGCCAATTTAAAACAAACTTTAGATTGATATTTTTTATTTTAGATATCGACGTACGAGCATGAAATGGACTTGATGGTAAGATACACCAGTGTCGCGGCCATAATTGACAATGACAACTTCGAATACAAATACATGACAGCAAGTGTCACTGTACAAACGTTATACGAAAATTAACGGTCATTCGCATTATACTCCTGTAAAAATACGTCGAAATCGAAATAATTGTAAAATTCTATTAACAATATACGCAATTTGAAAACAATCAAGCTGGACCTTTTCTTGACGCCCTACACGCATATACGCTACATATTTTGGTCCTTCGAGCCGGATGCCTTTTACAGGAGTATAATGCGAATGACCGTTAATTTTCGTATAACGTTTGTACAGTGACACTTGCTGTCATGTATTTGTATTCGAAGTTGTCATTGTCAATTATGGCCGCGACATGCCCCCGGCCTTGAAATCGCCTCGTTGATTTCAAAATGTAGTCTCGTTCAGGTCAACCAGGGAAGATCTTGATGATGCTTGAAGATATGCGAAGATCTGCTATGCGAGAGACGCCGTCATCGTCCGGAACAATGCTGGTGATACGCCCAGCAGTACTTCAGAGAAGGGAGATCGTCGTCCTTGATAACAACCAGTGTGTTGAGATCTAATGTATCGCAGTTTTCCCTCCACTTTGCTCCTTTTTTATAGTTCTGAAACGTATGTCGTATGTCGAACGGGATCAGAAGTGATGACGGATCTGCTCCACTGCTACTGTTATTTGACATCGATTAATGAATTATCGTGTTTGCCTCGCATGCCTTGAAATTAGCGCAGTAAGTATACGACCAACAAAATGTACAGGAGTCAAAGGAAGGTATGGTTCGTTTAAAAGGGGTGACAGAGGAGTGGAATGGTAGGAATAGTGAGTCTTTCCGAAGACACGCAGCAAGTGATACTTGCAAGCCTCCACTCCAGCCTCGCACAAGCCGTCGCAATGAGTAGCGTGAAATGAAATCAATGAAATTTAATCGTATCGTATACGCGTGTTTAATAATGATATAAGGACAACTACTTAAATACCGTGAAAATTCGTTTATAGCGCCCACGAAATTATTTTCTAAATTGGAAAATATTATATATGTTTACGGTGTCGAAAAATATATCGTTTGTATGTATGTTCCGGTAGATAAGTCACTTACAAGCTCTAAATGAATATAACGTGCAACGAAACAAATACATTAGCGTTCGTATGATTTATCGTTTTTAAACCTCTGCCTTTGCGGTTAAGATGAACATTGGTTTAGTCGACCAGAGAAGTGGAAAGGATTTGAGCGTTCCTTCGACAACTTATCTATAATAGGACGAATCGTTTTATGCTTATACTAGTAACGTATCAGATGCGTTTAGAAGAGTAAAGATCGTATGTATTCGTATTTGAATTAGTTTGAATACTCAAACCTAATATTACGTATAAAAGATAATCATTAAATAAAAAAATAATAATTTAATTTCGAAAAATCTAGATTATATTTTGCGATTATTTTTTAAAAACTTAATGCGTATGTGTAAGTGCGTATGGGACGATTAAATTTAGAAAAAATACTGAATGGAATTGTATTTTATTTACCTACATGAGAATGAAAATATAAACGAACTAGACACCTCGACGAAACGAAGATTTCACCTCGGGTGAATAATTTTGCGTAATAATTTTATTATAACTTACGTCGTTTATAATAAACGATAAGAATCGAACCCGGATTACGGGACTGGATACACAGTGTGGATACACTGCACGAACATACACTCATGCGCCATAAGCAGAATGAATATATGAGTTCACAATGCTTATGATTATTATATATCGCGGTATGCGTATAAGTGGCGAGTATAGATAAGCCTTCAGTAACAAACCGGTTCCTAGTCGCGATGACGTTATGCGAAACGGATAATCACAATTTACATTAAAGGTCTATTTTAAATATTTTTCGTAACATGATATAGTGCGTTTATTAATTTAATTTATTAAAAATGCGTATTAATCAACATATTCTCTATAAGAATCCTTATAGGAAGGATTCCGTTTTAAATGCCCTTTTAATCGTTTTCTTCTCTTCGTTCCGTTTGTGAATATGTTTTACGTTTATTTTTATTGTTTGCGAATATGGATGAAAAATTACAAGATATCGTATCCTGTGATAATTGCGCGTTCGTTTTATGTTTGATAGGACCGGACACAATCCAGCCTAGCTTCGTATTTTGAAGATAAGGTCCGTTCGATAGGCGCATCTTACCTTCAAGTAAAAGATCCCAAAAATGATCTGCCCCTATTAACATGTCGATAGGTTGACATTCATTAAATATAGGATCTGCTAAATTAATATTCGTAGGAAAATTAAATTGATTTTTATCAATATTAAAAGTTGGTAAATTAGAAGTTATTTGTGGCAGCACTAAACATGAAATGCGCATGGAAAATGGACCACAAATTGATTTAATATCTACGTCACAATTTCGCGTGCTATTGGTGACGATATTACCAACCCCGTTTATTTGTAAAGTGGACTGTATATTTTTAAGTTGCAATTTATCGCATAAAGACTGCGTAATAAAGCTGCGTTCGCTTCCGCTATCTAGTATTGCACGAATTTTATGAAATGAACCAGCCCGATCGGCTAATTCAACTATAGCAGTTGATAAATAAACGTATTGCTTAGACGAGTGCATGTGTAACGTATGTATAGGTTCGTATAGATGCGCGTCACAGTTTACCTGAGTGGCCCGAGCGTCCTGCGTAGGCGCACTGCGAGCCTCCCTTTCACTTACCGACGGCTTCAGTGACACGGTGCGGATGTCATCATTATTGTGAATTAATGTATTATGTTTATTATCACATTTTCTGCAGGGACCGTATCGACATTCGTTTAGTGGATGATATGAATGTAAACAGTTCTCACATAAGTTCTTATCCTGTATAAATTTAAGCTTGCTGTGTAGATCTAAGTTTAGGAATTGTGAACAAGAATATAGTGAGTGATTTGCGTTACAAAGTATGCAAGTTTTTGTGCGTGAATTCATTGTGTTATGCTGTTGAGGTGTAGGATATTTACTGTTTACAATGTTGCAGTGTATCTTTGAGTGTGTTTGAATGTTAGCCGATGAACGTTTGTGATCGAATGGATGCGTTGTAGTAGGTTTTGAATGAGATACTGACAATGTTTCTAAAATATCTGACTTATCCCTGAGAAATTTAATTAAATCGTTTAAGGTTATTTTAACTGATTGAACATTAGATGATAATAAAGTATTTTTATACTGTTCCCATTCTCGTTCCGTGGAGGAATCTAGTTTCGACACTACTAAATAAATGATTATTGTATCCCAATACTCAGTAGGTTCACCTAGTAATTTTAATGCGCGTATATTTTTTAATATAATATCTATAAGATTTCGGTAAGTAGCTGACGATTCTTTGTTTATCGAAGGAATGCTAAATAGTGATTTAACATGATTATGTATTAAAAGTCTGCTATTATTATATCTGTTTAGTAATAGTTCCCAGGCTATGCTGTAGTTATGCGCTGAAAATTCGACTGAGTCTATTACTAATGCTGCACTACCCTTTAGGGATGACTTTAGATAATGGAATTTCTGTATATTAGATATTTTATTAGAATTATGAACTAAAGCTAGGTACGTATCTCGAAATTCCAACCATTGCTCATAGTTGCCGCTAAAGGTAGGAAGTGAAATTGTTGGTAATTTAATGGCATCGTTTGAACACTGATTGGAACTGGAAGTGCTCTCATCACCGCTGATCATACATTCAGCATGAGACAGTGCACTGTAGTAGCACTCCTCAAACTGATCACGAATTTGGAATTGACCTTCGAGGTCTGTTTCGGAAACATTTTCCTCTATATGCGATTGAATAATGTTAAATTCAGAGAATAATTCTGTGGCGCTTTTTATTCTCAATTTTAAATCTATCGTAGATTGCAATGATTTTTTAATACCGTTTATGGAATTTAAGTAGTTGCTAAAACGGGTTAAACGACCTTTGATTATAGATCGTTTCTTAGTTAATTCGCGTATTAATTGATTTAAAGCATCATCATCGTTTATTTTAAGCGAAGGCGATTTCGAACGCTCACTCATTTTGACAAAATGCTGTGATAAAGGATGAAGTTAAGGTATTGCGATCACGGATTGACTAGGAATGAATGGAAGGGAACGGAATACGTATGGATAGCTGGTCGTACCTTATTCTTTTGCACAGACGTCTTTTTCTTTGTTCTTTGATCCAACTTGATTTCGGTTGATGGTTCAAATTCGTGAATCCGGCTGAAGGTCCAAAATATGTAGCGTATATGCGTGTAGGGCGTCAAGAAAAGGTCCAGCTTGATTGTTTTCAAATTGCGTATATTGTTAATAGAATTTTACAATTATTTCGATTTCGACGTATTTTTACAGGAGTATAATGCGAATGACCGTTAATTTTCGTATAACGTTTGTACAGTGACACTTGCTGTCATGTATTTGTTTGTATTCGAAGTTGTCATTGTCAATTATGGCCGCGACAACCAGCGACAGAAAATCAGTCTATGATGCGCTGTCGACCTACCTTTTACTTCAAGCATTCGGAAATCCATAGACTGAGCTTCATGTTTTTTCCATCTATGAACGGCGGTTCGTTACCTGGTCGGAATTTCAATATTCCTCGCATCCGTTTAATGCTCGAAGTGACATGACATGCTTATAAAACATTATAATCATGTCATCCCGACAGGATTCGAACCAGCAATGCATCTGAGCGCAAGGTAAGTGTTATACAAAATGCACCAACGAGCTGCAACTTCACATTGATTATAAAATTTTTGTGATTCCAACAAATCCAATATAAATTAAAATAAAGGGTTACGTACGTAACGTAGGAGGCACCGATATTCTATTTTATATGGCACCGCTATTTATAATTAAAAAATAGATGACGTTGAAATTCCAACTCTGTAAAATTTCTACGGATTTAGTTGGGACTTTTTTTATAGTATAGGGGGCAAACGGGCAGGTGGCTCACGTGATGGTAAGTGATCACCGCCGCCCATAGACATCCGCAACACCAGAGGGCTTGCAGATGCGTTGTTAACCTTTTAATAGAAATGTGAACCTGTTAACTGCATAATATAAATATTGTTAAAAATGCTGATACTAAATTGATTTCACTCAGCGTTCAATTGTAAATCACTCGGATCGTGCACTTAAGCGCGCTATGATCTATGATCGTCACATCGGTGCATATTCGAATCACTCGTGATTTATCGAGCGAGTGAGCGTCTCGCTTAAATGCTCGCGATAATCGATTCTGATTTTATATTTTCATAGGAAAAGAGTGCGGAATTAGGCCAGATTGAAACAGCGTTCATATTTTATGGAAATGAGACATTGTCCCTGAATTATCTTTTATTAAAGCGAGTTTAAGAGTGGTCCACCCCAAAAAAAATTTTTTGGACAATTTTTTTTATATTAACTTTTTTATGAATCGGCATTAAAAAATACATACAACCCTACATTTTCACCCTTCTACTACAAACCTCTATTTTTTATTCGCGGTTGTGGTATTTGTATATGAAATATTTCCAAATAATACTGACACCACATCAGTATCTAAATTGTATCCGTGCGAAGCCGGGATGGGTAGCTAGAGCTTATATAAAAATAAACCGTAGGCAGTGACAGTAGTACGTGCCAATACTCTTCATACGTCACAAAATGAGTTATGTGACGTGTTGACACCAATAAAACTTCTGTGTTAAATCAAAAAGAGATCAAACCTTCAGCGTCGTCAGCCGTAATCCGAGCGTCTGTCAGTGTGTCAAGATTCTTCGATTGACGCGCGATAACGGAATCTGTGATGTTAAAGTGCTCGTCAGATAAGTCTGCGCGCGACGGGTGGCGTACCAAATATTGCCAGGTATAGAAAGCAAACTCTCAACCACTATGCAACACCAAAAAAATCACCAGCATTCTGAATGTTAATTCGTATTAGGTATACTTAGTATACAACAGAAAACAAATTTATATTTAGATATCACGTCGAATTAACTACTAAATTTGACGTGATGTAACAATTTTATTTGTAAATTTCAATTAGTTTTAGGGTGATGAATAATAATTACATACTAATACTCAGTGAAAATATATATATTTTTAATTTGTTACATATTGTAACTGAATAACTCCTTATTTACCTGCTCCATAAGAAATATTTACATAATCTACAATTAAATAAAACAACACCAAATTTTATAAATATATATATATATATATTTAATGTAAATCATTTATCGAGAATATAGCAGAACTTCTAAATTTTGGATAACTATGGTCCATCAGTGGGTCAATCTTTCCATTCTATTTTCACATGTTTCAGATTCACTTGACTCGTTATTAGAAGAGTTTAAAGTTTTGCTGTCACTTGCATGATCAATTATAAATTTGTCCAGTTCTATGTCCAAAAGCCTGTCAGATTCAAAATATTGGTCTACGATTTTTTCAACATGCTGACACACATTATCGAATTAAATGCCGCTTCAGATTGAAGATATTTCACCTGTGGCTTGATTTAAATTTTTTTCCACAATACGTATTTTTTTTCAATGGGGTTTTAATCCTAAAACAAACTAAATCATTAACCAACAACAAAGTAAAAATATGTATCGTATAAAAATACCCCACATAAAGACATAATACCATGTACTGGTCACCCCAAAAATTACCTGTCAAGTAATAAAAAAGTTTTGAAAATGGTACAATCGGCCCTTTATTTTGCCGTTCTGCTTCATAAGCACGTTTTACTTTCAATATAACATCTCTACCAGCACTTTTTATAACCTTAGGCATGATGATTACCAATAAAATCGAATAAAAACGCCACTGCTGCACACTAATTCCGGAAAACAATATGACGGAAAGAAATTTAGTTCCAATTTTTGCCGCGCGCAGACTTATCTGGCGCGCGGTATAGCGAATCGTTTGATTGATGCTGATTTGTGATAAGAGCTTTGGGTAAGCGAAGACATTGTCTTGTAAGACGATTTTTACTTTTATCTGTGCTTAAAAAACATAGAGTACTAATTTTTTTAAGAGTATAGATATTTTTACGGGAAATTATAAGTACTTTTGAGGGAGCACAGCTTTATAAATTATGAAATGAAATGAAAATTGCTTTATTTATCCACTACGAAAAAATAAAAAAACTAATAACTAAAATAACGCTCTAAGAGCAAAAAAAATTCAAAATTCAAAATAAAAACAATAGTAATAAAATCAAAACAAAATTAAATATTAATTAAAGATGTGGCTAAAAAAGACAGCCACTCAGCATTAGCCACATCATTATTGAATGGTGTGGCGCTGATTTTCAGCGGCTGCTCATTTTCGCTTGGATTGATTACCGTCCGATATTAAAATTATAACCTCATCTAATCTATTCAATGCCTAAGACAACACATTCTTGAAGGTTGATGTTGAAAGAGGGGTTTTGAATACATTAGGTGGTGGGTTACGGCTATTAAAAATATGTTGAGTTTAGTTTAGTTTGAATCTTTAACTCCGTATCAAAAACGGAACCCTTATCGAAACCCACTTCGTTGTCCGTCTGTCAAGACCCTTTTTCTTAGGAAAGAATGTAGGTATCAAGATGAAATTAATATCAAATACTCAGTGTAAAAATCAAACTCCTAAAAAAAAAACCAAACATCTTAGTCGACGCAATCAAAAGATACGGCCTTTTATATTCCGTTTATGCCGCATATTTTTACACTCGCAAGGGAATCAAAACCTATAGGGTACTTCTCGTTGACCGAGAATTATGAAATTTGACATGGAGTAATGTGAAACATTGCACAGCACAAGGAAATATCCGAAAACCGTAAATTTGTATTTTTTTAAAGATCTTTATTTAACTAAAAGTTTGAACGAAACCCTCGGTTTGCGAGTCCGATTCGTACTTGTCCAGATTTTTAGAATAACGATCTTAATTACCAACAACGACAAAATATACAGTTTTTTTTTTTTCAAATAAATGTCTGCGAGGTATACCGAAATTTTAATATTATGATTTGTTTGATCCATCATTTTTCTAAATTGTATTGTAGTAGTAAGTAGTGTAATTGCCATGCCAAGGCTTTATTGTAATTTTTTATAACCTTAAATAAATAAATAAATAAATAAACATTATTTACTATAAATTTTGTCGCATGCGATAGTTTATGTAGGAGCCGAGGTATACATTTCTAATGAATTTAGTTTCAGGCTATTCAAACATTAACTCGCCGTAACTGTTTTAATTAGGTATTGTGGTGTGGACTAACAATATATGGTTAATTTTTTTTATAGTAAATTAATATTATTTATTATAGTAATTATAATTGGACTTTATTCGTGTAAATTATACAATTATGTGACATTATGGTATCATAACTTGCATGCGTTTTTAAAATGTTAAAAAATATTGTTAACACAGTTTTTGTTGCAATAAGTCTTGATTGCTTCATTCTTTGTAAAACTATTGTAATCTTTTTAATAGTGGTTAAACATTTTGTGTCTTAAAATTTTAGTGAGTTTTACCCTAATTTAATAATTAAGGATCACCCACTTTTAAAGAATTGTCATATTACACTAACACTATTTACCACTATGTTTCGTAGTATTTTTTTATGTTACGAGTAGATATCGACAGAAGAGCATGAGGTTCACTTGATGTTAGGTGATACCTTAGCCACAGAACATCAGTCAATAATGCGTCATCGACATACTTTTTACTACGAGTATTCGGAAATCCATAGACTGTAACCGAAATATCTATCAACGGTGGTTCGTTACTCGGTCGGAATTTCGATATTCCCGAAGTTACCAGACATGGGGAAGACATGCTTACAGATAATCGTCCATGTAGGATTCGAAACCACGACCCATCGTTGGGTACCAAACGCGCCAACGAGCCCGTCCATGTTTCTCTTATTTCTTTAATATAGTAGTAGAGTTAATTATAATAACTGAATTTTAACCAACGACAAAGCTCTTAAACTATAAATCAACATATAATTATATGCATCTGCGTTCGTTTGATATACGTTTTTAAATCCTAGCTTTCAAAATTTGCAATTTAAATCCTTTATCTCACTTTAAAGTGAATTTCTTCCAACCGCACATACATATCAGTGTCCCCAAATTTGCATTACTAATTGGTTGACTGCGGCTTACAATGTTATATCGTGTCAGATTTGCCAAAATAATTTTGGTCGGTTTAAGTTTTTTTTTTTTTTTTTCAATAGATACGAGTATTTTCTGTTGCGGATTTAGTAAAATGAATTCCCTAGTGGGGCATGGGGAAGACCCATTTCTGTGTGTTTTTCACTGATAATTTTTCTTTACATGCAAGTGGGTAATCAAAAATACTTTTTTTGCCCTGCCCGACCGAAACAATATTTTTTAATCTTGTTTCCCCGGTTCGAACCCAGGACCTCCGGTGCTATATGCATGGCTTTTACCACTGAGACACTGAGTCTATCAACCTTGACATTATTCGTGATGGATATATTTTGGAATGTACCGTATTGTTTGACTGAATTGGGTCAGTTTTCCGAAAAGACTTGAAGTTTCCCGGTTAAGATACCTATATATCGCTAGATCTTTAAGCCTCTGGTTCCCAGGTATAGGTATAGGTAAGCTGCTATTAGAAGTTTGCATTTAGATGACCCTTGAACTCGATAATATTCTCAGGAGCTCTCCACAAAATGAAGATTTAACTTACACAGAAAATGTTCATTCTCACCTATCTATTATGTATTACGCCGTTATCATATTTAGACACAGAAAAAAAATTTTTTATTAATAATTACATAATTATTTTGTGTCAGTAATTACGGATTTAAAAAGAAACATTTTCGGTACTAGTTGTTTCGAAAATAAACGACTTTAAAAGTTTTTCAAGATTTTCTTTTTCTTTGAATAAATCTATGGCTAGTTGTTACACGTTAGAGCCTTATCACCCGAAAACGAATTTTCAGTAGACCCAGGAGAATTTACCGCATAGTAGTAATGATAAAATATTGGTTGTAAAATATGGCAAACAATTGAAAAGGCAATTATGAAATTAATGCATGTGACAGGCTCGTTGGTGGTACCTACGTCTGGTCATTTCGGACATTAAACAGGAGGTGGTAGTAATATAAAAATAATTAACCACCCTTCATAGATAGGAATGCAGTGAAATGCATATTACGCTTTAAGATTTAAGTATAAGGATTTTCGAATGATTTCAGAAAATAGTTCGACAATAGTAATTGTTAACCTTATGCTCGTTTGTCGATATCCGGAATAATAATATACTTATTTTAGAAATGGAACCATCAACTATATTAATAAAGCGAAGTATGAGTAAATGATATACCTATTGTTACATTTGTGTCATGTTTTTTACACAGAACTTTTGCCGTCCAACGCAAAACAACTCATACATCGTGCATCGAGCGGAATAAAGTTGTTTAATACACATATTATTTCTGTTTAGTTCTAGGAGAAGCAAAAATATTCTTTATGCGATCGTAAACATGCGATTCGCTTACAACATAAAAACCAGTACAGATCATGAAAGAAACAATAAATCAGTAAGCAGAGTAAGAGAATACTTATTCCACACGCATTAGCCGACAAAATTTTCGGTCTCATAAAAAGCGTTCGCCATAACGTTAGGGGGGTAAAATTATTATAAATCTTCATAGCATTACCATAGAGCAAGTTGGGGAACTTTGCTCTTTCGAGAATTCGCACGGTAAGTGGGCTGTAACTCATCGAAGCGTATACGAAGAGTGAAAAGAATTACTAAGTGTTCTCGATTCGAGTTTCTTCAAGTCACATTATTTTAAAGTGAATAGGCGAATTAAGCACTTGATGATACTCTATTTTCTTTATAAGTTATGTATGTTTTTAGGGATTTATATATGGTTACGTTGGTTAATCAAGAAAAACGAATTTATCTTTATTAAATTGTAGGGTAGTTTAGGTTTTGTGGTTAGAAATTGGCTCTGACTCAACATACGTAGCTGCGTTCAATCCACAACATGAAATTGGATATGCATGATATATTGCAGTCTTAAGCACACTCACGTCACTTCGCATATTATACTTACTATTATAAATATTTATGAACAATGGACATATATCAAAGTCAAGCACTAATAGAAAGTGGAGACTAAAGTATTCATTTTTATATGAAGAGCTATCAATCGCTACAACTGCAACGTATCTGGTAATCTTTTATATTATTTGACCACCATCTTAACCCTTGCAAGTGCGGTGCATTTTATGCACAACTTTCTTCCAGGTACTACGTTAATGTGGTATGAGTTGTCACCAGTGATTTTTCCAAACCGATACGATTTGGGGACTTTCAAAAAGACAGCTTATTCCTATAGAAAAGGCCGACAACGCATCTGCAATTTATCTGGTGTTACGGATGTTGATGGGTGGCTTCTCACCAGGTGAGCCGCAGATTCGTTGGCCCTCCTATACTATAAAAAATAGTTATTTGTTATAACTTCTGTTTGAATAAAGTTTTTATCAAATCATATTACATCTGCTAGTTACGTAACATACCTCACAATTTTGCGAGAATCACCTATTAGCACACGCCATTGAATGAATATAATCTGGACGTAAATATTGACGTAACATCGTTAATATCGTGAGAATAACTTCTGAAGTCAATAGTAGAGGTAAGTGATGGATGCGTGTCCACAACTATTCGGGGTTACGAGTGAGAAATAACGCCAATGATGGCAGCAGGAAGGTAACGACTGCGATCTCAGACTATATTGCTAAAAATATTACGTCTTCACAGTATTTCTTTTAGACTTGTTTTTATTCATGGACATAAAATTGAATATAAAAATTAACAGTCAGAATTTAGGTGGCTTAATTGTTTTTGTAATTGATTTGCAGAACTGAGGTTTTATTGAAAAACTCTAAGTGAATTTGGGCATTTATGGTCAAATCCAAAAATGTATAATAATAATAAGCTTATTTATATTTTCAAAGCTGTGAGGTCACAATGTACTGGTGATTACAATTTACATGTTAATAGAGTTACTTTTATACATGTATATATATTTTGTTGGTAATTTCAAAATTCCATACCCGTGGTTCAGAGCTATGCGCGTTGCGTAAGCCGTGGTTCCTGGTTCAAATCCCGGGGATTAACAGGAACAAGATATTGCAATAAGAATTATCGGTAATCCATATACTTTAGTATTTTGATTTGGCTATCCACTCTCAGTTGAAAAATCTTCCTGTGAGTACCATTTAGTTGGACAATTTTTTATATAAATAAAAATGCATTGAAAAACTTGTTCAACGAACACATAAATAATAATAGTTATCATATTACCTTAAGATAGATTAAGCTAATGTTAATATTGTCTTTTATTAACGCGAGTATCACACATTTAAATAAAATACTTTATCCCGACGTTTCGGATGCTTTTCAGCAACCGTGGTCGCGGGAGACTGGTCATGGTGGTGGAAATTAAGCTAATGTTATTAGAATAATAATAATCGTAGACGATTTCGAATATATTTTGCCCTCGAGTAACGTTATTAGTAACAGATGTTTTAAGATTTATAAAAACGTATACCATTATTATTCGATTGAAAATAAAACTTCGCCAAATAGCTCTATTACAACAACCAAAGTAACAAGAACCAATTGAGTTTCGGCCAATATAAAACGGCACAGGATCAAAAACATGGATTCTAATAATATTTTTCTCAATTGATCGTTTACAGTTTTTAGATTAAATAGTGGTGAATTAATGTTGATTACTCATCGTGTCTGTACTAATATTATAAATACGAAGTATGTCTATATCTGTTCGGCTTTCACGGCTGAACCATTGAACCGATTTTGATGAAATTTTCTACAAAAAATATATTTAAGTACCTAAGTATTTTGCATTGGTAATTTTTTATTCCGGTAAATAAATAATAAAAGTTTTATGTCAACAAAGTCGCGGTTAACCCTAGTTGTCTGTATTTTAATATTGTCTTTTATTAACGCGAGTATCACACATTTAAATAAAATACTGTATACCGGATTAAAACGCGATTTATTATTTAAATTATTTATCCCGACATTTCGGATGCTTTTCAGCAACCGTGGTCGCGGGAGACTGCTGCTGCTGCAGTCTCCCGCGACCACGTTTAATCCGGCGTTTTAATCCGGTATACAGTATTTTATTTAAATGTCTGTATTTTAATTACTTTGATAGATCAACATTGCATTTCGTTAAAAATTTAAATAAGACGTCTATTAAACGTCAAGTCATCTAAGCTTATAACCTGCAATCTCAAAACCTTTTATGTTAGCATACACTTAGTAAATATATAACCTACTAGTGGACCCCGCAGACGTTGTTCTGCCAAAATATGGGCTTCGAAATTATACAATTATTCTTAGACTGAAATATGCCCAATTGCCCACCGCTGTATGTAAAAAATTTTTTTCCCGCTTTTCTTTTTAAATTTTTCCTGAATATTCTTTGCTATAAACATCACGGAGCCCGAGACCTTTCCAACGAATACAAAACCGTGGAAATCGGTTCGTGGTTTCTGGAGTTATAGCGTCAGGAAGGAAAACCCGACTTATTTTTATATAGTAGATTGATATTTTACAGCTAGCGTAAGTTTAATTACTACCTATGCTTACTATCAGCACCACGTGGGATAATGGTCAAATGCTTGAGTATCTTCAATAATTATGTAAACAGGAACGATTTGTGTTTTTGTATGTTTGTAACGAACAAACTCAAAATCTACTGGACCAGATTTAAATAATTCAATTCAATTCTTTTACCAATAGAAAGCTACATTATCAGCAAGTAACATAGGCTATTTTTATGTGTAGATATAGCACCTCTACATTGCACCCGTGCGAAGCCGTGGCGTGTTGCTAGTCTATACTATAATATTATAAAGAGGAAAGATTTGTATTTTTGTATTTTTGTATTTTTGTATGTATTGAATAAACTTAAAAACTACTGGACCGATTTCAAAAATTCTTTCACCAATAGAAAGCTACATTATCGCTGAGTAACATAGGCTATATTTATTACTAGAAAAAAATAGAGATCCTTAGAATTTCCTACTAAAACCAACCCGAGGTGTAAAAAAAATTGCCAAAAAATGTTGTTCGTCGCATGCGCTGCGAAAAGTATTGATGATAGAACAAAATAAAGTTCTACAATATTATAGAACATATAAATATCTACAAAAAACTTCACGAGACCATATGTCTAACTATTGTAGTTATGTTACTATAACTACTTTTGTACATTTTAAAAGTTGATAGAAATGCCGATCAAAATCAGACCCTGCTATCCATACCTCTGTATTAATTCTTATCCAAATAAATTCATTTTTAAGACTGTTTCAATACCTGTTGATTACTTTTTGAAATATTGAAATCGGACATTCCATTCAAAAGATATTACGAAATTAAAAATATCAATGTAAACAAAAAATACAAGCCGTCCGCTTCGCACCGCTGCAGCTGTGGCTCCACGCAGGGCATCGAGCAATACGGCGAGGGGTAGTACTATGTCATTTTGTTCAATTTGTGGGGTTTTGTTACGATTTAACTCAAAAACTACTCAACCGATTTTAAAAATTCTTTCACTAATAGAAAGCTATATTATCAGCGAGTAACATAGGCTTTGCTTTTTTTTCATCTATTTGCACCCGTGCGAAGCCGGGGCGTTTTGCTAGTCATTCATAAAACTACTGCTTTCGTCTCGTATATGAAATATTACTATTGCTAAGTTTCACAACTGTAATGATACATAAGCTGTGAGGAAAAGTTTACAAACCAACAACGCTCGTGGTATGTACCTACATGCCTTGAACAATTGAAAATCGTTTTTAGCTTTTGTTGTTTTTTTTGGATCAAATGTTAAATTTCAAATACTTGAGTACTTTGCCAGTGATCATAGAGATTTTGCAAGAGTATTTTTCTTTTATTTCAATGTTTTAAAGTCGAAATGACTGTACATAATTTGTTTTGTATCTGTGTTTATTTATTTATATCGTGACGCAAAACATATCCTAATGATATCGACTTAATAAATAAGCTATATAGTATTGTTTGATAACAGCTATTAGGATGTTATGACTAGAAAATTTGCATTAAAGTATGTGTCCCCGAACTCCTAAAAGGTCATAGGACAGCCCCACATCTGTGGCTGGTTCACTGATCATTTTTTAAGATGCATTGGTCATTCATTTGTAGTTGCTCAGCCTTCTTTGTCCTGCCGGACCGAATTTTCTTTCCTTGGGATTCAAACCCAGGACTTCCGGTGCTACACACATCGTGCTAACCACTGAGCCGTATAGACTTTATAATCTCAAATCGAATCTTTAGCACGTCTATATTTTTCGCATATACTTAGACTTTACTCTCTTCTCCTCTATTTTCTTCTCTATAAAATACATTAGCTGTTTTGGGCTTTAAACTAATTCTCTAATAAATATCAAAAATATCGTAGTTTTCTTATTTCATGTAACAAACATTCAAACATTTTCATATCTTCTTCTTAAACATATTACAATAAGGTCAAATGTCGGTACATAGAAAAAAATGCTAAAAACCGAGTCAGGAGGATGTAAGAAGAGAAATAGAACAAACCCAGATTATTTGAAAATATTAGTGGGATGGTAGGAGAACGCACTACGGATTTTTCCGCAAATTTTATATTCCCTTGAAAATAGTCGACACTGGTCCTTTCACAAGCTAACCCATTTGAATTGCCAATCCGTTGACTATTTTTAACATACTACTGTGAAAACTTCAATTTTGCGAAAAAAGATAGTGGAAAGGTGATACAGAACTAAAAAAACTATCAATTATATCATTGACATAGTATTAAATGTTGATCGAAGCTGTATATAGTAAATATTTGACAATCGATTTCCTAGCACAGGGAAAAGGAAAAGGTATAAAACTATATTTCAATAAGAAAGGGGGAAAAAGTTTTGCAATTACATTTAGTTATTTTCAGAAAGGAATATCAAAGCTTCCCGAACTAACACAATGTACTAATAATTCCCTTAAGTTTCCGTTCCGTTGAAATATGAAGATTAGCTCCTAAGAACTCGCCAGTATTTCTTCACGGAAACAAAGGAACCGAGTTTAATGAGACGCTTCAATCTATGTCACTTGGATACTCCGTGTGAGTTGGTTCAGTAATTTGGAATGGGAGCTGAATTAGGTGCGTTTTAATAATATTGGAAATGCGACGATATTAGTCTTTGTATGTCCTTGTATTAAAGCTCAAGTTAGAACAATTTTTTTTAATACTAGTTGACCCGCGCCCACCTCGCTAAACAAAGTGACAATTTGGTGCCAAATGAAATAAAAAAAATACAGAAAAAAATTGTATCTGCATAGGGATACCCTAATTACCTAACGGTATGAAATATACTTTATGACCTATTCTCATATCTACCAAATTTACATTTAAAATCTAAAAAAATCATAAAAGTCAGTCGAGCCATTTCGAAAGAGTGCGAACAAAAATAGCGGGACACGAGATTTTTATTTAGGTATATTTTTATTTTTTATATATATATTATATATTTTATACCCTCATTTTGAGGATGCCGTAAACATCTGGAACATCGGAGGCTTGCCCCGTTGCCGGCCTTTAAGGAAGGAGTTGGTAATTTTTTTGAAGCTCGCATCGGTATCGGTGGCTCTTTTTTGAAGGTCCCTCATATCGGTATAGGTGTGTGTTTATGCTGTGATTGATATAAATATAAATATATGAATTACTATACTACACATACTATACTAATCTCAGATACATAGTAAAAGAAAAGAACAAATAATTATCTGCAACAAATGGATATTTGTTCTTTTCTTTTACTAATCACAAAAATTGTTAACATAATAAAATGTATGTACTGTATTTACAAAAAAGAAAATTAAGATCCGTTATCCAAAACGGAGACCAATTAGTAGTCACACGACCCCGGAACAATGTTGCCGAGGGAGTAGGACTAGAAAAAAAAAAAAAAAAAAAAAAAAAAAAAATCTCAGATACTACGTTTATACTATTTATTTCTAATATAATATACCCTATACCTAACATCAAATATACTCTCTTCAATTTCAATGATTATATTTTAATAAGCAATCATTAATATATTTTTCTCAGAAAACATCTATCTTTTGCTTGTATAAGAAGATTCCATAGATAAAAATCTTATACTAAAAGTATTTTTATATCACTCAACAGTATAATAGACTCGAAACAGTTTCATCTTCAGACTAGACTGATGGGTGGCCGTCAACGTCTCAGACGCTGAATATTAATCTACCAACATCAATTCTAAAGCTTCGCAGTTTATTGGACGAATGAGATACTAGGGAATTGTTTAACCGACCCTTCGGTACTTATACAATTGGTTATAAAGATAAATCGTTTTTCTTCATGTCCATGATTATTTTTATATGCGGAGACAACCGATCAGGCTGGTAACCTTACGGTAAGTACCTAATGGATACCATATACCTGGACATTGATATCCCACCAAAAACATTTTCATATAAAGTAACGCCAAGACGAGTAGGTGCATATTGCATGCGCTGTACAAAAGTTATCAGATCTTATGGAGAGCCAAGCGCCTAACTCTTCACGCCCTCTTATCATAGCGTATAGTGTTCTGCGTGAATGCTAGTCTTACGTTCTCTACTAATCTACCTTAGTCAAAATGTGTGTCTTGGCCAGTGCCGTGCCCCTAGATATATGGTTATCTTATTGATTGCCTTAGAAATCCGCGACTCATGTCTGAGGTGCAATGTTGGCCGTTTAAATATTTGGTTCCTTTCTTGACTTTTGTCATGAAATTGGAAATACTGAAGGTGGTAAATAATTTCATCCCTCGAACAACATTGTGTTGTTTTTCGAGGGATGAAATCACATAAATTAGCTGTTTTTTATTTTTATTTATGACAGTTCTATTAAAAAAAATATTGAACTTAAATATATTGCAATATATTCTAGTTATTACTATAAAGAAATCATGGAAAGTAATGTTAAAAGCATTAAAATTACCTTTCAATAGAAAACAAAACTCCGCTATTTTCCTATTTTGTGTACAACTTTAGTCGCATATAACATAAACAGTGTCATTCGCATCCAGTACAGTCGAGTAGACGTTTATCGACTCAGCACTAATGGATCCAAGCTATTTTCTCTAATAGATTTTACGTCGCTACTTACTCTTTAAATTGTAATGGACCATTATGTTATACTGAAAACGTTTAATGGTTGTGCAAATTGTAATTTCAAACAGTGTTAATCGTCTGATTTGATACTGATATAGATAAAAAGCACAGAGCTAGAAATTATAACATTCCAATCCGTTGAGTCGTAAAACCATTGACTATCCCTATCCTGGTAAGGCTCTCTGTAGGAAAACAACGTTTTAGACGATCATGATCATCATATCATCGTAGCCAACGCTTGTTTGGATTCCGCACTCCTTAGACCCAGGAACAGCACCTTCGCCAGCAAAGGCACCCTTGTTCCGCGCATCCCTCACTCAGGTGAACTACAGTCCAACCCTTCAGGCTTCCTACCCTACGGAAGCCAAAGCTGAGGTATATGTCTCGCAGGAGACGCCATTAGGCTTGTCGTAGTAAAACCCTCAAATTGAAGCCAAAAAGTATTTATAATATTATGTACTTAAAGGGTGCTCAAATCTTATAATTTAATTGATGTTTTTGTATAAACAATTATTATGATTATTATTTTTAATACATAACCTAACTAAAACACTTAATTAGTATAGTTTCGCTAGATTCTAATAAATTAAATGAAATTATATTCAAATTAAGTAACACTTTGGTCCAAATGATTTCAATAATGTTAACCAAGATGCTGATAATATTTGTTTCAAGTCAACGTCTGTTTAAGCTACAAACAATTTTAATCCATTTGCAATAAAAATACAAAAGTAACACGAAGTCATTTTGTTTCCGCAGACATCGATGACAATAGTGAACAGTCGTTTGTCAAGCCATTAATAAATCACTAATCAACCACAGTCGTACAAAAGACGACGAGAAACCATTTAATGAAACTTGAAACGAGAGCCGAGAAAATCGAAGGAACTTCTTTTAAAGTTGATTAGTGACCTTTTTAGGGTTCATTAGAGAATTTTAAAAATAATCCTTGTTGGATATTTTTTTTTTTATATATTAGAGGAGGCAAACGGGCAGGCGGCTCACCTGATGGTAAGTCACTACCGCCACCCATGGACATCCGCAACACCAGCGGTCTTGAGGATGCGTTGCCGGCCTTTAAGATGAGTATATGCTCGTTTCTTGAAGGTTCCCAAGTCGTATCGGTTCGAAAAAACCGCCGGCGAGAGCTATGATGATTTACGTAGAGACTCTTTATTCAGAATCTATGAGTAAATCTTCAAGATAATTTATGAATATAGTATACAAATATATACAAGACAAAAATGGTTTAAGATCTTTATTATGCTTTAAACATTAAAATTTAATCACTTCTTGAGAAAGTGGTTAAAAAAAAAAAATTTTTTTTGTTACATTTACATTTAATTAAATGTAGGTACATTGTTTCGGATTATACCCGGTTTAATCCAGTAAAAGTTATTTTATTTCAATAATTTCATTTTCAAAAGCACCAGTAGTACCAAAACAAACATGAGCCTACGCCCCACGAGTGACAATAACATTGTCTTAATATATTAGCTATTAAGGGCTATAAGCTATTTTAAACATGAATATACTTATGTGAAATTTGGACTACAAATTTAACATTAAAAAATACATCTTCTATGTATGTATGTACTCGCATCACTTGAGAACGGCTGGACCGATTGAGCTAAATTTTTTTTTGTTGTCTTCAGAATTTTTAGGAGAAGGTTTGTATGTAAAAAAATCCCTTTCTTCATTATAAAATAAATTAGATTCGGAACTCCGCCATCTTGACAGCTCACGTCATGCATTCTTAGCTTTTTTGGAATAACAGATGTCCACTTCAAATCAGTGACATATTAGACAATTATAGTGGGTAAATGGGCATATTCAAATTTAAGAATAATTATACAATTTCGAAGCCAAAACTGTGGCAGAACAACGTCTGCGGGGTCAGTATTATATAATGAAATCTCTTCTTTCAAATCGCGATTTGAAATAATTATTGTTAATTCGTAATTAAAATCTCAGTATCAATTTATTTATAAGATTCATAAATCTTCTTTGCTTCATTTATCGAAATAATCTGGAGAATTGTTTAAGATTTCTTTACAATATTATATGCTCTACCTAATTTAAAAAACGGCCTTGTTGTAAGCGACGTAATTATACACAATATATTTTTGAAATTAATACATTTTTATTTAAGGGAATAAGCAACTAAATCTATGACTACTAGTAGAGAATACTGCGGAACCCTACAATTCTTATAACTTGACAAAATCTTCACCAGATTTTATCTATTTAAATAAAATTTTGATGACTTTCAAATTTGACGTGATTTGATAAGGAAAATAAAGAGCTCTATAGAACTTTTATTCGAACCGAAAATTTGTTTATGGTGCACTTTTATCGAACCGAAAATTTGGTTATGGTTTACTTACGAGATTCATAAGGGCGCACTCAAGAGCTTCAAAGTTCGGCAGAACATCAACCGTGCACATCGATGAGTCGTGGGTTCGAATCCCACCGGGACGACATGTTTATAATTTTCTGTAAGAATGTCTTCCCCACATCTGTTTACTCTGACCGGGTAAGTGTGTCACTCATAGATGGAAAATCCAAGAAGTGCACATTGCGCATTTTGGTGTCAGTCTATGGAATTCCGAATGCTCGAAGTAAAGAGTAGGTCGACAGCGCATCATTGACTGATGTTCTGTGGCTGAGTTATCACCTACTATCAAGTGAACCTCATGCTCGTCTGTCGATATCTAACACATCAACTGTCGATATTTAATGCCCGAAGTGACCAGACGTGGGGAAGATATGCTTATAGCTTGATATTGTTACGGCAATTTAAATAAACAGACACAAAAAATTTCGGTTTAAAATATATATCTAGGTATATCACTGTATTCACTTAACACTATATGACAGTAAGTAACTTCCGCTTTAGATACTATTATAGGTAATTAAAATCTGGATCATAACTACATCGGGAGTCTGGGTTTATATATTAGGTGTATTTGAATTGGTGTAAATAAAGAATTTTTAATTTTTAATCTATGAGCAAAGAATATGTGTCAACTAAAAATAATCGTGTTCAATATACTAATAATATGTTTTCAAAACACTCATTTGTTATTCAATAAAAGTTCAACGGACCATGTAACGTTCAACCCACAACATAAACTTTGTACCGGCAAATATCTTCAATGTTATAGTTTTAAACTCAATAAACATTGCTTACATTCTACGGAGCGAAGCAATATCTCAAATAAATTAAATCTCGACGAAACTAAAATTTTAGCCATTTACTATTTGCTAGACAATTATTAAGATCTATGGCGATATTATATTTACAGTTAATCATTATTAGCTTTGCATTAATGAAAAAGCTTTACTTTAAGAGAAATAGCGGTACGCCGCGAATATTTTTTCAGTCAGTAATATTGATATGAATTCGGATTATATATGGATACAATACTTTTTTTTTATTTGCGTTTAAATATTTATTATCTATACTAATATTATAAAGAGGAAAGATTTGTATATTTGAATTTTGTATGTTATGAATAAATTCAAAAACTACTGAACCGATTTTGAAAATTCTTTCACCAATAGAAAGCTACATTATCAGCGAGTAACATAGGCTATATTTTGTGTATAGTACATCTACATTGCACCCGTGTGAAGCCGGGGCTCTTTGCTAGTCACAGATATGTTACAAATATTTTTTTATTTCAGTTTATATTTTTTCTTCTATACGTGGGCATGTCACTTATCTTAAACCGCTGGATAATTTGTTCAGTACGTGGCACTGCGATAAGGTTCGAGCATATTTTTCTTCAATTTCTGGAGAACTTATCGATCAGAGTTTAAGAAATTGGTGGATGTTTGAAGTCTGTTCAGGCGGCAAATAAGGGTAATAACAAAAACTGGTGGGTATTGGAAGCTTGTGAAAGTATATATCATAAAGCACCGGGGTCACGATTGCGTGCTAAGCGATCCCGTGAGCCCCAAAAAGGCGAACCTGACGGTAATTTTTTTTGGAGCTAACGATCAGGTAGGATCTTCTGGAGGACCCTAGTATATTTACTATTCGTTACATGTAAATACATAATAAAAAGTAGGTAATTGACATTCTATACGTAGCAAAATTTCCCAAAAAATAACATCCACATTAACACAAATGCTAACGCAATCCTCATTAAAAATCACGTTATAGCTTTACTCGTAATTAGAAGTGGGATTCTCTGGTAATCTTTGCGATTGCGTAGCGCCTCGGGGCAATTTGTGTAAAATTAAATTCTGCCCGTAAAGGCCCGTGTTTTGTGTTTTAACGTACCACACCGTGACATTGAACAATTACATGCTAAGATCTTCTCCACAAAACATGAATAGAGATTTGGGTTTTTTTGCTGAAGTGAGAAGGAAGAGTTATGTTTTTTGGGAAATTATTTTATTTTTGTTTTGACTTAAAAGAACAATCGTCTGAATTCACCTGATGGAAGTCTGGGATCAATATTATTATTTAATAGTATGCGCTTTTGCCTATACACTTGCCTCGAAAAGACCTTGATTGTTTTTAGCCACTAGATACTCTGTTGCATATTTTTTATTCGAGTATTTGGGAATGCACTTACGGAATTTGAGACCAAAACCCATTGGAACAGATCTTCCTAACGTACTAACGTGAAAGAGTACATCATTTTTTTTTCTATCTGAAAAACTTAGGAAGCTTAAATATAATATGCCACATACACATATTCTTGCTATAATAATAATAATAATTCTTGTTGACACATATTCTTGCTAATATATAGATATTGTTACTATTACAAAAAGGGTTCTCAAATTTTCGGTGTTTTCGGTCTCGATATTTCAAATCTCTGTGCCTAAAATAAGAACGGTACAGCTAGTATTAACTACTGTGTTTCATTTCGGCGCTTCCGAATCGATTCAAAAATCTGTAACCAAAAATTGAAGTTTGTATATATGAAATCGCTAAACTCCAACAGCGTTTGACCGATCACCATGAAAATTGGCTCGTATGTAGTTTGTCATGGAAAACTTTTCATGCTATCCGCTTTGCTATAACTCACCACTAGTCAGCTGGTACTTGTATAAATTTACTTCAATAAAGTAATCCGTTTTTGTCTGCAAGCTCCAGATTTATAGCGTAGCAATGGAATAAACGCTTTAGAACCATATCACCGTCAATGAAGACGTGAGTGTGTACGTGTTACAACGTTTAAGTATTATTTGAGGACGATTCGACGGAGTTTTACAACTATGGTGAATGCTTTTATCGTCGCCGTCGTCGTTGTTGCCAAAATCGTAAAAGAGCGCTTTAAGTTATGCTTTAAAAACAATTGGCTGTAAAAAGGGCGTGCTATGAATTATTTTTAGGTGACGTATTATTACATGGAGTTATGACCGCTGGTTATACCACGATCTCTAGGTGTATTATTGCAGTGTTGCCAACTTGGGGGGTTTCTCCTTAAATTTGGGGGTAAATCAGATGAAAATTGATGTTTTAGGGGCAATATCTTTTAGGGGTATTTTGTGGGGGAATATTTTTTTAGAGAAATTCACTCCATTTCACTACGTGTGTATTTTCTATTATTTTTTCAATTCATATCTCAAACAATATGCCCATTTAGAACCAGTTTTTTTTAGGAAATTCTAGTATGATCTCAAGTTGGAGTCATCGGTCACGGGTCAGGAGGGAACTTCTCAGAGGATGGTAACATTGTATTATTAGTATTACTTTATGTGGGAACGGGACAGTAGCACAAATGTTGTATAGCTCTGTCTTTGTTTTATCATCTAGGACTCCTGCAATAAAACTGCTTTAAGAGTGGAGGGTATGGCCCTGAATATTTATTCTTCTTACATTACACAACATTGGTAAACTACAAAAGTAGCGTTATATGTTTGATCTGTAGTAAAAAAACTGAAAAGCTATCTTAATCAAATAGGCGCAGATCCTTTCAAACTAGTAGTTGACTAGAAAATTAAAATTAAAAATTGCTTATACAAACTCGCTTAACACATTCACAGCGATACTGATTTATCTGTACTTTCCATTCCTGCGGTACGGGGTGTTTTAAACCTTGTACTTAAACTATCATTGTAACACGAGGCCTATTGAACCCTGCAATGTGTATGGGGTTTTGTTTTGATTATATTAAATAGATCTAAATTTATGTTCTTTTTCGGGGCACGGCAGTACAATATAACTTAGACCCCGTTTCGCATTGCACGTGTTAATAAGGATAATTTTGATTTAAAAGAAATAATAAGCTAAGCTAAGGAAATAACTTTAAAAAATACTCAAATAATTTAATAATAACAGCACAATTTTCCTTAACATAATGAGATAACCGCACGTTGCCCCTGAAGTTTGAAAGTATCCCAGAAGTTTGAAACTATCCGTTAAGTTAAGCCAAATGTGATGGATCGGATAGGTTTGCAAGTATATCTATGTATAGGAAAGAGTGCCACTGCCTTCTATTAAATCAATTTGGAGTTGGAATCATTATTACAACGAATATAACATCATATATGGATCGGTCATTGACCTTTCGATCCGACCATCTACATTATCTATTCTACATATCTATCTAGTATTATAAAAGGGCAAGATTTGTATGTTTGTAACGAATACACTCAAAAACTTATGGCCCGATTTTAAAAATATATTTTTTGGGAGTAACGTACTATTATCTTTTGTGTATAGTACATCAACATTGAATGCGTGTGAAGCCGGGCGTATTACTAGTGTTAGATATAGACAAAAGAGCGTGAGGTCCACTTAGAGGTAAATGACACCTCAACCTTTGAACATTAGTCAATGATGCACTGGTGACCTATTTTTTGGGCATTCGGAAAATACCTCGACTATGTTGGTAATGTCTATTAAAACAGATGGCACAATAATCAACTTCAAGCTAAAAAGGAGTAAATTTTCGATATTTCATGTCTTGTCTTTTATTAACGCGAGTATCACACATTTAAATAAAATACTGTATACCGGATTAAAACGCGATTTATTATTTATATTAATATTGTCTTTTATTAACGCGAGTATCACACATTTAAATAAAATACTGTATACCGGATTAAAACGCGATTTATTATTTAAATTATTTATCCCGACGTTTCGGATGCTTTTCAGCAACCGTGGTTGCGGGAGACTATTTAAATTACTGTATACCGGATAAAAACGCGAATTTAAATAATAAATCGCGTTTTAATCCGGTATACAGTATTTTATTTAAATATTATTTATATTGTTTAAATTATTTATCCCGACGTTTCGTCTTTCAGTTTCCCGCGACCACGGTTGCTGAAAAGCATCCGAAACGTCGGAATAAATAATTTAAACAATATAAATAATAAATCGCGTTTTAATCCGGTATACAGTATTTTATTTAAATATTTCATGTCTATAATTGTAAAATAATGACTAAGATTTTGTTGATTTTTTCTGATACCACCTTCTCTATCACGGATATCCTATTATAAGCTAATTATACCTATTATATTATACCTATATAGTAGTTTTACCTTACTACATTGAATAGGAGTGAGAAAGATCAAAAATCCCGAACACTATACACGAAATGAAAAGCCGTGAAGTTCGGATTCCGCATTTCGGTTTCAGTCTATGAATTTAAATTGATCTAATTAAATAGAATAAAATTCGTTTGTTTATATCGATATTATTAAATATGTAGGTTGAAAGCATACTATTCATTGTCTGAAATGTTTTACAAAAACATATTTTCTTTACTTACGAGAATACCTTTTGTTGAAATAATACGGCAAGAATTTAATAAAAGAAACAATATTAAAGAAAAGCTAATCGAATGTATACATTTCTAATACCCTATCAGCTACTTATTGCTTATAAATATTGTACTCAGTAGTAATTAACTTAGTAGCAAAAACTAATTATCTTGTATTTCATGCTGATCGATTCGATATTATTCAAGAACTAATAGACATTTCATTTTGGCGGGCTCGTTGTCAACTTTAGTAGAACATCTACATTGTACACCGATGGGTCGCGGGTTCGAATCCCGCCGGGATGAAATATTTATGTATAATATCACTGGCTATATTTCGAAATATTTATGTATAATTGCTTAGTTAATTAAAAATATAAATTTTGAGGAGCTCGTTGGCGCATTTGAATAAAAAAAGCATATGAAATCACTAAAGCAACAATCGGAATTTCGATATTCCTCCCATCCGAATAATGCCCGAAGTTACCAGACGTGGCGAAGACATGCTTACAGACAGTTGTAATCATATCATCCAGGTGGGATTCGAACCCACGACCCATCGATGCGCACGGCAGGTGTTCTACCGAACGCGCCAACGAGCCCGTCAAAATTTCAATTTTCAATGATCGGCTAGTGCTGCCTTTTCGACACCGATAATGTATAATTATATTTGTATTTAAAGGCATAACATATGTAGAAACACCATAACTGAATGTTTGTTTAGTCAAAAAATTCTAGTTGGCTCCAGTGTATTTTTGTCGAAAAGTCAATTTTCTCGGCGATTCTCGGCTCATAAATATAACGGGAGAACGTATAATATTTCTTCGGCGACCTACGAGTTGCGACTGACGACGATGTCTCAGAATTTATCACCTTCCTAAAGGACAATAATATACTTATTGTCATATTATGTAGGTTATAGTAAAGAATACTTTTTGGCTAGATCATTTCATTACAGCTGAAACCGTTCATGTTAATTTATATAATAACTAGCGATCCGCCCGGCTTCGCACGGGTCTAGATTTTTTGAGAAAAAAAAAGCAGGGGTTGGTAATAGAAGAGTGAAAATTTTGAGTTGTATGTATTTTTTAATGCCACATTATAAAAAAAAAAAATCGTCCAAGGGTGAACAACCCTTATCACTTAGGGGTATGAATATATTAGTAGCCGATTCTCAGACCTACTGAATACGCATATAAAATTTGGTAAAAATCGGTAAAGCCGTTTCGGAGGAGTACGATAACTAACATTGTTAACAAAGAACACGTTGGTTGGCATTTTTCAGGTGATGTTTTAAAACAACCTTCGCAAAATAGTTGCTAGTTCGGTAAATTGCTACAATAAATGAACTCCAGATAATAATTCAAGACGTGACTTACTGTTTTTGTGTAGTTCCCTGAAGCCTGTGGTCGACCACGTTTCACTATTCTTCTTAACAAGAATATTCACCACCAAATTTTGCAAATAGAATTTTAATATTTGTTTCTTTCCGAGCGCGCGCCCTATCCGATGTTGGTAGGATTGGCGGTGGGTTGGCGCAATGTTGCCAACCATCAAATATTACGTCTAAAGATTACAAATATCATGATTGGCGTGAACAATTATAAATATTTGATATATACCGCTTTGTAACTTTGTAACATTAACCTGCTCTGAACAAAGACTGAATTATAATATGTATAACAGGCTTCTAAGTGCTTTGTTCCCCATATTTTAGACGTCTCATATATGGTACAACACATTCTTACATACATTTGGGGGTAAGGCAGAGATCACTGAATTCCATATGTCCCATACAAGCCCAAAAGCCCGGCTTGCCAACTTTAGCATATTACGTGTTTATATATTTATAAATATAACTTATATAATTACGCGAAGTTATATATGACTAAGGACATTATTATATGTATTTTTAATGTATTTAGGGCAAACCAGACGTTTGTATGGTTGTCGTGCTACTATATGCTCCGGTCCTGGCATACCACTTTCGCTTCTTCAACTTTCATCAATGCTTTCATACACGCTCGTCGGTAACGAGTACTTTCGACCTAGCCCTTTTGAAGAAAAAACACATTTTTCCCACGATTAATACATATTTTTACACGATTTCTTTCCTAATAAATTCAAATTTAATACACTTTATTCTAGGGTAGTTAAGTATTTTCGAATCGTCACGTTTGAAAGAAACCATATCGGTTTGGAATATTGCTTTTATCGAAATTTGTGTAAGTTAAACCATTTATTACTCAAGAACGGCTGCACCGATTTTAAAGATCTCTTATTTGTTGGATTCGTCTATGTCCCATATAATAGAATAACTATTAAATTACCTTTCATATTCATAACTCTATTCGATACTAGCTGCCCACCCGGCTTCGCACAGCTACTAATAAAGAAAATGTGACCAAATCTCTCCTTCACAGTACCTACTCATAACTGAAAACCAATCTGTCAATATATTTAATTATTCTTTCTCTCCTTATATTAAGTTTTCTGAAAATTATTTTCGTAACTTTTTTTTTCAGTAAGGACCTTATACAAAGTATGAGAAGACTATAAAAAAGATGAATGGAATCAGTAAAGTCGTTTTCAAGTTATGGCGTAAACAAGGAAAACAGGAATTCATTTTTATATAAGCACTAGCAATCCACCCCGGCTTCGCACGTAGATGTACTGTATGCACAAAAATTATAATTAAGATACTATTTATTTTATATTATCCTGACATTTCTGGTGCTTTGCAAGTGTGGATTTCGCTATAAAACAGATTATTTTAATACAAGACAGACAACTGAGCAGGCGGATTACCTCATAATAAATACCCACCATCGTCCATTGAAATGCGAATTAAATGTCCCAGATGCGTCGGCCTTTTAATTTAATTTTTATACCTACATAATTTGATATATTATATAACTTGAATATTCATTTATATTTGACACAATATATTATGCAACAATGAAACGCAGTTAAACGCAGATTGGTGTCTTGACTTTTGGAAGCGTGCCAAAGACGCTTTATACAATAGGGAGAAAGGGTCAACAGTATAAGGTTTTCATTCGTTTTCATTCATTTCATTCATGTATTCTAAAAAAAGAATAAATTCAATTTAAGGTTGGTTACAATAAAATAAAATACTGTATACCGAATTTCGACGCGATTTATTATTTATATTGTTTTAATTATTTATCCCGACGCAGTCGTTTCGGATGCTTTTCAGCAATCGTGATCACGGTCCATACGAAGAATGATGACAGTTGTCTGATCTTTGAAATGTCACAAAGTTGCCATATTAACGCCATCTGTTCCTACGGATTTGATATTTACTGTAATGTTCTGTATTATGACAATATTACGTAGTTAATATGGCAACGTTGTGATATTTCAAATCAGACAATTACTGCCATCTTTCAGTCTGCCGCGACCACGGTTGCTGAAAAGCATCCGAAACGTCGGCATAAATAATATAAATAATAAATCACGTTTTAATCCGTTATAAAGTATTGTATTTAAAAAAATACTAATACACAAGAATCTAACCAACGACAAATCTTGATTGTAGTTGAATGAATTTTTGCTTTTTTGCAAAATTTTAGGGACCCTTAAATACTTAGGGTGGAGGAGGTGATTCTAAGATTAGATACTTTACACAGGTATAAAGTGGAACAAGATATGACCTGGTTTAATTAAAACTAATTCTGGCAGCAAATAAAGATCAATGTTATTTACATAATGCAAAGGTAGGCTTAAGTTATGTAAAGTGAATTCCCGAGACTCTAGTGGGCACGGGGCAGACCTATGTCTGTTTCACTGATTATTTTTCTTTACAGGCAAGTAGTGATCCTTCTGAGCCCCACCGACCGATTTTTTTAAAATATAGTTTCACCGGGATGCTTTTTATGTCAGATATCGACAGACGAGCATGAGGTTCACTTGATAGGTGATACCTCAGCCACAGAACATCAGTCAATGATGCGCTGTCGACCTAATTTTTACTTCGAGCATTCGGAAATCCATAGACTGAAACCGGAACGCGCAATATGCACTTCACGGTTTTAACATCTATGAACGGTGGTTCGTTACCCGGTCGGAATTTAGAGATTCGAAGCCAGGACCTCCACGCTAAACGCATCGCATCGAATAAATGGAAAAAATGGAAAAACATTGCGTGTTGAGTCTCAGTAAAAAATTTGGACGAAAATTGACTTATGTTCTGTGGCTGTGGTATCTCCACGATCGAGTGAACCTCATACTCGTCAAAAAATATACAAATTAGTCCATCAAGAAACTTATTAACTCAATCGTAAGTAGGAACAGAAGTAGTTGTATATCTAAAGTAAGAATTATTGAATATCTATTAGAAATAGCTATATAACATTCTAAATTTAAAACATTTAATTATCTCATAAAAGAAGAGGAAACAAATTGTGACACCAGTTATTTTAAATCGGTTCCCATTTGGACAAGAGCGTTGGCCTATCCTAATTTCCTTTATCAAATAAACCAATTATCCGTGGGATCGTAGTCCTTTTGGGGAAAACAGTGTTGCCAACAATATGAAGCTATTATACAAATAACTTTATTATTATGTTATGTTATAAGCTGTTAACACTTACCGAATTTATAACCTTATACTTACGATTTAACAGTACTGAGTACAATATATTATATGATGCTTTATATTACTACGAGTTTAAATCATACGTAAAATTAGAGATGTTATTTTTTTTCTATATCCCGGTAAACAGATTTGGTTGAAATTCGGAGAAGATGGATAATTCAATTTAATTTGGGGAAATTTTACCAATTATTTCAAGCGAAGAGCGGAAATAACAACATTTATTTATTTTGGTGTGTCAGGTTCAAAAATTGTCGAACTATAAATTACTTTTATAATTGTATTTTTAGCAGGTCTAATGACCGTATTTAAATAGTATTTCAGACTGAGACTGAAAAGTTTTAGTTTCAGCGAGATTAGCCATTTATGTATTTTCTTATGTCTTGTTTGCTGAACATTGCATAATATGAAGAAGATAGTTTTCCTTGAGAAGGTATAAAAGTTATTTTTTTTTAAATATTTTTAACATTATTTGGCTTTATACAAAATTATAATATATTAACAATTTTTTTCTCCCGGACAAACATATACTTGACAGGGCACTTCCATGCCCCCAGATTTTTAGGATTTCTGCAGTTTAATATTAAACCAGCAATATGTATTCAACGTACACTAGGTAGTTGGTGAAGGTTCATATATAGATATAAATACATTTTCAGTTCTTAGATACTTACATTAAATTATACTGTAAGAAGTACGATGGGACATACGATCCATCTACCATCCATCCCATATAACTCAGAATAGGCATAGACAGCTAATTGATGATTACCATTTATTAGCCGGACGGGCTCGTTGGCGCGTTCGGTAGAACACCTGTCTTGCGCATCGATGGGTCATGGGTTCGAATCCCACCGGGACCACATTTTCATAATTTTCGGTAAGCATTTCCCACGTCTGGTTACTTCGCACATTGCGGGTTTCGGTTTCAGTCTATTCGAAGTAAAAAAAGGTTGGCAGCGCATCATTGACTGATGTTCTGTAGCTGGGGTATCACCTACCAACAAGTGAACCTCATGCTCGTCTGTCGATATCTCATATAAAAAAAGCTGCCTGTCTATTTGCCTTATAAAGTTGTTCTCCTAATCGTTGCCGAGCCCCTTCTAGTCATCTACACACGTACAGCGCTTCCAGATCTAAAAGCTCCCGTTCTGAGCGTCGTTATTGAAATCTTATATCGTGGGGTAATGGGCAATCAGTTTGAATGTGCGTAGAGGTAGGGCGTTAAATTATCCGCCACACACTTAGGTTGAAGAGCGTCTCCTCAATGTGAAAAGTTTGATTGATCTTTAACCAGCTGGAAAATTTGCTGCATCGTATTTACTTTGATTTTCTATATACGTTTTAGTACATATGTACGTACATACAAACAAACATTTACATATTAACTATACTTATTTATCTATAGTAATGTAATAGAGCAAGAATTTTTATGTTAGTAACGAATTAACACAAACTACTGGAGCGATTTTAAAAAAATCATTACCAGCGAGTACCATAAACTATTAAAAGTTATAATTAGCAACCTTCATTCAGATTTTTCACAAAACATCAAAAATACTGTTAATATTTTCTTCCATCCATCCGCAAATTAATCGCATTCGAGGTATTCATTCAAGAGGGCTATGAGTGTCGTAAGAGTCCAAAGAATAGGCGAGTTACATCGTGCAACAGTGCGGGAAAGGGGTACAGCGAAGAATTTAATCACTCCATTACAAAGTTATTATGCATAAATAAAATACTGTATACCAGATAAAAACGCGATTTATTATTAATATTGTTTAAATTATTTTTCCCGATGTTACGGATGCTTTTCAGCAACCGTGGTCTCAGGCCACAATTTTCAATTCAGTATACAGTATTTTATTTAAATGTGTGATACTCTAAAGACAATATTATGTTATTACAGGACAATCATAATTATGTAATATACCAATCTGAGATTTGACATCCTCAATCGGGACCGTACTGGATTAAAATCCTTAAACAAGAATGTATGAACTACTGCAGTGTAATTATAACATCTGATTTTTATCACAATAAGATGATCATTTTTGTAAAAACATATACGCCTCCGTAGATCAGTGGTGGCAACCAAAAGTCGTGGAGGAACAAGTTAAAAAAATTGTTTCAGTCCGGTTGAACATAGAAGACTAATCACCTACTCGCCTGTAAATAAAGATGATCAATGAAACAGACCTACTCACTTCACCCTACCTACACACTAATTCATTTTTATATTTATCTACCTGTCATCTTGTATGTATGGTTATTGTATCCTTTAGTCTTCTATTCTTGAGTGAATACCTTACTATAAGCTGTTCTTAGTAAACACACGTCAAGAGAATGCCTTATGCTCGGAGGCGTTGGATTGAAGCCGGGGCGCTATAATAGCACCTCACTTGCACCACGTTTACGTAAGCGCTTTGTCTACCTGCGAAATTGCTCGTGAAATACCTTCTACTATAATGGCAATGAAATGGGAGTGGATTAATCTGTATATATAAGAGAAGACTGTCTAACGTATCTAAAATCATCAAAAATTGTTGTCATTAAAAACATTAAAAAATGGCGGAATATTATTAATGGTATTAGTTTATTTTGTAATCATATAATCTAAAACATTTGGTTTTTTTTGTTTCAGGTAAGCGGTTGAAGAGATATCGTGTATATTACGTATGTATCGTGTGTATTGCCCCAAATTATGGCGTTCCTTTTACGTACGAATTTCGTGTAGAAAATCTGCAAAAAATTACTAATAAAAAATTTTCTTTCACTTAATGCGATATCACAAACCTCTGGGTAAGAATTTAAGTAAAACAAGAAAAAAATTATGTACATATAAGAGTGGTAGGGATGTCATAACAAGCACACTCACTAAATTGTACAAGAAAGGTGTATCTAAACTATAGCAAATATTGTACAATTTTATACACGCCAGACGCAGATGTAATATGAAGCTAGCTTAACCCATTTAGCGCCGCCGTACTCGTTTGAGTACAGTTAGTTTTTGTAACCTAGCTTTTACATTCGATCGATTTCATAAGTTTTTGGGGATAATATTTTTTTTTAAATAATCACTATTTCAAAATATGTATATATTATGAGGCTTACCTTGAAAATGTGCCAAAGAGAGCATTATATATTGACGAGACATTACGCCACTGTAGGTAAGTGTACTTTATTATAATTTACGATAGCTAAATTTAATTTCTAGATCACCTAACTTAAATATTTCTATTTAGTAATCACTATTGTATAAAACTATTCACCGAAAATAAGTAAATTGCTGGTATTCGTGAAAATTTGTAGTAGTAAACATTGCTGTACTCGATCAAGTACAGCGGCAACATGCATATCAGAAAAATCTTTATTTTTGTTCAGCTTACTAACAATGTTTTCCAATCGTTTTACAACTGTTAACAACTACAAGGGGTTAGAATAAGCTGTTCAAGTTATTATTGATGACAGTGACGAAGACGGTGACTATAATGTAGCCATTATATCTCCACCTCCGAGCGTGGTGACGGATGAAGAAGAAAGATCTGATGAAGATTTTGTGTCTGCTTCACTGCCTCGATACATTGTCGGGAATTTTGAATTGTTCGTACATAATAAATGAATATAATATTTTGCCAATCACCCCGTAAAATAATGTATACGAAGGAAAACCTGCCAATTAGACTAATGAGTCTCTTGGATCAAGAGTTGTCAAAACACTTTTCGAAAATTTAGAAACCGATCCCACAGATCTCAGTCTTTTTTGACATATTTTTTTTCTAGTTACAATCTTACATTTCGTGAAAGCAGGACAAAGAAATGTCCCCTGAAGAGTACACAAGATATGACGAAAGATATAAAAAAAACATGCTGCCACTAACTATATATTCGACAGAACAAATGATTAATGAGTTATTGCTGTTTAGATGGAAAGATAATAGCGTTTATACGATTGAACCACTAGGTGTGGTGAAAGAGATGGTGTAATATAAGGCGCGAAAGAGTCGATGTAGGTATTCCTAGTTTGTTATAAAATTATAATAAAGGAATGGGTGAAGTAGATGAACTTTATCAATACATATCTCTCTACAGAATTGCTATTCATAGGAAAAAAAGGGGGGTGGGTTCTATTCACGTATATAATAGAATTATATGAAGCTAATGCCTGGGCATGTTTTGTATTCTCAGAATCCATGATCATATGAACCAGTTGTTGTTTAGGCGCAATCTTGCAAGGTACTATTTGCATCAAGCAACCCAAGGTATAAACCGCCCCACATCTTCAACAGTGCCAGATTTTGCGAACACTGGCTTAGGCAACTACCCTCAAAAACTCGAAAAACAATTGCGTTGTGCGATTTTTCATGCGAGAGCAATATAAAACCTGCTTAAAAATATTGTGCATATGAAGATAGTATTTTGAAATTTTGCACCGCTAAGTGGCCGCTGTACTCATGCGAGTACACCCTTCTAAAACTTTCCAAAATAGAAAAATATTTCTTTTTTCTTTCTTTTGTATTTAATAATGGCACAAATAATTAGAAAATAAACGATTTTAGTTTAAAATACTGCTAGTTTCATTTTGGCGCTTAATGGGTTAAAGTCTAAATAAAATAAAGAATAAATTTAAATTTCTTATTAAATTTAGACAATAAGGTGTGATTAATTATAATAAATGAAGCATTGTACTGCAGAAAGACAATTTAATATAGAAGAGCAGTCCTTTCGGCACTAATTACAAATATCTTAATTCTATTCCGTTCTCGTACATCAGAAGCGCTGCATTTTGCAATAACAATACAATGCTTTTCATGCAACTTGGACGACAAAGCGAGGATTATAACGTCGCCTATTTTCCCTTAACATAAAGCAACAATTTCTAACAAAGACTATGCATGCAGCAACTATTCAATGAACACTCGATATTCGAGAACACAAAAGTTTCCTCGTGAAAAGTTTTAAGGGTGCGCGGAAAAGAATTTTCAGTTCGACAGCGATTTCTCTGAATTCTCAACGGAGCTGTTGAATTCTTAAAAAGTTCCTAAGTTTACGTGTCGGCTGCGAATAAGTTTGGTATGGAATACTGTGGAAGGTACGTGCGTCTTATTTTTTTAGGTATGTAATGTTATGATAACTTAATAAGATACATCTATACATATAATAAAACCGAAGACTCAAAATTTCTGTACATTGAAAAAAAAAAACCATAAATGTGGGGGGATCGATTAAAGAAAGAAAGAAACCACGAGTACATTTACGTACAAGAAGGGTTACAAAATAATCGTTTTATGTGGCTTTCTCTATTTGTCTCTTTGTTTATGTAATCTCTGAAGATACTGAACTGATTTTCATGGAGCTTCGATACATATATTGAGCTTAGTCCAGAGCAACATTAAAACTGTATCCTCTGAAAAGTTATCTTTATTTTACACTAGCAAAACGCCCCGGCTTCGCACGGGTGCAAATAGATGAAAAAAAGCAAGCAAATATAGCTTTCTATTGGTGAAAGAATTTTTAAAATCGGTTGAGTAGTTTTTGAGTTAAATCGTAACAACCCCTCGCCGTATTGCTCGATGCCCTGCGTGGAGCCACAGACCACAGAGCGGCGCGCGGTGCGAAGCGGACGGCGTGTATTTTTGTTTTTGATATTTTTAATTTCGTAATATCTTTTGAATGGAATGTCCGATTTCAATATTTCAAAAAGTAATCAACAGGTATTGAAACAGTCTTAATTGGATAAGAAATTTATTTGGATAAGAATTAATACAAAGGTATGGATAGCAAGGTCTGATTTTAATCGGCATTTCTATCAACTTTTAAAATGTAAAAAAGTAGTTATAGTAATATAACTACAATAGTTAGACATATGGTCTCGCGAAGTTTTTTGTAGATATTTATATGTTCTATAATATTGTAGAACTTTATTTTGTTCTATCACCAATACTTTTCGCAGCGCATGCGACGAACACCATTTTTTGGCAGAAATTTTTACACCTCGGGTTGGTTTTAGTAGGAAATTCTAAGGATCTCTATTTTTTTCTAGTAATAAATATAGCCTATGTTACTCCGCGATAATGTAGCTTTCTATTGGTGAAAGAATTTTTGGGTCCAGTAGTTTTTAAGTTTATTCAATACATACAAAAATACAAAAATACAAATCTTTCCTCTTTATAATATTAGTATAGATTTACATTTTACTTAGAAACTAAGCTTAACATGTAGCCCAATGAAGTCACAGGCACCGGCTTGTATATAATACTCGTAAAACGTTATAATCGATGCCGAATTCATAAAAAAAATCTGTCTGTCAGTTACGTTTAGTTTGGAGTAAAATATAAGCTTTGTTTCATGCATCTCGCGAAGAAAGAGGCATCGTATTGTCACTTAAAATAATTGCGTGCGAGAGAAGTCGCAGGTATTGGCTTAATTTTAATTAGAGTATTATATTTTTGAAAAACCGTGTTAGTTTTATATCTCATATCATTAATATTGATACTACGTCTTTTAATATATAATATAGCTTGATATATTCGATATCAAATTAATTCAGTTACAGCGACATAAACGTTAAGCCCTAAAAGGCTATTATATTATGTATTATATGATAATGGGGATCTACTAGAATAGAGCTTACTCCTATTCTCAAAAGCAGCTACTACTAGCTCAGCTAGAGTAGCCGGCCTAGAATGACAACCACGACAAATTTTTGTCGACCGTTTTAATGTTTTAATCGATTATCTCTTTATGTCTTCCGGGTCTAACAAAACACACTTAAGACTTCTAATGTCAAAAGTAGAGATATTTGTCGGTCGAGATATCATGTCTTTCAAAGTTTTTGATGTCGTGATATAATATATCGAGATATCTTATATCTTAGTTTGTCTTCATTCATCCGCGGGATATCTCTTGATGGTAATGAGGGCAGCACATGTAGTATTTCATATGCACTGCGGTTAGACCACTGTCTCTCATCTCTCATCCCGTTTTAATTATCAAATAATTAAATATTTGAATAAAAATATATTCGTTTTTGTACGATCTTATTAGATGTATGTATGTCGTTTGTATTTTTATTTATTTAAAAACTTTATTGTATAACAAATATACCTACAAAGGTCTTGTTTGACTAGAAAAGATTAATTTAACCCGAGTTCGACGAATTAATAAAGCTGAGACAAAACCTTTCAATTAAACAATGTCTCTATTTGAACTATATAATGAAAGTGTTTTCTATTTATGAATGGTAGTTTGTTACCTGGTGGGAATTTCCATATTTCTCCCATCCGTTTATTGGCTGAAAATCTAGGGAAAACATATTTACAGAAAATTACAAACATTTCATTTCGGTGGGCTTTGAATTGATCATTGGAACGCAAACTTACGAGCCAGTCGAAAGATCATATAAAAACTGAGGTGCTGAATTAATGGAACATCTGTCTACATCTAAAAACTGCTGTTTGAGGAAACTCAATTTCAGCAAGACAACATAGTTTGCAATCACTCCCGTCTGGACGTCGGCGAACCGCCAACTCACTTCCCAACTATTTTCGAGGGTAGTTAAGTTCAAATGAGAGTTACACGAGTGACTTCCTTGAATTTATTTTCTCGAGTTGTGTGGTGCCGTAATTTTGTTTGAGGTTTCTGAAGGATATTCTTACAGTGGACGGAAAGGTACTACAACGCTTTTCATTTTCAACGCTATTTTATTACTAAAATAGCGCAAACTATACTAATATTGTAAAGAGGAAAGATTTGTTTGTTTGTTACGATTTTACTCAAAAACTACTGGATCGATTTTAATAATTCTCTCACCAATAGAGAGCTTCATTATCATCGAGTAACATAAGCTTTTTTGTGTATAAAACATCTAAATTGCACCCGTGCGAAACCGGAGCGTGTTAGTTTCTACTACAGCGACTAAAAACATTTATATGTTTTTAGTAATTGTATTTATATTCTATTCAACACATTTATCGTGTGCATCTTGTATACGTATAGATATACCTCTATCTAATGCTTGTTTCTTATGTATCCATATACTACGACTACCACTTCCAGAGTTACCAATCAAATGAAATGAAACGACAATTCCTGACTTTAAAGCGACTTAACTTCAAATATTCGTTCCTCGAGACGCTAATAGCGTTCACTTTGAACAAAAACTCGCTTGATTAAAATCGTTTGTCGTAATAAAAGGAACACTAAAAAGTTACAACCGTACGAAACTGTAGCCCGGTATAGGCCCGTAAAATCGATCAGCAGCTGATATTGATCACAGGGACAAAAATTTAACGGCGGAGAGGAGATTATCGGCGCGACGGTTTAATTTAGCGTCTGATCTCGCAGGATATATTAAAATTGTCGCCATCGCCTTCACGATGCAACGTCTGAAACCAAATGATCCGTGAACGTAGTTGCCAATTTAGTAGCTTCATTCTGGCGTCGCACCTCGCATTCTAAAAGCGTTTTAAAATCCATCGGTAGCAATTTGTTTGAAGAGGGTTTAATGATAATAATTCTTCTAGACTCATAGAAACTAAAAGATATGAAATTCGAAATCATTGTTAACTTTCTTCAATGTTCTTTTTATGGACTTGGAAAATAACATGAAAAAAACTTTTTGAATAATTTACTTTTAAAAAACCTTTGAAGTAGCTGGTAAACAGATTTGGTTGAAATTCGGAGAAGATGGATAATTCAATTTAATTTGGGGAAATTTTACCAATTATTTCAAGCGAAGAGCTGAAATAACAACATTTATTTATTTTGGTGTGTCAGGTTCAAAAATTGTCGAACTATAAATTACTTTTATAATTGTATTTTTAGCAGGTCTAATGACCGTTTACAATTTAAATAGTATTTCAGACTGTGACTAAAAAGTTTTAGTTTCGATTAGCCATTTATGTATTTTCTTATGTCTTGTTTGCTGAACATTGCATAATATGAAGAAGTTAGTTTTCCTTGAGAAGGTATAAAAGTTATTTTTTTAAATATTTTTAACATTATTTGGCTTTATACAAAATTATATTAACAATTTTTTTCTCCCGGACAAACATAGACTTGACAGGGACACTTCCATGCCCCCAGATTTTTAGAATTTCTACAAAGTAGTATTAAGCCAGCGATATGTATTCCACGGTAGTTAGTGAAGATATACTTATATTAAATTGTACTGTAAGAAGTACGATGGGACATACGATCCATCTACCATCTATCCCATATACCTCAGAATAGGCATAGACAGCTAATTGATGATTACCATTTATTAGCCGGACGGGCTCGTTGGCGCGTTCGGTAGAACACCTGCCTTGCGCATCGATGGGTCATGGGTTCGAATCCCACCGGGACCACATTTTCATAATTTTCGGTAAGCATGTTTTCCCACGTCTGGTAACTTCGGGCATTGATCGGGTGGGAGGAATATCTAAATTCCAACCGGGTAACGAATCACCACGGTTTCAGTCTATTCATTTCCGAATGCTTGAAGTAAAAAAAGGTCGACAGCGCATCATTGATTGATGTTCTGTAGCTGGTTTATCACCTACCAACAAGTGAACCTCATGCTCGTCTGTCGATATCTAATATAAAAAAAGCTGCCTATATCTATTTGCCTTATAAAGTTGTTCTCCTAATCGTTGCCGGGCCCCTTCTAGTCATCTACACACGTACAGCGCTTCCAGATCTAAAAGCTCCCGTTCTGAGCGCCGTTATTGAAATCTTATATCGTGGGGTAATGGGCAATCAGTTTGAATGTGCGTAGAGGTAGGGCGTTAAATTATCCGCCACACACTTAGGTTGAAGAGCGTCTCCTCAATGTGAAAAGTTTGATTGATCTTTAACCAGCTGGAAAATTTGCTGCATCGTATTTACTTTGATTTTCTATATACGTTTTAATATGTACATACATACAATCAAACCTTTACATATTAACTATACTTATTTATCTATAGTAATATAATAAAGAACAAGAATATTTATGTTTGAAACGAATTAACACAACCTACTGGAGCGATTTAAAAAAATTCATTACCAGCGAGTAGCATACACTATTAAAAGTTATAATTAACAAACTTCATTCAGATTTTTCATAAAACATCAAAAATACCGTTAATATTTCCTTCCATCCATCCGCAAATTAATCGCATTCGAGGTATTCATTCAAGAGGGCTATGAGTGTCGTAAGAGTCCAAAGAATAGGCGAGTTACATCGTGCAACAGTGCGGGAAAGGGGTACAGCGAAGAATTTAATCACTCCATTACAAAGTTATTATGCATAAATAAAATACTGTAAAACGCGATTTATTATTAATATTGTTTAAATTATTTTTCCCGATGTTACGGATGCTTTTCAGCAACCGTGGTCTCGGGCCAGGCTGAAAAGCATCCGAAACGTCGAGATAAATAATTTAAACAATATTAATAATAGGTACATCGCGTTTCAATTCAGTATACAGTATTTTATTAAATGTGTGATACTCTAAAGACAATATTATGTTATTACAGGACAATCATAATTATGTAATATACCAATCTGAGATTTGACATCCTCAATCGGGACCGTACTGGATTAAAATCCTTAAACAAGAATGTATGAACTACTGCAGTGTAATTATAACATCTGATTTTTATCACAATAAGATGATCATTTTTGTAAAAACATATGTCTTGACGCCTCCGTAGATCAGTGGTGGCAACCAAAAGTCGTGGAGGAACAAGTTAAAAAAATTGTTTCAGTCCGGTTGAACATAGAAGACTAATCACCTACTCGCCTGTAAATAAAGATGATCAATGAAACAGACCTACTCACTTCACCCTACCTACACACTAATTCATTTTTATATTTATCTACCTGTCATCTTGTATGTATGGTTATTGTATCCTTTAGTCTTCTATTCTTGAGTGAATACCTTACTATAAGCTGTTCTTAGTAAACACACGTCAAGCGAATGCCTTATGCTCGGAGGCGTTGGATTGAAGCCGGGGCGCTATAATAGCACCTCTCTTGCACCACGTTTACGTAAGCGCTTTGTCTACCTGCGAAATTGCTCGTGAAATACCTTCTACTATAATGGTAATGAAATGGGAGTGGATATTTAATCTGTATATATAAGAGAAGCAGTCTGTCTAACGTATCTAAAACATCAAAAATTGTTGTCATTAAAAACATTAAAAAATGGCGGAATATTATTAATGGTAATAGTTTATTTTGTAATCATATAATCTAAAACTTTTTGTTTTTTTTTGTTTCAGGTAAGCGGTTGAAGAGATATCGTGTATACGTGTATACGTATACGTATGTATCGTGTGTATTGCCCCAAATTATGGCGTTCCTTTTACGTACGAATTTCGTGTAGAAAATCTGCAAAAAATTACTAATAAAAAATTTTCTTTCGCATAATGCGATGTCACAAACCTCTGGGTAAGAATTTAAGTAAAACAATTATGTACATATAAGAGTGGTAGGGATGTCATAACAAGCACACCCACTCTAAATTTTACAAGAAAGGTGTATCTAAACTATAGCAAATATTGTACAATTTTATACACGCCAGACGCAGATGTAATATGAAGCTAGCTTAAAGTCTAAATAAAATGGAGAATAAATTTAAATTCCTTATTAAATTTAGACAATAAGGTGTGATTAATTATAATAAATGAAGCATTGTACTGCAGAAAGACAATTTAATATAGAAGAGCAGTCCTTTCGGCACTAGGTAATTACAAATATCTTAATTCTATTCCGTTCTCGTACATCAGAAGCGCTGCATTTTGCAATAACAATACAATGCTTTTCATGCAACTTGGAGGACAAAGCGAGGATTATAACGTCGCCTATTTTCCCTTAACATAAAGCAACAATTTCTAACAAAGACTATGCATGCAGCAACTATTCAATGAACACTCGATATTCGAGAACACAAAAGTTTCCTCGTGAAAAGTTTTAAGGGTGCGCGGAAAAGAATTTTCAGTTCGACAGCGATTTCTCTGAATTCTCAACGGAGCTGTTGAATTTTTAAAAAGTTCCTAAGTTTACGTGTCGGCTGCGAATAAGTTTGGTATGGAATACTGTGGAAGGTACGTGCTTCTTATTAGTTGATGTATGTAATATTATGATAACTTAATAAGATACATCTATACATATATAAAACCGTAGACTCAAAATTTCTGTACATTGAAAAAAAAAACCATAAATGTGGGGGGGATCGATTAAAGAAAGAAAGAAACCACGAGTACATTTACGTACAAGAAGGGTTACAAAATAATCGTTTTAAGTGGCTTTCTCTATCTGTCTCTTTGTTTATGTAATCTCTGAAGATACTGAACTGATTTTCATGGAGCTTCGATATATATATTGAGCTTAGTCCAGAGCAACATTAAAACTGTATCCTCTGAAAAGTTATCTTTATTTAAACATTTTGCTTAGAAACTCAGCTTAACATGTAGCCCAATGAAGTCACAGGCACCGGCTAGTATATAATACTCGTAAAACGTTATAATCGATGCCGAATTCATAAAAAAAATCTGTCTGTTTGTTCACGCTTATCTCCCAAACCATTGAAAGGATCTTATGCAGGTCGGTTACGCTTAGTTTTGAGTAAAATACAGGCTTTGTTTCATGTATCTCGCGAAGAACGAGGCATCGTATTGTCACTTAAAATAATTGCGTGCGAGAGAAGTCGCAGGTATTGGCTTAATTTTAATTAGAGTATTATATTTTTGAAAACCCGTGTTAGTTTTATATCCCATATCATTAATATTGATACTACGTCGTTTATATAATAAATATATAATATAGCTTGATATACCTATTCGATATCAAATTAATTCAGTTACAGCGACATAAATGTTAAGCCCTAAAAGGCTATTATATTATGTATTATATGATAATGGGGATCTACTAGAATAGAGCTTACTCCTATTCTCAAAAGCAGCTACTACTAGCTCAGCTAGAGTAGCCGGCCTAGAATGACAACCACGACAAAATTTTGTCGACCGTTTTAATGTTTTAATCGATTATCTCTTTATGTCTTCCGGGTCTAACATAACACACTTAAGACTTCTATTGTCAAAAGTAGAGATATTTGTCGGTCGAGATATCTTGTCTATCAAAGTTGTTGATGTCGTGATATAATCAAGATATCTTATATCTTAGTTTGTCTTCACTCATCCGCGGAATATCTCTTGATGGTAATGCGGGCAGCACATGTAGTATTGCATATGCACTGCGGTTAGAGCACTGTCTCTCATCCCTCATCTCGTTTTAATTATCAAATAATTAAATATTTTAATAAAAATATATTCGTATATGTACGATCTTATAAGATGTAGGTCGTTTGTATTTTTATTTATTTAACAACTTTATTGCATAACAAATATACAAAGGTCTTGTTTGACTAGAAAATATTAATTTAACCCGAGTTCGACGAATTAATAAAGCTGAGACAAAACCTTTCAATTAAACAATGTCTCTATTTGAACTATATAATGAAAGTGTTTTCTATTTATGAATGGTAGTTTGTTACCTGGTGGGAATTTCCATATTTCTCCCATCCGTTTATTGGCTGAAAATCTAGGGAAAACATATTTACAGAAAATTACAAACATTTCATTTCGGTGGGCTTTGAATTGATCATTGGAACGCAAACTTACGAGCCAGTCGAAAGATCATATAAAAACTGAGGTGCTGAATTAATGGAACATCTGTCTACATCTAAAAACTGCTGTTTGAGGAAACTCAATTTCAGCAAGACAACATAGTTTGCAATCACTCCCGTCTGGACGTCGGCGAACCGCCAACTCACTTCCCAACTATTTTCGAGGGTAGTTAAGTTCAAATGAGAGTTACACGAGTGACTTCCTTGAATTTATTTTCTCGAGTTGTGTGGTGCCGTAATTTTGTTTGAGGTTTCTGAAGGGTATTCTTACAGATGGAAGGAAAGCTACTACAACGCTTTTCATTTTCAACGCTATTTTATTACTAAAATAGCGCAAACTATACTAATATTGTAAAGAGGAAAGATTTGTTTGTTTGTTACGATTTAACTCAAAAACTACTTGATTTTAATAATTCTTTCACCAATAGAAAGCTTCACTATCAGCCAGTAACATAAGCTTTATTGTGTTTAAAACATCTAAATTGCACCCGTGCGAAACCGGAGCGTGTTAGTTTCTACTACAGCGACTAAAAACATTTATATTATGTTTTTAGTAATTGTATTTATATTCTATTCAACACATTTATCGTGTGCATCTTGTATACGTATAGATATACCTCTATCTAATGCTTGTTTCTTATGTATCCGTATACTACGACTACCACTTCCAGAGTTACCAATCAAATGAAATGAAACGACAATTCCTGACTTTAAAGCGACTTAACTTCAAATATTCGTTCCTCGAGACGCTAATAGCGTTCACTTTGAACAAAAACTCGCTTGATTAAAATCGTTTGTCGTAATAAAAGGAACACTAAAAAGTTACAACCGTACGAAACTGTAGCCCGGTATAGGCCCGTAAAATCGATCAGCAGCTGATATTGATCACAGGGACAAAAATTTAACGGCGGAGAGGAGATTATCGGCGCGACGGTTTAATTTAGCGTCTGATCTCGCAGGATATATTAAAATTGTCGCCATCGCCTTCACGATGCAACGTCTGAAACCAAATGATCCGTGAACGTAGTTGCCAATTTAGTAGCTTCATTCTGGCGTCGCACCTCGCATTCTAAAAGCGTTTTAAAATCCATCGGTAGCAATTTGTTTGAAGAGGGTTTAATGATAATAATTCTTCTAGACTCATAGAAACTAAAAGATATGAAATTCGAAATCATTGTTAACTTTCTTCAATGTTCTTTTTATGGACTTGGAAAATAACATGAAAAAAACTTTTTGAATAATTTACTTTTAAAAAACCTTTGAAGTAGCTGAATATATTATGGTATTATTACTTATATTTATAGGTTTGAAGGACGGAACAATTCAGCCACAGTGCTTATAATATTACTAAGGATTCATTTCGGTGTAACAACTTTGCCGTGCACTCCAATGGGTCGCGGATTCGAATCCCACCGTAACGACATTTATAATTTTCTGTAAGCATATCTTCCCCACCTCAGGTTACTTCGGGCATTAAACGGGTGGGAGGAACATCGCAATTCCGACCGAGTAACGAACCACCATTCATAGATGGATAGAAGAAACCCGTGAAGTGCAGATTGCGCGTTTCGGTCACAGTCTATGGATTTCCGAAAGCTCTAACTAAAAAAAATAGGTTAACAGCGCATCATTTACTGGTGTTTTGTGGCTGAGATATCACCTACCATCAAGTGAACCTCATACTCGCCTGTCAAATTCTAACATAAAAAAAAACTAAAAAGTATTAATACAGATTGGAAATTAAACCATCTAGCAGTTATTTCGAGCATTCTTTACCCTTCGATCATGTCAATGATTTTACCTTAATTCAGTGATACAATTTTATTTTGATACAGTGATATTTCTTACTTGGATTTCGGCTACGAATTTGACTATTCCTTTGTATGCATTTATCATTAGGTATAACGTCGACTGGAAAAACATAATAATTATGAAAAACGCCGTGGACATTTAAAACATGGCCGTTATAGTGAATCTGTCCAATGATCCGTGTTCAGCATTATTTATTATCATTGCCCCAACGCCTCGCTATTTACTCCCGATTTCGCCAGCGACGCGTGAAATTTTATTTCTTCGACAATCTGAGATGAGATTAGCTGTAAATTGACTTTATGAAATCAGATATGCACGCCTCGGGAGTTGATTCACAGTTCACTGAATTCGGTGCAGACTATATTCGTATGAGGTATTGATCGCTAATCTTAATACGATGGAGCGGCAATATTTTTATGATGATAGTATTATTTATTAGACGTATTATTATTATACTGCATTTATATTCATTACTAGTAACGCACCCCTGCTTCACACGGGTGCAATGTAGATGTGATCCACAAAATTAGCCTATGTTACTTGATGATAGTATAGCTTTCTATTGGTTTCTATTCTATTTTTAAAATCGGGTCAGTAGTTTTTGAGTTTCATTCATAACATACAAAAATTAAAAAATACAAATCTTTCCTCTTTATAATTATAACTAGCTGACCCGGCAAACGTTGATTTGCCATGTAAATAATTTCTAAAATTTAGGGTTGTATGTATTTTTTAATGCCACATTATAAAAAAAAAATAAAAACAAAAAAAACTCGTCCAAAAATTAAAAAAAAATTTAAGGGTGACCAACCCTTATCACTTAGGGGTATGAAAAATAGATTCTCAGACCTACTGAATACGCGTATAAAATTTGGTAAAAATCGGTAAAGCCGTTTCGGAGGAGTACGGTAACTAACATTGTGATATGGAAATTTTACATATTAGATATAGTAATAGTAATATAGTATATACAGTAGGTATAGACCCGCGACTTCTTCCGCGAATATTTCGATTATTATCTATTTTTGGGAAATTTTTACTAACTGTAATACACTCCTACCCCACCATAGTATATTTTTTTGTGTAACAGCTTTAAGATATTTCTGACTCAATCCAAAGATCATTGTAATTTGGCCAATTAACTACATATATTATCGTTATAAATTATAGTCTATATTATGTTATTCTGATGTATAAACAATAATACTGTAGAGTATCATCGAAATCCGTTCAGTAGTCTGAGTAAATTATACGATGATATTATGTATTAATTATCAAAATTATTCCCAATTGCATAATTGAAATAAACGCAGATATGTTTCATTTAAAAAAAAATAAAGTAACGTTTTGCCTTTATTTCAAATTCTACTAAAGAAAAATACACAAAAGCAAGATTTCTTCAAATTATATAACATTGTTCTTGTTGATAGCTTTTATAAAGAAAGATGTCAAAAACATCGAGCTCCGTATCCGAAAAGTAATTGTATCGTGACGGTGCGATATTTTGCTTTTCTCCACCAATGTTTTCTGGTGCGTAAAACAAAAAGTCACGTTCGTATTTCGAAGCCGATAAAATTCTTTAGCCTGAACAGATTAAAGAATGGTTAAAATAATTGAGTACTTCCATTAACTCTATGCGATTGAGCTTAATATGGTAGTCCGCGTGTATATTATAAATTATAGGCTTCTTATAATAGAATATCTTGCAATTTTTAATCCTCTCAGGCTAAGAACTCACGAAGCGGTTTTCACCCGCGCCCGCCGCGGTTGCGGGGCCGCAGCCTTTGTAGAATACAGATATTTATGTAAAAAATTGAAGCACATTTCACGACGCGTTTTACGTCCGCGGCGTGTGCGATTGTTTGCGGGTCCCGCTGCACCGGCGGTCATCTTGTACCGGCAGGCGCGGTTCGCGGTAGCGGGGGCGAGAGGGGTGTGTATTGCGATAATCACCTGCCAAGCTTGCGAGCGGCTGCGTAACCGCACAAAACTCCGGTCTCGTGAGTTTTAGAATAAAACTCCATTCCGCCACCGCGGCGGGCGCGGGTGAAAACCGCTTCGTGAGTTCTTAGCCTAAGTCTTATGACACCTCGGTGGCTTAGTGGTAGTTGCGTAGTGCGTAAAAAATATTCTATATAAAGTCTTTCAACAATATACATAGTATAATAATGTTGTATCACCCAGCCGTCAAGTTTAAGTTTAAGTATTTTATATTTGTTAAGACGGATTTTTTTATAGTTACTAGTTGACCCAACAATCGTCCTGCCCAAACGCTAGCTTCAAAAAAATAAACATTACTGGTACCCTAAGCGATGTCACTTACTTCGGCCGCCCGTCCAATTGTTGAATTACAAACTATAAATAACTCAAACTCACACAAAAATTCATCAAAATCAGTCCAGCAGCTTAGGAGTTTGGTGACATACAACCGCACAGAATTAATTATTATATTTATTAAGATAAAATATAACTAAAACATACATAAATTCATATAAATTATTGGATCTGTAATCACCAAGAAAAAAATTTCAGTTCCAACAAATTATACCGAAAATATTGACATGTAAATGCATAAAATAATATCATTCTTCATATCCGTAGCCCAGAAAAATACGAAGGCAATAAAACGCCGTATAATAACGGTAACTGGGCGGATGTAATCGGATATATCGCCGTAACAGGTCATTTCTGCGGCCAATTAACGCTTTAGTTGCTGTCGTAATGTATTACATGTTTGTCTCATACAGTCGCTACGTATATATTCGTTAGTCAGAGGCGAAAAAAGATATCTAAAGGGGGGATCATCTACTTTGCTCAAGCTATATTCGAAACCTACATATACATCTACACTAATAAAAGATTAATATTTGTATGCTTGTAACCATAGATTAATAATGGGTCTCCGCGCGCTACGACTAGATACCGCGCTATAACGAAAAAGCAGGTTCCTGAATGCGGCAACTCAATATTGTAGTGAGTGTAAAACACTGAGATTCGTTATATTATTTTACTGTGAAATTTATGACGATTTATACAATACTTACTGATGGAATGTGATGCCAGTATCTTTCTTGTTTCTTGTAGTATTATTTTTATAGTTTAACTACGCAAACCGGGATTTCGCTCCGGCGGTACGCCGAATTCGGCAAAGTATTTGTTGCCGCATTTTTCAAGCCGCCAACGGTATCTAGTCGTAGCGCGCGGAGACCAATTTATTAATCTATGTTTGTAACGAATAAATTTAAAAAATACTGGAACGATTTTAAAAATTCTTTCACCAATAAAAAGCTGTATTATGTATCAGCCAGTAATCCATTGCATCCGTGTGAGCCTATGTTACTCGCTGATAATGTAGCTTTCTCTTGGTTAATCAAAACCAACTAGTTTTTGAGTTAAATCACAACAAATCTTTCCTCTTTATAATATTAGTATGGAGTAATTAGTTAGTGTAACACACACACAATTTGCGGTCACAGTTAGCGGGCGAACGCGATTCCATTAAACTACTTATATCTCTAATAAAAATCACTTCCAGCATTGAATCACCCCGAATTCCGTTGCAATCGAACCGATTAGCTGGCGGAGAATTATGCATGCGACCACAAGTCAAGCGCAAACCCCCGTTTACCGTTATTAATGCCGGATTTAGACTCGATAATTGTCCGAGCTAACCATCGCACTAATGTGGTCAGGGCCCGTGACATTAGCCCCTACTGCAATGGAAGTAGAATGCTCCTATTTGCCAAAACTGTATAATTAAAATCCTACTATCGATCGATTCTGAGCTGTCGTCGCTATCATTGTTAAAAATCCACTTCTCATCTTGTTATTGAAATATAAGGGAAATATGTGAGCCAAAAAAACAATTGAGAATTGAGTAAATATTATTTTTTTAAAAACATATTTTACTAATTGAGTTTAGGTATATGTAGTTACATCTTATATATTTTGAATTTGAGTTACGCCTGCCTGGAATAATTTTGTCTGGGATGAAAAGCGGCTCCTACGAGTTAATTATTATACAGGCAGCTACTTATGATCACTTAAAAATAAAATTCACCCAAAAACATAGACTCTGTCCACCCATGACAGAGGTAGCCTTCGCAGTAACTAATCCTCAGTTCCGGAACAATGCTGCCGGGGAGGTAGGCCACTAGGTACACACGGCAATTTTTTTTAAATAAACTCACAAAAACTACTTGACCAACCAAAAATCCTTACAAAAGATAATAATAGATTATTTCCCAAAATCATTCGAGTATTTAAATCCAAAAACATCTAAGTTCAATAAGAAAAGTATTTTAAGATTTTTGAGTGTCTGAAAATCTGATACTTAAAAAAAATCAATAAAAAGTAAAACTTAATGTCAAAATTAAAAAATTACTAGTGTACGTTTGCCAATATTGTCATAATTCAACGAATTACGAGTATCAACTCGGTAGGAATGAATGGTGTTAGCAACTTTGTGAAATTCAAATTCAGAGAGCGCTCGAGACTTGTGTGGTGTTAATTAAAATTTTGTTTCTTATCTTAATAATAATGAATTTCTAAATTACATTTCTATGTGTTTGTCTAGACTTTATTCGATAGTTTTCTTTATTTATAACGTTACATAGTTGTTATTTCAACCCATCAAGAAAATTAAATGATATACTGCAAGATTCAAAATGTTTTATTCCGCCGCTAACTAAATGTCAGATATCAAATTACTACGACCGCAGTTGAAATGCTTTCAACAAAAATCAAAATTCTATTCGACTAGTTTCTATTCGTCTCATAGTAAATCGTGCCAAAAAGTCGGACGTTTCTGTAGGACAGGAAACCCTACATTCGTGACCTGGATGGAATAAAGTGAAATGGGCAGGTTGACTTAAAGTGGCAGCATGCCAACCCATGCAAGTCGAGACATGGCTCAGTTACATTTATTGTATCTGCTTTAAAGCTAAGGCCATAAAAGATTAGGACATAATCATTACAAAAAAAACTTTAATAGATAAATTATAGTAATAATAAATATATTTATTCTCTCTTCACAAAGGTTACCTTAGAACTAAAACATAACCATATTAAAACTAGAACCTAACCTTGTGAGAGACTGGTGCCTGATGTAGGTTTTTAGAGAAACCTGTATTACAGGTCACCAGGGCTCCACCCGCAGCTAGAATTAAAGTTATAATATGTATGCATGTTTTGAAAAAAAAAATAAAATAAAAAAACAATTGGTAACAAAAAGAAAGTAGGAAACTTAACATACATCTTAAAGGGAAACAAAAAAGTAATTGCAAAATAATTACGGGTCTAAAATGAGGAATTTGAGAATGTAATTGAAAGGACAACACAGTGTTTTTATATTTTGGGCGGGCTAATTACGTTTACTGCAGCCGGAGGATTTAATATAAAATGCAATTACTTATTAATTATTTAATTAAGAAAATTATACATGTAAACTACTTGCTATGTTCGATGTGAGAACAGTTCTAATGTAAAATTATAAGTATTTAATTCGATCTCACATAATCGTGGGAATCGACTTTGCCGCGTTGACACTTTGTATTGTTCAAAGAGAAGTCACGTCACAGAGGAACTAGGCAGTATGTAACATCTCCCTCCCAAAGAACAGCAACTATTGGTGTGGTTAAGATGGAATGGTTGCTGAGATAGCGCTGGCATCAACTTTGATCTGGCTGGCATCGACATTTTCTTCATGTGCATGTGATATATTAGTTTTTACAACATATAAGTCCTTCTTGAGATATAATCGACGACATAAAAGTCCAATACAAAGCGCACTTGCGCTGAAGATAATGGTATATACTGGTATAGTGGTATGATAGAGACTCTGATCGTCAGCTGCCTGGAGTTTTATTGGTGACTGTAGAGATATTTTACTATTCGCATCATGAAGGTTTTGAAGGTCAATTGAGTTAAGTTTTACAATCTCGGCTTGATTTTCAGGTTCTCCTTGCAATTGTGGCAGTTCTGCAATTTTCAGAACTCTTCCCTTGAGATGATCGTTGGAGTTCGTAATTGTGAACTCAGTTGTCGTCAGGAAACAGTTATGTGGAATTATCGCAAGAAAACTTCCTTGAAGTATTTTAAATTCTTCTTGGCCACAAGTAATCTTTATCTTAGTTGAAATCGGAAAACTTATAATGTAATGTTTGTCGTCCAATTGTTCCAATGCTTCCTTTGTTAAAATTATCTTTGTCATATTACACGAAGTTTGGAGTTCTTGTCGAATTATGAGCTGGTTTACGCAGTCCGGATGGTGAGAAGATTTTTGATTGATCTTCCCTTCACAGAGATACCATTTGTTAAACTTCGGACATTCTGTCTCTATGTATATAGAATTTGTACCATCGATTGCTATATAAGGAAGGAAGGGTATATAGGCAAGGTTATTTTTATTGGGAAAGGCTGCTAATTTATAAAATTCGTAGGTTTTAGGCAGTACAATAGGCAATTTTAAAACTAAAACTATCTGGTTTCCTACATAATAATAACCTAATTTTATTAAATCATAATAGTCCCTTATCTCAAAATGAAGAATCTGATCTAAGGGATAAAGAATTCTTAATCTATTAATCATATCGTTAAACATCCCTAAGCTTATAATAGAATGCGGAGTGCTCGATGCACGAATAAAAGCTAGATTAATTTCTAATTGATTTATTTCTTCGTATAAGCTTTCTATATTATCACTTAATATTAAAATATATTGCGCTAATCGGGAATACTCAGCAAAATCTATTTCTATATTATTTATTATCCGATTAATGGCATTACTAATTTTGATCTGATTTTCAACTACACTATCTAATATATGCGATTGGGATGACATCCATTCCTTTGACAAACTTACATGATTGTTAAATTCTAATTCTAGTTTCTTTCCATTATCTTGTAGAATATCTATAGCTTTATTATATTTTATGGCATCAGTATAATCCAAATTTCCAGATATACTTTTTATCACTGAACCTAGACCGTCAATAAGACCTCTCTTGTTACGAGTAAGCTCAAATGTTCTCAATTTATTAGATATCTTTAAAATCCTTTGTTCCAGAAATAGCAAATGTGGGTCATAGAAAACTTTAGTTCTATTGCTTAAATGTATTTTAATTTCTATAAGTTTCAAATTAGCTGCCTTAATATGAAAATGAATTTCATCTAATTCAATACGCTGTAAAAAGGAATGATAGTGGGAAATCACCCTGGCAGATCCTAATTTAAAAGGAAGAATTCCTGGGCTGTTTTCTAATGAATCAAGGATTAGATCTTGTCCTCGCGTCAGCTGGAATATTTGCAGGAGTAGTGGTAGTATCCTGTAACAAGGAGCGATCTTTAGGTACTCGTTTAAGCCGTGATTTTGCAACAGGACCACGATTCCTTTTAGTATAAATATGTATAGGTAGATCTGCTAACACGGTATCGCTATTAAAACGTGGTGCTAATTTTTGACGATTTGCTGAGGGGTTTCTTATAAAGATTGCCTGATTTGGAAGATATGTCTGCTCTTTCTCACGATTTTTATTCCTATTTTGAATAAGATTGGTACGATCCTCAAGAGAGAATTCATTAATTAAGTTAAAAACTAGACACATTTTATTTTTATGATCTTGGAGGTACTGTTGTAGAAGGTGATGAGTTATGTTAATATCCACAGGATCTCGTGGATCAAAATGTCCTGTTATGATATCTAATGGACGACACTTTGTGAAACTATGTATAGAACTATTGTAAGCCAAAATTGCATAGAGCATTAAACTACTGATACATTCATTCGGATTTTTTAACTTTAAGATTCTCAGGTGCTCCAAGATTGTAGAGTGAAAACGTTCAATTATACCGTTCTCATTAGGAGAATGAGCTAAGATTTTATGATGTTGTATTTTGTGAAGCCTCATGAATTCCAAAAAGATCTGGTTAGTGAACTCGGGTCCTTGATCAGTTACTATTGTCAACGGTATACCATGATGACTGAAAAACTGAAGTAGAGCCTGAACTACACTCAAAGCTGTTGCATCTCTCAATAAATATGCTTGAGCATACTTAGAGAATGCATCGACTATAGTTAGATATTTTACATTTTGTGCAGTGAAAAGATCTATATGAACAATTTCGAAGGGTTTAGTGGGAGGTGGTACTATATTAAATTTTTGTTTGATAGGATTACGGTCATATTTAGCTTGACCACAAATAATACATTCTTGGATAAATTTAGTTATTTCGTCTTTTAATTTGGGCCAGTAATATTTTCTAGATAAAGCCAAATATGTTTCATGAATACCGCGATGATTAGTTTTACCTTCATGGTAGTTTCTTATAAGCTCTTGTTGACGCAAATAATCTTTTACGTTCTCTACTTCTGTTTTTGTTAACATCAATTTCATGGCAGAACTTTTGAATTTATTCTGAAGAATGGGAATAACTTTGTACATAGCTAATGGTGGGTGAATAATTATACCCGTTTTTACTTTAGGCTTTACAAATTCTTTAAAGGCATTTACCACATCATCTTCTAATGAAGATTCTGATACTTGGATAGTAATTCGCGTATGAGTTTCAAAAGGTTTTATTATACTAGGTTTTTTCTTAATGTCATTCACAACAACCAAACAAATTTGATTATTGAATTTATTTAACAGATCATCGGTAATAGGGATCTCTAAATTTGGGTGTTCCTCACTTGTATGGACTGTAAGAGTAGATTCAGCAGTGTGAATTGAACTAGAATTAGCTGTAAGAGTGGAACTGTGATTAGCTGTTAAGGTAGAACTAGAATTGGCTGTTAGAGTAGATGATCCAGGTGATCGCCGGTTAGGAACATTGACTAAAAGTGAACTAATATCATCATTGTTAATTTGAATTCTTGAAAGAGCATCAGCATTAACATTTGACTTACCTGGCTTGTAAACTACCGTAAAATTATATTCACTTAGCTTAAGTCGCCATCGCGTTAATCGAGAGTTGGGCTCTTTGAGATTCATAACCCATTGAAGAGGTTTATGATCAGTTATAATTTTAAAATGGCGTCCGAATAAATACGGTCTGAAATATTTTGTAGCCCATACAATTGCTAAAAGCTCTTTTTCAATTGTACTGTAATTTATTTCGCTTGTATTTAAAGTCCTCGACGCATATGCTATGGGTTTATCAGAACCTAATGGTCCTTGAGATAAAACAGCACCAATGGCAAGGTTAGATGCGTCTGTTCTTAATATAAAATCTTTCGAGAAATCCGGAAATTGTAATATAGGATCATTAATTAACAAATTTTTACATTTTTCAAAGCAGTTTATATAATCAATATCATTAAGTTTAATTTTAGAACCTTTTTTTAAGCACTGCGTCATTGGTTTTGTAATATGTGCGAAATCTGAAATAAATTTCCTATAATAGCCTAGTAATCCAAGAAACCTTTTTATTTCTATCGTGGTTTTCGGAAGAGGGAATTTCTGAATGGCTGCAATTTTATCAGGGTTGGGTTTGATACCATCTTTACAAATAATGTGTCCTAAATAAGCTGTTTCTAATTTCATGTATTCGGACTTATTCATTTGAATTTTTAAGTTAGATTCCCTGAGCTTTTCAAATACTTTACTTAAATTTACAATATGTTCTTGTAATGAGACGCTAAATACAATTATATCATCTAAATATACTAGACAAATACGATTCTGGAGATCCTTAAGTACATTGTCCATAACTCTTTGAAAAGTTGATGGAGAATTCTTAAGTCCCATCGGCATGCGTAAAAATTCATAGTGACCATGCTCTACATTAAAAGCTGTTTTTTGTATATCTAGCGGATCCATTTCAATTTGATGAAAACCGCTCGCAAGATCCAGAGTTGTAAAATAATGACAGTTTCCCAGTTTATCTAATATATCAGCTATGTTCGGAATTGGATACTTATCATTAATGGTCTTTTCGTTTAATTTCCTATAGTCAATAACTAATCGCCATTTTTGTTGATTAGATGCGTCCGTCTTTTTTGGAACCACCCAAATGGGAGAGCTCCATGCTGATTCTGAAGGCCTAATTATATTTTGACTTAACATTTTATTAATTTGTTCTTGCACCTCTTGCTTATGAATGAATGGATATCTGTAACTTTTTGTATAAACTGGTACTTCATCAGTTGTGCGAATTTTATGTTTCATTTTACTAGAAAACGTGAGAGGTTCACCTTCAATATAAAAAACATCGGCATATTGAGCACATAATGTTTCTAAATTTGCACGTTCCTCAGGATTTAAATGATCGGTTCTCAACTGTGAAAGTACTTTATTAATACGCGACTGAGAAATCTGTGGTTGAACGGAAGTGCACTCTACATTAAATAATTCAGCACAAATTGGGTGATCCATTGAAAATACTATGTCGTTTTCAGTGGGATTAAACACCTCTATAAACCCACGACTATTTTTAACATCAGTTACACATTCACGAATAATACAGTTCGAAATAGTTTGTTCTGGAATAAATGCTTCACCGTCTTTAAAGTTAATTGGAATCCGAATTAATTTAGTTAATTTTGCTGGTATAATTTCTTCATATAGGTTACAGTTACGAGAGTTATACAAATGAATTGAATTGGTTGCATTTTGTGTTTTTAGCGTTTTGTTCTTTAGATCGATATTTGATTCCCACTTTTTCAATAAATCATACCCTAGAAGACCATCGAAATAATCATGAAATTTATATATGAACAGTTTAATATTCTCGTTTTGATTAAATTCTGAAAAACATGGAATAGTTATAGAATAATTGTGTTGGCTCGTACCGTGGTAATTAGTTATCTCGAATGGCTCATAATTATATGGAAAGTTTGAAAAAAAATTTTTTACCGCCTTGGGGCTTATAACAGATTGATTAGCTCCAGTATCTATGAGAAGCTTTAATGGTGGATTTTTAATTTCTATAAATGGTAGCTGTCGCTGAGTTTGTAAATTAATTTCTATGTTAATGTGTTTGACTGATAGTCCTTCTGAAAATTTTCAACTTCAGTGTTGGGTGGTAGAACTTCTTCTTGTGGTTTCTCGATAACTCTAGGGCTTGGTGGTTTACCATATGGTTGATGTTCGTAGTTAGGTTCGAAAGTATAGTCTGGATATTCACTATAATCATAATACATATCGGGGCCATACGGATAAAAGTACGGTTCATCGTAAAATTCATTAAAATTAATTTCCCTACTTTTAAAATAATTAGATGACGGTGGATTTCCAAACTTCGACCAATCATGACCTCTAAGAGGCATTGGCAAGCGCTTTTCTACGTAATGGCTAACGCCACTCATCGGTTGGGGCTTATTAGATGCGTCACTTGGTATCCAGTTACGTTGAGGCATTCTAAACACACTATTTTCAGGTTTATAATTTGGAGGGGGCGCACTGAACATCTGTTGAGTACGGTTAGGGCCCCTAAATTGAGGAACCTGATTAGGGCCCCATATAGGTAGAGGTCTTGGATATGCTTGGGACGGTAAGTAACCTTGATATGTGCCAGAAGTATTAAAATTATATCGCGGCGGTTGTACAGGATTCGAAGCTAAATACGGTGGAAAAGATGTTCTAGAAAACTGCGCATGAGAAATTTGTTTTTTATCAATTAAATTACCATTCCTTTGTTGTAAATACATAGTATTAATTTCCTCTTGTACATACTCCATAGCCTTTTCAATAGTTTCAGGTCGCATGCATCGAATTCTTGACCCCAATGGGTCTTTAAGACCACGCACAAATGCTTGTAAAGTTAACTTTTTGTACAAAGAACGCTTTGACTCTATAGTACTTTGTACCAATTCATTTAAAGTGACATATGTAATAATCGTACTAAATAAATGTTGGCATTGATCGTAATATTCTTGTGGTGACTTTGAACCTTGAGTTAAAAGAGCTAAGTCGTTGTAAAGTGAGGTCTCATCGCGCTGGTCCGCAAAATTATTAATAAGAGATGATCGAATCCCATTTCAAGTATCTGGGATGCCATTCGTATTTATAAAGCGTGCTGCTGACCCGGTAATTTTATTTAATATTCCATTTAAAACTGCTAAATTACTTAATTCGTAACCTACTTCTGTGCTCATATATGTTTTTGTTATCTGGTCACATAATTTAATGAATCTAGTTAATATATTGCAATTTCCATCAAATTCAGGTAAAAGCCGTAACGCCTTATATATGTCATCGAGGTTTGCCATATCGGTAAGGTCTCTATGTGAATCTAAAAATGTATATCTATTATTCCTATTGTTATCTAACCTAGGAGACCGCGATTCCCGGGGATGAAAAATTTTTACGGTTAACTTTTACACAAGATATAAAATAAAATATATCCTAACACAAAAAATATAAAAAAAAAAATTGCCTATTACATACACACAAAAAAAATAAAGGACACTTAAAGGATAATAAAAAGGAGAGCAATCATAGAACAATTCTAATGTACTCACATATGCATTTTGATATCTCCAGTGTATCTATGTCTTGATACTCCTCGACTGCAGCTTCGTAGATTCGGAATACCCGAAAATTGGTTTTTATCCCGATATAACGAGTATCCTACCGACTGCGCCAATTACGTTTACTGCAGCCGGAGGATTTAATATAAAATGCAATTACTTATTAATTATTTAATTAAGAAAATTATACATGTAAACTACTTGCTATGTTCGATGTGAGAACAGTTCTAATGTAAAATTATAAGTATTTAATTCGATCTCACATAATCGTGGGAATCGACTTTGCCGCGTTGACACTTTGTATTGTTCAAAGAGAAGTCACGTCACAGAGGAACTAGGCAGTATGTAACAGGCTCGTAAGCACGTTTGATAACGGTTTGTTTGGTAGAACATAGGTGTTCTACCAAACAAACCGTTATGATAGCATGTGCTTCGTTGTTTCACGGGTTCGAATCCCGCCGGGACGAAATATTTATTTTCTGTAAGCATGTCTTCCTCATGTCTGGTAACTAAATTCCGATTGGGTAACGAACCACCGTTCACAGGTGGAAATACAGTGAAGTGCACATTTCATGTTTCTCAGTCTATGCATTCCCGAATGCTCGAATTAAAAAAAGTAGGTCGACAGCGCAACATTGAATGATGTTCTGTGGCTGAGGTATCACCTACCATCAAGTGAATCTCATACTCTCTGTCGATATATGTAACATAAAAAAAAATCTTTTCGGACAGAATTACAAATATATACTAAAATTATAAAGAGAAAATATTTGTTTGCTTCTTACGATTTAACTCGAAAACTACTAGACCAATTTAAAAAATTATTTCTACATTATCAGCGAGTAACATAGGCTACTTTTTGTGTACATAGCACCCGTGTGAATCCGTGTTACTAGTATTTAATAATATTGTTTGATCCACCTGAATGAATGAATTAAACAGTCTTTAGTCTTCTATTCAGTATTACAAATATAATATAGTATCAGGAAACAAAACCTTTTTAGCACGGCTGATTAAAACGAATCATTTATTAAGTGCTAACCTCAATTTACAATACCTACATGGAAATAATGGATACCACTTTAATGGTCTACCACATAACTCTTCATTATGGCTAAAATAATATTTGTACTAGGCTAAAATTGTGCTAAAGCTCGCATTTTATACATAATTCAGCCTTTCAGTTTGATTATTTCTATCGGTGTATAGTGCATTACGTTTACAGTCAAAGTTTTCAAATTAGCTAATACAATAGCTTAATTAGCTAATACAAACTGGAAGAAGTCGCTATTTAACGATAAGGACGCCTATTTTTATTTGTTTTTTTTTTTATTTTTGCTATTTATTTTAAAAATTATATTGTATGCAATAAAATAATAATTTATTTAAACGTGAAGTGCGTATTGCGTGTTTCGGTTTCAGTCTATGGATGTCTGGATGCTCGAGGTAAGACGTAGGTCAACAGCGCGTCATTGTTCTGTGGCTCAGGTATCACCTACCATCATGTGAACCTCATGCTCGTATTTTTCACGGTTTTTTCATCTATAAATGGTGGTTTCTCCCACCCGTTCAATATCCGTCCTGGTGGGATTCAAACTCACGATCCATTGATGCGCACGGCAGGTGTTCTGCCGAACGCGCTAATGAACGCGTCAAAATATAAGTGTAATTAATGCATATATGTATTGCTGCCTTTTAAAAAATTATTAGTGAAATAAAAAGAAAATGGCTCAAAATGCACATCCGACAATTTCCAAAGGGATTGGCGCATATTGCATTTTATAAAAAGAACATCTATACTTAATATTATAAAGAGGAAAGATTTGTATTTTTGTATGTTATGAATAAACTCAAAAACTACTGGAACGATTTTAAAAATTATTTCACCAATAGAAAGCTTTATTATCAGCGAGTACCATAGGCTATTTTTTGTGTATAGTACATCTTCATTGCACCCGTGTGAAGCCGGGCGCGTTGCTAGTATTATATAACCACAAGATCTTATTGCCGTGCTACAACCGAGCGACGACTAAGCTGGTGGAGGATGTGGTAGTACGTAGCAGGTGTTGGAAAACAATCTCGTTTGTCCCTCGCACTGCGCCCACCAACACTAATTGGACCATTTACCCTGTTAATCTAAGTCGGCAATTTAATTTGTTACGAGCGAACTATCCCAGCTTCCGAACCGAAATTGCATGTCCGGGAAAAGAATGGGTTTGTTTAGACTTTTTAAGCAGTTGGATTGCTTTGTCGCAATTTTGAATTGCTTTGGCGAAATGACAGTAAATCTTTTATTCAATGATTATACTTGGATTATTTTCAATTGGGGCACAGATCAGTAAAATTTATATATCCGGTTTACTGTTCAAATTTTTGTATACTTAAACAGGAACATATGAAGTTATTAGGTGATTCTTCATTTCTCAAGAATTCAATGTTGACAACTGTATAGCCGCAATGAAGCCACGGATAATATAGATTCTTATAAAAAGGCAGAAGTGTTCAAGCACAGCTATAATAATAAACTTCAACCTGCCGTATCAAGTAGCATTAGCGTTGTGAGGTGGTCTGCAGGTCTAAGCTATATGGCTCTGGCTAAAATTGCAATAAGGCGAATGATGGTAATAAGATAGAAGATATATTTTTCATAAAAAATATTGTCAGCTCTTAAGCTCTCCTATAAAAACGTGTTCACGGGCAGACAGTCAAAAAAATAATTTAAATAAAATACTGTGTGTCGGATTAAAACGCGATTTATTATTTACATTATTTATCCCGACGTTTCGGATGCTTTTCAGCAACTGTGATCACAGGGCAGACTCTACATTTATACAGTATTTTATTTAAATGTGTGATACTCGCGTTAATAAAATACAATATTATTAATCGATGATGTCAAACAATTTAGAGTTCATAGAGAATATTTAAAATCCTCATGATAGGAAAAAATACTCGAAACGAAAAGAAAGCAATCCAACGGGGGTTACTGCAAACATAGCCCTAATAAAGAGATATCCTCGAAGATCCCCGCAAACATCAATTTAATTAAAATTACTTGCAAGAAAAAGTAAAATTGATAGTGTAATTTCAAGCTTCGGACGCTTGGAAGTTTCTTTCGAGAAAACATTGGCATCGTTTGTCCAGAATGGACTGAAGTTTTACGAAGCATTGTGAGTAGATACTAGCTATATAATTAGGAGTAGACTGCTTGTAGATGGTTAATCTGAAAAAACTTAATTAATTTTATAAGAAGCTTTTATACTGATAGAAAAGGCTTGATGTGATTATCATCGTCCATGGACATCTACAACTTTAAAAAAATCCATATAATTAATTATACCTATTACGAGTTTCGTGTTCAATCGAATCAATATTTAAGGTTTAAGATTTTTCCATCTATGAACGGTGGTTCGTTTACAGTTTACACTGTCGGAATTCCGAAAATAGTGATAAAGATATTTATGTAGGTTTAAATTTATTTTCCATAAGAATATGGTTTTTTCGATCTGCTGTTTCACTGACAATTTTTCTTCACAGGCAAGTAGGTGATCAGCATTACATCTCCCTGGAATTCGACTTACCATTGAGACAAAGCGGTCGGTATTGCCATGTCATAAATAAGTATATATTATGTAGGTTATTAGTTGAGACTGATTAAAATTCATCACTTTCGTACGGCTTTAATGAACTACGACGAATAATATTACCATTTCTTTATTCCCCTATTATTTCTAGAGAAATATACAAATATTATATTAAATACTAAAAGTTACCAATCCAAATAATGTTAGGAAAGTCATGTCAATTTACAAAGTAGTTTCTTTAAGTAATATTCTAATTAAATATACCGTCGCTCGCGGTAGTTTCACATGCAATCTTAAGCCCAAGTTTAGTCGAGAAATTTTAATAACGTCTGACTGTGTAAAACTTAATCAGAACTTAATAACGACTAAGTAAAGGAAATAGAATACATTATTAGCTTGTCAAATGGGGTTTTCAACATTAATACTAATATTATAAAGAGGAAAGATTTGTTTGTTTGTTACGAGTTATCTCAAAAACTACTGGACCGATTTTTAAAATTCTTTCACTTTTTTATGTAGGTATATAATACACCTACATTGCACCCGTGCGAAGCCGTTACTAGTTATTAATAAAATATTTTATAATATTGTCTTTTATTAACGCGAGTATCACACATTTAAATAAAATACTGTACGGTATACATTACATCCCATCTCCAGTCTCCCCTGTTGTCGCTGACATTTTCATGGAGGACTTCGAAGAAAGAGCCCTAGCCACAAGCCCGGTTAAACCGAGGCTTTACAAGCGATATGTAGACGATACCTTTACTATTCTGCCCACGGAACACATATCTGTATTTCTAGACCACCTTAACTCCATACATAGTAACATTAAATTCACTATGGAGAAGGAGAACAATAACTCACTGGCCTTTCTAGACATTTTAGTAGTTCGGGGAGGGGATGGTACACTTGGCCATACTGTGTTTAGAAAAATAACCCATACTGATAAGTACCTCAATGGTGATTCCCACCACCACCCTTGCCAACTCTCTTCTGTCGGTGTATGTTTGTTTCAGAGAGCCCACCGCCTCTGTGATGCTGCCCACCTCAACGGGGAACTGCAGCATGTTAAGCGAGTACTCCGTGACAACAAACTGCGGGTGCCTCCACAGCATCACAGAAACAGGAATAAACCACAAACAGTACAACGTCAACCAGCCTACCTGCCTTATGTGAAGGGTGTTACAGACAGGATTGGAAGAATCTTAAAACGAGCTTCTATTAATACAGTTTTCAAGCCACACAAGAAGATTCAACAGTTCTTGAGACCAATAAAAAGTAATATTCCTTTGCAAGATTCAGGTGTATATAAACTGGATTGTGACTGTGGTTTATCCTACATTGGGCAAACTAAGCGTAGCATTTCAAACCGACTTAAGGAACACATTGCGGATATCAAAAACAGACGTCACTCTAAATCAGCAGTATGTGAACACACTCTGGATAAACCAAACCACTACATACGTTTCGACCAACCAAAAATCCTTGCAAAAGAAAGTAGATTCTTTCCCAGACTAGTACGTGAGGCTATTGAAATTAAAAAACATCCTAACTTCAATAGAGAAGATGGTTTGAGACTTTCCAACACCTGGGATCCAGTAATTAAAAATCTAAAGCCCCAAATCCAACATACTAAAAAACAAGAGGACACCGTTAGTCAATATTGTCATAATATAGAAAACTAGCAGCGAAACCCGGCGTTGCTCGGGTTAAAATACATCGCATGTCAGAACTTTCTAGATTATTTCGGATCAATTTCATCGATTGCACACATTTTGGAACTATCTAGATCTTTCCAGAAGCTTTTTAAAACATTCTAAATCGATTACAACAATTGAAACCATTTTAGAACTTTCTAGATCATTTTAGATTTTTTTTAAATTTTCTAGATCATTTCGAATCAATTTTATCGATTGCACACATTTTTGAACTCTCTAGATTTTTCCAGAAGCTTTCTAAATCGATTACAACAATTGAAACCATTTTAGAACTTTCTAGATCATTTCAGAAATTTTTAGAATTTTCTAGATCATTTTGGGTCAATTTTATCGATTTCTGGAACGTTTTTGATCATTTCCGAGATTTTCAGAATTTTACGGAAGATTACATTAGTTAGAAAAGGACAGATATATATTATTCCACATTTTTGCCACCCACAACCACCCACTTCCACCCACCCTGACCAAACTCCCTTATGCACACCTAGAGACCAAGGGGTATTTGCCACCCCAAGGGGAAGTTGATCAAAGTAGCGTATGATAGAAAAAACCGTGGACACACGTACGAACATTTGCATTTTATATAATATATTAAGATTACAGTAAATATCAACTCCGTAGGAATAGATGGCGTTAATATGTAAAGATTGTAAAACAAAAACTTGGCGATTAAAAAGAGTGGCGGCGAGTTTCTTGCCAGTTCTTCTCGTCCGCTCTACGCCCTTGATTTGTGAACTGGTAGTAAATGTAAAATTAGAAGCATTTAAAATTAGTAATATTAGTAATTTAATATGTATTATTTTTTTAATGACGTTCATAGATGTACATTGTGTTACCTAAATTAATAGATTATTTTTTAATTTAATTGAATTAAATATGGCAACTTTGTGACATTTCAAATATAAGACAACTGTCATCTTTCAGTCTCCCGCGACCACGGTTGCTGAAAAGCATCCGAAACGTCGGGATAAATAATTTAAATAATAAATCGCGTTTTAATCCGGTATACAGTATTTTATTTAAAAATATTTTATGCTTAGCTTAGAAGTTATAAATATACTATAAACCTACTTTTTCACTTCCTAGTTGTCATTTTTGCATTTTACTGGATGTCATAGATGGGAGATGTTTTCTTCAGGCAGAGTAAGGTGTCAGTTCCAATTTTGGAGGAAGGAAGGTGCGACTCTAACATATAAGGAGGATCCTTTAACGATGAAGGAGGTGATATACCTTGATAAATATATTTTCATTAATAAAATGCTTAGCACTAAACTTATTGTTACCTGTACATGTGCATCTATGTTTACATAGTGAAAAACAAAAGAAAAAAACAGAAGCCTTCGCTTAGACAGCTCCTTACATTGGGCGATACCTTGTTGGGATGTGTTTGATATTAGTGAATACGGACATTTAGGCGGATTTGCATCCACCTGATAGTCCTGTCGCTGTCCTCCATTATGTATTTCTTACCACTCAGCGCGCACACCCGGCGCAGGTGCTGTCACGAGAGCAAGTGAAGCTCATAGAGCAAAGTAAAGCTCAATTGAGAGACCAACGCACAACTAACTGATATTTGACACTGACACCTTACACTGGTCTTGACATGCGTGGTCTTGCTATTCAAGTAGGTTAATTATGGTATCTAACATCAGTGGCGTAGCATAGGTAACTGGCATCCGGTGCGGATCCCAAATTTGCCGCCCCCTCATTTTTGCAATTAATTACATTAGTCGAATATTTTCTCGAAAGTTTTTCGAGATTCTCATCCTCAAACATTAATGGGTGTCCCGATCGTTTTCAGTCTGTAAGATCAAAATCTCTTATCTGATACCTTTGATACTGCTTCTTACATGTTAAGTTTGTTACGGAGTTTTCCTAGATAGCACCACAAACCATTTTTGCAGCTTCAGCAGCAATTTTCTTTAATTGAAAAGCTAAAAGAATGCAGTGCCTCAAATGTTGCTTGTCGACAGACATATTGTTCACTTTTGTTTTTTATGTCATATCACTTAGACTGATAAATATTTATTGTTTTTTAAAAGATAATAATATACACTTATAAAAGTCAAAAGTAAAATCAATGTATGTAACCTAGGTAAGAAATGACAGACATACAAATTTAAGGCACCTTTTTAATTTGTGCATGTTAATGGGGCAGGGTAAAAATGGTAATCTTATTGACTAACACTGACCAAAAGAGAAACTTTGTCATTACGGTGAAGTACAACAACAAAAAATTTACGAAAAAAAAAGTTGAAGGATTTAATATTTTTACCGTTACCAGTGAAATGCCGCCCCTGCCAAAATGCCGCCCGGTGCTACGCCACTGTCTAACATATATAAAGACATAATGTACCAATATTGAGAATTAAACGTTCTTAGCACGAACGAAACAGCGAGCAGAGGACGTGTATTGTAGAAAATATTAAATTTTTCCCGTCGGATTGCCTCCGTGCACAACTGCGGCCAATTTAGCCTTCACACGAACTAAAGTCGATTTTAGTTTTAAATTTAACGTCACAAGTGTGGACGGACTATTTTGAACGTAATTAACAAGTTTCATAACACGCTCGAGGCGGAATTACAGCGAAAAAATTCGCGGCGCAATTTTGTTGTGAAGTTTCTGTTATTTTTTTTGGTTCGTTCATTTAAACAAAAGTGAATATGAAAGTGAAAATTCAGAAATATCGAATATACGAGTATTATTAGTGACTGCTACTGATATCCCAATGTTATATTTATTTAGTTTGTGTTCAAACAAAATGTATTTTTTTTTAGTATGTGGGATCAGGATTATTGAAAAAAAAAACAGAAAACTAAGTTGATCGCTATTTTTTTTTTAAATTACAAACTTCTTTATATAAAACAACTTGATTGAAGACGTACCTTTTTAAAACTTGACGTCTTAAAGCTCACCTCGCCCGCGCCATTTTAATAATAATACCTCTATCTCTTTTACTCATCTTCTTTCCTACTTTCTATTCCTTGTTCTGAAATTATACATCCTACAAGTATATTAATTATTTGTGAACACTGACAACCCCTGTTTTGAATAAATGTCGCGACTGTAGCAGCACGCTGTATTAGTGCGGATAAAAATACGCCAAACTGCAAAACTAAATCCTATAAAATTTTAATAAATAAACTCTATTGCAGATATTCCCGAACTGGTACGGCGAGATACATTGGTCTCATAAATTCTGATAAAACAATCCGTGTTAATTATTAACACTCCCGCGCGGCGCAGTTTGTCAACGTTAGCAGACCGCGGTGTTGCCATGACTTTGTTTAGATTTAGACTATTTTGCCTACAATCGGGATGAGATTTTATATTGATAGCTTTACTAATACATAGGTACTAATAATACGAAAGCGGTTGCGTCTGTTCGCAAAATGCAATACATAAGTCGACTTGTCCGTAGAACAACGTTACATCTGCAAGACGCTCTATTTTACATTTGACCTTATTTTTTGGTGAAATTAACTTTATGAACCATTATTAGACTGTTATCTTCGAAAACAAGTTGTGTGTTTTAAAATTATGATTTTACTCGTAAATTATATCGGTCAGTTTAGTCGTACAAATACAAAAAGGGGACTTGGTATCATAATCATATCCGACTTTGTTCTACGGATACGTCGAAGTATGGTACTACAGATGCGATCTAAAGGCCTATTTCCACGATACAAGTTTAATTTTGTTTCAATACTCTTCTTGATGTAAACAGCACATAATATCCGCGTGTTGTTATCATTCATATAATATCACAGTTGCTTACCATTATTGGAAAGTATATAACCTAATTTTCTTAAATGAGCTGAACGTAAAAAGCCCATATACCACATTCTTTTATTTTTAATTTTTCATGATTAAACAGTTGAATCGATTTTTAAGATCTTAGATCTTAGATATAAGAAAGATCTATGAAAAATAACGAAGAATAAATTAATTATATAATTTACCCTCTTATACTATGATCCTTTAAAGGGTTTAAAGGATAAAATATATATGTAATAGGATAGTATAAAGGAGTAGGTAGTTAATATAGTAAGAATTTAATTTCGTCAATTTATCTTGATCAGTCGGGGGAAAGCAATTAATTTAAACCTACTGCTATGGCGAGATAAATTAGAAAATTTTCCCGATTTACACCTGAATTTAAATCTGGTGCGGACAAAATCTGATTTGGTGTAATTAAATTAGGTTTATCTTACGTTTTAAATTACAAATATAACTCATTTTATAGACCCTTATCTCTTTTAAATGATACAAATTAGATTAACTAAAATGCGACGGGCCTAATCTATGTATATTTAATCTACCTACGAGTATATAGATAAAGTATAAGTATATGTGGTCGACCTAGGCGAACGTACCTCGATCAGATCGGGGACGTTCTGCAAAAGGGCCAGATCAAAAGTACTCGTAACCGTCGAGTGTGTATGAAAGCATTGATGAAAGTAGAAGAAGCGAAAGTGGTATGTAAGGATCGGAGCATATGGAATTCCGTGATCTCTGCCTACCCCAATGGGAAAGAGGCGTGATATATATGTATGTATGTATATAGATAAAACAAAGTAACCTTTACCCTTTATAATTCAAGAACGGTTGCACGGATTTTAATGATATCTTGTTTGATGGATTCGTCCCGAATAACAGAATAACTATTAAAATCTCCGCCATCTTACGAAATTGACAGCTCACGTCACGCAGCTTATAGCTTATTGGTAATAGCTGATGTCCACTGCAAATATATATAAAAGAAGTGAGAAAATAACTTATTATCCAAATCTAGATATCGTTATTTAATTGTTGAAGGCAATAGGATAGGACAACGCCTGTCGGGTCAGCTAGTATATTATAAAAATAGCATAAATCTAGAAAGATTTTTTTTTATTTTTGAAACCAACTTTCTGGGAGGACAACGTCTGTGGGGTCCGCTGGCTTTGTATAAAAGTAATAGGTATCTACTCTTTAAATAATGATATGTACAATTTTTGAATGTAGATATAAACATATCAAGAGAATTCTGTTTGGAGATTAAACCCGTGTTTGACATAAATGCAAGACAGCTATACCATGTATCACAACAACTACAATATTGCGACAAATATTATGTAGGTAGTTTGGACTAATAAATGTTGATTTATTGTCACTGCATGCACAATAATTTCAATTTCACAGGCCGTTACACTAACAGCACAAAGCCTAGGGCACAGGTTATCTAATTCAGTGAAGTGGCGAGGCGTGCCGGAAGGAGGCTGTGACGTCACCGGAAGTGCTGTGGCGCCACCTGCCTCAAACTTGAGGTAATTTGCCACTTTGTTGTGCGAAGGTTTGTGAAGCGGTAGATTTTAAACGTGGAATGTGTTGCTTTTAATTGCTTCACCACGATGTTAATTGCTTTAAAGTGTTGCTGAGTTTAAAATAACTTTATTAAAGTTCTTTTTTTAGAGTTCGGTAGTAATAAAATGGAATCTTAATTGTAATAACTGTAGCTAAAATCATAAGATAAATTTAAATGTTATAAGTATTTTACTTGTGAGTTCAAACACAAGATAACATAGCAAAAAAATGGCTCATTCTCATATAAAATGTGAAGTGGAAATGATGATTTAATAACCCTCGTATGCAATATCGTTGAAAAGGCTTTTTGAATGAAAGGCTAAGCCATATTGTTACATTATTTTTTGAAACATATTCTAGGTAGAAACTTGATAATTTATAGACGTTAATAAAAAATCCTACTTCATGGTCCAACATTATCTTGCGAATTAAGCGACTTTTGTTTTATACTATGTAGAGATTGGCTATTTGCAATAATAATAATACAATAGAAATTTAAATTTTAAAATAATCACATTCTACAAATTGAATTTGAAATTTATACAGAAGTTAAAATATAATCAGATATAATTATTTTAGAGATATAAAATTGTAGTAAAATAAAAATGATAGCAGTAAAACTACAATATTTCGGTATAATCTTAAATTTAAAATACGATTTAACGGTGATTAAGCGTAGTTGTATTGTTTCTGCAAAACGTAGTTAATTACTTACAGTAAACTTAATTCACCTAAGTGATTTAACTTGGGTGCATTAAGTGCTCTTAAGTATATTTAATTCACTACCGTTGGCCACTTGGGGCACACATCATTATTGCTATATGTTAAAGAAGCAAGAGTTCAATACATGGAATAGGTAAGGGTCAAAAACTCAGCATTGTTTTAAGATTGAGAGTATTATTTTGTTCTATGACACACATACATTTCATTACAAATAACTAGCGATACGCTAGTTACTGTCCGGGTGTACACAAAAAATGAAAAAAAAAATAGCTTATATTTCTCGCTGATAGTGTAGCTTTCTATTGGTGAGAATTTTTTAAATCGGTCTAGTAGTTTTTGGGTTCAATCGTAAAATACAAAAAAACTAAAATGTGAGTCCTTTTTAATGTATTATGTAACGATGTTATTTTTATAAGGTGTTTGAATTATATAGGTACATATCGAGTATATAGTGCTAAAAGCAAATAATAATGTTTTAAAGTTAAATTTAATTTTAAAAGTTAGAGATAAATTTGCTAAGATCTATATAAAGAATATCGTCCACCGTAACAGCCTAGTTTACGTCTTTGGAATATAATAAAAGGACCGGAAAGTATCATATTTAGTAGGCTACGTATGATTTAAAACAGTAAAAGTTAGAATTTCATGGTATGTAGCTAACTTTGAACACAAGCTTTATAAGATTGATGTTAAAAAGGTTTAGAAGCTTAGTGAAATTCTCAGCTCTTATGAGTTATGGGTGAGCTACGCGTTCGTTGTCCTGGTTTTGTGAATGTGTGGAGAGAAAACTGTGTATCGTATAAACTTCCGCGGCGCCGCTTGTTATACCATTTTGAGATCTTCCATTTTTAAATTTAAAAGCTGTCTTTAAATCTATTGTCAATAGATAATAGAATGAGCCAATGGACAATAGAAAGTTCATTAGAACACGTGCATTTTTCGTAATTGTGAAATAATAAATAAGTTATATTATAGATTCAAATATTTCCATCAATGTTGTCTCCGTATTAAAAATGTTTTATGATTTTTAAATAATAAATAAATATTTATGATTTCCTTCAAACTTCATACATACATACACATACATTTTTTTTAAATTTCAGCTCACTTTCGGATTTTAAAAAGGTTACTTATCATTCAAGATATATGTGCTAAGATTTCTTACAAAAATAATTAGTATGTTACTTAACAAAATCGCAATTTAAAAACCTAATTTGTATTTCTTTACGTCCTATTAGTTATAATAAATGTAAGTGAAGCCATATCGTCCTTGATTAGCTTAAATATGCTGACCAAATATAATCGTAAATATGTATACGAATATATTCTACACTACCACCAAATACACCGTAACAAAGACGTTATAACAATATATGTACAATGTACATTGTACATATATTCCAAAACCTATTGTAATATGTATATACATGCCTTTAAATCTCCATCGCGTCGTTTAAGAATAACTTTCAATAGAATGAAACTTTCTTTGTATGAAAACTAGAATTATAAACGCTTTCAGAACATGGATATTGTTTGGTGAAGTTATAAAACACAAATCGGATAGCGACAATTCAAAAAGAATGCAAAGTGAAGTCAAACTGGAATGAAAAGACGGCATAAATCGGATGCGCTGAGGTTTGTAACTGCCTCTTTCAAATTTAATTGACTACATTTTAATGGCAGGCGACCTCTATTTTTTACAGCGAGTGTGAAATGTTGCCTGCCCTCTGGACGTAACGGGACATAAGGTGAACATGTGTTTGTTTCACTGATCATTTTTCTTTACAGACCATTTGATGATCCGTATTTTTGGTCATATTCACTGAAAAAAATAGTGTGGTAAATTTAGGGTATGTTACTTTTTAAAACTTGTATCATAGTATCTCAGTTAGACACGTAGGTATTTTGGAAAATTTATAAATTTAGAAAAAATTCAATGTTAATTAATGATTGCTAAATTTTTCTTTAACGCCTAGTATTTGACGTAAATACAGCAAAATTATAAAAAAAATTGAACCGGTGAAACTAGATCAATTTAACAATGATATGATTTATTATTTTGTTTCAAACATTGACCAATTTTTTTTATTGTACGAAGAACAATCATTTGACTGCGTTTCCCTTGACAACGCAGTCTAAGATGGAGTGCCTATTTACATAAGCCTTAAAAAAAATGTACGTATAAAAAATTCTCTCGGATAATTGTAGCTAAATGAATGCACGTTCGTATCTACTTTCGATAGAGAGGATATAACTTACCTCACAGCATCCAGCCACTAGTAAATAAACTCGTCTCAATTGTACCCATTTCTCGGTCGAGAATAATGCTTTTGTTTATTTTTAGCTTATTCTGCTAGTGTATTGCTCCATTCTAGATCCATTATTTACAAATCTTACTTTAAATTGTAAAGAAGTCTGTGGTTTTGTCTAGTTTTAAGATGTCTTAACGTACTTTTTGTTTGACGTTTTCCATTTTTTTAAAGCTTTCAAAGAGATAGTTTGTTTTCTATTCCAAATTAATTTTATTATAGAATACAAGATAGAGATCCTGAATTATTTAGAATAGAGGACAATAACATAGAATTCTAAACATATTTTGGTGGCATTTCTTACAGTCTAAAAGTCGATTTCTTGGTCTCTTATCCTATAAAATTATAAAACTAAACAAAATTGTTGGTTCCGAGTTATACAACGTAGGCATAAAAACCTATAACATTAACTGAAAAAGGTAGTAAAACGATTCTCAAATATCCCCAACATGCTTTTGTGTAAAAAATACACATGGCAATATACGAACTAATATGGAATAAAACTCACCAACTACGTGTATGAACGCTGAGCGCACTTGTGTATGGAACGAAGGCGCGTCAGCCGACACCTCGCAGCGATACCTTCCGGCCAACGCGCGGGTCGCTTCACGTAATACCACTTGCTGTGATGTCGATCTTGATACCTGAAATATAAAGCAATAAAATCGTATATAGACATTACTTTAAATTTGTTTACTAACGAAAACGTGAAATATTCGTCTACTAGTGTGAATTGATGGCATAAATCACGGCATAAGACCCCTTCAGCGTTCTGTATATTGCCCCAGTAAATCTAAGGAGGTAATACCTCAACATTTGCATTTACGGACAAAAGAGGAATCTTTCAAATGTCCACTTTGAGTATTTTTTTTAATATAAACTAGAGCTGTAACAAACCGTATGTATTCGTTACTGAGTAACGGGTACGCCATCTAGTACCGAGTAACGAAACGTTACTCACGAAAACTGTTCGTTACTCGCATGTTTCGTATCATGGTTACATACGCTGTTTCAATGCGCAATGTAACGCTGCGTTGATGCGGGTATTGAAACGTTTCTTACTGATCGTTTTGCGCATGCGTGCGTATTTTCCGCGAATTAAAAAGGTAACGTAAACTTAAGGACGTACAAAGAAAATAAATGTACGCAAACTATTCGTAACGTGATTGGTTAAAAAATGAAAATATATGTAATTTGTGCGGATATACATACTTCAAAAATATTTGAACCGATTATGTGCACATTATGGTGCCAAATTTCAAATATTCAAAACAAAGTTTTCTTTAACAGAGTATGCAGTAAAAAAAAGTATATACTTGTGAAAAAGTGTTTCATAAAATTTTGCCACTAAAATATCATAAATTTTATGTAATAGTTTGAAATAAACGAAAGTGAAAGTTCTCTCAAGAAATTCTAAAATTATTTCACTGTAACTTAATTTTCAAACAATTAATGAAATCGCACGCTTGCGCGCGCAACTTAAACTATTTCTGTAAATTTATTTCTCTAGAATAACATAGCATGTTATGAGGTATTAGGAGTAACGAGTAACGATACGATAGTAACGAGTACTGAATGTATAGTAACGAATACATACGGGTACGGTTTTTTTTCGTTACTTTTACACCTCTAATATAAACTCCCTAGTCAAGTAATGTAGGGTAAGTGGAGTGTATTATACTAGATACTATGAATAGATAATCATATTTTATAATATGTATTTTTGAATATCCAACTACTGGACAACGTATTTTTTACTTATAGATACTACGTGAAATATTCCTCTGAAAGATTTGCAATAATTATAACGTTATGATTTATTAATAGTAGATGTTTTTTTCTTCATATATAAGCTTCATTGCCGTCAAATAATAGAGGACCGGTCGTTAATAGAAAGTGGACAATGTCCTGACTTTTTCACAGAGTAGACAACTAGCCTGATGGCAAATAGTCACCACCACCCAGGCGATTTTTGAATCATAAACAAAGACTGGATATAATATTAATAGACTATACCTTCCTATATTTATTTGCGAGGAAGCAATTGCTCTCAGATTTTGCATGATTGTCAAGAGTGAAACCTGTTTCACTATACCTGCTGATAACGGTTGCATTGCCACCCAGTCTAAAGGCATTCAAGAGTAATAATTGAATGCAATAATTTATTGACATCCAAGAATTTTAAGCAACTGCTTACACGAGGATATTATGAGCTCTTTACTTACATCAAGCAAAGTATAGAAAGTAAGAAATAAAACGTGTATGACAGATTAAGAATGTAACGTAGAGTCTAGATGATGCAAGTCGTTATTGATTCAATTTAATTGTATGCAAGAGGCATGAAACTTGCATCGAGTAAATGGGCCTTTATACTATGCAAGATTTGCAAGGAATTGCACTTCCCGTTGTCACCGCAAACCATTAGCGATCTCTTCAAAATATATCTTCAATAAAGACCGCTTTTAAAGGACTGAAAAGTAAACGCATACAAAACTTACGAATACACATTACAATAATATATTCTTTCTAATTCAGTCGAAATAGGAAGATCTCTAACTGAATAGAAATACATGATATCATTACGGCCTGTGTCAACGGATATGCTTGGCTTACTCAACCTTCTCAGCCTCAACGTAATGCATATCCGGTCCTTTGCATATTCTATTCTTTGAAAATAATGTAAGGAGAGTTTTGATATACAAACGTCCTTTGTGATGTCTGACGTAGATAGTTTATAGCGAAAAGAAAGTACGAGTAATCTTTGTGGGTTTTCGAACTGTGATTCAGTTTAATGAAAAATAATGAAAAAAATTAATTTGATTGTCTTTTTGAAGGTGAGGGTTTTTTTTATGTCAGATATCGAAAGACGAGCATGAGGTTCACTTGATGGTACTCAGCCACAGAACATCAGTCATCGATGCGCTTTCGACCTAATTTTTACTTTGAGCATTCGGAAATCCATAGAATGAAACCGAAACGCGCAATATGCACTTCACGGTTTTTCCATCTATGAACGGTGGTTCGTTACCCGGTCGGAATTTAGATATTCCTCCCACCCGATCAATACCCGAAGTTACCAGACGTGGGGAAAACATGCTTATAGAAAATTATAAGCATGTGCTCCCGGTGGGATTCGAACCCACGACCCATCGATGCGCACGGCAGGTGTTCTACCAAACGCGCCAACGAGCCCGCCAAGGGTGTAGCATTTCGCGTGTGTCTTTCCATGAGTGTGTACATTCGAGTAAGTTTAAATTATAATATCAATTGATGAGTATAAAGTAAGTATAGAAGGTAATAATTGTCTGAATTGAATCGTTGGGATATATATATTTTATTAATGTTGAATATCGACGACAAGCATGAGGTTCACTTGATGGAAAGTGATACCCTAGTCACAGAACATTAGTCAATGATGCACTGTCGATCTAAGTTTTACTTCAAGCATTGGGAAATCCATAGACTGAGACCGAAACGCGATGGAAAAATCTTGATTTTTCCATCTATGAATGGTGGTACTACCGCGGATTTCCGAATGCTTGAAGTAAAATTTAGATCGACAGTGCATCATTGACTAATTTTCTGTGGCTATCCGGTCGAAATTTCGATATTCCTCCTACCCCTTTAGTGCCCAAAGTGACCAGACGTAGGCCAAACATGCGTATAGAAAATTATAAACATATCGTCCCGGCGAGATTCAAACCCGCGACCCATCGGTGTTCTACAAAACGCGCCAACGAGCTCGTCAAAAAAATTAATCACAAAAATATATACCTACCTTTTTTAGGATAACAATCACGCCACAATAGCACTCATTTGTGATGGTTTTCAAATTCATATATGATTTTATATAAGTAAGTACTTGCATCAATATTTTTTCGAAGTTTCGACAAGTGTCTTGATAGCAACTCTTTTAAAAACCAAAATTATACAAACAAATATTTAAATAATGAACAATTAAAACTATTAAGTAAAACAACATTGGAATCATCCTGATATATAAATCTCAACATCCGTTTGATTTTACGATCATATAAATGTCGATCGTATGCTATACCTACATTTATTATATAATATGGTGTGTTAAGAGTGTTTTAATGTATGTATTACCCAAGTGCTCGTTTAGATCGAGTGTGCTCGCAACAACAGAGTTTAGTTTCAAAGCAATCGGGGCGTAATTAAAGCAAGGTTTTTCCTCCATTCAATGTCCAATAATATCCTTTGTCCCATTTCTTTGTATTGATCCAACATTGGAAAATAAGATTGCTCACTCTATTGCTCTACGCACTGTGCGTTCTTCAAGCTGCTGTTATATACAGTATAAATTGATTTAATATATTATATAAGAAAATAGCTCACTGATGACGATGTACAACAAAGAGGGTAGCATAAAAAAATCTTCTCCATGAAAAAATATATATGGAAAGTATAATACAAAAACCCAATAAGTATGAAATTAAAATTTTAAGTTAAATTTTTAAAAGTTTAGAGACAACTTTTCCTGACAAAATATACAATGACTATCGCTTTAATTAATATTTGTGATACATACAAACACGCGCACATTGCATGGGTGCAATGTAGATGTACAAACAAAAATAGCCTCTGAGTGATAATGTAGCTTTCTATTGGTGAAATAATTTTTAAAATCGATCTAGTAGTTTTTGAGTTACATCCTTACAAACAAATCCTTCCTCTTTATAACATTAGTATATATTATCATTAGTACCTCTTGCCGGTAAGAATATTAGGTACATGTACTTACAATAACGTCATTCCAACCAGACAAGACTCAGTTTCATTTACGAACGACTCTTACAAAACCCTCAACATATCTACCTGTAAATCTAGCGACTTTCTGTTATTGTTGTTTTTACAATAGATAAAAAATCTTAAATAAATTAAACAAAACCTCGATATCGGCCGCACAGTAGATTCACACTGAGTTGTTTACACTGACCGAGCTTCGTCCATTTTAATTTTTCACGACGTTCCCTACATTATCATCTTTATTGTAACAGCTCTGTATAATGTATTTAACCTCTTGGATGTTAATATTCGTTTAAATAACAACCATCGAACGATAATTAAAAAAAATATCATTATTATTAATCATAACACAAACAGTGTATTTAATAATAAACAGGATTTACTATCAATTATTAGCTTGTTGTTTGCATTGAATTTAAGTTTGTATTCAATGTGAAATTAAAAATTGTTTATTTAATAAATGTTTCAATTTGAAACTGAATAGCCTCAAATTGAGATATTTTAATTAGTGTTAACAATATACCTAATTAAAGTTATTGAGAGTAAATTATTTAAAACGGCTTTCATTAAAGTATTCATTGACTTTAATTAATTTTACTGGTATATTTATAGATTTTAATATTGTACGTATGGACAAAGAACAGGCCCATACAAATGTTTGGAACAGAAAAAGTAGTTCTATTTTTGACCTGTAGAGCGCGCGGCAATGTATCGGTGTGACACAAACATATAAGCAGTCCGCTGACTCCTCCCCTCGCGTCGTCTCGCTTGCTCTTAAGAGTGAACGGCAATAACGCTCTCAAAACGGCTGGGTGTGAGAGAGTGCGCCCTATGACTCCAGCGTCAGAGTGTGCGTTCACACAGATACTAGCAGCGCCGCGGTGGCTGGGGTAGGAACTACTCTTACCCGGAGAAACCGTGCCAAGCGCGCCTATTACGCCTGTTCTTCTATGTACATCTATGTTCTTTGGAATGAATCATATTAACGTGCACTTTATATAAAAACCATGACTAAAAATCAATGTTTGTCCTTAATGCACTCCTAAACTATTTATCCGATTATGATCAAACTTGAGTTATTCCGCATACGTCCACGAAGGTTCCTGTCCTACGAAAAGTAAAATAGCATACCGAGTACAGCTAGTTGAAAATATAAGATCACGCAATAACTATTCGTTTTATTTATTTTGTTAATGTGATTTAAGAATTATATGGTTAAAAAGTTATTTTTGAAATGTTCATATATAACACCTTAACTTCTTTATATACATACATACATATATAATTCTTCTGTACGTGTGTATCTCAATTCTCACTGAATTTCATAATATCGATAAACAACTGACTTTCTAGCATAGTTTTCATTTAATTTTGCATTTTGGAAAGATCTCTTTAATATTTCATATACATATAACTTATAATATCATAAGTTTATGTTTGAAAGACTAAAGAGTTTCTGATACCCTTGAAGTTCTAATTATGAGATGATAAATACTAGCAAGCATAATTCTGTTTTAATGATCTTGTTTCTTAAGTACTTTGTTTTGCTATGGATGTTTTTGTTCCAGGTTTTTATGATAATCGTCGACTTTAATTGTTGTTTTACTTTTTGTCGGTTTTTAAAAGAATTCATTTTAATATTTTTAATGAGAAAGTTTTTAATCTTAATTCTTGATTAAAAGGAAAAATTAAGCCGTGTTCCTATTTTAATATAAAGATTAATATTTTAAAATAAACCTTCCTATACACTTGTATTTCGTTTGGCTTACTTTTGAAACTTTTGAAAAATTAAGCCGTGTTCCTGTTTTAATATAAAGATTAATATTTTAAAATATACCTATACGTTTGACTTACTTTTGAAACAATACGTGAAATATAAAATACATAATATTATATTTAACATTTCAGATTTCTACCCATGAGGCTTAGTTGAAGCTAGGATACCTTAGACACAATACCGATTTTTGTACTTCGGGCAATCCATAGACTCAAATGAAAATCCATAGACTAAAGTAGAAATTCACAGACTGAAATGCGCAATATTCAGATCCGCCCCGGCTTCGCACGAGTGCAATGAAGATATACTCATGTATAGCCTATATTACTAGCTGATAATGCTTCTATTGGTGACTCATTAAAATCGTTCGAGTAGTTTTTAATCGTAACAAACAAACAAATCTTTTCTCTTTATAATATTAAGATAGATGAAAGAGTGGTTCGTTACCCGGACGGTATATATTCTGCTTAGTGCCCGAAGTGACCAGATGTAGAGGCCAAGTAATATAAGTTTACTATTAAGATATTATACATATATATTTGTACCCAATTTAATTCTTCTACCCGTTTAATGCCAGAAGTGACCATACATTCTTACTTTACACTTACTTAATTATAAACATACAGCGGCGTCCCAGCGGGATACGAACCCTGACCCTTCGGAGCGCAAGGTATATGTTTAGCGCGCCAACGATTTCAATATCGTCTTTTATTAATATAACGCGAGTATCACACATTTAAATAAAATACTGTATACCGGATTAAAACGATTTTCCCGACGTTTCGGATACTTTTCAGCAACCGTGGTCGCGGGGAGACAGTAAATAATTTAAACAATATAAATAATAAAAGGCGTTTTAATCCGATATACAGTATTTTATTTAGATTTCAATATCCCCAAAATAGATAAGGGGCATAAATAAGCACCTTTCACATTTGATATCATAACTTAATAATAATAAAATATTCATACTCCGTAATAAGAAATGCTAGTTATTTATACGGAGCGAAGGTTTAGAGGGTGCTAAGCGAATTTCCCTAACAAAGGACCACAATAAAACATGAAAAGTGCTTTAACGACGTGATAAAATCCGTTTCCTATCTCAAGCTGTAATTTGAGTTCTTCATCGATATTAATAATGCAATAATAAGGCTACTTTCAATGTTATGCATGTCACCATAACAGCCTGCATGTACATATTTTAGGTTTAACTAGTTGGGTACTGGATGTTAAACGTCTTTGTTATTTTTCTCGTTTATATTTTTTAAAAAGGTGTAATGGATGCAAACATTTTGTAAAACAAAAATTTGGCGATTAAAAAGAGTGGCGGAGAGTTTATTGCCAGTTCTTCTCTTCCTTTCTACGCGCTTGATTTGAGAACTGGCGGTAAATGAAAAATTAGAAGCATTTAATATGCATTTTTTATTCATAAGTGTACATTGTGTTACCTTAATGAATAAATGATTTTTGAATTTGAATTTGGATATACGCTCTAAGTTATTAGAGCGGTTGATAAACATTTTGGATACAAATTAGGCAAAGGATCGAGCTGGATTTCGCTCTGATCTGAATTTTGTATGTAGCTTTAAGTATCAAAGAAACTAAAAAAATGCTAGTTTAATTTGCTAGCCGTCTTGATCGCATTGACAAACTCCTAGGCTTACTGCGATGATTTTAGCACGGGCCTGTATGTAAAGAAAAATTATTTAGTGAAACAGACATAGAAATTGGTCTGCCCCATGATGGTCCGTCCCACTATGGACACGGGAATTACCTTTTTTTAATTTATAAGCTAATAAACCTTAATGATAAAATGATTAAAGTGCCCACAGTATGGCGTAATTCAATGAGATTTGTACTTAAATTTGTTCTTACAACCACAAAAACACTTAACAAAAAATAAACAACATCAACGGAATCTTACTCTTCTCAAAAGCGCAACGTTGCGGGTCCAAACATTTTAAGTTTCTTAAAAGTTTGCTGGAGACGCAAAAATAAGGTTAAAACTATGAGAAACGTTTATAAGTTGGTAAGAGAATTTCACGGATAAGGAGTTTTCCGAGTTATATTTCAGTAGTTAACGAGAGATTTTGACTGTTTACGAAAAACAGATTATTATCTTTTTCTCTTTTTCTATTTAGGGATACTCTTTTACCGTTTTTTTAATGTGGTGAAAATGTGTTGACACACCCCCGACGCTGGGCAGATTCATAGGCGCGGGGAGTGTGGGGTTCCGTTGCGTCTGCTCCGAGGCCGTTTAAGCTTCCTCGGAGACAAGATCGGTTTTCGGTTACTAGATCAATGGGAGGAACATCAAAATTCCGTCCAGATAGCACTCAACCGTTAATATAAAAAACATAAAATATTATGTTTTGACGGGCTCGTTGGCGCGTTTGGTAGAACACCTGCCGTGCACATCGATGGGTCGGAGGTTCGAATCTCACCGGAACAACATGTTTATAATTTTCTGTAAGCATGTCTTCTCCACGTCTGGTAACTTCAGGCACTGAACGGGTGGGAGGAATATCGAAACTGCTATCGGGTAGCGAACCACCATTCATAGATGGAAAAACCGCGAAATGCATAGGTATTGCGCATTTCGGTTTCAGTCTATGGATTTCCAAATGTTCGAAGTAAAAAGTAGAATGGCGGCGCATCTTTGACTGATGTGCTGTGGCTGAGGTATCACCTACCATCAAGTGAACCTCATGCTCGTCTGTCGATATCTAACTTAAAATAATAATAATAATGTTCAGTTTTAACACGTTCCCTGTCCCAAACAAAAAAGCAAGCGGTTCAATCCTCAATTTCAATAGATGATTTAGGATAAATAATATTATTATTAAATCGCGTGTTATAAGTTATTTTATTTAAATGTGATATCGAATAAATGAGACAATATTACTCATATCAATACAGTACATTACTTCTAATATTAGGATTTATTCATACAAAATGGATTAAACTGAACATAAACAGCAATGTATTTTTTAAACGATATACATACAATATATTCCTTTATGCGTGTATTCGTTTGCCTTTTAAGTATTTCAAAGAGAATGTAAAAACATTTGATCATTATGAGAAAGGGAAGGGATTCCCGGCAATTTGCTTGATACGTTCTTACAAAACCTTTCATCAAAGTCTATGATTAAATGCTCAAATGAATCCAGTTTTTTGATGTACGGATATCATTGGCAGTGAATATTATCTGTCTTTTAATAATCTGTGGGGCAATTCATTTTTAAAAAGGCTCAAACCGATGTTATATATACGCAGTATATAAAAGTTAGAGTTTGTATGTGGTAAGTGATACTAGAAAGGGAATAGAGACAAAAAACAAACAGTGTATTACAAACTGATTCTCACACATTTCATTTAAATGCATTATAAAACACACCTTAATCTACATTTAAAATACAAATAAATTCCTAACGTGTTCATCCAGTTAGCATCATAAAAAGATTAACAATTTACGCATCCCAGCCGGCCTAGCATGACAACCACGACAAAATTTTGTCGACCATTTTAATCGTTTATCTGTTTATGTCTTCCGGGTCTAACATGACACACTTAAATAAAATACTGTATTCCGGATTAAAACGCGATTTATTATTTAATCCGTTTTAATCCGGTATACAGTATTTTATTGAAATGTAAAATATTCGCGTTAATAAAAGACAATATTATAACACACTTAATACTCGACTTTTAAAGTCTAAAATAGAGATTTTTGTCGATCGAGATATCTTGTCTATCAAAATTGTCTATTTCTTGATATAATATATTTCAATATCTTATATCTTAGTGTGTCTTCACTCGTCCCCGAGATATCTAGTGATGGTCATGCTAGATGGGCTGGACAGCCTGGGTAAAAGCAGTCACATAATATACCAATTCCACATCTTCTTCTTCCTACACTTTTCCCTTTTTTATTTGAGGTCAGAGCAGTTTTCCCATTCTCATTTTTCACTCGTAATATCTTCATTCGCACCTCTCAAACTCTCTAATTATTATTTTATATAACTTTTTTAGAGTGCCCAAACTCAATTCTAAATTGCCAATTAAAATTGATTCATTGAAAGCTGGGTTTTATTTAACCTTACAAATCGAAATGAAATAAAAACAGATTACAAACTTAATATAATTCAATGAAGACTGAACGACTGAATACTCCAATTATTCCAGCACTCTTAACTTCTGAATCATCACTTGTTGCTCTAGTTAAATATTAAAATGATGTTGGCTTTAAAAATATAAGCCAACTACCCTATTAAAGCATCAGTACCTTCTAATTGGTGGTGGAAACATACTTTAGTGATGACGCTTCTCTGCGTTATTTGTAACTACTTTTTTTCAGATGAATGAGGTTCCCTTTTTTATGGCTCTTGATACCTTTGCCTTGATACAATTATATGAGGCTTATTTGTTGGTTGTTGATACATGGACATAGGATGTGATCTTTACTAATAATATAAAGAGAACAGATTTGTTTGTTACGATTTAACTCAAAAACTACTCGACCGATTTTAAAAATTATTTCACCTATATAAAGCTAAATGATCACCGAGTAACACAATTTTTTGTATAGTAGGTAAACACTGCACCAGTGCAAAGCCGGGGCGGATCGCTAATTAATATATTATAATAACTAGCGATCCGCCCCGGCTTCGCACGGGTGCAATGTAGATGGTCAAAAATTCTAAGCTATCCTATCTCTTAAGTTGGACCAGCCTGCTCACGGTGTGCCAATTTAATTTAAAATCGGTTAAGTAGTTTAGAAGTCCATCGCGAACAAACATCGCGACAGGAGATTTATATTAAGATTGCGTATGTGGTTCTGTGGTCCGCAAACCCATACGTCTTGGGTTCGATATCCACGTCGATTAAGTGATTTTTTTAATCATTTATCAATCGAAGTGAGATCTGTGTACAGTGGATTCAGAAGGTACGTAAGGCGGAAGACATATTTGAGAAGTTTTTCTGCGCATAAGCTTAATTCTTTCGGGGCTCGCGGTCGAATGCAAGCGCGATCCCATGGGTCTCAATATGATGAATAAGATGGGATTAGGTGTTTTAGTGGGTAGTTCCCAGTGACCTGTCTGGAGCAGAGGGCTCTTATCAGGCAATCTGAGGTAGAGGGAATTCTACAGTTCCTGCTTCCTTGCACTACCGACACAGCGGGTGCGTAAACTGCATTTCCTCTCGGTAAATAAATAAAAATATATAAATAATGATGACTTGATGATGATACTAAGTTAAAAATGATAAGTTGACTCTCATATTTAAAAAAAAACATAATAGGCGTTAGAATTTCTTAATTAATAGGGTGAATAAACATTGAACTACTAGTGGTTCTAATAGTTCAATGTTTATTCTATTAACTAAGCAATCCTAGTATGTAAATGGGTATATCCTCTGTATTGTTTCTGTTATTTAATGCAATAAAGTGTTAATAAATAAATAAATACCTATTAGAAGTTCAGAGATAATATCTCCGAAATGACATTAGCTCGCTAGAGTATGTTACTATTATGTATATCACTGGCGTGGAAGTAAGCTTCCTTTCAACGTAGCTCGGAGAATATCCTTGTAATACTTGAAAATTACTAGCATACCTTGAGCTGTGCTAAGTCTACATCTAATACTGTATGTATTGTAGCAATCTATTATGTAACAAGGAATTTGTACTGCTTTGTGATAAAGTACCAAGTCATTCATTTTTTATAACTGCCAGTGAATGGATTACTAGGAAAATAAGAAATGTCCGAAATATTCAACTAAAAATTTCAGCTATCTGAGAAATATTTCGACGTGCGGTGCATAAACAGTTAGTTCCACGAAAAAATAATATTGGGATTATTTCTCTCAAAAGGATCTCAAAAACCTACATAATAATTTTTTGTTAGAATTCAATATGTTAAATCGAATATTGTATAAATAGCTTGCTCAAAAGTTTATCTTATGATAAAGCCCACGCGACCGTAGTCGTGGGCACCGCCTAGTTTACAATAATATGTAATATATTATTGTAAACTAGGCGGTAGTTTTATTAGGCTTTGTTCTATTAACTATGGAAACTTACGTCAACATCTATCCCAGGCTGCGCGAAGATCCTCGTGAATGGGTATTCCTTAGGCAGATAGCTGAAGAACTCTTGCCGACCCCTGTACCACTTAACACTGTACAGTGTCTCATTACCCTCGAGAGTCCATTTACACCCTAGCAACACTGTGTCACCGAGTTTCACAGCTGTCGGCGCTACCAGCTGCACGTCTCGTAATGCTATGGTATCTGTAACAAAATAGACAAGGTCACAATTTTTCTCCATACAATATTCACACCTAATCATTTTAAGTACTACAGTCGACTGGAATAACAAAACTCCATACAATTAAGAAATCAATATTACCTACTATGTCATAGATGCAAAATCTGTGGTGTCAGATTGAATGTTTTATATTCATTCGTTTTATGGATTTTCCTATCTACTCTAATATTATAAAGAGGAAAAACGTATTGTTTTGTTTGTAACGAATAAATTCAAAAACTACCGGATCGATTTCAATAATTATTTCATCAATAGAAAGCTACATTATCAGCGAGTAAAATGTACATATTATGTTTCGTGTATAATACATCTACATCCGTGCGAAACCGGGGCGAATCGCTCTCGGATATAGTAAAGTAAAAATATATTTTCTTCCTCTAAAACAAGAAGGAGAAGTTTTATGAGCTTTTAGGGGCGTTAAGTTTAATTCTTATTATTACTTCATTTCAATAAAATAAATTTTATTATGTAACAATTTAAAAGAAATTATCACTCGTACAGCGATTCAAATGTAAAATAATGTTTTGGCTTAGACTATTTAGACATGTAAAAAGTCAAAGTGTTTTGGATTATCTTGGTATTAAATCACGGCTGTACAACAATATGTTTGTGGTACAGACAAGTACATTTTAAGGACCACAAAGTTGACAAAACACACGACCATGAACCTACAATGCCAAATTCATTTATAACCGAATAAACAAAAAGAACCGAAAAACAAGCAACAAGGCATTCCCGTAATCCTCTCTTATTTAGCGAATGGCAACAAAATTCCGCAAGCTAGCAATCAATTTCCCGGTGTTGCCCACATTACACAAGCATTTGTCCGAGAGCCGTATTTTTCTTTTACCGCCATCAGCCGACGTATATTAGCACGAAACCGCGCCTCACTTCCAGCGAGCGCAATATTTTATTAAACCTTTTTACTCAATATTCTTTACGTGTTAACTATTATTTTATATTACTTTGAAAGTATTTAATTTTTTACTTAACTTAAAATTAGAGGTTTATTAGCATTATTTTGTATTCACGAGACGCATAAATTATGTTACAATTAATACTTGCGAACAAGGGAATTTTCTGAGTTAAGTAAGAAAAAAACAAATATCTAGAATATTTCAAAAATAAAATTAATGTTAGATATTTATTAATAAAATAAAATATAGTATATAATTTTAATTACCGATATTCTAGAAATTCAAAGCATACAAAAACATACATATAATTAAATATGTATAAGAAGTATTTTCAGATATTTATATATAAAAATGTATTTTCTTAGCCACTACTATTTTTTATATGTATAAGAACTGTCAAATTAAAACTGTAACCAGTCGCTAGTGCAGCGTCGAAGTGGAGTTCGAATAACTTGGAGAATACTCTTTAGTTAGTAAAATAATAGAATATAAATCAGGCTTAGCTTAGCTTAAAAATTAAGTACTTATATCAGTGAACTGGAACGAATTACCGCATTCAGTGTTTCCATCTACCTACGTTGATCTTAAGAAATGAGCTTATACGTATACATTCGATATATTACGATACCTAATACCTTTTAAAAGGCCGAAAACGGATCTAAGACATGCAATCAATGTTCGTGGGCAATGGATAACCTACCTACTCAATTACCGCTCTGTGATAAAAAATAGTGCTATGTTCATCGCTGTTCCCGCTGACAGTAGCACGTCACCACTTACGTTACGACAGCAAACAATTAAGTTACATCAAGCGACGCCTGTGCCTTAATGCAATTAGAATCCGACGCCGATTTATAGATAATTGCACCTACCTGCCCAGGTGTTTATGATTATATTGCTCTGCACATTGTACTATTATTTCTCAGGATAATAGTGCTGTTGCCAACCGAATAGGGTCGTCTTAACTGTTATTACTGGTCTTAACCCGGACTGGAGCTCTTTTGCGGCTTCCTCTATTTTAACCAATACTTTTTGAATATATACTAAAATCAAACTAAAGTAATATGAAATAAATTAAGATAGACATAAAGCAATTGTCTATACTAATATTATAAAGACGAAAGATTTGTTTGTTTCTTTGTTACGATTTAACTCTCTCAGTTTTATCACGCACGCTTCGGTTTTGGTCAATTCATTTCCGAATGCTCGAAGTAAAAAATAGGTCGACAGCGCATCATTGACTGATGTTTTGTGGCTGAGGTATCACCATCAAGTGAAATATGACATTAAAAAAAATTGCGCAATAAGGTTAAGTTTGTAGCGCAAGAATATTTTTTATCTGTGCTACGAAATAAAAAGCAAAAATCTCGATCCATGACCGTGCATTTTCCCCGGCAGCGACATCGATCAAAGCAATTGACAGCATGCATCCGATCCGCAGTATTATATTTCGTGGCCGAGATCAGAGGGATTTATATTAAAAAATGTAACTCGACGACACTTAGGTCTTGATTTTTTATAACTTTATCGCGTTATAATAATTTTAGTAGGTAAATTCGTGATAAGACCACTGCAAAATTCATATTTTTCTTAATGTTAGATATCGACAGACGAGTACTCAGACGAGAACCTCAGTTCACTTGATGGTAGGTGATACCTCGGCCACAGAACGTCAGTCAATGATGTGCTGTCGACCTACTTTTTACTTCGAGCATTTGGAAATGAATAGACTGAAACCAAAACGCGCAATGTGCGCTTCACGGTTTTCCATCTATGAACGGTGGTTCGTTACTCGGTGGGAATTTCGATATCCCTCCCACCCGTTCAATGCCCGAAGTTACCAGACGTGGGGAAGACATGCTTACAGAAAATTATAAACATGTCATCCCGGTGAGATTCGAGCCCACGACCCATCGAAGCGCACGGCAGGCGTGTCTGCACCAAATGCGCCAATGAGCCCGTCAAAAATAATCATAAATGGCCCGTTCATTTATGTCACAGTTACTTAAAATCGTGTAAATAAATCATGTTAGAATATTCATATTCATAATATTCATCTTATTCAATACTAGAGCAACACGGCATCGCACGGGTGCTATGTAGATGTACTTAACACAAAAAAATAGCCTATGTTACTCGCTGATAATATAGCTTTCTATGAAAGCTAAGCAGAATTTTTTACTATCGGTCGAGTAGTTTTTGAGTTAAATCGTAACAAACAAACAAATCATTCCTCTTTATAATATTAGTATAAATATACCTTTTAAACAATTAATTTGCAACGTACGAACGAAACAAGCTAATAGCTATAATATGTAATTTATAATTCCTGGTATTGAAAGGATTGGGGGATCACTTTTTATTTTCATTAAAGGTTCTACTAAATCGGATTACTTGAATAAAAAGTTAGCTACCTAATGGATAGAAAGGGCCATTAGTCCGCTGCCAAATAAATTTCTGTAATCCCGAAATGTGTAACGGAATTTGTAGGTATCAAATCAAGCAATGTGGCGTCCATTACCAAAATGGACCGCGCACCGATACGATACCAATTATGTCTTCGATAAATTTCCTCTGTCCTCGTGTAGAAGGCGACTAGAATATAGAATGTTTCATTTTGTCCTAGGTTTTCTAGCGTTTGATTTCTTTTGTGGCCGACTGCCAACAGACTTTTCGTCTATTACTTTAAAGTGATTAATGTAAACAGGTCTAAGAAATCACTACTGAATAAGGGTTTATTTTTGTTTGTGGCTTTGAATAATTACATAGATATATCTTAAAATCTGAAAGAGCAAGTTTGTAAATATCAAAATATTTGACACGTAATGTTTTTTGAGTCTGCCCTAGCATCACCATCAAGAGATCTCGCGGACGAGAGAAGACAAACTGAGATATAAAATATTGAGATATATTATATCTCGACATCAACAACTTTGATAGATATTTTTTCGATTATATTTCTATCTCTACTTTTGACATTAGAAGTCGATTTTTAAGTGAATTTTTAAGATATAAAGAGATAATCGATTAAAACACGAGAAAATGGTTGACAAAATGTTGTCGTGGTTTTCATGCCAGGCCGGCTGAATTGGTGAAGCAGTAAATGTAAGTGAATTTGTTTGTCAGAAGACTAATATTTTAAATATTTAGTAGAAAAACATGCAAAAAATTGAATTTATATATTAAAGGTCCTTTATTGTATACAGTTGTAATAAATGTATTCGTACATAGGCAAATGAAAAAGTACTTAGAATCAATATAAATAAAATATATTCCTATCCTGTTCCCTTTTTTTAATTGGAGTTGGGGCGCGCAGTATGACTTACATATTTCTTCTTTTTCTTTTTTATATAAAAAAAATATTATAAAAATATTGTATTTTACTTTTCTCCGTAATTTTACATTTTTAACAACTCGTTGCACAAAACAATTGATTGCGCGCGACTGTACTAATGAAATCAAGTGACACTTGGCATATATACTAAGTAATTGACACTCTAACGAATCTCTACATAATTGAAACTATTCCCAAAAAAGGTTTTATATATTACTAACGGACCCGACAGGCGTTGTCCTGCCAGAATGTTGATTTAAAAATAAAATAAAATTATTTCAAGATTTGAATATACTATTTTCCCACTTATTTATATTATACAAGAATCTTAAAAATTGCATTTATGCATTCTGCTACCCTTCTTTTATCACCCCTCTTAATTTCTGGTAAAAATATTTAGTGAAGCGTAATTTCGATCCTACTCTTTTATTATATGTATAGACAAAAATAAAATAAAATTATTTCAAGATTTGAATATACTATTTTCCCACTTATTTATATTATATAATGTCTAATATGTCACTGATTTGCAATAGATATAAATTATTACAAAAAAGCTCTAACCGTGCGTGACATGAGCTGTCAATTACTGAAGATGGCTGAGTTCGGAACCTAATTTATTTAAAAATTAATTTTCAACATTTTCTTTTTTTCTGATTTTTTTAATATTTTAATAGTTATACTATTATTTGGGACATACATAGACATAGATGACCAACAAATAAGATATCATTAAAATCGATGCAGCCGTTCTTGGGTTATAAATGATGTAACTAACACGACTCTGTTTTATACATCGACATAGCACGCTCCTAATAACTTTGATTCACCCTCTTATATGAACTTATTCTACATATTGATGTAGCATATATGAGTCGTATAGAATCAAAGGCTATCTGACGTTTTTCTCCTTTATTTTTGTATTAGGTATCATTCATTGCATGTTTAAGGTATCTATTAATATTAACAATTAAATATAAAACCAAATATATGAAAAAACATAATAGTCTAAACGACAAGAACTTATTTTATTTTGGTAGATTGTCGGACCAAAAATGTCAGATAGCCGCCTTTGATTCTATACGACTCATATATTTGATTGCAAATATATAGCGATATAGGTGATCAAAAGCACGAATGTACCGCTAAACGTCTGCCACTGAAATCCAAATGCCCTGTCAAACGTATGCCTCAAACCACAGCATTCTGGCAACATTCAGAATGTACAGTCAACGAATAAAATACTAGTCAATGTAAATTCATATCTGTATCAACTATCCATCTGTAATTATCTATATATATACTAATATTATAAAGAGGAAAGATTTGTATTTTTGTATGTTATGAATAAACACAAAAATTACTGGACCGATTTTAAAAATTCTTTCACTAATAGAAAGCTACATCATCAGCGAGTAACATAGATTATGTTTTGTATATCTACATTGCACCCGGGTGAAGCCGGGGCGCGTTGCTAGTAGGTACTAAATATATTGGAATACAGCCCAAATATAATATTAGTAAAGTAATTATATTTGAAAATAGGGGTCAGTATAATTAAAACAATAAAAACGTAAATAATGTACTTATAATAACAATTTAAATTTTAAACAATCTAAATAACTTTTCATAAAATACAATGTTTTCAGTGTATAGATTTCCGTATGATTGAAGTAAAAAGTATATCGACAGCGCATCATTGACTGGTGTTCTGTGGCTGAGTATCACCTACCATCAAGTAAACCTCATGCTCGTCTGCCGATATCTCACATTAAAAAAATATTACTTTTGATAGCCTAGTTGGCACGTTTGGTAGAACACTTTGGTAAAAAACAAATAGAGTTTTCCGACTATATTTCCAAAAGGTAAAATAATCTCTCACTTACCGAAAGCGTTAAAAATTCATAGAAAAACCCTCACGGCTTGGAACAGATCATGTTACCTCGGCGGTTTAACATCACGTACCGCATTCAACATGAGAATTTCAATTTTATGAAAGTCCAGTTAAACCTACTTAGGCATTTGCATTTCTAACAATGAAAATTGGCGCAATGAATAAGAATAACTAATTCATAGATGGAAAAACCGTTATACACTTAATAATATCGTGCGTTTCGGTTTCAGTCTAAGGATCTCCGAAAGCTCGAAGTAAAAAATAGATCGACAGCGCATGATTGACTGATGTTCCATCAATTGAAACTCATGCTTGTCTGTCGATATCTAACATAAAAAAATAAAGAATCTTACTAACATTGAATTTATCCTGCTGCTCCAAGATACAAGCTTGCTTAGTTTGGGCCCCAAATCTATTGTATAAATAACTTGTAATTGTAAATATGATAAATAAATTAAAAAAAAAAGGACTACTATGCAAGTAATACACAATTACTTATCACGTTTAGAATACTTTATGACGCTACCGTAACATGTAAAAAAAATATCTGTATGATATTCGCTTAAAAAGTGTTATCTAAACTATTATCTTCAGCAAATACTGCACAATTGGACTCAATAGCAGGGGCTTAGCTACTGCCGTATCAGCTGTATCAAAGATACGGGGCCCCTAGCTACAGGGGCCCCGAACTTATGCATGCAAACATTTATCTTCCATTAGGGCTTTGCCGCAGTTAGGAATAAGGGCCCCTAAATGTTGATACAAGGCCCATTAAGGGTAAGCTACGCCACTGCCAAATATAAAAGTATTACATTGAAAATTAAACGGATGGGAGAAACATCCAATTTTCGACCAGTTTCGGTGGAAATTTAGATATTTACCATTGACATCATTTACTTTCCTTAAACATATGCATTATAGGAGGCAAACGGATAGTCGTCGGCGTGAACTGCATATGCATATTGAGCGTTTCGGTTTCGTCTATGTATTCCCGAATGCATCACTATCGTCATTAAAATAACATATAAAAATGTACGGCTTCGCGTAAATATTCTTTTATAGTATACAAAAAGTTTGACATATTTAGGGAGGTTGTAAGTGTGTCTTATCCGTATTATCCGGGTCACCGTTAACCGGCTGCGGCGTTGCGATAGCGCCGTGTTACTTGTTAACCCTACTAATACATTGAAGTATGCCCGGGTGTATTGACTGGCCCTTTACAATCTTTTAGCGAGACTTTTTTATCGGTTAGGAACTGATGATTGTGTCAAATATTTTTTTTTATAGAATGGAGGCAAAAGTGCTGTAGGCTCCCGTGATTATCACCACCCATAAACACCTGCAACACCAGAGAGTTTGCAGGTGCGTTGCCGACCTTTAAGGAAAGTGTAGGCAGTAGCAGTACCACCATATAAGCCTAGCCAGCTTGCCCCATTAATGGAACCATAAAAAGAAAAATAATAATTTCCTTAACGTAATAATATATGTCATATATAACTAAATTGATTACGTAATTATAAAAGTTATATATAAACATGTATTACGTTAAAGTCGGCAAGCCGGGCTTTTGGGCTTGTATGGAGGGCACGCCGCTGAGTGTAGGCTCGTTCTTTGAAAGTTACCAATATATATTGGTTCGGAAAAACCATCGGCATCGGTAAAAGACGTACTAAATATCATCTTTAAAAACGTTATAAAAATAAAGATATAATAAGTATAAGAAACGCACCAACAAAACAAAGAGGCCACGGTTGGAAAATAATACAATATGTAAAGAGGTGAATCGTCTTAACACCCACTGAAGCCTTATTTATCTTCACGCAAGTAATGAGCTAACAAGACACCAACATACTTCGTAAATTTATTTAAAAGATACTTTAACAACGGATACACATAAACATAGGTATATGAAAATACAACCAGCTATATACTAACTAGGCTTTAGGGGTAGCCTAGCCCGCGAACTTAGGAAAACGACATTTAAGTAGGTATGTTCAATTCAGCCCCGGATCTAGGGGGGGGCAAGCCGGGGCCTATGCCCCGGGCGGCAAATTCAGGGGGCGGCCAAATTCACACTTCACAGACCAATGATTATTATTTGCGATCTTCTATGAGCCAGGAACGCTTATCGGGTCTTGCAATCTTAGCGATAGAAAATCGTATTGCACACGAGTTAAATTATGATAAGGCTATAGATTTATTTGCGGAACAAAAAGCTCGAAGAGTAAAATTGTAATTATAGTAGTTTAGTAATGTATAGGGACATAAAAGAAACGGTTACCTGCTATAGAAAAAGCCTTTGGGCTGCTGCGTTAACCGTCGAGCGCCGGCATTCCAACATTAAACGTTCTATAACTATAACTCAAAAAGTATGGGTATTAGAAAAAAAAGTTCTAGACAAAAATTGTAGAGAATAAAGTGGTCTTTAAAATTGAATAGATACATTTTATTGATTAATCCAATATTTTAAGAGTTATTGACCGAAATATAAAAACCGGTTCATTAAATGGGCCATAAATCGTAAACGGTAAGTTATACGAAAAAGTTTACAGGAAACAAAAGATGCGAAATTTTATTTTCTACAATAATGGTTTCAATAACTTTTGCCCTAAAGTGCATAGTTTCCAAGATATCGGCCTAAACCTTTACTTCAAGATTGCGATGCGAAGCTCCACCTGGATCTGTCAGCATTTTGTGTTTTTATGGTCAGTAAGTGACCCTTAACCTAAAAAAAAAAAAAATTGGATCGGAAATTTAGTACGAGGTTGACCAAAAAAAACGGCTTTGAACCGAGCTGTTTTTTAATCAATCTCCGCTTAATGACGCTGCACTCAAGTCAATAATATCGTGATATTTTTTAAACCGTTCGTCCAAATTACTTGGTGTAAAAGACAAAGTTCATCTATATTAAATACTGAAAGCGATAAATATATCAAATACTGAAAGCGATAAATATATGTACAATACTCTAAAAATTGCAATTGAAAAAATTAATCAAATTTAAATGTATTTATGGCTCATAGTTTAGGGTATATTGGCTTCCACATAAAAGGTAGATATATGCTATCGCGGACTTTTATTTAGAACTATTTAAAACAAACAATCCCACCATACATTATATTCTTGTAAATCCAGTGGGTTAGGCAGCGCACGCCAAGATAGCTCTCAGAAGGCAGGAATTTTTTCGAGTTAGTTGATAGTTATCGTAATGTTATGGCCAATATACAAAAACTGTTTATAAATTATAGCCTATGTATTATTCTGATATATAAGCTATATTACTGTAAAGTTTCATCCAAATCCGTTCGGTAGTTTTTGCGTGAAAGAGAAACAAACATCCATCCATCCATCCTCACAAACTTTCGTATTTATAATATTAGTAAGATAAGATAAACTAATAAAAATATGGATGATTAAATAAACATAAACATAAGTAGGTAGACGGGGCGGCATTTTTCAGTTTTTGCCCCGCCTAAAAAAAATTGAAGATCCGGGGCTGATGTTCATACGGATATTTTATATGATTCTTTTTAACTCGGAAAATCGCTGGAAACTGTTGGCGCGTATACTGCCTCTACCTTAAAATGGGGCTCAAGAAAGTAAATACCTCGCTCTACGCAAGGGATGCGTTCCGATTTTTTTTTCTTTTTATAGTATAGAGGGCATAGGTACTTTCATGGTAGTTGTTCGTGTTAGGCCCAAGATATCATCAAAAATACCATTACCATTACCAGTACATAAAAAAAATCATCAAAATAATGATTGTAGTGACTCTGTCTGTTCTAAAAACAACCAATTTAGCACTGAAAGAAAAATATCATGTTTAGATATTTGTTCTCGAAGAAGTTTGCGATCAAGAATCCAAAAGCAAACTAGCTGAAGGAAATAAATCGAAGGAATATTATGTATTACAAAGGATTTGGCTGAGTGCCAACTCAACTCAGTGTGTCATTGTCAAATAATAAGGCAATCGTCGTAATATTGTGCGGTTAGCGTATTAAATATTTATGCTTAGAGATACATATTATTCTATCACTTGAATTTATATTTACGCAGTAAATGTTAAACGATAATAAATAATAACATACAACCCGCTATATGACTTATTTATAATTTTCTGTAAACACGTTTCTCCTAACAGAAGTAGTACTATGCCCTCAGTACACTATATGCATTAAAGATACGATTTTTTGCGAATAAAGATGAGACAGACAATGAAATGCATATTACGTGATTCGATTTCGTTCCATGGTAAATGGTCTAAGAAAAAATAGTACGGAAACACATCATTGATTGGTGTCCTCACGCTCGTCTATCAATTTATTATCTAACAGTTTCGGTATACAACTATTTTTTTAATAATTCTTCATAATTAAAAATTGAAAAATAAAAAAATATTCCGAAAACTGTGTGATGAAATGAAGAAAAATTAAAAAAAAAACCGTTAAAATACAAGATTAGTAAAGTAAACTTGCTCAAGACCATGCCTACAGATATTCATTCTTTCATGTTCCAGCTAAGCCAATGAACTCGTTTTATAAAAAAATGCTACGAAAAAATCTTAAAACCTAAGAAAAGTCAAAGCTTTTTTATACCGTTCATCTTAATTAAGAGTTAAGCGCAGCCAATATACAAGAAAAAACTGGCACAACATACATCAAAACAACCTTTTTTTTAACATTTTAGAAACTAGAAAGATACACAGTATAACTAGATTTCTAGGCCTGCCAACATAATAAGACGAACAAGCCATAACAGATAGCTGTACTAATGTACTATACAGTTTTAAAAAATTACGCAATATACTCCGAAAAATATCGAGAATATCTAGAAATATTTCCATTCTGTTTATTACACACCAATATCGTTATACAACCTTAATTCAAAATCTAAGTAGGACGATTTTTAACCAATCATTGGTTTTGATTTTACGGGTTTACAACATGAATGTAATGACCATAAAACATGAAATAAATATTCTGTCAAACGATTCCCAACCCTTTTCATTCGAAATAAGGTCTCTAATTTATTTGCTTTATGTTTTCTAAAACCTATAGGAGTAACATGGAATGATTCACCAAGTAATTGGGTTTACTTCGGCCAAGGCTCGTTCTAATTATAGCTTCATTCATTTAAATATGCTCAGTGAGATTTTCAGAGCAATTTGATGATTGCAACATTAATATTTTTTTTTATTTCAGTGAGAGAGCTTCTAATTATTTATACTGGACTAATACCTAACCCAATTAATATTTAATTGCTAAAATAAATGAAACTGGAACTTGGAACGTAACGTAGAGAAATATCATTTAAATATAAATATTTGCAAAAAAAACCCATTCACTACTAAACAAACAGCGAAGCACAAACTGATGTTTCGACATGTCGAGTTTTAAAACACGTTTTTGTTCAAAGGGTCACGGGCCCTTAGCATATTTCAATGATGTACACGATAACGAGCGACCCTCTAAAAGGATATACGACAAAAAATGTACATGCAAAACTAGGATATAGTCCCCTTATATAAATACTATAGTCGCACGCAATATTTTTGTCGCGAGTGTAGCGAACTGTTCATTGAAAAGGCTCTCATTTGCAGACGGGAAACAAACGAGGTTTGATGATTAGGGTATTCTGTGGAAACGTATTCTATTAATTTTTTACATCTTATAACGGTGGGAAGGGTCGAATCGTGAGACGATAGTTAAATAAATATTTAGAGTGAAATAAGTTTTTAAGTACTATCAAATAAAATGATGATCAATGAAACTCCATAAAATCCTCAGAGTGGTTTCAGCAAGAGCCGTGACACCGGCCGACAGTCGGGCGCACAATGCTCCTCCTCTCCCGTGCATCCGTCACTTACGCTTTATTAATATGTCACCCTTAGATATCCCTTCTCTTACTGGGCTAAATAATAAGTGAATTTCCAAGTTCCCTTATGGAGCAGACATATCTGTGTCTGCCCACTAATCATTTTCTTTAGATGCAAGTAGGTGATCCAGTCTTCCCTGTCTGACCGAAACAATTATTTACTGAACCTCTGATAGTAAACGCAACATGATTACCACAGAACCATGGAGGTCGTCAGTAGTGATGTGCCGGATACCCATATTAAAAAATTAAAATCGGTCCATTAGTTTTGAATTTATTGGTTACAGACATACAAAACAAATCTTGACTCTTTATAATATAAGTATAGATATAGAAGAGAAGGAGTAATTTATTTAGAAATTAAAAGTATGCAGTAATACATTGAAATCATTCCATAACACCTCAAAATCTCATAAGCACTTTAACAGTAGTATGGGGCTTGTGAAGTCGAGGCCGCATTTACATATTATACGTGAGAGCGATTTTATTCGCTCCGAAGTGTTTTCTCTACAAACACGAGTACGATGATACTGAGGGTTTTTGTTAACCCCATATATTTATTCTAGCAGCATCCCTGTTTGAATTGCAATAAAAATATACCGCTTGTTTGAGCAAAACCGAATTTAAACTGGTAATTTTTTAACAGCATTTCATAAAATAAACTCGTCAAAGGGCCTTGTTCCTCACCGGCCGAATGGAAATTTCAGGTCCATATTTTATTTTTTTGTTTATTACCTTTATTCTATGTTCATTATGTACACATGTTCATTAAGAATCTTTAGGATGTTTCCGATATATATTCCACTTAGTTAAACAATATGTTTGTTAGGAAAGTTTGCTGTGGTAATCTTATGACTGACGGAATTTTGATACTTGGGCCTCCATAAAGCTAGATTAAACAGGCATCTTCTAGGCAATTGTGTATTACCACTCTGACCGCATCAACGCTAGCTATCAGGACGAGTTGTGGTAAAAAAATTGTATTAAGGTAAAAAAATACTTCTCCACTGTCAAATTATGCCAATATCCCATAATGCATAATGTGCACTTCACGTTTTTTCATTATATAAACGATGGTTCGTTACCAGGAATTTAGATATACCTCCCACCTGTTTAATGCCCGAAGTAAGCAGACGTGGGGATGACATGCTTACAGAAAATTATAAACATGTCGTCCCGGCGGGATTCGAACCCGTGACCCCTCGGAGCGCAACTTAGGTGTTCTACCAAACGCGCCAACGAGCCCGTCGAAACTCCTTTGAGGACACAATTTCAACTGGAAATGATTCCACTAAAAACAAAAGAATAACGTTAATAGTAAAACAAAATTTCGAAAAGCAATTACGCAAATATATGACGGGTTGGAAAGGACGGTGCGAACATGGCACGGACAAAAAAGAAAGTTGATATTTAGTGACAGCGGTGCTACCCCTGGGACGCCTTTATTGTCCGCAAGCCGGCCTGAATACTGAGTTGCCAGTCCGACCGCACTAAAACCCTTATAAAGTTGAGAATCAAAGAATCACAGCGTAAAAACATTTTGCACATCTTGCTTTCATTTCTTTAAAGCAATGCATTTAGACCTATGTTACCCAAAGTGGTCTAAATTATCGACCCACAGGGATCTACAAAGATACACCACAGTCAGAAAAAAATATTTGTAAGTGAGAAGCACTATACCTAGCTGTCTAATATATATTTTACTAGCAATTGCCCCCGCAACCCCCCTTGTGGGTTGAATTTCGTAAAATCCGTTCTTAGCTGACCTCTACTCGGCGAAAGGAATATTCCTACCATATTTCAAGTTGCTACGCCTTATGGTTCCAGAGATATTGTGATGAGTATCTATATAGGTGGGAATCTCTTTTATATATATAGATTTTGATGAAATCCCTAAAATTTAATCCAGTGGGGTTTTCTTACGAGTTGATCTTTATACCAAAATCTCCTTTTTTTACTAAAGTAATAATGGTCTTATAGTTTCAAATCAAAATAGTGGTCTTTTTTTAACTTGTTTGTTTGTTTACAGTGTAAATGGATGAGATGAAGACCTAGCTACACGTATCAATAAAACTTATGTAATAAGTATGGATTCGGTTAAATATATTATTTATAGTAAAAAATTATCCCGTCAGTATTTCTTCTATCTAAAAGTATTGTGAAATCATTTAGGCAGGAACATTTTCGGACATTGAGGACAAAATAATAATATTCAGTGACAGCGGCGTTCCCCCAGGCATATGGGGGAGGCAGCCTGAATACAAAGCTAGTCTGTCCAAAAAATACTAAGTTTATTAAAAGCAGGACATTTAAAAAAAGAGTGAAATGTTTAAGATAACATAAATGATAGAGAGACAGAGAATTATTAAAAAATAACGAAACCAAAATGTACTTGAAAATATATTGAAATGTTGTAAATTAATAAGTAAGTACTATCATCATAGGCGATGACATGAATTAATTTAAATTTAAGTAAACAAAAGAAATATTTTTTTCTTTGTTACTTTCTGGTTTATAATAATTATGAATTGACTTTTGATCTCTCTAGTTAGTTTTATTTTTCTTTGTTATAATTTCTTATTTAGTCAGACATCACTGACTCACTATTTGTAAGGCATAGTGATAAATATATCACCGTATAGGGTTACAATTAATTTTAAGTTTAGTTAATTTATTTATTTTTATACAATAAATATTACATTTATTATTTTTTGTATTTTTTTAACAGTAAATAAATGCTTTTATCTGAGCTGACCCCAAATAAAAAAACGTAACAGGGCAGGAAGAAGAAATGCTTTTATCTCTCTCTGATTGAAATTTCACTCCGAAAAACCAAATAATATATCTTTATTGAATTTTCAAACAAACCTAAATATTTTAGTCCTTTTGGCGGAGGAAATTATAAAATCCTTTAGAGGATGTTTGAACCTCAAAGAAGCTACAAAAATTGAGGTTAAACGGGCTTCATTGTTAATGATTCTATATACATACATAATACATTCATATTCTTTCAATAGCGTAAAGCAAATATGGTTATAATAAAATAGGTTGATTTAATATGCAAAAGATACGCGGAGAATTAGTAAATTCCTTTTTGATATTTTACTATACAAAAAATATATTTAATTTATGACATTATAGCTTATATATTTTACAAGTATATGAAGTAATAATATCATATTTTACAATATCTATCTGAAGGATGTAAAATCCCCTATTTTCGTCGAAATTACAGTTCCTTATTTGACTTTACATCATGAATATGAAAGATTTGTTTGTTTGTTACGATTTTACTAAACAACTATTAGACCGATTTTAAAAATAATATCACCAAAAGAAAGCTACTTTATGATATTATATATATAATAATATATATTTTTTTGTATATATAATAGTACATCTACTAGTTTGATATATAAAAATAAGCTAACTGGGTATAAGGTAACCCATCAAAAAGATAACATGTACAAAAATACTCAAGTCTCGCAACGCAGTTCTCCTGAAGTAAAAAAATGTGAAATCGTAGAGCAAGACGGTTAACTCAGTACCTACCTATGGGAGCAGCGATCCAACCGAAAAATCTTACCCTATTTGCCATAAATAGTGCTCACAAATTGTACTATATTCAAATTCAAAATCATTTATTCATTTAGGTATTATAATGTACACTTATGAACAACAATAAAAAATACATATTAAATACTTCGAATTTTACATTTACTGCCAGTTCTCAAATCAAAGGGCGTAGAACGGACGAGAAGAACTGGCAATAATTTCGCCTCCAACCTTTTTAATCGCCAAGTTTTTTTGTTTACTATTTTTTTGTAAGGCGCTTCAACCATTACATCATGTTCCACATGACATCTTTAAGTAACTAGCTATAATAATTAAAAAAATATATATAAATGAAAAAATAAAATAAAAAACAAAGATTTGTCCTCTATCAGCAATAGGCATGGTAAAATAGGAGCACGCACTTACATTCTCGTGGGAACAACACGCAAATACATAGTCGAAATAACTAACATCACCGCATACACGAATTCAAGTCCGACCTGTCACCACAAGTAGCACCCGTTCACGAGTATGGGGCCGTCCATTAATCACGTGAGGCTCAAAAGGGGGGGGAGGGGGTACGGAAAACATCACGAAACATCACGAGGGGGGAGGGGGGGTCTCGTTAGACATCACGTGTATTAATTTTATTTATTTTTTGTCAAAAGCGCTATTTATGAACCGAAATTTTCTCTGCGTAGTGCGCGAGGATGATGATGCCGAGTGGCTTGACGAAACCGAAGTTAATATGTCACAAACCTCTTTGCCAATAACAACTGCCAGTGAAGAAGAAGCTTTACCAGTTGTAACCTTAAATGAAAGTCTTGCAACTCCGTGGGACGAAGACAACATTAATTAATTATTATTAATTAATTAATTATTCATTAATTTTATTGCAAATACATATAAATGTTTTTCGAATCAAAACGCCATTTGTTAAATATTTTTTTCCAGTCAAAAATAGCCTTTACATAGACTTCCAAAAAAATACACGTGATCCAGGGGGAGGGGGGGGAGTGGTCCCAAACCTCACCAAATATCATCAGGGGGAGGGGGGGTCAAAAAATGAGAAAAACGACCTCACGTGATTAATGGACGGCCCCTATGACGCATGGCCAGCCATCGGCCCCCTCGCCATATTTTAGGGAAAGAGACAACCCGACGCATGGACGCCGCCACAAGCAATGACATTTAAGCGAGTATGACGATCCTTGAAATGTGAACTTGGCTACATAAGAAAATAATACTAATTATTCTGACATAATTTCGTACCACATGGATCACGTACCTAATACCTTACAGCTATAGTAAAAACGGGCATTATCCTCTTAAGGTAATGTATTAGATGCGATTGTTACCTTTCAATCAGTCAAGTGATTTAGAAGCACTCCACGTCCAAGAAATTTAGCTCCCTGGTAGACGTTTCTCTTCTATTATTTTCATTAACAACCTGGCACGTGACTGAAATAAAGTGGCCTATGAAGTTTTAGATCTTAACCGACTATGAGCCATAGAACGAGTTAGGATGCTCAATAACTATTTAAGATTCTTATTTCATCTTTTGTATAACTGCGCTCGTTAGAACTCCTGCCTTACGAACCGATGGGTCGTGGGTTCGAAACCGGGACGACAGTTTTATAATTTTCTGTAAGCATGTCTTCCCTACGTCCGGTAACTTCAGTCATTGAACGGGTAGGAATATCGAAATTCCGACCGTCGTTTTCGTCGTCGTAAATATGTCGTCCCGGCGGGCGAACCCGCAAACCATCGAAACGCAAAGGAGGTGTTCTATAAAAACATGCCAAAGAGCCCATCGTCTGTTTCACTATTCCTTAACAGGCAAGTAGGTAAGTACTCTTCTATGCCCAATTACTGTATATATTATTGCTTATCTCATAGCTTTAATGCAATAATTGTGTTCTTTATTTATAACACAAAAAGATTTTAATATTCTCGTACTGAAAATATAATTGCAATAAAATTAGAATTCTAATGAAGTATTCTCAATTATTTCATTCACATCACCTTGACGCGTGGAAGTTGAGCGCTGTAAGATTTACGCGCAACTTTCTTCTCCGAACAACAAAGTTTTAGAACGAATTGTCGGCTCATTGTTCGCAACTAATAACTACCTCGTTGTTTTCAAAAATCGAGCCTATACATTGTTAAAAGGCCAACACGCATATGAGACACGTCGCGGCTGTCCATGGGCATCTATCTTTATTTCTTCCGGGACGAACATGACAATTACACTTAAAACTCGACTTTTAATATCAAAAATAAATATATTTTTCGATCGAGATAACTTTTCCTTCAAAATTATCGATGTCGAGAAATAATATATTGAGATATCTAACATCTTAGTTTTTCTTCTCTCGTCCGCGAGATATCTCGTGGCGGTCATGCTAGGCCGTTAGGTAAACCATCTTCTCTGTAGTCTGCTCTCTCTTTTTTCTTTCTCTTACTAAAGATAGCATTAAAGTTCATAGGTTTAATATCCAATATTCTGCCTATTGCAGTCCTGGAATAATAGTCAAATTGAACATACTGTCGGGACTGATGTTGATCTTATCTAACATTTCGGCGTTTTCCATATAAATTGCTTGTGGCCTCTAATATGGATCGAGAAACAGCGATGGCTCGCGTGGGATTGCCCCTACTGAAAGTTTATTAGGGCAGTAAATGTTACTGGTTTTTTTGTTGTTTGGGATTTCTGTTTGATGAGTCAAATAACTGCTTTCTAAATATTTTGTTGGTAGTTGGTTGTTTAGTTTACGAGATAGTTTCCAAAGATAACGTGTTGTATTTTGAGTCTGGAAATAATTTTTAAAAAGTATTACGTCGGAAAAAAGAAGATGTGCTCTTTCTGCAACCTTAAGAGAGGACCCTCCACCAATCTAACCACTGACAGCTGTGAGGCTCCAGAGGTGGATGTTAATGCTCGTATAAATTATACAAATATGCAGCGATCAGGGAAACTTTGTTAGCGCGATTCAGATTATTGATGTCACTTTTATAAAAGGAATACGTTAATTTACTTTAACTAATATTTCTTTAATTTTAATGAAAACTGATTGTCAATTATTAGATATTTTTAAACGGAAATGATATTTAATTTTTGTCAATTATTGATGTTTGCCATATTTGGTTTTGAAGATCCTATACACAACTGACAACAAATCGTTACGTTAATAATATTATGTTTGTATGTAGAAGGCAAGGGAATGTATGTATGTTCAAATTCATTAAAGCCGTCTCAACCTTTTTCAAAGATCATATATTTACGAAATAAAACTCCACAATCAGCTGACTAAAGTAGAAGGTTAGTACTTGCGGTGTAAAAGTTTTCCGAATCCCCTAGTTTTCTTCTTCTCTTTCATCATTCTTCTCTTTCATTTCATTTTTTTCAAACCCAACATCTTAGGTGCTAAACGCATTACGTTAACCACTGAACCACGAAGGCAGTCTTGCGGTAAATAATATTAAAAAATAATGCTAAGGAAATTATTTTTAGAAACATTTAACTGATACTTGTAATAAAAAGGGATTAAACTAGACATTCACGCCTTAACTAAACAAGTAATTTGTAATCACGGCAGCATTAACATCAGCTTACTAATGTCATAGATCAACGTAAATGGACTATGGGTTTGCCACTATCAATACAGTAATGGCTATCATTGACAGAGCTAATATCCACTATCAATTAATTGCATAGATGAATGTTTGAATTTGGTATCATCAATTTGAATTGCATTATTTGTTAGTGCATTATGATTTAATGGCACAAAAGAGCATCGAAAGGTTTTGATAGGCTGGCAACGCATTCATAAGACCTCTGGTATTACGGGTCCAAGGGGGGTGTTTAGTCGCTAATCATTAGGTGAGTCTCCTGTACTTTTGGTAAAAAGTAATTTTAAATTGTGTATTTTCATAATTTTAAAATTAGTATTTTTATACCCTTATATAATCTTTATTTATTGACTTTAATCGTACTTTTTGTCTTGTGACTAAAAAAGTGTTATTTATAACTATGTAAAGTAAACTTATTTGTGACCCAATTTTACAGTTCTCTTCTTCTTCATTTTTTTTATGTCAGATATCGACAGACGAGCATAAGGTTCACTTGATGGTAGATGATACCTCAGCCACAGAACATCAGTCAATGATGCGCTGTCGACTTAACTTTTACTTTTTTTTTCCTGCCCTGTTCCCTTTTTTAATTGGAGTCGTCGCAGTATGTTCTCTTTTTCCATTCTCTACTTTCACTCGCCATTTCACCAGTCTCACCTCTCAAACACTTGTCATTCTTCACACAGTCAATCCATGTTTTTTTGGCCTCCCTGTTCCCCTATTCCCATCCACTTTCATATTCAAAACTTTTTTAGATACCTACATGTTTTTCATCTCTCCTCATAATATGTCCATACTAAGTTAAACGATTATCTTTCAATTTTTCATTCACAGGCGCTACTCTCAAATTTCATCCTTATTCATTTCTTATCTTATCTAATCTATTAAATTACAATTTTACACTTATTATTGTTATTTTATTTAACTTTTTGATTTTATAAAATACTTGCCTAAATGTAAAAATTTAGACATTATTTTTAATTAATTGCTATTAATGTGATTTAAATGTTAATGTATTTGTCTGTGCCATTCTTTAATAATAATAATATAATAATAATAATATAGCCTTTATTCAGATCAACATAGCCTTATAAAATTACTCTTTAACAAATATAAAACTTTAAAAACGAAATAACTTAATGTAAATGTATTTACTTTTTTTTAGATCTATTTGCCAATCAGCAAAGGGCTCCTCCAACCGTTTCCATTCTCGTTTTTCTTGAGCCACTCTGTTCCACATTACTCCTGCCACTTCTCTGGTATCATCATCCCATCTTTTTTGCGGTCTGCCTCTTTTCCTTTTACCTACCCTCGTATACCATCTTGTCACTTTTTTATTCCATTTATTATATGCCCTGACCATTTCCATTTATTTCTGAAGTGAGTACCGTTCTTTAAGTGTACTTTAATTGTACCTAATAAAGAAAAAAATTGCAAGGATGAATTTATCAAACCTTTACACCAGGAATAGTTCTTCATAACTATTACCCGCTTTGCCAGTTCTTTTATAAGAATCTATTATTCGTAGTTAAACAGTCCAAGTCAAGTAATCGCAACAAGTTCCATTCAACTTAAAAAGTTCTCAGTATAAGATCAGCTGTTACATTTAACGTATCCTGCAGAAGTGATAAATGAAGAAAGCAATTGGTTCTCCCCTAACGCTCCACGCCTCGCCTCTTGGATTGGAAAAGTGTACTTCATTAGATGTTATATTTTTCTCTGTGAAACTTCTTGTTGCATTACAGTTTCATACTTTATAACTGATTACGTATTGTGTGGAGGTGACGCTTAATTTCCTTTTCATTTCACCTGCAAAAGTACGATGGAGAGAAAATATGATTATGTGTACTTCAATTTGTATTGCAGAAGTGTTTAAAACTTTCCAATACATTAATTTGGGTATCAAAAATATTATAGATAATTTATTTTTATCTTCAACAACAGGTACTTCTTAATCATCCATAACATAGGTCCTTAAAACCTTTCCTCTCGTAAATTCCTTACCCTGTTTTTCGCTTTTGAATAATTCCTTGCGTCATATTATTTATTATTAACACTTATAATTAATCACAATTTTTTTAATGATGCGCAGTCGACCCTTTTATTTACTTCGAGCATTCGAAAATCCATAGATTGAAACTATTTTTCTACCTTTGAACGGTGGTTGGTAATCCGGTCGGAATTTCGATATTTTTCCAACCTGTTTAGTGCCCGAAGTGATCAAACCTATGAAAGACATATTTATAGAAAATTATAAACATATCAATTCGAACTCGAGACCCATCGGATTGCAAGGTAAGAGTCTAATAAGCCTCAAATTATATACCTTATTTGCAAGTCAGTATAGTGCTTCCCACTTAAAAAAAAAGCCTGGTAGCCAATCTTTATCGAACCCTGTTGTGACCCCTGGGTTTGTATTATAGAAGTATCATATAAAAGTGACCCTTCATGGGACCCCCGGCATGGGACCCATTTCTCTGTTACTTTCACTGATCATTTTTCTTTACAGGCAAATAAGTGATCAACCTTCTGTGCCCTGCCAGACCGAAACAACTTTTTTTAATCTTGTTTCCCCGGGATTAGAACCCAAGACCTACGGTGCTCTACGCATCGCATTTACCACTGAGCCACAGGAGGCGGTCAATATAAGTAATATAATATAAACGTTAGTAATATATCATATGTATTCAATTATCAAATCTTATCATAAATATTAAATTACTATACGACGAATAATATTGTGCAGAAGACTTATTTTTCCTTCGTAAATATAATAATAATAAAAATCTATAAATGTGTATAATCACAAAATCGACGTCTCGCTTCCAAACGACAGCTTTAAAAGAATAAAATTAAATAGTCACTCGGGAAATTTGAGTTCCAAGAGTATCATTTGATAATTCTATTGCCTTCAGTCTTGTCCCAGAATATCACAATTTATGACTTAGAAAAATAGCCCTATCTAAGTAACATGATCCTTTGTTTTTTCATTATTTTTTTGAGTCTACGTGTAAGGAAAAAGTGAATCAATTAATTCCCGTCTTCTCTAAAACGGTAACGGTAAGGGCTACGTTTGTATTTGTTTCAATAAACTCTAATGGGTCGGAACACGTATTTTTTTAAATAGTTTTTTAGAAATTGAACGCAAATAATCCAGTCAAAGTATATTATCAATTGATCTTCTTATTTAACTTTGTATTATCCGCATAAAACATTACAAGACAAAAGTTAGCCTTATTACTTTAATTTATATCTTATTTCTTATGCAAAAGGTCAACTATCTTTTCAGCGGAACCAATGCGACAAGCAACTTATTCTCGTGTACTACAAAATTAAGCCAATATAAAATCATAAGAAAAAACCACAAATAAAATATCCTGGCATCCGATTTTGATGGAACAAAGTTTTGATGTTGCTCATGACTAAACCTAAATGAAAATGTGTGCAGTATCTTCGGACTTACTTAAAAGGCAGACAAAACGTCCGAAGTGATTTTTATGTAGGTACAGTTTCCTTTCTTTATTCGTTAAGTTTTTCAATGTAGTGTATGTAAGTACCTAATGTTTTAATACTATATGTATAGATAATGTATTTTTTTGGAACATAATTAAAATTGCCTAAAAAAGAGAAAAGCAAGCAGTATTTAAGTGTCAACAGAATTCAAAGTTTGTACATAAAAGCATCCGGCAACAAACCTTATTTTCGTCTGTTTTTCTTTCCACGGGATTTCTTAAGGGATTCCGGAGTGCGTTATTAATATTCCAAGAGCGCCGTGATCGTCCGATAGACTATTATCGGCGATGGCACTTTTAGCCTGAATCCAATACGAAAATGTTTTCAGAAACCTCGAAATTATTTGGACAGAACCAAACCCTGATTCCCAACGCTTACTGAATTATAAGGGGCGCCGAAGGCAAAACTCGAGTGTTGTTTTAAATATTTACGAATCCATGCGGTTTGTGTAAAAACATTACATCGCTTAGCCAATAGCCTTTCATGTTTTAGTTTATTTTTATGATTTACTTAGAATATATTTGCCACCTTAAAAATATACATAAAATTGATATGGAACTTAAAAAAAATTATGAAAAAGTAACGATCAAAACAGAGACACTGATTTTCAGAGGAGATTTTTTTCCCGAATTGATACTATTGTTTTTGGCCCAAGTGACTTTGAAAACTAACCAGATATTTGTAGGCGAACATAATAGTCTAGTCTAGGCCCTTGACTAGACCAAGGCCGCCCCGCGGGTTTCATAGGCCTCAGCTTGGAAATACGTTTTACAGAAATTACGGATACGTTTAAAATAATATTATAGAATTTATAAATAATTGTAACACCCCACGGCTTCGCAATGTGGATGAACTATACACAGAAAAGCTTTCTATTGGTGAAATAATTTTTGAAATCGGTTTAGTAGATCCAGAGATTACTCCCTATAACCTTTTTTCACCTTGGGCTACATTATACAAGTTTTAGTAGGGATTACTAATTACTTATCGAAATAAATAAATATATATGATAAATAAGCCTATGTAACTCGGTGAAGACATAGCTTTCTAACGGTGAAAGAATTTTTAAAATCGGTTTAGTAGTTTTCGAGTTAAATCGTAACAAACAAACAAATCTTTGCTCTTTATAATATTGGTATAGATTCCCCCGTTATTTTATTTGCTCTTAGTATTCCATATCAACATTTTAGACAAGTATTTTTGAATGATATTCCCATAGCATTTCTTCGGCTGAGATCGTAATATGACGTTTTTCAAACTTTTCGCTCATAATCTATTTTGTAACAATAAACATATTGGGACAAGCAATGCATTTTTAATTATTTCAGTTCACAGTCTCCGAGTGTTTGACCATACCTTCATATGAACCGTTTAGTATCTATACAATAGATATTATATGAACAACCATTATTTTACAAGGAAGTAACGTTATTATTCCTTCTTAAGTATCCGTTATTTATATACCGTTATCTCTCGAAAATACCCTGCCCAATATTGATTACTGTTATTCAATAGTTCCTTTTGGGTCAGTGCCAAAATAAGTAATAAATATGAATGGTTTCCTGAAGCCATTTAATTTCCATCATTAAGGGAAAGTAGTATTACGAAAAAGATGATTATGAATTCTAAGAGGATAGCTTAGAATTAAGAAAAAACACATTAGGAAAATCCCTACAGATATTTGTGCTATTCTCTCTTGTGTATTTTAATTTGAATGAGACTTGTAGGAGTATTGTAATTTATAAATATAACAAAATAGAAGAATCAAATTTTTTGCGTGTCTCCAAAGGCACGGAACTTATTTGAATTGAATGATTGATTTCAACTTGAACTGACATAAAAACTTTGTTACATCGAAATCGGATATCGCAAAGAAAAGTTATCCCCATTTAAATAGCTCGCTTAGAAGTTCAGCATAAGAAGAAGCCCACGCAAACGAAGTCGCGAGCACCAGCTAGTTAATTATAAATTACCATTTGAATGAATTAAATTCATCTAAAGCGGATTAATTACTCAGAATAGAGATTTGAAATAGTGGTAAAAATTTATAGATTTTATAGAACATGGAAAATGCGAATATCCCTAAATTAGTAGGTTATTTCTAATCATATCCCGTTGATGTAATATTATGGACCTTTTTTGATTTTGAAACTCTATATACAAAACAAATATTGTACTTTTTTGTTTTATATCCAAAATATGTACATGTATAATTAGTAATAACTAGGATTTAAATAAAATACTGTATACCGGATTAAAACGCAATGTATTATTTATATTGCTTTAATTATTTATCCCGACGTTTCGGATGCTTTTCAGCAACCGTGGCCACGTGTTCCGAAACGTCGAGATAAATAATTTAAACAATATAAATAATAAATCGCGTTTAAATCCGGTATACAGTATTTTATTTAAATGTGTGATACTCGCGTTAATGAAAGACAATATAACTTAGAATATTATTTTAAGAGTTCTATAATATTCATTTTTGTAAATAATTTCCTTTATTTGAATAATATTAATATTAGCATATGGAAATTCTGACCGGGTATCGAATCAAGTTACAAATATACATAATCGTTTTCGGTTTCAATCGATAGATTTCTGAACTTGGAGTAAAAAAGACAAGTTTCTATCTGTCGATGAGTTAATTACAATTTGCGGTATATTAAGGATAATTTCAGATCAATTATAGTTTACCTACAATTCAAATAACTACAAGAGTTATTATTGGATGTCACAAGTTTTAATGATATATAAATATCGAATTATATCCCCAAACACATATCTAAAATGCCCGTTGCATAGTTTTATTGCATACAAGCCTAATTATTTCTTTAGATTTAGAGAAACCTAACAACAACTAAGTTCAGATAATTAATCTGATTTATACAGTCCCATACATTTTGTTACAACATTATCATTATACAACAATAACTCTTATCTTAAGTCTGCAAATCCCAACATACCATTAACGGATTCGATTTCACGACACAGAGGCGTTATATATTGGTGATTTATCACTAGTGCCTCGATCAATGGACCAAACTCAGAGAGAGATGAATTCTGAACCGACTCTGAGCTGAATTCTAATACACCTAAAATACGCTTTAGTGACTAGCATTCGTGATGCCTAAGGTTCTGGCTTTTTCTCAGAAATATTTCTTAATATTTTCTAAAATAATATTAATAATGCAAAAGTTGTAGACTGCTTTTATACTAGTCGTATGAATTGTATACCAGTAAATTTCGGCAACGCAATTCAAACCTCCTGGTGTTGTGGATGTCAATGAGCGGCCTTGACTACTGACCATCACGTTCCCCCTATTCTATTAAAAATAGAAGTAGTAGTAAATACTTTATTACACACAAAAATATACAAAAAAAAATAAAAGTAGAAAATTAGATGTGTACAGAAGGCGGTCTTATAGCTATAACAGCTATTTCTAAAGTAATGTGAATTAACTCATAATCTCTTTTTATATACATACATCTTCAAATGAAAGTCTTTAAACATAATATTTTGTTTATATCTTGTAGTTTCTAAAGAAATGTAAAATTCTTTGAATGTATTATATGAATGCTACGAAGAAAAGTAGTTAGATATATATTCGTAGCATACGTAGATAAAATCGTAGCTTTCATTGTGTGGCGTCTACGAATGCTACGAAAAAACTCTACGTCGAATTCTGAAGCCCATATGGCAAGACGTGACTCAGATTTGAATTTAGTTTTGAGACATTTGAATCTATTATTCTACTTTAGAAATAAGTCTTTTTGGTAATTCTCTAAAACGGTTTTTGACTTGAGTGAGTTCATTTGTAGTACTGGTTACTGGCCCGTATTTCAAGATTGTTCGACTTAAGAAACGGTACTTACCACCCTTAGTAGTTTCGACTATATTAAAACGAAAACATTAAACTTTATTGGATATATTAGAACAGAAACTCTTTAGAACCTTGTATAAACACATAGGATAAGAACCAGATTGTAGGTAAAGAGCAAATACCGTGTTCCTAACAAACATTACGCCGTGTAAAGAATTAGAAACAAAGGTCGCTTAGTCCACTGGGAACTAAGAAAACAAAAATTTATCGCACCATCTTGTTACTCCGATAGTAATAAAAATCTACAGGGCTATAAATATATTAGCAACATTAGATTTGTTGGCCGCTACGGTAATGAAATAATAGTGGCAATATTTTCTTTTTCCTATAATACAATTATTTCATACAGTCTTTAAAAAATCCAAAATATTCTGAAAAAAGAGATACCTTGAAAAATTATCTGTTTCTCTTCCAAATTACAAAAGAAAACAACCTTTACAAAACTTAAATATAATAAAATTACAAAGATAAAAATATTCATAAACAAATAAGAATGACATATAAGGACTCCACTTAGAATGCTTAAAAAATAACAGCAATAGTGTTATCGAATTTCAAGATGATCTCTTTCTCGCGTCAGTCGTTCCCTCAGTTAAAATATTGTTAAATGCGAATGTTCAATTATTTGGCCACTTGGTCGGACCATCGTCACCCCAACTTTAGTACCATTTGACATTATCAGTCCAGGTATAATTCGGCGTATTCTACCATATTTACAACTAGCAACGCGCCCCGGCTTCACACGGTTGCAATGTAGATGTACTCTACACAAAAAAGCCTATGTTACTTGCTGATATTGTAGCGTTCTATTAGTGAAAGAATTTTTAAAATCGGTTTAGTAGTTTTTGAGTTTATTCATAACATACAAAAATACAAAAATTCAAAAATACAAATATTTCCTCTTTATAATATTAGTATAGAAGTATAGATGGGGAGTGTTCTAGCGAACTATTCGACATCATCCCAGCTACCAACTTCCATCATCGCACCACACGTCTCAAACTTTCACCGTCATAATTTCGATGAATGGAAGTCGAGCACGGTATGGTTCACGCGCAACTTCATTCCACGCACTACCAAACTGTGGAATGAACTACCGTCTACAGTGTTTCCATCTGTCTTTAAGAAGCGAGCTAATGCATTTTTAAAAGATCAACAACGCATCTGAGACGTTTTATGTCGCGGATGTCTATGGACGTTGGTGATTATTTACCATCAGGTAGCCCACCAGCTCGGTTGTCCGCTCTGTTATAAAAAAAAATTAAAATATAGTCGAAAATCCGATTTATCTTTTTAAAAGGAATTTGCTACGTTAAATTATCATTATAAACAATATTTAATAGACATATGTGTAATTTCAACTGCAATGTACAAGTGTCACCGTAGCACAGCAACAATTTTAATATTCCGAAGTCGAAGCAGTAGTTTAGAAAACAATTCACAACTAGCGTTCTGTTCATAAACTTTTCATACGTGACAACATTTTCTAACATTCAACCAATAATTTTATACAGCAATGAATAAATACAATGCAATAGCTTATCTCAATATTTAAATCTAATATATAAAATTCTCGTGTCACAGTTTTCGTTGCCATACTCCTCCGAAACGGCTTGACCGATTTTGATGATTTTTTTTGTGCTTATCCGGTATCTATGAGAATCGGCCAACATCTATTTTTCATCCCCCTAAATGTTAGGGGTAGTCCACTCCTAAATTTTTTTTTTAAATTTTTGGACGAAATTTTTTGTTTTTATTTTTTTATAATGTGGCATTAAAAAATACATACAACTCCTGCTTTTTTTGTCAAAAAATGTAGACCCGTGCGAAGCCGGGGCGGGTCGCTAGTTTGATATAAGTCTTAATAACTGTAAGAATATTTTGTCGAATTATAGAGAATTACTTTTCTGATCAAATAAGTATATGGAAGTTTTTATTTGTTATTGCCGATTTCAAATGATTTTAATGAATTTACGACGATACATAATATCGTATAATAACATGATATGCACGCATAATTTTATATAAACTAAACAAAAAAAAACATTTAAAGTTTACATAAGATCATAATATATCGAATACCAGGTACTAATTTTAAAACAAAATATTGTGTTCTCTTTATATTTTCTTACGCTAATTATTAAATATTCCAATTTTTTTCATAGTCTTTTACTAAATATTAAGCCGTAATTTCTATGTTAATATAATATGTATTTAGCATTTTCGTGGCTATTTAATAAATCCTTGAAGTATTCGTTTTAAATTTTTGTCACATATAATGCATACCTCAACGTAAGACGACATTTAACGCGTGAAAAATAAAATTGTTTTTGGTGAAAAAAAAAGTTTACAAGTGCTTCTTTTGGGTTGAGTTTAGACAATGGATAAGTCGTGCAACATTTGGCGAACTCGAGATTGTAAAAGAAATGTATTGTATGGAACCGAAGCAAAGGGAAGAGGATATCACCAATTCACATGCAACATATTGTTGGTCAAAACACGTAGCATACATATATGTAAACGCGTAGATGCGGATATATCATTCTAAAAAGAATAAATCTATACTTTTCTTTAAAGCCTCTACTACTTGTGATGTACTAAAACTCTAAGTATGGAATATACAATGTAGTTAAAGATTTTTAAAAACATTTTTATGTAACTCCGCTTCAGTATACCGCTGCGCTATATAAACAAAATTTAAATTCATTCATTTATTCAAAATAAATACCTACACGACGCGATGTAGAAAACTTTCCAATTCCAAAAACATTAATAACGCCTTCCTCTAACACCTTTTCAATATCTATTTTGGTACTTTAGAATCCTGCGTAAATTAATAGCTATTATAAATGATCATTACTGATATAGACGTACCGAAAGTAACACCAAAGATATCTTGAATCCAATCTAAACTCCGGCCCTACGGTTTTAATTACTAAACTAAGACGCTTAAAACGTAATATAGTTGTGTTGCTTCATTTGAATAGTGTTAAAGTTGTACTAAATCAATTATGTTAATTTGTTCCGTACTAATTTAACCGATGTTCTTGATAGTATTATGTTTGTCTTTGTTCTTGTCGATTCTGAACCTTGTCCGTTGTTTATAGAATTAATTTTGATTTCGCGTTACATTTTAATGGGACCAAATTGTTACATACTCTTATTTTTACAAATCGTTTTTTAAAGTTCATATCTCAAGTAAAAAATTTCATTCGATATATGTTAAAATTGTTGGATCGACAAAAAAAACTAACTTTATTTACTTTGCCGATGAAAATATAGGTTAGGTATAATATAATAGAAATATATCAGTTAGTGTTATAGTTCATTGTAATATTATTTATAAACATTTATTAATACATGTGACTTTTTTTCAAGCCATCTGATCCATACTATTTCGATGATACAAATCCAGACCATGCACTATAGTTTCGGAGATTAGCGTGAACAAACAGACAAGCGGAAAGAAAAAAATACACATTATTTTTATTATGTTATACTTCTTTCTTCTACCTCAGGTAATTAAAATATAAACCATTGGGAGAAATCATGATAATTATCTCATGTATTAGTTATTCCAAATATGAGAAGATTTACTAGATAGAATTTCTTCCCAATCATGCTTATTCTTATTTTCTAGAATTTAATAAGATTTTGGTAACGTATTTTTTTATTTTATTTGTTTGTGATTTTATTATTTTGAAATTTTATTATATAAATACCTTGGCCTTCATATCGCTTCCAGTAAAAATAATTCAATGTAGGCCGTATGTGACAAGGCGACATGGCAACACAGCTAACAGACAAATAACTCGCAAAATAACCATTACCCCGACACACGCAGTAAATACGCTCCGAAGTATAGACTCCCTTATTTTTGGGGTATTTTTCCTTCATAATAAATGTATAAAGGACAAAGGTTTCCTAACACTCAACGAAGATCAATGTAGCGATGTGCGTTCATTTTTCTCGTATTTTTCTTTATTATAACAAAAAGAAGACTTCTAATATTAGCGCAAATGGGAAATTAAATTTTCAAACAGTTTTTTTCTAAAATTAACGATATATTGTAAGTGTAATTTATGCAATACTGCAGATAATTAACCATAAAAAAAAACATTACTAATAATCATCAATTTATATAGTAACTAGCGATTCGCCCTGGCTTTGCACGGGTGAAATGTAGTGATTACATTTTTAACTATATAACAATATTATTATATTTTAATTTTACTTAAACCGTCCTCTTGGATCGCTATCTTTTGATGAAAACCGATTGATTGGTGATAGACGGCGGAAACGACATTGTTTTATACTATCTAAAGAAGGGAAAAGTGGAAAATAAAAACTAAGCAATTCACAATTTAATTTCATTAATTAATTCGAATCTGGAATACAATAATTCGAGTATGTTAATGTATATTACAAGGAGAATTCCAGAGTCTCCAAGTGAGCTCCATGCATGCATTATAATATTGTATTTCTGTGTCTGTTCCACTAATTATTTTTCTTTTTTGTTTGTTTATCTCTAAGAAGAGCACCGACACAAAATACCGTATCATTCGTTTGCGTCAACTTAGAAGTTTCATTTTTTCACTGCTCCAAGGAATTGCAGACCTGAGAATTTGATACCTCCACGCTTTCCTGAGAAAACAGATGGACAAAGAAGTGATTTTATAAGGGTTCCATTTTCGGTACGAAGTACGGAACCCAAAAACGAAGATTTTCGAACCCGCTTGATCTATTTAAAGAAAATATACAATATTTTATCCATTTTTCATCCTTTAAGGATATAATATGAACATCCAGGTGTAATAGGATTGGTTTGGTGCACTTTCATCTTTCAGGTACTCGTATGCACATTCGCTGCTAGCAGCTAGTTGAACACAAAATACTCGTTTAGAGGCAATAGCTTTTATCAGATCGACATTGTACGTGAACGCGTTTTCCGTCCATTTCTAGATGGCACAGATACTAATCAATGTGAGATGTTGGGTTATAAAACATCGCTAAAGAGTTTCGATATCTTTGAAAGAACATAAAACTACTTACTTATTTTTTGAGTGAAATTTTTATTTAGGTCTATTCAAAAATATTACTATAACCACTTCTATAACTTCTACACATTGCAGTGAATCTGGAGATCCCAGGTTCGAATCCCGGGGGAACAAAATTTTAAAGAAATTGTTTCGGTTGGTAAGGGCGCAGAATATTGATCACCTACTACTACCTAACTTGTAATGAGTAATAATATACAGATATAATGAAACATACAAAATATATGTTTCACCTACTGTGTAGGTTTACTTACTCGTAGCTTAAAAAGTTTATTGAAATATTTATTTCCCAAATATCTATCACAAGAGCTTAAAACTAAAAGTACGTTACAATAAAATGCATTACAAATGTTTCCTACGGAGTCAGTTTTATATAAACAACTTCAGAATAAAACGTGGTATAATTAATTTTAAATAATTAATACCCAGTAATATAATGGTTAGAAGGTTAGAGGTACTTTCACGCAAAATCGGGCGAACTTGCTTTTTGTATCGCAATTCTTGACGGGCGCGCCAACGACATGTTTATATCTATACTAATCTCAGGAACTACTGGTTCGTTTTGCGTCTTGCGTTGGATAGCCCAATTAACGAGGAAGGTTTTAGGCTATATAACATCACGCTGCGACCAATAGGAGCGAAGCATCAGTGAAAAATGTTGCAAAAACGGGAAAATTATCCATATAAAACTACTCGACCGATTTTATTATCATGATCTGATACATTGCACCCGTGCAAAGCCGGGGCGGATTGCTAGTTATTCTATAAGCATGTCTTCCTCACATCAACCGGCCTAGCATGACAACCGCTACAAAATTTTGTCGACCGTTTTCTCGTGTTTTAATCGATTATCTGTTTATTTCTTCCGAGTCTCACATGACTATCGAGATGATCTATATATTTGTCGATCGAGATATCTTTTCTATCAAAATTGTCGATGTCGAGATAAAATACATCGAGATATCTTACATCTTAGTTTGTCTTCTCTCGACCGCTACATATCTCGTGGCGGTCATGCTAGGCCGGCTGATCACTTAGGACATTCAACAAGTGGGGGAATATCAAAATTCCGACCGCGTAACGAACCACCGTTCATAGAGGGAATAACCCTGAAGTGCACTTTGCGCGTTTCGGTTTCAGTCCATGGATTTCCGAATGCTCGAAGTAAAAAAGTAGGTCGCCAGCGGACTTGGCATTGATTGATGTTCTGAGGCTGAGGTATCACCTACCATCAAGTGAACCTCATGCTCGTCTGTCGATATCTGACATAAAAAGGGTTAGTAAAGTGGCAAAGATTACTTTCTGCGCATATATTAAATACACTTATTCCCGCTAAAATATCTCAATTTTGCCACGCATGTGAAGCTGGGAACAAATTATAGTATTTTACATCAGACTATTCTAATAGTATTGTCGACGTATCAGAACAGAAATATAAGAAATGGTTTTATATTAGTTTTTGTTGTCTATAGATGGCGTTATATTATTGAATTCGAGTAACAGACTGCACTATTAACAAATAGCAGGCTGATTATGCTATATTTAACTGCTTTTCTAAACTGCTATGTTTAATACTTGTTTATTTATTTATTTAGGAAAAAAACAGAAGCATCACTTAATATTGTCTTTTATTAACGCGAGTATCACACATTTAAATATAATACTATATACCGGATTAAAACGCGATTTATTATTTATATTGTTTAAATTATTTATTCCGACGTTTCGGATGATTTCAGCAACCGTGGTCTGTCTCCCCCCGACCACGGTTGCTGAAATCATCCATCCGGTATACAGTATTTTATTTAAAAGCATCACTTAAATAATAACATACAAAACACATGAAATATTAACAAACATAAAGTAGTAACATAACTTATGAGTTATTTCAGATTTTAAGGTAGACTTTATAGTCTAGCTTAAAATCTGAAATATTTTAAGATAATATGATGTTTCCTTAACTAGTTTCACTAAGAAGATATTGATTGAAGTGTGCTTATCGCCACAGAGCTAAACAGTATGAGTAACATGAGAAGATATATAAAATTAAAAACAGAGACATACAAACACCGTACAGTACTAAATAAAAATAAGTACCTTAAATACGGTTTTTTTTTATATTCAAAACAAGTGAGACGCAGTATAACAACCTTGATAATAGCCAAGAAGATCACAGATTAAAAATATGTACACTTATTCGCAGTCTGTGAGAATCTTTTGCGATTCTTATCTTATTGCCTTAGGCGCTATAAATTCCTAAGAAATTGCTTCCGAATACATTATACTGACGTATAACTACTAAGAAGTAGGTTTTTGGATGACTTTTGGCAAAGAACAACTTATTAGGTGGCCATTATTTGTATTTTATTTTTAACATTATCGGTTTTATGTTACATCAAAATTTGAAGGAATTTTTATTCATACATAATATGAGAAGCTATTTTTAATACAGTATTTAGAAGAATCTTTTGTACTATTGTATAAGATCGATTCGACGCTGCTGTTTCGGTGAAAAATATTTTCAACCAGGGACTGAAACCGGTTAATTTTTATTTTCCAAAATACGTGTCTGACTGATATATATGATAGGTACCATGATATTAGTTTTAAAGAGTAATACACACTAAACTTACCACAGTATTTTTTTCAGTAAATACGAATAAAAACGAAAGAATTTCAACAAAAACCTTTATTATACAGGTATAACTCCCATAGTAAATTAAACGGTATTCAGTCCTTGTTTTCAACCGACAGTCGAACATTGCTTTTAACGAGCAATGATTTTAAGGACAATCGATGTAAGAAGAAAATTGTTGTCAATTGCGTACAATAACTTTATTGAATATCGTATTATCAACAATGATAACAATATATGGAAAAGTACCTAAATTGCCTCTTAAAAGCAGATCGCTACATTAACGTAACGTAACTTCAGTAAAGTTTCCATTTGATAGATAAATCATTTCAAATTGTTCGACAATATTCCAAAAGTAACTTTGTTTTAGGAACTTAATGTCGCTCGTTAGTTTTTATCATGATATCTTTTTACGAAAAAGTCATTGATGAATTTCTGACTGAATGTTTAAAAAACTCATATTTTAAGAGAGCATATATAAGAATTATTTAAATTTAATTTATCATTTAATTCAGACCAATGTCGATTCACTATAATTCCTATTAATTTTCTAGATAGGACGCGGACATGAAAAATATTTATCTAAAGATTAATTATGTTATATACATACGGCCTTATTCATAAACGTATATAAGCTTGATATAGAAAAAATATTGTTTTATTATTGTCTTTTATTAACGCGAGTATCACACATTTAAATAAAATACTGTATACCGGATTAAAACGGAATGACGTTGACAGTCAATGTCCAAAAACAGTTGTCAATCTGTCAAAACAAACATTAGATAAATCAACCATTGAGGTACTAAATAAAGGCCTTAATTTTGCTCCTGCGCCGCGAAAAATACCCTGTGAAGAAATAGTCAGCTACGTTGAGGAATGTATCCATAAGAACACGATTCCTAAAGACGATGCGGAGGCAATCCGGCAAGATATTTCGTGCATATTACGAACTAGCAAGCCGCCAAAACCTAACATCTCTCGTGCGGAATCAATGGCTCTAAAACAACTACGGGCCAATAAAGATATCATAGTACTCCGAGCGGACAAGGGAAACGCGACGGTCGTGATGGATACGTCAGATTATGAACACAAAATGTCCCAGATCCTTGCAGATGTTTCCACCTACAAGAAAGTTGAAAAAGACCCAACAAACAAGGTAATAAAAAAGACATCTGAATTGATCAATAAACACAAAAAGACACTTAATCTTGACAGTAAATTCCTCACACCTGCATGTGCATGTGCAAAGCCTCCAAAAATGTATGGGTTACCTAAAATTCACAAAATAAACACACCTTTAAGACCTATAGTGAGCCAGATCGACACACCCACACATAAACTGGCTCAACACATGGCTAAAGTACTTTCTCCCCTCAGAGGGAACAGTAGTGCTCATGTTAAAGACTCATACCATTTTGTTGAAACTATTAAAGATCTCAAACTCTCCAACAATGAAACCATGGTAAGCTTTGACATTGAGTCTCTTTTTACTAATATTCCTGTATCGGACTGTCTAAATATTGTTAAGAAAAGGTTATCAGAACACAACATGTCACCAGAATATGCAGATATTTTAGAACATTGTTTAACATCTGGCTACCTAATGTGGAATAGTGAATTCTATATACAGGTTGATGGGGTGGCTATGGGCTCTCCAGTCTCCCCTGTTGTCGCTGACATTTTCATGGAGGACTTCGAAGAAAGAGCCCTAGCCACAAGCCCGGTTAAACCGAGGCTTTACAAGCGATATGTAGACGATACCTTTACTATTCTGCCCACGGAACACATATCTGTATTTCTAGACCACCTTAACTCCATACATAGTAACATTAAATTCACTATGGAGAAGGAGAATAATAACTCACTGGCCTTTCTAGACATTTTAGTGGTTCGGGGAGGGGATGGTACACTTGGCCATACTGTGTTTAGAAAAATAACCCATACTGATAAGTACCTCAATGGTGATTCCCACCACCACCCTTGCCAACTTTCTTCTGTCGGTGTATGTTTGTTTCAGAGAGCCCACCGCCTCTGTGATGCTGCCCACCTCAACGGGGAACTGCAGCATGTTAAGCAAGTACTCCGTGACAACAAGCTGCGGGTGCCTCCACAGCATCACAGAAACAGGAATAAACCACAAACAGTACAACGTCAACCAGCCTACCTGCCTTATGTGAAGGGTGTTACAGACAGGATTGGAAGAATCTTAAAACGAGCTTCTATTAATACAATTTTCAAGCCACACAAGAAGATTCAACAGTTCTTCAGACCAATAAAAAGTAATATTCCTTTGCAAGATTCAGGTGTATATAAACTGGATTGTGACTGTGGTTTATCCTATATTGGGCAAACTAAACGGAGCATTTCAAACCGACTTAAGGAACACATTGCGGATATCAAAAACAGACGTCACTCTAAATCAGCAGTATGTGAACACACTCTGGATAAACCAAACCACTACATACGTTTCGACCAACCAAAAATCCTTGCAAAAGAAAGTAGATTCTTTCCCAGACTAGTACGTGAGGCTATTGAAATTAAAAAACATCCTAACTTCAATAGAGAAGATGGTTTGAGACTTTCCAACACCTGGGATCCAGTAATTAAAAATCTAAAGCCCCAAATCCAACATACTAAAAAACAAGAGGACACCGTTAGTCAATATTGTCATAATATAGAAAATTAGAGTAAATATCAACTCCGTAGGAATAGATGGCGTTAATATGTAATGATTGTAAAACAATAACTTGGCGATTAAAAAGAGTGGCGGCGAGTTTTTTGCCAGTTCTTCTCGTCCGCTCTACGCCCTTGATTTGTGAACTGGTAGTAAATGTAAAATTAGAAGCATTTAATATTAGTAATATTAGTAATTTAATATGTATTATTTTTTATTGACGTTCATAGATGTACATTGTGTTACCTAAATTAATAGATTATTTTTTAATTTAATTGAATTAAATATGGCAACTTTGTGACATTTCAAATATAAGACAACTGTCATCTTTCAGTCTCCCGCGACCACGGTTGCTGAAAAGCATCCGAAACGTCGGGATAAATAATTTAAACAATAAATCGCGTTTTAATCCGGTATACAGTATTTTATTTAAATATTGTTTTATTTCATTCTGTAGGCTTTTTATATTCGATAGAGCAAGACAAAACATATTTTAACTATATCAAGCTTAAAATACGTTTATGAATAAGGCCGATAGATTTTATTTATCATTAAAAATATAAACCTTCCATCACCGTACCACACGTCATAAACAATTATTTCATCCGCATCACATTGACATATGGAAGTCGAGCACCGTAAGATTTACGCGCAACTTCATTCCACGTACAACAAAATTGTGGAATGAATTGTCGCCTTCAGTTTTTCCAATTAATTACGACCTCGCTGGTTTCAAAAAACGAGCCTACAGATTTTTAAAAGGCCGACAACGCATCTGAGACCTTCAAGTCCTAGATGTCCATGGGCGGTGGTGATTACTTACCATCAGGTAACCCACCTGTTCGGTTGTCTGCTCTGAAATAAATAAAAAAAAAAAACCAACCACATTATGATTAGCATAACAAAAATCACTGGGGTAACTTAACGCTTACACATAACATAAAAAATATGATTGATACAAACTAAAGATAGTGTACAATATAGCAATCGCTACGTACAAATATCACAACAGCATGATGCATGTAGCAAAAATCAATACCTACTCCGACCATAACGCCAAAGACGGTGCCACCAGAGAAGTTAAATCACCTGTAAATTCCTCCATTTGTAACACACAATAGCCCAAGAGTTAGCCGAAACCAAAAATGATGCATGCACACATTTCTCCCACACAAAGGGCTTCGGTTCCATAAATTACATGGGCAATTGTTTCCTTTAGTAGCCTCTGCGGCGCTTTGATACAAGAACAGTTTACTTACACCGCACGTACGGGGGTTTTTATCGAATAAATAGGTGCCCCTTATTTATTGTACAGGCATAAAAGCAGAAAGCAAGAGTTCTTCAACGCTTTTCTTTTGTTAGAATTTATTTTTATTGTTATAGAAAGAAAGTGGACTATTCCGAAGTACATAGTAAAGATTTGGATCCATTGCTGATTATCTATATCTATAATAATATTATAAAGAGGAAAGGTTTGTATTTTTGTATGTTATGAATAAACTCAAAAACTACTGGACCCATTTTAAAAATTCTTTCACCATTAGAAAGCTACATTATCAGCGAGTAACATAGGCTTGTGTATAGTACATCTACATTGCACCCGTGTGAAGCCGGGGCGCGTTGCTAGCACGCTTCAAGAATTGCCTCAGTGATACTTGGTATCTATTCATTTTAAACATATACATCACATAAAATAACTAGAGTCAGTGAAAAGATTGGATAGAAAAAAGGAAATGAGATAAACCATATGGTTCGTTTTATTAAAGAAATTCGTTAGTTCGTTACAACTAGTTTTTGGATCTTTAAAATTATGGAAAATTATAAAAAACATTTTAGTTGGTTTCGGCTTCAACAAATCGATTCCCGAATGCTCGAAGTAAAAATAAAGTTGGTGACAATGCGTTATTTGGACCACTCATCATCAACTGAGGCCTTTACGCTCTTATTTCAGTCTGGCGACCACAGACATGTCGTATTTAAGTAAAATATATTGACATAGTTAAGTCAAAGTAAAAAAAGGTTAGATACGTTTATACAAGGAGTTTATATAGTTCTATATATAAAGTCCTTGCGTTTATAAAATAGACCATGACATAACACTATCACTACATAGTATAAAACAAAGTCGCTTTCTCTGTCCCTATGTCCCTTTGTATGCTTAAATCTTTGAAACTACGCAACGGATTTTGATGCGGTTTTTTTTAATAGATAGAGTGATTCAAGAGGCTGGTTTATATGTATAATAACATCCATTTAATAGTGGAGAAGTACTGTTATTTTTGAGGTTTCTAATGTGATGTCGTAAATAATTACATTTTTCTGCTTACATTGCAAACGCAGGCTGAACCCTACGAGTTTTATCAAAATAATGTACTAAGTATTGTACACATTGAAAAGGTCTACAGAAAAGTCCGTGATGGTATATGTCTATCTCTTATGGATAACCCACAATAACTTTTTTTTGTCATTTACTTTTTACGACAAATAATGGCTAATTTTCGAAGCTATTTTAACCAATACAGCATTAATCCTTATCCAATAAAATACCTTAAACACGTTGTTGATTTAATATAGCTCTATATGGCCCTTTACAGCATATGATTTAAATGAATATTTTCGAAGATATTACAGATTTAAAAATTGCGGGACGTAGCGTTTGCGGCGGTACCGGCCGGTATTTTTTTATATACAACGTTCACAGTTTTTCTGTAGTGTATTTAGTAACAACATTGCACCCATGCGAAGCCGGGGCGGGTCGCTAGTAATCAATATAACACAAAACTATTAGGGTAGTACACAGTCTGAAACTCGGTAAAAGGAATATAATAAACGACGAACAAATCCTGAGCTTAGAATATTGGCATCCCTGTATAATACTAATAATAGCGGCGGGTCAAAGAAAATCATTCCGAGGCAGCAAGTTTGTATGAAAAGTTTCTTCAATATAACGAATTATTGGATTTGCAGACGCGAAGTAATCTCATTGGACATTCGAGGATATCTTTTTTCGTAAGTTTCAGAGTTGTGTAGCTCATGTTCACTTTCTGATTATGATGTGTTACGCCCATGATACTGTTGGTAACTTTGCGTGTATTTATCAAAGTTATACTACTGAAAGATTAGTAAGTAAATACTTTATAGCACACTATTGTAAGTTAACACTTTACTATATCAATACAAATAACTATTTCATCCACAACCTGTGATGGAGGAAATTATGCATAATAAAACAATAAAATGTTGTTTCTCTGTTGTATAAATAAATGTTGTTACAATTTTTTATTATAAAAATTACTTTCAATAAAAATAATTTCGCTAAAGATAATTTCGCTCTTGAAAAATTCCGGGTAAAATATATATTTTTTTAATTTAAGACAAAGTCAACACTCTCCTTTCAGAAGCTATTACTACGGTTTCTTTTGATATTTTTCAAGAAACCTCCCTTATGAAAAGAAACCTAATTACCACATATTGTATTGTAGGTATATTCAAACCTTCCAGCTAGAACCTAAATTAGGCATCACAGAGTGACATCTCAAGAGATTGCACACAGCTGTTTTCACACTCTGGTAATTTTACACAATTTACACATTTAAGATTATTCTAGTGAACAGTATGCGTTAGTAATAATCATTTTATTATATAATTGTACAATATATTATTGACTAGCAACGCGCCCCGGCTTCACACGGGTGCAATGTAGATGTACTAAACAATAGTCTATGTTATATGCTTTGTATTGATGAAAGAATTTTTCAGAAAAATCGGTCCAGTAGTTATTGAGTTTATTCATAACATACAAAAATACAAATCTTTCCTCTTTGGCTCTTTATAATATTCAGTATAGAAGTATTAATTATAAACTAGCTATCCCGGCGAACTTCGTTCTGCCTAATATCAAATACGAAATTTCGATTCAAGTATTTTCTTATTTCAATATGTTTTTAGACTTAAATATGCTATTTTCCCACTTCTATAATATGTCTAGTATGACAGAGTGAGCATTGTGAGATCCGATTTTTTTTTAATAATATTATTTAATATATATTTAATGTTTTAATATGCTACGGAATACAATGATTAACAATTAGTATTTATTATATGGCAGATTTTCTATTTTTTAGTGTGAATATAAAATAGTAGTAGTATATATTTATTAATCTTATTAATTTACTTTTTTATTATTATTATTTTTTAAGATCCGTAGTCTATAAGCTCCAAATGTTTTATGTTTTTGTTTGTTTTTTGTTTTTGTTTTTTATAGGGTGTCACTGAAAACCAGTGTTGTGTTATCGATAGATAGCACAACAAAAACTGAGCTGACTCCTTTTTCAAGGTACACTGCCTCTTAATAATTGTTTTTTTATTCTGTTGTAATATTTTATAATTTGTTTAGTATGTAAGTTTTAGTGTGAACCTTGAAATAAACTTTTTTCATTCATTTCATTCATTCATTCATTCATTCATTCATTTCATTTCATTTCATTCATTCACATTGACTTGCAGTTGGGCATCAATTAATAAACGTGACGTAAGCTGTCTGGGAAAATGGGGGAGTTCTAAATATAATATACTAGCTTCTGCCCGCGACTTCGTCTGCGTAAAGTTAGTACTACAGATAGCTTATTTTTTAACCGAGCATCAATGACGCTCCACTCAAGTCAACCTTATCGTGATATTTCTTAAACTATTCGACCAAATTACATAATTTGAAAGACAAAATTCATCTATATTAAATACTGAAAGCGAAAAATGTATCAATTTTGATAAGAATTAGCTAAATACTCCAGAATGTGCATTTTAAAAAAGTATTCAATTGAAATGTATTTATGGCTTATAGTTTAGGGTATTTTGGCTTCCACATAAAAGATGGATATATGCTGTCGCGGACTTTTATTTAGAACTTTTTAAGATACACATTCTCACCACACATTATATCCTTGTATGTACCTCCAACGGTTTAGGCAGCGCACGCCAAGATAGCTCTTATAGGGCAGGAATTTTTCCGCCTTACTTAATACTTATCGTAATATTATGGCCAAATTACAGAAAATCTTTATAAAATGTAGCCTATGGGTTATTATGATATATCAGCTATATTACTGTGAAGTTTCATCAAAATCCGTTCAGTAGTTTTTGCGTGAAAGAGTAACAAACATCCATTCATCCATCCATCCATCCATCCATCCTCACCAACTTTCGCATTTATAATATTAGTAAGAAAGATTTAAAAAATAATTTTCTTTATATTTTTTTATGCTTTAACGGTTTTTCCGCTATTTAGGGCCGACGGTATCCAGTCGTAGCGCGCGGAGACCAATTATTAATCTATGATATAAAAATTTGCACTATCTACCTTAAATCTTTACATTCAATCTAAATATTAGAATCTATACTACCTTGTTCTAACACTATCCACAGAACAAGGATATATCTGAGGACATATTGAGATATTGCACCTGTAGGAAGTGGATATTCGCAACCGGATAGAGCCAGTCTCAACCGGCGCAAACTGGTTTATACCGAGGTGGAGTCGATTTATTTATAGCCTGTGCACTTAGTTTGCCAGTGTGCTGGAGATTTGAATATTTTAGAACGATGTACATTCTGGAACAAATATTTTGCCGTTGCGATATGTAGTGCCGTAAAGTAAACCGTTTTGTATTTTTATACGTGTTTTTTAATATTTTTTTTCAGAGATGTGGAATTTTTGTGGAATATCCGTCAATCATAGAACATACTACATCCGTAATCCGCAGTTGACCTATTTTTTAACCGACTTCAAAAAAGGAGAAGGTTCTCAATTCGTTTGTATGTTTTTTTGTTACTTTGAGCATTCGGAAATCCATAGAATGAGACCAAAACGCGCATTATGCACTTCACGTTTTTCCATCTGTGAACGGTGGTTCGTTACCCGGGCGGAATTTCGATATTCCTCCCACCCGTTCAATGTCCGAAGTTAGAAAACGTGAGGAATATTCTTAAAGAAAATTACAAACATATCGTACCCGTGGGAATCGAAAACACGACCCATCGGAGCGCACGGCAAGTGTTCAATCAAACGCGCCAAAGAACCTTTCAAAACCACGGATCAGAAGCCGTAAAAAACAAAACTTATCTAAAAACGACTTGCAAAACATTAAATTTTCTTCTAAATATTCAAAATACTTATGCTTATTTTTCCTAATATTTAACTTCCTCTAAAATTTTCTAAATATCAATGAAAACTGCATCAAAATCCATCGCGAGGCTTACGAGTAGCAAGCGGAGAAAGAGCCAGACGCAGATAGCGAATTTGTTTTATACTGCTTAGAGATTTATATAAGAAATTATTTTAAAAGATGTTCAAATCTGGACTAATATACCTCTAAATCATGTTTTAAGGACTCTTTATCTTGAGACCTCATTCAGGTAACCTTTTAGGTATTACTATCACGGATCACCACATTTACAAAATTCCGCTCATCATGATTTATGCGTTGGAGCCGCTCCAGTTAGCACTGAAGTAATCAGCTAAGAGCCTTTTTTACTTCTCGGGATTAAGAAACGAGTTAATTTATAGTGAAATGGAGAGGATTTTTTGTCGCTTCCCTCTTAATTAGATTCGTTTTGCCCTTCAGAATGTTAGGACGGCGACACCTTGGAAATGAAATAATTGTGAGATCTGAAGACGGTTAATTATGTTCTCGCAAAGTAACACAGTTGTCACTCTAGGAATTATTTTTATTACATCTGTGACGAGTTCAAGTCGTAACTTATAGAGCTCTCTACACCTAAACATTACAGTATTGCAACAAAGTAATATTTACTACTTTTGAAAGTGTGATGCACAGAACCTTTCCAGGGGGGTTAGAACGCAAGTCGCAAAATGATTCGACTGATCGTCTCGCTTCATTGTGATTGGTGTAGAGAGTCTCTAGAGAGTCTCTACACCAATCACAATGATCTCTACACCAATCACAATGAAGCGAGACGATCAGTCGAATCGTTTTGCGTCTTGCGTTCTAACCCCGCTGTTCTGTGGTGTGTTGCGTTAACAATAGATTTACACCGCAGGAAGTAAGGATAATTATATATATTGTTTTATGTTAGATATCGATAGACGACCATGAGGTTCACTTGATGATAAGTACTTCCACAGATCATCAGTTAATGATTCGCTGTCGACCTATATTTAACTTCGAGTATTCGAAAATCCATAGACCGAAACGCGCAATATGCACTTCACTGTTTTTCCATCTATGAACGGTGTTTCGTTAGCCGGTCGAAATTTCGATATTCCTCCCACTCGTTCAATGTCAGAAGTTACCAGACGTGGGTAAGACATGGTTACGGAAAATTATAAAAATGTCGTCCCAGTGAGATTCGAACCCACGACCTATCTAGGTGTTCTATCGAACCCGCTAAAACTATATATATTTATAACTACAGCCCCAAGATGGGACTTTAGTTATAAAGATTCCAATAGTAACTTGCAAAATTCCTGAATGACCCATTACAGAACGACTTCAGACAATTAAATTCAAATTCATTACTTTATTTATACTGTAGTCCAGCATCCGGTTTATGCAAAAAGAAATAAATCATTTAGAAGACTACCAAAAAATGATTTATTAATTTTTTTATTAAAATATTATACTCCTTTCAAGAGCGGAACCTTATTAGATCTATTACAAATGCCTCTTTAATTACGGTTTCGTAATCTTAATGTCTTTATAACTCAAACTTAATCACTTTAATCTTATTCAAAGTTAAAGTAAAATAAGTCGACAGCGCTCCGTTGATTAGATTACTCAAATCTCATGCTGGTCCATCGATATCCGTTTAAAAAAAAGGTAATTTCACTTCAAGTAACGAGTGAGTTAATGGAGTTAATGCCTCTCTACTATAACAATAGATATATAATTTATATTTTAATACAAAACAACAGCCGGCCTAGCATGACAACCACGATAAAATGTTGTCGACCGTTTTCTCGTGTTTAAATCGATTGTCTTTTTATGTCTTTCGGGTCTAACATGACCACAGAACAGAAGTTTCCCTGTTCTGTGAACATGACACTTAACACTCGACTTCTAATGTCAAAAATATATTTGTCGATCGAGATATCTTTTCTATCAAAGTTGTCGACGTCGAGATATAAGATATCTCGTCCGCGAGATATCTCGTGATAGTCATGCTAGGCTGGCATTTGATATTTGCTTAGCAATATTCACTATATGGTGTCGAATTATTTTTTTTTATTTTTTTTTATGTCAGATATCGACAGACGAGCATGAGGTTCACTTGATGGTAGGTTTTACCTCAGCCACAGAACATCAGTCAATGATGCGCTGTCGACCTAATTTTTACTTCGAGCATTCGGAAATCCATAGACTGAAACCGAAACGCGCAATATGCACTTCACGGTTTTTCCATCTATGAACGGTGGTTCGTTACCCGGTCGGAATTAAGATATTCCTCCCACCCGATCAATGCCCGAAGTTACTAGACGTGGGGAAAACATGCTTACAGAAAATTATAAGCATGTGCTCCCGGTAGGAATCGAACCCACGACCCATCGATGTGCACGGCAGGTGTTCTACCGAACGCGCCAACGAGCCCTTCAAAATTATTTAGAATATTCGAAGCAGACACGCGCAATGTGGACATCACATCTTTTTTATATTTAAAAACTAGCAAACCCAACAGGCGTTGTCCTGCGAGAATGTTGGTTACAAAAACATAAAAATATTTCTAAATTTGAACATGAAATTTTTTCACGTTATTCGCTTAAGCTAATGCGTGCGCTTGTATAGAAAACTATGTGTTACATTTTTTGCGGTTTCAGACCTGCTAAGCCTAGTATGAACAGAATAGTTTCTTGATAATTCTTTAAATATATAATAAACAATAAACACTTACCATCGATCCATCCCACAAGAACCGAGCCGATAATTATAAGTACCAAGCCAAGTGTCCCCATTGTTCACAATTCACTGATCACTCATACATAACAACGTTACTAAAATCAATTTCCATCACAACACTTAACAAAACATCTCATCTTCCTGTGTCACCTGAAACAAGGAAAAACCTGTTAATAGATAGAAAGAAGTTATCAGTATCCATATGTTATCAGTTTTGTGTCGTTTACCAAATAAATATAGCTTGATTGTTTCACCTACTTTTTACTTCGAACATTCGGAAATGCATAAACTAAAATCGAAACGCACAATGTATGAATTTTCCATAATTATATTTTGAACGGTAGTTCGTTACCCGGTCGGAATTTCGATATTCCTTCCACCCGTTTCATGCCTGAAGTAACCAGACGTAGGAAAGATATGCTTAAAGACCCCCTGTCGTCCCGGCGGGATTCGAAGCTGCGGGATCGATGCGCAAGGTAGGTGTTCTACCAGACGTGCCAACGAACCCGTCAAAAAGCCCTTATGATTTGAAATGAGTATTTTTTTTGTTAGATATAAACACTTGGTGGTAGGCCAGCCACAGTACATCAGTCAATGATGCGCTGGTGAGTTATTTTTTTAAATCGAGCATTCGAAAATAGTAACCGCGCTTAGAGAAGCATTCATATTTCACTAGTTGCTTGAAAACGTGCTCATTATAAAAGTAAAGTCTATCTGGAATCCATAGCGTGTTTCACTCCATTGAGGGAAATAAAAAAAATAATTTAAGAAAAAAAAATACAAATGAATTTAAATATAATAGACAATTATAAAAAAAATATTCAAATTTTCAAATTCATTAAGGTAACATAATGAAGGTAGGTACACTTATGAACGGCAATAAAAAATAATCTTCTATTTTTTTATTTACTGCCTGTTCTCAAATCAAGGACATAGAACGGACGAGAAGAACTGGCAATCAATTCTCCGCCACAATGTTTAATCTCCAAGTTTTTGTTTTACAAAATGTTATTAATAATAGCCACAGAAAATGTGCAATGTCACCTGTCATAGCTTGTAAGTGTATGTACACAAGCGATGCTGAAATTTCAGAAACCTAGAAACCCATTACCTCACGAAAATGCTAATTAGTACTCTTCAATTTATTAGTCAGAAATGAATAATAAATACTAAGTTCTGCACAGGATTATATCCTCGTTCGACGACTATAATTTCAAGCTTGTATTTTAGTTGTTACTTGAATTGAATAAGTAAATGTATATGTCGATTTAAACACGAGCAAAAATAAATTAAAAAAATATACATACGAGTATATTCAATAAACCGCCGAAAAAACTGAAAATCAAAAAAGAATAAACCTTTTTTATTTAACCTTAATAACTAAGTTCTTAAACTAATGTAAGTTACATAAGTAATTTTGAGTCGTCTTTGACTAGTAAATAGTCAAAGCGTTTAACTTATTTTCCCTTTTTAAAAATGCCTGATTTGACAAATCATTTTGTATAGAATAGGGAGCAAACTAGTAGGTGATTCATGTGATGGTAAATAACCATCGCTGCCCAAAGACATCTGCAAGACCAGAATGACAATGTTTGCAGATGTGCCACTGACTTTTGTTTACTTCCATTAACACGTACGGGCCAGCAACGTCTCATGACGGCAAAATTGAAATTTAATAATTGACACAATAGTCACGTCAACTTTAAATGTGAATTTATTCGCACAACGTTTCATAACGTCAGGAGTCAATACGATATTCCACTACATAGATATTTACGTCTATTATATCCAATTTCTATGGGAAAACGTTGTGACACGATGCGAGAATCTTCTTACGGCGGCGCGCGCTGGGCCGAACGTGTTAAATACGACGTTTATTTCGAACTAGCGATCCATACGGGTGCAATGTAGACGTAGTATACACAAAAAAAAATCTGATAATGTAGCATTCTATTGGCGATTTTTTTTTAAAAATAGGTCGATTAGTTTTTGAGTTAAATCGTACCAAACAAACAAATCTTTCCTCTTTATAATATTATTGTAGTATAGATAAATGAGCATTTGACCACTATTTGACCTCGCTTTAAATGAAAATGTGGTGATTAATTTTTATAATAAAGATTTTTTATCCAATCTCTTATCCTGGTGAAAACTAGCTGAAAAAGAATCTAAGTAAAAATCATATTGTACAAGCAAAGTTTCCCGTTCCTTATAATTGGGTGAGCGGCGCTGTTGACGCGTTACGCCGTGAATGATAGATAGGCAAGGACATTGTGAGCAAGTGATATTATGAGAAAATAGCGAGCTGAATGAAAAATCGCGTGATATTTTGTATTGTATTCAGTTGTTTTTTATCTGGCCTTGCAAAACGGGTGCTCGTGAACTTAGCGACTAGATTATCAAACTAAGTGCAAGCTGTTTCTACTTTATATTTGAGTTTATTTTAATTATATACCTGCGAATATTAATTGCGTCTTAATTGCACAGTAGTTTTTTTAATGTTGTATATTGACAGACGAGCATGAGGTTCATTTGATGGTAGGTGATATACAAGCCACAGAATATCAGTCAATGATCGCTGTCGACTTACTTTTTACTTCGAGCTTTTGAAAATCCATAGACTGAGACCTAAACGCGCAATGTGCACTTCACGGTTTTTCCATCTATGGACGGTGGTTTGATACCCGGTCGGAATTTAGATATTCTTCACACCCGCTAAATGCCCGAAGTGATCAAACATAGAAGACATGCTGACAGAAAATTATAATTATATGTCGTCTCGGCGGGATTCGAACCACTCATTGGAGTAGACTTAGACCTGTCAAAGTTACAATACAGTAAAAACAGCGAAGCTTGCGCACTGCTGTATAAAGACAAAGTTTTTGACTCTGCAGAGGTATTTCCTAGCTTAGAGTTTAGCCACTTGGGAGTCTTTCAGGATCATTCTATATACTGTACCTATAATACGCAAGACACCAAAAGACATTTACACTAATAATATATATAGAGTTTGTTTGTTTAGAGGAAGAATAATCTCTGAAATTACTAAACAATTTTAGAAAGTTCATTTATTATATGAAATTGATTAAAATATTAAGTAATATTTTATTTCTATAATATTTGATTTAATTTATTTTTAAAAATATGTACATATTCTGAAGATATTTAATTTGTTGTTATCGGCGTACGCTTACTAAACAAATGAAAATAATAAATCTGTTTTAAAAGTTTGAATTTAGGCGCGAATCTTTATATATATAATTCTTCTGTGAGTGTGTATGTCACTGAACTTCTCTCAAACGACTGGACCGATTTTGATGAAATTTTTTGTGTGTGTTCAAGGGGATCTGGGAATGGTTTAGATTCATAATTTTGTCCGCTGGACAATGTTTTTTTAATTAATTTTTAATTATTATATAATTTCGAAGCCAAAATTGTGGCAGAACAACGTCTGCGGGGTCCACTAGTAAAAATATAAATTAAAATCAGTCTATGTATGTATAGTTTGTTTTCTATGCACTCTTATTACAAGTATAATATAAGGCCTTTATTCCCCTTTCTTCAATTTCAATCGTTAAACTTACCTGGTAAATGTATAGCAAGAACAATAGTAGTTCCGAGCGAAACATTTGTGTATTTAGTAAAAGTACACGTTACAGGTCAACTAGGTCGATAAACCAGTGATTTGAACTATAATACCTAAGATTACTGCGATTGAACTGAAAAGCGAAACCATTTCGTTTGCATGTTGGGGCTTTTAGTCCCGCAGTCGTAAACCGTTCATTAATTCTACAGTTACACTCATAGTCGCACGCGATCTGTTGCTATTATCGGATTATACTTCATGAATAGCTTGTGTGCGGTTGAGTTTGTAGTGTGTGTTTAATGGACATACACCAAAGTAGCCGATAGATCAATAGACTTATTTTAAAACTAGCAATTGCCCCCGCAACCCCCCTTGTGGGTTGAATTTCGTAAAATCCGTTCTTAGCTGACCTCTACTCGGCGAAAGGAATATTCCTATCATATTTCAAGTCGCTACGCCTTATGGTTCCAGAGATATCGTGATGAGTGACTATATAGGTGGAAATCTCTTTTATATATATAGATTATGTTGGCATCTTGTACCCACGCGTTTGCCCGTACTGCGCTGTTCAGTTGCCTGACAACACTCAAATTATAGTTTTTTGACGGGCTTGTTGGCGCGTTCGGTAGAACACCTGCCATGCGCATCGATGGGTCGTGGGTTCGAATCTCCCCGGACCACATGTTTATAATTTTCTGTAAGCATGTTTTCCCCACGTCTGGTAACTTACTGGTACAGGAATATCTAAATTCCGTCCGGGAAACGAACCACCGTTCATAGATAGAAAAACCGTGAAGTGCATATTGCGCTTTTCGGTTTCAGTCTATGGATTTTCGAATGCTCGAAGTAAAAATAAGGTCGACAGCGCATCATTGACTGATGTTCTGTGGCTGAGGTATCACCTACCATCAAGTGAAATTCATGCTCGTCTATCGATATCTGACATAAAAAAAATAGTGACATATCATGTGGTTTTTTTTTTGTAAATTTAATTTATTATACTATTCTAAATTAAAAAACTTTCAGCAATTTGCTGATTTCGTGCCACTGATGAAGTTTTCTGATTTTGAAATTCGAAGCCACCGGAGTCTGCGGTGACTTCGGTATCTAGACTAGAATAGACTCCTCAAGAAATATGAGTACCACCACCTCGTTCAGAATAATTTATCACTGCTCAATATGAATTTCAAATATTATGCACTTGTTGGGAATGCAACATTAGTTTGGGACTAGTGCGAAACGTCAGGATAAATAATATAATGAATAAATAGCGTTTTATTCCGATAAAGTTATTCAATTTAAACACAATGGGACTACAGCTATTCAGTACTATCACAAGTGACTATTACCAAGGGACCAAGGGGAGAGAGCCTGGTTGTAAGAAGGTATATAAGAAGTATAGTAAATTTAACTAAAAATATAATAAATATTTAAAATGCTTGACGTGATGTGTTAGTGTGACCGCTTTATACGCATATGGAGTATATGCATGACTTTTTACCAAATAATGTATAGTTCTTTACATGGTAAAATGAATGGTTGCATAGTAACGATACCCTATCTTTTAAATAAATTACTGTATACCGGATTAAAACGCGGTTAATTTCAAAAATATAACTAATAAATCGCGTTGTAATACGGTATACAGTATTTTATTTAAATGTGTGATACTCGCGTTAATAAAAGACAATATTAATAACCGATCTACTAAGTTGATAATAATATGTAAATGCAATCACGAAGAATCCCCTAAGATAATAATAAATCCATTCTTAAACCAAAACTAATTCGAGCTGATTTTCGGTAAACATTTTCTGTAGTCCTATAATCACACTCGATCCTTTCATAGCAAGTCAAAACGACGTCATTATTAAACCTCTATCTACTAAACCAGCCGGGCACTCGACTGAGAATCGATTCGATCTTTCGTCGACAATAAACCTACCGATATTGTGTCTACACAATGCGGCCCGGACGTAAAATCGGATGTAAGCCGGTCATAATGTCACGGAAAAGTTAATTAAATCAACCGGTTAACCGGCTGAACGATTCCCGATTGATTGAGTTAGAATGACGGGTAAGTGGATTTTACGACATAATGCGAAGAAAAAAATGTCCATTGTTGATGTGGGTAGAGTGTGAAGTAGATTTTATATATGTATGTAGTATTAACTTTTATAAATGAAAAGTCATATAGGTAATGAAAGTATTTTTAAGGATATGCTATAATTAGTTAAGGTCTAGGATATTGTTTAGTTTTTATAGTAGATATTTCTATATCTATATTTCTATATCTATTAATTATTTTATGAATATTATAAAGAGTAGTAATTTGTATTTTTGTATATTATAAATAAACTCAAAAACTACTGGACCGATTTTAAAAATTATTTCACCAATAGAAAGCTATATTTTCAGCGAGTAACATAGGCATATTTTTTGTGTACAGTACATATATATTGCACCCGTGTGAAGCCGGGGGACATTGCTAGTAAGTTATACCTATATTAATTTATGTACATTATTTTATCGTAAATATATTTTAAGGTAATACCTACCACAAAATAATACTTAATTTAATTATATTTATTTAAAGATCCTAAGTTAGTAAGTTAGTGCTAAACGATGCCATAACCACTAAGCTCCAAAGGCCATAAAATAGGCAATTAGCGTATTTATTGCTGCCCTATGGCTTGGATATTATCAACAATCAATCCTTATATCTCATCCATATATAATATGTACTAGCGACCCGCCCCGGCTTCCCACGGTTCTAGATTTTTTGACAAAAAAAAGCAGGGGTTGGTAATAGAAGAGAGTATGAGTTTACATTTATAGTTGTATGTGTTTTTTAATGTCACATTATAAAAAAAAAATATCGTCCAAAAATAAAAATAAAAAATTTAAGGATGAACAACCCTTATCACTTAGGGGCATGAAAAATAGATAGTAGCTGATTCTCAGACCTACTGAATACGCATATAAAATTTGGTAAAAATCGGTAAAGCCGTTTCGGAGGAGTACGGTAACTAACATTGTGACATGGAAATTTTATATATTAGATAAACAATATAATATAATAATAACATTATTTCCCAATACTTTTACGATAAAAATATGTGAGTTGCATCAAATTACGTTAGAAAGCAATCGTCGATACAGTAGTACACAAGTATTCCCCATCTGCATCTATGAAAGCTCAGCCATAACTCTCCTGGGGCCGCAAGACTTATTGCTTTTCACAATTTGTTTATGCGACTCCACCGTGACTTTTATTTTAACCTGATTGTCTAGACAAGTCGGGTGGAAAGTTTACAATTTACACCATACATCCAGCCACCGACATTATTAATGCGGAAGTATGTTTTTTAGTTTATTGTATACTAGTAGCACGCCCCGGTTTCACACGCGTGCAATGTAGATGTAATATACACAAAAAATAGTCTGTTAGCCTGATAATGAAGTTTTCTATTGGTGAAAGAACTTTTAAAGCGTCATGCTCGTGAACGGGTGCTACTTGTGGTGACAGGTCGAACTTGAATTCGTGTATGCGGTGATATTAGTTATTTCGTCTATGTATTTGCGTGTTGTTCCCACGAGAATGTAAGTGAGTGCTCCTATTTCACCATACATACTGCTGATAGAGGACAAATCTTTGTTTTTATTTATTTATTTTTATTATTTTTTCGTTTATATATATTTTTTGATTATTATAGTTAATTACTTAAAGATGTCATGTGGAACATAATGTAATGGTTACAGCTCCTTACAAAACATTTGTAAAACAAAAACTTGGCGATTAAAAAGAGTGGCGGCGAGTTTCTTTTCAGTTCTTCTCGTCCGCTCTACGCCCTTGATTTGAGAACTGGCAGTAAATGTAAAATTAGAAGCATTTAATATGTATTTTTTATTGACGTTCATAAGTGTACATTGTGTTACCTAAATGAATAAATGATTTTTGAATTTTAAAATCGGTTTTTAAGTTAAATCGTAACAAACAAATCTTTCCTCTTAGTATATAGACTTAAAATATCTCGTCTTTTCCATGATCCCTATTTTTTCACCATTAGCTTATATTTATATTTTAATTATAGTGGAACACAACCTTTGTATATGCATATATCTCGAAAAAAATTGGCAGTTAATACAAATTGAGTAGAACATCTGTTTATTTTAGAAATTGGAACCCTAATAAGGAAGACGCTTTTTTTTTGTTTTCAATTATAATTTAATTGTATATTATAAAACCCACGTAAGTAATAAAAAATACGCTTCAACGTTTATTTCCATTTAAATCAATCGGTAAAACGAAATTTCTTAGTAATAACTCGAGCACGCATCTAAACACCCCTCATTAAATAATTACGTGTTCCACATAATGTACTTTAATACCTTGCACATAGAGTTCATTATATGATTAGCCCATCGAATAAAATTGCTTACAACGTTACAAAAGAGACAATGGTAATGCGCTGACTAAAGAAGCCCAGCTCTTCAGTTACGAGTGACCGGAGGCGCTGATAACTCTTTGTTCAGGGCGACTGATGAACCCCTTTAACTTCACAAAGAACGACCGTTTATATCGAATGGTTTAATGATTGTTGACGGCGTTTTGTAACAATGTTTATGGAGCTAATGAAGGATTTTATTTTAATGTTTGATTGAGCCGCCGCGGCCGCCTGCTACTTATTTCTTTAATTTATCTGTTGGTATATCCATAATATTAACATAAGTTGTGAAATGATTGAAAGGAAAGACTTGAAGTACTTGATGCTACTTTGACATATTAGTTTACATTTGGGGTACGGCAGTGCTACTTATCTGAACAAACACATTCACGGCCATTCGATAACTTCCTAATCATTACATTAATAAAATAGTCAACTAAAAGATTCAGAATTGTTTCAGTCGTCCCAAGGATTATTTTCTTTAAACATAAAAACTAAAAGATATACTTAGTTACACTTTGTCTTATCTTTTGCGTTTGTGTTTAAATTACTCACTACACTTTTTTCTTTTATCTCTGTTGGCCTATGGCTTAATAACCTTAAGAATATAAGAAAGCTTCATACTTACTACTTACTTACAAGAATTTAACTTACTGTCAAGAATGCTGTGTGCGTACGCATTACAATAATATGTTTTAAGTTTCCTTAACATCTCCCTGAACTTTTCAATCAATGCTTTTATATGTGATAGCAAAATACCCTTATAATAAATAACCCTTCTTGGAATAGCAAGACCAAGTTACAACCAAGTGGTAATTTTTCCATTAAGAACATAATAATATGGCTCACTTAGTGCGGAAGAGCGCACAGAATTGATCACTTTTTTGCCTCTAAGGGAACACTGATTATAAAACTGAATCAGTCAGGCTCTAGCCTCGCTAGGGGACACAGGAATTCACTTAGATCTGAATCCGAGACGTGTTACGCGCCTCAACTCACCAAGCCTAATTCCTACTTCACGATATCATATAATATTTACGATATAGTTTGTAAAACGTGCTCGCGTGGTTTCAAGGGAGGCAAATGGGTGACTAAAACAAGCCTTTTTATATGTATTGTCAGATATCAAATGAATGATGGATGATGAATGGGTGAGATAGGTGATACTTAAAAATTAACAGACATATGTATGTAATGGGAAAGAGGCACGACATATATATATATGTATATGTCGTGCCTCTTTCCCATTGGTGTAGGCAGAGATCACGGAATTACATATGCTCCGATCCTTAAATACCACTTTCACTTTTACATTTATGTAATTATTTTTACTACAACCTTTCAGAAATTCATAATATATTATGAGAGTTGGTTCAAGGTCATCCGATGTATGAAATTTTTTTTTTTATAAATACATATACATATGTATTTGGAAACTGGAACAACTGGTATTTTGGAACTCTTAGAGATCACATAAGCTCCAACAAAAAAAAAATTTTTTTTTTGAATGGCCTGATATATAAAATTCTCGTGTCACAGTTTTCGTTGGCATACTCCTCCGAAACGGCTCGACCGATTCTTACCAAATTTTATATGCGTATTCAGTAGGTCTGAGAATCGGCTACTATCTTTTTCATACCCCTAAGTGATAAGGGTTGTTCACCCTTAAATTTTTTTTTTTTTATTTTTGGACGATTTTTTTTTTTTTTTTTTTTTATTATGTGGCATTAAAAAATACATACAACCCCTGCTTTTTTGTCAAAAAAATCTAGACCCGTGCGAAGCTGGGGCGGGTCGCTAGTATATGTATATTGTATATAGATTCACTTCAATGCAAAATACTTATTTTTCTATCTAAAAACCAAAATATTATGAGACCAGTGCGTATCCTTTTAAAAGTTTTAAATTACATCACAAGAAACTTATAAAATATTCAAACCACGTCTCCACGAAACGGAAAAGCGACTTTGCTCCAACAAAAACACTTCCTACAGATAAAGAACTAAAATGCTGCATTTAAATCAATTTTTATGTTCCGCCTGAACTTGGATGGTTCATAATCTTAAAGCCTTATCTTCAGAGCTTCTTCCCACTATATTTTAAAACGAAAAATGTTCAATGCTATTTTTAACTCATTAAAATTTATGGAAGTTGGAATGGGAAATTGATTGTCGGTGATTAAGATTATCGAGAAGTGCTTAATAGACATATAATAAAAAGATTTTTTACTAAAACTAATACACGGTGTACTCATAGTATATAGCACTGTACATAGGCTATATTCTATGAGTAAACGGTGTATTTGTTTTCAGTTTTTATTACAAGAATAATATAAACAGAAAGCGAGTGTCTTTTTTATTTAAAATTATTAGAAAATAAAACAATGTTGCTCAGTTGAAAGGCAGTAGCGAAGAGATTTATTAACACAGAAAATCAATGACATAGACAAAAGACAATACAGATTAAAACTGTTCAGTGGTTTATTTGATGTAACTACATATATTATAGATACAACATATTTTTTTGCAAAAATGCTATATACAAATTAAATATAAAATACAGCGTTTCTTTTATTTTGACAGAAATTATTGTTATTTATCATTCAATAACTTGTTCTTAAATTGACTCACTCAATAAAACCCAATAATTAGAACACCGATGATAAATTATAGAAATTTTCCAAAAAAAAAAAAAAAGTCAGTTGCCAGTAAGTTTCCGGAAAACTGAAATAAATATTTCATTGAGGCGAGTCGAGTGAAGCTTGAAGAGTCTAAGAAAAATCTATTTCAACCGAGAGTCTCTTAATCTGTCCAATAAAAGTTCAAGATGATGCCAGATAAAAAACATTATCGAAGCAATATTTCAAAGGAAATCGCCTGAGTCATATCATTCTGCCTGAGGCTGCTGTAATGGATTGCTCCGTATCTGTTACATTTTAATTTAATGTCAATCTCGAATGAGTTCGATTTTATAATAGCCCTTTAAATTAGGTTTTGAAACTAAATAAATTTGAAAAAAGAAAACATTATTAACTATTGACGGGCTCGTTGGCGCGTTCGGTGGAACACCTGCCGTGCGCATCGATGAGTCGTGGGTTCGAATCCCACTGGGATGACATGTTTATAAGTTTCTGTAAGCATGTCTTCCTCACGTCTGGTAACATCTGGCATTGATCGGGTGGGAGGAATATCGAAATTCCAACCGGGTATCGAACCACCGTTCATAGATGGAAAAACCGTGCACATTGCGCGTTTCGGTTTCAGTCTATGGATTTCCGAATGCTCGAAGTAAAAAGTAGGTCGACACATCATTAACTTATTATCTATGGCTGAGGTTTCACCTACCATCAAGTGAACCTCATGCTCGTCTGTCGATAGCTAACATAAAAAAAGAAACTAATATATTATTACGATCTATCAACCAAATCTGAAACTAGAACTTAAAAACCAATTTCCTGAACGAAATAGATTTAATCAAAATAAAGATTTTCTGAATTTAATCAGACAGGGTTGATACTGGTTGGAGGTAAGTTATTTCAATTACGTCATCAAATTGATTCGTGTCCTAAAAATACATAACCAAAGACAATCAAATACTAGTTTACATAACCTACTCCTACTTGTTTGTTGGTTTGTCCTTTTTTCATGCAAAATTAATTAAATATTATTAAATACGGCTAATTAAAAAATACTTAAAAAATTAAATTGTAAACGGAGCAAAAGTGTAAGTGAATTCCTGAGTCCCCTAGTGGGGCATGGGGCTGAACCATGTCAATGTCTGTTTCACTAATTATATTTTTCTTCACAGGCAAGTAGTTGATTAGCCTTCTGTGTTCTGTTCGCCAAAATTTTTTTTAAATCTTGTTTCCCCGGGATTCGAACCCAAGACTACCTGTGCTAAACGCATCGCGCTTACCGCTGAGCCACGGAGGCGGTCCGGACTGCATCAAATGAATCGCTAACTGATGGTTTTCACCATAATATATTGACATCGCCTACACTAGAGACTCAACTGCACTCATGTCAATTGCCTTCCGCAAAACTCTATGTATCAAAAAGGTACGAGTTTAAGTAAAACACAAGCTTTATACAGTTTGTTCGATGCACCAAGGGCTTAATCATCAGCATTACGTAATTATTCGCATATTTGTAAACTTAATATCCACCCTTTTACTATAATTGCAATACATGCAATTCAGTCTGATTTCAGAACTACCTTGGGGCGATAATTGTGGCAGATGCTATCGTCACAAATGAACTGTCAGGAAGATATTCGGGCGATATTCACTTGTTATTGCCGAAATTATATTTGGGGTGAATTCCTAAGCTCTTTTACTGTATTACAGGACTAAACTTGTCTTTTATTAACGCGAGTATCACACATTTAAATAAAATACTGTATACCGGATTAAAATGCGATTTATTATTTATATTGTTTAAATTATTTATCCCGACGTTTCGGATGCTTTTCAGCAACCGTGGTCGCGGAGACAGAAAGATGACAAGCTGAAAAGCATCCGAAACGTCGGGATAAATAATTTAAACAATCTAAATAATAAATCGCGTTTTAATCCGGTATACAGTATTTTATTTAGATACATTATGTTTATTTCTTGATAGTTAGATTATTAATTAAAAGTATTGCTGTTACTTTCGTTAATATGGATATGTAAAGATTGGCCTGTTGCATGCGAGAGCGATCCCTTTTAAATACCGGCTATCGGCTCTCGATTTTGAATACCAGTTCAGTATTCCGCCGTTAATCACTATAATAATTCTAAAGTCATTCTAATTATTCATAAAAGAAGTAAATAAAGTTAAATATAAATTGACATTATAAATATAAATATGAATTTACATCTATATAAATAAAAATCACTTCTAAATTATTCATCCGATTTTGATGAAACTTTGGGGAGACGTTTTGCATAATACGGGCGTATGTTCCTAGCCCCAAAAAAACACTTGTTTTCCTTACCTAGCATAAAATACATTAAATATAAACTCATGAGAAAAAGATTTAGACAAAACATCTATTACTTACGTAACACACAGAAGCACACAAAATTATAATAATAGTAATTACAAAAAAAAAATAGAATAAAAAAGAACAATTACAAAAAAAGCGTTGACAGGTGTAAATGGGTTCTGACTCATTTTGGGTTGTTTTGTTTGTCTGTTAGTTCACGCTAATCTTCGAAAACTACAGAAATTATTTTCATTCAATTTTCAGTAAGATTAGCTTTAGCCTGGCGCTATATTTACTATTGCGTTGTTTCATCGATGTTAGGAACAAAATTTATCGCCTTTTAAAGATTACGTGTGGACAAAGTTACAGCTCCAACCAGTAACTAATAACTCAAATATTATGGGACGAGAAATGTATGTATATACCTACTTCCTTTCAACATTCTTGGCATAAAATGAGACACGTAGCAGTATGTGATATTGTCGCTAACTTACTGACAGGTCACGTATATCAGAACTAAATTATTGCAGCCAAATATATTATAATAGAGTTTTTGCTCATGGTTTCCGTGATAAAAAGAAGCCAATGTCAGTATTTGAGAAATACATATAAAGGAGCGAGTGAAATAAAAGACGGCTTATAGCACACTGAGTTTTTAAAGAGTTTAATAACGTTATAACACAAAAAAAAAAAATGTTACAAATTGACAGACGAGCATGAGGTTAACTTGATGATAGATGATACCTCAGCCACAGAACATCAGTCAATGATGCGCTGTCGATCTACTTTTTACTTCGAGCATTCGGAAATCCATAGACCGAAACCGAATTCGTAATATACACTTTTTCCGTCTTAGAACAGTGGTTCGTTACCCGGTCGGAATTTCGATATTCCTTAAACCCGTTTACCGCACGAAGTTACCAGACGTGGGGAAGACATGCTTACAGAAATTTATAAGCATGTCGTCCCGATGGGATTCCAACCCATGACCCATCGGTGCGTACCTACGGCAGGTGTTTTAGTAAACGCGCCAACGAGCCCGTCAAAATAAAAAAAAAACAATAATACTGTAAAGTTACATCAAAATACCAATACCTACGCAATTTGTGCTTTGTTTTTACCGTGGCTTTACTCTTAAAATTAGCAATAGTAGCAAAATCTGATTTTAATTCAAAATGATATTAAGTGAGATTTATCTTTGAACCAACGATGTAATGAAGGAGAAAAAATGTATATACAAAATTAATAAATAATCCCATCGCAATTAAGGTTCTTTCTCAAATAAATCCAATCACATAGAATCCCTAATCTATGGCGCATCGCTACCACAGACAAGCTAGAAAAATTGGAATTTCGAACAAACAACATGTCAGATTAAAATGAATTTTCTATTTTCCCGCCACCGTTTTGGCAAGTTGTCTAACACGAACTATCCACGGGCAGGGCTAAACTCGCGAATTTACTACGAAACAAATCAAAACTAACAAACGCGGCGCTATAAATCTTTCGGGCAATTTCAGATGCGATCTAGCGTACCTGCTATCGTATGAAGTTGACATGTTGTTACAGATTTCATAGTAAATTGACAGGTTACTGCACTCGCCAGATGCAATTTTATATACTTGAGTGCACTGTTGATGTGAGCTTACTCAGATGTAAAGATTATGTTGATGAAGTAGACGTTTAAATCTATAGTAATTGACGTTCCGGATAAACCGTATCTGTTGGTTCGGTTTGTTGTTTATGGTCTTGAGTTATCTAGACTCATATTATAAAGACGAAAGATTTGTTTTTTACGATTTAACTCAAAAAACACTCGACCGATTTAAATAATTCTTACACCGTTAGAAAGCTACATATTCACTGAGTAAAATAGGTTTTACAGTTTTTTTATAATAATTCGCTCACCGTAGGCCAAAAACGTTAAGTTATAACAAGTGAAATACTTGCAATATAAATGACAATAAATTCATAATTTAAATTAAAGCGTATATATTATAAAGAAACATAACATTATAAACTTCTTTCTGACCTTGAAACAACTAAATAAACATATTGTATAATACTCTTGAAATAAAGACACTCATCTAAAACTACATATGTATATATTAATCACTTACAATGTGAGGGACGAGTGAGTTAAAGTTACAAACATCAGTTCGGATCACAGTTCAAAGTACCCCATTCACTAAGCAACTTTTAATTGAAAATCACTGAGCCCCAAGCGCGGCACAACAGTCCACAAATCCTAAATTAAAGTTAATAATACAAACTGGAGCACTTAAAGCAAAAGTCAAAAGTCCACTTAAGTCGGCGCGGCGCCGACTCTCCACGGATGAAACGCGACATGAGATATAGTACGAGGCTTCACTTGAAATATCGCTTACTTTCCACGACACCACGAATGCCTTTTTATTACTGATCCTAACACATTGTTAGTAACAGACCGTTATTAATCTTATAGAAACCATTTTTTTTATTTACATTGGCAGACCTGTTAAATACAGGTGAAACAGTTATCAAACGGTGATATAATTGTAAATATAAAAAAAAACAATGAAATTTAGATGTTTTATACACAAAAAATAGCCTATGTTACTCGATGAATGTAGCTTTCTATTGGTGAAAGAATTAAAATCGATCGAATAGTTTTTGATTTAAATCGTAACAATCAAAATAATTCCGCTTTATAATATTAGTATAAATTCACTAGAAACATTATATTTAATTTAAAACTGTAGTGTATCTTTGTGTTGAGACCTCTGGGGAACCACTATGGATATCATAGGTAACAAACAACGTTTCATCAAAATCTAAATACTTCAAAAATCGTTTAAGAATGTTAAATTTTCAAACAAAAAAAAACAAACAAAGGAAAAGATTATACTATACTCATATCTGACCGCGACAGAAATTGTACAAATTAAGTTATTAGATAAAAATGAATTCCGGATTCCTTACCGGGACACGGGGCAGGCACACTTTTGTGTCAATCCTTACGGGCGCACGGGACAGGCACACTTCTGTATCTATATTATGTACTGATATTTTGCAAAAGGTGACTATTGACATAGAAGATGTCATCGCTAATTCAATCATTTCATTTGTTTTCTCGGAATTAAAACTCAAAACAACCATTCCTGATAACGCGTATATTACTAGACGCATATATTACTAGCGACCCGCCCCGGCTTCGCACGGGTCTATATTTTTTGACAAAAAAAGCAGTGGTTGTATGTATTTTTTAATGCCACATTATAAAAAAAATTAAAAAAAAAATTTAAGGGTGAACAACCCTTATCACTTAGGGGGATGAAAAATAGATGTTGTCCGATTCTCAGACCTACTGAATACGCATATAAAATTTGGTAAGAATCGGTCGAGCCGTTTCGGAGGAGTATGGCAACGAAAACTGTGACACGAGAATTTTATATATTAGATTGATAACAATAATTATCTCTGTTCAACTTTTAAAATACTTCAATTTTAACCAGAATATGAGAATAACTTAAATCTACTTAGTTTTATTTATAGAATATTACTATCACCTTTGCTAAATGGTTTGCTGAAAAGCATCCGAAACGCGATAAATAATATATCGCGTTTAAATCCATTATAAAGTATTTTATTTAAACTACTCAGTTTTCGTTACCCGTTATATGATTCAAACTTGAGAAGCACTTCCGCTGAAGTGTTGCAATTGCCAAAATGCGAATTTAAAAATATAATTACCCTCTCAGCGCGATTTGAGAAGTCAGGTAGACAAATGGTAGTTGTGGACACTGACAAATTAATCTTGAAAACGGGTTCATTTTTCATATTTCTAGAGTAAACTGGAATCTTAACGATGTTTTCCGCAGAACTTGACTTTGCTTTATGTCTGAAGTAACCTAATGTTTTGCTTTATATTCCGAGTAAAGTCTTTTTATTTTCTTTTTATAAGCTCAGTGTGTATTAAAAGATAATAAAAAATACACAAGTTTTTCGCGACCTTATGCAGTTTAAATGCACTTACGACATTTTTAGATTTTTATAATAATATAATATTGTAAAGCAGAAAGGTTTGTTTGTGAAGTCACCTTTAGAAAACTTAATTAATTTGAAATATAGATAAGGGTAGCACTCTCAACAAAAACGAGAAATATAAATATATGTTTTTTATGTCAGATATCGACAGACGAGCATGAGGTTCACTTGATGATAGGCGATAGCGATACCTCAGCCACAGAACATCAGTCAATGATGCGCTGTCGACTTAATTTTTACTTCGAGCATTCGGAAATCCATAGACTGAAACCGAAACGCCAAGACCAGACGTTTCGGTCAAAACATGCTTACAGAAAATTATAAGGATGTGCTGGTGGGATTCGAACCCACGACCCATCGATGCGCACGGCAGGTGTTCTACCGAACGCGCCAACGAGCCCGTCAAGTGAATTTCCTAATGGGGCACGGAGCAGACCCATTTCTGTGTCTGTTTCACTGATCATTTATCTTTATAGGCAAGTAGGTGATCAGCCTTCGGTGCCCTGCCTGACCGAAACATTTTTTTAAATCTTGTTTCGCCGGTATTCAAACACAGGACCTCCGGTGCTAAATGCATCGCGCTTACCACTGAACCACGGAGGCGATCAATATAAATATATACGAAATAATAAATTAAGTTGAATTTTAAAAAGTTTAAAAGTCCCTTGTTTCGAACCCTCCGAATGAAGATCATTTAGCATCGAAGTCGATTCGATTCGAAAAAGCAAAAAGATTCGATGCTAAATGATCATCCCACTGAGTCATAGAAGACATAAAGTAAAAACTAAACAAAAAAATAACATTTTTTTCCCCTAATAGTAGTCACAAATCCCAAAGCAGTGGGCGTGTGTGCGAGTGGGCGTCTAATGAGAGTGTTTATCGCGAGAATCCCTGCTGTTGTTCAAATAAATTAGCTAACAACCTTGTTTGTAAGTTGAACGGAAGCAATAATTTAAAATTAGTTCTTTAGGGCGACAATTGGCCGCCTTTCTTCCTTTTGCACCGATTTCGATATTCGAATCAAACTCTACTTAAAACCATTCTGGACTACGATGCGTATTCCAAGACGAGACTCAGGCTTGAATCTAGTTTTGAGACGTCAAATCATTAATTTTCTTTATAGTTTTTCATTTTGACAGTTCTCAAGAATCGATTTCGACTTGAATAAAGTCTTAGAATACTAGATACATTTGTGAACGGGTGAAGAACTCAGCACCCTCGCGTTTATCTTAAAATATGACATTTGTTTTTAAATTTTTAAAGATCGGCCAATTTGTTGAAATTTTTGAATTTTTAAATTAATAAATAAAATTCAAAATCACTAGTCGTTACCTTCTGGAATAAAAATATAACCGTTCTTCTTCACCCATTTAGGTATTTGATAAAATTCGTACTGTCTAAATTTCAGCTAAGCTTCGATGAATTATTTAATCATTACGTACCTACTTAGAATAATTTAATATTTTAAATTAAATAACTTTTAGGGGAGTATAACGCTATAAATGAATTAGCAGGATATAAATGTTAAGCGGTTTTGAATGATTGATAGCAAACATCTGCACGTGAATGATTTTTTTTTTTCATTTAACATAGAAGATTAATGACAGATACTACACAGATTAATTAAATTAATTTTATATTAATGTAAAACAGTAGGTGCCAAAGTATTATTTATTACATTATAGTAATTGCCTGCCGTAGCTAGGTGGGGTACGCGATGCGTACGACCCAGGATATCCAGATTCGAGCCCGGGTAAAAGGAATTTAAAAATATGCCCATGCCCAGAACTCAGAATCTGATGTTCTACCTTTAGAAGAAATATAATCAATGAAATGAATACAGTAATGCGTCAACCCTTTGTTCTATTAATATATTATTACCGTAATTTTAATGAAAGTAGAAGAAGCGAAAGTGGTATGTAAGGATCGGAGCATATGGAATTCCGTGATCTCTGCCTACCCCAATGGGAAAGAGGCGTGATGTATATGTATGTATGTATGTAATTTTACCGTATTTAAAAAACTTTAGAGTTATGTTCAACAGAAAGACTGCATTTTAAGTAGTGATATTTGTAAAGTACAAATCGCCTATCACTCATAATATTGTCGGATGTGAAAATCGTTTACAATTAATTTGGTACGGCTTTAAAAGAGATTTCTAATTTATAAAAAACATAATAGTAATTTATTACAATGTAATTAAATGTATTCAAAATGGCTCGAAATACACATCCGACAATTTTAATAGGGTTAGGTCTAACATTGTTGAACAGCAACACTGTTCCTTTTATAGAAATGAAGTCGGTAAAGTTTTAATTAATTGTACAAGCGAGTTGACGTACCTACTTTAGTTTTTTTTCTTTACTCGTTCATAAATATTTATAAACCGGTATAAGAGGAACAAACTTGGTAGTAAGAGGTTTTCTTTGCTATTTAAATTGATTACTTCCACAGCTTCTTAAATACTTTGATCGAAATATTGTATTTTATCATGACTCGGGCATATATCGAATTAGAGACAACGGCATATTGTACATTAGTAAGTATGACCTGTATTAATTTTCAATAATTAAGATGATGTGATTTGAAATTAAATTTAAAAATAAAGTTACATATTACAGACACAGAAATAGGGTTGTCTCTAATCATTAAGTGCCATTTCACTTTTTTTATAGTTAATGCCGAAATAAAAATACAACCACTGCCTTGGCTCAGTGGTAAGCAAGATTTGTTTGACACTGGAGGTATTGGGTTTGAATCCGGGGGAAAGAAAATAAAAAAAATCATGTCGACCGCTTTCACTTATCATTTTGCAAGTACCTGTAAAGACCCATGCCCCACTAGGTGACTCGGGTATTGACATACACTTTGACATCATGATCAATACACTGACACCATTTTGATGATTTTATTGTAGACAAAAACAATTAATAAATAATAATTGTTAAGCATCTTTATTTTTTTAATTCAAGTAAGGTTTCATGCGAAGACCATCGTTGATGGTCATATGTTTGCTATTTTTAAATCTTAATGTATTTATGGATTATCGATCAGAAAACGTTTAACAAGAAAGAATTAGCAATAAATATGTTAGATAAGATATGCAGTAGCTACTTTCAGAGGCTTGGAAGAGAGCCAGCTGCCTAAACCTCAGGTAAGCCGCAGATAACATACGTTCATTCAGCCACTGGAGCTACGTGCAAAAATGTAATTCTTAATTTTATTGAACAGTTTTTGTAGTCAAACGAATAAATGAACGAGTTGTAAAGAATGACCAAAATGTTTCAAGAAGACAAATTATCATATATGAAGGAGAAGATAATGAATGAGTGATCGATTAACGTTTTTTTATGTTAGATATCGACAGACGAGCATAAGGTTTCCTTGATAGTAGGTGAAACCTTAGCCACAGAACATCAGTGATTATAATTTGTCGACATACTTTTTCTTCGAGCATTCGAAACATTCAATATGCACTTCACGGTTTTTCCATCTATGAACGGTGGTTCGTTACGCGGTCGGAATTTCGATATACCTCCCACCCGTTCAGAGTAAAATAGCATTTTTTTATATATTTTTTTATTACATCTACATTGCATCCATGCGAAGCCGGGCGAATCGCTAGTAATTTATAAAGATATTCTTTAGCTTTTTAATCAATATTTATTCAGGATAAACCAAACATCACTTCCATTTAAGAGCCCCAAATGCATTTCGGAAATCATAATGAAGATTTCCTCTTCGTTAAACACATTAACCTTCCGAGAAATCCCGGGAAAATTCCATCCGGCGTATACACGTTACTCTATTAGATCAATAAGGTAATCGTGGGGAATGGGAAAATTGAATTTTAAAAAAGTTACCATCAGACCGACCATGATCCTGGAGTTAGAATATACCTACACAGTGAATATTCTAATAAGCAATGCTAGTTTTAGATTTGAGAACTGGCGGTAAATGTTAAAATTAGAAGCATTTAATGTGTATTTTGTATTGACGTTCATAAGTGTACATATAGTGTTACCAAGATGAATAAATGATTTTTGAATTTGAATTTGAATTTAGTTTTAGGTCATCTCTGTTGTTTGTGCATAAAAGTTACTTTTACATATCTAAGCTAATATTCATAATAAAACTTTTTATTCAACACACAAAAGACAGCAGGCAGAAAAGAACTATATAATCTACTAAAATTAGCTAAAACACAACACAAACATTAAAGATAAATATTTTTCACCTTTTTTATGTTAGATATCGACAGACGAGCATGAGGTTCACTTGATGGTAGGTAATACTTCGACCCCAGAACATTAGTCAATGATGCGCTGTCGACCAACTTTTTACTTCTAGCATTCGGAAATCCACAGACTGAAACCGCAACGCGCATTGTGCATTTCACGGTTTTTCCATCTATGAACGGTGGTTCGTTACCTGATCGGTATTATATGGTCTACATCAAACACAAGTTCAACTGTTGGAAACCAGTATATCAGGGGGCACGGCAGTATCCCCGCCAAGACGAGACAACGAGAGCACAGGGCACAACCTTTTTTCAAAGTTGACCTATCTCCTTCGACTATACTTAATGCCATCAAAAACATAAATTGTAAAAAAAGCCAAGTCTTGCAACTCAGTTCTTCTATCGTAAAAAGTTGTGAGATCCATATAATACCAAGTCGGTCAATTTATTCAGTCTCTACTGAAGGATCCTTCTGTCTTAAGTAATTACATGATAAGCTAACCTAACAATATCTTATAGTGATCGTATCAATGCCAATATTAAAAATCTTTGATGTTTAAAATAAATAGATTGGCTCGGCTATCGCATGAAATCACAATGTATCTTTTTTTATTTTATTAAAAACATAATGTATCTCACAAGTAATACATATTATATTAAATTAGATTGTTTAGTGCGATTGCCAAGTCAATCTATTTATTTTAAACATCAAAGATTTTTAATATTGGCATTGATACGATCACTATAAGATATTGTTAGGTTAGCTTATCATGTAATTACTTAAGACAGAAGGATCCTTCAGTAGAGACTGAATAAATTGACCGACTTGGTATTATATGGATCTCACAACTTTTTACGATAGAAGAACTGAGTTGCAAGACTTGGCTTTTTTTACAATTTATGTTTTTGATGGCATCTCATTTCTTTTTGTAGATAGTCCTTTTCTTAGTTTATTTGGATAAGAATTAATACAAAGCTATGGATAACAGTCTGATTTTGATCGGCATTTTTATCAACTTTTTAATGTAAAAAAGTAGTTATAGTGACATAACTACAATAGTTGGGCATACGGTCTCGTGAAGTTTTTTGTAGATTTTGATATGTTCTATAATATTGTAGAACATTTTTTTGTTCTATCATCAATACTTTCCGCAGCACATGCGGTGAAAGACATTTTATGGCTAATTTTTTTACACCTTGGGTTGTTTTTAGTAGGGATTTCTAAGGATCTCTATTTTTTCTAGTAATAAATACCCTATGTTACCCAGTGATAATGTAGCTTTCTAACGGTAAAAGAATTTTTAAAATCGGTCCAGTAGTTTTTAAGTTATTCATTACATACAGAAATACAAAAAAAAATTGTATATCTAGAAAACTGGACCGAAATTTCAAAATATTGTAGTTTTTCCTTGATTTATAGATTAAACACTAATTGTATTCTAAATTTCAAGTTTTTATGTCTGCTAGAAGTGCCTTAGAGTTTTGATGATCGGTCAGTCAGTGAGTGAGTGACAAATTATCAAACTTTGACTAGTTATAATTCTTAAACTACTTGTTCAAACAGAATGATATTTGAAATATACCGAGTTTATACAATGTCTGCTTAGTGACTGAAAATTCAGGATTCTAGTTTTATCCACAACGAAGTTATAGGGGGTCGAAAATGGCCCGAACTACTTCGAGAAAAGGATAGTACGGCCGTGCCACTTTTTGCTCGACTTGGCGGGGGCACTACCGTGCCCCCAGATAAAAGTTTAAAAAATTAGCTTATTTGACAAAACATATTTGTTTATGGATGTGTGTGTATATGTGTGTGTTCAATTCAATTCAAATCAATTCTTGAATCGTCCATTAGGTTCCGCCCAGAACAGGGAAAAATCATCTGTTCTGTGAGGTTCCGTTTTGTTATGTAATTGTCAGGGTTGTGTGTGTATAATATTTACTATACTTATTACGATATTTGTCATCACTATAAAATGAAATGTACTTACATGCACTATCCCATTTGAATAACAAGAATATTACTTATATCGAAAGTCCCTTAATTCAATTGTAGTATAGGAGATCGTTTTTTCGCTCCATTACCGTTTTTCATTGAACACGGCTAAGCTGATTATCGAAGCGTCAAACGTGCGATTCTGAACATTACTGAATATTTAATTAGAGTGCAGTGTGCTATCGATTTTGTAACTGAATTACGAACGCCATACTTTTAACTTGGTTTAAAATGTCACAGAGTTGGTATGAATATTTTTAATTCCATTGAAATTGAAATCTCAAAAATATCATTAACTCACGTATTTAACTTTTAAACTTAGATGTACAGATAAAATTGAAAATAATTTATTGCTAGTGTAAAACAGGCATTGATCGAAACAAGTACTAGTTGACAGATGAAAAATAAACAATTTAAAAAAAAAACATTCAAAATTGGAACACGCCAAGAAGTAATATTGGGGAAAAGGCGTGTTGGTAGAAGGAAAAAATCATGGCTGCGTAACGTTAGGGAGTGGACAGGTATTGCGACTGCAGAGGAGTTGCTGCATCTGGCACAGGACGAGACACGCTTCGCGAGACTGACGGCCAACCTCCAGTAATGGAGAGGCACCACAAGAAGAAGAAGAAGAAGTAATATAACATACCTATTACTTATTTTCTTTATTATTAAAAATAAACTAAATCTGATGCACGAATAAAAATACATTGTTTGACATTGAAAAGTCACGAATTTTAATATTTATATATATCCGCAGTTATATGGAAACAAATTATGTAACATGAAAAGTTATCCTTAACACTACACAAATTCAATCACCGATTTATTTTGTACAGGAATTTATGTTGTCCATCGTTCACAATGGAGTATAGAAGTTACAAAGACCCCTATAAATCTACCCATTTGATTTTAGATCAGTCTTAACACTGACCCGTCCGCTCATCCACGATAACCCTGACGAAATAAGGAAACAAAACTACCTCCGATCATATCACCACCCCCAACCATTACCGTCACCTCCACACGAAATTCACCCTTAATTAAATAGCATAGAGACTAAATTACCATCCAGCTTTCCTTCGCTTACATCTAAGATAAGTTTTGATAGAGTTTTAGGTCAAAGGATAGGGTATATTACGTAGTAGTAAGTGCTCTTGTATTTGACTCGATTGGGATTACGTATCGAAGGAATCGCTATCGGAGCGATTATCGATTCAATCAGATGAACAAATACTGCATCGGGTAAAGTTTGGGTACTGGTAATTGAATCTGAAATGTATTATATAAAGCGCTCTGTTTGAGACAGTTTTCTGGGTGGTATACGTGAAAATAGCCTTTCTATTTCCATTTGTTTTAATACAGTATAATACTTATTCTGTTTTATAATTCGTTTACGAGTGGTCTTTTAAGAAAATGTAAGCAACTTTGTTACTATTTCATATAATTCTTCATATACATAATATGTAGGCAAATGTCCTACAGATGTATTATGTGTGTATCCAAATCACTTGCAACATCAAGAGAGTCGCAAATGTGTTGTCGAGCTTTAAGGAAGTTAGCTCGTTTCTTGAAAATATTATGTGGACTTATATAATTTTTTCTTACATTTACAAATAATGCTTTTTGATTATCTTTATATACTTGCAACATTAACAGAGTCGCAAGTGTGTTGCCGATGTATAGGCGTGTAATTCAGCTTGTACACTATACGATACTGTATATTACTTAAAATAGTTTCAAATATATATACACACCGGCACAATTAGCGGAACACAAAAAAAGCGCGAGAACATCGTCATTGGGATTTGAACGAATGGCAGCAGGTTCTCTTTACTGATGAGTGCAGAGTTCTTTTAAAATAGATCGATGGGAGACAGTGAATATGGAGACGCAAAGGAGAACGCCACATACAGTCTAATTTTGAACACACAGTGGCTTATGGTGGCGGCTCGATTATGGTTTGGGGAGGGATATGTTTGGGAGCTCGCACGGAGTTAGTGATTGTCACAGGAGGGACCATGACAACAGATCGATACATCAGAGACATTTAAGAGGAACATGTTGTACCATTTGCCCCATTTATTGGTGACGACTTTATTCTAATGCAAGATAATGCTCGTGCTCTTAGTGCACAATCGGTACAGGCATATCTGAGCCACGTAGGTATACCGGTGATGCAGTGGCCAGCAAATTCCCCCGATATGAATCAGATAGAGCATGTCTGGGACTTGCTAAAAAAAAGGGTTAAATCCAGAATGCCACCCCCCAACAATCTGAATGAACTTGGAAACGCATTACTTGAGGAGTGGGAGCGGTTGCCTCAAGAAATCATCGATAACATAATCTGTAGCATGCCCAGACGAATGGAAACCGTAATCAGAGCAAGAGGGGGAAACACTCGTTATTAATTTTGCTTTAATTTTATTGTTAAATCATTTAATGCTTACTTTTTTTTATTTTTTGTGATGGTTCATAATCATCTAAAAATTTCACTTATTTCAAATTTCTTTATTTTTCAATAAAAAATAACGAAGTCTTTTCAAAGTCGTTGTTAAAAGATGTTAATCAATTTGTTATTTTGTGTCTAATTATATTTTCGTCAAATATATGCGTTATTATCTCATAGTCTCACTTTTTTTTCTGTTCCGCTAATTGTGCCGGTGGGCGGTGTGTATATTATGTGTTATTTATCAGCAGAAATCGAATGACAGCTTTTCTGAAAACAGTAAAATAAAAAGACATATTTTTTTCTTACATTTACAAATAATATTTTGATTATCTATATTTACTTGCAACATTAACAGTCGCAAGTGTGTTGCCGGGGTATAGGTGTATAATTCAGCTTATACACTATACTAGTATACTGTATATTACTGAAAATAGTTTCAAATATATTATTATGTGTACAGTATTTACCTACTTACAGAAATCGAATGACAGCTTTTCTGAAAACAGTAAAATAAAAAAGATGTTAAAGATATCAAAATACACGTTCCTTATCTAATTTGACAGCTCGGGAGAAATTCAACCTGCTACATACCTTATCTTCATTCAAAGATAATATGACTTGCAATATGACATAAAAGCATTCCGATAACTTTATTACTGCCATGAAAGTTGATGCGAAATGAAAATTTAATGACATTATTATTCATTTAATATCTCTTGAATGGACACGTTTTACTGCGGCTTTCATGTCACAGAACATGGACGCCATTAATGTTTAATGTAATTGTCGAAAATGATATGAAAATTAACGTCAATCTGATTTAAATGGCGTGTTTGTTCAATTAAAAAGAAATTTACATGATTTTGTGGGTTATTTGCATTTTTAAAGCGTACACGATGCAGACTATCAGCGTAAACGGTTTCAAATTTTCGTGGCTTTCTACATTATCTTTGTGCCTCCATACATTTTTATTTTACAAATATTAGAAAATCGATGATCGTGCGCATCGATGGGTTGGGATTCCACCGGGACGACATGTTTATAATTTTCTGTAAGCATGTCTTCACATGGTCGCACTTCTGGTAACTTCGGGCATTGAACGGGTGGGAGGAATGTCGAAATTCCGACCGAACCGAACCGTGAAGTGCATATTGCACGTATCGGTTTCAGTCTATGGATTTCCGAATGCTTACTTCGAGTAAAAAGTAGGTCGATAGCGCATCATTGAGTGATGTTCTGTAGTTGAGGTATCACCTACCAATAAGTGAACCTCATACTCGTCCGTCAATATATAAAATAAAAATATATATACAGAAGGTGCAAGTTTACCCAGATAAATACAGTATAGAATAAGACAGGCACACAAGAAAGTTCAACATAGACATAATAATAATATTATCTTTTAAAAAAAAAAAAAATCTTTTACAATAAAAGTCAATACAAAAATGATCATAGTGAAGCCCTAATGCTGTCTTCTTTTCAATAGTTCAGCTTCTTGACTTGAGGAGCTGAACTATTGAAAAGGTTGATGTCTAGAATTTTGTTATAGTTATTGTAGCACATGTAGGTTCGGTTTGATTTGCCTATACCTAAGAAAGGGATAGAAAGAAGGTTACCCTTCCTCTGGGAAGAAATCGAAGTATTTAAGCAACTTGTGGCGGCAACAGATGGCTACGCTGTTGCCACTGAAAGTGTGTTAATTTTAGAGGATATTAAAGTAAAAAAAAAATTTACATTACATAAAAAACTAACCTTATACGAACGGCTTAGGATTGAATTTTGAATGACGATCAAAGTTTTCGCAGTAAACGTACATCTTATAGCAAATTGTAAGCGGATAACAATAGGTCATGAGTACTTAATTAAGAAATATTCGAGTTTGTAACACAAATAAGGCGGTAAATCAGACGGAAAGGTTTTAGCCAGACGAGGGTAAATCTGTTTGTAACGAAAGTAACTTAAAAGGCAATAAATTTTACATTGCTTCAATGTTTGTTTACTTTCAACTTGAGAAAGCTTTGATATGAAAAGCTTTGACTAAGATCTGCGGAGCGCACTTAGACAATATTTTCATTTTACGATGAACACGCATTTTCCTGCCGCAGTAGATCTTGTTACGAGATAACAATCTTAGCTCTGAACCGGTTTCATTAACACCGATTAATGAACATGTGATCGGGATGTTTGTTTTATCATGCCTAAATAAAGCTTCACAATAACACAACCATTTGGTAAAATTATTCATCATGATTTATAACGGATCGATCGCGGGTTCTCTCTCTGCTGGGTCTAAAATGTTACTATTTTTATTTTACATTATTTTGTTATTTTTGAATTTTCCGAAATTGCCCTACAATAAAGCGAGTAGGAAGAATATCGAAATTCCATCCCGATTATGAACCACCGTTCATAGATGGACGCAAAACCAATGAAGCACAGATAACAGCTATCGGTTTCCGAATACTCGAACTAAAATCGAAATAGGTTAACAGCGCATCATAGATGGATGTCATGTGCCTGTATCTCACCCGCCACTGTAGCGACATCTACGTATAGTACGAAAACGTTATAATCAATCAGAATAACATATAGGCTATAATTTATAATAATATTGAGTTAATTGCCCATCATGGAATATAACGATGAGTGTATAGAAGGTTGGAAAAGATCCTATTTGAGAGATATTTCGGCGTGTGGTGCACAAAGCGTTAGTTACACGAAAAAAAATATAGTATGTATATCTGAAAAGATGTGTAATTTAGACACATCTTATAGTGATCGGTGATGTTGCCTCTCATTCATAAAACATTTTTTTAATACCACGATTGTCTCGCTTGCCTGTACAGAAAACCTTAGTTGATGACCTTCTGTGCCCTGGCGACCCAAACAATTTTTTAATTTATATTTCTTCCCCGGGCTTCGAACCCAGGAAGAAGCATAAAATATCATATAATTATACGCAAAATGTTTTCATTTTAGTGAACTATTTCTGAGTGAGAAAAAAGAACCTTTAAGCCTTCAATTTTTTTTATAACTAAAGATTTGGATTTCATTTTTAATAAGCAACCCAGTTGTTTTTAGACATACTCGTATATAAAAATTAATGAGCTATTTCTGCCGGATGTAGGAACACTAATGCCAACATAAAAACACGCCAAATGTTTGTTATCCAAACAGACATTAATCTTGGCTCAAGGCGGACCAAACCGCATTTACTAACGTATTATTTGGTTAGCAATATTGATGTAGCCCTTGCCTAGAGGCTAGAGCTATGTATTTGTACCATATATAAAGTTTACACACCCGTAACCCACAAGGACCTAGATTCTAAAACAATTACTTTTTTTAAATTTTATTACCAAAAATATTAAGAAAAAAATAAAGATATATAATAGACCTACCTTTGCCCTCTACAGGAACACAAAAAAAAAATATTAAAAAATATAGGTGGATTATTTTTACGATTATTAATAAACACGCTTGGTTCCTCTTATAACACCTATCTAACTGGAAATACATTTTTGTAATTGAATATTTAAAAAAAAGGAACGACCTGATAATATTAAACTCTTTAAAGTATTAACTTTATATAAAATAAACAAAGGAATAATCCGCTAGACTAATCCTTTGCACTCAACAAAGAAACAATATTAAAATCAAATAAAACCCGGAAAATACCTCTCGAGGGATGCTTCCATTTAGAGGAACGGAAAAAATAAGGAACAGTATTACCTCAAGCGAGCTTTTATACAATTAAATTAATGTCGGGATCTCGGAGGGCCTAATTAGCGACCACTAGTTTTGCATTAGCATTTCATTAAGTGTTTCTAAGAGAAATGAGCGCTATTAACTAGGGTATAGGATTGATATTTCTGTGTTAGTTGCGGGAAGGAAACTGTGGTTGCTATTTGTATCTGCGAGTATAATTTCAAAAGCGATGACAGTCTTAGTATTTTAATGAGTGACGTGATTTGATATAGTTTAGATGCGGCAAAGTATTCAGAAATATATAAATTATATATTTTTCCTAATTATTCATCTATACTAATATTATAAAGAGAAAGATTTGTATGTTCGTTTGTTACAATTTAACTCAAAAACTACTTGACCGATTCTAAAAATGATTTCACCTTTAGAAAGACACAGAATAACATAGGCAATTTATTTCTAGAAATAATTTAGAATCCCTTCTAAAACTTGAATAATGTAACCCAAGGTGTAAAAAATGGTTGTAGGGAGTAATCTCTGGATCTACTGAATCGATTTTAAAAATTCTTTCACATATAGAAAGCTTATCATTACCAGCCAGTAACATAAGCTATATTTTTTGTGTACAGTACATCTACATTGCACCCGTGTGAAGCGGGGGCGTGTTACTTGTTTTAAATATAAGGAAGAAGATTTTTTATGTCATTCTAAGAAAAATATAATTGAACTATAGTATATAATATAATCAAGTGAGTAAAAAAAAAAGTAAGTCTAACGCTCATCTTTCAATATCTGATATAAATATTATATAAAAATTACACTTACGTTTCATTTTACCCTAACCATAATATACAAATATTCATGAAGAAATAACATGTGAGAAAATATAACTACATATTATAGTACTATAACGTCACTTATGCAGAAATATATACGTGACTTTGCTTTGCATTAGTACATAAATTCGTCTGGAAAATAAAGATAAACTGTGAAGTATTTTATATACTTGGCATTTAAATATAAAACAACTTACATATATTATTTCACATTAATTTACGAACACATAAAATACCTTATAATAAAACTTTTTGACAAAAAGACTTGCTTGCTTGAAAAAATATTTTTGCGAATTAAATTAGGTACTGAGTTTAGCTTTTTTTCTTTATATTTTTACCCACTTTACCTTTAAATAAGTTACTTTTTCTAAAGAATTTCAGTAACAATATGTATTTAGCATTTATATTTGATATTTATTATATATACGTATGTACGTATAACCTAACTCCTAAGCGAATTTGAAAAACCTTAACTGATTGACTTGAATTATATTCCACAATACTAATGTTGTTGTTGTTTTTGTTTTGTCTTTGTTTTTTTTTTCTGGTAATTTTTTTTTATTATTATAGTTAATTACGTTATAAAGATGTCATGTGGAACATGGTGTAATGGTTGCAGCGCCTTACAAATATTTTGTAAAACAAAAATTTGGCGATTAAAAAGAGTGACGAAGAGTTTCTTGCCAGTTCTTCTCTTCCGGTCTACGCCCTTGATTTGAGAACTGGCGGTAAATGTAAAATTAGAAGCATTTAATATGTATTTTTTACTGACGTTCATAAGTGTACATTGTGTTACCTAAATTAATAAATGATTTTTGAATTTTTTTTTAATATATGTGAGACTTCTACTTTATTAAATAAAAAGTTTCGTTCCCTGCGAGTATTTTTCTTAGCACAATATAGTAACAATCCATGGAATAAAACATTCATAGCTTATTAGGTATGCCCATAACAACGACAACGCTTCAAAACATCAGCACAATATTACTTTATTAGGCCATGTTTTGGGTGCGTACGTCTCTTTATGACGACAATAGCATGACAAAATATCGTTTCTATCGACTAGGCTATATGAATAAGAAAACCAAAAATTGCATCTACATAAACTTGTCTCGTCATTAACACAATTCTGAATTCGAGATAACATTGGTTTGCGTTACAAACAAAAGCAAGCAAACCATTCTTTATTATATTATGCTACAATCGGTAAGCAGAAAAGTAGAATCCACAGTTGCATAAAACCTGGTTATCTTGGCGCCGTTGTACCCACGACACTAACTTATTCTGCTTTAACGACAGACAATGGTAAGTCCCAGGACAAAAGGAGCTTCGCATTGAACGAAACCATTGCCTACCCTTTGTGACTGCGACTGACGAGACAACTGGCTGCCATCGACTCAATATTGTATTGCAGCTAGATTGAGCTTTTATAGTGTTGAGTAATGTTTAATTGTGAAATTTAAACATGTTAAGTATTATTTATCACTGTGACTTTATTATTAACTAGCAACGCGCCCCGGCTTCACAGATGCAATGTAGATGTTCTATACACAAAACATAGCCTATGTTACTCGCTGATAATGTAGCTTTCTATTGGTGAAAGAATCGGGAATTTCAAAATCGGTCCAGTAGTTTTTGAGTTTATTCATAACATACAAAAATTGAAAAATACAAATCTTTCCTCTTTATAATATTAGTATAGATAAATTACTTATTTTCTTGTACGTTTATGATAAAATTATATGTATACCGATATATAGCACCACCTACTGTTACCTTATCAGCTAAAATTTCAGATTAGCCAGTACAGGTTGCCTGAAAGAAATTGCTTTTAAGCGATAAGGCCGCCTATTGCTTTTTATGTTTATTTCTATTTATGTTATATTTAATTTTTTGTGGTGTGCAGTTAAGATATATTTCATTTAATTTCATGTTTTTATAGACGCCTTAAATTAGAATACCTTCTTTACGTTCTGATGGATTCTCTTTCGGATTCGAATCTAGACATCTGACATGTTTACTGCAAACATTTTCCCTCAAGTCTGTTCACATATGTATGTGTTCATAGGTAGTGTTTATTGCGCGTAACGGAATCAAAGTATGGATTTCTGAATTCTCAAAGTATAAAAGGTCCGCAAAACGTCATTGGTTGATATCCTGTGGAAGATGTATGTACCATCAAGAAAAAAAACAATTGGTACAAACACATTATGAATTTTTTATTTTCATATCAGTTTATAAATATTTAGACATTTTGATACATATACAAAGTAAATTCCCGAATCACCTAATGGGTTATGGGGCAGAACCATTTCTGTGTTTGATCATTTTTTTACAGGCAAGTAGACCCAGATTAGAACCTTCCGTTGTAAAGGCTTCGCACTGACCACTAAGCCACGAAGGAACTACGGATATTTATTAATTTATTATTATCTAATGGAAATTACGATTGCTACCAATAACATTACTTGATTTAACGTCAACATGCGACCACTATAATTGACAATGCCCCTGTTAGCAGATAACTGGACGTAATTAGAATATTATTATGGACGCACATGATAATTATCAATGACGGTTTTGTTAAGCGCGGTAATGTTTTGGTTGTTAACATAAGCGGCTGATTGCGGTTAATTGTTACTGCGTTTGTGATAGTTTGTACACTAATAAGGTCACGTTTCAATAATTATAATTTAGAAGGTATTTTCAGGAATACTAGCGATCCGCCCGGGCTTCGCACGGGTGCAATGTATGTCCCTACTATACACAAAGAAGCTTATGTTACTTGCTGGTAATGTAGCATTCTATTGGTGATTTTTATTTTTAAATCGAGTAGTTTTTGAGTTAAATCGTTACAAACAAACAAATGTTTACTTGTTATAATATTAAGTATAGATAAGTGGCAAACAGGATGCTTACGTAATGGTAAGTGATCAACGCTGCCTATAGTAATCCGCAACACCAAAAGGCGTACGTTACGGTAAAGGTACATTGCCAACCTCTAAGGAAAGAATGGGCTCAATTTTGATGGCTTCCAAAGTTCCAAGTATTGGTTCGGAAAAGCTGCGAGTGACAGCTTGTTCTACAAACAATAGGTTTTTCAGTGTAGGCGTTCTCCAGAATACCTACTTGAGATACTTTTCTACAAATGTATTTATTTAGTAAATGATTGAATAATTTATCCGAATGTGAATCGGGCATGCAAATGTAGAATTCCGTAATATCGCAATAAAGTATTATATATTTACTAGAATTCAAATATTTTATATCGTTTTCTTCGGGACGATAAGTGTATGCATTGATTATTATTTATTTATTTATTTAAACATTATTACATACCTACATAGTTATTTTTGCCACTCATTTGACCAACTGGCTCAGTGGTAAGCGCAATGCGTTTAGCAGCGAAGGTCCTGGGTTAGAATCCCGGGGAAACAAGATAAAAAAAATTATTTCGGTCAGGCAGGCACAGAAGACTTGCCTGTAAAGAAAAATGATTAGTGAAACATACACAGAAATGGATCTACCCCATGCCCCAATAGGGGACTCGGGAACTCACTTTTATTTGCCACGTTTATATGTTTCTAATATTATAATTTTAAAAGCTTAAGGTAAACAGAAAGATAAAATGTTTTTGTAAGTGGAACTTGTAATATATAAGCTGCAACTAATAACGCATATTATATCCTTTATTCCTTAAACGTCACGATTAGCATCTCTCGATCAGAAACAGAAACTAAACAAGCAATCAGAGACAGAATAACAAAACTTCTGTAATATTATGTACCATCCATAATTACGTATTTTAATGTGGAGCATGACGTAATGATTGTGGCTCCTTACAAACATTTCGTAAAACAAAAAAGTGGCGATTAAAAAGAGTGGCGGAGAGTTTATTGCCAGTTCTTCTCGTCGATTCTACGCCCTTTATTTGAGAGCTGGAAATAAATGTAAAATTAGAAACATTTCAAAATGTTACCTAAATGAAAAAATAATTTAATTTTGAATACGCATACCTACACTGGTCTCTTATTCCAAAATATAACAGTCAATTTTTTTGAGAAGGAACCGAAACTGTAACTGTAGTGTAAAAATGATAGTAAACCATAATATTGTCTTTTATTAACGCGAGTATCACACATTTATATAAAATACTGTATACCGGATTAAAACGCGATTTAATATTTATATTGTTTAAATTATTTATCCCGACGTTTCGGATGCTTTTCAGCAACCGTGGTCGTGGGAGACTGAAAGATGACAGTTGTCTTATATTTGAAATGTCACAAAGTTGCCATATTTAATTCAATTAAATTAAAAAATAATCTATTTATTTAGGTAACACAATGTACATCTATGAACGTCAATAAAAAATAATACATATTAAATGCTTCTAATTTTACATTTACTACCAGTTCACAAATCAAGGGCGTAGAGCGGACGAGAAGAACTGGCAAGAAACTCGCCGCCACTCTTTTTAATAAAATCTCTGTCATCTTTCAGTCTCCCGCGACCACGGTTGCTGAAAAGCATCCGAAACGTCGGGATAAATAATTTAAACAATATAAATAATAAATCGCCTTTTAATCCGGTATACAGTATTTTATTTAAATGATAGTAAACCATTGAACATAAATATATAAAATATTCTGTTAAGTTTAGAAATACGTCGTTACGTAAGAGAGAAATATCCAGGAGTAACGACCGTTATCACATTTCATATTACTGGAACAGGCAGTAGGATTTCAAAGGAACACGAGAATTTCCTTTGGGCCTAAATTGTATCTCTGACACAGAAAGGTATGCTTGATAGCACACAAGTTCGAATCAAGTCAAATTATTTTAACAGAAAGCATTGTTAGGACATTTATTACAGTATAGTATATAGTAATATGTGTATACGGTAATAAATGTTCGCAATCTTCTTGCACTTTTCCTACATTTAGGCTTATTAATAGGTACATTATGGAACGTCAAAAAACGAAACAAAAAGCTGTCGACGATTTTCCTCGCAGTTTTATTCTAAAGTATTGTTAAATTATACTTTTTTAGTTTATTATTTACTAGCTATCCGCATTTCGCACGGAAGTAATGTTGATTTACTAAAAAAATAATAATAATAGCTTATGTTACTCGCTGAAAATGTAGCTTTCTATTGGTGAAAGAACCAGTAAAAATATAAGTAAAAATCGGTCGAGTAATTTTTTGTTAAATCGTAGCAAACAAATCTTTCCTCTTTATAATATTATACAGAAAAGACTCAAAATATGTCTCATATATTTTGGATAGTAAAACAATCATTTGTTTTTATGAATAACTAGCTGACCTGGCAATCGTTGTTTTGCCATGTAAATAATTTCTAAAAAACAGGGGTTGGTTATAAAAAAGTAAAAATTTAGGGTTGTATGTATTTTTTAATGCCACATTATAAAAAAATAAAAACAAAAAAAATCGTCCAAAAATTAAAAAAAAAATTTAAGGGTGAACAACCCTTAACATTTAGGGGGATGAAAAATAAATATTGATCGAATATCCACCCTGGCCGATATGCACGCTAAGGATTACGAAAATCGGTCGAGCCGTTTCGGAGGAGTTCGGTCCCGCACACCGTGACACGAGAATTTTATATATTAGATATATACTAAACAGAATATACTGATGATATTAATTCAGGCCCCAGTGATTGCAGGAAACCTTAATGGGGAGGTCTACCATAGTGAAAGCATAGACAATGAAGCTTACTGCGAGCATTCACACGTAATGAGCATTCTCCTACGAACAAGGCAGGAGGGACACGTTAGCGCATTGAGTAATAGGTACATCTCCCGTGCATTCCAATAGGTTGTGGATTCGAAGCTCAGCGGGATGTTTATAATTTAGTAAAAATAATCCCTTAGGGCATTTAACAGGTGGGCGGAAATCGAAATTCAGGGCAGATAACAAACAAAAGCTTAATAAAAGCCGTTAAGTGAATTATAATAAATAAAAACAATATCAGAATAAAGGCAAATTAATGAATAAAGGCAAATCTCGTTTATAATAAATGAAATTATTGACGTCATTGCATTGATTATTATGGGTTTAATGGACGCAGTAAACAAGCTTTCAGATTCATATTCATTTCCTTGTGATGTTAAACTTTTTAATATAGAATTTGATTGATTTTAACATTTTGCTTCGATATTTACTGCAGTTTTGTTTTTTAAAATTTTTCTTCAGACGCCAAAGAAGTATAACTTCTAACGCGTATACATAAGTACACACATACCCGCCGATATAGACCGCCAGGGGGCGCAGGAAGAAGTTTATCGAGTACTTGCTCCGTAATTTTTATTTGTTTACAAGTATTCTTTAATGATTTTAAGTGTCTCAAACGTGTTCAAAACTTAATTTTAGTCATTTGCTATTAAATAAAGTGATCGACATAACAATAGTTTCATAAAATCAGTAATAAAATTATCAAAACTCACAATTTAAAAGACATACTTTAAAAAATTTAAAAACCGTAATCAATAGTGTTAACGTTATCAAACCAATTACATAGTGAAAAATAAAGTGACATGCCAAATATCTTAATTGTGTAATAATAGTCACCAAAGTGTATCAAGTTAACTGCAGTGTTCTATCGCATCGATTCTGCCAAATCATTGTGACGTATATATAGCCGACTCCGCTTTCAACAACATCTCCACTGCTTGCGAACTATTCATGTAATTCAACTCGTTACGTGAATGCTACAATAGTCTAGCGGTGAAAGAGAACGCAACGAATCGACAATTACCGAGTTCGAACCTGACATATTATAACATAATTTGTTATCTTTTTTTTTTTTTCTTTTTTTTTCTCTAACTTATTTGAATTGATAACATGGATAAACACACTTTTATTACCTGCTCATCATGTACAGCAAAAATTAACTTGAAAGATACTAAAATATCACGCAAAGAATATGCCTTGATGTCCTCAGAGGAAAAATTCTCCTGGATGTGCGGCGAGTGTACCGATATAAATCTTGACCAAGATGACGCTATTGATCTATGTAATCAGCATGAATCCTCTCAAGCCAAGATGGACATAGACCTGGGGATTGGGATTCGTAGCCTGCTACACGAGGTGTCGCACCTGAAGGAACACCTTAATACTGCTGTGTCACTTATAGCAAGCCTGCAGATAAAGCTTGACACATGTTCTACCCAAGTTGTGGCACTCCATGATAAGCTTAAGCAGGGTAAATGCGCTTCCTGTCACTCCCAGTCTGAAGCCCATTCGAAGAAAATAGTCGATTCAGTCTTATCTCTAAACCCTGAGAGTAAGACGATGAAGATAAAAAATACCACTGCACCTCCCCCGCCGCCCCTGGAACAGGTTAGCCAAAATAAATCTGAATTGGTGAAGGATACTCCTAAATGTAACAACTTGGCTTCTTCTTCGTACGCTTGCCTGGAACCTGCCAAAAAGCAACCACTGGCGGAAATTAAAAAAACTCGACGCCCAACCTCATTGTGTGGTGCTGCGGGACCCAATGTCACCTCCCTGAAAGCAGTTGAACCTCGCAAATACTTACATCTTTGGAACATGGTGTCGAACGCTGACGAAATCCGTGAATATCTCCAGCAGCTTTGTCCAGGTCGTAACTGCATAGTTGAAGAACTCAGTTCACGAGGTGATTATAAGTCTTACAAAATTGGAGTACCCACCGCTTGCCTTGACACGTGCTTGTCTACTGAGGTATGGCCAGTTAATGCCAGAATAAAAGTTTGGGTCGTGCGCCGTAGAAAACCAATGGCTTCCGGCCCGTTGACGTCCAATCAAACTAACCAGTCCTTTCGTGTCACCCAGATCAATAAGGAGGCTTAATTTCATTAATATACTTTACCAAAACGTACGAGGTCTCAAGACGAAGTTAAGGACTTGGCAGAATAACTTGGCTGCACTTGATAGTGACCTTGTGGCAGTTACTGAAAGTTTCTTGGACAGTTCTATTGAGGATCAGGAGTTGATCTGTGGGGAGTGGAAGATATTGCGTCGCGACAGATGTACGCCCTGTGGTGGCGTTCTACTCGCTATTCGTGCCCCACTTGCATTTAAGCGTCATCAGGAACTTGAGACGGACTCTGGCGAAGACCTCTGGGCTAGCTTTACTTGGCATGGCCATCCGTTCTATATCTGTGTAATTTACATGAAGCCAAGTGCTACTGATAGCGATTACATGAAATGGTTTTGTAAGGTGGAAAGCTTTATAAATAATTTAAAATCTATTGTAGTAATTGTAGGTGACTTAAATTTAAATAGTGCCTCAACACATATTAATAATTATTATTGTTATTTTATGTCATTTTGCAATCTTTTTGAAAAGAATGTTGTGACCAATTGTCATGGAGGAATGCTGGATGTTATTCTTGTACGGAAGGATGAAGTGATATCGGAAGTAACTGTCGCAGTAACAGATGGTATTGTTCCCCCTGACCCGTATCATCCGCCGTTAGATGTCGAGGTAGTACTTGAGCCAAAGCATCACTCTGATGTAATTAAGCCTAGTAATATAGACCCAGCAATTGACTGGAATTTTAAAAGGTGTGATTTTCAGCTCCTATACTCGTTGATGTCTCAAATTTCTTGGAATGAAGTGTTGAAAGCCCAAAACGTTGACCTTGCGTGCCAACATTTCTATAGGGCTATTTACAATATGTTTGATTCATGTATGCCAAAAAAACGACGTGATAAGTCCAAATGTCGGTGTTATCCAGTGTGGTTCTCCAGTGACATTATCAGAGATATTCGTCTGAAATCCAGACTGCACTCTGTATGGAAACATTCCAAATCTACTGAATCTTATCACTCTTTCTCTAGTCTCAGATCTGATCTGAAGCATCGAATAGCATCAGCATATAATATTCATATACTTAAAATTGAGGAAAACATAATAATAAACCCGCGTAAGTTTTGGCAGCACATTTCCAGCTTGCGTTCTAAAGGGGGATTCGAGTCTAATGTTTCCTATCAGGGCTCAACATTCTCTGGCCCCGAAGCAGCTGAAGCCTTCGCTAACTACTTTGCCAGTGTCTTTTTACCAGATGTGCCTCGCCTAGATCTTGACAAATTTGATACCTCTGGACTCAATAGTGATTGCATCAATATTGTCAAACTCACTGCTTATGATGTTCTCTCGGGTATCAGAATGTTGAGATCTAATAGTTCAGTTGGTCCTGACAATCTCCCACCTGACGTTATCAAGGGGGCTGATAATATTTTATGTACTCCTTTATGCCACATTTTTAATTTAATTTTGAAAACAGGTGTTTATCCCACTCAGTGGAAGCTTACTAGAGTTACTCCTATTCCTAAGAGCTCCAATAAGTCACAAGTCGAAGAATACCGACCTATTGCTGTCTTGTCTACACCTGCTAAAATTTTCGAAAGCATCTTACATAAATATATATATGCACAGGTAAATAAGTATTTGTGTAATGTGCAGCATGGCTTCAGACGCAAAAGATCTGTTAACACAAATTTGTTGACTCTGGCAGACTACATTTCCACCCGAATAGATCACGGTTGTCAGGTGGATGTGCTCTATTTTGACCTCCGGAAAGCATTTGACAGGGTTGATAATGACATCCTCTTGACGAAGCTTAGTGCTATAGGTTTTGCCCCGGCTCTTCTCCAACTTTTTGCGAATTACCTTCGCGATCGCCAGCAGTTTGTAAGGCTAGGCCTGTATGAGTCTAAACCCTACCACACTCGTTCCGGTGTGAGTCAGGGGTCTATTTTAGGACCTCTTCTATTTTTGATCATGATCAACGATATGCCATCAGTTGTATCGCATGCGAACTGTCTCCTCTACGCAGACGATTTAAAGCTTTACAATGAGATTAAGTCCGAAGCAGATTGTTTGGCCCTTCAGTCTGACATCGATGCAATTAGGCAATGGAGTGTTCGCAATAAGTTTGAATTTAATTCAGATAAATGTTACGTAATGACCTTCGGTCGTATGTGGCACCCAATTAACTTTGATTATAATATCGAAAACAAATCTATTACCAGAGTTATAACAATCAAAGACTTGGGGGTCACTTTCGATCACAGGCTCACTTTCCACGATCACGTGACACAGTTGGTGAAGGAGTCCTTTAGGCGACTGGGGTTTGTGCTTAGAAATGCCAGAGATTTCAAAAGTGATAAAACAATCCGTCTGGTTTATAATGCGCTTGTCCGGAGCAAATTAGAGACCAGTTCCTGTGTATGGAACCCATATCAAAAAAAATATGTGTTGATGTTGGAGAAAATTCAAAAGGCCTTCTTAAGATTTTTATATAAGCACCAGTATGGTTTTTATCCACTAGCCTATCCCACAAAGTTTCTTTTAGGATGTCTTGGTATCAATATGTTGGAAACCCGTAGAGAGCTGGACCAAATCACAATGGCCTTAAAAATATTCCGTGGACAAATCGATGTTCCTAATTTAAGTAATGAATTCTGTCGGCTTTTCGTTCCCGATAATTACTTACGAGGTCGTGGCCATAAGCTATTTGCCGCGCCGGCGGCTCGCACTGCGGCCAGAGCACAGTCTCCCATCCCGCGTGTCCTCGCCGCCCTCAACGCCCTGCTGGACGCCAATCCAGCCCTCGACATCTTTTCTGACGGGTGGACCACTTTGCGCTCTGAGTGTCTTAAACACTTGGAGACAGGAGTGGTCCATTGATATAATTTAAATGTGTAAGATAATAATCTATCAGTTTAGTGTATTTTTAATTTATTGTTTGTATGTAATGTATTGTAATGATGTTAAATTGTATTGTATTTTATAAGAATAATTAATGTAATTGGCCTAATCAGCCGTTTTAATTATTATCAAAATAAATAAATAAATAAATACTCTTTAAAACAGTAAGAAATGATATTGTCATATTTTTTACTACGCATATCGCCTTCTAACAATGTTTACTTATTATTATCTATGATTCTTCAATTATCTATGATATTTGTATTGTCTATGTTTGCGTATCAATAATAATTATAGGTACTTAATCTGAGAATAATTATGTAACTTTCTCTTTTTCGACACACTTCAAAGATTTTAACACGCATATTATTTAATTATTTTATTTTATTTAATATTTGTATTCAAAGAGCTTTTACTGAATCATTGCAATAGTTTAGTAGTATATAAAACAATATCAATAATGCTTTTTTATAGATATAGTTCAACCGGTCCAAAAATTTTGTCTCTGCCCCATACCCCATTTAGGTAATGAGAATTCCTACACTTCCCTGACATTTATCCAGATAATTGGCTTCAGGTCTGGAATATTCCTGTGCGAGTACACATGATAATAGCACCTCTAACAATACATTGATACAAAGACTATTCCTTTGTGGACACCGACGATAAATTACTGACTTTACAACGCTCAATGTACGCCAGAAGGCATCTACTATTCTAAGTAATAATTAAAATGAATTAAGTGCAAGATATTTTTTACATAAAATTGTCTTTTATTAACGCGAGTATCACACAATAAAATAAAATAGGTACTTTATAACAGAAAAAAAGCCATTTTATTATTAATTTTAACGTATTATTCTATAAAAAACTAACCAAGTACGGGTTGAACTTACGCACCGAGCGACGCGAGGGTTCCAAAAAAACTTTAAGTAAAGATTTTCCCAATAAAAAAACTACAAATTCAGTTGTGGGATTTTGGTTTTGGTTTTTTCCTTTACTTGTGCTACATGACATAGCTTCATGCCAAGTCATGATTCTAGGTGAACAGAAAGTGGTATAGGTTTTGATTCCCTTGCGAGTGTCAAACAATGCGGCATAAACGAAGCATATATATTTCGATATTCGCTGCTGCAATTTCAACTTGATACCTCCACGCGTTCCTGAGAAAAAGGCTCTTGGCAGACGGACAGACAGACAGATGTGATCCTATAAGGGTTCCGTTTTTGGTATGGAATACGGAATCCTAAATAAAAAAAGAATTTGATTTATAATGACTATAGAAACTAAAATGATAGTTTTTATACAAAAGTCAACATTTCCCATAGAAAATTTTAGTTAAGATTTCGAGGTTGACCGATTTATTTTAAATCCTACTTTATAATACAGTTTAAAAGAAATCTAGCTGTATTCATACAGAAAATGTAGCTCAAGCGTAATCCTTGGAGTGGCCTTTTTAAACGAATATTTTAAATCTTGAATAGAAATTAGGTATATGCAAATTAAAGTACCTACACTTTGTTAAAAAAAATATAATATGAACTACCTATGTAATATAATATGGTTTGTAGATAATATTGTCTTTTATTAACGCGAGTATCACACATTTAAATAAAATACTGTATACCGGATTAAAACGCGATTTATTATTTATATTGTTTAAATTATTTATCCCGACGTTTCGGATGCTTTACAGCAACCGTGGTCGCGGGAAGACAGAAAGATGACAGTTGTCTGATATTTGGAATGTCACAAAGTTGCCATATTTAATTCAATTAAATTAAAAAATAATCTATTAATTTAGGTAACACAATGTACATCTATGAATTGATTTATACTTTTAATTAGGAGTGTTAGCTATTAGTTAGAGTATTAGTTAGCTTTTTTGGAATAACAGATGTCCACTGCAAATCAGTGACATATGAGACATTATATACGTATAAAAAAGTGGGCAAATGGGCATTCAAATCTAAGAATAATTGTATAATTTCGAAGCCAACATTGTGGCAGAACAACTTCTGCCGGGTCCACTAGTATTTTAATACTTTATAGTGGATTAAAACGCGATTTATTATTTATCCCGACGTTTCGGATGCTTTTAAGCAACCGTTGTCGCGGGCAGACTAAAAGGTGATAGCTTTCTAATTTGAAATGTCACATTATTGCCGTATATACGCCATCTATTCAGTATCAACTCCGTATTTAGCTTGGGAAGTAGATTATTTGTTTTACATTCTATCGTCGAAATTTTATTATTTAGTGAAATAGGCACAGAAATGTGTCTGCTTGCAGAGCTAACAGGTATTCTTATTAATGGCTTACTAATAAGTATTAGGTATAATAAATTATTATAAAGATACTAAAGACCCGCCCCAACTTTACACTGATACTATTTAGATACTGATGTGGTGTCAGTATTATTTGGATATTATTCATACAAAAATACTACAATCGCGATTTAAATATAGGGATTGGTAGTAGAAAGGTAAAAATTTAGGGCTGTATGTATTTTTTCATGCAGAATTATAAAAATATGTCCAAAAAATAAAAATAAATGTTTTGGGGTGGACCACCTTTATCACTTAGAGGTAAAAAATCACGTCCTATTTTCAGACCTACTGAATATACACACAAAATTTCATAAGAAACGGTCAAGCCGTTTCGGAAGAGTTTTGTTACAAACACTGTGACGCGAGAATGTTATACATATATTCGATTAAACTATTATATAAATTAAGTTATGTAAGAGTAAGTTCAGTAAAAGTTTGAATAACTAAAAATTCTATACTCTGCGGTAAGCAGTCGCGTCGCGGAAGATAACATTTTTGAGGCGAACGGCACAAAGAGAGGTCGTTAGTCGGAACCGAAGTAAGTCAAGTGTAATCGTGACTCCATATGTCAGCGACATACAACTTTTATAACATAATTGGTAGAGTTAGTCTACCACAAATATACTCGCAAGTATATATTTTTTTTTTAAATACAGTTATAGCAAAAGTACACAGAATGTAATTATTAAGTAAAACAAGTTATTTAAGTAAAACAAGTTAGTTAGAGTATACTGTATTTAAGTAATTATATATACTGAAAATATCTAAACTTGGTTACTGAAAAGTCAGGCTTCTAGTTTTATCCACAACGAAGTTATAGGGGATCAAAAAAGGCCCGAACTACTTCGAGAAAAGGATAGTACGGCCGCGCCGGTTATTGCTCGACTTGGCGGGAGCACTGACGTGCCCCCAGAAAATCTTTTTATCCAATACTTATTCATCAACTAGATTTAAATAATATCGCTATACATACAGCGTTATGCATGCTTTTTTCAAATGATGACAACTTTTGTTTTCGACTTTTAAATAATTATTTTTAAGTTATTCTGTTATTACACATAGACGAATTCAACAAATAATATATCATTTATTCGGTGCAGCAGTTCTTGAGTTATAAATGGTGAAACTACACACTTTGTTTTATATAGATAGATTTTAATAAAGTTATATTATGTGTTAACTGCTTGTTTCTTGCTATTAATTCTTACTGTTATCGTACTTGAATTCTAGCTATATTTATAGTATTACAATAAAGCTCCCGCCTCGCTCCGAGTGAATCGACAGTACAAATCTTCAGAACAATAGGGAGCAGATAGCTGATAAAACACACGCACCCTTATCTATATCTTTAATATTAGTTATTGAGAACAGCCTCCCCTTAAGGTCGGCTCTATCTTAAGGATTTATCTCCAGTACATAGTTGTTTCATTAATTTGGAGTGGTTTGCTCTCTATTGTTATAACCGCTCGCTTATCGCAGATATGCAAGACATAAAGTATATAGGAAATTGGTTTGTATGTGAAAATATCTCTCTGCTTTTGTATGGTAAAGATAAATAAACAATAGCATCATAATTTGGTATTACTGCGAATTTATATATCTAGACTTTCTTGGATTTATAATAAGTTTAAGAACACTATAACTTAAATCATATTATAGGCAAAAACACGTTACTTTTGGACATGTAGTTTATTTTTTATTTTTATGTAAGCTATCGACAGACGAGCGAGGGGTTCACATGAAGCTGATACCCCAGCCACAAAACATCAATCAATGATGCACTGTGGACCTACATTGTTACTTCGAGCTTTCGGCAATCGATAGACTGAGACCGAAACGCGTCGGAATTTCGATATTTCGTCCACCCTTTTAATGTCCGAAGTAACCAGACGTGGGGAAGACATGCTTATAGAAAATTATAAATATGTCGTCCCTTGGGACTTGAACCTGCGACACATCAGTGCGCACGGTAGGTGTTCTACCAAACGCGCTGACGCCCGTCAAATTCTATAAGGAATGTTTATGTACTCGTACTCAGGAACCAATTGAAAAATTAAGGAAAGAAGCTGAAATTCTTGATGATCTATTTAGACTCAGCTCAATGTACGGTAAATTGTAATAAAAAATTTGTAGACCATTCTGAAGCTCATGTTGCTGAGTGACATACACTTAATTTGATAAAACAAGACAAAATAAAAACAAATATCTAACAACAAAACAGATATATTACGCATGACAGGCACTTATAAAATTTGTCTCAACATGTCATAACAGCATCGTTCACACTTTCCTCTTTGAACAAGGGTTTATTTACTTAGGGCAGGTGACATAGGATGATTAATCGGTGTATTTACAGGTTCTTTCATCAATAAGCATCCATCCATCAAGAATATTTTACAGGTGTTTCACGCTCCTCATAATGACGGATTTTGTATCTAAATACTTTGATAAGAAATATATTTTTGAAATTAATTGTAAAAAATCCGTTATTTATGAAATCAAAATAACATTAAATTCTTACACAATATCATAACAATTAATGACACTTACTTAGATATTGTAATAATAATGTCACTTATTACAAATCATAAATTGGCTCAAACTTAATGTCATGAAATACATCATAAAAATACATACATACATTATACATCACGCCTCTTTCCCATTAGGGTAGGCAGATATCACGGAATTCCATATGCTCCGATCCTTGCATACCACTTTCGCTTCTTCAACTTTCATCAATTTTTTCATACACGTTCGTCGGTTTCGAGTAATTATGACCTGGTCTTTTTAAAGAACGTCCCCAATCTGATCGAGATACGCTCGCCTAGGTCGACCACTCCCGACTCTTCCACATACATCAGCTACATAAATATTTTTCGTTTTATAAAAAAATGGCCGTATAATACTGCCTGGATTTAGGTAGCTACTGTTATGAAATAATCCTGTGTTATCGTTAGATCGCGGAGTGATTCAAAAATATTCTCCCAAAAGCTTACGTAAGCCTATCTTAATTTACATAAACCTTTGGCAGTGAGATATTTATAACCAGCTATAATTCTCTTTGCAGCCATTTCTCACGTTTTAACGTCAATTAAATACATTCAACGCTATTGTTTATTTACGAAATATTTGCTTGTATAAAATTATTCAAAATGCCAACGGTTAACGAGTTATTTATGAATATCCGGCCCGTTATTTTGGATAAAGATTTTAATTATAATACCGCTAAGTTATGGAGATATTGCCAAAAATTGTTTTCGTTATTAATTGCTACTTTGACGTCTATTTGGATTACACACAGCTGACCTTTTATGTCAATTTACGAAAATACCACTCCTTTTACCTTATGGCACATATTATTGTATGATCACTTATATATTAATAATCAAATCTACTATTAGGTCTACTATTTTACATTACTATGAATGTCACCTATATATTCAGTTATAATTATTATTCTTTAGATCATATATTGCCCTTCATTCGTTATTTAACGCATTTTCAAATTCTATACAACCAGTAGGAACGAGCAATTTTCTTGAATTTAGTACTGAATTTTCAAATAAGTATAATAAACTTGAAATAGTGAAATCGTTTATTGAAATAAGAAAGCTAGCTTAGCGGGAACAACTCTAATGAAAACTGCTTAAACAAAGCATCGTCTACGCATTTCGTAGAGACCGCTTTCGTAGCAACAATTTTCGTAGCGACGTAGCTGTACTACGAAACTTTAATTAAATTTATTGTTATGTACATCGGTTGTATGTTGCTTGCGAAAGAAATAAGTAATGTAAGTAGTAAGACATTATTTTCTATTTCTAAGTTTCTTACGAATCTCTAAAGCTTTTTAAATACTTTACTAGTTTTTGTTGTCTTAACATTTTTTTAAACCAATACTTATCACACTAGTCAAAAAAACCAAAATATATAATATTATAAATTGAATTAAAAAAGATTATCATAAATTGAAACAGTGTTTGTTAGTTTATTTTAAGTTTAATTATGTATAATATGTATTTACATCCAACAAAAACATAAATTTGATGTTTATAATTCAAAAACACCTTTACAAATAATATTGTCTTTTATTAACGCGAGTATCACACATTTAAATAAAATACTGTATACCGGATTAAAACGCGATCACGGTTGCTGTAAAGCATCCGAAGCGTCGGGATAAATAATTTAAACAATATAAATACTAAATCGCGTTTTAATCCGGTATACAGTACTTTTACAAATACTCATAAATTGTAATTATGTAAAAAAATACAATCAGAAATATCGACAATATTCAATCCTGTACAATGTTTTCTACTCAGAAGTTATATAACAAACTTATACAAGTCAATTAACAGTTAAAGTAACTCAAAGACTGCCTTCATTTTCTAATATAAATATAAAGTTGGCCTTTTAAGATAAGATTTTACCAGGAATACAAGAGTTTCTGTTTATAAAGGACCAATATTTTTTTGAACATTTTCCTCAATACCAGGCTTCAGTCAATATGCAACATACAAGTGAATTGCGATCGTCATTACGTTTCACTGAACTCTTTTAATTAGGTCTCCAATTAATGTTTGTCAGGGTCGTGAGCGCGATAGGTAGCTGGTAGGTAGTTCGAATCCCGCCTTTTTTATGAACTTGTTCACGACAATATTGAAATTCCACCCGGGTAACGAACCACCGCTAGCTGGAAAAGGCGTGAAGTAATTGAGCGTTTCGAATTTAGTCTATTTTCCAATGGCTTGAACTTAAAATAAAATAGGTGAAAGCGTAGCATGTATTAATTGATGTCCTATCTGATAATATGAAGGCTTAAAAATGTGATATGTTTGGGATCAGACAAACCAGCTAATGCTTAAAATAGGTGTTTAAAAAATTGTCTTTTATTAACGTGAGTATCACACATTTAAATAAAATACTGTACATGGGCAGACGTGACCACGGTTGCTGAAAAGCATCCGAAACATCGGGATTAATAATTTAAACAATATAAATAATAAATCACGTTTTATTCCGGTATACAGTATTTTATTTAAATAGTTGTTTTTAGTTTATTTTATACGTTTTTAATATTGTCTTTTATTAACGCGAGTATCACACATTTAAATAAAAGATTGTATACCGGATTAAAACTCGATTTTAATCCGGTATACACTATTTTATTTAATATATTTAGATACGTTTTTGTACGTGTACCTCGAAATCTTGATAACTGCTTATTCTTATTCTACCCTCTACTTCTTTCCCCTTTTTGGAGTTGGTTTAATGTTTTGGTATTTACAACATCTTTCTAAGCTTATAAAAGGTATCTCTCAATTATCAATTCTACATTTTAACATCAGAGATTTAATCTATGCATGAACAAATCAATCAATTAAGTATTTTTCACGTAGTCATAGCTAGATAGATAATGATGAAATAAGGTTTTATTCGAAGAATATACTTGTATCTTTCTCGAATACTCTAGATTGAATTTCGAATAATATTAATATTAAATTTGTTATATAAAAGTTCAGAAGATCAAGTCGTCAGTTATATTAAATTGTAAATACGCAAGTAGTAGCAATCATAAGTACTAGTCACATTAATTAATATCTACATCATAAATCGAATAAATTCTCTGAAGGAATTCGCGTAACTTTTCAAACAATTCAGTAAAGCCTAAGAAAGAGTTAACGTGTTTATGGAATTTAACCATAGATATATTTATTCTATTTTTAAATTTTAATAGCAATTGCACCACTACATAGATAACTATATATAACCATATATTTACATGGGTAATTATTTAACGACTATATTTGATGTATACATAGATTAAGGAAGTAAAACACAATTTCAAAATTAGAAGTAAAGTTACGTGTTTACTTTAATTTTGAAGGCTTTTAATGTCAAATATTGACTGACAAACTCAGTAGTAGGTAAAATATTACCCAAAGGATATAAGCATAGATCATAGACGCAAAAATAATAACTTCGCGTTGTTATCCGTTTATTGAGATGATGATTTTTTTTAGTCGGGCAATAATCAACGTGGTATTAATTGCAGTGTTATGAAAAAAACTTACTGAAAATTGTTTATTTTTTTCGCGGTATGAGTTGAATACTCTCGAATAGCATACAATAAGTGGTTAATGAAGTTAAGAATCTATTTAATAAAATAGTATAATAATATAAATAAAATTATGTAGGTATCTCAACATTCTTCATTGTTTTAATATTTAAAAAAAATTAAAATTTCCGAATACCATCGTGTATATAGCTATAGTGACAATAATACAAATCAAGAAGAATAATTTAAATAAAGAATTCCATAAATTCTGTGAAAACAGCTATCACAACAAAAAACATAAAAATAAATCATTTATAATAAAAAGCAATAGTTTCGGTCTTACTATAAATGTAAGTTTAAATATATCCTTACCGTTCAACACAGAATCACTTCACTTCACTTCACAATCACCACAACAGTCGTATATAACTAGTCGCGATGAAAACCGAACCACGTGCTCTCCTCTACACGTCAAATTCCTTACTGAAGGCTTTCCTTCGCTCAACTCCGGTCTGCGCGCGCAACTGTTAAGAACGGTAATTTAAACACATTTATCTTGCTAATTCCGTAAATTTCACTTAATAATGATAACCGTAGTACGTATCAAGGGGGCAATTAAATGGGATGTATGTATACTGTCAATTATGAGCATAAGCTTATTGGTTTATGTCCTGGCATAAAAAAGTTTGTACGAAGCTAATGTCAGTACCCATAATCGAATGATTGAAGGAGATAATTAACTAAAACTTTTCTAATCCTAAGAGATGGTGTTTTGGCGGCTTCGATATTAATGTTATTTTGACTGTTTAAGTAACTGTTTGCTTCATTAGTACACTTTGCATACAAAGATTTTGCGTTCAATTATCCCGGGTCTATTAAGTATATTTTTATAAACATGCTTTTTCTTTACGTTTGCTTATTATGAACATTAACACCTCTTTGATTTACATTGTAATACCGTCCCAATACCGAACCACTCCGTTTCACTTCCGTCAATGGACAAACCGTAGGTTGCGCGTCGTGGTTTTTAACAGACTTTCGGAACGTTCGAAATATAAATAAAATATTTAGTTTGACAGCGCTTCATAGTAAAATGCTTATGACCTGTGCTTGAAGAATTTAAAAAAAAATGACCACTGCTTCATTTGATTTTAAGTGACAACGTAATCTAGGATAGAAACCGCAGATTTATAACTGCTGGGAAGATAGAGGCCGGCAGAGAATTCCATTCCATAATTTTCGCATTTAGAATGACGAAATCGTATACCTATCATATCAGTACCACGCTTATCATTCAAAACCTAATAAATGAGTAGGAAAGTTGCTCTACCGTGTGCAAATATTCTGAAAACAATTAATGTATGATTTCTAAATTAATATTTAGTCATCTACAAGATAGAAACAATTGAACAGAAAATGTTTCACACTGTTTAAATATAAGTATATTATATATAAGTGTTGCAGCCAATTAAATCATACTATCATGCTTGTCTTATTCTTTGCAAAATTTTTATGTATTCGCATTGTAGATTACACGTGTTAAGCACTGCACTGAATTCTTATTTCCTTATCTAAGCCATTGCTCAAACAATAAGTATAATACCTAGTTAAAACCACAACAAAAAAGTACTACTAGTACAAATACTAAAAAGTGACCAGAATATAATTTTCTATACAGACTTCTCATTAAATGAATATAGTAAAAATTTAAAACTTGTAATCGAAATGTCGAGAAAATACTTTAACATGTAACGAAGGCTCGCACTTTCATAGAAGTGCGAGCCTTCGTAGGAACCGAGACTATGAGCCGATTTGGTTACATTTAAATATAAAAGACGGATCACTTTCAGTCTCTCAGAAAAGGTTGGAACTGAAAAATTAAATTTATTTAATTAAAGTATTCTAGCAATATTTAAATTAGGAACTACTTCAGTTGCTTCAAATGTCAAAAAAATGTCATTGATTACTGCTGTGTATTAAATGGATCATAAGACTTACGCTACCGCACGTTTTTCAGATTTAATGGCATCCTATTCAAGTTTTTTCTGGTGCACCGAGGGCGTCATATTAACGACCAATTATTTATTTTCCTTTAAATGTTCTGTGAAGTCGTTCTTCTTGATAAATTTCAGTTCCACGGGAAGTAAGGATAGGTTGGCGCAGTAGTCTCGAATCTACCGATATTTCGGTAGTTTTAATAATATCATTAGTGAGTAATATATAACATTCCTAGCTTAAAATAAAAAGATTTGCTCGACTTTATTAGTTTTTTTTTTTATTTATTTAGCGATTTTTGGTCCTAATATGCCAATTTTACTTGGCAATCCTACCGATTTCGCATTTGACTTTCGAGACCACTGTATTGGCGAGTGTCAAAATAATTAATACGAGTATAAATGGCCGTTTGATTTCATTAATTTTAAAGCTTTAATGTTATAATACACTAGTAACGCGTCCCGGCTTCACACGGGTGCAATGTAGATGTACTATAAACATGCTACATTACATATGTTTATAGTGGTGAAATTATGGCGTATTTCTATTGGTGAAATACTTATTAAAATCGGTCCAGTAGTTTTTGAGTTTATTCATAACATATAAAAATACAAATCTTCCCTCTTTATAATATTAGTATAGAAGTACCTATAGATATAGATGTAGGATCTGAAGACCCAAGTATTTGATATTACTTTCAGCTTTTTATATACACGCGTTCCTGAGAAAAACGACTTGACAAATAGACAGAGAACGAAATGAGTAAAGGTGCATTTCTTACTTTTAAAGTAGAGAATTCTAAAAAAGAACAAGATAATTTTAACATTTTGTAAAAAGTAATAAACAAAAATCATTTAAAGTTGAGCAAAACAAATGAAATATTGATAAATATTGAAATTTGAAGCACAAAACTAATTCAATTTCATCGTAAGGGTTGTCAAGCGTTATTTAAAACAAAATGGCGTCACCCTTTAAGAACCTTGAGCTCCAGATAAGTCAAACTCCATTCAGACGGGTGAATAATTTGGAACTGAACGTACAACGAATTTTCTCTTATTTATATTGAAGTGACTCCGCTAACTTTTGATTATACAACTTAAAGTCCATACTGAGCGTACGGACTTAAACGTTTAAAAAGTTTGTTTTCAAGATAATTGAATGAAGAAAGTTATTACAGTACAGTGTTCTCTAATTAGTCTCGATAAATAATAATAATCCGAGTTACTCATTGACATAGTAAGGAGTTACTGAAGCAAATACTTAAGGCTCATTTACATGATAGCATTTCCTTGTACACACAAGAGCAATAATTTATTTTATTTTACATGGAAAACAAACAGCTTATAAATAAAAATGTAGACAAAAGAGAATGTAAGCATATTTAAGCTATTTATAGTTTTCACTTATAGCAATGGAGTTGTGATAGAATACAAATTAAGTTCATAAGTTTTTACATATACATACCTAAGTAAAATAGTGCCAAAATACTAAAATGACATATCTAAACAAAAATTTAATTCGTGAAAGTAACAGAAAGCAATACAATACTAAGAACAGTAAACAAAAAAAAAGAATACATTTAAGCGTAATAATTAACATCCAAGAATTGTAACTGTTTACACGCGGATATTATGTGCTCTTTATACCAAGAAAAGTATTGAAAAAAAATTGTTTGACAGATCAAGAATGTTACGTGTTGTTTAGGCCATGCAAGTCATTTATTGCTTCAATTTAATTGTATGCAAGAGACAAGTAATTTGTAACTTGTAAATGGGCCTTTACGCTCTTAAGTTTACGATCACTACGCATTTCAAAGAAGGAAAAAACATAAAAAATCTCTAGCCATTATAATTGAAGCTGTAATCGAAGAATATAGTTGTTAAAACTTTAGAAATATATGACTCATGACGACTAATTAGCAGTTAGTATAGAATACACAAATAACTCAAAGAATAGTAATTTTGTTTCTCTGAAAGACGTGAAATAACAATAATAGATTAATTGTTACATAAAAACGCGGTATAACTAAGAACCAGATGATCATATCTACAAAAAAAACATATCTAAAGTCAAATGGAATATCGATTCTTTTCAAAGTTGCGAATATTATGTTCATCTGTGTACAAATGTCAACAGAAAGGGTGAGCTATGACGCCAATTAGCAGTTGTCAATAAAAATATGAAACAATAACTGGCGTATACTACAAACTACAAACCTTACAGCCTAACAGTATAGTCTCATAAGAAGGGTACACAAAAAGTGTGTAAAAAGTGCCTTAATTCATATGATACAATACAACATGATACTTTTATTGAATATACACTGAATTTTAATTTCAATCTTCACAAAAAAGCACTTGAAAAAGAGAATAGGGGGCTAACGGGCAGGTGGCTCACGTGATGGTAATTAATAATAATCACCGCCGCCAATAGACATCCGCAACACCAGAGGGCTTGCAAATGCGTTACCGGCCATTAAGAAATGTATAGGCTCGTTTCTTGAAGGTTCTCAAGTCGGTGAAAGCTGGTTCCACAGTAAGTAAGTGTGTCAGTAACCACGTTCAAGTATATTACAAAGACAGCTACTTTGACGGGCTCGTTGGCGCGTTCGGTAGAACACCTCCGTGCGCATCACAGGTGCGCATCGATGGGTTGTGGGTTGGAAACCCACCGGGACCACATTTTTCTGTAAGCATGTTTTCCCCACTTCTGGTAATTTCGGGCATTGATCGGGTGGGAGGAATATCTAAATTCCGACCGGGTAACGAACCACCGATCATAGATGGAAAAACAGTGAAGTGCACATTGCGCGTTTCGCTTTCAGTCTATGGATTTCCGAATGCTCGAAGTAAAAAATAGGTCGACAGCGCATCATTGACTGATGTTCTGTGGCTGGGGTATAATAATGATAAAAGCCTTTATTTCAGACATAATATGGATAACATTTACAAATAATAATATGTATTAAATTAAGGACTCTGTTGACTCGATGACATCGACAACTTCGTCTGTTTACCCAACTTTGGCAAAGAAATGGAGGAGCCATTTCCTTCCACTCTACTCGGTTTAGAGGTTGTCCATAGTTTTCCCGCTGTCGCCTTTACCTGTGGCTGGGGTATCACGTACCAACAAGTTAACCTCATGCTCGTCTGTCGATATCTAACTAACAAAGATATGGAATTTTCATTTGTAATAAATAGTTCTCATGATATTTCCGTCCTACGCAAGTTCAAATACTGTTAAAGTGTTATACATCCCTAATTAGAATAGTTATCATAACACAATAACCAATTAAATCTCATCACAGCACGAACAACATTCACAACTTTTGTTTCGAATCCCTTTCTTTGAGAGAAATGAATTACTAGAGCGGTAATTAGACAGGGTTCAAAGAACATGACACTTAATTGCATTTTGCTTTTCTCTGAACAATTTTCATTTGAATATCAACGATTCAACGCTTTGCGACGGCTATACAGCTGTCAAAGTTTAATATTATACATTTTAGTGATGCAATATAATACAATTGTGTGAATTCCCGAGACCACTAGTGGGGCATGGAGCAGACACATTTCTGTGTCTGTTTCACTGATTTTTTTTCTATACCGTCCTACAAGTAGGTGATAAGACTTCTGTACCCTACCAGATCGAAACATTTAAAAAAATCTTATTTCGGGTTTTGAACCTAGGACCTTTGACATTATTCAACACATTTCGAAATATAAGCTGTTGATAGATTAAAAAGCCGAAAAAAATTATAGAAAAAGAGCAGTGATATAAGGGAACATAATATATTATTTATTTTATATTGTGTATCTGTTAATGATAATCTCAGAAATGACTGAAAGGATTTTCATGCAGTTTTCACAGGTAAAGTTGAGCCTGGAGAAACATAAGTCATATTTTATCGAAATCGGATGGCGGAAGGAAATTATCGAGATTTAAAGATAGCGTACCAATCGCGGGCGCCAGCTAGTATAATATCGACGGTTCCTACGTTTGCGTACACGTGCATAATGGCAACTTTACAGGAAAACGATTCATAGATTATAAAGCTTTGACACAATTAAAAAAAATCATTGAAATTTTGATATCTTCTATTATCTACAAATAAATACCTACCTATAACATAATAATAAAAAATACGTATAATAAAATTAATACGTTACTTATCTTAAGCATTTCATACACATTATTATAGTCTTTTACAGCATGAATATCTTAGGAGTTATCGCAAAAATTAATTCGCGCGAAACTACTTACTTCTACTAATACTTACTTGAGTTTTATTTATTGCAAGTTTCTAGTAGTTATATATGAAAAATTAAAAAAAAAATCGTGATTTTTTATTTTTTTATTAAAAACTTTGGCTTATTGCCATACGTCCAGGTGTGATTAAAAAAATATCCCGTCACGTTCATTAAAAAAATTGGGCCTTAAACTGTATAGAGAAATGAGTCAACTGTGACGCATGATCTTATTCTAAAACATTCATGTGAGTCATATATGACTCATCGGTTGTTAATCTCGCTTTTGGAAAGTTGCGATTTGCACTTGTACCAGTGTACGTAGGACCCGTCGATATAATATTATGCCATCAACAGCGAATCACTAAAACATTCAGGAAAATATTTAAAGGCAAGTGGTTTAAGCACTCACCGATGCGTGTTACGACACGGATCCGAGGTGGCGATCTCATTTTCTAAAAGCTTTCGCCAATAGAACCCGTTATTTAGCTGCGAAGCGATATTTTGTCCCCGCTTACCGAGTCTCGGCGGTTCCTGCCATTTATTTATTGAATTTTCTGCAGTCTTCGTACAGAGTTGTGGGATACAGAATTCTTTGTCCATTTTTCATATTATGTGGACGTTGAATATTCAAAGCATTGGCATGTATCAAAATAACTTGTACGCTATTTACTAACTACTATATTATGGTACATTTTAGCGAGATCTCAGCGCTCTAACCTAACCAGTAGGAAGATTTTTTTTTGTAGCAGATTATGCAATATCAAATATGACCTTTTATTTTATCTGTTTCCCTTAGGATAATTTGATATAAATAATGATATAAGAGGACATAAAAAATAACCCCATATTATAGTTTGTTTGTATATTTGCTAGTTACGATTTAACTGAAAAACTACTAGACCGATTTTAATAAGATACATTCATAATTAGAAAGCTACATTATCAGCGAGTAACAGAATTTTTTTTTGGCTTTTTTGTGTATATTTTTGCACCCGTGCGAAGCCGGGACGAATCGCTGTTAATTAAAAACAAATAAAAGAAACAGAAACATGAATGCTCCGATTCTCCCTATTTGACACAAATATTTATCATTATATATTTTTGCTACAAGTGAAATTATTCAAATAAAATTAAACACTGACAAACTTCAAAATTCCATAACAATCATAATATACGTAACAAGCTAGTATGAAAGTCATTTACATTTCCGAGACATTCAGCACAAAAGGCTGTTAGGAACAAGTAGTTTGCACAAGTTCGCAGGAAACGGTGACGCTACCTACACTTTGCATCCGACTTCTTAGAGCCTTTATAATTATGGCTATGTGAATTATGTATATCTTTATTCTAACGTTCTCTTGTTGAATTAATTTTATATAATCAAATAATATCTACGCTCAGGATTTTTTTTTATTAAATATCGACAGAAGTACATGAGTTTCACTTGATGGTATGTACACTCCAGCCACAGAACATCAGTCAATGATGCGGTGCCTAGTTCTTCGAGTATTCAGAAATCCATAGACTGAAACCGAAACGCCTAATATGTTTTTCACCGTTTTTCCAACGACGGTGGTTCGTTTGGTCGGAATTTCGATATTCCTCCCACCCGTTCTATGCCCGAAGCTACCAGATGTGGGGAAAAAATGCTTACAGAAAATTAGAAACTAGTCCCGGTTTGATTCGAACCCACGACCCATCGGTGTGCACGGTAGGTGTTCAACTCTACTTCTTCTGTTCTGTGTGTTCAACCGAACGTGCCAACAAGCCCGTCAAAACCTATATGTCTGAAACAAATGCCCAATGTAGAATAGCCTAGCTTATAAACCTCGGCATCTAGCAAAAGAATATTACTCTTTATTAGTCTCAAAGACTAGAGAATCTTCTTATGCCGCTGGAAAATTAGAAGCTCGATTTAGAATTCTACCAATCATGTACATAATATTATGTAGTATTGTTGACCTTGGAATGTACATCATATGTGGCTATTAAAAATAATGACTTTTACCAAATAAATTTTTTACATTATTTATCCAGAAATTCGCCCGTTCTATTTTGATAATGTGATTTTAATATTGTCTTTTCTTAACGCGAGTATCACACATTTAAATAAAATACTTTATAACGGATCAAAACGCGATTTATGATAATTATTTCAGTCTGCCGCGACCACGGTTGCTGAAAAACATCCAAAACGTCGGCATAAATAATATAAATAATAAATCGCCTTTTAATCCATTATAAACTATTTTATTTAAAAGTGATGTTATTTTAATGTATGATACATGCGTTAATAAAATACAGTATTGTATGTGGCTTTTTATAATCATTTACTCATAGCAAGACGCATATAAAGCATCGTTTAGTTATTTATTTCTAAACATAATAATATATAAGTCCAACTATAACATAAAATTTATTCTATCAAGCGCATAGTTTTTGTAAATATTTCCCAAGACCACACTCACTTCTTGTGCGATATGAGACTCTCTGTTTGTATAGGATCTGGGATCAACAATATGTCGGTGCTGTATGCGGCCAGATTATAATATTCAACGCTTGAATACTAGACGTTTCCTTTAAATAAAAAAATATTTTGTACTTATTTATTTTACTGAATTTTCCCTAAACCGCTGCACTGATTTTGATGAAATATTTTGTTTCGTTAATACCCAAATAAAAAAAATTTAGAGAACAGCACAAAATCTGTCAGGTCTGATAGTCATATTATAAATATTATACTTTTACAAAACTATAATAAATTGAAATAATTAAAATAGGAGGAAAACGGAATTATAGGGGATAATGCTCTTGGCCTCAATCCGATAGAAAATTTCAATCTATTCTTTAATTTAGGAAGGCCATCTCTCATTTCGGAACTTTAGGATGTCAGGCTAAAACTCTATTATTACAAGCTTCAAATACCTTCCACATCACAGAATCAGAAAGCCTTATACATTCAACACCAAATAGAAACCCAAGTAGGTAATTATATGAATAAAATCCATTACCATTAGTAAAAGTCGCAAACGAATATAAGCAGATTGCAAAAATAAAATACTGAATTTTGTATGAAACCGCTTCGAGCGTTGAAGCGGTCTATTGGTAACTAAATAAAATACCGACGACTCAACTCGAAGCTGGCTTAAATGCACTTTTAAATATTTTCAAAGTTACTATGACTAATTGACTCTCAACTGAGCTAAGCTGAAGTTATGATTATGAACAACCATTTAACGTTGGCTATTTAATGGTTTAAAGGAAATATTAGATTAATTAATTATCTATCTCAACAAAACTAAGCAGTGTTAGTTACACCATTTACCTATAACTCAAGAACGAATGAGCTATTTTAATGATATCTTATTTTTTTCATCTATGTCCCGAATAACAGAATAACTATTAAAATATCGGAAAAATTCTGGAAAAATATATGCAGTATATGTTTAGAAAAAATGTTCTTCCGCAATTGGCAGCTCACGTTACGCACGCTTATAGCTTTTTTGTAATAATTCAATACAAATCTATATAAAAGAATTGGGAAAATAGCATATTCAAATCTGGAATATTTTTTTTTTATTATTGAAGCCAACATCTGTCGGGTCCGCTAGTTTTTAATATATTATGTAGGTCGATTTGACTTGATTTTTTTTATAACTACCATAACAATGGTATTGGTTAATGTTTCATACAACATGGAGATGTTTGACCAATCTATGACTATTATTAATTTTGAGGGGCTCGTTGGCGCGTTCGGTAGAACACCTGCCGTGCGCATCGATGGGTCGTGGGTTCGAATCCTACCGGGACCACATGTTTATAATTTTCTGTAAACATGTTTTCCCTACGTCTGGTAACTTCGGACATTGATCGAGTGGGAGGAATATCTAAATTCCGACCGGGTAACGAACCACCGTTCATAGATGGAAAAATCATGAAGTGCATATTGCGTGTTTCGGTTTCAGTCTATGTTTATCCGAATGCTCGAAGTAAAAATAAGCTCAACAGCACATCATTGACTGATGTTCTGTGGCTGTGGTATCACATACCATCAAGTGAACCTCGTGCTCATCCGTCGATATTTGAATAACAAAAAAAAAAACGTTTTATTTTCTAGGAGCTGCACTTGGAGATGATAGTCGCTGGCGTGAATGCACGAAGCTGTCATCGGTTTTATCGCACGACGCTTGACCAATCAAACCTGGCTTCCGCTATCCAGAGAAGACACTTGAAGCTCCATTGAGTGCAATGAGATGCTTTTTGTCCCGGTAAAATCTTTATTCCTTATAGTATTATTAAATAGTTTTTTCTTTATATATATATTTTTCTCTTTTAAGGACGATAGTTATTTTTATAGCGATATTTTAATATTGGAACAACCGCTGACATTGTGTGCGTCGGATAAGTTTTTGAGTTAAATCGTAACAAACAAATATATCCTTTATAATATTAGTATAGATAAAATAAGGACTATATTTAGAACTAGAAATTCAAATTTTTTGAGTTGTGCCGTGATTCATACAAACCAACGATTAATATGTTCTGCTTCGCCTCTGATATTAAGTAAGGGCGATTCAAGTACTTTTTCCCATAGAACCCTAACAACGCCTTATAAAAGCCACTCAAAAGGCAATCATTATGATATCCATTACATAATGTTAACCCTTACGGGCTTAATGACGCAGCCGTTCATTTAATGATCCGGTAATACCGCGGATAATGAATGTTGTTAACATTGTCTAACTGGTGATTAAATGACATCGTTTTGTTCGTATATAATTGTGTTCTTAATTTGTACGTATGAAGGGAGAAATTGGCTGACTCAGTCAATAGGTTCTTGTACGTTGATAGGTCTGATTTGACTGGGTCACGAAGTACAATGGTAAAATATCTATTAAACCGATGGGTGGCGGATTCAATTTACGTCTGATCTCTAACATGGTTATAAATAAATGAGACCGACGTTCGTCTAAAATCTAATATCCATTGACATAGTATTAAATTAAAAAAAAACAATTTGGAGTTCTTAAACGACTTCAACGCTTCTTACACGAAATCTCAATATTGAGTAAAAAAAGACGTGTGGCACTCGGAGACTGCCGCGGTAAAGCTATTGCATAGCTGTTTTTATCAACTTATACAATTATAATTATTTATTTATTTTATTTATGCAGTATTTTTTTTTCCTTTGTTTTTTTTAAGCAGACATGAGTCACCAGATTGCGGGGCGAAGAGGGAGATTACGCATGCGCAGTAACGCCGATACAACCAATGCCACGTAGAGGCGAGTTGCTGAACTAAAGAGACAAGCGTGATATTTCAAAAAGTCATTAAAAGTTCTGCTATTCATCGATAGATGCCAAAACTAAAAAGTATCACCGCTGTGCCGGTCGGAGTGGGGGGTGTTAGGTTATTTTCGTTACGGAATTTCTGGATTCGATCTCCACGCTCAAAGCCCGCGATAAAAGCTATGCAATAGCTTAAAAATAATAACAACACGTAAGCACTCATACAACCACATCCACACTCACCTACACATACACACACACATTCACCTCTTAAACCTCTCATTGTTAACTTTTTGTGTGTCGAACATATTATAATAGTAGATGTAGGTATTCTTTTTGTTTTGTTATCATGTTATAATTCTATACTGGCATAACGTATAATGTAAGTCTATTTTGTTATGTAATAAAAGCTGTTAGATTAGTAAATAAATATACGTAAATAAATAAATAAAACAAAAAATATCCCAGAATTCAGATGCAATGAAATGATAGGTGAACGTAACGTTTGATACAAAAAAAGAAAAGTAATAAGGAACCTAATCTTCTATACACAGAAGTAAGAAAATACCCCTAAAAATATAAACATAATTGGATCAAAAATAGTTTGAGTGTTGTGAGATCTCGCAGATATCGAGGGTAAAAGATAAATATAAATATTATTTGATAGTAGGTGATAAACCCAGCCACCGAACATCAGTCAATGATGCGCTGTCGACCTACTTTTTACTTTGGGCATTCGGAAATCTGTAGACTGAGACCGAAATGCGCAATATACACTTCACGATTTTTAACCGACTTCAAAAAAGGAGGAGGTTCTCAATTCGTCTGTATGTTGCTTTTTTTTTTTTTGTATGTTTGTTACGCGATAACTCCGCAAGTTATGGATGGATTTGGATGATTCTTCTTTTGTTTGGTAGGGGATATTTCAGAGGTGGTCCCATATAATTTTTATTGAAATTGGTTTAGTGCTTTTTTAGAAAATCAACAATAACAAAAAAATTCTTATACGTGGATGATATTATGGTTTGTAGTTCCTTTCACGGCGCTGTCTCATTTGAGCAGCACGTTTAGTGGTAGGTCTACTAAATTATTATGTAAGGATTAATGAACTTAAAAAATACACTACCTATAAAAATTTTGAAATAAAAATTATTTTTAAGCAAAAAACAAAAACCGACTTCAAAAGTATAACTAATAAAAAGTAAAAAATAATATTTTAATTACTTCAAAGCATTATTTATTAACAGTTATTTTTGAAGTCGGTGCCACCCAACCGATGCCGCTCCGTACCGTTCAAAAAGTTGCAAAAGCAGGATTAAACAGTCCTTCTCTGCTGGCACCAACTCCAAAAATAACTGTTAATAAATAATGCTCTGAAGTAATTAAAATATTATTTTTTACTTTTTATTAGTTATACTTTTGAAGTCGGTTTTTGTTTTTTGCTTAACAATATTTTTTTTCCATATATTAACGGCACGTTCGTTCGTTTCGTTACCCGGTCAAAATCTCAATATTTCTCGCACCCGTTTAATGCCCGAAGTGACCAAACGTGGGGGAAAAATGCTTATAGAAAATTATAATCACGTCATCCCGGCGGGATTCGAACCCGCGACCCATCGGAGGCAAGTGTTCTACCAAATACGGCAACGATCCCGTCAATATGGCCATTAGGTACGCATTTAAAATTGTTCTATAAAAACCTCTTACATGAACACAATCTTACAACAAGCTAATATCAACATGTCCTGAAAAAGCCCGAGGCTATTTGTAACTTGCATATAGGAAACGTTTATATCGTGTGGCCACGAGGAGGTATATTAAATATACCATGCGCTGCACATTTTATACATTGGTTGGGATTCAAGCAATGTAAAATATTACGTAAGTGGGAGTCCCGCAGAGAGATTTCGTACTATAAATATTTCTTACGTTTCCCAAAAGTTATTTACTTTGTTTTCGGGGATTTTTAAATTCACCTGTTGTCATAAATGTCCTCTCGTTTTCAAAGATTTTCTATGCCACACGAAACTTTTTTTTTGACTGACTTCAAAAAAGAAGGAGGTTCGCAGTTCGTTTTTTTTACGTATGTTTGTTACGCGATAATTGGCTGCACCGACTCCAAAAATAACTATTAATAAGGTGTCGACGTAAAATGGACGTAGAATGTTCGGTGTCGAACAAACAATTCTCGGCAAAATGTTCGGTGTCGAGCAAAAAATTCTCGGCAAAATGTTCGGTGTCGAGCAAAATGCTCGGTAAAATGTTCGGTGTCGAGCAAAATGCTCGGTAAAATGTTCGGTGTCGAGCAAAAAATGTTTGGTGTCGAGCAAAAAATGTTTGGTGTAAAATGTTCGGTGTCGAGCAAAATGCTCTCCAAAAATTCAAGTCACGTCGCGTCGCCAAAAATACTTTGAATGGACCCTTAGATAGTCAAATGTAATGTCTGTGCCAAATTTCATGATGAAATTCGGTTTTTCCTTTTCGAAAGTTTATCCAATTCCTGGACTTAACTTACGAGAAAGTATTCGTATAGTCACTCTGTCATTTGTTAATAATTTCATTTTATTTCTCATACAACTAACAGATTGTCTCATACAACTTGATTCTTATTAATATTAATCTGTTATTGTGCCGAGCAGTCCATTGCGGCCGCCCGCGGGCGACAACGGATTCCTTGCTAAGTTTATACAAGCTTTTTTAATATTCCCCTTTGTTTATTTAGTGCTTTATATTTTTACATGGTAAAATGAAACCTGTGGTTCTGGCGACTATTGAACTTTAGCACGGTTAAACAATGTTTGTGACAAGGGTACCATTTGTGTGTTTGCAGAACTAAAATTATTACTTTAAAGGGTTTTTGACAACTAATGTTTAAGATAATTTAAAGTGAAAGTGATAACTCAAATAATGATTGAAAGGAACGAATACAATGACGACTGAACTATCGAATGAATTGAATGAATGATATTACTTCCATAATAATAACAATTGAGCATTTGAATTAAATATATTAAAAGTATCGTAACAATATGTAAACTTATTATAATTAATATAAATTATAATAAGTTTACTTTTTAACACAAAATTTTATTACAATATACGATTTTGCCATTTAAATTTACGAAATACAACAGTTATGTTATCCGTTTCGCTTTCAGCTTGCCCATTTATTACATAGTTCACCTCTGAAATCATTTTCTATCTAAAACTAACCTTGGCCATGTTCCTCGATATAATTAATAATAGATTACTTCAAATATATTCCAATCTCATAAGTGATTTCGTCCTACGATTCGTTATTAAGCTGGTTTAGGATGCCGGCGAGAGGAAACGTCAAGGCTTTAGAGTACCTGTCACTTGTCTACATATTCCCATGTTACAATATTTATTACACGTAATGCATGTATGTGGAGTTATGCGGAAATGTGCTTTAAATACGAGATATATTGGGGTGAGATTTCGATGCAAGGTTACAGATGTGTTGTGATAAGTTAAAAGACAAAGCGGGAAAGGTGTATACGAGTACATTTATGTATGAATTGTCATAACATTTTATGGACGCTTCTTCAAAGCAGTGTATTTAGATGCGTAGGTGGAGTTATTCATACTCTTATCCGACTGCGGCTGCTGACCGCTAAATTAACCATCTAGGCTGCCAAGTGTCAATGTGGCCTAAATGTACTTAACGAAACAAAATAATAAAGCAACGAATTTGTACAAACAAGCTATACTACTCTGTCAAAATTAAATACAAGCAAACTAATAAATACGTATACTAATATAGAATAATACTTATAATACTCTGAAAGATAGATTAAGAAATGGCGAAATTCGAGAGCGTTGTGGAGTAAAAGACGATGTAGTGACGAGAATTGAGAAAGGTATGTTGAGGTGGTTTGGGCATGTAGAAAGGATGGATGAAAGTAGGGAAACGAAAAAGATTTATGAAACTGGTGTGAGTGGGAGAGTCGGGAGTGGTCGACCAAGGCGAACGTACCTCGATCAGATCGGGGACGTTCTGCAAAAGGGCCAGATCAAAAGTACTCGTAACCGTCGAGTGTGTATGAAAGCATTGATGAAAGTAGAAGAAGCGAAAGTGGTATGTAAGGATCGGAGCATATGGAATTCCGTGATCTCTGCCTACCCCAATGGGAAAGAGGCGTGATGTATATGTATGTATGTATGTAATAAATACGTGATAATGGTATGGTGGAATACGTTATAATGGTTACACATTTAAAAATACCTTATGATTCTTTGATTATTTATATAAATAATAATCTAAGTTATGATTATATTCGTGAAAGAGCTAAGAGAAGACGCGTGTCAAATTATCACCGGCATAATATTGTCTTTTATTAACGCGAGTATCACACATTTAAATAAAATACTGTATGCCGGATGTAAAACGCGATTTATTATTAATTATATTGTTTAAATTTATCCCGACGTTTCGGATGCTTTTCAACAACCGTGGTCGCGGGGACGGGGAGACAGAAAGATGACAGTTGTCTGATATTTGAAATGTCACAAAGTTGCCATATTCAATTCAATTCAATTCAAAAATAATTTATTAATTTAGGTAACACAATATACGTTACGTTCATAAGTGTACATTGGGTTACCTAAATTAATAAATTATTTTTGAATTGAATTAAATATTTAAATATCACCGGCATCATATTTATAACGCAAGTGAAGTAACGAGTAAATCCTCCTATACCCAATAATAGAAAAAAAAATGTTTACCACTATCGCCTATTACTTGTACCATACTCTACGATCTTCTATCGTGTAGCAACGCCTCTGGGATCGCGGTCTTGAATTTCTCGCACCACGCCCCGCCTGGGACACCTCGGTACAACAGGTAATGGAAAATGGGTTCAGCAGCTTCCTAACTCTATGTAGTAAGTGTGAGTACTTGCTACAACTCACTGCTGTTATTTATTAAGCTACTAGCAGACCCGACAGACGTTGTCCTGCCAGAATTTTCTGTTTAAATATAAATCTAAATTTGAATATGCTATTGTACTTTTCCGACTTCTATTATACATACATATAATGCCTAGTATGTCACTGATTTGCAGTGGACATCAATTATTACAAACAAGCGGACCCGACAGACTTTATTCTGCCAGAATGTTGGCTTCATAAATAAAAAATATATTTATAGATCAAATGCTATTCCCACTTCTATTATATAGATTTGCAGTGGACATCAATTATTACAAAAAATTTACTATATTTTAATAGTTATTCTGTTATTCGGGACATAGACGAATCCATCAAATAAGATATCATTAAAATTGGAGCAGCCGTTCTTGATTTATAAATGGTGTAACTAACACGACTTTCTTTTATATAGATAGACAATAAGCGTGCGTGAGCTGTCAATTGCAGAAGATGGCGGATTTAAAAACCTAATTTATTTAAAAAATAATTTTCTGTAAAAAAAATTCGTGAACTTTTCCGATACCTACTTTAATAGTTATTCTGTTATTCCGGACATATACGAATCCAACATATAAGATATCATTAGAATTAGTGCAGCCGTTCTTGAGTCATAAATTATGTAACTAACTCGAATATGTTTTATATATATCGATATAATAATATACAGATTTTATTAAGCGTAATTATAATTATGTACGATTTCGTGATATCGAAGCGACTCATTCCGTATGTAACTCATTAAAAGACGACGGAAAATGTCGTAGAGGTTGTATTGACAAAATTATTAATTGGATTAACTTGTTTCAAACTAAGGACGTTGTATTCAACTTTAACGAAACCTTTGTCAATGGATTTATTGACAAATTTAAAATACCAGTTATATTGAATTTATATTAACATTATAATATTATGTGTTAATAATGATAAATTCATTAAAAAAACGACTTAGGTATAGTAATAAATATCGGCATGATAATGAGTCAAATTCAATTCATTTATTCATTTAGGTAACATAATTATAAGGTACACTTATGAACGTCAATAAATAAATATGAAATGAAAGCACCGAAACTATGTCTCTATATATTTCAACCAAAACTAAGTGATGTAGCGGAATAGGTAATATAAAATGATAAGGGTGATGTATGCTCACTTATGGCTTGGTTTAATATACAAATTACACAAAATTATTTGATACAATTTAACTGATATATTCAATTAAAGTATTAATCATGATGTCAATTTAACTATGTTTCAATTTAACAAGAATCACATTTCTTTTTAAATCGGCTTGCCCTTCTCTACCTCTCTTCGGAGATATTACTTTGAATGATTCTACAAGGAAACAGCGCGTAAAGCTGTACACAGCGTGTGTCGGAATAGATAAAATTAATGTTTCAATGAATCACAAAGATTTGGACCTAACTAGGCTAAGTTCTTTAAACATAAACTATTGGAATATCATATAATACAATAACATATAGAGGGGGTCGTTTGTGTGTTGGGTAGGTAATATAAGTAGTACGTATTGACATAATATTATAATCTTTAAATTTCTGACAGCTCGAAAAAATTAGGTAGACATTAGACAACGCATTGTTGATTAACGTCCTATGGTTATGACCAAGTATCACGCTCATCTATTTAGATCTGATATAAAACATAAAAATATCTACTACCAAACATTATCTATATATATAAAAGAGATTCCCACCTATATAGATACTCATCACGATATCTCTGGAACCATAAGGCGTAGCAACTTGAAATATGGTAGGAATATTCCTTTCGCCGAGTAGAGGTCAGCTAAGAACGGATTTTACGAAATTCAACCCACAAGGGGGGTTGCGGGGGCAATTGCTAGTATTAATATATAGGGTGGGCCATACATTTTTGCACTTTTGAAACATGTGTAGAAATAAAAGTACAAATGCTATTTTGTTTATGATTTATTTACCGTAATTATCATTTATTAAAATTTATTTTTTAAAAATTCTGCTTCTGGGAGGCCATGGGATATCACCTCTGCGAGAAATCAATTTGTTAGGAAACAATTCTTTGACCACTGGTAAAGTCACGTTTGAGGTATGGCATGTTGCACCATCTTGTTGCATCCATGTCTGGCTGTTGTATCCTTCAAATTCATGCAACACCTCGTAAAAACACGTAAACACGTTGTAATCCGTATTCAACTCTAAAGAGGCGTCGTACAGTAACGTAGGAATCGTTGTTTTTGTAAAATAGTTTTACTCAAAAAGCACGCTGTTGTCCCGTGAAGCGCTCCATCGTGACTAAAATTTCATTAAACGACGCACAATTCCCCGCCACCCGCGCGCCCCTTACTCTGACGGTTTTGGAGAAATCAAGTTAGTAGGAGAGCCCGTGGGAGATCGTCCTTCACCGATCTGATAACCAGATGAGACGTATTTTTTATTAAATATTTTTTATAAACAAATATGCCTATAATTGCTTGCCTATCGAAAAGTGGTCATGGCTATTTTTAATTAAATTAACTTTTATCGATTTTTTTTTCATCACCTTCATACTTTTGATAACCAAATGAAATTTATTTGACTGATAGTTTTTGATACACAGAATATGCCTAGGTATGCTTGCCTACTCATTTCAGTGTATAACTACCTGGCAAGCAGGTGTAAACAGGTAAGTCAAAATAATTAAAAAAAAAATTAAATAAATAAATAAAATTAAAAATTAAAAAAAATAAAAATTCAAATTAAAAATTAAAAATTAAATTAAATTAAAAAAAAAATTAATTAATTTTTTTTTATTTTTTTTATTAAAAATAGCCAGTACCACTTTTCGATAGGCAAGCAATTATAGGCATATTTGTTTATAAAAAATATTTAATAAAAAATACGTCTCATCTGGTTATCAGATCGGTGAAGGACGATCTCCCACGGGCTCTTAGACCAAGTGTTGCTATTTGCAAAAATTTTTGGCCCACCCTATACTAGCAACACGAGCTATGTAGATGTACTATACACAATTTAAAAAAAAACAGTTACGTTGTTTCTTAGTGAAATCGTAACAAACAAACAAATCTTTCCTCTTTATAATATTAGTACAGATATATTTACGATTGTCAAACAGCGTTTTCAGATTCAAGGATTGCAACAAAAAACAAATTAATAGATTAATTTAAAATAAGTGCTTTGATAATTTAGTTACTTTTAAACAATTTCAAATAGGAATTTACTAAGCAAGTGTTTTAATATACACATGTAGATACCAGGGTGAATCAAAAAGTTCTTAGAAGTGCATATATATGAAACCTTTTTGGATCAAGTTCGATATTCAAATTAAAGAGTGTCTATCACACTATATTTATGCAGACTGTCACTTGTTTTTGTCAGTTCGTTCGCATGTAATAAATTTTTTTGTGCAACGAGTTGCTAAAAAGTCAAAATTATGGATAAAAGTGAGTTACGTGCGGTGATAAAATATCTCAGTTTGAAAAAATTGTCTACGAAGGAAATTTTTTTGGACATTCAGCAGACATTAGGGGGTGATGCTGTACCCTATTCTACGGTTGCGTACTGGGTGGCTGAATTTAAAAGAGGTAGATCAAGCTGTAAAGATGACCCGCGTTCTGGGCGGCCTTCAACCTCCGTTACAGAAGAAAATGTCAAAAAGGTTGAGAATCTGGTTTTGGAAGACAGAAGAATGACTATAAAACATATAGCTGAGATCCTAAAGATATCTTTTGGTAGCGTTCAATCCATTTTAATTGATTCACTGGGGTTCAAAAAAGTGTCTGCAAGATGGGTGCCACGAATGTTAACCGACGAAAACAAAAAGCGACGTTTGGAAATTTCCAAGCGTAATCTCGAAATGTTCCAGCGTGATTCGGATAATTTTTGCCGTCGTCTTGTCACCATGGATGAAACGTGGGTCCACCATTTTGATCCTGAAACTAAAAGACAAAGCATGTCTTGGAAACGACCATCCTCTCCATCCATCAAGAAATTTCGAGTTGCTCCTACCGCTGGCAAAGTTATGGCCTCTGTATTCTGGGATAGTGAAGGAATCCTTTTTATTGATTACATGCCAAAAGGCCAGACGATTACTGGACCCTATTATGCAATCCCGAAAGTGCGTGAAGCGATTAAAGAAAAACGTCGTGGAAAACTGTTGTTGGGCGTGTTGTTCCTTCAAGATAACGCTTCTGCTCATCGATCGGAAGTTGCGCTCAATGCAATCCGCTGTGCTGGCTTCAATCTCCTTGACCACCCACCATATTCTCCGGACTTAGCCCCAAGTGATTTTCACTTATTTCCAAAATTAAAAGAGGAAATTCGTGGAACAAAATTTCACGATAATGACGCGGTTATAGCTGCCGTAGAGGACTTTTTCGAGAGTCAAGAAAATAATTTTTTTTCACAAGGAATAAGGAAGTTAGAAACGCGTTATTCTAAATGCATTGCATTGGAGGGAGATTATGTAGAAAAATAAAATATTATTATTTAAATCTTTGCATTTTTTAATATTGATTCCAAGAATTTTTTGATTCACCCTCGTATAATGTATATCGTCGTTGCGCCTGCCAAGTTCCATATGTGCATTTTTGTATAGTTTTGGGAAACAACGAAAAACGTATTATTGATTCACATACGGAGTTTTTCTTAACGGTCAAAACACATATGGAATTAGTTAAACTCGTTTCCAGTTTGAATATCACAAAAAGGATTTTAGTAACACAAAGAGAATAAAACGAAGATTATTTTTTGTGCAAAAACCAAATTTTATCTGAATTGAAATTGTCCAAAACATTTAATATAGCCTTCTAGTCTACAGCGTTTTTCATTTAAAATTACTCGAATAAGAGAATATTAAACAGCAAACTGTCAAGCGTCTAGCCTGATCTCTGGCCATGGACATTTATAGTGTCTGTTTCATTTTTAATTTAAACTAGGAACTAAACCAGTACACAATACCTTTATAAATCATTGATTTTTGAAGTGAAACTTCTTTATCGACGTATGGGAGACATTTTGTAAGTATCGTCACGTTTTTCGGTTACGCGCCATGTTGCTTTTTTATCAAAGTTTAGTATAGTGACGTAAAGAATATAATGTAATATATTACAATAATAACAACAATATATTAGTTTTGAAGTTTGGTTTGAAATAAGAATATATTAATTTGAAAGTGATAAAATCTTTTTTCTTAAGGCTTAAGCCTTATCTACCCCATTTTCGTGAAGTTGCAAATAGTACAAAAATGATATGTCGTAAAGAAGTTGAGAAGAAGTCGAGCATGAAGTTCACTTGGTGGTAGGCAGGTTCGAAATTCAATTTGAATTCGAAATTCGACGCATCAACGTCTAACGGACGCATAACTAATAAACCCTTCAAGAATTATACATAATCGCGTCCGACATTCCGGGGTTATTAAATACGATAGTTCACATCGAGGGTAGTAAATTATATACGTCGACGGCCGCTGACAGCACTCCACTGTAAAGTACCCGTGTAAGTACGTTAGAGACCTTTCACAATGAGTTCGTTTTGTTTTGCTGATTTAATAATAATGAAATGGAAATAAAAAAGGGATTATAAACACATTTTTATGTTATTATCGACATCGTTCGGCTCATTTGACTGTAGGTAATACTTTAGCCACAGAACAATCAATGATGCGCTGCGATCTTTTTTCTACTTCGAGCATTCGGAAATCTTAGACTGAAATCAAAACGCATAAAATGTACTTCATAGTTTTTCAGCTATAATACCTGGCCTAAGTGACGAGATCTAAGGGATAATTCAACAGAAAAATATTAACATATCATTCCGATAGGATTCAAACTTATGATCCATCAAAACGTAATGAAACCCAAATGCGCCAACGGTCTACATTTTGCAAAAACCAGTAGTCGAACTGAGCCTTAGAATCGCTAGAAGCCCTTCGCCGTTAATAAGTTGCAACTCGTCGTTCATCTTTAATAAGAACTAATTAGTGTTTTATGCAGATTAAATAGCTAATTAATTATTCATAACTAAATTAATTGTATATTTTATATAGTGAGGGTAAACTGTATTTAATTCTTATGTTTATTTTTGCAAATTACTATAATTACCTGCTATATATTTATGTATATATTTACTATAAAAAGTACTATTAAACGAATGCATGTTTTGAAACGTAACTGCAAAATGGCCTACGTCCGCGTCGTGAATCATACAGATGAGCAAAATAATGTATCGGTCCGTATATTTTTTTTTATTTGACACACCCACCTATTTTTAGGAAAACAAAAAAAATGTGTTTAGAAAACTTGCAGAGTGGTATACAATGGAACTCCATTCAGAATAAGCTGTAAAAACTTTATTGGACTATAATATAAATAATATAGAAACATAGAACCACTTCTTCTTCTAGACCAGAGAAATGGGTCTAGAGAGAGAAATATGCGTCATACTCGTGAACGGGTGCTACTTGTGGTGACAGGTCGAACTTGAATTCGTGTATGCGGTGATATTAGTTATTTCGTCTATGTATTTGCGTGTTGTTCCCACGAGAATGTAAGTGAGTGCTCCTATTTCACCATACATTCTGCTGATAGAGGACAAAACTTTGTTTTTATTTATTTTTATTTTTTCGTTTATATATATATTTTTCGATTATTATAGTTAATTAATTAAAGATGTCATGTGGAACATGGTGTAATGGTTGCAGCTCCTTACAAAACATTTGTAAAACAAAAACTTGGCGATTAAAAAGAGTGGCGGCGAGTTTCTTGCCAGTTCTTCTCGTCCGCTCTACGCCCTTGATTTGAGAACTGGCAGTAAATGTAAAATTAGAAGCATTTAATATGTATTTTTTATTGAAGTTCATAAGTGTACATTGTGTTACCTAAATGAATAAATGATTTTTGAATTTGAAAAGAAATGGATACTTTTCCTAGTGGGCCCCATGCATTTGATGGAAAAATCGTACTATAGACTATAATATACCTAATACTATTTCGTTAACAATTCATCAACTCTTACTCTCTTAACAATTAGTCACTAAACCCTACAAATGATCCCACAATCAACCTACATTAAACATTTATCACTTAAAAGCTTTAAATTAACGACGTTAATAACAATAACATGATGTATACGTCACTTAACCCTTTTGCAAGCTTCTACGTCTGAAGGTAACATGGTAAACCTTTTAAGCCATGGGTCATTTAGGCCTTTTCGATGAAAAGTAGCCACTTACAATGTCAAATGCCAATCTATACCCAAGGATGTGGAAACGTCATATTTCGTCAAAGATTATAAAGTTTTTTTGGTAATATAAATACGCGTATTAACGCGAGAGGAGAATTTTTTATACAGATTCGAAAAAAACAAGAAAGTGTAGAGTTTGAGATGGATTTTATATTACAAAAAAAATTGGATCACCAAGTCGTGCTATTATAACCATAGTTTTATTATATTAACATACTATAATAATAATAATAATACCATCCTCACCATATCATTCTAGTCATAAAATCGTCACCATACTATCCCAGTCACACCATCATCAATTACGGAATATGTAAATACGTGCGATGTCAGTAGCTCGTTTTCATCGAGATTTCTTGATTCACTGTTTCAAGTAGTAAGTAATTTGATAACGTTTTATTCAAAAAAGTTTTCCTTATGTTATTTTTTATTAAAAGTTATTTTATATAACAGTGATAGTTTTGTTTATCTTCTACTAGCAATTGCCCCCGCAACCCCCCTTGTGGGTTGAATTTCGTAAAATCCGTTCTTAGCTGACCTCTACTCGGCGAAAGGAATATTCCTACCATATTTCAAGTCGCTACGCCTTATGGTTCCAGAGATATCGTGATGAGTGACTATATAGGTGGGAATCTCTTTTATATATATAGATAGATTTTATCTTTGTGTGTGTGTGTGGAATAAAAAAATATTATTCTTAATTTAAATTCAACGTCTGTACTGTCTTGATCCCTTGTCCTATTAATTAGTTGTCTTGTGACCCTGACTAACCAACTTCAAAACACCTATTGTACCTTTTTAGAGATGGCTTTTTGGTGCAGTTTAGTTCTGTCATACTTTTAAATTTCTTAACGTTATATTCGTATGTTGATACATTAGAAAGTAAATTTCTCCTTTTATAACCAACAACATTCAAAGAAAAATTGATATCACCCACCGCCCATTTGCTCCTATTCTATAAAGTAGTATCAAAAGTAGTAGAGTTCAATCAATTAATGTAGTTTAAATTCCATATGAAATATTATATTATAAAAATGGCACATCTATCTATATTAATCTTTATATTACACAAAGTCTTAATATCGAACAACTCGTGAAACAAGTCACTTTTCGTTACTTGACTCATAAAATTAGACGTCTGCTATCTCTACAGAATGTTCAACTATCTATCTATCTTTCTCTGTTTGAGTACAGTTCAATGCTTCTCTATCGACAACAAACTGGGAAACGGAAAGAGACTCCCAAATGATTTCTATAGAGCTATAGTTGATATAGCAGTCGGCTTACCGACTAAAGCCATAACAATTGTTAGAGGGAATTCGACCAACATCAGGTATCATTCATATTATATGTATTACCTTAAGGTTTAATCTTACAATGTATCGACTTTAAAGTACTCCGATTTTGATTATGTGCGATGGAAAGGGAAAAGGGTTGTATATCTTATATCGTTTTTTCTCTCTTAAACGCACAGTGCCAGTTATAATTTGCAACTTATAATTATTTTTATTACTAATTAGAGGTTTTGGTTAGCAACCATAGCATGTATTCTGCCTTGAAACTATAGCATACAAGTACTACTAAGTGTTTGATAGAGGTATCGGATTCTAGTGAGTTTTTAGGGGTACAAAATCAAATTGAACTAAATTCTTATCACATCCCTTTGTTCGTCCATCACAAGTTGAATTCTGATACTTACATAAAATGATGAATTTTTTTTTTTGGTTAGTTGGAATAGACGATGACGCATAGGATAATACACCTGAACTTAGGTCCAATGGGTCACGGGTTCCGATCCTGCTGGCTAACATTCATTTTTATAATTTTCTTCTTCTTCTTCTTCAGGTGCCTCTCCAATCAATGAAGGTTGGCGGTCAGCGACTTAAACTTGTCTCTGTCCCGGGCTGTACGGAACAGTTCAGCGGCACTGGCGATCCCCGTCCATTCCCTGATGTTGCGAAGCCACGACTTTTTTCTGCGGCCAACACTTCTTTTTCCGGCCACTTTTCCCATAATTATTAGTTGCAGAAGTTCGTACCTATTGTGCCTTAATACATGCCCTAGGTATGCAACTTTCTTTTTCTTTATGGCCGTTAAAAGCTCACGGTTTGTGCCAATTCGTCGTAGAACTTCCACATTCGGAACTTTTTGGGTCCAGCTTATCCTCATCATACGCCTGTAAGCCCACATTTCAAAAGCCTCAATGCGCTTTCTGAGATCTTCTTTTATCGTCCACGCTTCACATCCATACATTATAACTGGCCAAATGTAGCAACGGAGAAGTCGTGTACGTAAGGAAATCTTTAGGTTGCGGTTACAGAGAACTTTTTTCATTCCATTGAAGGCATTCCTAGCGATTTCAATTCGGGTCTTGATTTCCATTTCACTGTCCCATTGTTCATTCAACCATGTACCTAGATATTTGTACTTATTCACTCGCTCCAGGTTTTGTCCAGTTACCTTAATGTCACAAGAAGGGAGAGTTTTTCTCGATATCACCATGACTTTAGTCTTAGTTACATTCATCTTAAGTCCAGCTCTCTCACTGTAATTATTCAAACGCTGCACAAGTTCTTGCAATTGGGCTTCTGATGACGCTATCAAGACTGTGTCATCGGCATATCTGATGTTATTGATATTGCGTCCATTGATCTTAATACCACAGTCAATGTTTTCAAGTGCTTCCGTTATGATTGATTCCGAGTACAGGTTGAAGAGAGTTGGTGATAAAATGCAACCCTGTCTAACTCCCTTTTTTATTTCAATGTCGTTGGTCAACTCTCCATCCACTCTAACGTTCGATTTCTGATTCCAGTACAAATTTTGTATAATCCGAATATCTTTCCCGTCCAGACCTATGTCTTTTAGTATCTTTATCATTCTGTCGTGTTGGACACGGTCAAAGGCCTTTTCATAGTCAATAAAACCAAGAAAGACATCCTGTTGCATATCTCTGCATTTCTGTACCATAACTTGTACTGCAAATAGTGCTTCTCTTGTGCCCATGCCTGAACGAAAGCCAAATTGGCTGTCACTCAATTGCTCATCACACTTCGTTCTAATGCGTTCATGTATAATTGTCAGGAATAGTTTTAGTACTTGGCTCATGAGACTTATAGTTCTGTATTCCTCACACTTTTTAGCATTCTTTTTCTTGGGAAGTGTAACAAACGTTGATTTCAACCAATCATTTGGCAGTTGCCCGCTTGTATATATGTGGTTCATTAGTTGAAGTAAAACATCAATGCTGTCTTTGCGGCTGAACTTAAGGATGTCTATGTGAACATTGTCCGGTCCTGCAGACTTACCGGTTTTTGCTCTCTGAAGTGCTTTCAGTAATTCAGGTCTCAAGATGTCATATCCATCTGTATCAGATTGCACTAGCATAGGCCCCCTTGTGTCGTCTGAGAACATATTTCTAATGTATTGTTCCCATAGATCTTTCTTTGTAGTGATATCCAGAATTGGTTGGTCATTTTTATCAACTAATTGATGAGGAGAACTTTTGCGGCCAGTCATTAATTTAATTTCTTTGTAGAGGTTAAATGAATCGTGTTTCGAATAAAGGTCTTCCATGTGTTTACATTTGTTTATATACCATTGATCACGAGCATACCGAACCTCTTTTCTGATTAAATTATCAGTCTTCTTATATTTGTTACGATCAATGTCCTTATAACATCGTCTTTCCTCCATCAACTTGTATATCTTTTCAGACATCCACCCATTCTTTGGCTTCCACTTATCTGGTGCAAGGTATTCTTTGTTGATTGTTTCCACTTTTTCTTTAAGTTGTTTCCAGACTTCTTCAACAGTTTTTGATGCCTTTTCCTTCACAACTTTTGCCCATTCATCAATTTCTCCTGAGACCAAACTTTTGACTGTGTCATCTTTAAGTTTTTCTATATTTACTCTTTTTGTAGTGATTCTTTTCTTGATGTTTTTAAGGGTACAAGAAAGAGTTGCTATGACAGGATTGTGGTCTGAATTAATATCAGCTCCAGGATACACTTTGGCACTCTTTATACAATTTCTGAAACGGTGATTTATCATTATAAAGTCTATTTGATTTCGCATAATTCTATTGGGGGTGTGTCTTGGGGATGTCCATGTATACAACCTACGTGGTGGCAATTGGAAAAATGTGTTTGAGATAACAAGATCCTTTTCCTGACAGAATTGAACTAAAGTATCTCCCCTTTCATTTCGTTCTCCTAGTCCATATTTGCCTACTACTTTTTCGACTTCACCTTCCCCTACTTTTGCGTTCATATCACCCATAATAATATTTATCTCATGCTGTTTGGTTAAGAAAAGCAGCTGTTCTGCTTCTTCATAATTTTCTATAAAGTTTTAAACGGATATGAAACAAATTAAACCGTATTAACGATGTGCTTATTTTTTACTTCGAGCATTCGGATACCGAAATGCGCAGTCTGCACTTCACGACTCTTCCATTAATTTTCATTCTCGAAATTTGGATATTCCTCTCCCTCATACTTTTGTGGCCGAAAATATTAATAAAAAGTCACAAACATATCAGACCCAGCAAAGATCGAACCCATATCTCATTGACCGCATGGTACACTAAAAATTCACGGTCGTATCGAATCATAGTCGGTTATTCATATACCTACAGGGAAATTAGAAATATACAGCGGAGACGCTTGCTTACTTGTGCTATGTTTTATGAACAAATTTTACACATATATTACCTTATTAATTACAGGACTGACGACCTGTTTCAGTTAATGTATTCATTAAATCAAAATAATATCGCGATAGTCTACATGGATTTTTTGAAGAATACCAGCAAAAACTCGGTAAATCTTAGTTACTGTTTACCATAGTCTAATGAGACTATTAGATTAAGTTTATATTATATCGTATTATTAATTATTTTTATTATTTTAAATTTTGATATCGACAGAAGAGCATAAGGTTCACTTGATGGTAGATGATACCTCAGCCACAGTACATCAGTCAATTTTGCGCTGTCGATCTACTTTTTACTTCGAGCATTCAGAAAATAATACGATATAATATAAATTTATATGACTTTGTTTGTTGTTGTATGTTTTATGTTAATTTAAAATAGTGAACCCTTTGCTTTACTTTGGGTCTTCCTCGCACTTTATAAAATTTTGCAGGTTTGCAGCATGATGAGTTTTTTAACCTTTGAAAATTTCCACCCTTCGCCACTGCTAGGTATACAATATACATATAGGTACATTCAGAAAGAAAATATGTAATTTACAAGTAAAAATTAAATCCAGATTTTATTAATTAATTTCAACGCTTATATTTGTTAACAGTATTATGAACATCAAAAGAAAGGTCTCGACACATCTGAAGAGAGAACGAGTTTTATCCTTTGTGAACCTTTTGAATGTGAAAACATTATTTCAGAAGTAAGTTGTTAATTTATATTAAACATGAAAATAAAAGGTAATACTTTCTAACTTATGACTTCTAAAAACTGTTTTAAAAATGTCGGTTCACTTCCGAAATTGATTTAACTTTGATAGTATTTTCAATTCGACTCGCTTTTGATTTAAATACGTTCTTGAAGTCATACTCTTCAGCCAATTTGAGTCGTAAACCAAAATTGGTATGTCAGTAAAATTTAGGTGTAAGAATATCTAGATCGACATTAATTTCATTTTGAGGCACGGGTCGATCGTGCTCTTAGTAGTGTTCAAAAGTATGAATTGGAGTTTCGTACGAATCGTATTTTAGATTTCCCTCCCACCCAAAATATATAAAACCAGTAAAATTTGAACCCACTATTATATATACATCGACATGCAATTTATTATTCTGGTAATTCCTAGCCATACCTACAGTTATTTCTGAAATTATAAAACGAGCGATTTAGAAGACGAATCTAAATCTAAACTTATATTATAAAGAGGAAAGATTTGCTTGTCTGTTTCTTTGTTACGATTTAACTCAAAAACTACTTGACCGATTTTAATAATTATTTCACCAATAGAATTATCAGCGAGTTACATAGGCTTTTTGTGTATAGTGCCGAGGTTGATGGTTTATTATATAAATAACATAGACAACCATTATCCCGAATAAATCCCATGCAATCAAAGTATTCTATAAATTGTGGTACACAAGCGAAGTGTTTTTACTTTTTGTATACTCTAAGAGCTGGTGTCTAAAACTTCTAACATAAAAGTTTGTTGCCAGTTAACAGAAATAAATTTAATCCACCGTTCGATGCTATATATTTTCTTCTGGCACCACGGAACCATTAGCAAAAAGTTCCGCGACAGTATCGAAGAAGCCATGAGAGTAGTCGTGGTTACTCAGAGGAAAAACGTGTAAGTTATGATTTTAGTATATGGACAGGCACAGGGGCACAGTGGTATGCATTACGTTTAGCACCGAATATCTCAGATTTGAATCTGGAAAAAATCTTCGAAACGTCGGGATAAGATAAATTATAAATCTGGTTTTAATAATATTACATAATATTATTATTTAAAAAGATGTTGACATTAATAACACTACTACCGTATATTTTGGTTTATCTTATAACCTCCGATAATCTGATATTGTAGATTATTTTAATCCACATACATAGTAATCAAAAGCCACCATTAATTTCCAAAATACACGGTCGTCATATGACAGAACCTAAGTTACACAAGGGGTCACTGTGTAAATTCTCAACTTGGTTAATTTAATAGAACCTAGCATATTCAATAGCCCATAAACATCTGTACCTAATATTCAGTGTAAAAGCCTGCTAGATAAATAATGAGTTATCAAACCCAAAATATACCTGCTCGCCCTTTCTATCTCGTTGTTTGGAGGTAAGAGTGAAAGAGAGAAAAACTTAACATTAGCGAGAAAACGACCTATAAATCAATAGAGTTAACCACATCGTAAATCAACGCAGCCGATATAACGAATATGTGATTACAAAGTTAAATCAACGAGTTTTATAAATATTTTACCAAATTCTTAATAAGAACTACTTCGTTCGTGAGTAAAAATAAACGTGAAAGGCCGTATCGTTTGATTGCGTTGACTTAGAAGTTTGCTGCTGCAAGGGATTGCAGACCTGAGTATTTGATATTAATTTCAACTTTATACCTCCACGCGGTCCTAACAGACGGACAACAAAGTGGTCCTACACGCCTAGGCTGGTTTTAGTCTTACGCCGACGGCACGCGCACCGTCAGCGCTGATGGCCGAGATATATGAACTTCTAGGAAGCGTTTTTGAATTACGCGTAGCTGTCAGCGCGCACGGTGGTCAGCGCGCACGGTGGTCAGCGCCGACAGCTACGCGGCCGTACGCGTCGCGCGTCAGCCCGCGTAGCTGTCGGCGCTGACGATCGCACGAGCGCCTCTGCTTTCAGTGAGCGTTCTAGTGTCGAGCGGAGCGGACGTCGTCAGCGCATTTTGGTCGTCGTCTGTACAGTAAGGCGGTCAGCATGATACTAAATCGAGCCACGCTGAGCCTCAGCGCTGACAAACTACGCGCTGAGCTATGAGCGCTGACGGTCAGCGTGACACTAAAATCAGCCTTAGGGTTGCATTTTTGGTACGTAGTACGGAACCCTAAAAATATTAATTACCTACCCTATTTTTAGTAATATTGCTGAACACGACTCTTATTTTTAAGTAATATATAACTGATACATATGCGTGTTTTTTAAGATTTAAATCTCTATGCCGCGGCACTTTTTAAATAATTATAATCAAGTCGTTCCACGACCACGACCGTACAATGGGCACAGCAGGTGTTGTACCGAACGCGTCAACGAGACCGTCAAAATTCCGTTGTCGGAATTTTATTATAGTTATGTAAACAAATATTAAAATTACAATACAGTCGCAGTTCATTAAACAAAGTCTTAGCAAAAATGCTCCTTCACAACACGACACGCTTCGCCTGATTGCCGTTCGTTCCGACGTTATTTCTAAAAATTACATTTCTCACAGAACCCAATACAATACAAAGCTTTGGACAATCACGTATTTTGTAATTCGATTGTACGAAACATCGATTGAGAATTGGCCGAGGTATTTTTGGGGTGCCAACGACACCTACCTCCTTTGTAAGATGCCTCACTCACTCCACTCGACTGACCTAAGGTTTACATTGTCAGTATGATATTTTAAATTATTGAATGAAGTCATTAAATCTGAATGTATTTTTATCTTGACATATAATTAGATCCTCGATAATAAGTAACATATTCGGTAAAGGTAGAGTCCAAGAGACCATTGCAAGATTTCTACCCGAATCGGACTTACGGACAAATTTACGGAATATAGTGGTGATAGAGTTGCCGGACAAGCTAAACCCTCTATCTTGACTGGAGGGTTGATAAAAAGGCCACTCCTATTATAAGTCGAATTGGAAAACTGTCACCAAATTCATAAATGATTTATAAAGGAAATATTTGGATTCTGGTTAATAAAATTAATTTAAATGCGTATTATATTGAGCGTATAGTGCTAAAACCCAATAGGTATGAAATTTTAAGTTTTTTGTTAAATTCAGTTTTAAAAAATTAACGACTAAATTACCTAATATATAAAGAACTAGCAACACGCCCCGGCTTCGCACGGGTGCAATATAGATGTACTCTAAGTTACTCGCTGATAATGTAGCTTTTTATTGTTGAAATCATTTTTAAAATCGTTCCAGTAGTTTTTGAGTTTTAACTCATAAAATGATTTATCATTACAAACAAATAAATATTTCCACTTTATAATATTAGCATAGATAAATCACATCACAGATATTAATTACGGCGATATACTTTATATTTCTTAACTTTAACTTTTAATGTCATATTTATTTGATACTAGGACCCCGCAGACGTTGTTCTGCCACAATTTTGCTTCGAAATTATATAAATATTCTTAAATTTGAATATGCCCATTTACCCACTATAATTGTCTAATATGTCACTGATTTGCAGTATTCCAAAAAAGCTAAGAATGCATGACGTGAGCTGTCAAGATGGCGGAGTTCCTAATCTAATTTATTTTATAATTAATTTTATGCATATATTTAATATTATTTTTGAATTGAATTGAATACCTATGGCAACTTTGTGACATTTCAAAAATCAGACAACTGTCATCTTTCTGTCTCCCCGCGACCACGGTTGCTGAAAAGCATCCGAAACGTAGCTACGTACTACGCGTAGGGATAAATAATTTAAACAATATAAATAATAAATCGCGTTTTAATCCGGTATACAGTATTTTATTTAAATGTGTGATACTCGCGTTAATAAAAGACAATATTACTTTAAATATTTTTTGTTTGGCGTTGAATATTATTTTCTTATATTTTATAAAAAATACATTCATTCCCTATTAGCGCGAATTTTAAAAACAAAATCACGCAGAGCGAGGTCGCGTAAAGCGACTTACTGTATTAGTTATACCTTCGATATTCGGAATCACAAAAATATTATGTATGCATTGTGAGATTCTTTAGTGATGATGACAAGAGAAGATTAATTTGTTTCAATTCTCATTGATTGACAAGACTCCACATAACATTGTTGTGACAGTTATCAGACGTCAAAAGTGCCGCGACATGTTATAAACGATTTGGAGAAATACAATTCTTCAAGTCGGGAGAAAGTATTAGCGTTAAAGTACATGGTTGTTAAATTAGATTTAGATCTATAATAAATCACTTTACGTCGAAAAAAGTTTATTTTCTCTTCTGTAAATGTCTAGGCGTCTAGCTTTGTTTTGCTCAATTCAATTTCGCAGACGTTCATCTCATTTTATTCTGTATACATTTAATATTGATAGTCTGTTTCAATCATTCAATTAATTTCAAGAGATTGTTTTCATAGATAAACACAATATAGAAAATATTACTTTTTATGAAATCTGTTATTGAGTTTACTAAATACTAATAATATTAGAAGGTCCAGTATTCAAAGTCAAACTTAACATTATTGAAGTAATACGAGTACTTTTGAATTGTTATTTTGTTATTTAATGCTCATATATGTATATGTATAGGTATCATATAGGTTGACTATGTATACAAATACATAGTCAACCTATAACTATGACTAGTAATTTTCAAGAAAAAGTCCAACGAATTCTTTGAACGTTGTGTCTTATCATTAAGGGAAAACCTGCCTATTTACCTCCTTTATACTTTGAAGTAAATACCTCAACAACAGAACATCAGTCAATGATGCGTTGTCGACCTATGTTTTACATTGAGAATTTGAAATATATAGACTGAAAACATAATCATCATGGTTTTTTCCATCAAAGAACGGTCATTCATAACCGGCTCGGAGTTTTGATATTCTGCCCACCATAATAATGCCCGATGTGTATAGTGAATAGTGACGTAGGGAAAACATGTTTGCAGAAAAATATAAAAATAACCTCCCGGCGCGGCGGGATTCAAACCCGCGACTCATCCTACCGTGTATTATAATTTAGGTACACCGTCTACTACCCAACGGGGCATAGAGCCCGTCAAATAATGCTGATGACAATTTTTGGCGTTTCACAGTAAATATAGCTTTAGTTATTAATTTATTGACCTTCTCCGTGGCTCAGTGGTAAGCGCAATGCTTTTGTACCGGAGGTCCTGGGTTCGAATCCCTGGGAAACAAGATTTAAAAACAGACAGAAATGCTTTTGCACCATGCCCCACTAGGGGTCTCATGATTTCACTTTCATAATTTATTGATGCACTATGTTTTAGATATCGCATTTACTATAATCAAGCTACGCCCAATCGTAAAAACTACTTGTCGCTCGTTAATTGGTGGAGTGGTCAGTTGTATAAGAATCCTGTGCTCCCACCTGCCGATAAAGTTTACAAGAACTTTCATGGACGAGAGTTCAATGTTCCTGTTTTACATGTAAGTTTCTATACAGGGTACCGCTACCTCACCTACCAGCGTAACAGTCATTTTGTAATTGAATTTCATTCATTTTGTACTCCCGAGAAATAGCTTCTTAGTTAGTGATTTTGGCGAACGGGTTGCTTCAAAGTGATCATATGATCTTTTATGCATTAAATTCTGTTTTGTGGAACATTAATAAAAAAAATAAAGAAGTGGATTGCTCCTTACAAACGCTTGGTTGGAGGAATAATTATATATTATCATAATTTGGAATTTATTAGTATTTTAAACTATGAGCTTGTCTATTAATAATTTTATAGTGAAGCGTTTAATTGCTATTTATTTTAATTTTAGGCTCCACCATGGCACTTCGTAAATTACAAGAACAATTCATCAGTAAATGTGACAGGAGGCAGAGATGATAAACTATTGGCGCTACTCGCTAAGAAATTAAACTTCAAGTTAGTAATACCTTATTGAATGAACATTAATCTCAATTGTGACACGGCATATGGGTTTTAAGACACTTTGATTAATTGATGGACATGTTTCCTTAAATGTTTTATACCTATTATTTTTCAGATACAAATACTATGATCCACCGGTCCGTAGTCAGGGGTCAATGATCTCTGGGAATGGGAGTTTCAAAGGAGTTCTTGGATTAATATGGAAACGGGTAAAATCGTGCTAGAAAACACTTTAGAAAAGTTTGTAAGCATTAATAACTTAATTTGCAAGAACTCTGTGCAGTTAATGATTATTAATACTTATCTTACAGAATGAAAGAAACGCTTCATAGAATAATTAATGTCATATGCACTAGATTTAACTATTTACATAATTTCATTTATCCTAAGGTTAAGTTTTATTAACCTTCAAATTAATTGAGATTTACCCGCGACTTTTTAGTGATAAGCAAGGATTCCTTTTTTAATATTTAGTGTAAATTCCCGAGTATAGGGTAGACACACATCTATCTGTTTCACTAATCATATTTCTTTACAGGTCGTAAAGATATTCGTAAAGTAGATTCAGCCATCTAAAAAAAAAAACAAATTTTTAGCCATCTGTGCCCTGTCAAAACATTTTTTTAAAACTTGTTTCCCCAGAATTGGAACCCAGGACCCCCAGTGTCAAACGCATCAGTTACCTCACAGTCACGACGGCGGTTTTTCTTTATCTTTACCTACCTACTTAATTATTTATTTAACAACTTTATTGCATTATAAATATATAAGGACCTACATAACAGAATTAATCAAGCAAAATATATATATAATAATTATTTATTCAGCAAGCCGATTTTTTCCTCGGAGATGTGACGATCACTTGGGAAAGGCTTCAAGCTGTGGAGTTCTCTTTTCTCACTCTAGCTGACTCCGCAGCTTTCCTCACCCACGCACCTGACAAGCTTAGTGAGACCCTCGTCATCATCAGACCGTTTCAATGGCAGGTACATATAGAGACGTCTTACATCCCGATATTATGTTGTTATTTTATCTTAATTATTGATAGACAAGTGTGATGTTTTTTTTTTTATTAATGATAGGCAGGCGTTTGAACACAATCCCACCTGATGGTAAGTGGTGATGTGATCTAAGGTAGAGCACGCCGACCTAGAAAAAGCTTTTTTAGCCTTAAAAAGATCCAAATCATAGTGATATGGGAAAACAGTCGCTGGAAGAGAGTTCCACTCCTTTGCTGTTTTGATTAAAAAGGAAGAAGCGAAACGAGAGGTGCGAACTGGTGGAATATCCACGATGTAAGGGTGATATCCCGATGTGCGTCTAGATGTACGGAGGTGGAATTGGGATAGAAGAACTAATTCATGGAACTCTAAAGCACACTCTCCAAAATGTAGACGATGAAAGACAGAAAGACATGCAATTCTGCGCCGGTGTTCTAAGCTGGTATAGACTTCAATAGTGAATGACCTTTTTCATTCAAATTTCAAACAATTGTAAATTCCTTGGAAAGTATCAACATTATAATCAGGCGCCGAGTCAATGGTCTCGAAATTCAAATTCGAAATCAGTAGGATTGCCAAGTAAAATTGGTATATTCTGACCAAAAATTGGTAAATGAATAAAAAAAACAATAACAATAATAAAAGCCTTTAATCAGATATTTTGATATACAAAAATTAACTCCCTCTTCCCGCTACTTTCTTGATTTCATCCTCCCATCTTTTATATTGTCTTCCTCGTTCTCTTTTTTTGTTTCTAGGGTACCTGTCTAAAATTGTTTTGATCCATTTATCATCTCCACGTAAGATATAAAAAACAATAAACCTGATCAAATCTCTTTATTTTAGTAGGAATGTTATTTTATTCACTTTAAATGACTTTATCAAAATTACCGAAGAATCTGTAGATTCGAGACCACTGTACGTAGGAATTTTAGCCACTAAATATATCCCTAATTTTTTTCTTTGAAGTAAAAACGGAGCAATATGTTAATTAGTTTTTTGCGTAGTATGTTTGTTTTTATTTATTCTAAAAAAATATGTACAGGTTTGGCCATTCTTATGCGCGACATTACTAGTAATAGGCCCCGCGTTATGGTTTGTAATAGCAGCGCCGACGTTTTGGCAGCAACGACAGCGGAATCTGCTGCAACTGCTCGACGAATGCTGTTGGTTCACTACAACGCTGTTCTTGAGGCAATGTAATTTCATTTTTGATTCCATTTAATTATTTATAAATTCTCAAGTATTTCATTTTTTTGTATACAACAAATTATTGTTTATTTCTTTACTAAAGAAACTATAGATAAGTTTAACGGTTTAAAGTTTACGACACTTAGTAGTTTATTTTAACTACTATGAAAACATAGTTATTCTAAAATACCTATTTCATTTCCAAATTCAAAATATATCTCAAAAATAAATTCAATCATCAAACAAAAATAACTTCGAGTGATATAATCTGTATAGTGTATTTATATTTATTCAAACATCTATTTTATATACATCGCTAAATAGCCGCGTTTGACCGATCACCAAGAAAATTGACACGAAATTGGAAAAATCGTACATGTACGATTTTTTCATGGAGAAGATTTATATCCTATCCGCTGTGTTGTAAAAAGTAGAATAGATTTAAAATAACATTATAATTCAATGCTTCCGAAATTGCAGCATTGTATTTCTTAAATTACATTTCAGCTCCTAGCAAAGAGCCTTCTCGTTCAAACAAGGCTCGCCTCGTCTCTATCCTCATATCCCTGGGGGCTACTTACGTTATCGGCGATATGTACTCCGCAAACTTAACTAGTTTGATGGCTCGACCGGTTAAAGAGCAACCAATAGGAACATTGGAGGGTCTTGAAGAGGCCATGCGGGAGAAAGATTATGAATTGGTGGTTGAGAAGCATAGTTCTACGTTGACTGTATTACAGGTAATGGATATTGTTCCATATACTCTAGAGCTTAATAATAATAATCTAATATATAAAATGGTGTGCGGGACCGAACTCCTCCGAAACGGCTCGACCGATTTTCGTGATCCTTAGCGTGCATATCGGCCAGGGTGGATATTCGATCAACATCTATTTTTCATCCCCCTAAATGTTAAGGGTTGTTCACCCTTAATTTTTTTTTTTAATTTTTGGACGATTTTTTTTTGTTTTTATTTTTTTATAATGTGGCACTAAAAAATACATACAACCTTAAATTTTAACTTTTTTATCACCAACCCCTGCTTTTTAGAAATTATTTACATGGCAAAACAACGATTGCCGTCAGCTAGTTAATATATATTTGATAAATTATTCAAATATAATCAGAGTAGTGATAAACAATGCGGTTGCCACAATAAAGTAAGGTTCACTTTCCTACAGCGACAATCTTTTTGGATGGAGAGATAAAAGCGAACAAATCTTCGTGATCGTAGAATTTTACGATTTTAGTTCTTTTGTAAGTCATAACATGAAACTCCTTGATATATATTGTGAACTGTCTAAAAATCAACAGAACAAATAAAAAAAATGGAGTTTGATAATAATTAGTCAGATAGTTTAATGCAATAAAACTAAAACTGTAAAAAATCAGAACCGTCGTTGTTCTACGATCACGACGAAATATTACAAAACCGTAACTTACTATTTAGCAAATATTCTTAAAAGTTTAGAAACAACATTTGTCAAAAAAAATACTATAGGTATTTATGGTATTTACCTTGGTTAACTTTTCCAGAGGCACGAGCCGATGCTTGTCTTTTTTGTAATCTTGCTTTTGGTCCTACTGGCCTTTAACGCAGACGTGAGTGGCGAGCACTGTGGCTCAGCCTTGAAATTTAGGGTTTAGCTATGACACACCTTAGAATATCTGCCAGACACGTACCTCGGCTTGAGCTGCCGTAAGAATGGAAGGAGCCTTAGGGCTGGAAGGTAGCCGGGGTGAGGGATGCGCGATCCAAGAGTCCTCTCCCTCGCCGTCGAAGGCCCTGTATGAGTAAATGCTTGCCTATATTTCCGAAAACCTTTTATACTATTCCGTAGAACGGTACCGGTGTATATGGCTCTCTCGCTCGACTGATGAAACGTCAGCGCATTCAACGCGTGCGCAGTGTTGAAGTAGGGGTGAGGATGGTACTGTCAAGACGCCGTGTCGCCGTTTTGGGAGGACGGGAAACTCTATATTATGATACAGAAAGATTTGGTATGTATTACTCTATTCTCGAATAAAAACCAACATCGATAGCGACTTATGTAACCAATAAAACCTCTAGCTCGTCGACATCTTATATTAAATCATGATCTAGCAAATATAGTTGATTAAAACCAAGCCTTAATATATACTACGACATTTTGTGATGTAAAGTCGTATAAGACTTACTATAAAGTCTGTTTTTCATCTATATTATATCTTTCTACATATATAATATAGATGAAAAACAAGGTCGTGTCAGTTATACCATTTATAACTCAAGAACGGCTACACCAATTTTAATGATATCTTACGTATAAAATAATGGCATAACAACATTTTTAAGTATAATTAAATGTCCAATGTTGTCAAAATTAAAATATATTTTTCGTCATCACTCAATATTAACTGTTAAAAATTCCACACGGCATTACTTTGAAATTTGCATAACAAGTAAATTCCACTTCTGTGTTTGTTTCACCGATCATTTTCATTTACAGGCAAGTGGGTCAGCCTTCTGTGGCCTACCCGACCGAAACATATTTTTTTAAATCTTGTTTCACCCGGATAAGTAAAAATAGCTGCTGATCGTTCATCATACATCGACAGCATTGTACTGAAAATTGTAATTAAACAGTATACAATCGCTGAAAAACATTTTTAATCCAGGTTCCCACAATTTCCACTTGAGTGAGAAACTATACACGCGCTATTCAGCCATTGCTCTGCAAATCGGCTGTCCTTATTTGGAAACGTTCAATAATGTGTAAGTGACTGTACATAACTTATTACTGAAAGGCGACTTCAAACAAAAACAGATAACCTAAAGATTTTAATTGGCACCCTGATTATTTCCAGTAATATTTATTATCCTGATAATTCACAAATGAGTAGATAGTCATTAAGAGATACGCTAACCCGTTTTGGCGCTCTTTTTTTGACAATCTCAGACAGGAAGCCAACATCAAAAATATTGCAACATAATAAAACAGATAAAAACCATACAGAATATCGATATCGTGAATATTTTGTTGATATCGATATACGCAATAAACAAAATATCTTAATTTTTAGTAGACTGCATGAATACATTATATAAATGTCGACAATAGTCGTTAAGGGGCTACTGAAAATCAGTGTTGTGACTAGGGACTGAGAACCGGTTAATCTCCCTAATAATCCCGTAGTAAGGAGTTTTAAAAGCGAAACAAAGTTTTTGTTAATATTCTAAAGACAAACTAAAGTTTTTAGTCATATTTACTGAAAAAAATAGTGTAGTCAGTTAAGTGTGTTTGTTATATTCTTTAAAACTAATATCACGGTATCTCAGTCAGACACGTATTTAAGAAAATAAAAATCAACCGATTTCAATCCCTGGTTGTGACGCTGATGTGCCATAACGTAAGCTGGATGCTGTATTTGACCTTCTCATACTTTTTAATTTATTAAATAATAATTCCTATTTAGATGCGAAAAAAAATGTGTTTTTTTTTGTTTTTATTTTTGTCAAATCGCATTTAATCCTATAAAGGTATATATTTTTTAGGGTTATGACGCTCTTCGAAGCCGGTATTTTGACGAAAATGACAACGGACGAATACAAGAAACTTCCAGAAGCTTCTAGACGTTCTGAGAAAGTCACGGAGAGCGAGAACAGAGAGAGTAGTGATAACAGAGACAACGGTGCGATGACACAGGTAATTAAGTCACTAAGTAAATATTCATAAAATAAACAACGTATATATAGAAATGCCGCGTCAGAGATATCTACGTATAAATAAAGAATGTTATAACTTCTTATGTGTCCCAATGAGGAAGCCGCTAATAAAATCCTATATGCTATATCCTAATCCTATCCTATCCTATATCGCTAAATGTACCTATAGCTGGCTCTTTTTTTCCGACGGAAGTATTGTTTTTTAAATTTCTCATAACTGAGACATTCCAGAGTTAATTAATTAGAATTAAATTATTAGTTAAGTATTTCTACTACTGTTATAATACGTTTTTATTACGTATACTATTGATTTATTTCATTCAGCGTACGTTGTGATGAATCAACGATTTAACACTAATATTCAGTCGATCCCTCGATGTTAAAAACAGTTCTCATATTAATAAACCTATGTTATTTGACAATAATCAATAAATAAACAATAATTAAATATAAAAAAGAAAAAAGGCAAGAAATGAATAGAGTATATTATTGTGTGAAGTTTTCCTAGTACCGGCTTCCAAGGACTGAAGTGCATGCAAGCTACTATGCTTTTTACCTAGTTACTAGTATTTTACTATATTTATTTTAATTTGCGATATATTTTTCTCAATATTATTTCTAACATAAGAGAAATAAATAAAAAATACTATGTTTGTACAAAAAAAAATTAAACACTGAATGCAGTATTTTAAGATTGTCACCGGGAGAAAAATGTTATTTGCCTTATTGTTGCCTATTGCGTTGCCCTATTTATTTCAATCGCAATTTGTTTTTTGGCCACCAAAATACCATATACCGGTTCCATTTTCTATATCTATATATACTAATATAATAAAGACGAAAGATTTGTTTGTTTGTTACGATTTAACTCAAAAACTACTCGACCGATTTAAAAATTATTTTACCAATAGAAAGCTACATTATCTACATAGCATATAATATATCTATAATAAAGTGAACATATTATGCCGGAGCATTTTTTTCCAAAACCTTAAAAATAACACTTGTAGCGCGCACTTTCGGTCACCCGTACACCCCGCCAGGCCTGGAATTTTCCGTTATGCCGGCGCCGCCTGCGCGGCGCGAGTTACTATAAAACAGTCGGCCGAGAGGCATCCAAGTGGTTAGACGCGTCGTAGTCTTCCCCGTGCGCCGAGCCGCGTATGCGCGTTACGTACAAAATTCGTAGTTTCCTTGTCACCCACGACCTTTTACCATCTCCACCTTAGGGACGCATAAGCGTCACCTTATATTGGCGCCCAGCTTAGTGGCCAGGGAAATCACAGTTCAATCACGTACGTATCGAGTATGCCGAGACGGTTACGCAAGGACGCGAAGGCCGTTGACGACATGGAGAACGTCGAGAGCGACGTAGACACCGTTGACAGCGAAGATGACGTCACAGAAAAAAGACCAGCTCCTTCATCAACCCCCGCGACTTCTTACATCACTATGACGCAAGATCAACTCGAAAACGTTATCGCTACTATAACCAGGACACAGGCAGAAAGTAACCGTCTCCTGATCGAGGGCCTGATGAGCAGGAACCAGCCTGCACCAACCTCGCCGGCGAGTAGTGATGAGACCAACAGGATTACACCGGGAAGTTACTGTGAACCCAGATCTGGAAACTTTTCTAAGTGTACTGCACGCTTCGACGGCTTAACCCGAGATGCAGACCGACTAGAGGCTTTCATCGATGAAATTCAAACCTACAAGGAATGTGCGAACGTGACCGATGCACACGCACTGCGAGGTTTGCCGATGCTGCTAGTGGACGACGCTGGCGTGTGGTGGCGCAGCGTAAAGCACAGCGTTGCGACGTGGAACGAGGCCATACAACGCTTACGTGGCATGTACGGAGTGCCACGCCCACCATATAAAATATGGAGAGACATTTTTTCGTGCGAACAAAGTGAGACCGACCGTGCGGACGTTTTCGTTAATAAAATTTGTGCGCGTTTCGCGAAGTTACCGTATGTGATAGAAGAATGTATGAAACTCGACATAGTGTATGGTTTATTGCATAGAAAAATAAAAAAGCGCATATGTCGCGACACGGTACACGGGTTAGAACAACTACTTCTAAAAGTAAGGTTAGTGGAAGAGGCGCTGGCGGAGGTGAGTAGTTTTAATAATAACAACACTTCCAACTTAAGTAACCGCGTTGATACATCCTTTCCTTTAACTCATAAAAATGTTAACCCTTCAAATGCCGTATGGGGTCAGAGTAACACTCAGCGTCCCGCGACGGGGCAAGTTGGGACTATGTCTATTACTGAAGGGGGGCAAGTTGCACCATCGCATACACTAGCTTCACAGCCAAGTTCGTATTCTAAGCGCACCCGTCCTAAATGCTCTTTTTGTAAAATGTTCGGTCACACCGCGAATGATTGTCGTAAACTAAAGAATAATGAAAGTAAAAAGGAGACGTCTGAGCTCCGTTGCTACGGATGTGGTCAGTTGGGGGTGATTAGGGCTAAATGTCTAAACTGCAGGGAGACGTCAACTTCCTCAGAGTTACACAGCGTGCGTATAGGTGATACGGAAACCCGCCCAATAGTGCGAATTATGATTGAGGGTCAACATAGAACAGCGATTCTAGATACAGGTTCAACCCATTCTATAGCGAGCAGAGATCTATATAAGCTTCTAGTGGACATAGGCGTTGAGTTCACGACAACACAGCGCGCCGTATCCCTCGCTGACGGTTCGCAAAAGGTAAGGACCGCACTATCGTGTACTACAACTGTTAACTTGAATGGACGTCACTCACCTGTTTCCTTCTTAGTGTTTCCCAATGCTGACAGCCAGACGCTTCTTGGACAAGACTTCATAGCACGAGCAGGTATATTGCTCGATCTCCAACATGGGTGTTGGCATTTTTCTGACTTACCTGAGCAGAAGTTTTCTTTTGTACGCCCCTACAGCCTGACACAAACAGACGATACAGAGCTGATGCAGATGGACGTTACCAGCCTCTCACTCAGAGGAGACGAAGGATCGAAACTTACTCCGGCTCAGCGAATACAGTTAAACCAGTTCATAGTTGATAGAACTGAGCGCCTCGCCACTGAAGGTCCAGCTACGACTTATGTTAAACATTATATCAAGGTTGGCGAAAGGCAGGAACCAACTGTTTCACCACCCTATAGGATGACACCAGGTAAGGTGAACGTCATTGCAGACTCGCTAAGTCGTCCCGCTTGCTGCGAAGGCGATGTAGGCAGCTGCGAGGTATGTCTGATCTCTGTCGACATACCACAGAGAACGCCCGTCGATGTACGCGAGAACCAACTCAAAGATCCCGAACTAAAGAACATCGTCGAGGGTTTGGAATCAGCCGACGATTCGTTCAGGGGGAGAGGTTGGTCAGACCGCGGATATTTGATCTGTGATGGAATTTTATATAGATGCATGCCCGAGTCGGATGAAGACTCCGCATGTCTCGTGGTACCAGCGCATGAGAGGAAGAGCATCCTAGGAGAGCTACATGACGCCCCAACAGCCGGACATCTCGGAGTAGAACGTACTCTAAGCCGTATCAGGTCAAGGTACTTTTGGCCTGGTATGAGATCATTCGTTACGGAATATATTAAAAATTGCGTAGCTTGCCAGAGATTTAAGGTAGATAACAGGAAACCTGCAGGATTATTACAGACACCAGCAACGACAAGGAGGTTCGAAGTGTTATCTGTAGATCTGTTCGGACCCCTGCCAAAAACACCAGGGGGTAAGAAATGGATTCTTATAGCCGAGGATGTATGTTCCCAATGGATAGAACTCTTCGCCCTAGAAGCCGCTACCAGCAAGGAATGTGCCGAAGTATTGATTAGCGAGGTATTCTTGAGGTTCGGAGTCCCGCGCAGAATGATCAGTGATAACGGCGTGCAATTTGTCGCTGAAATTATGCAACAAGTCTGTCACGTCATGGGTATCAAACAGTCACTGACCCCATTGTACCATCCAGAGGCGAACCCCGTTGAACGGAAGAATCGAGACTTAAAGCCACAACTGTCGATACTTGTAGGTAAAGATCACGCATCCTGGGATATACATCTCGCAGCTATAAGGTTTGCAATGAATTCCGCCGTAACGGTAGGTACAGGTTTTTCGCCAGCGTATCTCACTTTCGGTCGAGAGCTCCGCGCACCTTCAGACGTTGTAGGAGATATGAAGAAAATCGTGGATAACGATAATTTCGTGGCTAATATCACACCTTACCTTCGTAAGTTAGCATCAGCGCCTGCAGACGCTCGAGACGTGCATGAGCACGCTCAGTTAGTGCAAAAGAAATACGCAGATGAAGGCCGACGCCCGGCACCAAGCTACAAGGTAGGAGACCTCGTGTTGGTTAAAACCCAAGGTCTAAACGATGTAGGGCGGGGTCAAACAGTAAAGTTTATACCCCGAAGAGATGGGCCTTACCCGATACACGTAATTATTAGTCCTACAAGTTACGAAGTGAGGATTGAGGAAGGGCAAGTGGCCCGTTATCACTCGTCCCAACTGACCCCATTCGTAGGTGAGTTGCAACCGCCAATTAGGGGTAAACGAGGAAGAGGTAGACCTAAAAGGTCCTAACCCTCGTGCGGGGCGCTTTTGAGGGTTAGAGGGGGAGGATGTAGCGCGCACTTTCGGTCACCCGTACACCCCGCCAGGCCTGGAATTTTCCGTTATGCCGGCGCCGCCTGCGCGGCGCGAGTTACTATAAAACAGTCGGCCGAGAGGCATCCAAGTGGTTAGACGCGTCGTAGTCTTCCCCGTGCGCCGAGCCGCGTATGCGCGTTACGTACAAAATTCGTAGTTTCCTTGTCACCCACGACCTTTTACCATCTCCACCTTAGGGACGCATAAGCGTCACCTTATACACTGAAATTATTAAATTATGCTAAAAATAATCTGCATAAGAGCTCAAATTTTTTTAAACTTCCAGTTGTTAGTTTTTTAGCTATAACGAAGCAGTCTCTTGTCAACATTTGGAATTAAACAAAATTTTACTTTTGATGTTGAAAGTGCTTTTAATTTTTTCGGTGAAAGGGAAACTTAGTGTCTAATTAAATAAAAAATTTGAAGGAGTGATCATAGAGAAAAAATCAGAATCGTAAAACATTTCAAATGTTTTACCGGCACATTTGTTGTTGTACACATATTTTTTTTAAACTGGTAAATCCATTGAATCCTTGAAATCCTATGAAGCCTTTAAAGAGTTAAAAGACAAGTACAAAATTTCAGACGCAAAATGAATCCACTATCGGCTTAGAGCCGGTTTCGCTCACAATACTGGGAGGTGCCTTTTGTCTACTTGGAGTGGGATATTTATTAGCGGGTAAGCCATAATATAATATCGTTATTATTAATATTGTTACGGAGATAGGCTGAAGAAAGTTCGAGAAACATCTTTGGACTGGTTATGGCCCCCCGAACATCCTAAACGATGTGTGACAAGGACGCATACGGTGTGCGACAGAGATACTCGCGTTCTGAATGGCGTGCGACGGGGACGGAATATTGTGCGCAAAAGAGAGAAAGGCGCGCGCGAATAGCGCGGGAGTAATCATTGCCCAGAAACTACTAGTAAACTTTGCGTAAGCGTATAACCGCGTGTATGTTCGAGAATATTAGAGACGCAATATGAGCGGGTTATATAAGCGGGAACAGTCGCAACGTTAGTCAGTTCGGAAAGCGATACCAAGCGATCAACTGCGATTTATGAGAGATTCAAGTGCGATAGTTTGAGAGCCAGTAGAGTATAAGAGTCAGTGTTTTGTGTGCGGTTTAGTGTTTTCTTTTAGTTTAATTTTTATCTAATAGAAGTGTTAATTTCAGTTTATTTAATTCTACCTAATTAAATTTCTTAGTGTTTTAGTTACAATTATTTCAATTTCTTTTGATTTTTTTTTTATAAATAAATCCTCAGTGTAGAAGAGCGGCGTTTATTTATCCCGAACCCCTATAGCTCGCAACATTTTGGTGTCAGAAGTGCGGGATAAAAATGCCTATCACTCCGAGGAATGATCAAGAGAAGTATGAGGGAAGTGCAGGCACGTCTTCAGGTGGAACGGGTATGTCATCAGGAGGACCAGACACGTCGTCACGAGGATCTGCCACGCCATCTGGTATACAGACAAGGGCACAGGTAGCACGTGACGCTGCCCGGATTCAAAGTTTTGACGCCGGTCGTACTATAGGCGATGATTCTTCCCACCTACTTCTTGCGCTACAACAGATGATGGAAGAACAGAACCGTAAATTAATGGAAGAACAGGCACGTCGACAGGAAGAGCAGGCACGCCGCCAGGAAGAACAGGCTCACCGTATCGAGGAACAATTAGCTGTTTTAGGGGTACAGTTTAAAGAAAAAATAGAGAATTTGGAAACAGACCTCAACAGCCTTTCTTGCAGACTGTCAAAACAGGAATCACAAACCGAGAACCTGGATAGTAGAGTGTCTCAACATGATAAGCAAATGCTCGGTATAGAAAAGGAAATTCAGTGCTTGAAAACTACTGGAGTAGTTACCACTGTTTCACCAACTGGCAAACTGAAGGTGCCTCCTTTCGACGGGTCTTCTTCCTGGGGAGCCTACAAGCTTCAGTTCGAGACCGTTTCAAAGGCGAACGATTGGACTGAAAAGCAGGCTGTTACCGCCCTTATGTTAGGACTGCGAGACCAAGCTCTCACTGTTTTAGAGACCATGACGGGTGAGGTAACATTAGAGCGTCTCATGAATGCCCTTGAGTCACGTTATGGAGACTCACACTTAGAACACGTCTACAGGGCTCAGTTGAAGGAGAGGGTGCAACAAGGAAACGAGAACCTGCAGCAATGGGGCCTTGAAATTGAGAAGCTAGTTAGGAAGGCATATTCATCCTCACCATGTGTGGCTGACAGCATGTTAGTTCAAGCCTTTATAGACGGCATCAGAGACCGAGAAGTTAAGACAACCGTAGGGCTGGGCCACCACAAAACCCTGAAAGATGCTCTAGCACATGCTTTGGAAGTGGAAGCAATCCGCAGAGACCCGCGAACGTATCGCGTTAGGGCGGTAGCAGATAAAACTAAACCACGAGGTGGGCCTACATGTTATATCTGCGGGGAGGTAGGGCATATGAGGTTTTCATGCCCCAAGAAGGAATATCGAGGCAATATGGAACGCAGACGTAGAGAATCTCCTGCTTCTCCTGCAGCAGATATTTCAGGAGCTGCCGCAGAAGAGCGGCAGGGAAACGAGTAGAAGCCAGGACCGCGGGGCGGGTGCTGGCCGGTAATGTGAGGAAGGCCCCAAAAGTTATGATCTCTCAGACGCAAGATGGGAATACCTTAGTCATCGATGGGGTGATCAATGGCACTAAATGTGAGCTTACTCTCGATACTGGAGCTTCACGAACGGTGATTAGATACGAACTTCTGAAACCTTTTTATAAGAGACCCTCAGGTGGCAATGTTCAGCTCCTTACAGCTACCGGCCAGTACATAACCGTTCGAGGAGAGGGTGTCGCCACCTTCAAAATTGGTGGAAAATTTTATAGACATACAGTTGTTTTTGCGGATATAGTTGATGACTGCATTATCGGTCTAGATTTCATGAAACATTATAACTGTAAAATTGATTTGGAAAGCGGAATCTTCAAATGTGGAGCACATGAAGTCTCTTTAAAAGGAGTTTCTTCAAAAGGTGATTATGATCTTCAAAGATTAATTACTACGGGGGTTCCAAAGGCGGACCGGAATATAATTCAACCAGTGCTCGAGAGTTGTAAGGAAACTTTGTCACCGGAAAAGATGTCAAAGGCAGAAAATCTGTTGAAGGAGTTTTCTGACATCTTCGCAACTAATGATGGAGAACTAGGAAGGACTGGCATAGTTAAGCATAGAATTGAGACTGGAACGGAGACGCCGATACGTTTGCGACCACGCCGGGTACCTGTCGCGTATGAAAAAGAGGTAGAAAAGATGGTGACAGAAATGGTAGACAACAATGTTATGAGCCATCATCCAGCCCTTGGTGCTCTCCAGTGGTGTTAGTGAAGAAAAAGGACGACAGTTTGAGGTTTTGTGTTGACTACCGACGCTTAAACGACATCACAAAGAAGGACAGTTACCCTCTACCAAGAATAGACGACACTTTGGATACGCTAAACGGGGCAAAATGGTTCACCACCTTAGATTTAAAAAGTGGCTACTGGCAGGTGGAAATTGACCCCAGCCACAAAGAGAAGACAGCATTCTCTACAGGGAAAGGGTTATATCAATTTAAGGTAATGCCATTTGGGCTTTGCAATGCACCAGCAACTTTTGAAAGATTAATGGAAAGAGTGCTGTCAGGACTGACTGGAGAAGCCTGTCTAGTATACCTGGACGATGTGGTCATCATTGGCAGAGATTTTGATGATCATATCCGAAATCTAAGACGGGTACTCACTAGATTACGTGAGGCTAACCTTAAACTTAGCCCGAAGAAGTGCTTGTTTTTCAGAAAAGAAGTTAGTTATTTGGGTCATGTCATATCTGAAAATGGAGTTCGAACGGACCCTCAGAAGATAGTGGCTGTTAAGGATTGGCCAGTACCTAAAGATAAAACTGAAGTACGAGCTTTCTTGGGACTATGCTCCTATTACCGAAGATTTGTGAAGAACTTTGCGGATATCGCGAAGCCACTGCATAGACTTACAGAAGACAAAAGGCAATTCACATGGGATGAAGAGTGTGAAACTGCATTTAACGAACTTAAGAACCGACTCTGTGAGACACCGATTCTAGGCTACCCTGACCGAGAGTGTGAATTTGTGGTAGATACAGATGCCAGTGGTACCGGTATTGGAGGAGTGCTATCACAAATCAAAGACGACCATGAACAAGTGATTGCATACTTCAGTAAAGCCTTGTCAAGACCGGAACGGAACTATTGTGTCACTCGAAGGGAACTTCTAGCCGTTGTGAAGACACTGCAACACTTCAGTAAATACCTGCTCGGACGAAAGTTCCGTCTTAGAACTGATCACGCTGCACTGAAGTGGCTACTGCAGTTTAAGAATCCGGAAGGACAGGTGGCACGATGGATTGAACAACTGCAAGAGTACAATTTTACGACGGAGCATCGTAAGGGAAGAGCTCATGGTAATGCAGATGCTTTATCCAGAAGGCCATGTGACGTCGACTGCAAGTATTGTACGAGGCACGAGGGGAGAGAGCTTGCTCACGTGAGGCTACTTAGGACGGACACCATAAGCCCAGACTGGTGTGGGGAGTTGGTTATAGAAGCACAACAACAGGATAGCGACATTAAACCGATTTTGGATTGGATGAAATCTTCTGATGTCAAGCCACGGTGGAATGAAATTGCTTCTACAAGCACCATAACCAAAAGTTATTGGGCTCAATGGGATAGCTTAATGCTGCACAACGGTGTGTTGTGTCGCAAATGGGAAAACGCCCGCGGCGATGCATCTCACTTGCAGTTAGTTGTACCTAGGTCCAAGATTCGTGACATATTGGAAATGTTTCATGATGGTTCGTCTGGTGGACACTTAGGAGTTAAAAGAACTCTTATGAAAATAAAAGAAAGATTTTACTGGATACACTGCCGCGAAGATGTTGAAGACTGGGTCCGGAAATGCAAGGTTTGTGCAGCTGTTAAAGGTCCACAGACTAGAACAAGAGCTGGAATGAAACAGTACAACATTGGCGCCCCATGGGAACGAATAGCGGTTGATATAGCTGGACCTTTTCCGTTATCAGAGAAGGGAAACAAGTACATCATGGTAGTAATGGACTATTTCACAAAATGGCCTGAGGTATTCGCGATTCCTAATCAAGAGGCAGCTACGGTAGCAGAGGTACTAGTGGAGGAAGTTTTCTGTAGATTCGGGGTACCCTTGGAAATACACAGTGATCAAGGAAGAAATTTTGAGTCACAACTTTTCCAAGAAATGTGTCGAATAATGGGAATTCATAAAACTAGGACGACGCCGTACCACCCACAATCAGATGGTATGGTTGAAAGATTTAATCAAACCTTAGAGAGACACCTAGCAAAGTTAGTAGATAGCCATCAAAAAGACTGGGACAAGTACATTCCATTATTCCTTATGTCATACCGATCTGCAGTTCATGAAAGCTCGAATGTAACACCCGCCTTAGCCATATTCGGTAGACAGCTCAGATTACCAGCGGATATCATCACAGGACGACCACCAGATTCACCAGAGAGTATCACAGATTATGCAGCAGACTTACGTAATAAATTGCATGAGATCCATGAACATGTTAGAGTATCAGAAAGTAAAATTAGTGAGAATTCAAAAATTCGATATGACAGGAAAATTCATCACTGAGAATTTCAAGAAGGGTCACTTGTCTGGCTCCATAATCCAGTGAAACGTAAAGGAAAGTCTCCAAAACTTCAAGCTGATTGGGACGGCCCATACACAATTATTACAAAGATTAATGACGTCACTTATCGCATAAAGAAGATGGGTAGTACAAGGAGCGCGCCAAAAATTGTTCATGTAAATCGTTTGGCACCCTACAAAGGATCTAATGATGCTCGGGACGAGCATGTCTAAGGAGGGGGTAGTGTTACGGAGATAGGCTGAAGAAAGTTCGAGAAACATCTTTGGACTGGTTATGGCCCCCCGAACATCCTAAACGATGTGTGACAGGGACGACATGCACATAGCAGACAGAGATAGAAGATCGAACATTCAAACGATGTGTGACAAGGACGCATACGGTGTGCGACAGAGATACTCGCGTTCTGAATGGCGTGCGACGGGGACGGAATATTGTGCGCAAAAGAGAGAAAGGCGCGCGCGAATAGCGCGGGAGTAATCATTGCCCAGAAACTACTAGTAAACTTTGCGTAAGCGTATAACCGCGTGTATGTTCGAGAATATTAGAGACGCAATATGAGCGGGTTATATAAGCGGGAACAGTCGCAACGTTAGTCAGTTCGGAAAGCGATACCAAGCGATCAACTGCGATTTATGAGAGATTCAAGTGCGATAGTTTGAGAGCCAGTAGAGTATAAGAGTCAGTGTTTTGTGTGCGGTTTAGTGTTTTCTTTTAGTTTAATTTTTATCTAATAGAAGTGTTAATTTCAGTTTATTTAATTCTACCTAATTAAATTTCTTAGTGTTTTAGTTACAATTATTTCAATTTCTTTTGATTTTTTTTTTATAAATAAATCCTCAGTGTAGAAGAGCGGCGTTTATTTATCCCGAACCCCTATAGCTCGCAACAATATTATATGGTCTCCCTTGCTCCTTGAATTGCAAATATAAAAAAAAACTATAATTAACACATATATTATAGTAATAATTAGAGATGGGCCGTTTGTTTCACATTGGGTTTAACCGAATTTCGGCGTCTTCAACCGAACTTCGACATTCGGTTCAAGTGCCGAACATTCGGTATAAGAAAATATTCAACCATTTTCGCTTAATTCATAAACCAAACACTTCATAGTCATGTATGTGTTATTGGTTGTTGTTACAATAAAATTAAAATGACTCAATATAAAAGAAAAATACAAGAATTCTCTAACAGATTCTCAGAAGAAACGTGAAGCGTCATCAACGTGGTCGTTAATTGCGAAAATTCTATTAGTTCTTAAATTTTTCAGTGGAAATATTTTGAACGCCAGGGATCACAATATTTGGGTTGATGACGGTATTTCCATTAAATTCCAGAATATAATGATCTCTCATTAAGTCGAAATGAAGCTCCCGTAACACCGGATATTGGATCGACCGCGTCGGACCGGAACTAATGAAATTAATAAACAATCTTGAATGTTCATAACTCATCACTATGATTTCTCGGACGAATATTAGTTACTTTATCTTGAGGAGTTTTGCTAAGGATATTGATCACTAGATCAACCTATTGAAGGTCTTTGAAGTATCGTTGAGAGAGAAAGTTCGCTTTTGTTTTACCTACTCTAAAAAAAGTTTCTATGCAAAAAAAAATATTTACTAACTTTTTAACACTAAGTTATGAAGTTAAAAAATATAGTATAATTAAACTAACCGCTATTCTCGCTACACACTGCGTTTAGTAGCGGACTGGGTTCAAATCCCGGTCTGACAAGATATAAAATGTTTCAGGCGGGCACAGAATACTGAACACCTTACTATATGTAAATAAAAATATGAGTGAAACAGACACATCTGACCCATACTCCATTCGGGAATTCACTAGGATGTTTTATGAAGAAAAATATTTCCACTGGATAAATGTTTGTGTCCACTTTGATGATAATGACGACGTGTCCGTAGAACTGCGTAACTTCTGCATAACGCTCTACTTAACACTTGACCTTATTCTTTGGAGAAATTAACTTCATGAACCATTATTCGACTGCTCTACCTTCGAAAATATGTTGTTTTTTAATTTTTTTATTTTACTAGTAAATACAATACAAATAAACGACTTGGTATCATGATCATATCTTACTTTACAAAATACGAATATTTTTCTATTTAACAGAAATTAAAAGACAACTCAACATCCTATTCACCCGTTTTTTCCATTGACTTATATGTATACTACTAGACAAGCAATTTGGAATAATAATTGTGTCGCAATTTCGGATCGCGCGGGCGGGTAGAGAGGGGGAGCAAGCATGGCGAATATGCCTTGCAAACGCTCGCTCTCGCATATTTCTAGTAAAGAGTAAGCGTGATGGAAAATTATGATGGCAGTTGTGTATTTATATTTACGATAATTATTGTTTTAGACAAATACGAAATAAATTACTTAGGTACTTACTGAAATAGACTTCAAATCACCTGGGAAAACTACGCACATAAATTATAACAGTGTTTTATTGGTTACTATGAACAAAATCGGTGTTAGTTTGTCGAAAACAACGTTCACGGCTTACAAAACAGTGCACTGATCTTCTCGCTTGCTCGCAGTGGACTAAACGAGTTACGGAGAATTAACCGCAACTCAGTGGCCAATTATTTAAGGCCGCATAGCTTGTCTAGTAGAATACATATAAGTCAATGGTTTTTTCCGTAAATTGCCAGCGCGTTTACGTTCACACTTAAAGCAGATTAAAAATGGATTATCTACTCACCGCTACATACAAAGTAATACTGTTTCAGCGCTGGTATTATCTATAGAGATACAAGTCCACAAGCGGCGTGATTCTACTAAGCCAGAAAGAGTAGCCGAGGCCACCCAAAGCTTCAGAAAACTAAGAAGAATAAAAATCTTCTTGAAACGACGATTGAGGAGAATCATACGAGCCTTTTACAGATATATTGATAATGCCCTTGGGCCAATAGCTTTTTAAAAAAGCAGCCTTTTTATTATAGCAACATTATCAATATTGACGTTATCAGTGCGAAGACATCAATCACGTCAAGATCACCAATGTGGAGGATTGTACTTCCTCCAACCTTATGTAGAACCTCGGTAGAACACCTGCCGTGCACATCGATGGGTCTTGGGTTTGAATCCCGCCGGGATATTATAATTTTCTGTTAGCATGTTTTCCCAACGTCTGGTAACTTCGAGCATTGATCGGGTGAGAGAAATATCGAAATTGCGACCGGATAACAAACCACCGTTCATAGATGGAAAAACCGTGAAGTGCACATTGCGCGTAGATGATAATCTACCATCAAGTGAACCTCATACTCGTCTGTGGATATCTAACATAAAAAAAAACGTTTGTTTGTTTGTGTTTTAGCTAATTTTAGTAGATTATGTAGTTCTTTTTTATCTGCTGTCTTTTGTGTGTTAAATAAAAAGTCTTATTATGAATATTATATGTATATTGTATAATATGTAAAAGTAACCTTTATGCACAAACAACATTGAACGATATAACTAAGATGACCTAAAACTAAACTAGCATTGCTTATTGGAATATTCACTGTGTATATTGTAACTCCAGGATCATGGTCGGACTGATGGTAGATTTTTAAAATTCAATTTTCCCATTCCCCACGATTACCTTATTGATCTAATAGAGTAACGTGTATCCGCCGGATGGAATTACCCCGGTATTTCTCGGAAGGTTAATGTGTTTAATGAAGAGGAAATCTTCATTATGATATATTTCCGAAATGCATTTGGGGCTCTTAAATGGAAGTGATGTTTGGTTTATCCTAAATAAATATAGATTAAAAAGCTATAAATTACTAGCGATCCGCCCTGGCTTCGCACGGGTGCAATGTAAATGTAATAAAAAAAATATATAAAAAAAAATCCTATTTTACTCTAGGGTAATGTAGCTTTCTATTGGTAAAATAATTTTTAAAATCGGCCTAGTGGTTTTTGAGTTAAATCGTAACAAACAAACAAATATTTCCTCTTTATAATATAATTATAGAAGAGACCATATCAGTTTTTATGGTCTATTCGATGTTTTTCTAAATCGACAGTTTTCTTTACTGCTTATGTATGTACCTATTGAACTGAAATCCTAAAGAAGTACTTTCATACCAACTTTCGAACCAAGGATATAAGGTACGTTGTCGGGCTGTAATTCTAAAGTATAATATATATAACTATAAATATAAAACTATATAAAGATTTTTTCAAAAATCTATTGTAACTGCAGTTTGTAGATATCTCCACACTATAATATTAGATTTGGTCTCAATATTTACGACTTCCTGAATTATTATGGACTTCGTTTACTTCTTATATTATGTAGCACCGTAATGTTAAATTTATCAGGAATCATGAATGACAATTAAACCGATTACTTTTTTTAGTGTCCATTTATTTAAAAATATATATTTAAATAATCAAGTTATTAATTTTATAGTAAGTAAAACCCACAGATAAGTAAATCGGGACCCCTCGTAAGACATAGCAGACACATTTATGTTTCACTAATCATTACAGGCAAGTAGATGATCTGTCTTCTGTGACCAATGAAACAATTTGTTAAGTTTTTCACCTGGACTTGAATCCGGAACCGGTTGAAAATGCAACCAGAACCATGGAGGAAATGAACCTTTAAAAAAGATCTTGATTCAATATTTCCACAGTGCATGATTTCATGGAATTTCTCAGATCATATTCCAAGTCATGGGAAGTGCTCATTCTGTGGTTTCTCAGACGTCAGTTTCCTCCACGCATCATACTCTTACTGTATACGACTAGACCACTTAAAACTTTTTCTCTATATACATATATTTACGAACTTATTCAATAAGTACGACGGGCTCGTTGGCGCGATCGGTAGAACAACTGCCGTGCGCATCGGTGGGTCGTGGGTTCGAATCCCACCGAGACGACATGTTTATAATTTTGTGTAAACATGTTTTCCCCACGTCTGGTAACTTTTGGCATTGATCGGATGGGATAAATATCGAAATCCGACCGGGTAACGTTCATAAATGGAAAAATCTTGAAGTTCATTGCGCGTTTCGGTTTCAGTCTATGGATTTATGGACAGCGCATCATTGACTGATGTTCTGTGGCTGAGGTGTCACCTACCATCAAGTGAACCTCATGCTCCTCCCTCGATATCTAACATAAAAAAGTATGTTTAGTTTTAGTTAAGTTTAGTTAAGTTTTAGTTAAGTAAGTTTCTCAGATGAATGTATAATATAATAGTTTAAGTATCAATAAGTTTAGTTACTAGTTATTTAACATATGCATGCCATAACACTTGGCGGAAAATCAAAGATCCAATGTATTTAATAAGAAACATAATATGTACCGATTTTCGCAAATAAATATAATTTTATTTGGGTGCTACTTAAACAGGCTTCTTTTTAATAGCATTATTCGCCTCTAAAAATTTATGTAACTAAATCTTTATATATATAATTCTTCTGTGAGTGTGTATGTCACTGAACTTCTCTCAAACGACTGGACCGATTTTGATGAAATTTTTTATGTGTGTTCAAGGGGATGGGAATGGTTGAGATTCACAATTTTGTCCGCTGGACAATGTTTTTTTAATTAATTTTTAATTATTATATAATTTCGAAGCCAAAATTGTGGCAGAACAACGTCTGCGGGGTCCACTAGTTATAATATATAATAGTATTCTAAATTACTAAGTCAGCCACAATTAACGGGCATCTAAATAATACTATCTTAGCCACTAGTTATCTTCCATGCTATGTCATTTTCCCGTTGACTTGACTTATATATTTCCCATTTTATTTGATTTGATTTATTTTTTATAAATATAGAAAATATAAGAATTTACCTTTATATTTAGTATTTGTTAAAGCTGTTTTCCAAATATAATATTTCCGCTGAATTAAGACTTTTTAGGTAATGCGTACCTCGAATTGATACGTACCTCGAATAGATAATTAGTGAAGGTTGCTCCGATTGCGGTGGAAGTTATCAAATCCTCATTAAACATGGGAACAAACAGGCCTCAATTAACTCGATTCGGGACCCCAATAAAATGGATGTCCTATAATAAGACGTAGCACCAAGTTTCACTTGACACACTGACTTCTAGAAAGGCAAACTGAAATCATTATAGCGTTTTATTTATGTAAATACTACTGATTAAAAAATATATGCTCATCAGTAAATCTTCATGAACATGAAACATACATATACATCACGCCTCTTGCCCATTGGGGTAGGCAGAGATCACAGAATTCCATATGCTCCGATCCTTATATACCACTTTCGCTTCTTCCACTTTTATCAATGCTTTCATACACGCTCGTCGGTTTCGAGCACTTTTGACCGTTCATGAATACACTAAGTAAATTGGGCTTTAATGTATCTTATTACGAAGGTCTTGAAAATATGAGAAATATCTACTATTGATATGACAATGAAGTTGAAATTCACACCTGTAACTGTACTTTTTTAAATCCTTATGGCCTTATTCATAAACGTATTATAAGCTTGATATAGTTAAAATATCTTTGATTTCGCTCTATCGAATTTAAAAAGACTACAGAACGTTTATGAATAAAGCCATTAGTTTTAGGAAACTGGTTTAATAAAAAAGCTTCTTTAAGCGATAAAAAACCTAGATCCTTGTGATCACGGGAGCTATATACTCGTGGACTATACAATACATTATTTCAGATGAAATTGAATGAAGATGCTTATTAAAATATTTTTTTTTTCTGAAACCTTTGAAGTTAAAAAAACAAGTCAACAGCGTTAATAAATAAAAATAATAGAATGGATAACTCACAGCAAACCTTGTCGAAACTAAAAAAAACAAGTACACAGCCGTTGCCAAATATGTCTAACCAGTTTATTTTTATGTAGTTATTTGATTTTTCTGTCTCCGCAGTGGATAATTTTTTTAATTTATTATTTTGAAGTTGTTTAAACATCATTTAAGTATGTCAAGGCGGCAGAATCAACCTCATTGAATTAGAAAGGCGGCGAGAACTCTGTAATGAAGTTAATCTTAGACGGGTCTTATAACGTCTACGTCACCATCACGCTCGCAAATTTCAACTAATCTACTTATCTGTCTGTTTAAACAAACTCGCTACGCTTCCAAGTACTCGATGTAAGAAGGAAATAGATCGATTGTGATTCACTGGCTGTCACGCTCGTCTGTCGAAATCTGGTCTAAAAATTTGAAATGAATTGAAATACTTTGACGGGCTCGTTGGCGCGTTCGGTAGAACACCTGCCGTGCGCACCGATGGGTTGTGGGTTCCAATTCCACCGGGACGACATGTTTATAATTTTAATGATTATGACAAAATTTGATATAGAGATCTGAATCTTGAATAGGCTTTCTATCCCAATTGTAAGATAATCGATCCGATCTATATATCTGCCGTTAGCCACACAACTCCTATCTATTCATCGATAAACAAATCTAACGCAAAGCCAATAATCATAAAGGCTACTAGCTTTTGATAGCGCAAATTTGAAAACCCCGTTTGCAACGTCGCGTCGATAGGTTGAAACGTTCTAACACAAACACGGACAGGGGTTATTTTGGACATTCCATTAATATTTATAGAGAAATATCAATTCTGCTCGCACAGTTCTGTTTTAGATCGAATATTTCATACTACACAGAATTTACATTAATGAAAAATACGTATAAACACTAGTATTTTATTTAGTTTAGGAAACGTGGATGAATGGCCTATGCCTAAGCGTAATGCGACTTACTAAGTATTGTATATCTCTACTTATTCGTAAATCATGGCCTGGCCATCTTTTCTACTTAAATATAATCGGTTATTTTTATGAGTATTGGTAATAAATGGCCGACCTTGTCGACTTATTTTTAATTATGATGCAATAAAGTTGTTAACTAAAATATCCCTATCGTAGTAAATAATGACTGCAGCATTTAAGAATAGTAAAAATAAGCCTAAACTACTATGAATTAAGATATCATTCATCGATATCAAGAACGGGATATTTCTGTTATTTTAACTTTTTCGAAGATTTTAACGCGTTCCTTATTTTCTTCTTCAAGCCTGTTGGGACAATAGAAGCGGTCAAAGGATGGATTACTTTTGTTTTCAAAGTATGAAAACAGTAACTTTAACACAACTATTTTATTAAATCCTACAAATTTTTTAAAGTTGAAATGGGGTAACACATAGCTACAGGGTATCATCAAGAAAACGATGTTCTGACTTAAAAGAACCATATTAAGTTTAGTTAGTATATGCTTAGTTTGAAAGGCTATGTTCATAGTTTATAACTTTGATAATTGTGATGTGTTGAATAAAGGTTTTTCTTATCTTAAAGGCATATGTAGTTTTTATAATACATCTTAAATCTGTCATTTGTATTTCTACAATAAAATAAAATAAAAACCTTATTAATTCAGGACCAGTAGGGCTATTCACGATCATTCGAAATCGATCCGCCCGGAAAGCTACGCTCTCCCACTGACAGTTGTTTCGTATTTACCGGATATGAAAATGGTATTCACAATGCCCATAGGATTGAGCATCGGCATTCTTCGGGAGTTTCCGATTAGAATCTTAGTATAAAATTATAGAAAGCTAAATATATCGGTACGAAATCTTGTAATATCGGAACGGAAAGTTTTCGAATGATCGTGAATAGCCCTACAGATTCACATCCATCAACGACGACTCGGATCAATATCTCGCTCAGGAAGTCTGAAATCCAATTATTATACAATTTCGGTCAAATTCCTAAAGCCTGCTTTTAAGGCTATCATGGCTGACCTTTTTGCGTTATTTTTTTATAAGTTTACTCACAAAGCAACATTCGTTGCACTTGAATAGTTTATTGAACAAAACTATAATAATCCTGAAAAGGTTTGCTACTATTTGGCGTAACTAAATTTGGACGGGCTCATTGGCGTGTTTGGTAGGACCTACATTGCGCTCCAATGGGTCGCAGGTTCTAATTCCGCAGGGACGACATGTTTATAATTTTCTGTTAGCATGTCTTCCCAACGTTTGGTCACTTCGAGCATTAAATGGATGGGAGGAATATCGAAATTCCGACCGGGTAACGAACCACTGTTCATATATGGAAAATCCGTGAAACGCACATTGCGCGATTTAGTTCAGTGGATTTCTGAATGCTCAAAGTAAAAAGTAGATCGACAGCGCACCATTTACTAACGTTCTATGGCTATCATACCATCAAGTGAACCTCATGTTTGTCTGTCGATATCTAACATAAAAATATTAAACATATATAGGTATATATCGTCATAAGAAAGCCTACAATTGTGCAACATATAATAAACTATATTTTGGCAAACTGTTCAGGTTGTGTTTCTACGCCGAGCCAAACAACGTAGAGCGCTAACAAAGGATTCTGTGTCGGAAAATGAACGTAGATTCGAGCGAGCGTGCTTCGAAACTTAACACAATTTTTGTAAAACATTTAATATTCTGACTTTAATAAGTGAACCAAAGAACAAGCGACCGACATTAAGTTCACCTAGTTAATATCTGATCATGATAATAGCCATTGATGATATAACTTACAGATACTTTTTGATAAGTTTTTCGTGCTTGAATCAAGTGATCTTAATTTCCATTTAATAAAACTCTTATACTGACTAACTTATATATAATGCACATCTTAATGTATATAATACTAGCAACGCGCCCCGGCTTCACACGGGTGCAATGTAGATGTACTATACACAAAATATAGCCTATAATGTTACTCACTGATAATGTAACTTTCTATTGTTGAAAGAATTTTTAAAATCGGTTCTGTAGTTTTTGAGTATGTAGCAAAAAAAGAAAAAAAAGGGAAATACACTATCGGGAAAAAAGAGGTTAGGGACCGCGACAAGTGGAAGAAGACTGTGGAGGAGGCCAAGACCCACAAGGGTTGTAGCGCCGATGGAAGAAGAAGAACATAGTGTGTATAGTACATCTACATTGCACCCTTGTGAAGCCGGGCGTGTTGCTAGTGGCTTATATAAACGTTTTTTAGGTTAGACAAAATCGTAATAACTTTCATTATTCATAGATATTTTGTCATCAGTATGATATCTATACTAATACTATAAAGAGAAAAGAATTGTATTTTTGAATTTTTGTATGTTATGAATAAACTCAAAAACTACTGGACCGATTTTGAAAATTCTTTCACCAATAGAAATCTACATTATCAGCGAGTAACGTTAAATTATGTTTTGTGTATAGTACATCTACATTGCACCCGTGTGAAGCCGGGACGCGTTGCTAGTACATAATGTAATCAGTATGAAAACAACTATCTTTCTTAAATACCAAATACATTATTATTTTCTTACCGAAGATACAACAATATATGAAAAATTACACTTGATAACAAATAGGGGGAAGTCCCGTAACGCCGGACGGCACCTAACGCCGAACACTTTTATTATCTCGACAAGTTAGAACGTGAACGATTCGAACACATGTGAAATAGGTGCGGGGGGGTATAGCGACTCTGTAGTCACATAACGCAGTTTGTTAGTGACGCTGAAGGCAACATCGGGACCGTCGATTTCTGTTTTTGGCAGAAAACCACTGCGTCGCATAAGATCCAGGTAAGTGTTACAGCTACGAGTACATTTCGGGGTTTAAGTCTTTATGGTATTTATTAATTAAGACACCGTTCCATTATTATTCATAGTATATATTTTCATTTGTTGATTTTCAAAATGGATTACGTACAGATTACGTAATCGTGATGTTATCCTGTCCCCTAGTACCGGACAAAAAGTAGTCCCTTAACGTCGGACAGTGAAAAAAATTATTTTTCTCGTAAAGAATTGTATTTATTGTAAGTAGTAATTTTTGCACGTTATTTTATGCGGATGCTAAGAAAAAGCAGCCACTGACTGAGATATCTGAAGTTGAAAAAACTACTTGCGTAGTGTGTTTAGAGGACTACGGCGAAGACTGGATACAGTGCTCCAGCTGCCATGGGTGGGCTCATGAAGCATGTGCAGCCATTCCTGAATCTTCAGACGACTAAATATGTGATCGATGCCGGATATTCTAAAAACGTCCGGTGCTAGGAGTTTGAACTGAAGTCCGTCCGGTACTAGGTGCCACTTCAAGCAATTGCATTTTTTTTTACCAAAGTTTAGTTTTTGTTTTTAAATAAGATTATGCAGAAGTTACATTTTTGCTAATTTGAGTTGATTTGACAGTTACTCAACTTAACTAATTAATAAATAAAATTACATTTCTCGAAACAGTTTTTATTTTTTTTCCTGAAAACCTTAGGTGTCCGCCACTAGGGGACTTCCCCCTACAAAAACAGCTATTCAAAATAGAAACAAAGCGCAATTAAAAGAGAAAACTTTACAATTCTATGTTACATTGTAAGGTAACGCTAGAATGCAAATACCGGTTAATGCGAGGCGATTTGAAATCAGTGGTCGTTCTTCTGGTTGTAACAGTTTTGTTTAAATGAACTACATCATCAACATTCTTGCTTATTCTCGCCTACTAAAGTGAAACTTCTGTTCTTTCACTTACTAATCTTTTTATTTACAGGCTAGTAGGTGATCAGTTTTATGTGTCATGTTCAACTGAAATTATCTTTTATTTTTTCTCCGGGATTTAAACCTGGAATCTTCAGTCCTACAGGCAATGCACACACCTCCGTGGCGTGTTAATTTTTTTTAGGTTAACTCAATGTAATTAGAGGGCTTCCTAATTTAATCACGCAAAGAATCCAAAGAGATTATTCATTTAGAAAATATGTTGAAAGCATATCTTTATACAAAATGCCAAAATATTAAGCTGCTTATTAATTTAAAGTAGAAAATCCCTAACAAACGACACCAAATAAAAAATGTCACAAACAATATTATGCAGACTTTGTTGAACCGAATACAGGTTTTCGCTTTGTTTCTGCAGAAATGTCTTTAGTTTTTGTGCGTTTTTGTTACGTGTTATACAAAATTAATATATAGAACTTGCACAAATTAATAGTCGATTGTTTACCAACCGCTATTTTTTAAGGCGAGTGTGTTTTTTGAATACAGAGTGGTGCGAGGTATTTTAGAGTAGAATCAGATAAAAAGATTTTTTCCGACTTATTTGACACTCATATAATATGGCCAATTAACCCTATATCATTACAAAAAACATATTATAGACTTTATGTTATTCTGATGTAACAATAATTCTGTTAAGTTTCATCAAAATCCGTTCTGCAGTTTTTGCTTGAAAAAGGTACAAACATCCATCCTCACAATATTAAGTAGGATTATTTGAAATTCCATACAATAGATAGATCAACGTTACGAATGCTTTCTCGCAAGTCGAGTTTTGAAATACCTACGTATACAATATAATTATCGCGTGAACGTATTCTCATATACATGTATATCGTAGTATTAGCTGGGCTCTCCAATATTTTACATATATAGGGTCCCGAATTACGCAACAAAATATATTTCTACGTTAGATCGTACGAACTAGTGTTCTTAATTGTAAATATGCCGTCCACTAGGCGACCAACAACGGCGTGTGAATGCATTGTTATTTATTGGCCAACTAAGCTCTCACAAAATCTCTCTAAGCTGCTAAAATGATGGCAGATATAGACATAGATTGTTATGGTTAGAACACGTGGTGATTCCATTGTTTTGCTTCTATTCGAAATGTATCTAAAGGCTGCAGCTGCTGCAGTTAGTTTGCAACTAGGACGACGGAATTAGGTTACGGACCTGTTTTTACAGAAATATATGGAAATCATAAACGCTCTCTTGAATTATTCTGACTTCGATTTTTGAAAACTCGGAACTTTATTCTATTTTTAAACTTGTTCACAAAGTTTTTCCTATGTTGGCATACTACTCTAAAACGAAATGTACATCACACGTAAGATAGGCCTCAATACGAATACGTAGTCAAAATTTAAAAAAAATACTTTATTTATACAGAGCCGATTTGATGGCTGATTAAATATTAAATTATCATGCCTCACAGGATACAAACAGTTCCAAGAAGTAAATAATAGTATGAACCCATCATTGGAAAACATGACGTCTATCCATTTTAAAATACAAACTTCGTTAGTATAGCTTTTTATTAAGTAGAATACTTTAGGATGTTTTATCGTCAAAATATGCATAAATTAGCTAAGCTGACTGTTTACTTAAACTAGTTATTTATTTCTAAAGAGTGATTTTTGTTATGCATTCAATAAATAATGATTTGTATTTAACCCTTTGAAAATAGTAACAAAAATTTAAAGAAGAAATATAGCTTAAATAAAAAATAGCCCAGTATAATATAACACATAAATCTTTTGATCAAAATGATCAAAAGCAAACAGTATTGTATATATAACGCTTTCTTCTATACTCATAAACTATTCAAAACTCGAAACATTTACAACGCATACAAAGACCATAAAAACATAAAATATAAAAATGTAGCTTTGTATTCTATTCAAGCAAAATGAATTTTTGAATCATAACAGTAAAATTCATTCGGTTGAAATTTCAACAGTTTTATAAAGCTTTATCTGATGATTAAATTAAATATTCAGGTAAATTAATCCACTTAAGAACAATACAAAGGTTTATGATTTAATTTTGGTTTAGGGACGATCGCATTGTTGGAACATCAAAATAAGGATAAATTGGACAGTAACAAAGTTTTAGATAAATTGATATTTGATATTATGCTTTAAATATCAAAGAAAATATGGGAATCCTAATCGATATTTATATAATAGGGAGAGTTTATAATAACCACAAAACAGCCACAAGTATGATAATTTGAATTTGAGTAGTGTCACATAGATTTTAGCGGCGGAAAATTTGGCAACAGATTTTTAAATTTTTAGATTAAAAAAACAAATAGATAAAGAAAAATCGCCTAAAATATACATGACATTCCTCATTGCCGTGACTTTCCCTCTCCTTTTTGATTCCATATTCAATGGTACAACAAACTTTTATATTTTATAGTGAAAAACCTATTTCGGCACCCTCAACCTGCCGGCCCCTACATAATAATTTAGGAACTCACAATTGTAGAGCAAAAATTTAACAGGTACCTTTGAATTAATTTCCATTGTCTCGTATTTTTTTATAATCTAATGTTACTATTAATTAATTTTATTTTTACTATTCACTTTTAACAGTTTTACGGAGAGGATTATACTCATGCTCAAATGTAGATTCCACGTATTTTAAAAACCGACTTATGTTAGCCAGCGGCTCCCCTACATAATTATTCCCTACTAAATTATTCTTCTGGTACTTTTCTTCGGGGTTGTCTGGAAGAAATCGCTATTTTAAGCGATAAGGCCGCCCTTTATACTGTATATTTTAATGTATTTTTTATTTCTGTTTTTATTTCATGTGCAATAAAGTATTTTTATTATTATTATTATTATAAATTTTATCAAATTGAGTTCAGCGGTTGGTCTTTGCAAAAGTAATATACAGATTTAATTTCACGTGTGTTATATTATACTTTTTAAGTTTAGACAAAGTTTTTTTTTTTTAATTTAGATATTTTATAACGGAGTCATTAAAATATTGCAACGTTGCAAAAATTGCAAGGCACAATCTTGCTGACTGCTCAGTTCTTAGATATCCGCCCATTAGAAAAGGATTATGGTGTAGTTGTTGTCATAAAATATGTCTGTCCCCGTTTTTAAAAAGTGTGAAGGTTTTAAATAGATGGAGTATACATTAATTACCTTAGCGTTATATTTACGAAGCGAATAACTATAAATATGGTGTTTTGGTTGGACTAATCGAAACAAAACAAAAAGACGGAAGAAGAAGGAATGTAAATTTAAAAAAAAACAAATTAATAGATTTTTTAACAGTATGTGATATTTATTAATTGTTATTGCTATTTTCTAAGTTAAGCTAAAGTACTTATAAGTTATTATCATTATCTTAAAGACTCGTGCACTGTCCACTGACCCGTATTCTATGTTAGTCCAAGAGCCCACTATAAGATTTCTTTCTACCCGAATCGGACTTACGGACAAATTATACACACTTCGATGACGAATGTAGTGGTGATAGTGTTGCCGGACATGATAAACCCTATATCTTGATCGAAGGGTTGATAAAAAGTCCACTGTGTATTTGTATGTTAATTAATCAATCGATTAGGCCTTTAAGCAGTGGCGGGACAACCATACAAGCCCAAACGCCTGATTTACCTTATTAATGCATTAAAAAGAAATTTTATAATGTCATTAGTCATATATAACTTATACGACTACGTAATTATATAAGTTATATAAATATATAAACACGTATTATATTAAAATCGGCAAGATGGGCTTTTGGGCTTAGTACCGCCACTGCCTTAAATTATATGTATAAGGCTGGATAATTAATTAAAACATAAATCAACGGATGTGTGTGTGTTTTGTTAAAATACGTCTTCATAACATCATAAAAAATTAACAGTTCTATAGAAATGACAATAAATGCGGCGTGAAAGACATAATTCGTTTCATTTCGGACAGCTGTCCCCAAAGTTTGGTGAATACATCAAAACTTTCGCGTCGCCATGTTGACGTGTCGAACTATTTACCGATGCGAATATACTCGAAACTTAGTTCATGAAAACGTGAGAAAAATTTGAAGGATTTTTAGAAACTTATGAGTATATATTATTCAAAAAGATGTAGGGAATATTGTTTGTATTAAAATATCTCGGTTCGAAATAAAACCGTACTGCTGTATGGATGCGAGACGTGGAGAGTCAGAAAACACATCTCCCATCAGCTCCAAGTGTTTATCAGGCCTTCGCCAAATACTCGGTATATACTGTCCTGACAAAATTCCCAATGACCACCTCTGGAAGCGCTGTAATGAAGTCCCGATTGACCGCTTGATCAAGCACCGCAAGCGGCAATGGATTGGCCACACACTCCAAAGGGATCTTGACCATATCCCAAGGCACTTGCCAAGCCCTTGACTGGATCCCCAAAGGAAACGAAAGCGTGGTCATCCTAAACAGGATCTTAAATTGGAATTTTAGAGAAGTAATAGATACTAATATGGATAAGGTGTTAATAATAGTATCAATACAAAAAAAATACTACAAGGCAGCTATTGTTACCTAATTAGCTTCCAATTGAGTACAAATTAGGTAGCTAGTTATTGTTTCATCTTGAGAGATAATATTTATTTATATTCAGAACTAATTTTTCTAAATATAAACTTATAATTTACCCGCAGCTTTCTCTATATTTCTTCCGCTTAGAGGTTGAGAAAATCTGATATATGTAATAAGATATCAGTTAAGTTGTAGTTAAAAAATACATTTTTTTATTATTCACACTTCATAAATGACGGCAAATACTCATTTAATTGTGAAATTATTAAAAATCCTTAACAATGTTTTAAATTTTCCTTGATAGATCAGAGAGGCCGTTTTTTCCGATTGTTAATCATTCAGATTTTATGAAAAAAACATATATATAATCCTATAAGGATACCAAGCGGATTATATACAGAGTGCAACTATATGAAAATACTCTATAATAAAAAGTAAAAAATATTTTAGTTAACAAACTACATAGTATTTTCGTTAAAAAACCTGCGATAACTATAAAAGCTTAGTATCGTTAAGCTACAACAATGCTCGCATGGCAACGTGGAAAAAATAATTACGAGAAGATTGTAAACCAAATAAAACATCATTAAAACAAAACCTTGCGCTCTTGAGAAGTAAGGTCACATTTTAATGAACTTTCATTTTCATGTAAAGAAGTAGTTGCACAGAGTACTACAGAATACAGAGATTCTGTAATACTCTATGCTTCGGCACATTTTTTTGTTTGGTGAACGCCTTTTTAAGATAGCTATACGTATTCGGGCACGAAGATCACTTGGTTGTGATACTACAAAGGTCGTCAATCAATGATGCGCTATCGGCATTATTATTTAGAGCATTTGAAAATCAGACTTATGGCGCCTTATTTTGTATAAACCAAAACGCGGTGTATAGGCAATTTTCCATCTATACGGAAGGAAAATAAAGAAATCTGTAAAAACAGAAATAAATATTTTTTTCCTATTTGTTTAATTTTGTGTTGTATATTTTATGTGACGATAAAGAATATTCTATCTAAATAAAACGCAGTCTATATTAACTGCATGTTATTATTAAGTTTACTCTCTGTAGCGCCGCTGATCTAGGTATGAAAACATAGGATAGGTTTAGATGGCGTAGGAGCCGCGTCGTGACGTAAGACTAAGAATTAAGATTATAATAATTATAACATTCGTGTACAGAATTTGAGTATTTCAGGGGATACTTGAATTATTGTAGGAAGCAAGTTCCTTCAAAAATAAACCCGGAATTTCAATCACACATCTTTCCCCTTTGAAATTAGGTTTTTCAACGATTTTTGTTCACGAGTATCGGTGACCATTAACATTATGGCTATTATCCCCTTTCCTTCTACATAAAAAGTGCACCATGTATCAAGCCTTAGCTCCACTCCGTCCCATTGAAAACGCAATAACAAAAGCTATTCATCCGCCAGCAATACCGCTGTTAATCGATGCCATTTGGTTGACAAAACACTCTATAGATGCTAAATCCTTAATCAAGCACTATATTTTTGTTTTATAATTAATTTTAGTGAATTGAAAATAATTTAATCTTGTCAACTAGATTCCAGTAAAATACTTAGGTCTTATTTTTTGAATATTCCATCGGTTAATGCAGTTTTGTCAAACTTATAATCATAGGGGTGCTTAGTTATAACTACAAAAACACTGTGTTCGGCTTGGTAACGTGAACTACTCACAACGTATGAGGGTAAAGTCCAGTTTGCGTGTTACGACGTTAATCCATGGATATTCCGTTGCTTGAAGTATAATTACAATAATTAATTCGACAAACACACACAATTTAAAGAAAACAAAACTATCACTGTTATATAAAATTATTACTAAAAAATATAGAAATAAAATATATTTCATTATTCATTTTTTTTAAATGATGCAATGTGATGTCAAATATACTCTGTGGCCGTGTTGGACAAAGAAACAGTACCAGAATTAGTACCCCTAAAGAATTGGTTAACAGCGTATTATTGTAATGGTGTTATTTTCTCGAGCTTCGTCTAACTATATATAATAAAATAAAATTCACTAAATTTTTAATTAATACACAAATTAAACAGTGATTACGCAAAAATGGTTCAAAGCCATGTTTTAAAAGTTTTAAATTCGATTCAAAGCCTTTTCTAATCTAAATTCTATCAGTATGAGATTGATGGGTTTTCAATTCCTTCGAATTTGGCAATCTGTCTTCGAAGAGACACCTTAGAGAGTACAGATAGGTGTACAAAAATAACGTATTTAACACAAGGCAGATCGCTATGTTTAAAGTGAATAACTGAATCCCCCTAATGGCGCATGAGGCAGACACACTTCTGTGTCTGTTTCACTTATCATTTTTCTTTACAGGCAATTGATTGTATTCTGTGCCCGACCGAAACTTACTTTTTTAACTCTTCCTTCCCTGGGATTCAAACACTGAATCAGAGAAGTGGTCAATGAATACGCGTTGAGATTCTAATCAGATTAATTAATAGGACCCAGACTTATTACCACAAACCTGTTAAATAAATGTGTGTATATTGCATATTTTTTGTTGAATAGTACTTTTATGATAAACTAGTGGACCCGACAGACGTTTTCTGTCTGTATGTTGGCTTCAAAAGTAAAAAAATATCTTTGGATTTGAAAGCGTGCGTGACGTGAGCTGTCAATTGCGTAAGGTGACGGAGTTTCAAACCTAAATTATTTTTAAATTTATTTTCTGTGTATTTTTTATCAAATTTATATGAGTTAATATTTATATAGATTAGCTTGCATTTTTGGACATCACTTATTCTAAAAGAAAATAAAACAAAATTCGTCAATACTCGTCTATCCATACTAAACAATAAAGATTTAAAATACCTTACATTTAATCGGTCTGTCCGTTACTTTGAAAAAAATAAAGCAATGAACTCAACTAACCGAACTAACAGTTTTAACAAGGTTCAAATAATAACGTTCATAATTTAATTGTTCTCCGCTAATTACATTTTCATACTACGTAACTAAAGCTTATACAGCTGTAATTTTAAGTAGGATTTTTTAACGTCTAGCGGACAGAATGAATACATAATAATGCAGTCAATACACAAAGAGTACGCTGAGACGATTTGCATGCACTTAAAGTCCACTTAAAATATCTTACGGACTTCGTAGAGAACTATGACGTCCGTTAGTGGTGTGGTTCTTTGGTAAAGAAAACAATTTTAATTATTATTAGATATCGACAGACAAACAATAGGTAGGGCCAAATGACTTTGAAATCAATACTCTACAAAAACTCAAATACCTACGTGAAATAATCGTTCACAATTTAACCCAGATCTGCCAATCCTAATCTGTTTTCTAATTTGTTGGTGTGAAAAGATAGCAACTTGTCTGTGATGTCTATTGACAACTGATTGGCGGATAAAAGGGGGGTGAAAATATTATATTTGTGTTGTGTTATTGTCTACTTTTAACTTAATCCAAGTTAAGTCAAGTTTCACAGTAAAAAAAAGATTTAACTTGAGTGTTTATTACTGTGAGTAATAAAATCATGGAGTCTCCCAACAATACTTGATATTTGCAGAATCCGTATTTGATGAACTTACTACCTAATATTATAAATGTGAATGTAAGTTTATTTGTTACGCTTTCACGCCAAAACTACTCAACCGATTATCATGAAACTAGATATATTGTACACATATTCTTAGAGGTATAAGAAAGGACATAGGATACTTTTTACTAAAAAAAAATTATATATATTTTTTACGGAGGGTAAATAAAATATTTTAGCATCGATGCACCCGTGCGAAGCCGGGGTTTTTTGCTAGTAATATTATAAAGAGGAAAGATTTGTTTGTTTGTTACGATTTAACTCAAACACTACTCGACCGATTTTAAAAATTCTTTCCCCGTTAGGAAGCTACATCTTCACCCAGTAATATAGGTTATTATTGAATAATGTAACCCAAGGTGCCAAATAAAGGTTGTAGAGAATAATCTTTCGATCTACTGAACCGATTTTAAAAATTCTTTCACCAATAGAAAGCTGCATTATCAGCGAGTTACATAGGCTTTTTGTGTATGGTACATCTACACAACAACCGTGCAACGCCGGGGCATGATACTAGTAACAAATAAAATAAGATTAGGTTAGGTTAGGCTCATCATACCTTATTATATATATAAATTAACCAGTTGGTTTAAATTGAAAGCTATGGCATCTCAATATGGCGCAAAATCGATCCTATTCTTATTTGAATCGCATAGTATGTCGTATCTTCTATTTTATGTACTAGCAATTGCCCCCGCAACCCCCCTTGTGGGTTGAATTTCGTAAAATCCGTTCTTAGCTGACCTCTACTCGGCGAAAGGAATATTCCTACCATATTTCAAGTCGCTACGCCTTATGGTTCCAGAGATATCGTGATGAGTGACTATATAGGTGGGAATCTCTTTTATATATATAGATAGAAGAAGATATTAATGAATAATACAATATTATTTCGAAAAAAAAACTTGTATTCGCCTCATATAAAACAAATCTTAATCAAATAGATTACGTATACTGCATTTGCTAAATTATGTATATTCAGAAACAAAATACCCGATTCATCACATCAAATACGCGTCGTATTTGTGGTAAACCTAATTATCTTTTACGTATTTACAACGAAAAGCATGAAATTTATACAAAATTAACCTCAAAATTGTCGAAACTTGAACAAGAGATTTGGATTAAACTTTTCGTCGTAGTTTAGCGCTTGAGGCCTGAAATTCGGAATTAAGGAGTCCAATTAGCGAGAACGGCCTCCATATATGTAGCATTAACATTTCCGACAGTGTTTAACTGTTGTTAGAGGGTCACGTTACTTGAAGATGAGTTGCAAGTGTCGCTCTGAAGAAATAGCGGCTTAGCCGGCCTACGGACTACATTTGAGAAACTTTAAGTGACATTTATATAAACCAACTATAAAACAGACTTAAGTAAAAAGTAATCTCAATAATATTAAAAATTGTAAAACAAAGATAACGCTCATAATATGATTGTCCTTACGTATACTATCGAAAGTAAAAGGTAGTGATTCTTTACTTTCGATAGTATACGTAGAGACAGTCAAATAATTTATGACAATTTTTTTTTCTAATTATTATATTTTTTAATCCACGTGGGTAAAAAATATGTTTGATATAATTAATATAAGTTAAAAAAAATACGTCTAGTTTGAAACGTGAGACAACCTTTTCAATTTTATTATTTAGCAAGTCTTATTAGCAAAATTTAAGATGACATAACACTCATGTAGTATGACAATTAACATTAGTAGCTATATGAAGATAGATGTTGGTATGCAACGCGACGAATCCCAGACCTACGATTCATTAGTATATTGTGTCTACAGCGTAGCACAGCTACGGGCTACGAAAAGTAACATATATTTATCAAATACTATAACTAGTATGGCGTCGAAAGAAATTCAAAATATTTTTTTAGTTGATATTTTTCTCTCGGGAATTCACTAGTCATCCAGCCGGCCTAGCATGACAGTCACGAGATATGTCGCGCACGAGAGAAGACAAACTAAGATGTAAGATATCTCGATATATTATATCTCGACATCGACAATATTGATAGAAAAGATATCTCGATCGACAAATATATCTATATTTGATATTAAAAGTTGAGTTTTAAGTATAATTGTCATGTTAGACCCGGAAGAAATAAAGAGATAATCGATTAAATCACGAGAAAACGGTCGACAAAATTTTGTCGCGGTTGTCATGCTAGGCCAGCAGGATCTTCATACGATGTCTTCAGCTGGGCAGAGTTAAGTAAAAAAAGAAAAATATTCTAAGAACATAGAATATAAATTCGTGTACAAATTGATAAAATTTCATGTCTGCAATATAATTGTACATTAAGAATACATTGGAATTATCATTGTTATTATTTTCTATATTGGAAGGTGTACTAGATCGTTCATTTTATCTTTTGAATAGAAATATTTGAAACGTTGAAAGTAAATTGATAACAAGAGCAGATAGTGGGCTTATCGAGGCCTCCAGCGAGCCTATTCCTTGGGGCTCCATTCTTTCAAAGGTTTGTTTTGTGTTCTTGATATACGCGTTTACAAAATATATGTCAAATAAATTATTATAATTAAGATTAAAGCAAGTAGAAAATACAACTTATTATTGGTACCTTTTTAACTTTCTTATCGTGATTTTATCTATTATCAAAAAAGTTAGAGAACTCGCTTTTTCAGTATATTATGACAAAGGAATTATTTCTAACTTAAAACTAAGTTTATACTTTAAATTACGAATAAAAATTCACAGCCCTAAGTTAAAAACTGGTACAATTCAAATTAATAAAATGAAACTAATTTCAAATATAGAGTAACTTTCAGAAAATAAACAAATAAATACAATCAGTATCCTCGTCTTACATAATATTGTTACTGTATGGTATCTAAAAATAGATCACAGCATAAATAAGGTAGCTATGTACCCACATCATGCAAGCAGGGTTAGCTGACGGAAGGATTACCCTCCGCTAACAAATTGGATAACTTGTGTTGGAAAAATCTCAAGGGATATGGAAATTTCGAGAACCCTTTAGCAAGGTAAGGGTCAGATTTCTTTGGCGCCTTTAATTACCTGAAAGCCGGAAGATTATCTTTATATTTTTATTATGAATGAAGAGAATTTTAAAAGAACATAGATTAATTTTATATATTATGTACATACTAAATTACTAGCTGACTCGGCGAACTTCGTACCGCCTTCGATTTGAATATGCTATTCTTCCACTTTTATTATAATATAATGCCTAATATGTCACTGATTTGCAGTGGACATCAATTGTTACAAATAAGCTGTTAGCGTACGTTTTCCGATTCTTTCATAGTTATTCTATTATTCGGAACATAGACCAATCCAACAAATAAGATATCATTAAAATCGGAGCATACCGTTACTTGAGTTATATACTAACACGACGTTGTTTTATATGCGTATAGATAGAACGAGATATTATAATATGTATTAATATGTATATAAATACATATGGATATTATAAATGATACAAAAAGTAGGGATTGCATTTCCGTCATTCTACATTTAAAGTTAGTATGATAATTTACGATAAATGTCTATAAATAAAACAGCATCCAACAAATATCACTGCTATAGCAATATATTGCAAAAGTATAATAAATATATCAGAGAAGCGTTAACATAATTCCATCATTAATAAGTGACGGAAAAGTTCGATATGTCACCGAGATTAATTGTCCGAATATCCATTGTCCAGTTTTGTCCGCGTTTTGGACCCTTTTATGTATTTCGTGGACTATTGTTTTGGTTCGGATTAACAAAAAGTTTTAAAAAAGTTCTTACAAATCGACCATTATCCAAACGGTATTCACAAAATAAGCATCAATAAAAACTAAACCTTGTTGCCTAGACATAAAACATACAGAAGGAGACAAGAACATTTCCAAGTGAAAGCATAATTATGTAATCTAAATAACGAGGTCACGATAATTTTTTTTTGTTTTTGTCGGTCATTTAAAACTTTCATTAGTGAATTCGTGCGCGCTAAAAATTCCACTTTATTTTTCTTTAAGTTGTTTAATTAAATCGTCGCTCGGCTGAATGGGCTGCAACATGAATGTTTTCGCTGTAAACGACGCGACGTCTGAAACTTTTCAAAATTCACGCTAACGTTTTAAAATCTAGGTAGATAAAAGTAAAACCAACTGGCCTTTTAGTCGAGAGTCTCGTTTAGCACTAAATTGTGGTTTTAAAAGTTACACAATTAATGTTGGCTTAAAACGTTTCTGGACCTTACCGACGTTTAAGATGTTCCTAGTTACCTCCAAAATATCAGTTACTAATTGCAAAAGAGGTTCCACTGAGTAACTATCCTCGAATACCATCGGCTCAGTCATAGATGTATAATATGTGTGTATTTATACATACACACATACACGTTTATACATACATATATGCGAAAGTAAATTGTCTATTACAAAATCAATATATCAATTTAGATAAAATTCTGTATGAAAATTAAATTCTGAATATAAATTAAATTCTCTACTTCTAATAAAATATACGCCCGAATATGAATGTTTCTATGCTAACGAAGACGCTGGCTGATATTTTAAGTGAAAAGTATATAGAGTCATACATTTAAATCTTAAAGACTGGTCTGTCATCCAATTTTTAATTCAATCACTCATCAATCCATAGCCTAAAACCGAAACTCACAATCTTCACAAAAATGAAAAGAATCACCACCCGTTTAATGCCCAGTCAGAAGACGCAGGGAAAATTATAACCATAATACACTCGACATTTGCACTCACGACGTAACGACAAGTAACGTAAGGCAGCAACCAAGTAAAAAGCTGTAAGAGTTATTTTAATAGCAATTCGATTAGAACAAGGTGTGTGGAATGTGTTAACCAAAAGCTGAGATTAAACATTCTTGTGACGGCCGGCGGCTCTCCATCCCGCATTCCGATACCTGTGGGTGAGACTGGCCCGCGACGGTACTTTATACAGTATACTTTACTCACGGGCTACCGTAATTTAGACGAACACTCTAAATTACGGTTTTCATAATATACTTATTAACCTGCTACATTTGACAACTACAGTTACTTAAACGTAAGTACCGGAGTTTTGATTTTTATTTTTCAATAGATGGCGTTGGGGAAATTAGTGCCTGCGTTTAACGCTAAAGCTGAAGGTAGAGAGGTTTTAATTTTGTCATTCTGTATTTTATCAATATTTAATCATTTGATTACTTCAGAGTATTTTATATATATATGTATGTACCGACTTTTTTCTAATCAAGGCATTATTACGAAATTTTGAGAGCTTCCCATGCAAAATGTGCTTACTTACATCATTTCAATTGTGGAACAGTCAGTATATGTAACAGCGATCCATTTCGCGTTTTTTTATACTTTGAAATCGACTCATATTATTGTGATTTAATAAGTGAAAAAATATACTAAATAAGTGAATTCTTGGCTCATCTAATAAACTATAGACTAGAAACACTTCTATTTTCCTTCATTTATAATTTATATTAATAAAAGTATTTTGTAATATTCCTAAATAAAATAGAAAATCTTAAATACACCATGTTTGAAAACTAAATTAATACGACTTATAAATTTATAAACTATGTCTTGATATTAAACTCGAATATACTAAAAGCCTTTCATCTTTTGCTATTTATAAGACTCCTGTGTCTTAGATCTTTCGTCTTAGATCTCAGTTCAACTTTCTACACCTACAGGATTATTAAATATACGTATGTATGCTATATTGCTCAAATAATATACCATAAATTTCTTTACATACGTAATATTGTGGTGACCCTTTCTGAGTCTTACTGAGATGCTATTGTAATAAAAGATTTATGAAGTACACTTTCCATATTTTTTTCTAGATAAAACATAGGGTTTATTTATTTTTTTAGAGCAAATGTAGCAAAATAACCAACATATTGAAGCAAGAAACGACTGTCTGTCAAGAACAATATTGGAGTACTGTTGAAAAAAACCTCCAGGGAGTTATGAAGGGAATTCTAACTAACCAATGTTCAGGGATTCCCCTGGGAACTCCGAAGTTCTGAACATAAACCACAAAATTTCCACACCCTTATTTTTATTCTTTCCAGTATTTCTCTAAGAGAAAAGAAAATTTGAAATGTTATTGTTATTATAGCAATTGTTATAATACAAGTTACAATAGTGTTGGAATAACTTAACTATTGTATAAGTTATATATTATATATAAACACTTATAACGTTAAAATCGCCAAGCCGGACTTTTGGGCTTGTATGATGATCTCGCTACTTTTCATAATAAATAGAATGATTTTCATTCAAAGTCTGTAAAAGATGTTTAAATTGCGTAATAGAACACAAATTTGGAACGTGTTTAAAAGTTAGACTGGCGTAATCCATGCTTAATCCAAATAAAGTTTGTGAACTATTCGGGGGTGAGATGGAGTGGAATTCCTTCAGGAACACTTCTCCGAAGCGAGGGAATAACGGAGTTTAAGAGACGACGATATTTCTTAAGGTGTACGAGTAATGAGTAATATGGTTTTTTTTAATCTACCACTGGTACGGAATGTTACATCTACTAACTTAAGTTCATAGAAAATTTCACCTTTACTGTACGTCGTTTTTCAGTGTTATGCACCAATTAGTTTAGCACTAGAAATCCTTGGTTCAAAGCTTGAGGAACAAGATTTAAAAATATTTCAGTCTAGCATGCTACAGGAGATTGATTACCTACTTTCGTAAAGAAAAAATATCAGTGAAACAGACACAGAAAAGGGTCTGCCCCGAACCCCACTAGGGGACTCGGGAATTCACATACATGTAGGTCAACTTAATTACGTCAGTACAAGTATCAATAATACCAAAAGAAATGAACTGAATAAAATTACATCACCAGCTCTTAGTCCATAAAAGCAGGTGGCAGTATTAGGTAAAAGGCGGCAATTTTAATTACGCTGCTCTATCGACATTCCGCAGTTGGATCTGATCGAATCGCTGCCGTCTGGAATCCGGATTAGCTTCCTCTCTGCACTCTATAGCGGAACTTCATGGATTCTTGTAAACTTATTTTGAACACACCTGAAGAATAGCTGTATATATGTCTACACTAATATTATAAAGACGAAAGATTTTTTAAAAACGAATAAATTTAAAAACTACTGGACCGATTTCAAATTCACCAATAGATATCTACATTAACAACAATAATTTTAAAAAATATAGTTTTTTTTTAGTTACTCCCTACATTTCGCATTATAGAATTTGGTATGTTTACGGTTGTTAATATAATCGATAATTATCGATGAAGAATCGTTTTTCTATATTTTTTGTTATAAATGTAAAGTGATAACCCCATATAATTGAGTTGTGTAATACACAAATGAACATAGTTTGTGAAAGCTCAGCTATAGTAACCGTTTTAATTAGTACTATTCGTTCTCAAATAACGCATCAACTCACAAGGATAACTTACCCCTAGTTACTAACACCTATGACCTAACTTCCCCTTAACAAAAACAGCCCTATTGTATAAGAAGTAAGTAAGTAAGTAGTAGTGTAACTAAGTCTCTACACAAAGTACCAGATTATACGTGTAAATAAATATATACTGCAATTTTAGGAGGCCTATTTAATTCCGAAGTTGTGTCAATGAACATCAATCTACCACCAAGCTAAGAGGTCTTGGAAATCGGTTGATTGCCTATAAATTGGTGACATAAACTTCATACATGAAAAAGAGTCAGTATAGGAATGTTTACTTGTGTAAAGATAACGAATTTACGTCTACGTACGTCGACTTTTAATATAATACTTTGAAACAGTTGATAGAAATTACTGTACCTATTATGTCTGTTTGTATTCTGTTTTTCTTCGAATAAATTATTAGTAAGATATAATTTTCTATACTGTTCCCAAGACATTGGGGGTCATTTTGCTAAGTTTAAGCACCCAATCTACTGGGCGTTATTTATGCTAACTTGTAACTGATATTTAAAAAAAAACGTTATCAACCACTTTGCAACAGTCTCGGTGTTACAAAGGCTGAGTAAATATACAAGTTGGTGGGTCAACGAGTTTCGCAACTGTTTTTACATTAAACTTGGTTGAAGAGTGACTAAACTGGATGTTTAAACAAATAAAGAGAAACGCTTCAGAGCGGGAAAACTGCAGAACTAAGATTACACGTTTGAATTCCTTTGTAATGTCTCCCGTTCCGAATATAACTTGTCCGGAAAGTTGACATTTAAAAAGTTCGCATTTTGCCCATTTCAAATACTTGTATGAAGAATAGTAGCCAGTTATTGTATATAATATGTAGTTAGTAGGGTAATGAGTGTGGGAGACAGCATGATCCTTTGCTTTATTTTGGGTAAAAAATATGTATAAAACTGATCTTTGTATGTAGCTCAGGGATGCATTGGAGCCAAGGTCTCGGATTCGCATCCTAGGGAAAACAAGATTTAAAAACACTTTTTTTTGTAATCGAGTGGGGAACAGAAAACTGACCACCTACTTGCATGTCTTATCTATGCCTTTGTCTTCCCCATATTCACTTCACGCTTCACATACTACATAATATTATTTAAAAAAGCGAGGAAAAACCAACAAACACACTTCACACAATTTTATAAGTTAGAATATATATATCAGAATAATTTTATACGATACAAGAAATTGTAGTATTATTATCAATTATAAACATAATACTGAGGACTCTTGAAACTCTCGAGTATCGAAGAAAGTACCTAAATAAGAATATTTCTCTGTTAACTCAACAAATTACGAACGAAGAAAGAACATCTAAAAAGGAAAACCTAAAAATATTCCAGTAAAAAGCAAAATTGAAAGTGAAGAGACCGGCTAACTTTTATGAAGATATATCTTGTTAGTTTGTTATCCCTCTTAATGGCAAATGAGTCAGGGGAGGATCGCAAAGTTTTTAATGAAGCCGCCTTACAAGCTAATCAGCAACTTTCGCTAAGCTGCAACGCGACGTCTTGACGAGATAAACACGGATTTTTTTAATAGTAATATAAGAGTGCAGTCTTTTTTTTTATATCAGATATCGACAGACGAGCATGAGGTTCACTTGATGGTAGGTGATACCTCTGCCACAGAAAATCAGTCAATAATGCGCTTATTTACCTAATTTTTACTTCGAGCATTCGGAAATCCATAGACTGAAACCGAAACGCGCAATATGCACTTCACGGTTTTTCCATCTATGAAGTAGTCTTAAATAGCTCCGAGCGCAGCGCTTTATTTTATTAGGGTTATAATTGTCTGTTGTTGAAGTTCTTTGCAGTTTTATGTTAAGTAAAACTCTAGAACAAGCGAATAGTAGAACTCACTTAAAAAGTTTTTGTTATTAACTCTTTTACACAAGATGATGGGATAAACAGAAGACTAGAAAATTAACACTCTTATTTTAAAGCACCAACCGTTGGGAAATTTTCTAGACTAAATCTTTAACGATTGATTCATGAGAATTATTGTAAAACCCAGTCATTATATAATATTAACAAAGTAAAAGTTTCAAAGTAAAAAGTAAATTATATCATTGGCCTAAATTTAAAACGACGTGATTGTTGAGTATCAAGCATATAATTTTCAGTTAATTATATTTTCACTTCGAGCAAACAATAGGAAGAACATTTGATTTCACATTGGTGTATGAAACCACAGTTTACAGATGAAAAAAGTGCGCGTGTTTCAGTCTATGGAATTCCCAATGCCTCAACTAAAAAAAGTTGTTATAGGTACAGCAGATAACTGATTGATCTCCCTGGCTGAGCACCTATCTCTGTAAAGTTGTTTATGTAATATGTATATGTGCGTTATTGTATGTGTGTATTTATGCGTGTGTTTGTGTGTATATGCATGTTGTATTTGTGCATGTGTGTGTACAAAATTGGAATGGTTTTTATGTAATTCGGTCAAATAAGGCCTCTGTCTCTTACTTAGCCAAGATTACGAGAGTTTTAATATGTATATTAATTTAGGAACTAAGAATCTTACAGACAAGGGCGGCAAAAATTTACAGCCTATACCTTGGAAATGCGTTAATACGCCACTGAGTGAGACTCGTGTTCGTCCATCCATATCTAAAATAAAAAATAGCACGTTTTTTTTAAATCAAATGCAGGAAAACGATACTGTTAAAAATCTGTTGATTTAAACGTTAAATGCAGACCAGTAACCACGGTCCTGCGGTCGGCGCGGCTGCTTTCGACTCACTGAAGCAAAAAATCGTATAAAAATACATGAACGGTTATAACTTGTAATTTCTCAGCTCTTTTGGTTGGCTTTCTGTTTTGTGGCTACTCATTTGGTATAGGAAATAGCTAAACTATCTAAGCGAATCTTGTAATTACTAGGTTCCCTAAAAGGACGGTCTAGATAGTTACTAGACAAGCGAATTTCATTGCGTTAACTCAATAACTCAGGTGCACTGTACTGTTTCGGCTCTTTGCGTTAAGTCAAAATTGCGCCATGACGCAACAAAATGGGACGCGCGAAGTGAGCAGCGAGTAATCGGAAAAGCACTCCACGTCTCGCTCATAGGTCCTGCGCCGTGCGCCAAATTTTTTGAATGAGTTGACTCACCCGGCACAGTGAAGTGTGTTGACGCAATTGCGCGCAATGGCGCATCGCAACAACCACAGTGCAACACATGCCTAATAGTTACAACCGCAGCCATACGGATGTTTTGAATTTAACAATGGGATCTTGACTTGAATAATTGCTAGGTATTTAGACTATGCAACTAACAAAGGAAAGTTGGAATATAGGTTCGGGATGTAATTGATAATGGAGACGTGGATATATGAGGTCAACGTTGTTGGCGTGGGCCTTGGCCCATCGCACAACGTTATAAATATATATAAGGTGAAAAGTTCTCGGCCTGACAATCAAAGACTCCGATTTTCAGTAAAAAAATGATTTTATATCTCTACATGATCTTCCTTGACTTCAATGCACTTGGTCCAGCACTTCTTCAATATCAGTATTTCTTCTCGGAAATGAAAGTCTGGAAGACTGTGAAAATATCCATCTACGGCCCTCTGAACTTCTTCATTGGATTCAAAGCACTTCCCAAAAACAAATTTCTTCAAGTTTTTGAATAGATCGAAGTCTGAGAGTACCTGATCAGGACAATAGAGGGGGTGGCCAAGCAAATCGCACCCCAAATCCCGCAGTTCTCCTATCGCCAATGCACCGTTGTGTACCTACAGATGAGTTGTCCTGGTGAAAGAATTTTTTTTCTTCTTTAAACCAGGTCTTTTGTCGCGAATTTTGGCATCGAGCTGATCCAGAAGGTTAAAGTAATATTCGCCTGTAATTGTTTTACCTTTTTCAAGGTAATTAATTAACAAGATCCCTTTCACATCCCAAAATAAGCTGGCCACAACTTCTCCAGCAGATGCGATCGACTTCGCTTTCTTTAGCACTGACAACAGACTTCCACCCACTGTTCGACTGTTGTATTGTTTTTGGCGTGTAATGGTGAACCCGTGTCTCATCCATGGTGATAAATCGCCGCTCAAAATCGATCGGATCCCTATTAAAACTGTTCAAAGATTGCTGCGAAAAACTTTCGCGCAATCGCTTTTGATCAGTATTCAGCAACTGCGGCACCCATCTCGCGCAGAGCTTTTACATGCCTTATTCTGTGTGCAAGATGTTTCATGCTATTTCGTCTGATATCGCCACAGTCTCAGCTATCTCACTCACTTTCACTCTCTTATCGTGTAATACGATATCATGCAGTTTTTCGATGTTTTCCGGTGAGGTTGCAGTTTTTGGCCATCCTTCACGCGGATCATCTTCAAGGAACATGCGACAACGTTTATATTCAACTGGCCACTTTTGAGCAGTTTACTGGTAAGAAGAAGAGTCCCCGTAAACTTTTATCAGCTTTTAGTGAATTTCCTTGGGGGTAAATTCATCAAAAATGAAGAATTTTCCGACCGCACGATATTCAAAATTATCCGTTTTAACGAAATGCATGCCGTTTGTTTATCCGTTTACTGGATCAGTAAGTGTAAACAAACTACTTGACAGAACAAGTTGAAATTTGTCATAGGAACTACTAAAAGATGCACCTAGGCGAGAAACATATTTTTTTACTGATTGGAACGCCCTCTCTATGTCAGGCCGAGAACTTTTCACCTTGCCCTTGTATATTAGAGTATTCGTAAGATATTGGCTATTTAAAAGAAGAATAAATCTAGCTATTCTATCTATCTATTGTATATCTTAAATAAATATAGTTACTTTTTAAGTGATTTGTGACCACTAAAGCAAAAGTAAGTATGTTAACGGTTTGTATAGATGAAAAAGTTTCACACACAGTATACTGATCAGAGTAATAATTGTAAGAAAACCGACGTACGTATATAATTCAGTTTGTGCCATAATCACAAGACATGCGATCATACACATAAAATTCAGTCATCATCTAAAAGATTTTATCACAAGAAAGTTTCCCACTTTATAATCTTACTTAATAAATTTATTACCCTTCGATAATTCAAAGGTTTCGTAAACATATGAACCTACGCGAAATGTATCAGGTACGTCAAAGGAAGCGGTCCCGTCCAATCAAGCGTATAATGAAGACCCCCGGGACGAAACTCATTAAATTATCTTACTATCAAACTTCATACAAACAATATCTATAGATTACTGGTGTAATTGTTTTTGGCTTTGATTTAGAGTATACATAGTTATACGCAAATGAAACAAAAAGCTATCGACTATTCAAAAAGATGTCACAATTTCTTTAATGAGTCATCTATTTCCTCACTTTTAAATAAAATAACTTAGTTAATTTTTTTTATCCCGGCGTTTCGAATGCTATAAATGATTTTTTAGCAGTGATGGTTATGGGCAGACTGAGAGGAGAAAGCCTTTGATTATTATACATATCTATAATCAAAGGTGATAGCTGTCTGATTTGAATTTTCATAAAGTTGCCATATTAACGCAGATTTGATACTATAAGTATACGTAGGTGATACTCGTTTTAATAAAAGATAATATATTTTCACTCAGAAAATTCATAAATTAATATTGAATGTTCTTCTGCATGGTTTCAGATATATTTATTATATATAGTATTAATACTACGTTTAGACATTAGACGTTCCAAAATAGAGCTAAGTATAACGTAGCTCTATGTGGGACAAGTGAGCTTCAGTTTGAATTATTACCATTTAAGTCTTAAGAACTAGTATCCCAATGTCGTAATAGACGTGTTTTTAGAATTTTGACACTTGTGTTTTTATAATTAGCAATTTGGATCAATATGTGGGAGGGACTGACTACCAGCGCTGTGTTCACTGTTTCTGGTAAATGATGTATTAACTGGGGCTCAACTTTTGCTGCCCCACAGCTGTTTCTAAAAATTGTCTAAACATTTGTTTATAAATATTTAGTTTAAATAAACATATTCCATTTCAATAAGAATAAGGCTAAATAAATTTAAAAAACATGTTTTGTTTTTATTTAAATACATTTTTCAACGAAATATTAAGTTAAATTAACAAACAACATACCTGTACCCTGTGTAGCTTAACAATGTTACGTCTTTGCAATATTGGCTCATTATTCAGCTTCAAGGAATCAGGATATCACATAGAACGAGCTGCACTAAGCTAATCAAGCGCTAATTGATACTAGGTAGCTCGGTGCAGCTAATCAATTAGCTTTGATTCATTTTACATGTCTTCTCTTTTATAAGAATTCCTTATTATATATAAATATATGTATGTATATCTCAAGGTAACTAAAACGCAACAAATTTAACAAATAATAAAAACTTCACCGCTATAGTATGGAAACGACTTGAAAACCTTCAAAAATCGAGGCCTAATCTTTAAGGCCGGCAACGCATACTCAAGACCTCTGATGTTGTGAATGTCCATGAGCCGCTAAGCTTACGATCAGTTGAGCCGTTCGCCTATTTACCGTTTGTTTTATATAAAATATTATCTGAATAAGCATTGGCATATAACAAATTCCAAATATAGCTATTGCAAATGCACATAAGTTCCAAATAAAGTAAAAAAATAAAACAAGTATCGCTTCTTACCACTGACAAAATAGTTTTTCAGGAATTACCATAATAAATGTTTTTTTTTTTTTATATTTATTAATTCGATAAATAAATAATTCGATAAGCTTAGCTGTAAAGGCTCTAAAGCTAACACCTAATTCGCTGGACTAAGTGATATATGAAGGAAAAGAAAAGCCCTTTATTATAGAAAGTTGAATAGAATCGAAAGATAGGCGTACTTTATACTCACAATTGTAAATTAAGCTGTTAACCAGACGTGATTCGGGCACGAATTGATATTTAGAGCAACTGTTCTCAAGGTACCCCTTATCGTAACAATAAATAGCCTTTTCACCCTGGGGCTATGGTACAGATTAATTCGAACAGTTGGCGCAGTCGAACAAAAATTCAAAGAAGAGTTTATTGGAAAAAACACACGTGACATGGCAGGAAATCAGAGGGAATATTTAAAATGCTTCATAGAGTCATTGAACTGTAGAAAGGTACACTTACCTATTATCGTCGTCGCGGCAATTTTGTATCGTCTACAAAAAAAATATAAGGATACATTTTTTAGAAGTTTTAAAGAAAAAAACTGACACATTGAAGTAAAACTATTGGGGTCAGATACTTAATCTTTTTTTTACTGACACTCCTAATAAGAGGCGGTTCTTATATATTCAAATTCAAAATCATTTATTAATTTAGGTAACACAATGTACACTTATGAAAGTCAATAAAAATACATATTAAATGCTTCTAATTTTACATTTACTGCCAGTTCTCAAATCAATTGCTTAGAACGCACGAGAAGAACTTTATTGCCATAAACTCTCCGCCACTCTTTTTAATCGCCAAGTTTTTTGTTTTACAAAATTTTTGTAACCATTACATCATGTTCCACTTGACATCTTTAATTAATTAACTATAATTATAAAAAAAACCGAAAAAAATGAAAAACAAAGATTTGTCCTCTATCAGCAGTAGGCATGGTGAAATAGGAGCACGCACTTACATTCTCGTGGAAACAACACGCAAATATATAGTTGAAGGTATTCGCAAAGAGAGTGGCAAAAGATCGATTAATAAGATAAAACTCTTGTTGGCCTTATTAATTTTATTAAATACTTTTGTAAGGTGGTAACACGGGAGAGAAATGATAGGCACGACTGCTAAGTGAATACTGCATTTAATATCATAAAGCATTCCTATAAATAAGGTGTACAATATATTATATGTTTATATATGTATTATATTATCTATCCTTACATCTCATCTCCACCCTATTAAAAAAAATAAAATAAATTACTATAAACATTTATTTTATTTTAGTACATATTTAGGTACGAGTATACAACATTTACGAGTAATACAATAATTAATAATAAAAAATAATTAACTAACAATAACATTTTTCCCTAAACATTTTTTTTTTAAAAGTAGTCTAGTGTCTGGTAATACAAAAACTTAAAACATAATTCCTAATAATAATTAATAAGATTAAGTAATTGGTTCAAAATACATTTTTGTCCTATTTTTATGTACTATATAATTTTTGTTATCTTTTATAATTTCTACATTGGGTGAACATTCTCTAATCACTTTGTATGGACCTGAATATATACTTTGAAACTTATTTCCAACCTCATTCTTTATTAAAATCAAATCATTCGGCTTATATGTCACAGGATTAATATTACGATCATACTTTGTTTTCCTTTTTAATTTACTAGTTATTAAATTATCCCGTGCTTCTTTTTGCGATGTCTGTAATCTAAATTTTAATTCTAAAGGATAATTATCCGAATTATATAAAGGTTCTACTTGTTCTGATTGTAAATTAGACGGTAAAGTACATTTTTTACCGAACACCAATTCAAAAGGAGTAAATTTAGTCTCTGTATGTACAGTAGTATTATAAGAAAAACACCAAAATGGAAGCCATGTGCTCCATACATCCGAATGATTTTCTGTCTGTATTCGTAAATAGTTACCTAAATGTTTGTGTGAATTCTCCAAAGCACCAATACTTTGATGATGGTATGCAGTAGACTGCATCTGGTTAATATGTAAAAGTTTACAAACCTCTTTCATTGTATTTCATATGAACTCTGTTCCCCTATCTGTTGCTATCTCTTTTGGAATACCATACCTGAGAATCCAATTATTTACAAAGCTTCTAGCTACTTCACTCGAGCTTTTTGACGTCAGTGGATAAGCTTCAATATATTTACTCAACTCACATTGTATAGTTAAAATATACACATAATTATAGCAATCTCTATCTAACGGCCCTACTAAATCTAAATATATTTTTTCAAACGCAGAATTTGCCGTTGAACTAATTGTCATAGGCTCTTTAGTATGATGTGACGAATGTTTTTGTTTTTGACATTTGTCACACCTTTTTACAAACTCAGTAACATCAGCTTCTAATTTTGGCCAGAAGTAATATTTCTTTATATTATTGACCATTCGTCTTACACCTGCATGACCACTAGTGGGCAATATATGAAAATCATTTAAGATCACACGCTGATCATCTTTATCAGTAATTCTTTTTGTATCCCTTAAAATACATATACGTGGTCCGGACCAGTTACCTATATTCTTAACTTCTTTAACTAATTTTTCCACAAATATATTATTCCTCTCATTCTTAATGAAGTATACTTCTTTTATGTTAATTTTCCCACAAAATATATTCAGCTCTCTCACAAATTCGTCTGGCGATAGTTGCGATCGAGAAGCTAAATTAATAAAAATAGTATTCATTGCGGGTACATAACTCAAACATCCCTTCTCATGCGTAATATCTTTCAAATTACGATATCGATTTAATTCATAAGCGCTTATAAAACGTAATTCCGTGAAATATTTCGGTTTATTATATATTTCTATAACTTTTGGTTGATCAGGCCAATCGTTGCTAGAAATAATAACATCCCGTTTTTGTTTAGCCATCTGGCCACGCGTCATTACATTCATCACAGTCTGATTCATCTCCTTTAATTCTTCTGAAGTTAAATGCAAACGAGAAAGTGCATCAGCAGCAGAATTATTTTTTCCTTTCAAATACTCAAGTATAAAATCATATTCTTCTAATGTAAGTCTAAATTTAATTAAACGACTAGACGGATCTCGCATTCCGAATAAATATATAAGTGGCTTATGATCAGTCTGAATTTTGAATGTCCTTCCGTACAAGTATGGCCGAAAATGTTTTACAGCCCACACAATGGCAAGTAATTCTTTTTCTATAGTCGGATATCTCTTTTCTGCCTTATTAAGACTACGGCTAGCATAAGCCACAGGCCTTCCATCGCCATTGCACAAAACTGCACCTACGCCATATCCTGATGCATCTGTTTGTAAAATAAATTGATTGGATTCTGAAAAATCCGGGTACTGCAATACAGGATGAGATATTAAACTATGTTTTAATAATTCAAATGATTTTTTACATTCCTCATCCCATTTAAAGATCACATTTTTCCGACACAAATTATTTAATGCATGTGCTTTTGTGGCAAAATTAGGAATGAATTTCCTGTAATAATTAACAAAGGCAACAAATCTCTTGACCTCATCGACTTTAGTAGGAACTGGGTAATTTTTAACAACTTCTATTTTACTAGAATCAGGTATAACTCCCTCTGCTGACACAATATGACCCAAATAAAGTAGTTCTTTTTGTAAGAAAATACACTTTTGAGCATTTAGCTTTAGATTTACTTTACGTAACCTTTCGAAAATAGATTGTAAATTTTTTATATGACTAGGTAAATCCCGACTGAAACAGACTAAATCATCTTGGTAAACTAGGCATTTTTCATATGTTAACCCTGTCATTGCCATAGTCATCATCCGAGAAAATGAACTAGGGCTGGTCTTTAAGCCCATAGGCATCCTAGTCATCTGAAACTGTCCCGAACAAAAAGCAGTGTACTTGCGACTGTCTGGTTCTAGACTGACGTTATAATAACCTTGATATAAATCTAAATGAGAAAAATACATGCAACCAGATAACGAATCTAATATCTCCGTTATATTTGGAAGTGGAAATTTGTCATCATGTATACTATTATTAAGTTTCCTATAATCTATGACTAAACGCCACTTTTTATTTCCATTCTGTTCACTTTTCTTCGGTACCAACAAAATTGGACTGGACCATTCGCTTTGACAAGGTTCAATAATATTATCTTTCAGCATTTGATCTATTTGATTATTAATTTCATTTTTTAAAGCATGAGGTAACCTATACGGTTTTGAAAAAATTGGCTGAATATCAGATTTTACTTTAATTGTTTGCTGATAAATATCAGTGGTTGATAATCTGTCTCCTTCCAAATAAAATATATCGGGATACTTCGCACATAAACTTTCTATATTAATTTTCTCCTCTTTATTTAAATTATTTAAATTTAACTTTGACAATAATGATTTAACTCGCGCTGCATTTTTCTCGATTTTCTCAAAGTTACATATATAATATTCCTTTGAGCTTTGTATATCAAGTTTTATTTCGGACAAAGTTACATCTTTTGTAGTCGTATTCAAAATTCTGACTGGTATTTTACCATTCATCGGACTTACTAACGTACTAGCAATAAACACGCCCTCACATACTTCTCTTGTACATACCACACATTCTTCTGTTAAACTCGTATCAATGTAATGAATAGATTCTGATCTGGCAGGTAGCGATAATAAATTGCTACACGAATCCATTAGTTGTAATCTTATTTGTTTAGTTTCACTGAGCCATAATGATAGAGTATTATGTTTCATATCTATCACCGCTCCATACTTTCCTAAAAAGTCCTGCCCCAGAATACCATGCGACTTACAAGGTAACGTATCAAATACATAAAACTTATGACGAATACTCTGCCCGTGTATTGTCAACTGTAAACATACATATCCGATTGCTTGAACCTTGCCACCTATTCCATTTATGGTTATGTTTTCTTTGTTAATTGGTATATTAAATTCTAGAACATACTCATATTTTATGGCCGAAATTGAAGCTCCTGTATCTATGAGCCATTTAAACGCGTGTATGGTGTTATAAAATAATTCTATATGATAGCTACTATCGCTGGCTAAAATATTATATGTTGTAGGTAAACAATCGATTTCTGGACTGGAATGATGTGTCGATGAACTCGACTGAGGTTGTGAATCATCCCTCACTGCTATCCTAATTTGACTCCTAGACTGACAACGACCTGTATAATTATTATTATAAGTTCTACCTCGATATTGAGCTCTACCCCGAGGCGCTCCTCTCCGCGGCTGAGACTGCTGGAACCACTGCCCAGTGCTGCCATGTGGCTGCTGCCAATTATTTCTGAGGCTGCTTCGCCAACGCCCAGCGCTATACATACCTCTCCGAGTATTCTGATGTAGTGTATGCCTGATTAACTTAGAACCCTGGATCCTCAGCGCATGAAACAATATACTGTAAACATTTTCACATAACATTATGATTATACATTATAGGGTACATTAATTATGATAATCATCATCATTTTTTTTTCTTAAATAATAACATTGATTACATTATATTAAAATAATACTAATAGTCTAATAAATATAGTCCACTAAATAATGTCCGACAATACTCTGATGTACCTCCAACGCATAACCGCACTTCACTTCACTTTCACTTTCTTTCTTTTTTACACTTTTTACTTTACTGTCATCATCTTCAAAAAGGGGTAAATTCGTCGCCGTCGAAGGGAATTCCGACATTCCCTGCTGCATTCATATTCAGTTCAACCTGCCGTATCCATCGTAAATGTAATTTCTTGTCATATTGATTTGAGATAGAAACGGAATTCCTCTATTAGCGCACTATTTGTGCCCCCAGCTGCATTTTGCGCAATCACAATTTACTCTTCTTTAGAGTGTTGCTTCCTCATTCTTGAAGCAAACTTCCAGCACATTCCGGTCACTATTAAAACTTTTTAAAATATCCATTTTACTAATCGTTAATAATATTGTTCAAAGAACACGATGTTTTGAATTCACTGCCCATATATGTAAAATCGGTCGGCGACACGGCGACGCCGCGCCGCGCGCCGCCCGCGCCGGTGTCAAAATACTCGCGCGCGTGTAACTACGTTTGGCAGGGTCGCCATGTAAGGTGGTAACACGGGAGAGAAATGATAGGCACGACTGCTAAGTGAATACTGCATTTAATATCATAAAGCATTCCTATAAATAAGGTGTACAATATATTATATGTTTATATATGTATTATATTATCTATCCTTACATCTCACTTTCAACTTTCAATAAACTCTGATATCTACTACTTACCTCCACGCGTTTGTTCTCAGTATCCCAACTGGTGGTATGTAACTATACCTGTGGTTTATAAGATTTGGGGAAGTTAATTCAATCGGAAAATAGCTTAATGATAGCTGTTTGCTTAGGTGCTAACCTTTATTGGGATTATGTATATTATTAGGTATTCAATACTGTTCTAATACTCGTATATGTTAGCGTAAAAACATCTTTATATTTTTTTAATATTTAATTAAATAAATTATCGATAAGAAGTAGAAAACCTACTATTCCTCAAGAACCGCGAAAACACTAACATCGTACCTATCTATCGGTTTACGTTAAGACAAATATTGAGTCTTAATAATACTAGCTAGTAACCGCGACTTCGTTCGACTTGGTATAATGAAATATTCATAAAAATCAAGGTAAATAGTTAATGTTTATATTAAAGTCGAAAAATTAAATAAATATTAGCTTAAGTTATTTATTTACCTTTCATATTGATTGAGAATGGGGATGTTGACTATTTTTTGGAATTGCTTTTATTTCATAGATACATCCTTTCTAAACACGAAAAAAAAAATCTTATAAAAAAATATTACATATTTAATGCATATTTTAATAAAAATACGTAAATAAAAATATTTTTCAAAGATTCCCGCTAAAACGCTCAAAACGTCACGTGACGTCACAGACCGATAAACAATCTCGCTCGCGTTCGATCAAAGTTAGATCTTAACAAATCTTTTCACTTCTCACGAATAAATTCAATAAAAATTCGGTCTGTGACGTCACGTGACAGTTTGGAGCGTTTTAGCGGGAATTTTTGAAAAGTATTTTTATTTACGTATTTTTTATTGAAATATGTAATATTTTTTGATAAGATTTTTTTTTTCGTGTTTATAAAGGATGTATCTATAAAATAAAAGCAATTCCAAAAAATAGTCAACATCCCTATTGAATAGCTTTGGATTTAATTGAAATCATTCAACGGACTTAATGCTTCCAAATTTATTTTTGATTGAAACAAATTAAAACATTGTATAAATATAAATATGATTTTTTCAAGTCTTCTTACTTTAAAAATTTAAATATTATATTCCTTAATTCATTTATCTTCGATCCTCTTTTGTTCCAATGATATCCCAATTCCTGATATACTTTATTTAGATTAAAGATTATTGAATATGATCAGTGGCCATCACATAAGTTCAAAAGCCCGGCTTACCCAAACAACCATAAAGAGAAAAATAATAATTCCCTTAATGTTAAGGTAATTATTATTTTTCTTTAATTATGTAATTATAATATAAATTACTAGCGGGCTTCGCACGGATGCAATGTAGATGTGTAGAGTACATACAATGTTACTAGCTGATAATGTAGCTTTCTATTAGTGAATTTTTAAAATCGGTACAGTAGTTTTTCAGTTAAATCGAAACAAACAAACAAATTTTTCCTCTTTATAATATTAGTATAGATATAGACATATACAACTTTTTTGATCACGTAATTATATATTATGTACGTATTAAATATAAATATGTATAACGTTAAAGTCGGCAATCCGGGCTTTTGGGCTTATATGGTGGTCTCGCCACTGAATATAAGCCTATAGATCCTATTACTACTTATAAAAATCTATACTTTTATTAGATGTAATAGGAAAAAAGTAAAACGCCTTTGTTAAAACGTAATATATTCCGATTCCCGTTGTTGAGTGAATCGACCAAAAAAAGTAACGCATTTAACATTATCAGGAAATTGTCCAAAAACTCCACAAAGAAGTTTTTCGCGAATTGTGACTTTGAAACAAAGGAAGGCTTTTATTTTTCTTACAACGTGATAATGGATCTCTCAGAATTGTTTATTTCGTAATACGTTGTCAAAAATGATATTGTTTATATATTTATCAAAACGTTTTTTAATATAAATAATCGTACAGTTAGTAAAATTTACTTTAATTAAATGTTTAAAGAGATATCTTAGTTTCACCATAATAGAGAATATGCATATATTCTTTTATATTTTTATTCGGTAGCCACCATACCAATTTTTTTTAAAAAAAAGTTAAGAATTGTCAAACGATACCCACCAAATTCGCGGGCTTTGTTTATAGACTATGACGTCAAGCAGAAACACACACGAATAACTACGCACTTGGTAGCATTAACAGTTGCATAGACATTTACATCATATTCGCTGTGACCAATGGCGTGGCTTTTCAAATACTTGAATTTCCCACAGTTTATTTGCACTTTTTAAAAATTAATTTCTTGCTCAAAATAATAAAAAAATATTGATGGAAGCGTAATTCTGAAATAATAAAGTTTATTAAAAAAAATGTTTGACCGTCATTGGAATTACATGCATATTCCCTATTCACTATTCAGCCTCTAATATTTCTTACTACTATTGCTTATTTCAAGCGTAAACCTACTGCAATAATAAAGCACTAATTGCATATTGTGGTCCATAACAAAAGTATGAAGCGCAATACGTACTTAATAATAATAATTGGTTCTTAACGTAAATGTACGCTTTATTTTTGTAATACTCATATTCCTACATCCGACATAACAACCGATTCCACAAGTTATTGAATAACTTGTATAGTAATTTATGAAAGGAACAAATCTATTAAAGTGGGTGTACGTAAATCAATTACGCGGGACAAGACGAAGCGTGTTCAGGCCGCCTGCTCCTCCGGCAGCCCATTTCTGGGACATCCATCCTATTTGGGCGACAGCCCCCGGGGCCGGCCAGGCAATCGTCTGCGGTTTAATTCAAATATTACTTGTGGAATTGAATATTCGGTTTGGCTAGGAAATACAACTGGGATTTAATTGTCCGGGAATAAATAGGAGTCATTAATCATCCTAGTTCGGATACTATTATATTTAACATTACGGACAAGTGGGTCTTAATTAAAAATTAGTTTATTTTCGTACCAGGTTTCGTCCCTTATTTGATTTTCTTAACTGGTGGGATAAATATTTCTGATATAAACGCCTTTTAATCAAGTAAAAGTTGTTTCATTTTACTTGCGTATTGCGTAAAATTGTGGACTTTCATACAAACTTTCACTCCCTGTTTATCCTTCTTAGACCTCCGTATCTCATTCGAATGTACTTAATCTCATCTCATCACAATTGATCAATAAAATAGATACAAAAATTGGTCTGCCTATTTCCCCTTTAGGAAATAAGAATTAGCATCTGAAAAAGCTTAGGTTTCTTATCTGTCAGTCTTAGTCAGAGATTAGTCAGTTCTCCTTTCGCTCAAAGAATCGCCCTCTTGATAGCCCAACAGCACAACACTGAACACTTCATTATTTACATAAAAGCAATTACAGTGGTAAGTTTCACAACACTGTCAAAAATCAAATGTAAATACGATATAAACGATCCCGTTTTATGTGGTGATAACAAATTTCTCTTACAAATACATGAGTGAGCGAGCAATTTCAAATTCCCTTTGACCTTCTAACATTGATTTCCAGAACTCTATACAATACAATTGTCACAAAAGAAACAATATCGTCTTGTGAACGTATTTAACTATATTTGGAGCTTTAGTTAAAATGCAGACTTTTTATAAATTATACAGTAAAAATAATAATAAACAGTTCTGTTTAATGATTTATTTCTACGATATTTATATTATAATTACATGCTAAATTAATTTAACTTGTGATGCGCGATGTTTTATCGTGAGGTTTGTATCATTAGCTAAATAACTAAAGTACATTTTTGACGGGCTCATAGGCGCGTGGGTTCGACCACCGGGACGACATGATTATAATTTTCTGTAAGCATGTCTTCCCCACGTCTGGTAACTTCGTTCATTGAACGGGTGGGAGGAATATCGAAACTCCGACCGGGTCTTTAACCGCCACCACCGTTCATAGATGGAAAAACCGTGTAGTGCATGTTGCGCGTTTCGGTTTCAGTCTATGGATTTCCGAATGCTCGAAGTAAAAAGTAGGTCGATAGCGTATCTTTGACTATCATGTAGATACCTAACATAAAAAAACTAAACTAAAAGTTGATGTTTTATAATGACCTTCAAGATTCATTGTTGCTGGTTGTAAATTGCTACAACAAAAGAACTCTGGACAATAATACAAGATAGTGACTTACTGTTTTGTGTAGTTACTTAGAGATAGTGAGTTAGAGATAGATAGTTACTTAGTGGTCGACCAAGTTTAAAAATATCATTGACCAGTACACAATTTTGAAAATAGAATCTTAATATTTATTTGTGACCGAGCGAGCGCGCCTTTGGTTTTCACCCATGTCATTCGAATTACACAATATAATAAAGAGGTTGTTATGTTGGTAGAATGGCAATATGATGGCACAATGAAGTCAACCATCGAATACTACGTCTAAAGATTCCGATTCGTTTTATTTTTTTAAGCTATTCAACCGTTTTTTTACCACCAAATATATCGTACTGCTCGTATTTGAAACTTTTTTTTTTCTTTATAAATATAACCTACTAAAATGAAATTTATGTTGAACACCAAGACTATATTAAAAGATATAGTATTTACTAAATATATGTTTGAATGTAGTCTTATGATTATTATTATACAATTCACATATTAATCTCAACATCGTGTTGTCACTTGTCAGTCGATATCTCAGACATCAAAGCCATTAACACTACGGAGCTTCGTAGCTTCACGTCAGTTCTATAATGAATATGTCATAATCACTACTCCAATATTCCCACTCATTATATAATAATTAAATACTACGCCCGGCTTCGCACGGATGCAATGTAGATGTACTCTACACAAAAATAACTGTAATTCCTTTCATTTATTCTTAATTAAATATATGAGCAGTGCCGGTGTTGGGGGGCGCGCGATGGGGCGATGGCCCAGGGCGCCAAATTTGGGGGGGCGCCGAGATCTAGAGTCTCCTGTCTCCCGTGCTGCACACCCTCAATACCTGCCTTACGCCCTGTGCTCTACGCATATCGTAACCTGGCTACTCTGTCGATTGAAAATGAAACCGCTCTGAAATATTTTTCTAATTTAAGCCGTGTATAAAAAATTAACATTCGATATTGATTTCCTAAAGTGGGCGCCACAATATTCTTGCCCGGGACGTCAGTGGCCCTTACACCGGCACTGTATATGAGTACTTAACTCCTCGTAATTCAATATCTCAGATTCGAATAGTGGAACCATAAACGACTCAAAAACCTCTTCGTAATCCCGCTAATAATGCAATCACTAACTTCATAACCTCACACAACCATTTATCTGATTATTATAAAAATATCATTTAGTTGCTTAATGGCTGGCCATGCGTCATACTCGTGAACGGGTGCTACTTGTGGTGACAGGTCGGACTTGAATTCGTGTATGCGGTGATGTTAGTTATTTCGACTATGTATTTGCGTGTTGTTCCCACGAGAATGTAAGTGCGTGCTCCTATTTCACCATGCCTACTGCTGATAGAGGACAAATCTTTGTTTTTTTTCCTGGTTTATTTTTTTTATTAGATATTATAGTTAATTGCATAAAGATGTCATGTGGAATATGGTGTAATGGTTGCAGCGCCTTACAAATATTTTGTAAAACAAAAAATTGGCGATTAAAAAGACTGACGAAGAGTTTCTTGCCAGTTCTTCTCTTCCGTTCTACGCCCTTGATTTGAGAACTGGCGGTAAATGTAAAATTAGAAGCATTTAATATGTACTTTTTACTGACGTTCATAAGTGTACATTGTGTTACCTAAATGAATAAATGATTTTGAATTTTGAATAATCACGCCAAAACAGATTGACCGAATAGAAAGAAAAGTTCAAGATGAATCATATCGCGAAATAGCAGGAACATTTCCTTTTCCGAACATTGAATTATCCCGAGCAAAAATAGCGATCTTACCACACGGACAGAGGCGACTGAATAATAATGACAAAAAGTGGTAGAGATTTTAAGACAATCTGCGTTTCCATGAAGGTACAAAGATCAGTCCTGAAAACGAAAGAATTATTAGAAGCTAGACAGACCCAAATCATATTCTTATTAATTTTTTATGATATTTTTAATTTCCTTATAGGCATAAGGCAGCCATTTTACCACAATCATGGCTTTTGTAAAGTGGTGATGCGATCTAGGAAGGGATACTTACGTCTTCTTTTTTTATATATTAGCGTAGGCAAACGGGCAGGTGGCTCACTTGATGGTAAGCGACTACCACCACCCATGGACAAGCCTTTAAGGTGAGAATATATTCGGAAAAACCGCCGGCGAGAGCTCAGTCTCACCGTCGACGATTCGAGCCGCTCTATATTAGCCGTCTTGATTAACGTATTCCTACTATAATGATGACAGCTTCTTAACTTTAATTATGAAAGATCGAGTACAGCGAGCTGAGTGGATTAGGATGAAATATTATAATTTAAAAGATGTCCTTTTTTAATTTAATTAAATAATATATTACTCATCTATACATATAATAAAAGAGTAGGATCGAAATTACGCTTCACTAAATATTTTTACCAGAAATTAAGAGGGGTGATAAAAGAAGGGTAGCAGAATGCATAAATGCAATTTTTAAGATTCTTGTCTGTCTGTCTGTCTGTCTGTCCGTCTGTCTGTCTGTCTGTCTGTTTGTTCACGCTAATCTCCGAAGATACTGAACGGATTTTCATGCAATTTACACAAATATTTTAAGTAAAGCCCGGGGCAACATATAGGCTTTGTTTTATCGAAATCGGTTCTCAGAAAGAAAAGTTATCATCATTTAAAAATAATTTTAAAGGCACCATATCACCAAATTGCAATGCAAACTGACTCGCGTTGAACTTTTTCGAATTGTCAGATGTCAATCACAGTTTGATATGTAAATGAAATACTTTGATTATTTCGCCATTTCCGATATATGTAATTGTAGAATAGTGGATATGCAGGCCCATTGCGTAACTTCAGATGCGAGTTCGAATCTGAAGTTGAAAGGAAATATTTTTTTTTGTATTTATTTATTTATTTTTTAAGAACTATATTATAAAAATAGAAAATGTATTATTGAAATATTATATGAAAAAGTATTTCTAATGAGATCGTTTATTTCACCTTTTCATCCATCCTTTCTCTACAGAATTACGATTATTCGACATTGCTTTTATTGCTTCTTAAGGACTGTCTTCGTATTATTAGTTTCGTTATATTAGAGGTTTCCGCATTTAGCACCGGAAACCCGAGTAGGAATCCCGGGAAAAGGGAATTTAAAAAAAAATGTCTCAAAATGAAAATGATCAATTAAATGAAATAAATATCGAGGTGGATATTTATTTCATTTAATTGATCACCACTTATTAAATTTATAAAAAAAATAAGTAAATTTCTTTAAAGTCAGGTTAATTTTTTCAACAATGGTATTTTGAATTCAATTTTATTGAATTTCAAATCATACTTCGAACCCCAATCTCAACCACCATTAAACGTGTCGATAATATGATGCAAAAGCAACCGTCAATGACTAATTTGATAGCTCTTTCCCAAAAGAAATCACCAAGTACAGAGGATGGAGGATATGTCATTTGAAGAAAGCTTGCTCAAAAGCGAACCCCACGCGAACGAAGTCGCGGGCATCAGCTAGTAAACAAATATAATATAATAATGATTCATGATATTATGCCTCATTTACATTGAAACCACAATATGAAACATTTTAATTGCGTTTTCCGATAGTTATAGGAAATTTCGTTTTTGATGATAATTAATTATTATTCATCTGGAAGAATTATTTAATTTAATTTAATGATTATGGTTATGATATATTTTAAAAAACTAAAAAATATTTCGTCTTGCGCTGTCGACCTAATTTTTACTTCGAGCATTCGGAAATCCATAGACTGAAACCGAAACGCGCAATGTGCACTTCACGGTTTTTCCATCTATGAACGGTGGTTCGTTACCCGGTCGGAATTTCGATATTCCTCCCACCCGATCAATGCCCGAAGTTACCAGACGTGGAGAAAACATGTTTACAGAAAACTATAAACATGTTGTCCCGGGTGGGATTCGAACACTAACAGCTATAATAATAATGGTCGTCGCCAACCACAGCGGCTAACTGAACGTTTCTAATTTAAATGAATACTTAATTAAAACAGCGTAAAGTTTTCAAAGGCTACGTAAACCGTACGTATTTTTAAGAAAAAAAGTTTTAAAAGTACAAGTAAAAAGCAAAAGGGATAAGTTTCGAAAGTTTGGGGCATCGATATCTATACCTACTGCAAGTTGCAACCCCTCAGGGAAACATTAACGGACACAGAGTTGGGGGTGGACCAACGTCAAACTTCTTTAGATAGAGGCAATATGGTTTCTATGGTTTCAAAAGCTTGATAAATGTAACCTGTTTACGGATGTTTTAAGAACGCTATATGATAGCATTACCTATTATAGTATTTGTTGTCATTTAAAAATTACACTATCTATATCTGGGGGCACGGTAGTGCCCCCGCCAAGTCGAGCAAAAAGCGGCACGGCCGTACTATCCTTTTCTCGAAGTAGTTCGGGCCATTTTCGACCCCCTATAACTTCGTTGTGGATAAAACTAGAATCCTGAATTTCACTGATTTGATGTTTAAAATAAATAGATTGACTTGGCAATCGCACTAAACAATCTAATTTAATATAATATATATGTATTACTTATGAGCTACATTATGTTTTTAATAAAATAAAAAAAGATACATTGTGATTTCATGCGATAGCCGAGCCAATCTATTTATTTTAAACATCAAATATTTTTAATATTGGCATTGATATGATCACTATAAGATATTGTAAGGTTAGCTTATTATGTAATTACTTAAGACAGAAGGATCCTTCAGTAGAGACTGATTAAATTGACCGACTTGGTATTATATGGATCTCACAACTTTTTGCGATAGAAGAACTGAGTTGCAAGCCTTGGCTTTTTTTACAATTTATGTTTTTGATGGCATTAGTATGTTTGCCTACTATTCAGCCTTGAGCACTACTAAGCAAATAGCGCAAGTGACATAATAACTAATACATATTCTAACTTTTACTTACACATAAGAAAAAGACAGATTTATCCTTAATTTTATCTCTGAGCACACATGGAATGTCGACAGTTTATCACCTATGCCATCTAATTACCAATTTTCCAGCTAACTGAACGGTGAGACTGAATGATTGACCGATTTAATCAGAGTCGAGTGAATGAGCGGATCTTCGTTCGTGGGCGGGAAAAAATTGATTGGGTTGAATCAATTCATTTGTGGCTTCGACAGGCGGTTTTTGTCGACACCTTGCCGCGATTTTTTTATAATCAAGAGCCAGAGTTAATTAAAAGCCGGAGTGGTTTTTGTGAAAGGTGCGAGATTGCTGCCATACATTATTATGAGTGACGTTCAACGCGAGATAGCACCTCGACTTTGGTTGGCACATTGCCGAAATTATAAGGAATAGAATGGAATGCAAAGCTCGAATGTAGATCTATCAATCATTGGGATGTAGGTACGAACTAGCGATGTGAAGAGCGTGATTAAGCAGAAATATTTCTGAGAATGTGTTCAGTTTTGAAGTTTCATCGTTGTGAAGGATTTCTCTTTGATCCGCCTGTGATGGTGAGGCGCAAATGAGGTTTTATAAATGTACAATACCTAAGCAAAATACCAATTTTGTTGATATCCTCGTAAATAATACCTACTTGTAATTATTAATTTACATAGGTAGGTATATGAATTACCGTCAGCATAGGCAATTTAACTAGTCTAGGTATAGCCAGTATCTAATCCAAATCCCTTAGATGTAGGCACTTTTTTATTTTAGATATTCAATGATGCGCCGTCAACCCACTTTTTTACTTCAACCATTCGGAAATTCATAGACTGAAACCGAAACGCGCAATATGCACTTCACGGTTTTTCCATCCATGGACTGTGGTTCGCTCGTCGGATCAAATCGGAACCTCGACATTCCTCATACCCGTTCAATGCCCGAAGCTACCAGACACGGGGAAGACACGCTCAACGAAAACTATATTGTCGTCCCGGTGGGATTCGAACCCACGGCATATCGGCAGGCGTTCTGCCGAACGCGCTAACGAGCCCGTCAAAACTTACGCCTGCGTTTGTATTTCATTCTAAATTATACTGATTTCATAACAAGCTTTCGCTTTACTGTTTTGAGTTATAATTCACAAAATACTTGAAATCCAATCATCGATCGGAATTTGATAGCATACCTCAGGGCTGCCCAAACTAGATGGGAACCCTAGCTAATAAAAATGATTAAATAGATTAGGGCCGCAAAATATTTACAATTTAAAAAAAATCGAATAAAAAATGTAAAAAATTTCTAAATGTTGTTATTCAAACAATACAAAAAGAAATAAGAAACAATAACGATTTGGCTGCTGCCCGCGGGCCTATGACTTGGACAGCTCTGGCATACACAATAGGGGCGCGGGCGACGGAGGGGGGTGAGCCGCGTGTTTATCGCGGCGAGCTCCCGGGCCTCTTCCGGTGACGGGAGGCTGTCGTCGAGCAATCCTTGAGCCTTCAGGGACTGCTCTCGGCGGCTGATGTCTGCGGCCATGACTGCTAATAACCCTGCACTAAGGACACCGGTTTTAGCGAGCGTGGCCGTGGTCATGAGGTCCGCGCGTAGTTCGGAACGCGGGGACATTTGGGGAGTGGGAATGGGATCGTCACTCAAGATGTTCATTAGTTCAGTAGAGGAAAGCGGGGAGAACACTGGGAGTTCAACCGGGGAACGCTGCGGGGATTGAGTCCCGGGCGTTGCCTATTATCAGGTCGCATGACTAATAATTCCGCTACTACCACTACAAATCTACTTCTAATTCTGAATGATCTTGTATAAAACCAATTCAAAAACAATTTAAACGTAATAGCTTGCAAACGGTGCGATTGCGTCATGTTTGTCTTTTGTTAGACAGCTCTCTAATACAAATTAGTATTGCCGGGTGCGTTGCAAAGGATTCAATTTGCATCCGTCGTAATTATAGAGGCTACGAGCTTAGCCAAAGTACATTTAAATGCTAAGTTGAATTCTAAATGTATTACTTACTGTTTTTCAATTGTTTTTTCAGTCAGATATCAACAGACAACCTACTGTCGATCTATTTTTTTCCTTCAAGCATTCTGAAATCACTAAACTGAACCTCAAGCCGACAATTTGGGATCTTCTATCTATGAACGTTGGTTTATTCCCCGGCCGATTAGTTGTTCCTCCTATCTGCAATGCTGGAAGTGGCAATGTAGGAAAAACATATCTTCCGAATATTATTATTTCACATCATTAGTTTAAAAATATGTTGCCTTACTTATAACGAATCAACATTACGTACCGGTAGTAACCCACCGTAACACCTCAACTTGTGCGAATTCTTCCAATATACATTTTAATATATTGAGATCCGGTTATTTTAACTTTTAGTTACTTTAGTGATAAAAATACCGTATTACTGGCATAATTGTTTTAATATAAAATTTCTAAATAAACAAACTAAATAAACTTTTAAGAAAAATAATTTTTCAAGGATTATATGCAGTGGCGGATTTACCAGCAGGCTGAGTAGGCTTCAGCCTAGGGCGGCAGATTTCAGGGGCGGCAAATTTGGGGACAAATTTTATTTTTACATGTCTTATGGAAATCAAAAATAATACTGTAGAACGTTTTATGATGTCATTCAACGAAATATCAAACTTGTATATCCAATAGCAAAAACCCGCCACCCGCCGTTCGCCGCCCCGAACCAGTAATCGGACTCTATATATTATATTAATCATAGACATTTGCTGATGGGGGGGGGGGTGTAGTTAATAGAGCCACTGTATAGAGGCTAGGGCGGCAAAATTTTGATAGCCTATACGCCGAAAATGTGTAAATCCGCCACTGATTATATCGTCGTTGCGCCTGCCAAATTCCATATGTGCATTTTTTTGATTTTTGGTTTTTGCACAAAAAATAATCTTAGTTTTATTCTCTATGTGTTACTAAAATCCTTTTTGTGATATTCGAACTAGAAAAGAGTTTAACTAATTCCATATGTGTTTTAACCGTTAAGAAAAACTCCATATGTGAATCAATAATACGTTTTTCGTTGTTTCCCAAAACTATACAAAAATGCACATATGGAACTTGTCAGGCGCAGCAACGATATGTCAAACTTGAAACTTAGCAAGTGGTTTTTAGCATCACTGATTACGAATCTGATATCAGTTTTTTTAATTACAAGATGGCGGTTATCATAAAGTTACTCTGGATAGCGTAAATTAGCGACTCCAAAAACCCTCTAGTACCAACTTTTACTTACATGAAACGACTTTTTATATCATCGGTCCGAACCGGAATCCCCAAAAACCTCTGAGTACAAAGTTCCAAGCCAATCGAACGTAAAGAAAAATGTATGCTTCAATTTGCAAGGGGTATTTTAAGTAAGATGTAAATTACTCATTAGCTATTATTAATAAGTTAATTATTGTTGGCTTGATTGTTATATCATAAAGTTCTACAACATGAATTGTAGAGCTTTATACATAAAAAAGGGTTATGGCAATAAAATTCCAATTTGTTAAAATTATAGTATTTAATCAAAATAATATTTACATTCAGCACTCACAAACTATATCCGAACACACAATTTATAATTATATTTTGATTCTTCCTAAGTAATCAAAGCTTATTAAAACATAATATATTAAATAACTAATTCAATGTGCCTAGGAAACATACAAACATTAGTACAAAATTACATTACTTTCCCACTATCTTCAAGTATATTGTCACAAATATTCACTATAATTCTATTACAATTATACGCATAAATTATAAAATCAATTATCAATCAAAATCATTTTCTAAAAAAAGTAAAGAAAAACTAACCTTACAAAAATATGTTATAATCTATTACACAGTAAACGTTTAAAAACTACGATATTAAAAATAAATACACTTTTTCACATTATTACAAAACAATACTATTATTAAAGCTAAACACCTCAAACAAAACAACCTAAGAATATGCAAAGGATTAATATAAGATACTTTGTAACTCCTCGGTCCTAAACAATTCATCATATCATCGAGGATATACCGCTAAAATCCTATTAGCATAAAATTAGAAGTTGTAAGCTAAAAAAATCAATATTAAAAAGATAAAAAGATCGATAATCGATATATGACAGAATTACGGCGGTATTGTTTGTATATCTTAGTAATTTTCGTCCCTTAACTTAATATTGAATTTAACTTTCAATTTTTAATTTAATACTTATTGAGTTTTAGCATCTAGATTCTAGATAGTTCACTATACCATTTTTTTTAATCTAACTTTCTTGAGCGAGGAATTAGGGGCTTTACTACAATCTCTCAGAGTAAAACTGCCACCGTACTATACGAGGTAGTGACAGTGCTATACATTATGTAGCGTTGTCTCTTTCTATAGTCAAAGATTGGTTTATTACTTGCGACTCCAGAACGACAATTTTTAAAATATTTTAACAATACTTGATAAAAATTAAAGCCTTCAAACGAGTCAGGTACATCTAAACAGGGATTATAGAAACTAACTGATTACACAATATTTCACGTGTATGTCTCTGTCTTGCATTTTACCTTCGTAATGAAAGAGTTAGAGATACTTTTAAGTACACCTCAATGTTGATTGGCGTTCGAGAATTCGGCCGTTATTCTAGCAACATACTGGTTTTTAAAATTACCTTTTGTTTTTATATCCCGTACAAAGATGTACTTTTTATTTAACAAGTAGTGAATTAATGTATGCCACATTTAATCGTAACATAAATTTAAGCGTTGAAATTCTAACAAAATATCTTATACAACACGAAAGAAAATTAGCATCGTATTTTCTCAAAAAGTAAAAAGATCCAACAAAAAGAATGGAAAATGCAAAGACGCTCGTGTCCAATCAATAAATTCCTCTACATTTCAATATAAAAGCTAGTATCGGCCGCAAAGGCTGCAATTTGGTATCCGTTCTAAAATTATCCTCACTATTCGTGTATTTCAGAAGCACATTATAGATAGCAGTCTATTGTGCACATTTCCCAAAGGCCAAATAATTGCCGCTGTTTCAAGATTCGAGTCAATGGGAATATAAATTTGGAAAGTGAAGACTAATTGTGTGTTGAAAAGGCAAGAAGTCAGTCACAACTCAAGTCATTAGTCGGAGGCCTATTACCAAAACCAAAATATAAGTTTCGGCTGACGCATGATCGCACATTTTCTATTACGAAAATCTTTCGGATCCGATGATCGATCCGTCGTTGGCAATTAGAGATTTTAGGTCTTATTCATAAACGTTGTATAAGCTTGATTGATATAGTTAAAATACGTTTTGTCTCGCTCTATTTATTTATTTATTTAATAGAGTCTTCAACAAAGGATACACATAAACATATATTATCTAAACGTAATACATTAAGCAAGTATTTGTGCTCCCTCAATTATAGAAGACTACAGCATTCAATTGTTAAAACCGGGTAAGTACATATTATACATAAAATCTAATAGTTAATAATCTAAGTTAAACGATACAGAAAAGGGAAACATACTAATTAAAAATAATTAAATAATTTGGCGTGAAGTGCATCAACTATTAACTTTTTTATATTTTAGTGCATCTTGCACTAAAATATAAAAAGACAAGACAAGAAACAAAACATGCTTTGACTATATCAAAGCTTATAATTCGTTTATGAATAAGACCGTATGTGTTTCGTTTGACATTACTATGATCGCAACTGTAATCGTAAATAGAATTGAAAATGTTTTCTTAGTAAGTTAAATTACGAATTTGGTTGCTCTTTCGTTTCGCTCCGAAATGGCGTTCGTTTTTTGGTAACAAAAAAGATGTATTCGGTAAGTCCGTCAATTCTTTATATATGTGTAATTTACACAGTGTTTATTTTGTAAAACAAGGTATAACTACAAATCGAACAATGTAAAAGTTTGTTAATTCGAATGAAAGTCGCCAATTTCGAGAATGGCAGTAATATTGGTAAATTACGACTCAAGTCATTAGTCAGGTACCTAACTAGAAGTCTAAGTCCGTCATTTCGTTATGTATGTGTTATTTTGTAAATTATTTTGTAAAAAAAGGTACAAATCGAACAGTGTAACAATGTAAAAGTTTGTTTAGTTTAAATTACTATAATCGAATGGAAAGTGCCAATTTTGAGAATGGTATAATATTGGACGGTCACGACTCAAGTCATTAGTCATGTACCTAACTAGATGTATTCGTTATGTATGTGTAATTTACATAGTATTTATTTTGTAAAAAAAGGTATAATCGAACAGTGTGACAATGTAAAATTTGTATGTTTAAATTAGTATGATTGAATGGAAGTGGCCAATTTCGAGAATGGCAGTAATGTTGGTCAGCCACGACTAAAGTCATTAGTCATTTACCTAAGTAGATACGAGTATACGGTAAGTCAAATCTATCATTTCGTTATGTATGTGTAATCTACATAGTATTTATTTTGTAAAAAAAGTTGAATTACATATGGAACAGTGTAACAATGTAAAAGTTTGCTTGAAGGTTTCTATAAGTATGGTCGAATGGAAATGGTCAATTTCGAGAATGGCTTACATTGACCAGTCAAAAACATATAATTATATTTATTTATTTTTCTCAATAAAATCACTATGATATAATTCATAGATGAATTTTAATGATCCACTAAAAGTTTGAATGCAAAAATATTTAACGTCAAGCTAAATTGCCTTTTCATGAAATTTCAACAATTTTACTCAGGCTTACTATTAATAATAATTATTGCTTACAATTAACTGCCGTAATCAGAGGTGCCCATTGAATCACACCGCGACCTCCCACGTAAATTGTCGTAACTGACATAGTTATTGGTTTACATTTCTTCAACTATACTGTCCATTTACAATTACTAAGTCCCGATAAAAAAAAATAACTTATTGATATTTTTCTTATCTAACTTTTTATAATGAATGTTCATCATTATAGATAGATAAAAATGGATAGTTTAGTTTAATAACGTTAAGTTGCGTAGAATACTAACTTAGATGGTTACCACAATATACGTGGGACGCATCGATTTTTCTATTGGGTCTCTGAGTTCAGCTTCAAACCGAATATCACTAAATTCTTCTTACTAATGTCTCCCTCATTTCCTCGTGAAGGCAGGTCTCGAGTAAGGGTGCGTCTGCACTCGGTCCCGCGCGCGAACTGCTTTATAACCAACTGAATTTTCATTGAATGCCTTTCTCCGGTCTGTTAGTGGTTAGTGACGTCACAGGACACACATGGAACACGTTAGTTAATTAATACACACAACAATGGACAAACAAAAATACAATAATAATAACTACAGAAAAATAAATTAATAAATTTTGTTATTTTATTACTACTCTACGATAGAGAAGAAATAATTTAATTTCGTTTTTTATGTGAATCATTAATTTTTAAACAAACAAACAAATTCGATAATGTAATTAATTTTTACCCAAGGAAATTGGTCTATCCCAGGCGCATACGACGTAGTCAAATTCATATCGACGTCTCGCGAGAACAAAATCGTATCCTTATTTTTTTTAATTACAGTATGAAACTTAGAAGTTACGTCAAAATGATAACAATCAAGTAAATATACACATCAATCATCAATTATGCAAAATATTTTACAATGATAATTCGTCTTTTGAAAGTAGACATTTTCTCAGATACGATTTTGTTCTTGGGACCCCTCGATATAAGCTTGAAATAATTGAAGTACATTTTGTTTCTTTTGATCTAGTTATTAAGTATTCGATAGAGCGAGACAAAACATATCTATCATATTTTACTATCAAGCTTCTGCCTTCTACTAACGTCTATGAATAAGACAAATAATTTATATTAAAACAATTTATATCATCAATCACACACAATTCGTGTGACACGCACAGATTTAGCGTAGAGCTTTGTATCGTTACACGTCAGTCTAAATGTAATCACGACAGCTAATTATAGCTGCTGTAACCTTACTCGAATGAACCTATCAAAATTGAACCAAATCTAATATTAACTGAAAGTAAATAGATATTTTTTCTAAAAATAATAATAATTGACGTCATTCATTGATTTAATAATTGTGTTGAAGTCAAGTTCTTATATGTAATTAACTAATGGATATTTTTTTTATGTCAGATATCGATATACGAGCATGAAGTTCACTTGATGGTAGGTGATACCTCAGCCACAGAACATCAGTCAATGATGCGCTGTCGACCTAATTTTTACTTCGAGCATTCGGAAATCCATAGACTGAAACCGAAACGCGCAATGTGCACTTCAGGGTTTTTCCATCTATGAACGGTGATTCGTTACCCGGTCAGAATTTCGATATTCCTCCCACCCGATCAATGCCCCAAGTTACCAGACGTGGGGAAAACATGTTTACAGAAAATTATAATCATGTCGTCCCAGTGGGCTTTGAACCCACGACCCATCGATGCGCACGGCAGGTGTTCTACCGAACGCACCAACGAGCCCGTCAATAGATATCAGTAGATTAGATAGATATTAAGATATGTATGGCTTTTTTACAGTGAATTCCTGAATCCCCTAGTCATAAGGGGCATAAGGAAAACTCACGCTCTGCCCGATCGAAACTTTTTGTCTCCCCTGGATTTGAACCCAGGACTAACAAGTGCACATGGAAACGAGAGAAACGGTCATTAATGTTTAAATATACTAATTTGAAACTAACCTGAATATTACATGAATAAAAACGATATTTTTGTTATATACCACCACCTAGGACGATTTCCTTTCACCGTAATAATATTAGTAACGATTATTCAAATTATATGCATTTTTTATAATTTAATATGGACATTAACATGCAAATTTTTTCTTAAGCTTCTCATACAAAATGATATGTACCTTGTACGTTCCTCTGCAAGGAAGACCCATCTCTGGCAACACCAGAGCCAAAACCAGACACAGGCCTGACAGGCGCTACCGGAGCAGGGTTCCGCCTGAACGGCATGGCTTTACCGACGACCGGCTTCACTACTTTGGCTGTTAAAAAATATACTTGGCTTAGAAAATCACTTGTATTGAGACTACCATATAATACAAAAAGCCCGACTTGCCCTATTAATGGAACTATAAATATATCCCCGCATTCAGGGGAAGTTTTCGCTACAATGCAACCAAATGCTGGAACAATCTTCCTCCTCCTCTTCGTGGCTTACAAACAGTCGAAAGTTTTCGTCGGAAATGTAAGTCACAATTAATGGAACAACAAAAAAAATGTCAGCTTTGGTTGCATTGGTGGTGAAAATATAGGTGTGAGTAAATGTGCTTTCTATCTATATATATTTTATTATTATTACTATTTTTATCTCAGAATAATATATGAATTTTATGGACGTATTTTATTTAAACATATTTATTATTATATATTTAGTTTATGTAGAGCGCACTGTATCTACAGACTTAAACGGGCACCGCTGAAAATCCCATTTCCTGCACTGCACAGGAATGCTTAATTTAAGTTAATTAATAGTTTAATTACGATGTATAGTTTTGTTTCTTTTTTTTTTTGTACCTTTATTTTATTTTTATTATCATTAAGTGTATCCTGTGAGTGTTTTGTGAAATAAATGTTTTTCTTTCTTTCTTCTTTCTTTCAAAATACAAGAATGTCCTTAAAGTAATTGTATAAGTTACTAGCAACACGCCTCGACTTTGCACGGGCAACATTTGAAATATAATTATTTTATAACTAGCACTTGGTAAACAACTTGAGATGAATGTCACTAATAGAAAAGGTAACTACAATATACCTGATAATAATTAATTAATAAATCGCAATAACTAATTTTAGCAAGTATGAAATAAAAAATCACATAGTCCAATAGATTATCGTTTGAAATAGGTTTCGCTTCGAAAATTCACCTTAAGACTACTATACTGTGTATACACAGTATATAATTACACTTACCTCTGTCATTGAAATTGTTTGGGCGGTTCAAGAAATTCGTTCTGTCCGTTAGTCCTTTCTTCAATGGTTGAGTGTGCTTCGGTTCAGTCTTAACGTTTTTCGTCCATTCCAATTTATTAGCCATAACAAATGTTGAATTCAAACAATTTGGATCAATAGACCCATAGTTCTCGACATCCAGCGATGGACTAAGTTCTTTTTTAACCTTCTTTGCTGAATTAAGATTCCTTGTTACGTCCATGCTTTCAAAGGAGTCGTTAATAACAATTGTTTCATTATTCAATAATTTAATCGGTGTTCCCTTGCTAATGGGAGTTCCTTTACGTTTCTTGGCCGAAAGACGGATCGGTTCACGATTTTCAATATCAGTCAAATCATCACTGTCTGTCACTATGTTTATAGCAGAATTAACATCATCGTCAAAGTTCACTGCAGTCATAGGTTTGTCCATATCCAGTGATGAGATGAACTTGAAGTGATCATCATTTTCCGACTCTTCATCAGACCAAACAATGCCTTTAGCCGATTTGGCTTTTTTCATGATTTCTAAATATTCATTTGTTAATGCTGGAGGGACAAGATCGTAACCTTTTAGGGTAAGATATAGCTTTTTAAGCATGCTGGGCATGTCACTGACATATTCTGTGAAGGATTTGATCTCTTGGTGTTCTATTGATAGTAGTTTGTATCGTAGATTGTCTCTGGCTTTAATATGTCTCAGTTCGCATTGTGTTTGTAGGTTCTGAACAAAATCTATGAGTTCTGGGTGCTCTGAAACAGCCTGGTTATACATAAGGTTCATTTTCTTGTGGCTCACATCCCAGTCGCTCCAAGCAGACAACACCTTTGTGTCCAATTGTATAGACTGTTTCACGTAGCTTTCCGCGGCGCGCTCTTGACGAGGAATATCTTCTGTGCATACCTAGAAAATTTTGAGTTGATTTTCGGTTTTCACACTTAATGTCTGCTGTTATTTTTTTTTTTACTCTTACGATCAATACATATATAATTGCTGCTACCTTTAGGACTAGACAGAAATATTTACTAGTCTGATTTGCAGGCTAGTGGTAATCAAGAATTCAGAGAGAAAGAGAACAAAACTAAACTAGAACTAAGCATTTTGATATCTAAGCAAAAAGTATGTTGTTGGTTACAACAACTTAAGTAGGAAGTGTCAATATTTTTTATTTTTTTTACCTATCTGAAGTTTTCCTATCTTTAACAGAACGGTCTTTATGACCCACTTACAACTGAGTTAAAGGTGTTCACGAACTTATTACTCAACCAATTTTAATAAAATCTACTACAGTCTTATGACTTAGTGTGAGAAAGCGCACCTGGTCCATAGGCTCTGTGGAGCAGCGGTGCGCCAGGTCAGCGACGTGAAGGAAGGCGCGCGTACGCAACCGGTGACGCAGCGCCAGCACGCGCTGCTGACACATCAGCGACATCAGCCGGCTCTCCAGCTCCATGTGAGCAGTCTCCGCGGCGGAGATGCGCTGCCGCCATTGTTGTGCCACTGAGAAAAGTATTATCAGTTTAAAATAAATTGATAAATATAATAATGATTAGTAAGAGTGGTGGAGAGTTTATTGACAGTTCTTCTCGTCCGTTCTATGCCCTTGATTTGAGAACTGGCAGTAAATGTAAAATTAGAAGCATTAAATATGTATTTTTTATTGACGTTCATAAGTGTACATTGTGTTACCTAAATAAATAAATGATTTTTGAATTTGAATAAATTTGCAACAGATAATATTATATAGACATACATTTATCCTTAACTGGATTGGTCTCATTGGTCACCTTCAGTGAAGAAAGAGACAGTTTTGCTTCCAACTCCTTAATTTTCTTCTTCAACTCTTCATTGATCTTGACATATTGTGATAACCGCATATCACCATCTACAATATTTTTCTTAATGCTCAACTGTATCTTGTTGGCTCGGGCTGCATATTTGAGTGTATTGTATGTATCTTCATAGCTCACGCTGGAGGGGGACACATTAGCAATCATCACAGTTTTGCAGTTTCCACCCAGACTGTCTTTAAGTAGACGAGTCAGTTTTGAGTCCCTGAGAAAGATTTATTTTGTGATCATATAGCTCTTTTTAAAATTTCAACAAACAAGCATGAAGCTATTGTCTTGGTAGGTAAAACTAAGCCACAACTACGAACTTTGATAATTTACTTGAAGTAAAGATATTAAGAAAGAGAAATTACACCATCAGAATATTAAAATTCAGGTATTTTAAACAATCCGAAAAGTTTCTATTTTATATGAAACCAATCAGCGATTTAACAATAATTATATAATAAGGTCAATATGAATACATGCTAATTAATTAAAAAACAGGATATTAAATAATAAATGAAGTCTTTAAGTATGAAAAATAATATTCTAATACCTATAAGGGATATAATTGCTTCCATCAGCAAGTTTATTGATGCAGTTGCCCAGAGATAACAAACTTTTGTTGATATTAGCACCCTCTTTAAAGCGGTCTCCTTTGCAGCCTGTTGCAGAGGCACGTTCACTGCCAGCCAGGTCTATCATAGATAACTTTACCATGCGGAGTTGACTGCTTGTCTTATAACGCATTTTTACATACACCTAGAGAGAAAATGTTAACTTCATTGAAAAAATGAAGAATGACTAGCTGTGATAGAATATTATACCTAATATATTCAGTGACAAAATTAAGCTTGCTTCTACAGACAATGCTAAAATGACTTATAATATTGTTAATTGATTATCATGAAACTGAAGAAACTAATAATGTTAACTAAGCTTTAAAAGTAGTGAAGTACCTAGTATAGTATATGTCTGTAAAATAACATATTAAATTTGTTCTAATTTCAACATTAATATTAATTATTTATGAAATTTACTACTTATAGAGAGGTACGAGTTATTACCTGAAACACAGCATGACTTCTAGAGCTCTCAGCATTAGCATCAGTTGGATGCTGGGTTCTATTTTTGTTCCCATCTTCCAGCATATTCAATAGCTCCCTAGCTGTCTTGATATTATGAAGAGTGAGTCCAGCCACCATTACTCCATACTTAGCATCTTCTCGAAGTTGAAGAGGAGTGCTTGATGGTTTCAGTAGGTCATAAACATTTTCATTATATACCTAAAATAAAAGTTTTATTTTTACAGATATTACTTTACTTATAATATAATTTTATATATTTATACTATAGTTAAGAACTGCTAATACATTCTACTAACTCATAAGACTTGAATAAGAAAGAAATACTGCTTATGTACACTTACTTCGATATATGACACTCCAATATCAAAATCTCTATCATTTTCAAAAGAATTAATTGTATAGAACAAATGTTCCATAGTCAAATAAGTTATTCCAGGATTCTCTTGATTTCCAATCATAGTAAATGTTTTTCCTGCTCCTGTTGCTCCATACACGAATACTGAACAATTATATCCTTCCATCAGAGATGAAAGTATATCCTTTGTAGTAGTTTCAAAAACATCCTGATTTGAGGCTTCTTGACCACATACATTATCAAACACAAACTTCAACTCTTTATTGGCACGTTTAAGGAAATTTTTGTTAGGTTGCTGAACTCCTTGATAGAAAAACGGTCTTGTTTCTTCCTTTGGATCAAACACCAACATTTTGTCATCAACTACGTCGACCACAACACGATTGTTTAGCTCCAGTTCTCTTTTATTCAGAGGGCGCACCCTAACCACAACTTTAATATTCGCAGACATATTTTGGGTTGACCCGCTTTTTGAAGGAGCAGCGAGTAAACGTTTTTGCCCACCCAAGCCAGGGCCTTTTTCAATTCTCACCATTTTGAGAAATCACACAAACACAAACATTTAGGTCAACACTAGTTTGTTTCCGACGTTTCAATCACTCTGATAAAGTTTCCAATGTAAATATAATTAATAAAAGCAAAATTCGACAACTCAGCCCACAATCCACATTCATAGGTATTCGTTTGGTTTGAAAAATATTCGAATTTTTCGTAACCGTCAAATTTTAAACTGACAGACGCTGGCGGCTAGAGTTATGCGGCAGCACATAAGACAAGGCGGTATGGTCGAAAGACTTTAGCCTGCCCTATGGGCAAAAAAAAAAAAAAAAAAAAAAAATTATGCGGCAGCGCGTCAGTGGTATTTGGGTTGCCAGACTATAAAAATATTGAATTAAAATATTATAAAAATGAACCTTAATAAAGAGCATATTATTATATTATCATCCCTTATTTTTGAAAAAGATTTATTGGTCCATGATTATAAATTACATAATAATATGTTTTATGAAAATAAATCCAATTATGTGACTGTAATATGAGGATTAATTCACATTATTATATTGTATTTATTTTGGTAATTTTTGTTGATCGAAGTAATTTAGTCATTAAATGGTTGGTTTAAAAATATGCAAAGAATAAAACAGCTCTTCAGTGCGTAGTAATTTACTAATAAAAATAAAGTATTCATTTACAGCATTAATATTAAATATTTTTCATTTATACATTTACCTTAAATACATTAAAGATTTTAATAATCCCATCGAATGATAAAATGTATGTTCACATAAAAAGTTAAAATACGGGTTTAAATCGCACCAAACTTCTAGTACGCCCTAAACGTGGCACGAGTCGCGTCGCAGTAGCAAAATATAGGAGTTATTTACTATTTGTACATAATTTATGAGTGAGAAATGAATGTCACATCACTAAGTTTAAACGCGATAAAAATAATATTGAATGGTCTTATGTATTATGTGCCTAACTGTATGTTTTATGCGCACAGCAACTTCAGAGCGTACTAGAAGATTGGCATATTCTATTCTTACATTGGAATGAGGAATAAATATTTGCTTAATATGATAACAAACAAGCAATATTATATAATAGAATGTTTACACTCTTTGGCAATTAATTTATTTTAGTGGGATTTATTTTATCTTAGAAACATATTTCAAATTATTTAGAACGCCCAAAATCTTGTTAGGATTTATCAATATAATTTAACCGACTTTTTTAAATAGATAAATAATGAGCTTTCCTCATAAAAAAATTACGTTTATTTATATACAGCACGCCTAAGTCGACGGCTTTATTGCAAGCCGTCGTTGTATAAGAAACAAATACAATTTCCTCTTAATTTCCGCCGCTGATCTTATCTGGACATAACGAGAGCCTTAGCATTCAGCGGGGACTCCACTAAAACTTCGGTGAAGCCGGAATTTCATCGTGCCTCTATTGTGTTTAGTAGAGACAAGATTTGGGACCGGCTGAAAAGAAAATCAAATTCGTGTTAGGCAGGGGCGGATTTACAAGTAGGCTTGAGCATAGAGCGGCAGGTTTTAGAGGCGGCAAACTTATATCTATTAAGCAGAGAAGACTTTCATATTTTTCAAAAAATAATTACAAAATTTAAAACATAATAATTAGCTTATTTGTACATGGGGCAAATTTATCACCTGGCGGCGATTTCTTCTAAGATTCTGATATTGACATAGTTATAGATTCAATACAAAAATAAATACTAAATACAAGAAAAAATTAAATACAAAAAAAATCTTATACAATACAATAATATATGTCTATACTAATATTATAAAGAGGAAAGATTTGTTTGTTTGTTACGATTTATCTTAAAAAATAATCGACCGATTTAAAAAATTATTTCACCAATAGAAAGTTACATTATCAGACGAGTAACATAGGCATTGTTGTACATCTACATTGCACCCGTGCGAAGCCGGGGCGTGTTTCTAGTTTTATAAAATGGTATAGAAAATACCTTCAACGAATTAAAATACGATTTATTCATTACCATTAATATACTTTGCCCGAATGGTTTCGAATGCTTTACAGCAAGCGCGGTTACAGAATTTACGCGCGGCTGATTTTTATCCTTAGAAAGTGTTTTCATTAAACTGTGTAATGCATACTTGCCTTAACAAAAGACTATATTACCTGCTTAATATCATCAAAATATTTTTTTACATCAACGTAAAGTGAATTTCCGCGTCCCCTAGAGGGGCATCAGTCTAAAACATTTCTGTGTCTAATCCAGTGATCATTTTTTTCTAGTAAGTAGCTAATCAGCGTTCTGTCATCGTTTCCAAAACGATATTTTATCTTGTTTTCCCGTGATTCGAACCCACGATCTCCGGTGCTAAACTATTGTGCCACGGCGGCTGTCAATCAGGGTAATTTAAGTCACCAAACTTATCTACTTCATGATGGAATAATTAACTTAGTAAGATATATATTTTTAAATATGTTATTTAATTACTTAGGTACGTATCGACTTCTATTAGAAATGCCAATGTGTAATACAGTACCTGCCTAGTTTTATTTTCTATTATTAAATATATTTAATCAAATATCTGGTACGCAACAATAAAAAAAATAAAAGAAAGCCATATTATAGATCAGAGCTGTGCAAATCAAGGCCCGCGGGTAATGTATGCGGCCCGCAATTTTTTTTTGTTTTATTTCTTTTTGTATTGTTTAATTAACAAAATTTAGAAAATTTGCGTTTTACATTTTTATTCGATTTTTTGTAAATTGTAAATATTTTGCAGCCAGGGGGATTAGGGAATCTATTTGGTCAGTTTTATTGGCCCTAGATCAATCTAGTTTGGACAGCCCTGATATATTATAAATAATTATTATCTATATCAGGACTATAGATAATTATCATTTTTTTTAATTTTATATTTTAATCTAGAATTTCTTTTATTACTAATCAGATGTGATGTACTTGGGTACCATACCTAATAGTCCTTTGTAATTATTCAAAACTAGATATAATTACGTTCTAATCATTCTTGAAATGAAATTAAATGATTAATAAATTATGCACATATAATAGCAATGTCTCAAGTGTGTTATTAGTTGCGAAATATTCACATATATGCTTTCGGTTTGGAATATTCTAAGAATAATTATACTTCGGCCACTTGGTACTTAAACTGATGTCTATTATCATATTCTTATAGAAGTTAGTGTGTTAAACACGTTTTCAAAATATAAAGAGAATGTTAAAATTTCTTGAACATCCTAAGTACCCATGTCTTGGTCCACACTTGCGTCTTTTAGAGTTCACTGGCCTTTGGCATCCAGTTGCCAGTCCTGCAGCCCGATGGAAATTGATACTATTTTATGTTACAACACTCTTCTTCTTTAGTCAATACATAAAATGTATTATTTTCTTCAATACCGACTCATTGAAACTTATATTACAGTACGTCCCTTTTCATATGGGAATTGTGAAGTCTTGCTTTTTTCAAAAAAACTACGCAAGCTGGTCTCAACTTATCGAATACACTGCGAAAATCGAAAGGCATCAAAAAGATCAAAAAAGTATCGAACACCTAATAAAAAACTACATAAAACGCAGTCGTAGCATAACTTACTTTTTTTGGGCGCTCGCATTTTTTTCCAATTTCAGTATTTTTAGTGAGCCTTATCGCAAAAACTATGACACTGAAAATGCTACGAGAACTTATTTGTACATATTTGATGGTTATACCCCGTTTAGTCGTGTTCCACCTGGCTATTATTGTTCAATGGTCGTTCAAACCGTTCTTGGACACATTGTGAGTGCTTATGTCGTGGGATGGGACACGTGTGTCGTGTCTTTAATGATATTCTTTACTGGACAGTTGAAGATATTCCAAGTGTATAGCAAGAAAATCATTTGTGCCAGGAGTTGTATCAATTCTCGAAGAAATATCGTAAAATGTCATCGATTTTACCTGAAACTTATTAAGTAAGAAGTTATTAAGTATTTAGATACCCTAGGTTCTCATTTTATATATTCAATAACCTTCCCATATCCTGCAATAGCCCAGTCGGGTTAGTCGAAGAAAGGACCGAACCTTTCATTCATTCTGAGCAGACATTTTATTGCACCAGTCCATTTTGAATTTAGACTCCCATTGATCCTGGGCGACTAAATTCGACCCTTGCATTAGCCGTCATCTTAAATCAAAGGTTTTACCAATTTTTCGTAAATAACTCCCACTGCCCCCCTCTAAAGGGTAGTGCAATAATATTTCTACCTAGAAGACCGCATCGAACCCATTTTATTACTTAGTACCTTGTTCTAAACTTTCAAATCAGAGACAAAAGTAGTTATAAAACTCCAAGCAAAAGTGATAACAAACAGATTCTATTTCAGGTGTCATAAATTGTTCAACTCATTGATATCGCCCGTTATGTTTATATATTTGATAGTGATTTCAGTAAATTTGGGTGTGTGCATTATACAAATTGTAGAGGTAATATACCCTAACTAATTTTATTTAATACTAGCGATCCGCCCCGGCTTCGTACGGGTGCAATGTAGCGTAAAAATATATATACCTACCTACTGTAATGTAGTTTTCTATTGGTGAAAGAATTTTTAAAATCGGTCGAGTAGTTTTTGAGTTAAATCGTAACAAAGAAACAAACAAATATTTCCACCTTATAACATTAGTATTGATTATTATAAATATTTAATTAAATATCTGGTCGCACTAAAAATTGGCGCTCCAATGTCGACGGAACATATCATTCTGAATGCTTTAAGTTTTAGTTATTATTCTCTAAAATAGTCTATAATTATATGTTGTGAAAAAACACTTATAATAATATTCTATAATGAATCAGTTGCAGGGAAACGTGGGTGCAATTATATCCTCCTGTTTATATGTTGCCGCCTGTCTAATTCAATTATTACTATTTTATTGGCACAGCAATCAAGTAACCGAAGAGGTAATTTTAACTCTTGAATTAATACTTTTATTAAATATTTACAGTTGCCTTTATATTTCTATTTATTAAGGTGTTTTTCCATCGCTTTTGGCTTTAAATTCCGATCGAATATATCAAACCAGCTTCAATCTATGGAATACTAAATGTTAGGGTTGGCGCAATATAAAAATCACTCTGATGACTGATTGTACTCGTAAGTTAGCAGTATATGAATACACCTTAGACAAGGAAAACCCAATACATACATGCGTTTCGACCAACTATTCTTTTTTGCCAGAATGGGAGGGTTTTTAAATTCAAAAACATATAAACTTCTAAAGAGAAGATAGTGAAACTCCAACACCTGGGATCCTTTTTAAAAATAAACTAGCGCCCCATATGAAACCTCCTAAAAAAAGATAAATAAATTGATTATTAATTCAAAATATATGTACCAACTTTGTAGATTATGATAGATAATAAAATCGATGACGTTAGTGTATCAACTTGTTTTGAAAAAATAAACCAATTCAAACAGCAAATCATCTTTCAGTATGTCCGTCTCCGTAACCACGCTTGCTAGCACTCGATACGTCGCCTTCGGGATTTACAAAATATTATCTACGACCTACGTTTATTAAATAGAATATCAAAATTAGGATTTTTATTTTAAGTCAGTGCATGCGTTTTTGGATAATAATTAATTGTAATGATTTTTCAGAGCCTGTTGGTTTCCAGAAGCTCATTTGAAAGCAATTGGGTTGATGCCGATAATAATATTCAAAGGGAAGTCGCTTTGCTGGCTGCTACAACAAATCGAAGACTACTTTTTAAAGCAGGACCTTTCCATGAAATGTCTCTTTCAACTTTTGTTTCCGTAAGTTATTTATGACATTTTAATTTGAAAAATGAATATTTATATACTTAACTAGAGTGGCTTAATTAGTATCCAAAAACTTAATAGTAAAACGTGATTTATTTTCAGATCTTACGCACGAGTTACAGTTTTTTCACCCTACTTAATGAAACAATGTAATTTTTGATTTAAATAAAGAATTCACAATGGTTTCCTGTCTTAAGGAATTGTGTAGGCTTCAGTCACCAATGTGTATTTTTTTATTAAAGCTTAGAAATCTCATGCATATTACTCACCTGTTTAATTGGTATCAAATACTTATAATCGAATTAAAATTGAATGATCGATCACCATTCGAGATTGTACGTTTCGGCTTCGAACCAAAAAAAGGTGCTTTATTGATTAGAATATATATTTAGATAACTGCCGTCTGAAATATCCTCTAACATAATTTGGAAGCTGTTAAGCAATACAGTGTCAACACACATGGTTGCCATTTTGAGAAAATTGAGTTTGAAGTTTTAATTAGGTTTTATTAAATTACTTTTAATAAAACCTAACTATAACAGAAGTAATATATTTTTTGTAATTATTATTATTACACTAAATGTACATCGTTTTCCTTGTTAGCAATCAAAGTAATTGAATTTAGTGTATTATTGTTAAATATTCCAAACATTTTAGGGTTTCGTGCCTACTAGTTTTTTCAATAATTATTTGCTATTAAAACGATTTAAATTATATATATCTCTTTTGAAATATGTACTCCAGCTCATAAGGAAGCGATTGGTATCAAAATTTAAATTTTTATCATTTTGTCACTGACATTTTTATCATGTTGACACTGTATTGCTTAAACATCGTCCATCTAAGCGTCACATTCGTCAATCGAACGACATAAAAAATGAACGAGTCGTTTTAAAATAGTAAGAAATAGGTATGCTGATTGCAGTGGCGGCCTAAGACCTAAATTTTATGTGGGCAAGATTCATTTTGCGGGGCCCTCTGCCAGTGCAAAAGATGTTTTTTGGCACGTTCGCGACTTTTAAGTAATTCATAAATTTTCGAGGCGTGAGGCCCCCTGTGTAGCGAGGCCGTAGGCGGTGGCCCACGTCGCCCACGTCTTACGCCGCCACTGGCTGATTGAACCCAGCTCGTCAGACCTTCATACCTTCGCGTTTCTATATTATATAAAATTATAATATTCTTATAGAATCTATTAAAAATCTCGCCTGTCTCATTCCAAATTCTATTAGCATCTAAAACAATTCAAAATAAAATTCAGTTTTCGCAAACAATTTTCACACGGTGTTCATCGATGTTATAATCAAAATAATCTCTAAACTGTCTGAAGATTGAATACGATACAATCAGATCAGTATTTAACTCTTACCAAGTTTGAGATCGTTCCCAGTCAAAATCGATTACAACTCGAAATTTCTCGTTAATCGATTCTGATTCAGCGAGTTTACGATTGAAATGGTATGAGGTACGATCCGATTAAATGTTTGTACCGTAAGTTGTGTTTGCGTGGCTAGCACTCATGAGCTATCACTAATAAAGTTTGTTCAACTGCCATAGTTGAACTCGTACCGTCAGCAACAAAATCATTAATTCACATCGCATACATATTGTTGAAGACCTTATGGCATTAATGTGATCAAAATTTAGAATTATTTGAATACTGTATTATTTTGACGGTTGGTATCATGCGAAATAATTTCAAAACGAAGATAGTACCAATTATACGACAATTTTGATGAACAGGAGTGTCAGACAAAAGTATGTTTTGATAAATAAGCTTTTTTTATTGTGACAGACGAGCATGAGCCTCACTTGATTTTAGGTTACAGTGATAGGTAATTTATTAAGGATGCGCGCTCAACTTATTTTATTTTCCACTTCGAGCCAATGCTGTAACTATTATGCGCCTTTACATATATGCTAACTACTATCACGATGTATAACTTAGTCCAGAGGGGTGAGCACGAACAAGTATCGAAAGAGTATTCGTATCGTCGACTGTCATTTGTATGAAATTTCTCATACAATTGACATTTGACGATTCGAATTCGATGTCGATAGTCGTTCGTGCTAGGCCCCCTGGTTTGGTCATTTCTGCACAGCTCCAGGGTTTTTGCCTAAGCATGATACTCTTATTACAGCACTGCTTTAAAGTAGGGAAAACACATGATTATAGAAAATTAAGTTATATTAATAACCAGCGGGATTCAAAATCGAATCATCTCGTTAAAAGAACTCAGATCTAGTTACATAATTTTATTGAAGACTTGTATGGCCAAGCGTAGTGGCTAGGTGATGCATCACGAAATAGATAAAAAAGACCTGTTCTGGGGTTTTAATCATGGTGTATATGTATACCTATGTGTATATGTATATAATGTGATTATTATGAATATATAAATCTATAAGTTATAAATACTGGTTTATAACTTATATACTGTTATATCAGTATATACGTATATATAATAGCTTTAAATCAGTTCTACAATAATTAATGAAAACTGAGATTTTGATCTACACTTCTGTCGTATAACTAATCTTCTGAATTCAGAAACCAATAATTCCCCAAGACACTCCATATCCGGGCTGGATCTAAATAACTCACAACTAGAATATATCAACACCAAGTCTATACAGTCCATACCATCTGAATTAACATATAAATTGTTTTGAATCCGACATCTACATCCCGTTAAATTATTTCGCGAACTTCGCAAATTTACATGGTAATTGGTAAAACTCAAGATTTGTCGTTGAGCCCGTAATTGTGAGGTTACACGAATTTGTATTGAAACAACGAGGTATGGATAAACATCTCACTGTGGGAGAAATCTTTAAAAAATTACATACAATGTCCATGAGTTTGCCTATAGCGTAGATATACATATATATATATATATATATATATATATATATATATATATATATATATAATAATATATACAATATATCGTTACTTCAAAGTTCAATTCAAATTCTGAATAAAAATAAATGTTGCTTTTAAGCGATTTTTTTTTAAATTTATTTACGATAACAACCAATTAATAAGTGTGTATTGCGCTTCATAGTTTAGTAAAGTAATTCTAAGTAAGTAAGTTCTTCATTCGAAACCGTAGATTTACTCTTAAAATAAGTAATAGTAGCAAAATTTATTTTTATTCAAAATGCCACTTAGTAAGTTTTACTTTTGATTCAACGATATAACTAATGGCCACAGAACAGAAGATATTTTTCTTGTTCCGTGGGAATAGCGGAAATGATCTCCTCAAGAATAGTTCTTTCAAATGCTTCTAAAATTAAACTTAAGAATGTTAAGCCCTATTGAATACATTTTCTAACAAAAATAACTTCATTATTTATATTATATTAGACACTGTTAGACATAATAATAAATAAATAAAAGTGCACAAGGAAAATAAACTATGGTATAACTTTATCTTTCGTAGGTCTACATTATATTTTAATAGAGCTTTGTGAAGAATGCTAAATTGAAATGTCTTGTCCTTATTTTTCATACAATTAAAAATAATGAGATTGTCTTACGACAAGTAGCACATTTTTATTTGCGACTTGATGATTTGAGTAAAATTTAAATAAGTAAAACCTTTTAAAGGTTCCTTGCTTAATTACCTCGATTAGGTTTTTAAAAATTATATATATATATATGATTATTTTGTTTTTTTCTATATTTTGTTAATACTTTCTAGTGACTAGTTATAACAAGATATACTATACTAACAATATTCTTTTGTTTTTATAGTTTCACCAACAACTTTAAAAACGGTAGTTTGTAAGAGAATTTGGTAATGGAACCTTAACTGTTCATTAGTTTACAGTTCACTAACTTATCACAAGTTGACTGCGAACTAAAGAACAGTTGAGATATTTATTTTTAATGGCATAAACGTACAGTGGCGGATTTACTCACTTCCAAAGCGTAGGCTATTAACTACCACCCCCCACCCTTTACAAGTATCTATTCTCAAATTAATATCATATAATATAGAGTCCGATTACTGGTTCGGGGCGGCGAACTGGATATTTTGCTATAGGATAAGTTTGATAAAAAGTTTGTTTAAATAAAATACTGTATACCGTATTAAAACGCGATTTATTATTTGTTTAAATTATATAAAAAACAAGAGGACACCGTTAGCCCATATTGTCATAATATAGAAAATTACAGTAAATATCAACTCCGTAGGAATAGATGTTAATATGGCAACTTTGTGACATTTCAAAAATCAGATAACTGTCATCTTTCTGTCTCCCCGCGACCACGGTTGCTGAAAAGCATCCGAAACGTCGGGATAATTAATTTAAACAATATAAATAATAAATCGCGTTTTAATCCGGTATACAGTATTTTATTTAAATGTGTGATACTCGCGTTAATATCATAAAAACGTTCTACAGAATTCTTTTTGATTTCCTTAAGACACGTAAAAATAAAATTGGTGCCCAAATTTGCCGCCCCTAAAATCTGCCGCCCTAGGCTCAAGCCTACTCAGTACTCAGCCTGCTTGTAAATCCGTCACTGAATGCGTAGTTGAGGCCCCTTGTTAATAGTTATTAATTAGTTTATTTGACACTTGGCAGTTGACTTGTTCACAGTGTAATTTAATTTCACCATTCAACTGTAACTTACTTTATTTCCTACTAATGAAAGGAGTTTTCACTAAATCATTTATTAAATTAACTTTCATCCGTGCAACGTCGGGCAAATTAAATTTCGAGTAGTCCTAGGAGGTGAGGTGTTGACAGGTGACGAAGGTGCTCAAGAGACCGGCTTTCGGGTTCCCTAATAATGGATTCTTTCATACAACCTAACTATTGCTTAGATTCTGGCAAAAGATTAATAAAGAATTTCTCGGAAAAAGTGTTTGTTATTTTGCCAACATTATTGATAACTAGCTACACACTCCGCCTCGCACGGATGCAATGTAGATGAACTATAAACAAATTATTTTTAAACAAAAAACTAAAACCGACTCCAAAACTATAACTCAAACTAAAAAGTAAAAAATAATATTTTAATTACTTCAAAGCCTTAAATAAATATTTAATATTTATTAACGGTTATTTTTGAAGTCGATGCTATCCATCCAAATCCATGCATAACTTGTGGAGATATCGCTTAAGAAACATACAAAAAAAGCAACATACAGAAAAATTGAGAAACTCCTCCTTTTTTGAAGACGGTTAAAAATAACCTATGTTACTCGCTAATAAATTCATATTGGTTAAAGAATTTTTAAAATCGATCCAGTTATTTTTGAATGTATTCGTTACAAACATACAAAAATACAAATCTTTCCTGTTAAATTATGAGTGTAGATAACAGCTATTTCTACATAAAATGTATTATTTGCTATTTAGCTTTCTATCTGACACGACGTATTATTTTCTTTCTTAATAGTATGTAAATAAAGGAACGCTAAGGGAAACGACAGGATGTTCATTTATCAGGACATAGCACGAGAGTACAGAACCTACGTTATCTAATAAAATTCCTACCTTATTTTTCAACCTAATCTACCTCTAATCCAATAGTAGTCGGACATTGAAGTACGGACACAAGTACCCTCAGTAAAACTACAATAATTTGAGAGTTTCACGGAAGCATATTTATTTCCTGTTCCACAGGATTTTATTTACCAAGCGTAGAACTTACGAATCCAACGAGACAATCTCAATTATTTTTGAGAAACTTTTTGTTTCCTTTATTATTGTCTATGTACATCATAATATAATAGTAAATATTATATTCTTTAAATAGCTAGCTAAGTACTATTATCTTGTATCTTAATATCCAATTATGTTATGAATATGTTAGTTACGGACAATGGATAGTTTTCCGATGAATGAATACGCTAAAACAATAGTTTACTAGTCAAAATATTAACATCAGCAGTTTATTAATGCTATATAATGCTATTATAATGAGTTACTTATTAAATTATTTCTTATAATTGTAATAAATATAAAAAATGTGTCTATGAAATTCCGAATGTTCGAAGTGAAAGAATTGATTTGATTGATCATTCAGAGTATCATTAATTGATGTCCTATAACTAAAGTATCAACAAACGTTGGCGCGTTTGGTAGAACCCTTGCGCACCGAAGGGTCGCGAGTTTGAATCCCGCCGGGATGACATGTTTATAATTATCTATAAGCATGTTTTACTCACTTCTGGTCACTTCGGGCACTAAAAGAATGGGAAGAATGTAATAATTCCGACCAGGTAATGTAACACGGTTCATAGATGGAAAAACCGTGAGGTGCACATAACGCGTTTCGGTCTCAGTCTATAGATTTCCCGAATGCTTGAAGCAAAAAGTATGTCAACAGCGCATCACTGACTGATGTTCTGTGGCTGAGGTGTCACCTACCATCAATGCTCGTCTGTTGATATCTAACATAAAAACAAAACATAGCACGAAACAACATAGCTTTTCTAAAAAATTTAATAATATTAAAATAACTGTTTAACAAGCTTTTACCTGCAATTATATTATATATAGTGTGGCTATTCGTTAAGAAATATTTTAAAATGGACATAGTGTGCCTATTTATAGTAAGCCTATTTGTTAAGAAATATTTAAAAATGCAACCTAACTCGATTAGGTTGTAATACTAGGTTCCTAGTATCACAGCTCCTATATCAGATTAGCTCAATGAGCATAGAACTACATTATCATCCAGCTCAATTGGACAACGAGGAAGTGGTTAAAAATTAAAATATTGTGGCGCGTAGGTATTATTACTTTAGTTCACGTAGCGATGTAGCTACGCATGTGTACGCGTGCTACGTAGATATGCCGGCCTAGCATGACAAGCGCGACAAAATTTTGTCTACCGTTTTCTCGTGTTTCAATCGACTATCGCTTTATTTCTTTCGGGTCTAACATGACAATTACACTTAAAACTCGACTTTTAATATCAAAAATAGATATATTTGTCGATCAAGATATCTTTTCTGTGAAAATAGTCGATGTCGAGATATAATATATCGAGATATTTAACATCTTAGTTTGTCTTCTCTCGCGCGAGATATATCTCGTGGCGGTCATGCTAGCCCGGCTGTAATTCGTTGCGACGAGAAGTAGAAGTACACGCATTTTAATTTACCAAACCTTCTGATACAAAAATACAACATAGTAGTAACATATCAGCAAAATATGATTAAAGACAGATACACGTGAAACTATATTAAAGTTTGTAAATCAGAAGCATTTATCAGTACAAGTTGTAGGTGAACCAGGTTTGGATATACGCCAAACCTCAAGGCACAGAAATTACGAAAGAAAACGAATGTTTTAAAGAAAATTATTTACATAACCATCTAGATAACTCTATATAGAAGAGAATTGTCTCAAACATAAAAAAGGCTGAGTCAAAGAAAATAATACAGGGCTACATCACAAAAGTCCTAAGGGAGTGATTATCAAGGCATCTATGATTGATTTGTTGTTATATTTATTGTAATAATAAAACTTTAACCCAATTTTCTTCAAACGAAATTATCATTTCGTCGTGATCGTAGAACAACGACGGTTCTGATTTTTTACGGTTTTAGTTTTATTGCATAAAACTATCTGAATAATTATTAAACTCCATTTTTTTATTTGTTCTGTTGATAAAGGGTTTTGAGACAATTCTAAATTATACAATATATACGTAGAACTGTCAAGGAGTTTCATGTTATAACTAATATAGAACTAAAATCGTAAAAAATCAGAAACGTCGTTGTTCTACGATCACAACGATTTATTCATTTATTACACGTCATAATATATACGTCAATAAAAAAAATGCTTTTAATTTTACATTTACTGTCAGTTCTCAAATCAAGGGCGTAGAACGAACGAGAAGAACTGGCAATAAACTCTCCGCCACTCTTTTTAATCGCCAAGTTTTGTTTTACATAATGTTTGTAAGTAGCCGCAACCATTACACCATGCTCCACATGACATCTTGAAGTAATTAATTATAATAATAAAAAACGAAGGTTTGTCCTCTTCGAAGTTTAATGCCGCTTATAGTGTCTACAAATAAATATTTAACAATCTTAACTTTAATAGGATTGAAATATCTCTCAATATCAAAACTCCATTGGAATAAGTAGTTCGATTAAATGGTTTCCTCTTGAAAGCGTTACAGACAGAGTTACTTTCGTGTATATAATTATTACCTATAGTATAGGTTTTTTCAAAACGTTACCTACTTACACTATATTACGGATAGTATTCAGGATATGATGTAGAATCTAACGACGCCATAGATTCCTGAAAATACCATCAAGCATCTGTATCAGTATACAGTATCTGTATTTTATATATATTTTTGTGAACTACAGATTCCACTCTGTATTCAAGTAAAAATAACACAAAATTGATGCTCGTTTAAAGCAAAAATAAGCTACTTGAGCTTTTTAACGATTAACTTTTGGAAGCACGTTCAAGCTTGAAATTACTCAAGAAGTAAATCTGTACCAAATTTTCGAAACCTTGTTTGAAATCTGAGAAAGAAAAAAATCACTTATTATTTTCGAACCAAGTTGGTAATGACTTAACTAATACGCTATACTTATAAATATACTAATATTATAAAGAGGAAAGATTCATTCACCAATAGAAAGCTACATTATCAGCGAGTAATATAGATAATTTACTTTGTTTTTTGTGTATATTACAATACAGTAGGTACATTGCACCCGTGCGAAGACGGGGCGTGTTGCTAATAATTTATATTTTAAAATATTAATGTTATTACATATATACATATTTATCATTACCAATTTTTTGGTTACCCGTCAAAACCTCACAAGGGATCTTGGAACGTAATCAAATAGAAACGAAAGCCAATTTTCCGTGCGAGCGCCCGACGTTCAAGTTCCTAGTGTCATAAGGTACGAGTATATAGGGACGCTGTTAAACAATACAGTGTCAACCCAAAATTCTAAAATGTAAAATTTGATACCAATCGCTTCCTCATGAGCTCAAAATAGTTATATATCATTTAAATCGTTTTAAAGCAAAAATATTGAAAAAACTAGTTGGCACGAAACCCTAACATGTTTAGAATATTTAACGATAATGCACTAAATTCTATAACTTTGATTACTACCAAGAAAAACGATATACACGTATTGTTATAATAATAATTACAAAAATATCTACTGTTTCTGTTATTTTTTTAAAGAAACTAAGTGGTACTCAAAATGGCAACTATTTGGGTTAACACTGTATTGCTTATCATCGTCCATAGATAGCCAGCAAATTAAGCCAAGTGACACATCTACAATGACCGCAATTTAAATTGAAACCTGTCTACAATATTATTATATATTAGATTTTCACTAATGGTGTACTTTAAAGGCTTCCCACGATCTCACCAGAACTTATGATTGAGTATACAATGTATTATTAGAAATACACTATTCATAAAACTTTTAAAAAAATAACTTGCAGCGTATAACCAAATGAATCTATTCGACAGTTTTCAAAATAATTCGGTCATTGAAGAACGGTTTTCAATCTTCGGATATCATGTGGTAAACCGATTGTGACGTCTAGTTAGAAGGAATCAAATCTAGATCCACTTTAGGGAACCTACGTCTATGCCAAGTAAAAATAATCGAATTGTTAGCAATTTCTTCAGGCAAGGGTCGAATGAATCATGGTGATAGAACGTCCGTTTTCCATATCTGCCTCATTATTCAAACATTATGCCCTATTATTTAATAAAATTCGACCATCTCCGTGGCTCTGTGGTAAGCGCGATGCATTTAGCACCGGAGGTCCCGGGTTCGAATCCCTGGCAAACAAGATTGAATAAAAAAATAGTTTTGGTCAGGCAGGGCATAGAAGGCTGATCACCTGCGTGCCTGTAAAAGAAAAATGATCAGTGAAACAGACACAGAAATGAGTCTGCCCATGCCCCACTAGGGGACTCGAGATTTCACACATTAAATAAAATAAGTGAAAAAAAAATACATTTAAATGGTAGACCCAATTGGCTTGCAATGATTAATATATGGTGGACTGCAACACTGATACAATTTTTTTTTTACATGGAGAATCATCTAATGATCACTGCTATCTCCGGGGGGAGTGACAAAGCGATGCCGGACTCACAGTGATCACGGACTCCGAAGAAGCAAAGCTATCACCGTGCCTACCGACTAAACTCCACGGTGTTCCTCTCGTCGGCGCCCCGAGAAGTGCTTTTGCAGGCTCCGCACCTCCGACAGCAACACTGATACACCTTACACAGCCCGAATAAACCCGAAAAACGGTATATCAAATCAGCCATTTCACTCAGCAGAAATCACGAGCAAATGTCAACATTGAGGTGTACTTAAAAGTACCTCTAACTCTTTCATTACGAAGGTAAAATGAAAGACAGGAACATTTTAAGAAGCCCTCAAATTTTGATTATCGCTTCAGTATTCCGCGGTAAGTTTACTAGTCTATAAATATGTACGAGGGGAGGTCAAAAAGTTCGCGGAATAGCGAAGTTGGCGACGGTAAGTTTACTCATCCATGTAGGCGCTAATTGAGTGACTGATTGTAAGTATATTGAGCTAACCTAACCTATACCTAGTTCCAGACTAATCGGGTCAGCGGTGTCAATCGGGAAGAAACTAGCCACTATGGAGAAAATTGAATATCGTGCCGTCATTAAGTTTCTCACCAAACAAGGAAAGATGCCTCAAACCATATTTCAAGAGATGTCAAGTGTTTATGGAGACTCCGCTCCTGGGAAAACCATGATTTATAAATGGCATGCACTTTTCAAACAAGGGAGGGACTCCATTGAAGATGACCCTCGACCTGGACGGCCGGTTGAGGCTACCACGCCAGAAATAATCGAAAAAGTCGAAAAACTTGTATTGGAAGATGGCCGGCTAAAGAAAAAACAGCTTTCAGCATTAGTTGGAGTATCAGAAACAACCATTTTAAACATTTTACATCAACACCTTGGCATGACTAAAGTATGTGCAAGATGGGTTCCGAGAATGCTTTCTGCGCATCAAAAACGCGAGCGCGTCGAAAGTTGTCGTGAGTTTTTGGACCGCTATGGAAAGCGAAGGGAGGAAGTTATGGCCCAGATTGTAACTGGCGATGAAACTTGGGTTCACCATTATGAACCCGAGTCAAAGCAACAGTCGATGCAGTGGCATAAAAAAGGCACACCCCCTCCTAAAAAGTATAAGGTGTCTCAATCGGTTGGAAAAATCATGGCGACGATCTTTTGGGATACAGAAGGTATCCTTTTGGTTGATTATAAGGAACGTGGTGTTTCCATAACGGGAGAATACTACGCTTCTTTACTAGATCAATTAAAAGAAGCTATTAAAGAAAAAAGGCGAGGAAAGCTTACAAAAGGCGTGCTCCTTTTGCACGACAATGCGTCTCCACACACAAGCCATGTTGCGACGGCAGCTATTCACCGGTGTGGTTTTGAAAAACTGGGCCACCCACCCTACAGCCCAGACCTGGCCCCAAGTGATTATTTTTTATTTCCAAAAATGAAAAAAGAACTGCGTGGAAAAAAATTTAGTAACGATGACGAAGTGAAGTCGGCAATTTCTGCTTATTTTGATGCCCAAGACAAATCTTTTTTTTTCGACGGTATTAATAAGTTATTTGACAGATTTAATAAATGTATTAGCGTTAAGGGAGAATACATTGAAAAAGAAAAATAGTTTGATGTTTCATTTCATTACGCTTCCCTGTCATTCCGCGAACTTTTTGACCTCCCCTCGTATATATAATATATGTTATAAAGAGGAATGATTTTTTTTTGTTTGTTACAATTTAACTCCAAAACAACTCGATCGATTTTAAAAATTAATTCACCGTTAGAAAGCTACATCTTCACCGAGTATCATAGCCTATATTTATTTCCAGACAAAATTAGGGATCCCTACTAAAACTTGAATAATGCAACCCAAGGTGTAAAAAAAAGTTGTAGGGAGTAGTCTCTGAATTTACTGAACCGATTTTGAAAAATTATTTCACCTTGCACCCGTGCGAAGCCGGTCATGTTACTAGTAAATAATACAAGCATATAATAACTAATAAATCGAATTATTTCTTTATACCTACCGGAAAATATGATGAAAATGAAAATCCTCAGATTAATAAATTTAATCTGAGCGAAAATCGAGTTAATTCATAAACATCCGCTTCCTTTTAACTAATAAGCCTGTCCAACGCACAATATAGATCAGTTCCACACATTTGACGTGACATGTCACTGTTTACGATCGGTGGTAATCCTCTTCAGATCCTCAGTGATCCGGCCAGTAGGTACTACAGCGAATTGAAGCGCGTCCAAAATGAAATCTGATCCGTGCGGCAGTTTATTAGGAGAGGTCGCTGTCACATCCTACATGCTATGACAAACTAGTTACAGGAAAAGGAAACAGCTGAAATATTATTTTTTTGTTTTGAAAGATTAATGTATTTTCTAATCGCATCTACAGGTGCTTTTGTTTAGTAACTTCACGTAAGTAACGTTGTTTTTCTCTAGTTAGTAATTAGTATACCTATTTGATATTAGGTATAACACGCCCCGGCTTCACACGGCTGCAATTTAGATGTAATATACATAAAATATATTATGTGTACATAATAGTGATATCACCGTGAAGTACTCATTGCGCATTTCGGTTTCATCTATGGATTTCCGAATGCTCGAAGTAAAAAGTAGGTCCACAGTGCATCATTGACTGATGTTCTGAGGCTGAGGGCATAGAATGTGGCATAAAAAAAAAATACCCTATCATACTCTATCATATCATCTTTCTATTGGATAAAGAATTAAAATCGGTCTAGTAGTTCTTTTACTAAATCGTTACAAATAAATAAACAAACAAATCTTTCCTCTTTATAATATTAGTATAGAAAAATATTAAATAATATTATAATGCAATCAAGATAAAAGGACCATACATTATAATATTATTATCCAATATACTTACATTTATTTTTATGTAAAAAAATAAGGCCGAAGCGTTCCGCGGTAATAAACCTGGCAATATACATAAATAACTGATCTTGGGCTTAAAATTATTTTCAGGCAATTTGTCTGTGGAAGTGTCCCCGGATACAAATGGTTCAACCTTTTTTGGGGTAACAGATACCAACTTATTTTTTGTTAATATTAAATAAGTTGCAATGCCCGTGTACGTGCTTGCGAGTGGCAAATGATTAAGTATACCTAATATAAAACTTGGACATGACACTGATAGCATATTTTTAGGGTTCCGTACCCAAAGGGTAAAATGGGTATTACTAAGACACCGCTGTCCGTCCGTCTCTGTCACCAGACCAGTGACGTAACATAGGTAACTAGCACCCGGTGCGGATCCCATATTTGCCGCCCCTTATTTTTGAAATTAATTATAAAAAATTGTGACGTGGGGAAACTGGTACTTATTGTATAACACTAAACTAAAGATAAACTCCGTTATTAAGGTGATATACTGTCAAAAAAAAAAAAGAACGTTGAAGGAAGTCATTTTTTACCGTTATCTGTGAAATGCCGCCCCCGCCAAAGTGCCGCCCGCATTCTTTTATCAATATCCCAATAATATACCACATCAATATCTACATTGTATCCGTGCGAAGCCGGGGTTCAGTAGTATTTTTATAAAAATACAATGAAACGTCGATATTTCAATTGTTCATTGGCCCGACAGAGTTTATAGGCGAGCATCGTCGGCGGGTGACGCCGTAATAGGGGCACAAACATTACCCTTTTAAATTGAATTTCGCACAATTTATCAGGCGTAGGCTGATAAAGTACGACACCTCTCTCTGTCTACAATAATTTTGTCAAGGGATGTTTGCATTTTCAAATTGAAATTTAAAATGTTTGAGGGCTGCCAGCGGTCATCGCTAGCTTTATATTGAGACATTAAAGGATTTATATTTTTGTTACAGTCTATATTACGTACAGAGATAAAAATGTCAATAAATTAAAACCTATTTTAATTGGTCTTATTCCTTGGTTTCTAATCTGACCAGCCAGCATAAAATTAAAAGTCAAAGGAAACAATAAATTGAAAATGCTTCCATTTTTCTTCTCCTCTCCAAATTAAATAGATTTTATGGCTTATAGGTGTAATTTTGACAAGATCACATTACTATGTCAACTTCTATAAGTTAATACCTCTGCAAACGAACAATTGGGTACGTTTAACGTTTTTTTGTTTGAAATCGTAATAGTCAATTCTCGAGTTGACTATTACGATTTCAAACTAAAAAACTATTCCCTGGTGGGGCATGAGGCAAACCCATTTCTGTGTCCGTTTCACTGATCATTTTACTTTACAGACATGTAGGTGATCATCGAAACATTTTATTATACTTTAATCGGGTTCAAACCCTCTGATGTAAAATACATCGAATACCAGTGAGCCGCGAAGACGGTCAATACACTTCGTAATAGATAGTAAGTAAACATTGTGGATTCAAAAATCTGAAGTTGATCTAACTTTCATAGTTTTCTTCAGATATTAAGGCTACAAAATATTACGTAGACGTCGCATGGCGTAGTATGTCGTAGACAGTGGCGTAGTTAGGTGGACAAGGGCCCCGGACCCCTGTGCATAGAAAAGAATTATACCCCCCCGGCTAAATTTTTCCAGCAACAGCAGATAATTAATTATTTGCAAATTATTACTAATCAAGGACGCTCATTGCTTCCATTATTGGCGTTATAAATGCTCATTCAAAATCTTGAAAAAATAAATTTCGCAAGAATTTTTCTAGCTTCAAGAGCTGCCTACCCCTTTCCAAAGCCCAGAGGGCCTCTCAGCCTCAGGGCCCTGGTGCACTGCACCACTTTGCCCTATGATAGCTACGCCACTGGTCGTAGAAATTCAGCACGTTGAATGTTCCAGCGCTACAGGCGTTCGAAAACTGTTAGTCCAAGTTTGATGAGTTCGACACATGAACCGGCAAGCGCCGACTTACACAACGCTTGTTCCATATTCTCCTCAACACAATATCTCTAAGTCTAAACTTTTTTTTGTCAGAGAATATCTTAATGTAAAATTGAAGAACAGATACTTCGAATGTATTTGCATACCTACCAATTAAAACACATTCAGGCATTCCAAATTCAATGACATAAAAAAGGTACATATTCTTATTCGAGTTTTCATTGCACCCTATATTATTGCTCTAAAATAAACTTGTTATATGTATTGTTATGTAACATTATGAATATAATTTTTTTTACCAGTATTTGACCATGTAATTGGAGCGGAGTGAGCGAAGCTCCCATGGTGCGACTTAAATGGCACTTGTGTTTGTGAACAGATCTCAGTAGACCGCTTGATCGATTGAAAAAAACATTAACAAATTACTGAGATTTTCATATTTGGCCCACAGATTTTTCTCAAAAATATTAAATGCCACTGTGAAACGTTATGGCTAAGCGTTATGGTACTTATGGCCCACGTACATTTTAGCGACCAACAAAACTGTATTAATTTATTATGTGTTCGCAATAATAACATTTTTTTTGTATTAACAAGATGTAAAGTTGTGATGTTAGGTATAAAAAGATTTTTTATGTCAGATATCGACAGACGAGCATGAGGTTCACTTGATGGTAGGTTATACCTCAGCCACAGAACATCAGTCAATGAACGCTGTCGACTTACTTTTTATTTCGAGCATTCGGAAATCCATAGACTGAAACCGAAACGCGCAATATGCACTTCACGGTTTTTCCATCTCATGAACGGTGGTTCGTTACCTGATTGGATTTTGATTATTCCTCCCATCAATGCCCGAAGTTACCAGACGTAGGGGAAACATACTTACAGAAAACTATAAACATGTTGTCCCGGTGGGATTCGAACCCACGACCCATCGATGCGCACGGCAGGTGTTCATATTTACTCATGAGTTCCAATAATAACAATTCAATCAAACAAACAATATTAAGTAAATCAACAATGGATTTATTTTCAATAACAGGATAGCGGTGTACCCTCGCTCACCACGTCCGGTCTGCCGGATGCAACGCCATGTTGACATGTCCGCGGGCGAGACGTGCCATTGGCAACACTCCGACGAATTGGGACGGAAAATGGAAACTTTTCTGTCTTTTTTTTCTACTTTTTTGTACGACATACCCTCCGTGTAGTGTTAACGCGTTGCATTTGATACGGTCCTGGGTTTTTAATCCTCGGAAAAGAAGGTTTAAAAGTACATTATGCTTCTATGAGGCATATTTAGCTGAACCTTAACATTGCTTGATAAGTTGCCGCCAAGGGATAGAAAACATTAGACTAGATCGGGGGTTATTTGGATCTTAACTCGAGACTCTTTGTATAATCCGCACTAGATTTTTGCAACATGTCATTGATATTGTATGACCTTACTTTACACCCCGTAAATCAAATCCAACAATATTCCATACTCACTCGTATTAGTACAATCCTGGATACGATCCTGCCCCTGGACAATCACTAACATTATCATTAAAAGTTTAAAAATTGTTATTTAGCGACATCTATTTATTTTCTAACGAATCTCAATAACTTAAACAGGCATTAAACATTAATCGATTTTTTTTCAAAATAATAAATGAGTGCCAATGAATCTGTAATATCTTTATCAAATTCTGAATTACTTTGATTTAAAATCGTTCCGTATATTATATGGTATATAATTTTGTTTTTATTTATCATTCTGATTTCTGAACGCAACTGAATTCAGATTCCAAGTCATTGACGTAAAGATGTGACATGTTAGAAGTTTCAGCTGTGCCAGGTTGTCAAAAAAATGTCAGCCAACAAGGAAAGTAACCTTGTTCAGGCTTATATTGAATTAAATAAGTTTTGTCAGAGTAGTGATTATGAAAGAGCGTTAAAAGCTGCGGGAAAAAGTAAGTTTTATGCACTATATAACATATATACAATTATTTCTGGAATTGACATATATTATGTTCGTTGAACTGAGGGTTACTTTCGTCACGTACATTTCTCAAATTTACATATTTTCCACGAAAAATTACACTTAATATTAAAAGAAAATATTTCTAATCATATTATAGTTTATAGTAAATACGTCAAACATTTCCATTGTTAGGGGTAAGTTATCAAAAAAACTAAATCAAACTTTAGTTCTGCAGATTGCACCTACGGAGCAGAAGGCTTTCCACTGTAAAATCATTTGCTATATACAACTGCACAATTTTAAAGAAGCTCTAGCGCAGCTAAACAACCAAAAAAATGCGTCATTGGCGGCTGATTTACAGTTTGAGAAGGCATATTCCCAGTACAGGCTTAATTGTCCTAAAGAAGCCTTACAAACAGTTGATAGTGCTCCAGAGCTAACACCAGCTTTAAAGGAACTAAGGTTAGTTTTTATTAATCAATTAACCTGTTTATTATTGTTCTTTTTGTTTTTTAAAAATTCTGCTTGTCTATTATTCATTAGATCATTGGGTCATCTTTGAATAAATTTTAAACTACTACCACTCTTATAAAAACTTTCTAAACCACTAATAGTCAGTATCGCAAGACTTAGAATGAATTAGGAATCTAATATTTGTAAATGGAAAACTTTATTTTCTTTTACTTTTATTGAAATCAAAATTAGACTAGATTTTTTGAAAGGTCAAGTGAAGATACAACCAAAACTACTTCATTACATATTATTAATTATTGTACATATTTGGCATATTTATATTGGAAATAATGAACTTTATTTTTAGATTTTATGCAGATTTGACTAATATTATTAACTAACTTATGTTAATCTCACCGAAGAACAATTAAATAGACTTGAGCGACTACAAAATTTCTGCATACGTTTTATTTTCGGCCTCAAGAAATTTGATCACATCACACAGTTTCGTTCAAAACTTAAGTGGCTACCTATCCGTCTTCGCCGGGATGCTCACATCCTACACCACCTCTATCGCGTACTCTTCAACCCTAAAACGCCTCACTACCTAAAGGAGAGATTTGAGTTCAGAGATTATCATGACAGACCTGTAAGATCTACGGAGCTCTTACGTCTTGAATTGCCAAAGCACCAGACTACATATTACGAGCAGTCATTTACGGTCCAGGCAATCAAGCTTTGGAATGCTCTACCACTTGCCCTGAAGAAAGCTCAAAGTTTAGTTGTATTTAAGAATATGCTTTCGGATTATCTTTTCTCTATAAATAATTTGTAATAGTATGTGTATATGTGTATGTATTTGTATGTGTATAGTTAGATAATATGCGTGTATGTATGTATGATTATAATTCAGGTTTTCTTATTATTAGTATTACTTTTTCTTTTTTATTTATTTGCACTACCCATTTCTACTCTTTTGTCTCTCTTGTACCATATGGTTGCCTGGAAGAAATCGCTACTTAGCGATAAGGCCGCCAGTTGTACTTTTCCTGTGTGTTTCTATGTTTGTATATTTCTGTATTTCTAGTGCAATAAAGTTTTTAAATAAATAAATAAATAAATTATTAATTCTACTCACAGGGCTCAAATTTTATATCGTCTAGAACAGTATCAAGACTGTTACAATATCTACAGGGATATCGTCAAGAATACAACAGATGATTATGAAGATGAAAGGAAGGCTAATATGTCAGCAGTTGTTGCTAACTTGGGTGCAATCAATCCAGTAAGAAAGTTACAAAAACAATTCTTAGTTATATTAACATCTTTTATAGATTTGTGGTACTCAAAAAAAATTCAATAGAAACTAACTATTACTCATTTAGCTTTATAGTTTTAGAAGTAGTCTGGTCGATGTAAAGACTTTTTCACTGAATTTTTTTAATGTTAATAATTTTGGTTGTCAGCATATTTATTTATTTCAATGTTATTTCTTGGATAATGAAGGTTTATTGGACCATAGTCACATCTCAAAACCAGCAATTAACACTATGCTAACTTGAAAAAGTATATTTTATGCCAGAAGCATTTCAAAAGAAAATTGTGATAATTTAAAAGTAATAAATATATAAATTATAATTTAAGCTATATTGTATTGATTTCTGGTGTTGATCTGATGGTAAGAAATCCCTGCACACCCATGTACATATGTAAACCAGAGGGCTTTCATCAGTGTTGCAATCCGTTAAAAAATAAAATTTGAATATTGTTTAAAAATTCATAATGAACAAAGTTTCTCATCAATTATTTTCTTCCAGAATGCAGACTTGCCACAATTTGAGGAAACAACATATGAACTGTCCTATAATGTGGGTACAACGCTGGCTATGCGAGGGAAGTACAGTGAAGCCTTACCGGTGCTGAAGAAGGCTGAGCAGTCTTGCTCGGAGAGTGTAATTGATGATGGCGGCACTGAAGAAGAGGCTAAGGAAGAAGCTGCCATTATTAGGTTAATATTGCTAGAAACATATGCATGATAAATTAATGCATTTTTATTCATAATTAACGAATTAATTAATAGTAATTTAATAAAAAATAAGTAATCATGTAACACAATATTGAATCCGTAAAGTAAAAATATTTATATCAGTAGATTCTTTAAAAAGAGGGGCTAGTATTTATGTGATCAAACTTTTTGACCAAATCATTTTTTTTAAATTATTTCCCTGGGATTTGAACCCAGGACCTCCAGTGCTAAATGCACTTACTACTGAGCCACGGAGACGCTCAGGCTAATATGTAAACACTATATTACCACAGGGCACAAACACCAAAGTTTTTCTCTTTGTTTGATTTATAATGTATTATAAACATTGACATAGTATTAAATAGACATCAGGTCGCATACAAAATTCACGAAAAAAATATCCCGATTATTTAAGACACGCCTCTTGTCAAATTTTGAAAAATGACACTGCTCAATGGGAACAAAGAAAAGAGTGAAGTCGAAATATGATTTTATCAGTTACCAAAATATATATATTTATATTTATATATATAAATATATATGTATTATACATACACACTTGACTAACTTCGAAGACTTTGGTATTATTAGCGTAGTTTATGAAACACCAATGTATAAATTATCATGTATCTAGTAGGGTACAAAAACAATAATATATTTAATAAACAATAATATAATGTTTTATATAAATAGTAATTCGTATGTTAAATAATAATATCCGCAAAATATTTTCTTTTCCGTTTTAGCGTGAAAAATAAGACTCCGTCCGTAAAATTGTTTTTTCGGGAATAATTTTCGCAATTTTTGAAGACAAACTGCGTCATTGCGGAACGTCTTAACATTGGCCGTGCTTGAAGAGAACTAAACAAAATAGACTCTCACATTTCAAGTGAGCCGATATTTACCGGCACGGATTTTTTGCGTCGACCCGATATCTAGTATATTGTTGATCGAAGATTATAAATATTAAAATGAAGTATTTATGCCGACATTTTGGATGCTTTTCAGCAATCGTGGTCACGGGGCAGACTGAAAGATGACAGTTAATATAAATAATAAATCGCGTTTTAATCCGTTATAAAGTATTTTATTTGAATGTGTGATACTCACATTAGTTAAAGACAATGATATGTATTATATATAAATATTTAAAATATTTTAGAGTCCAACAAGCATATTGCCTGCAACAAGCAGGTAAAGAGAAAGAAGCAGCCTCCATCTACCAGAATGTTCTAAAGGACAAACCCAGCGACCAAGCACTTGTAGCTATTGCCAGTAACAACTTGGTTGTTATCAATCGGTGAGTGTATTCATTGGTCTTCAATTTGTATCGATTAGTTCTATTAGTTTCAACTAAAACTAAATTTTGAATATTTGATGAATTTTTTTTCTGCCTTATTCTTACTTTGAGTCTGAAAGTCTAAAATAGTGTCCGCGAGACACTTGTGGGTGATTAAGGATTAAATATACCATTTATACGGAAATACATTATTATTTATTATCCATACATTATTAATCAGATTTCATTTGTCTAAGTTTCATGAATCTACGACAAACTTTTTGACGCTCATTTATATCATATTCATTCGTTAATTCCTAACTTTAATTACTTTCCTGTAAAGTTTGGAATGGCGGTTTGTTTCTTCCCCATATTATATAACTAGTTACACGCCCCGGCTTCGCACGGGTGCAATTTAGATTTACTTTACACAAAAAAATAGCCTATGTTATTTGCTGATAATGTAGCTTTCTATTGGTGGCACAATTTTTAAAATTGCTTGAGTAGTTTTTGAGTTAAATCATAACAAACTAACAAATATTTTCTCTTTATAATATTAGTATAGATGTTCCAAAAATAAATCATAAAATGAAAATGTAATCCATGTGTTACGTTATATTTTTTAGAGATTCAAATGTGTTCGACTCTCGCAAGCGTATGAAGGCAGCCACTCAGGAAAGCTTAGAGCACAAACTAAATTCTAGACAGCGGGCTAAGATCATTTACAATCAAGCTATACTCGCTATTTACTCTAACCAGGTTTGTTATTGTATTATTTGTAATTAATGGAATTGGACATAGTCCGTTTTAATTAAATAAATAAAATTGTATGTCACACATGTGCAAATTAAATGAAACATTTTACAATGTTTTTTCTTTTTATAAGTAACAAATGGAATCATTCCGACATGTTTTCAATGCTTACTCTTCTTCTGTATTTTATAAGAATAATATTTTATTCAGTCATCTGTGTTAGAGCGTTAAAACCACAAACTGGTGAAACGGAGATATCCCATTTAAACATATAGTATTAATGTTAAAAATAATTTTGTTTTTTATTAACGCGAGTATGACACATTTAAATAAAAAACCTTATACCGTTTATACATTTCTGAACCAATACGTAAAAATAAATCGTGTTTTAATCCGGTATAAAGTATTTTATTTAAATGTTTAATAAAAGACAATATTATTTTGTGTCTCTTATGTTTCGAATGCTAAACTAATGGTTGATTTTGATGAAATTTAATAGGTTTTAAAAAAAGTGAATTCCCGAGTCCCTTACTGGGGCGTGGGGCAGACCCATTTCTGTATCTAAAACTCTTTTTTTAATGTTAGACATCGACAGACGAGATATCGTTAGAATATTAGAATGAATACAGATTCAAACCAACGACCCATCCATGCGCACGGCAGGTGTTCACGTCAAAATATATAATTTCCGATCAGTAAAACAGACATAGAAATAGGTTTTACTCATAGGTAATTCATTAAACCGGATATCCCAGTTTTCAAATACAGGAAGTCCATTATCATGCCCTATTTTCATAATTATTTAATTTCAGCCGGACTTTTGCAAGCAATGCTGTGTGAAGCTAAGCCGGGAGTTCAACGAAGAGCGTCGCGCGGTACTCGTTGAAGCGTCCTCTCTAGTGAAGGACGGGAAGAGTGCTCAGGCTATTAACTTGCTGCTGAAATATGGAGATACCCTCACTTTGGCAGCCGCTCAAGTTTTATTAGCGCAGGTAGTTTTAAAATTATATTTTTACATTGTAAGTGGAACATACAAATTGTAGCGACATCTATGATCCGCTACAAGAATTAATACAAAGACGTCTAATCCTGAATCGCGCTATATAAATGTTTCTGAGCGCTGAGTATATATGAGTCGTATAGAATCAAAGGCGATTATCTGACATTTTTGGTCCGGCAATCTACCAAAATAAAATAAGTTCTTGTCGCTTAGACTGTTAAGTTTTTTTATATATTTGCTTTTATCTTTAATTTTTAATATTAATAGATACCTTAAACATGCAATGAATGATACCTAATACAAAAATAAAGGAGAAATAAATTATATAAAAAATAAATTCGCCTTTTATTCTGTACGACTCATATACAACATCTCGACATCAACCACTGGGGCCTTAGGGCCGGCCAGTAAATAGTTCGACTGGTCGAGGATCCCACAAGTATCAGACATTTAAATAATACTGTATACCGGATTAAAACGCGTTTTATTATGTATATTGTTTAAATTATTTATCCCGACGTTTCCGATGCTTTTCAGCAACCGTGGTCACGGGAAGACAGAAAGACTAAAGTCAAGATAAAAATAAAATTAAACAATATAAATAATAAATCGCGTTTTAATCCGGTATACAGTATTTTATTTAAATAAATATATATTTTTTATTACTTTAAATTATTTAAATAAAATACTGTATACCGGATTAAAATGCGATTTATTATTTATATTGTTTAAATTATTTATCCCGACGTTTCGGATGCTTTTCAGCAACCGTGGTCGCGGGGAGACAGAAACGAAACGTCGGGATAAATAATTTAAACAATATAAATAATAAATCGCGTTTTAATCCGGTATACAGTATTTTATTTAAATGTGTGATACTCGCGTTAATAAAAGACAACTTTAAATTATTGTTAAATGTTTCAGGGTGATCGCAAGGCAGCAGTGAAACTACTCGAAGACAGTGTGTTCAAGTTCCGTCCGGCGATCATTGGTGTACTGTGCACTCTTCTCACCGCTGATAATGAATATGAGAAGGCTTCCAAACTGTTCACTGAAGTGTATGAACATTATAAGAATGATGAAGGGGTAATTAATACGAGTATTACAATTTAAATGAAATCACCTTTAACAGATTAAAAAGACCGCCAGATAATTAATACAATTAATAAATCGCTTTTTAATCTACATTTTTGGCGGCGGCCCACACCACAGGGAATCCTAGTGATTACACCAATATTTACTATGTACTATAGAATCTCACTAATCCGGCACTTCAATAGACCAACGTGTCGTCCAATAATCCGGCACCCTCCGCCCGCGAGTGATCACCTAGGGGGTTAACGAAGTGTGACATTGTATAACAAGAGGGAGGGGTCCTAAGTTTCGTGACGTCACAATTCAAAATCTTAGACATCTAAGTGTTAAAATGCCAAATGTGAACTATTAACAAATTGAATAATTTCTAGATGTAAAATTGCAAAATATGTGACGTCCCACAAACAGGGACTGAAACCGGTTAATTTTTATTTTCCAAAATACGTGTCTGACTGAGATACATAACATGATATTAGTTTTAAAGTAATACACACTAAACTTACCACAGTATTTTTTTCAGTAAAAATGATTAAAAACGAAACAATATTAACAAAAACCGTTATTATACCGGTATGACTCCCGTAGTAAATTAACCGGTATTCAGTCCCTGGTCACAAGGACGGGGGCGGGGTCAAAAAATCACGAAATTAGTGTGACATACTTTATGGATGACACTTTAGTAGGAAATTGTCTTTATTAACGCGGGTATCACTCATTTAAATAAAATACTGTATACCGGATTAAGGTGATGTCTTGAAAATTTTGTGCTTTTTATATGTCGTGTAGTTTCTTAAATTGATATAGCATAAACCCAATTTTTTGATATATGCTTCCTTACTATATAAACTAGAATCGCATAGTTCAAAAACACGATAGGATAAAATTTTCTCGATAGAAAATATATTCAAAGTAGGCTCTAATAACTGTATTTTTTGTTCAGTACAGGGAAATTAATAAGAATTAGTCTATAGAATATTTTTTAATACATAGTAAATAACCATATCTAAGTTTGCCAAGAGTACTTTTTTAATAGCACTTGTAGTTTTTTATTTAAAAATAAAAATGTGTTTTGGCGCTTACGTCGATAATTATAAGCGCGAACTCAGTACATCTATCTCAGAATTTCCCTACATAAAGTAGTTGCCTCTCTGTTTTATAGCTCCTCCTTCAGTCGACTGTGAAAGTCTCTAGTAGATGGACGTGTATGATTGTCATCGATATTATTACGTAATTAGTTGCGTACTTGAATATACATAATTATGTTATTTTAATAATCATTTGTAAAAATTTGGTGTTTTCAATAATAATAATTGTACAATCATTAATTAGAATTATGTAGGTTTTAGACATTATCTTTAATTTATTAGGTTAAGAAAAACAATTCGAAAAATGGTAAAAGTTAAAAACCCAAAAATGACTAAAAAACAATATTGCGAGAATAAGGCCCGTAACATGACGAAAAAAAATTGTAAGTCCCAACATATCTAATATATAAAATTCTCGTGTCACAGTATTCGTTGCCATACTCCTCCGAAACGGCTTGACCGATTTTGATGAAATTTTTTGTGCTTATCCGGTATCTATGAGAATCGGCCAACATCTATTTTCATCCCCCTACATGTTAGGGGTAGTCCACCCCTAAATTTTTTTTTTCATTTTTGAACGAAATTTTTTATTTTTATTTTTTTATAATATGGCATTAAAAAATACATACAACCCCTGCTTTTTTGTCAAAAAATCTTGACCCGTGCGAAGCCGGGGCGGGTCGCTAGTTTTACATACATAATTGTATTAGTCTGTATTCATAAATATTCCAAATTTGTATCATAAAATAAACATTTTTCCAGCAATACCACCTTCCCAAAATTATAACTAAGCACGTAAAAAGTATATTCTGTAACAGACTTTACTATTTATCAATTTCAGTTTTTTTTTTGAATATATACTAACATGTTCAATTATCTACTAATAATAAATAAAATTGGTTTAAACTAATTTATATTACTAGAATACAACTTAGTGACGTAATGCTGACGTATCCCTATCAGTTTCACGGAGTTCCGAAATGAAGGAAACAGAGAGCATGGAGTCGCGTTTAGTATGTAAAAGCAAGTACTTATTGTAGAAAAAAATGTTAACATATTATTAAATTTGATTAACATAATGAAATTAAATTGATCATGTTTCTTCTATAGTCACGGGAAAAACAGTGAAAAAATTATAAAGGAGGTGTGGTCTTCTCATCGACGAAATGTACCCTTTTTAGGGGCGTCACCAGATGAAATAACGGATGATGGCGATATGATTATTGAAATAAAATGTCCTATTGCGCCATTTAATATAGTATGATGCCGTAGATGCCACTATCCAGGAGGGGAAAATGCATTTTTGGAAATATGATAAGAAACTAAATAAATACAAACAAATTTTAATTCAGTTTGGTTTATACAAATCCAAGGCCAACTGCATATTAATTGTAAGATACAAACATTTTTACTTGCGATCTGGGCAACAAAAATGGAGCCAAATTTATTATCTTTTTGCTATGACTGTCTTTTGCCAGAATTAGTTGACCCCAGGCACACTAGAAATAAACATATATATCAGAACCTGCCTATTACATTCAAAAGAATAACAGTAACTTAACAAATATTGACAAAAGAATTAAATGAGAAATATATTGACACTACAGATACTGAGGCAGAAGAAGAAAATACAAAACAGAAAATAGAGATACTCCAAGAACAGATAGGTAGGGACTAGGGGCACAAATGAGAAGTTACATCATTCGATAGATTTTAACCTCCAAACAGGCGCGTAGTAACGACAGTATGCGCGGTCACAAGACACCGAAACCGAACTTTTGTAATTTTTTAGTATAAATGCTGTTTAATAAAAATTAAAAAAGTAATAATTTTTTGTAGTTAAAAACTTTATCTTTCAGTCGGGATAGTATGTATATGTAGAAAATATTTTATTCTATATTTATTCAATTCAATTAGTCAGTAAAAATATGTTTTAATGTTTTTTTTCTGAGTTGTGTCTAAATTTCTCGACATAAATCTTACGCATTCCTGAAAAAAAAACATAATATGTAAATACTTATAAACCTATGAATTAATATAAGAAAACCTCCTAGAAAAAGACCAGGAAATAATTAAAAAATCTAATCAAGAGAAATATCTTGGACTCATTTTAGACACAAAATTAACATGGAAAGTACACCTAGAGCATATAAGATCCAAGATATTTCCCTTCATAGGATTAGTCAAACAAATAGCAAAATGCAATCCTCACACGGCAAAAGAAATAATTTACAATTCCCTTGTCAAATCACACTTGGAGTATCTGGTTCAAATATGGGGTGGTGCGGCAAAAACTATAAAAGATCTGCAAGTAACACTAAACAAAATAATTAGACTTTATTCAATTACCACAGACTTACATCAACAAAATATTATATGCCTAAAAGCTGAAAAATATTTAACATTACACAACTTCACACTTATTATACATGCATACATATACAGAAAATCATCACAAACGCAACACATTTTCACAAGAAAATCCACAAGTACCACACCAGATATAAACATAACTTGACATTACCAGCACCCCTAACGAATTATGGTAGATATAATATAAGGTTTGAGGGAACTAGATTGGACAATGAGTTACTCGAAGATAGAAAGCGGTCAAAATCTGTTTGTGTTTTTAAAAGAAACTTAAAAAAATATTTGCAGCAGGAGCAATATTTATAATTTGTATTACAACAGACTTTGACATCGTTGTGAATTTTTTTTTTTTTTAAATTAGCCATAATAATGTCGTAATAATTGTTCCGCTGTTTTCTAAATACTTATGTTAATATTATTAAAAAGAATATTAACATAAGTACTTAATAAATTAATAAGTGAACATACTTTAAGTTCTTTGAGAAAATTAATTCTTTAAATTCAAAACAATCAAAATCATAAAAATAAAAACCAAGATAAATAATATTCTGATTAAAACAATTTAGAAAGATTAAATTTATTATTATTAATTTAGAAAGATTAAATCAAAAAGTTTACATAATATATATTTGCAACATATATTTAGTGCTGTTCGTCTCCTTAGGTTTTCTGTACGAAATTATATTCCAACCGAATGATACCTACGTGGCGGCAAAGCGCTCTCGCGCGACACGGTAATGTTATCTTATAATTATTACGAGTATAGCGAGCGCAGCGCCGCGGCCGCGGCCGTTCTCCGCAACTTTCTGATAAACCACGCCCCTAAAATTATTTTTTATTTTCAAGGTATCCTCTTAAACCGGTCGTGTCTCCCCGCGACCACGGTTGCTGAAAAGCATCCGAAACGTCGGGATAAATAATTTAAACAATATAAATAACTAGTGGACCCCGCAGACGTTGTTCTGCCACAATTTTGGCTTCGAGATTATATAATTATTCTTAAATTTGAATATGCCCATTTGCCAATTTTTTTATATAATTGTCTAATATTTATCTATTTTTTTCCTGATTTTTTCCAATATTTTAATAGCTATTATCTTATTCGGGATATAGGCGACTCCAACAAAAAAGAGATCATTGAAGGAGCCGTTCTTGAGTTATAAACGGTGTAACTAACACAACTTTCTTTAATATATATAGATAAATCGCGTTTTAATCCGGTATACAGTATAGGAAGTAAATCGATTGTGACTTTCCAGCAAGTGCGGGCGCTGCGCGACGTGTGGCGCGCGGCGGCGGCGGCGCACGCGCGGGCCGGGCGCGCGGCGGCGGCGGCGAGCGCGCTCGAGACGCTGGCGCGCGCGGCGCCCGGCGACCGGCGCGCGCTGGCGCGGCTCGTCAAGGCGCTCGGACACGACCCGGCGCGCGCGCGCCAGCTGGCCGCCGGCCTGCCGCCCATCGCGCAGCTCGAGGTATACATATTACGTTGTAGCGACATCTATGATCCGCTACAAGAATCAATACAAAGACGTCTAATCCTGAATCGCGCTATCAAAGTTTCTGTGCGCGCTAAGTATGTATATATACAACATCTCGACATCAACCACTGGGGCCTTAGGGCCGGCCAGTCAGTGGTTCGACTGGTCGAGGATCCTCCCTTTAGGTTGGAGGAAGAGCACACATTGTTCATTATTTAGTTAGTTGTACTTCTATGGGTCTTGAATAAATGTACATGTTTCTTTTTTTTTTGCTTAGTAACCAATTTAAGCGACTTCGAAGAATTGAAGAGAATTGAGGAACAGATTTTTCAAGTTCTGATTATATAGTTAATCAAATGGATTGAATAATAAGTAAATAGTGTTTATTTGAGAATATTAATTGTTTTTATTAGAAATTAATTAAAATTTGAAATTTGATTTTTTTTTTCGTATATTAGTAAACCGAAAGTTAACATTAAAAATCTGATTTTCGCATATTTTTAATTTTTTAATTTTTACCAATAAATAGAGCTTGTAGTATAGTGGTATCTGGATTAGTTTAGAAGATATGAACTAAAATATGACGGTGCCGCATGGCGAGCTGTACTGAGCGGTTCCTTAGTGAGGTCGTCTTACTCGCTACTTATAGATATTGTTATAACTAATTAATTATGATTAAATAACCATATTTAAAAACAAAATTTAATTATTTTTTTGCCTTAATTTATTGTGTAACACTGCGCTGCACCACGCAATTGCATCAAAACGCTCCAGTGCGCCGGGTGAGTCAACTCACACATTCGAAATGTGTTGGCGCACGGCGCAGGAACTCACTCACTGAGTGAACTATGAGCGTGGCGTGTCGGCGTTTCGGAAGTTTCGCTGCTCACTTTGCGCGTCCCACTTTGATGTCTCATAGCGTAATTTTGAGTTAACTCAAAGAGCCGACGCAGTCGCTGCTCCTGAGTTACTGAGTTAACGCAAGGAATTTCGCTAGTTACCCATGTCTAATATGGACGCTGTTAAGCAATACAGTGTCAACCCACATGGATGCCGTTTTGAGAAAATTGAGTTTGAAGTTTTAATTAGGTTTTATTAAATTTCTTTTTAAAAATAACAAAAGTAAAAGTGTTTTTGGTAATTATTATTATTACACTAAATGTATATCGTTTTTAAACGACTTCATTCTTGGTAACAATTAAAGTAATAGAATTTAGTGCATTATTGTTGAATATTCCAAATATTTTAAGGTTTCATGCCCCCTAGTTTTTTCAATATTTTTGTGGGTTGACACTGCATAACAGCGTCCACATATCGATGGGTAGCCGACATTTTTAGCGAAAATGAGTTAAATATACGGTTCGATTCAGTTTGTCATTTATAATATTAGTATGGATATCATGTTTCTTATATTTAACCTTTACCTGTGTTTTTTTCATTTTTCCAGGGTAAAATCGATATAGACGCTTTGGAGTCTTCTAAATGGATGATGGGCGCTAAGGTTGTGAAGAAAACGGTGCAGAGCAAGCAGGAACAATCGCCTGGGTGTGTATTGAATAGAATCTTTCAAACATATGTTTTCAAAAAAGGACAATTGTTCACTAGGGTTATACATCGTTTACTAAAAAACAGATAATAATCCATATAGCTTAAATTCATTAAAATTACAGAACTTATTTCTGTAATCATTATTATTATTTTTTAATGATTAAATATTGATCGCGAACCTGATATATCTCAACAATTGAACTACAGTTGGTTGCTGAAAAGCATCCGAAACGTCGACATAAATAATAGAAATAATAAGTCGAGTTTTTATCCATTATAAAGTATTTTATTTAATGTATAATGATGACACTATACGAGAAAAACAAAACGAAAAAATTTTTTTTGTCCAGAACGCCGGGTTCAGAGTTGGGCCAGAAGAAGAAAGCGAAACGCAAGCGCAAGACTAAGATGCCGCCATCCGCCGACCTCTCCAGGCCGCCCGATCCGGAAAGGTAATTTTGACTATTATATACCTGTAAAGTCCATTTTTTAATAGTATTATATAGTCTGGCAGGGGATATAAGACTGATCACTCAAGGATATGCATCTCTTATGGCAAATTCTAGAATATACCTACCAGGGACTGAATACCGGTTAATTTACTATGGGAGTTATACCGGTATAATAAAGGTTTGTTTTAATATTATTTCGTTTTTATTCATATTTACTGAAAAAAATTAATGTGGAAAGTTTAGTGTGTATTTACTATTTAAAACTAACATAATTGTATCTCAGTCAGACACGTATTTTGGAAAATAAAAAAATTCCGGTTTCAGTCCCTGATACCTACCCTAAGTTGAAGAACATTAACATTGTTGCACAGCTTCGGAAAGTTCTACAGCTTCGGAAAGACTATCAAAAGCTGGTCAAAATCTATGTTTTCAAACATTTCCTTTACATATTTATCGTACATCGATACTTTTGAAACTATGTTAACATCGATATTTTTCTAATTGTGATCATCCCTATCCTTCGCTCTACGTTTATGAATAAGGCCGTAAGCCTACAAGTATTAGATATAATTGAATTCAAACTATTTGGCGTCTGTGAACATCGTACGTTTCGATGCGCAGAACGCTATAATAAGGTGTTAGCGGGACGTGGAAGTGACACGCGGCGGGGGAATCGCCCCGCGCGCCCTCTCTTTTCCCCGCAATCGCTTCATGCGTCTTGATTCTTTGTGTGAGTGACGTCGGTATACTGCACACACGCGCACATTTCTATCTAACTACAGTCGAGCTCTTAAGAGTTAATTATTAATTATAATGTTATTGTTTCTTTTTTATTGTTATTGAATGTTTAGTTTCATCAGTTATTTATTTATGTTACATTTTTGTTGTGTTAGCTTGATTGATTAATAAAAAGGATAGAGAATAAGAAGACAAATTTGATTCAAGCCAAGAAAAAGAAGGAAGTTCTATAGATTATATAAATATAATTAATAATAATTTGTATATCTCAAAAAATGTTTTTTTTTCTTGCATCCTTTGATTTAAGGACTATATTCATCTAATTCAGTACTTTAGACAATTCTCCAAATACGAATCTATAAGTAACACATTTGTAATAGCATTTCGTAATTTAATAGAAATTCAAATAGAGCTAAATAATTTTGGACTTGATTATACCTGCGCGCACTTGTACTTGCTACTAATTTCCAGCCGCCAAAAAGTTTGCATCGGACTATACCTAAAGGTGATTGACTTTCCAGATGGTTGCCGAAGTACGAGCGCACGGCTTACCGGAAGCGGCGCGGCATCCGGCGTGACGTCATCAAGGGAAGCCAGGGGATGACCACCACCGCTGTAGATCAGTAGTACGTGTATTTTTAATGTCAGATATCGACAGACGAGCATGAGGTTCACTTGATGGTAGGTGATACCTCAGCCACAGAACAGACAATGATGCGCTGTCGACCTACTTTTTACTTCGAGCAATCGGAAATCCATAGACTGAAACCCAAACGCGCAATATGCACTTCACGGTTTTTCCATCTATGAACGGTGGTTCGTTACCCGGTCGGAATTTCGATATTCCTCCCACCCGTTTAATGCCCGAAGTTACCAGACAGACAGAAGTTAACATGTCGTCCCGGTGGGATTCGAACCCACGACCCATCGATGCGCACGGCAGGTGTTCTACCGAACGCTTGGTGCGTCAAGCCTGTCAAAAATGTGTGAATATATAACTTCTGTGGAGGAAGAAAGTTGATCGAACCACTGACTGGCCAGTGAGCTACCACTGGTTCAGAAATCTTCTATTGAGAAAGAAACTCGATATTTACTCATCAAAAACGTTACAGAAAAAAATCCCTTTTACGTTCTTAACTTTATGATAGTCATTTGACCATGCTAGTCATTTATTGCTTCAATTCTGTAATTAAATTGAAAACAAAAACTTGCATCGTGTAAATGGGCATTTATACTATAAAATTTTAATATTCAAAAGTGATAAAAACACGAAAAAATCAAATTAAAATGGCGTTATGCACCCACTGCACCATCCAGTGCTTAGCGGTCGTATAGTCAAGGCTTATTTAAAACTACGATAGTACTACTCTCTTATCTATAGTATTTATCGTAAAGATAACGTTATTGTATAATTTCAGCGACATGAGTAAACAGACCCCAAGTGCTGCGGCCACGACCGCCAAAAGTCCTCGCGTCGAAGTCAAGTCCGGCGAGAGCGCTTGGCAGAGGAAACAGCAACAAAAGAAGAAGGGCAAAGGTCGCAAATGGTAGAGCCAATAAACTGATTTTATAACTGGAAATTCTTATTTTATTTTCCTAATCCAAACCATTCAAAATATTTTTGAAATAATACAGTCAACTCTAGTAGATGGTGATACAAGCGTAACAAATTAAAATCAATCACATTCGGGATACCAAACAATAACTTGTTCAACTGAGATTCGGTCATATCTGATCTATAAAGTAAATCCTATAAATGACTTGTTGAGGAGGTCATTTCTTACTGATTATTTTACAGAATTGAATAAAAAATTTAAATAGGTAATCTAAAAACAGCTTACATTCGTCCCTACTTCCAAATATCTGTGCAAAATATCAAGTTAACTTTACATAAAAGCACAACCCAATTATATTTATATTCTATACTTATATTATATTTATTATAGTTGGCGAGATGTAACTTGGCAAGAGTCGTTAGATGCGCAGAGTTCATTTTTTAGGTCTCTTTGGTTATGTAGAGGGACGCGGGGAAGAAGCTAGCATCGTTCCGAGGGGCGATTGGTTGCTCAATGCTCAGTTGACAGTCGACACTTGTATCTCGCAGTGTGTCGACGTTCCGTTCGCTCCCCAGTACACTTCCGTGCATTAGAATTCGACCCTTTTGTTTTTTGCGTTTTTGTTTTTATTTTCTATAAAGCAAATTTTTTAAAACTTAACTTAATTTATAACAAATAATATATTAATCTCCTTTCTTTAACTTTCTTCCAAACAGACATATTTAAAAATTAATTTAGGAAATAATTTAATAAATAAAACCAACTAATTATTCTAAAATATAAATGTATATATCTGATAATAATAAATAAAAATAATAAAATACTATATAATTATTTAACAAGCCTTAAAGGTGACCAGTTTTGGCACGAAGTGTACATGCGCGAACTTACCCCCACTACGCCAAAGCCTTGCCAAGTTACGTCTCGGCAACTATAATATATTATATTATAATTAATGAAATTGGCCTAATCAGCCGTTTTAATTATAATGAAATAAAAAAATTATAAAGAGGAGAGATTTGTTTGTTACTAACTACTTGACCGATTTAAAAAAATATTTGACCAATATAAACCTACATTATCAGCGAGTAACATAGGGATTTTTTATAGTACATCTAAACTGCACCCGTGCGAAGCAGGGGCGCATCGCTAGTGCATAATACATAAAAAAACTGCCAAAAATGAAAATTCGGATTCCGACAAAACTAAGTATTCTAAATTGTAATTTTGCTAAAGTTTATTTAGACGCCAACAATTTGTATATCGGCCAAACAGTTACTGCGATTTACTCACCTGCCTCTCAAATACCACTTGAGCTTTGCTCACTCTGCTCCAATAAATAGTTTTAATTTGTTTATTGATAACACAGGAAACAAAATGAAAACAGATGGTACACTTTAAACTTTGTTAAGTACCACAACTTACGTGGGAGATATCGAGATATAGAGTATCTATCGCATTGCGACTTTTCTATATAATTCCTTAAGAAAACCATATTTGTAGTTCATTATTTTATATAAATAATATTAAAATTAAAGTACTAAAACTTCCTTAGAGAATACTTTTCTTTGTTAAGTTAAAAATCAAAAACAACCCCCCTCCCTACTTACAGGTTCTAACCTTAGATTAAATTGACATTTCTTAACAACTATAAAAAAAGACTATACATGAGTAAATCAAATATTTTTATTATGTTCATTATCTTAAATATACAAGCAATCATCTTTTAGTATTTTTCCTCTTAGATTTACCAGGCCTTTGATTCTTCTTCTTACTGTTAGGTTTAAATTGTTTTGATTTAAAGTTAAACGGTGTCTTCTTGGCTGAACTATTGAACCCTTCCATTTGACTTGATGATTCTCTTGTGTTTAATTTCGAACCCTTCTTTTTCCCACCAAAACCGAATTTTTGGTCTTTCATGGCTCTCCTTTTATTTACCTTGATTTTTCCATCTTTTCCCTTATTTCCTTTACTTTTATTGTCCTCTAAAAAGTCTAAATCTGTTGATTTACCTTTTCTTACACGTTTTAATTGTTCCATCATTTGCTTTTTATCAGCTGCTTGCTTCAATTTTGTATCAATCTGAAATAAGCATGTTTAGTATTAAATACAGCTTTTTTCAAATCATCTAATAAAATATTTGGTAAGTCTAACCTAAACCATATTTTAGATGAATCAAGTTCTGCTTTTACACAATAACTTAGCACAGCATTGTCAATGAAGAAAATTCTTACAATGAAATGTACAACACAGAAAATATCATATACAGAGTCTAATCCCAAGATAATTTAAACAACAAACCAATATTAACACTTTCATAGTAGGAAATCCCATGATTTATCAACTTTTAATTTCTAAACCTAACCCAATGCATGTTTTAAGATTTTGCTTTAATGCTTTTTTTCGCGAAGACTTAATAACAGTCCGAATTTCATATATAATGATTATTTAATACAGCAATAATAATATTATAAATGGGAAAGATTTGTTTGTTACGGTTTTACTCAAAAACTACTTGACCAATATATTTTTTGCGTGTAGTACATACACTGCATTTTATTATACCTGTACTCTTTTAGCAATCTTCTTCTGGTCCCTAAGTTGTCTAACTTTCTCAACTCGTGATTGAGCAGCCTGCTTTGCCATTAAGTTCTTTCTGACTTTCTGCATATGCTCATCTGTCTTAGCCATCTCTGCAAAGTAGTCATCCGGCCTAAAATGAGATAAATTTAATTAATAAGTGATTGTTTAGACTAAATAACTATTCAATCTTTAATAATTAAATCTAAACCTGGTAGAAAGAACATGTTATATGTTTTATTGTCTGGTGTCGTGCACTGATGTATTGTGGCAATAGAAATATAATTACCTTCTTGTTGGTATATTTAGTTCCTTCAAACGTTTAATTCCATCAAGCACTGCAGCCTGTGCCTGACGATGAATAAGATTCTCACGTTTAAACTCATTCAGTACAGGATCATTTGTTGGATCATACATTTGTTTGCCTTTGCTATTCTCTTGAAGATTTCTGTCAAACAATAAATAACTATTAGGTTTTCATCCCTTACATAACTGTTGTTGGAACGCTGCATGCGCTATCACATGGGAGTATATTTTTGAGGAACTTTTGTTATTCCAACTACACAAATTAGCCCTCAGACAAAACAACTTAGTAAATTCCAAAAATAGCCTAATAATTATTTTCTCGAAAGCTAAAAATGCACCATAAACTTTGAAGACTATTAAAGAGTTTTTAATTACTGATAAGTTTTTAAGTCGGTCAAAAAGTATAAAGTAATTTTATACTTTTGAACACATTTTAAAAGAAATCAATAAATTAGAACACCATTGTTTTGGTTTGTAATGTTACATTCATATTCATATAGTGTTTGTATAGCATTGTTACTGGTTTATTACATATATGTATGTTTATGTATTATAATAAAACTTTATCTCACTATTCTTTAAAGCTTGCTAATTTTTTAATCTGTGAACACTTAAGGACAAGAGTGTTCCTTAACAAAGATATCCATGGCCTGCAGTAATTACTAAGGCTTGTTCACCCTTCTTCAATACAATAAAATATGATTAAATGGCAAGGACTAGGAATGTACGCACAATAATATATATGTATAATTATTTAAAAAATAATTACTTTCTTCTTTGTGCCGTCTGTTGAATCTGAAGAGCTACATCTGGAGCCAGAGGAGCAACGCTTGTTACTAAATCTAAGGTTTCCACCCATGGTAGTTTCAGCTCGAATTCCTTCAATTTGGCTTTCAAGTCAGTAACATTGTTTACATATCGCTTCTCAACTCTTTCTATTTCTTCATTAAGTCCCGGTTTCAACAAGCCCTTGGCGAAGGCTTCTTGTAACTGAAATTTAGTTTATTAGTATGTTCAATGTATAACCTAATATCAATATATATCTTATATATTCATAAAGATTTCAGAAATACAAAAATTACCTCCTCATCTGAATCCGCGTCAGTATCGCTATCATTTAATACAAAGTCACTCGTGGTCATTTTATTTGTGAAATTATCAAAATATTAACATTAAACAACATAACCAAACTAAATTCAAAATTCAACAACGCACGTTCAACGTTGTCACTTGCAGTGTTGCCAACTTTATTTTTACGAATTAGCAGTGTTCAGTGTTGCCAGCGGTGTCTGGTCAAAAGTTACCTAATATGGTTAAAAACTCAGATTAAGTACCTATAGATGTAACACTAAAATATTAAAGCGCGATAGCAAATTACAATGTGTTTGTAAGAAAGAAGGACAAAACACAGATGTTTTGTCCCCGTCGGCGTGGCCACTTTTTCTTATTTGTCAAAAGTTATATTTGACAAACTTCTTCGGCGCCATTTCATCATATGCGGATTTTTGGTGTTTGTAGTGATTTCATGTTGATTATTTTTGAGACATATACTCTGTTAATTAAGGTTTCTTAAATGTAATAACAATGGTAGGTTGTTGTGTTAAAGGCTGCAAAAGCCGAAGTGAACGAAATATAAATGGAATCACAATTCATTCGTAAGTATATGATTATCTCTTTAATTTAGCAAAATATTACAATGTAATGGTTTATTATGTTTTCTTATAGTTGTGTTTAATTCTTTTTGGGTAACTAATGCTTATTTTTCAATATTTAAAATAACTTAAGGTTGCACAAATCGCGGGCTTGAACTCACTGGTGGGCGTCGCCAAAAAGCATGCTGTTCTCCCGCACCGCACCGGGGCAGTCATTATTAAGTGAGATGCACGATAATTCATAGTAAAAGGGGCGTCTAAAAAAATACGAAAAAGCCTTTGGAAAATCGAGTTTTATGAAAAAACCACTGCATAAATCAATTACAAATAAAAGTTATTGTATTCTTCGATAATCGTGCTTTGTTTGTAGCGACTTTGTTTTGAAAATTTGATACTTCTTTTATTACTAATTTTAGCCCAAAGATGTGTTAAAAAATGGCAATAAAAACGAATCTTTGGTAGCTCGTAACTTTTTAATAGTCTTTTATTTTACCATTCTGTTTCTGCACAGACAAAATTAATAATGAGACAAAACGATATCATGTATAACTTTGCATATACGGTGATAAATAGTGGAGTAATACCCCCCCGAAATTTCTATGGAAAAAATGTCGACTAGTGTCACCTTAAGAAAATATAATCTAAATGTTTGACCTAAATGTTTCAAAATAAAAAAAAAATAGATAAGTAATAATTTCACGGATCTTAAGATTTAAACTTAAGATTTACTCACTAATTTTCACAGAATTAAAGGATCATATTAAAGATTATAGTCCACTGGATATCTCACTTTTAATTGAAAGGATTTCTTTAAGGTTTTTCTGGTTTTAATTTGAAGTTTGAATTCATTTTATGAGTTCACTCACGCCAAGTGACCAAGGAGAACGAAATATTTTAAAAAACTAACTCTATTTAAAGGACAAAAGACGATTACTGGTTGTAAATAAATGTCTGTTAAATATGATGGTAATATGTTTACGTCAGAAACAGAACAGACGGCATAAAAAGTAAGGTTTAAAGAAATTTATTTTCATAAGAACCTAAAACTAAATATAAATAAATAAAACACACGCACGCACATAATTTTATTATTATAATGAGTTTTGGTGCAATGTTAATTTATTATTAAAAATCTATCCGCAAATGGATTCATAATAATTATTTAAGCATTACACCAAATCACACGACAATTTTACCCATATATTGGTAATTCTTTCTTATATGACAGCACGGTCTACAACTATGTCTGTCTCATGTGCAGCCACGCCAATGTTCCAGATAAGGAGTACTCTCTCTGTATATTAGAAGTGTCCATAAAGTCATGTGATATTATGGTGGCGCTGCTGTAAGCTGATGACTGCATTTGAAAGAAAGCGCCTAAAACTGTTAGAGTATGACAGAATGAAACGAAGAAAGATATAATATATCCGGTCCGTAACGACTTTCAAAAATTTAGTTGTAAATATTTTGAATGCCGAGATAGTAAAGTAATTTCTTACATTGATTAAATATATAACAATAATTTTATAAATTTCAGAATTCTTTTGAATAATGACGTTTTCAAATGCATACTCATTTACTTTATTTTTATAAACTACTCTATTCAGTACAACTACTTCTGTACTTTACTATTTCCGTTTGGCATACTTCTCTTCATTAATAATCGCCAAAATCACATCGAACCATCAGTGGTCATCAGCGCCTTTTTAGTTGGTTTTGGAACTATAATCTAACAGCTTATCATGGACACTTTTGAAAGTAAAGTCCCATATGAGAGAGTGCTCCTTATCTCTAGCCTTCATAATGGTTTTTGGTTGTATTTACATAAATAAGTATAATTTAGTTATGTTTTAATGAGGTTTCCAAAATAAACAAAAGTAAATGCGAGTGCGTCCCCGACCGAATGATTTATGATTCGGCGACAAGCACGAACGAACTCTAAAGGCGTTCGATTTACATCAAACGAACATAGAGCTAGAGCTAGAACAAGAGCATTTTTTCGTAATCTTTTAGTGTAAACGAAAGCTAGAGGTATCGATTTACATCAAACGAACATAGAGCTAGAGCTAGAACAAGAGCATTCTTTCGTAATCTTTTAGTGTAAACAAAAGCTAGATCGAATGTTCTTTGCTCATACGTGTCGGCACCGCTGCCTGACTTCGTACTCATTGTTTTTTGCCTTTCCCGGCGGTAAGATGCAAGAAGCGAGTCCATCTTTTTTTTTAACTCTTCAACATTACATTCCAGTTGTTTTGCGATTTCCCGCCAAGCATCTTGTTTGTAAGTTGTATTTTTATAGTTTTCATACGTCGGATCCCACAGACATCTGAAATTGCGGTAGGCTTCTATCATTAATAAACATTTTTCTTGAGACCAATCCATAATTTAATCGATAAGATACGTAAACAATCGCTAGAACACAAGAACGCTTTGATGAGACCGCTCAGCTACATCAGTGACAGCTCAATTTGATGTAGTGGGGATAGAATGAGCATTCGCTCGTTTGACGTAAATCGACCTTAACAAGAACAAATTCATCTGATTGAATAAGCGAGTAAACGAGTTTGGTCGTTTTTGATATGGATACAATATCAGTGCGAAAGAAAAATACTTGTTTTTAGAAGTTGATCCTAAGAGGATTATTCGTCTGAGAGTTGCACTCACTGCCTACGAATGAAGTTTTTCGTTAGCCAACATTGCATTCCGTTTCAAGGTTGTTTCATGTAATAAATTAAAAATTAATTCTGCAAATTCCGCAAAATCACCTAAAAGTAACCTTTCGAGTCATGTAACCTAAAAATAACCTGAAGGAGTTGAAAATCACCTAATAGGTTACTTTTGTAACCTTTTAGGTGATTTTCAACTGTGATTTCTGCTCAGTAATTTACATAAACCTTGATAGTTTGAGAAATATTCGTAGAAAAAAAATCTTTATTTTATATTTCTATTGATTTTTAAATAAAATAGTAGAAACAACGACTCTGTAGGTATGGTATGGCATATATTTACCTGAAATTTCCCACCATTTCCACAAAATTTACAATAATTAGTTCTCCGCTTTTCGTTACCACTTGGTAATCACATAAAATACATTACATGAATTAAATTTTTATTCTATAGTTTTACGGTATATAGGCTATATTAAAAACCTTTCCAGAAGGGAGTCTTTGTGGTATATCATAAACAATATACTTACATAGACAATATTACTAGACTCTTGTCTATATAAAATTGTAGTCAAATGTACAATTTATTTAAATAAAAGTAGTTTATAAATAAATTTTTATCACAAATAGGATTCAATAAATTAAAATTTAATTTTTAAAATTCAATTGTATCAAAATTTTGCTATAATTTTTATAATATTTTTAAAAAGTCCTACAATTTGAGTTTGACCGGAAGTCGACACTACTTCTACTTCTTCCATGAAACCCCCCGTTGTTTTGTATCTCGAAAATGCAATGGCCGCCATCTTCGACTCTTGTGAATGTTTTGGTCGTAGTTTCGTACTTTGAGGCCTTTTTAATTTGTGCTATGAAAATATTTGATGGAAATTAATTCACTACACCGTAGAAGTATATAGTTTGATTGTGTAAAGGTTAGTACAATATATAATCTCATTTTACACTTAAAGTGTTTACATCTGGATTTTTGCGTAAAATCTTGTGTTAATACAGAAATAAATAAAATTATGTGTAATTTTCTTTTAAAATGTTAACCGTTTAAATAATATTAAATCTTGAACAATTGTAGAATTCAATTTCATAAATAACCCAATACCTCATTTTCTTATTACAATTATGTTAGTCGTCTCTTTGTTAGTAAGCGGACTTAGCTCATAAGATTTATGCTTTAAGTGCGACTTTAATTGTTTCTTTTTAGAATTATTTTTCTGCAAATTAAGGTTTTAGGTTAGTGTTTACTTTTTTGATGTTTGGAGACATTTCAGTTTTCGTGCCACAATAATGGCGGCACTGAATTTTAACCTATCTGCTTATTTGACTAACTTACGCATATTTCCTATGCGTTTTTATATTTTATTTTGGTGTGAACCCTAATATTTTCTCGTAGGAAACGAAATAATGTGAATTTTGAATAAAAATTCGATCGTTGACCTCGACTGTCGTATACGGATACGAGGACTAAAAATATTTTCCCGAAAATAATATGCTTCATTCAGCGTTTAATTATGAAGATATAGAAGGCGCAGGGATAAAAAATCAATTTTCGATTGCAGTCACGTAAAATAAACTCGGAGGCCAGGGCGCTCTCCAGTGCATCATCTCGGGTTTGACCCAAGATGGTATTCTCAGAATGTCAGCTACATCGGAATATGAATCTGTGGCCCGGCAAGTGAGTAGGATTTATTTCACATTAAGTTACCTCTTATCCATTGATCATGCAATTTTTCTTTATATTATACAATAGTACACTTACAAGATTCTAAATTAAATAAACACTACCATTATATTTTGCAGATATCCATATTATTCTTAATATTTTTGCAATATTCACAATTTAATATTAATTTATTTAAAATTTCCTTGACTAATTGAACATGTTCATGATCTTATAACCTTAATATCATTGTTTGTATTTTAAAAGCTATTTACATAAATGTTGAATTGCACAATTAAATATTGGTAACATAGTTAGTTTTGTTTTCAGTGTTTACTGAAAACGCATGCTCTATCTCTGAAGCAAACATAACGATACAAAATAATAAAGAATGAAAGAATAAAGTTGTATTATTGAATCCTTTAGTCTTAATTTTACTTAATAAGTTTCAGTTTTGGTAAGTTGGGTGATTATAAAATGTAAATGCTTATATGTACTCTAAAAATAGTTTTTAAAATAGATTTTAGAATTAAGATAGATGATATGGAACATTCATTTACCTATTATGTATGTACCACACATTTATTTACATTCACAAAGAGTTAATGCAATAAAACCTAATTTTTGTTACAGAGTTACGGGCCGACCACCTCCAGTGAAAGAATTTTTGAACACATTTTGGAATCAAAAGTAATTAATAATATGGATGTACCAAGTGTACGCACTCCTGTTTTGAGGGCTGTCCCTTTATCCATTAATGATGGTGATCCAGAACCAGATTCAACAAACCATGAAAGTATTATCAAATCTGCTCATAAAGCAGAAAACAAAGTAATTGATTATCAAATGGGTGATAAAAGCTGTGAAGGCGAGATGTCAATAGATTCTCTTCCTAGAATTATGAGGATTGAAGAAACAAACCTCGAAAATGTAGGCCACATTGCTTACCCTATCTTACAAGATGATAACTCGGATGATGTTAATTATGTAGAAAATACTGCAACACTTATACAGGCACCCTTAAATAGTGCTATTGTCCAGAATGTTGCTAAACTGCCTCAGAACTTCACAATAAATGTGGATGCTGCTGTCAGTAATATAACAGCTATACAGAATGTTTCCCAAGATGTCACAGGTAACCAAACTCTATGGTTGCCAACAATATTAGCAACCAGTGCCACAACCGATAATAAAAGCGAAGAAGATAGACCACCAGGGGTATCACAGATTATAATCACAAGTGAAAGTTATGTGACTGATCCGAATCCAAGGAGGACAAATATAATAGAGGCTAAGTATAGCAATCGTTCTCAGAACTCGAAAGTACAGATTTTAAGCAATATATCTTTACCTAAAAATGCCAATTATACACAGCAATACATAGCACAAGCTAAGGATATTACAACACAAGTTTATGGGACACAGAATCATGTATATAAATTGAGTGCTAATGTTGTGTCCCAGAAACAAATAAACAACTCTGTACTTTGCACAAAACCACCAAAAAGTCAGTCTCTCATAGGTGGAGCTACCTTATCTCCTACAATTATAAACAATAGCCCAGTAAAAAATATGTCTTATGGACATACATTTTCTAAGAGCGCAAATTTAAGTAAGGTAACAAATGGTGCTAATCTTAATGCAATTGTTGCTGCATCATCCAGTAACATGCAGTGCCACATATTATCCCGGGTTGTTTCTGGACCCAATAAGGTCTCAGTTCATTCCGGGAAAAAATCTGTAAATAATTTAAAGGGCAAAAATACACAAGTGCAAAAGAATCAATCAAGGCCAATTAAAATAATTCAGCAGGCTGGTACTGCACAGAAATCAGAAAATAAGACCTGGCCTTTAGCTAATGTTACATATAAAAGTGCAACTAATATTGTGGAAACAAATACTTCAAAGGTGATCCAGAAAGTTGGTAGTCCTAATAAGAACCAACAGCCTTTAAAAGTACAAAAAACTGAGCGTTTAGTGCTACAATCGCCTTGTGGTCCAGTATTACTAACCACAGCTCCTGTAGCTACAAGTCTGACAAAGGCGCCACATTATGTTCAATCAGGAGCTACACCCAATCTTCGATATGTGCAAACCTATGGACCTGATAATCAACTCTCTACAATAACACAAGTTTCTGCTAATCAACAGTTAACAGCGCAAATTTTACAATCACTGTCTCAACCAAAGGTTATGATACAGCAGAGCGCAACATTATCATCAGGGAAAAGGAATAATATTCTTATGTCACCTCTCCCTATTGAAGAGCTTGCTGAAATAAAGCCAGTCAATCAGAAAAGAATTGTGTTGTAAGTATTACAAGATTTAAAATTATTTTATATAACTATGCTTTCAAATTTTTTAAAGAAATTAATTAAATATTTTTTATTTTACAGTGGTGATAAATCTAGTTTACTAACAGCAGATGATATCATTGGTACTGAAGAGAGACCTAATTTGTCTGAAGAACTATGTCGATACTCACATCAAGCATTTGCCTTTATTATGCTGGACCATACATATGCATTGCCCATACAAAAGCAACCTGCTGTCCCATCAGCAACTAGTGTTGCTATTCCTAATATTCCCACTACCACTGTAATTACTGTGACATCTACTCCATCAATTATATCCCCTATGACAATAACACCTGCATCACCAATAAGTCCAATGAAGACTTCGCCTGTTCTTACGAGTACACCATTTGATCTGACATTGACTACAGTAATACCAGCAACGCCAATTCCTGCGCCGTTACCAGTTTCATCTATTCCGATAAGCGCAATTACATATAAACCACAACCTCAACTTACTCAAGAGGATGACACAGCATCAGTCATTTCATCTATAGAAGGTGAAAGACGGCCTCCAGAACAAGGCGGTAGTGATACTGAAACTGCTCCCGAAGGCGAAGAAGAAGGAAAAACAAGGTGTATTTGTGACTTCACCCATGATGATGGTTACATGATATGTTGTGATAGATGTGGGGAATGGCAGCATGTGGACTGTATGGGAATTGACCGAAACAATATCCCTGATGCCTATATGTGCGAACTTTGTCAACCTCGCCCTATAGATAGGCGTCATGCACGTGCCATACAATTAAGAAAACGAGAGGAATTAAGTGCTCTTGGAGCATCTGATTCAGACTCCTCTGAATGCACTCGAATTCCCGGTCAAAGACGAAAGAGATTATTAACAGTTACAACATATACAAACACAAGTGGGAGCTGTGTTACTACTTATAATTCAAGTGTTCCAGTGTTGCCACCTTTACCACAGCCGACGTTACCTCCTTTGCCACCGAAGAGAGGTCCAAAACGTCCTAAGAAAACAGAAATGGTAAGAAAGGTAACGAAAAGGAAGCTCACGGAAAAGCGTGTAAAGCGTAAGAAGGAAATGATGCTAAACAGAAATAAATACAATTCAACAGTTTCAAATAATCAATCGCACTGGCGAGATCTCTATGAAGTCGCTATGACTAATCATTATAGTCCCGAATTACGAGCCAAGATCATGAAATACAGTAGTAAGCTTGGAAACACATCTAACATGGCCTCTGCCATTACTGCACATTTATGTACAACTGTACCACATGCTGGTGGAAAAATATTGATAGCTACTAAGGATCTTAAAGAAAATACACCAATAATTGAAATGAGAGGCAAGTACATGCTTTCTAATCAACACAGACCTCAGTTACAAAATTCAGTACGGGCGGGAAGCCAGAAACCTGGACCATTTGTTTTCTTCTACAGATTACCAAAGGACAACACTCAGATATGTATTGACACTAGGACATATGGAAATGAAGCGAGATTTGTGCGTCGATCTTGTAAACCCAATGCAGAATTACAGCATTGTATTGTTAAAGGTGCTTTACATGTGTATTTGGCAACAATTGGAATAATTCAATCCAACACTGAAATTACTGTCGGCCATGACTCAGATAGTAGTAAACAGCCTTGTGCTTGTGGTAATCCAAAACACTGCAAAATTAATGGGTTAAGTCCTAATCCTGTAACTCCACGAAAGAGTATTGATTTACCTCCAAGGGAAAAACGGAGTCGGAACAGGTGCTATAGTTCATCATCGCCATTGTCTCCTCCTCTGTCATCAATATTGACAACACCTACTAAAGAAATATTACCACCATTTACATGTGAGGCTCCTATAATCAAGTCTGAGAAAAAGTCCCCAATAAAACATGAGTTACCACCAATGTCACCAGTTAAAGAACCAATGTTGTCACCAGAATATTATGAACCTATTAAACCTGATATACCCATCATAAAAGAAGAATTACATCATGAAATAGACTTGACAGCTAAAGAAGAAATGAAATCAGATCTAGATGAGCCAGACTTTGTAAAAGTTGAACCTAGGGTTGAAGAAAAATCAATAGAATTGCCAAAACCACCATTGATATTCGAACCAGAGTTACCTGTATTTGAGGATATTAAACCAAAACTAGAATTATTTGAAGCTAAAGATGAACCAATCTTGCCTTCTTTCTTTGCGAAAATGGAAAAGATAAATGAATTAAAAATAGAGCAGCCAAAAGTGGAACAACTAAAAATAGAACAGCCCAAAATAGAACAGTCGAAAGTAGAACATCCGAAAGAAGAAATGCCAAAATTTGAAGAATTACCTAATGTGGAAATTAAATCAGACGACAAGAAACCAGTAACTAAAGAAATAACCGCAAAATCAGCTTGTCACGATAGGTCTTCAAGGTCGAGTAGAACAACTTGCGTTAATCAAGACTCGTTAGATGACAAAACTGATGATTCACAAGACAAAATGCCAACTCCATCTAGCAAAGCAAAAGATAAAAGGAAAATGGTTAGCAAATTTAACTTTTTTCCATTTTGATAATATGATTATTTGTATATAATGAACTATTCTAATGTTTTTTTTTTTGCAGACTCGTGAGGAGCGCAAAATGGAAGCAATAATGAAAGCTTTCGAAAGAATGGAAAGGGCTGAACAAAGAAAGCAGGAAGTCAAAGAAAGACAGAAACGTAGAGAATCTGATCCACATCCTCATAACTTTACCGAAAAAGACGAAGATGATGACGTACATAATAATTTCAAGAAGAGAAAACGGTATAATATTAAAAAACACTGCTTTTTTTGTCCTGTCTTGTTTTATTAGTCCAATATGAAAATACCTAACTTTTTTATTCCAGACGCAAAGGTCGCGCTCGCACTGCATCGCAATCAAATCGTCGGCGACTCAATTCAGCCGACAGTGATCTTGTTACTTCAGGAGATGAAGGCCAACCTTTCTCCCCACCTCAAGAACATTCTAGAAATGACACCATCACCTCAGCCGATGACGAAAAACCACTCGAACCTATGTCCAATGTATGTTTACATTTTAAACGTATTATTGAACAGTTAATTATTTTATTTCTATGATCTAATATTCATTTTGTTTCAGAACCTTGGGTTGAGTTCAGCATGTCTGTTAGTGGAAGCTGCGGTTGGTTCCGTTGAATCTGCCTTTAAACAACCAAAAACTAAGAAAACAATGGCCAATGAATGGCTTGGTCGCTCACCGGAAAGAACTCCATCGCCTTACAATTCCCCCTTCAGACCAGCTTTAGTTTCAGCTACATCTCTAGAAAGCTTGGTGCGAGTTGCATCAACCATCATTGGCGATCTCAGTGGTGGTCAAGACTACCATGAAGAGGAACCGCAATCACCACCTACAACTCCAGATAGAGAGAGGAATAAACCCCCCAAGAAAGCCAAGAGGGTGACACGAAGTACACCTGCAGTTGAAACTCCTGAACTACCATTTAATCACAGTGCGAAAAAACGATGGTTAAGACAGGCTATCAGTGAAGAAAGCGACTCCCCATGTCCTGGTATGTTTAAGACCTTACTTACAAACACGGTTATTTGCTTATTTTTAGGCACATCAATTACTACGTTAAATTTAGATACATTTGTTTCAGAATCTCCACCTAATGAAATGATTACACCTCTGAAGAAACGAAGGATGGCCAGGGAATCCTTATCATGTGACCAAAATCCCCATGATAGGGTAAGTTGTACTAATATAAATTTGAATTAAATTTAATCCTATAATTACTTCTATTATATTATTATAATATATGATTTTTGTTTAGTGTAACGACGAAGTTTCCCCAATTTTAACATCAGAAGACTCGCCAGTGAAAGAAGATTCGCTTGCGTTAGCTCGTCAATATAAACGCAATATAATGGATATGTATGCCCGAGACAGAACGCGGTCCGATAGCGGCCAGGGTTCTGATGATCAGTGTAATATTGATCACGACGTTTTAAACGTTAATTTGAAGGGACCACATAACACTGAACACATTAGGAGGATAATCGGTGTTCCTGATGACATACCAGAAGAACCTAAACAAGTGGACATACCAGTAAACAACAACAATAATTTAGAAGTAGAAGAAACCAATAATAAAGTTGTACCTATGGAGATTGATACTACTGTCATAACACAATCAAAAATAGAATCGAATGAGGTTCATACTGATGTGAAAGGTATTGAAAGCCCTAATGAGAAGGTACAGAGTTCACAATCAGCAGATACTAGTGGCAATTCATCTCCTCAGCGAGATGAAATGGACGATATTCAGAAGAAAATACATTCATTTCACACAGAAAACATACAAATTCTAAAGAGCAGGAATAAAAAACCGCCAAAAGAGAAACGGAAGAAAGTCAACTTGAACTTTGATCTCAATATGGTTGATGATCAAATCAGTATACAGTTGCGAACAGATGATAACAGTAAGACAGATGTCAATGGCGACATACATGAAGATACAAATTCACACGAGGATATGAAAATGCATGTATCACCAGAAAATATACCTTTACCCCCTGTTGAATCAATACCGTTACCTGCGCCTGAAACTATACCGTTACCTGAGGAAACGAATCCTATGCCCATAGTGCCGCCACCAGAAACTATACCTCTTCCTGAAGAACCTATGCAACTGGTCAATTCGGTACACACCAGTCCCGAATCACCATCAAAATTTGAAGAAACAGAAACTGCTGAACGCCCTTCAGTGCTGGAATCAACCCTCCCCTTTTCCACACGTTTTAATTCGACCGGACTATTTTCCGGTATATTCAGTAACATGTCGCATTCGTTCAAAGTGGACTCTCCCATTAATGAAAACATACCAAATATGTCTTTAATAAAAAGTGCAATAGATAGGACTACAAGTTTAGACACTAGTATATTCGATAAGGACAGTATTACACCAGTGGACGAACTGAAAAGTGTCCAGGAAATATTAACGCGAGTGAATAATATGGACTCAAATAACAGTGTGTTGTTGTCGGGAGTGTTGAATAGTTCTAACAAGGGTGATGTGGCGGCTGCGCCCGCGCCGGTCGTGTCGCCCGCGCGACCCGGCAAGCCGTACTGCCCGCGCAGCAACGACCCCAGGCTCAACCCCCCGCCTGCTGATAAACCCAAACCAGTTAGAAGAAAGGTATGTTGAATTGATATTTTATTATGTGCAATTGTTTCCAGCGAGTAATACAAAGGCATAGGCTGTTGTTTTTCACCCTTGCCTTGTAGGTTCTTCGGTCTCTGTAAGCAACAGAAATATTTTGGATTTCTATCACTGCTAAAAGAAAATAGATTCTCCTATATTTTGCACCATTCAAATCTGCATTCAGCCTACTCAACTGCTGTTGCCACCAGTCTTTACAAATTAAATTAAATAACCAAGGCTTTCAGTATCATACAATAACAATAAGACTCTTACCGCGGAATACTGATACGATAATCAAAATTTGAAGGCTTCTTAAAATGTTTCTGTCTTTCATTTTACCATCGTAATGAAAGAGTTAGAGATACTTTTAAGTACACCTCAATGTTGATTAGCGTTCGAGAATTCGGTCGTTAAGTTCTCAGACATAGGACAAGCAGATTTTTAAAAAGATGGTTTCAGAGAGTTGAAAATCACCTATGATTTATGTATAGTTAGACCATAATATCAGATCACTAAGTGTGAACAACTGTGGAAGTATTTACAGTGATCACAGATGTATAATATAAACAAAACAGAAAACCTTGGACACCTGTATTGTTTCAAGGAATTTAGAAGAGAATTATATGTATGTTATTAACATTTTATATTATTTATTATGCAACATAATTGCGAAGGTGGAACGTGTTTGACTGAATTGTATCAAATCAAGGTTATTGTGATAAGATAGGATAGAGATATTGAGTACTCGTCTTTTTTGATGTCATAATTAATAATTTAAATCTTCATATAACACAGTATTATTTTTGCGAGTTTGTCTGCACCATGGCTTGTTTGGAAAAAATATAAACTGTCCATTGTTCCGTTTTTTTCTAATAGAAGAAATCAATAATATTACTAGGGATTAATGGTATTGTATGTGATTAGTTGCAAGTAGTTTTGTGGGAATATTAAGACACTTGCCTCATTATTCCTACATTATCAGCAATGCATATCTATTTTAAAGCAGTTTTCTATTGTGACCTTATTAAAGTACTCATCAAATAATGTGTTTCACATAGTACTAGTATCATATTAAGCTTCATAAACAAGCCAATAACTCACAAATAATCAATTCAAAAAAATTTATTACCGCCTCCGAGGCTATATGCGCGTCAAGTTTAGCACTGGAGGTCCTAGGTTCGAGTCCCGAGAAAACCAACTTAAAAACATGTTTCGGTCAGTCAGGCCAGAAAACAAACAGAAATAGTCTGCCGTATGCCATATTAAGAGGAGATTAATATCTATACTAATAATATTATAAAGCTGAAGAGTTATAGTGGTGAAGATTTGTTTGTTTGAACGCGCTTATCTCAGGAACTACTGGTTCGAATTGAAAAATTATTTTTGTGTTGGATAGTCCAATTATCGATGCGACCAATAGTGTATCAACAGTGAAAAATGTTGCAAAAACGGGGAAAATTATCCATATTAAACTACTCGACCGATTTTATTATCATGATCTGATGCATTGCACCCGTACGAAGGGGGAATTGCTAATTTCTTCATGTTTATTTTTTTATACGTAGCTCTCTATAACCGAATACCGCAAGAGGCACAAGGGCGCTACCGCCTCGGACGACACGTCTACCACGGAAGGTGGTGAGCTGTGCCTGGGGCCTGAATGGTCGTCCGGCTCAACGAACTCGTCGGGTTCCGCGTCGCTGTCCCCCCAGCGGCTGGAGGCGGCTGCGGCGGCCGCGGTCGATGAGCTGGAACAACGCCTCCACAAGGACCTCACGTCGCATATGCCTAAAGGTAACCTTCAACACCGGCTGTTTGGGATGTTCTTTTTACAGCTGAAGAGGCTTCTGAACTAGGTTACCCTCAATGCAGTCTGCGTTTTGGAACTTATTTTTTAAAATTAGCAAAAAAAAAGATCTTCGAAACGGCTTGAAACCGGTTTTTATTCTCCAAAATACGTGTCTGACTGATATTAGTTTTAAAGAGTAATAGACACTAAAAATATCACATTATTTTAATTATATTTTTCAGTAAATATGACTAAAAAAACAAGGATATTAACTTAAACCTTTATTGAAATATTCTCCAACCGGTTAAACTCTCATTAGTAAATAACCGGTTTTCACGGCCTGCTTCAAAACGCGTTTAGACATCGAAAGATTATGCTTTGAAGAAAATATACTCGGTTTTATAATTAGTCATCTGTTTTGTCTATCAGATTATTCATGAATTTATAAATCATTTACTTGAGATTATTCACAAAATAATAAGGTAAAGCTTAAAATAGTGTGTTTTGTCTCGTTCTATCGAATACTAAATGACTTAAGAATGAAAGAAACAGAACATTATTAAGTTTAAAAAGTTAACATATCAAAAGCTAAATAATATAGTTATATCTGTTTTAATTTAAATATTGGACTGAGAAATAGATGATAATAATGAAAATATTTTTGGACACACAAATACTACGAAAAAATACTATAAGGAAATTAATCGTGTATTATTTTGCTGATAAAATATGTTTTTGGTGAAATAAAATCTAAAATCAAAGGAAATCAGTATAAAAACTATTAGATAAAGCAGTTTATTCTAGCTAATTGGTAATTAACTCGTCAAAGTCTGCCAATCAAAGCGTAAATGCCAGTCGTACTTGACGCGCACGCAACTTCCCTTGCGTGCGATTAGAGAATAAACACCCGTTATAACATCCGGAACTCTACATTTAACTAATTATCATTTAATTATGTCACAGTGCTATTCTCATAGTATCTCTACTAAGATAGCCATTTAGCCCCCACAACTGAAAAGTAAAAGAATACCCTATATGGGTTACAATAAACTTGAAGCTAAATTCACAATCAATTCTAACGACAATATAATAATGATAATATTAATAGTCACGATGTTTATATCGATATTTTATAATGAGTTTAATTACAATTACAAGCATCATAATGCATCATTAGTAAAATGTTATTTGTATCCATTACATTTTACCATGAAAATGAACTGCGTAGAACCAAGATCATAAATCACATTAAATAATATGTTATCATTTATCCACGTAAATAATTGTGGTTACATAAAAAAATGGTTTTTTACGTTACGTTTCGTTTTATTACTTCTGTCGGTTTTTATATATCTTTTTAAAATTTTCTACATAAAAAAATGTTATTTTTTTTATTTTACGCACACACAAAATTCATGAAAAAATCATGTTCACTCGAAACGACATATTATTATGACATTTTCCGTCTAAGCAAGTAGGTACCAAATGATTGGTCTTGATGCAAATGAATTTAAATGAATCATTACGAATGGACGAACTAATAGGGGCGATTTATGTACGAGATAATTGATACGAGCAGTTTGTCCTCGTTATCGCAAATTGAGAGCGTCCTGATGCTTACACGAGCTGCGTAGTGAAGCTATTTTTATATGCACTCTAGAAATTACAAACGTACATTGTTCGTTGTTAATCTGAATCATACGAATGGTTTATAAACAAACTATATTTTGACGCATGTATAGTTAGAAATAGCCCGTCTCATTGAGGAAGGCTATTGGCACATATGCGTTGGCAAAAACAGTTGCCTGACCTAGGATAACGATAAATACATCTATACTAATATTATAAAGAGGAAAGATTCGTTTGTTCTGATTTAACTCAAAAACTACTGGAACAATTTTAATAATAATTTCACCAATAGAAAGCTACATTATGAGCGAGTAACATAGGCTTTTTTGCACCCATGTGAAGTCTGGCGTGTTACTAGTCAGTAAATATAGCTGATTTATTCGAGTCCGAAAACTTTGAAACTCTGAACCTCTGAACGATGAAACGTTTTTATCTACCTTTAAAACCTTTAGTATAGCATTTGATATAAACGAAATACAAAGCGTTTTATTAACATGTACATACTTATGTTGTGTAATAAAAACGAGCGACGTTGTACGTATATTTTAAATCACCTTGAACGAGCTACGACGTATTTGATGCATAGATAGTTGAGCGAATAGTTTAACACGAAATCCGGACTTTGCCCTAGTCCACTGAGGCTGTATATAAGTATATTTATTGTTGTATAGTATTAATAATATTGATTGATCATTTTATACATAGTTAACTCTTACTCAAAACAATAGAAGTCTATACAGTTTATTTCTAATATGTTTTCCATTGTTCTCGGTATCGATCACATTGTGATTTTTATTGTAGTTTAAATTGCATGAGGTTTTCTTGCTAATGCGCAATACAACATGAATAAATACAACCTAAAAAATTAATATTAGTATGTGTACAATTATTATTTTTATATTTTAGTCTCGAATACAGTCGTGGTTGTTAGCAGATTTTGAAAATAATATGGTTTTTTTTGGAAATTATAGGAATAAAATATTGACATAACCCAGATAATTACAGTAAATACCAATACCGTTGAAATAGATGACGCTGGCGTAGCTAATTCAGACGGCTGTTTGCTATCACGCTTGCTGTAAAACTCGGAAAATAATATTTATAAATCCTGTAATATAAGCCTGGAATAGATGTTTGAGTAAAGTAATATTCGGGAATAGAGTAGAAATAAAATGGCGGTTTTGTTGTAAAATGTTCAGGTGTGTTCGATGCTCAGCCCACGGCGTCAGAACGGCAGCGCGAAAACCTAAGTTCCAGGCTTCGGAGAGAGTTCGGGCTGGCTTTGCCCGACGACGAAGAGGCCCGTCCCGCTACTGAAACATCCGGTAAGAGACTAAAGCCTTCATAAAGCCCGGTTCCCACCGCGAGCGGAGCGGGCCCATTAAGGACCCCATTCAACTCGCAAAAGTAAACTGCATATATGCATTTCCACCAACAAATAGTCGAGCGGAACCTACTGAACGAGTAAAAAGCGTTGAAATGAACTCGCTCAGTTCTAGGCGAGTTCAGTGGAAATCAAAAGTCAAAGCTCTTTGTTGGTGGAAATCTAAACCTATTTCATTTAAAAGGAGTCCGTCCCGCTTAACCATTTCCCGCTCATTACCCTTTCGCGGTGGAAACCAGGCTTAAGCCTTGCCACGGTAACAGGTGACAGTTTTGACATGTCACGGTAACCCAAATGACAGTTTTGACTTGACTCTAGTGATAATTAAACCAGATTGTTTGAATATTTTATACTAGGCTCGCTAGAGATGAGTATACGAATGCTGCAATTATTTAACACAACATAGAGAAACGAAAATAGTTTCATATCGATAAGATTTTCAGAAGATTAGTAATACCAAGTGGTCTCGAAAAACAAATGCGAAATCGATAGGATTGCCAAGTAAAATTGGTATGTTCAGACAGAAAATCGGTAAATGAATAACAATAAATTTGATTGTAGGAGATTTGCTCCTTATTTTAAACTTTCGAGATCACTGGTTATACCTATCCTAGTAAATCAAAACAATGCCCATAAACCTATTCCTTGGCTATTAAGCTGCACCTTTGCTTTGCACATATATATCGTCGTGATCGTAGAACAACCGGTTCTGATTTTCTTATGATTTAGTTCTATTGTATTAGTCATAACATGAAACTTCTTGACAGTTCTATATTGTATAATTTAGAACTGTCTTAAAAACACTTTATCAACAGAACAAATAAAAAATGGAGTTTGATAATAAGTCAGGTAGCAAATGCAATAAAACTAAAACTGTAAAAAATCAGAACCGTCGTTGTTCTACGATCACGGCGATATAATCAGGAACTGAATACCGGTTAATTTACTATGGGAGTTATACCGGTATAATAAAGTTTTTTTTTAATATTCGTTCGTTTTTATTCACATTTACTGAAAAAAATTGCTGCGGTAAGTTTAGTGTTTATTACTCTTTAAAACTAATATCATGGTATCAGTCAGATACTTATTTTGGAAAATAAAAGTTAACCGGTTTCAGTCCCTGTATATAATACTCTTTTTACACATATATATCCTTCTTGTAAATATGTTTGTAGTAAATATTACTAACAATTGAATACCTGTTCCACAGATGTCGTGGAAAGCGCGAAGCGATGCGAGAGGTAGACCGGCGGAGAGCGCACACAAGATAAGATAATATTTTTGTAAATCTCACCTTCGCTTGTATGTAAATAAATAAATAAATGTAACTTTTTTAACGAGTCGTGTGTAAGGTGTTGTATATTTCGGTTTTTATCTCTTCGATTTGTTTGACTTCACCGTTTTTCTGCAAGTACAAATTGTTTTTATTTTCCCCTCTGTACATATTGTATATAGAGTGTAATGTAAGTTGTAGCTACGCTATGCGGTATGTATAATGGCATATAAGATTTTTTATATATGTACAATGTTTATGTATCTTATTGATATGTTTATTTATTTGGTAGCGCGTCCTAGGGAACGTCGGCTAGGTTTTTATACGCATAATGAATAAGTAAATTATAGTTGTTTTTATTGTTTTATTTTTAGGGTATACAGCGGGTTTGCGACCCCCTAGGTGTCTAGGATGTAGTGTAGTGTCGGGAGTAATTAGAAGTCGATATGAATTCACATTAGCCATTGTAAGAGGTTACATTTTACGTGTCATAGTTCTAGATGAGCGCGTGTCTGCAATATATCCATCACAAATGTCTTACCGTGTTTCTAATAGTTTCAAGATTTCTTATAATAATATATTTTCGCTCTTTAATATTATATGAAGAGGATATTTTAGTTATCACGGCCTCCAGTCTGTACATACTCTCGGTTTCTAAAAGGTTGATCAAATTGATCTCATTTGAATTAAGTGTTAATGTAAAATACTAACGACCAATCTCAACAGTTGATTTTAATACATTTTTTTTTTAAATTTCGGAACACTAAAATCTTGAAACCATTGTCTATTTTTGAATGTTTTAGAGCTATTTTCTAATTTTATTCGATATGGTTGCTACATTCATTTGAAAGCTACAATGCAGTTCAATATTGTCGTTTATATTGATTGTATTTTGTTATTTTTTTAAACAATTATCCCTGTTGAATTTTAAAACATTTCTATAATTAAAATTGCAAATAATGTCACCATAAAAAGTTTCTAACCTTTTTAAACTCTACTCAATAATACATTTTCAAATGTATAGAGGTAATAATTAAAGAGCAACCATATATGAAGTAGACAACGAATGTATGTTTTGAGTTAAGCTGGGTTTTAGTTAAGTGAATTGACTTAATTTCAGAGACTCAATACTATAAATCAACGTATATATTCAGTATTGTGACAAAATTAACTGCTTCAAGCCTGCCTTCAAAAATCACATTAATAAAGCCAAACAATTTTCGAGGTTTATTAGTAATTTAGTCAAAATATTACTTAATGATTAAATTGATCGACCTTTCAGAAATTCGTGAAGTAACTTTGCTGACGATCGTTTCATGTATTTTGTCCCACACCTCAAAATAGTTTGTTGACCGATCTAACCCAGTGAAATAACAAATGCAAAATATTCTATTTGTTATACCGAGAATTGTTCAGGCCTGCCCGCCTATCATGACCACCACGAGATATCTCTCGAAGACAAACTAAGATATGAAATATAGAGATATATTATATCTCGACATCGACAACTTTGATTGACAAGATATCTCGATCGACAAATGTCTCTTTTGACATTATAACTCGAGTTTTAAGTATGTCATGTTATACCCGGAAGACATAAAGAGATAGGTAATCGATTAAAATACGAGAAAACGGTCGACAAAGTTTTGTCGTGGTTGTCATGCTAGGCCGCCTGAGCCCGTCTTATGATCGAGTGTTTTGCTTTCTGTCACAATTTTCGTCTAGTCTTAAGTCTGGTATCTATGATTTTTCAATAGATAGTGTTGCGGAGTACCCAAACATTGATTTTTCTTTTTTGACTCGGTACAATTAATACTGACTGTTTAGTACAACACTAGTAAATATTGGCTGGCCATCAAATACACCTAGGAGTTAGAGTATCATCTGTTAACTCGGAACTTGCAGAAACAGTATAGCAATTTTATTGATATGTATAATTTATTTTGTGTATTGTATAATTTAATAAATTGATTTATACTTATTCATTTTCGTAGTAAAACTACAAATTACCAGTGTTTTGTAGTGTTCATAACGGCTATTAACTGCTATTTTGTGATCATATTTATTCTGCCGTCATGAGCCAAAGAGTTGTCTCAACTTAAAATACCTTCGAGATGATCAATATTTTGTAAATGTTATTTTCTCAATAACGTTATTCATAAGGATTTTAATTAATATATAAACTGAGCGCGCATAGTAGCATAGTAGCTATGATGCCGACTGTAGCTCGAGAAAGTAAAACATTTTTTTTTTAGTATACTTTTTGGCTCATATGTCGTATCTAATTTTCCGTAAACACAATATATTTGCAATCCAAATTGTAGTCAAATCACGCGAAAAGCAGTGGAATTGATATAGGTCGCCTGTCCATAAGTAATTATATTGTGAAATGACCTCTTCTCGTCTAAATTGAACTTTCGAATGACGGAGAACCGCCTATATTTCTATTTTTAAGGGGGCAGAGCCATAAAACTAAATTTGTGTTCATTTCGATACTTAATATTATTTGTGATACAAACAGTTCGGAGTCACATAGTGATTGACGTCCATTTAAAATATTACCTTATTTCGTGCAACCGGTTTCTGCACAAACTTGTAAATACGAAGCTTTGGAATATTGGCACATTTTCGATTCATAATTTAAATATGAATCTGGTTATAAATTTGATTATTTTTGAAAGCGAAACAGTATTGAAAGAGCCTGCATCTTAATAAAACTCATTTCACTGAGCATAATCGAACTTAGGTTTTAGTCAATGTGTTGCAATAATCGCCTAAAGGCTTACGTACGTGTAGTGGAAATCTATAGACACAAAAATGTAATTCACGATTTATATATTTTTTGTACAGAAAGCTACTTTAGAAGGACTCGGTTTGAAAGTAATGAAGTGATAACGTGGTCGAATTTTTCGATGAAAGAAATTGTAAATATTTTAATCTGGTTGTTGACTAGAATGTAAATTTTTCGCTTATTCTCTTCAAGTTAAAGTGCATTTTTATTTAGCCTCCTTTTCATTGTTGCCATTTTGAATAAATTAATAATAATTGGTTGTAGTCTGAGGCTCATCAGCTTTTTGAATAATGAGTATCTTTACGAAGAAGATTAGATTTTAGAAAAAACTAAGTACCTTCAAAATCACCATGTTCAGTTGCCTGAAAGATGGATAGCTCTTGGGAACAAAGTGGTGGTTTATATAATTTTATTTTAATTTGGTGTTAAAATATTCAATGTATGGAAACACTTCTTGATTTATAAGAGATTTATTTTGCTTTTCATTTGTATTTTAATGTCAAAATGTGTATTATAATTGGTTGCTTTAATGTTTAAGTATGATGCACTTTAACGTCTCGTAGATTTTATTAGATGAAATCTTTGTGATAAAAGTTTTTAATATCATTCAGTAGTAAACTGTGTAACTGTAAATATTATAATAATTAATGTTTAAGCAAAAAGCTACATATATTTTGTTAACAGTTATTAAAAAAAAATCAATTCCTAATGTTTGCCCGTGGTTAGTTTTGCTTCCACTTGTGAGTTTCTTTCGTCTATTAATTTTAAGGCATTATAACAATGGAATATTTTGCAATTATACAGTATATTCCGGGGGACCCTGGGAAGCGTCCAAGGAAGAGTTGGATAGAAGTGTCCAATCATTAGTATGCGACATCACCTTGATGCTTCCTAGTATCTCGCCGGGATCCTGTATATTATATTTTTTACTTTTTAAGTGGATCATAAAATAGAGCTGTATATTATCCAGATGTTAAATATTGATTATTTCTTTCTTAATGTTTGAAGTAAGCATGTAAAATTTAAAATAATAATATAGAATAAAAGATGTTATGATAATTAATTACATAAAATCTTCGTTTGAATCGAATGCCTTTCCTTTTTTCCTTGTTGAAACCCGTAATGCCTCGTATCCACTAGGCCACAATTGACGCGCAACAATTTATGACCGCGTTGTTATGCATCGCTGCATAACAACGCGGGACGTTACCAGCTGGCGCGCAACATGACACGAGGCTTGTTGTTTGTTTCCGTGCAACATGCAGTTGAGCATCAAATGTTGTCAAGTCTACACGTGACGCACAACAATGGTCTAAGTGTGCTTAGATTAATCGAACTGTACCAATACTGAATGTTTGTGGGATACTGGTCACCAAGACAACAAATAAATTGAAAAAAGGACGTGCGGGATGTATTCTGTTTCGATATTATGGGTTCAGTATTTTTTTAAAAGTATCTTAGTCTGTTAGCTATAAATAAGAAAAATCAAAATGAAAAACATTTTGGTCAACATCAAAAAGACTGCACTCGCTCAAAATCAAAAAATATCAAGTTTGCAGTGTACTGCGTTTTTTTTGATCATCATCGGGAGAAATTAGGGTTTGATTTTTTTACGCAGAGGAAGAACAAAATACCAAACAACATTATAAATATAATTAAATTTTATTTCAACATGGAGACTAGTGTTTTATGCTGAATTTAAACATTAGAAAAAAGGCACAACATCAATGGAATCAAAACTTACGTTTGAAACTCTATAATTAATATCTCTTACAATAATGTCACTGGATTTAATGAAAAATAGTACCTACTGTTGGCGACTTTATTTTTAAATAAAAGTATTTATACACACAAACTTAAGCAGCAATGCAATTAGAAAAATCATTTCTAAATAAAATACATTTAAACTGTTTTTATATAATTTTATAGGTTTTCATTTCCGCGGAGTGCAGATTTGCAGGAATAAATCAAACAACACGCGGATCTTTGCTTCACATACCAGGAAACATACTAATTCAAATTCAATTCAAATTTCTATACAGAAAAATGGTTTAACTAGTCTCAAAACCAAAGTCAGAGTCACGAATTGGGATAGAAAATATTATTTTCGCATTAATAAAATTACATGGTAAATGCTCTAGTTTGTATGTATGTATATCATTGAAATGGCCAAACAACTAATCATAAAACCCGTAATTACTGTACCTTATTGTAAGTAGTAAAAAATATATACATTTCACATATCAAGAGACAATTAACATTACGAACTAATCAAGGTCGATTCTCCATCAACTACCACACGAATTATTGTTCTGTAATATAGTAGAAATTCCTCTGTTAGAAGTTTATTATACCTTTCGAGTATTTCAAAATGTATGAATAAAATGGCTGAGAATTATAACCGGGGGATCGAACTAATAATCTCATAGCGTCTTGTCAACATCGCTCGCTCTACCCAAAATAGCAAATTTCCACAATTACCTAAAGGTAGAGTACATTCCAATTTTGTAGAACCTTTTCTTTTTCTAGTTAAGTAATAAAAAAGTGTGCGCTCGCTTAGTGGCATCGGGTAAACAATTTTCTGTAACTGTCACTGTATGATATTTTTTATTTACAGGCAAGTAGTAAATCAGTTTTATATACCCGACCGATACAATGTTTTTTAAACTAGATTTTTCGGTATTCGAACTGGGAACATCCGGAGTTACACACAACGCGTTTTCCACTGAGTCACGAAGGTGGTCATATAAAAATAAGCAGAAAAATAATTTCTGTTAGGTACACATAGTTGATGGAGAATCAACGATATATAGAAATAATGTTATAAAACTATACGTCAAGTATCACCAGATATCTTGACTAGCTACATTCTTTATATCACAGCCGAGACTAAGAAAACTGAACGTCGCCAAGCCAAGTATTATCAAAGAACATATAGTTACGTGAAAGCACAGGGCCCATATAAACTTTTGCCACAGAAAAAGTAGTTCTATTTTTGCAGTAGATTGCGCGGCAATATATCGGTGTGACAAACACATTAAGGCAGTCCGCTGACTCCTCCCCTCGCGTTGTCTCGCTTGCTCTTACGAGCGAACGGCAATAACGCTGTAAAAGCGGCTGGGTGCGAGAGTGCGCGCTATGGATCCAGCGTCAGAGTGTGCGTTCAGTGTGAGTAGCGCCGCGGTGACTGGGGTAGGAACTACTCTTACCCCAGAGAAACCATAAGCCCTGTGTTTCCGTGTAAATCTATGTTTTTTGGTATTATGCAGTCTTAACCTTTCACCAAATATAACAAAAAAACAACTACGTACGTATATATCGCTGATTCAATTAAAAACTACCACAAATAAAACAACACTTTTTTACAGAAGAGCTAATCAAAGAAAAAAAATGTATTTACAATAGACAATGTTTTTAAATTGAACCAGCGATATGTATATCATTTAAATCACCTCTTATTTTAATTTGTCAGTTCAATTTACAATACTTAATTACACCTTACATCAATGATTACAATATATAGATATTTTTTAATCTTATAAAACTATAACAGAAATAACACCATATTAAAATAATAATATAGGAATTTAACAGTGATAAAATAATGTTTGCTTTATTAACCATTTCTAAGTGTAATAATATACCTACTTAAGATTTTGTTTACACAAAGATATTTTTTTTATTAAAATATAAGATTTCCAGTTGATACAATACAAAATTACATTTTTGGAAATAGTTTCGTAGACCAATTTGTTATCTGTCCATGATGTTTCTATATTTACAAATGTGTTGCCGCTATTAAAATTAACACTTATATAAAATTAACTTATGAATTTAATTGCCTTACGATACAATAGTTTTATAGCAATAAGTGTTTATACCAACATCAATAGTTTAAGAATTTACTGGGTTAAATAAAAAATCATGATAAAAATGCTTGTAATACATGTAACATTGAAAATATTTTAATATCATGCCTACCAGGGTGAATCAAAAAGTTCTTAGAAGTGCATATATATGAAACCTTTTTGGATCAAGTTCGATATTCAAATTAAAGAGTGTCTATCACACTATATTTATGCAGACTGTCACTTGTTTTTGTCAGTTCGTTCGCATGTAATAATTTTTTTTGTGCAACGAGTTGCTAAAAAGTCAAAATTATGGATAAAAGTGAGTTACGTGCGGTGATAAAATATCTCAGTTTGAAAAAAATGTCTACGAAGGAAATTTTTTTGGACATTCAGCAGACATTAGGGGGTGATGCTGTACCCTATTCTACGGTTGCGTACTGGGTGGCTGAATTTAAAAGAGGTAGATCAAGCTGTAAAGATGACCCGCGTTCTGGGCGGCCTTCAACCTCCGTTACAGAAGAAAATGTCAAAAAGGTTGAGAATCTGGTTTTGGAAGACAGAAGAATGACTATAAAACATATAGCTGAGATCCTAAAGATATCTTTTGGTAGCGTTCAATCCATTTTAATTGATTCACTGGGGTTCAAAAAAGTGTCTGCAAGATGGGTGCCACGAATGTTAACCGACGAAAACAAAAAGCGACGTTTGGAAATTTCCAAGCGTAATCTCGAAATGTTCCAGCGTGATTCGGATAATTTTTGCCGTCGTCTTGTCACCATGGATGAAACGTGGGTCCACCATTTTGATCCTGAAACTAAAAGACAAAGCATGTCTTGGAAACGACCATCCTCTCCATCCATCAAGAAATTTCGAGTTGCTCCTACCGCTGGCAAAGTTATGGCCTCTGTGTTCTGGGATAGTGAAGGAATCCTTTTTATTGATTACATGCCAAAAGGCCAGACGATTACTGGACCCTATTATGCAAATTTAATCCCGAAAGTGCGTGAAGCGATTAAAGAAAAACGTCGTGAAAAACTGTCGTTGGGCGTGTTGTTCCTTCAAGATAACGCTCCTGCTCATCGATCGGAAGTTGCGCTCAACGCAATCCGCTGTGCTGGCTTCAATCTCCTTGACCACCCACCATATTCTCCGGACTTAGCCCCAAGTGATTTTCACTTATTTCCAAAATTAAAAGAGGAAATTCGTGGAACAAAATTTCACGATAATGACGCGGTTATAGCTGCCGTAGAGGACTTTTTCGAGAGTCAAGAAAATATTTTTTTTTCACAAGGAATAAGGAAGTTAGAAACGCGTTATTCTAAATGCATTGCATGGAGGGAGATTATGTAGAAAAATAAAATATTATTATTTAAATCTTTGCATTTTTTAATATTGATTCCAAGAATTTTTTGATTCACCCTCGTATGGTATTTCTAACGTGCTAAATCACGAAGGTCTTACGAGTATTTCAAAATGTATGTAAAATAAACAAACAAGAAAATCAAATTGTTCCTATATTATAAAAAAACAAATGAAAAACATTGCACTCGTGAAGCACACGAAATTAGGTCGCCAGCGCATCATTGTCTGATGTTCTGTGGCTGAGGTATCACCTACCATCTGACATTAAAAAAAAAGTGTCAGTTTGTCCTCTACGCCGGCCCCCAGTCGCGGTCGGCGGGCTCGCGCTTCACGTGGTAGTTGAGGCAGGGCTGGAAGTTGACGTGGATGGTGACCGGGTGCAGCGGCGCGGACAGCTGCACCGCCCCGTCGCACGGCCCCAGCTGCCGGCCCAGGCACGCGTAGTCCACGTTCAGTGGCACGTAGTATTTGCCTGTAAGCGAATGTATTATAAGAAAAACGAAGCCTATGTTTTTTTATGTCTTGATGTTTGAACTTCTTCTTCCTGCCCTGTTATTTTTTTTTTATTTGGGTCAGCGCAGTATTTTCTCTTTTTACATTCTCTTCGTTCTCTCGCCATATCAGTCACACCTCTCAAACACAGTGGCGGGACCACCATACAAGCCTAAATGCCTGTTTTGCCTTATTAATGCATTAAAAAGAAATATAATAATGTCATTAGTCATACATAAGTTTTTTTTTTTTTTTTTTTATGTCAGATATCGACAGACGAGCATGAGGTTCACTTGATGGTAGGTGATACCTCAGCCACAGAACATCAGTCAATGATGCGCTGTCGACCTAATTTTTACTTCGAGCATTCGGAAATCCATAGACTGAAACCGAAACGCGCAATATGCACTTCACGGCTTTTCCATCTATGAACGTTGGTTCGTTACCCGGTCGGAATTTAGATATTCCTCCCACCCGATCAATGCCCGAAGTTACCAGACGTGGGGAAAACATGCTTACAGAAAATTATAAGCATGTGCTCCCGGTGGGATTCGAACCCACGACACATCGATGCGCACGGCAGGTGTTCTACCGAACGCGCCAACGAGCCCGTCAAATATAAGTTATATGATTACATAATTATATAAGTTATATAAATATATAAACACGTATTATGTTAAAATCGGCAAGACAGGCTTTTGGGCTTGTATTGTAGTGCCGCCACTGCTCAAACACATATTATTCTTCACACAGCCAATCCATGTTTTTTTTTGGCCTCCCTCTTCCTCTATACCCGTCCACTTTCATATTCAAAACTTTTTTTGACTTTTTAAAACGGTTTGACTAAAATATCAGTCACCTGTTGTACAACATGTTTTCCCAGTTTAGCAATCACTAAATGATATTTAGCCGCATCAGACAGTTTTTGATTATATAACACGGACTCAGCTTGGATAAACCAAGTACGGGGCTGGTCTTCCCAAAAATCTGGTATTCTTGACGACACTGTAATTTGTGCTACTTCTGTTCCATTCTCTGGTTCCGACATTATAAATAATTAATATTGTACAAAATGTTTTTTTTATAATTTCACCAAAACACTGAGCACCGATACTGTTATCAGACGTTCGGGGGTCACCAATATTGAGTCAACTAATGTGTATGGTGAATTAAAGATGTTTAAGCACTGAATGACTTTATTATTAATTCAAACGTGTACACAGTACCGGGCGATCTTATTGACTAACTATAAATCATAATCCGTCACTGACTCGATACAAAAATGTCTACTCCGCTAAATCCGTGTCACTACAATATATGTACATGTTTTTCATCTCTCCTCTTAACACGCCCATACCAAGCTAAACGATATCCTTTAAATTTTTCATTCACTGGCGCTACTCTCAAACTTCCTCTTACATATTTATTTCTTATCTTATATCTGGGGGCACGGTAGTGCCCCCGCCAAGTCGAGCAAAAAGCGGCACGGCCGTACTATCCTTTTCTCGAAGTAGTTCGGGCCATTTTCGACCCCCTATAACTTCGTTGTGGATTAAACAAGAATTCTGAATTTTCAGTCACTAAGCAGGCATTGTATAAATTCGGTATATTTCAAATATCATTCTGTTTGAACCAGTAGTTTAAGAATTATAACTAGTCAAAGTTTGTTAATTTGTCACTCACTCACTGACTGACCGATCATCAAAACTCTAAGGCACTTCTAGCAGACATAGAAACTTCAAACTTAGAATACAATTAGTGTTTAGTGTATAAATCAAGGGAAAACTAAAAAAAAATGAAATTTCGATCCAGTTTTCCAGATACTCAAACTATTTGTATGTAACGAGTAACTTAAAAACTACTGGACCGATTTCGAAAATTCTTCTACCGTTAGAAAGCTACATTATCACTGAGTAAAATAGGCTATATTTATTACTAGAAAGAAAGAGATCCTTAGAAATCCTTACTAAAAACAACCCAAGGTGTAAAAAAATTAGCCATAAAATGTCTTTAATCGCATGCGCTGCGGAAAGTATTGATGATAGAACAATAAAAAGTTCTACAATATTATAGAACATATCAAAATCTACAAAAAACTTCCGGAGACCATATGTCCAACTATTGTTATTATGTCACTATAACTACTTTTTTACATTTTAAAAGTTGATAAAAATGGCGATCAAAATCAGACTATGTTATCTTTGTATAGCTTTGTATTAATTCTTATCCAAATAAACTAAGAAAAGGATTATCTACAAAAAGAAATGAGATGCCATCAAAAACATAAATTGTAAAAAAAACCAAGTCTTGCAACTCAGTTCTTCTATCGTAAAAAGTTGTGAGATCCATATAATACCAAGTCGGTCAATTTATTTAGTCTCTACTGAAGGATCCTTCTGTCTTAAGTTATTACTTAATTAGCTAACCTAACAACATCTTATAGTGATCATATCAATACCAATATTGAAAATATTTGATGTTTAAAATAAAAAGATTGACTTGGCAATCGCACTAAACAATCTAATTGAATATAATATGTATTACTTGTGAGATACATTATGTTTTTAATAAAATAAAAAAGATACATTGTGATTTCATGCGATAGGCGAGCCAATCTATTTATTTTAAACATCAAATATTTTCAATATTGGTATTGATATGATCACTATAAGATGTTGTTAGGTTAGCTAATTACGTAATAACTTAAGACAGAAGGATCCTTCAGTAGAGACTAAATAAATTGACCGACTTGGTATTATATGGATCTCACAACTTTTTACGATAGAAGAACTGAGTTGCAAGACTTGGTTTTTTTTACAATTTATGTTTTTGATGGCATAATCTTGTCACTCCACACATCTACCTCAGTATTCTCATCTCAGCTACTTCCCGGTCGGAATTTCGATATCCCTCCCACTCCATAGTATATTTATTAAAATGAATATCTGAAACTTCAAAAGGATCGTGACAAATATATAACATACCGAGAGCATTAAGAGCGAAGACAGGCACGAACTGCGTGGGCGGCGGCGGCTTGTCGTACTGGTGGTGGTGCGGGGACTCGCTCGATGTGTCCTGAAATATACAAACTATTTAGTTACATCCGCCTTGAAGGACTAAAATATTCTTGAAGATATTTTCTATGTACATGTCATAAAAATAATGTACTTAAAGTACATTACTGATGACAGATATCGTCGAGATATCTCTCATTCAGCTCATTTTCAGGTAGTTTACAGGACATAATACGGGGATGCGTTGTTTATTTGTTGACTTTCCTCACAGTTTATGTATAGTGGGTAACATAAAGTGTTAAGGTAAAATTTCATTAACGATATGAATTATATAATAAACAAACACACAGTAGGACGTGTACGGTATAAAGACAAATTGATGTTAATTGAGTTAAAATATAATTATTTCCTCCTATATCTATTTCAATAGCAATATTATTCTTACTTTCTCGTTCTTCTGAACTTTTGGGTAAAAATATATATCTTATAGAGTTACCTGTGGTGAAGTATCCCTTGCATCCTCAGTGGAGCACGAAGCCGAGGTTGAGGTGGAAGGCGCGGGCTTCGTGACGCGCCGCCGCTTGTGCGAGTAGACCTTACCGTGCGCGTGCGCAGGCCGTGCTACCGGCTGCACTGCCTGGAGTACATACATACATTAATTGATATTTACTAGAGATGCAATAACCCAGCCAGTCTCTTAACCAATACTATTTGTATCAAGAAAATAGATTTACATAGAAGAACAGGTCCATATTAAGTTTTGGCAAAGAAAAACTAGTTCTATTTTTCAACTGTAGAGCGCGCGGCAATGTATCGATGCGACACACATCTAAGCAGTCCGCCCACTCTTTCCCTCGCATTGTCTCGCTTGCTCTTACGAGCGAACGGCAATAACGCTCTATAAGCGGCTGGGTGCGAGAGAGTGCGCGCTATGACTCCAGCGTCAGAGTGTGCGTTCACACGGATACTAGCAGCGCCGCGGTGGATAGGGTAAGACCCCCCCATACTCTTACCCCAGAGAAACCGTGCCAAGCGCGCCTATAAAGCCTGTTCTTCTATGTACTTCTTTGACAATACTAACAATACCTAAACGCTTATAATGAAAGAGGTGTTAAAAGTACGACTGTTGAGAAGACGTCAAGTTTGTTTATCGTTGCAATATTCCGCAGTTAATATATTCACGCAGAGTTAACTAGTATCGTAACCACTCATTACAATAACGACGATGATGTTTAATGCTTTAACTTTATGTTTGAATTTTAAGCTTTGGTTATATTACAAATTACTCTCAGGAAGTGTGTGGCTATAAGAAGATAGGGCAGCATATAGTCCTGTTGCCTATTTTTCCCCCATTTAAAAAATCTTTGATAGTTTCTTGTCCACATTCTGGTCTGTTTCATAAATGGTTATAAGAAAATGGACATAGCAGTCGGGTCTGCTTGTCCTATCTAGAGAAAAATTATTCATTTCTTACATCCCATTATTTTCGAATAAGTATTCTCTCCGATAATTTATATATATTTAGATATTGCAACAACCGTATTTATTAGTCGTTAAGATTTTTTCATAGCAATACAGTACATAGTGCTAGCCAAGAAAGTGAGCAAAAGAAGTATTTACCATCACAAAACAAGAGGATGCCGAGAGTTTTGACGCAGAGTCATATGACCGATCATGCGAAGCTTTGCTATAAATAATATCATATTGGTTCCAACTTCCATGCATAATATCTTTACTTCTAATTTGTTCCCCTTATGCAACACCTACACCTTTATGGTAACAAGCAACCACGCCTTTACCTCGATACCCAAATTCCCTTGGGTTTTTATTATTCAGAGGTGTTTGGCTCGAAAAAACCACAAAATCTCGCACCGGTGTGTTTCGGGGCATAATGGGCCTTTTGTTCTGCATCAAGCTGTATAATTGTTAATCGAATTTTGCTGGTTCCTATGTCGAGTGGAAGTCAAAAAATTATTAGTTCCATCAATTTTCAAAGTTTGACTTTAACGAGGACGAAATATTATAATCGAAATATTATTTGGCATCTCTCACGCGGTTTATAGGATTTCAAATTGTCTACAAAATTAAAGAATCAAAATGCAAATAGACAACACGACGAAATTATATAGAAAAGTATATTAACAGCTGACATTTTTTACGATTAACAACTATATACAGCCAATTGGTTATAATTTATGACTATAGGAAGCTAAAAAAACACTTGAATCGTACAAAATCAAACGCTATCTACATTTAACACTAGATATACTGTTTCAGGCGTTATATTGCCTGTATATTTACAAGTATCGGAAACAGAGAGAAGGAAGTTAAATTCAGCTGTTTATTAATGCTTCAAACAAAATCTAGGCAATAATACTATAGACCAGGGATGTTACGGAGCTTCGATTTCGGTTCCGAAAAGTCGGAACTTCCGATTGATTTTGCACTTCCGATTCCGATTTCGGTTCCGATAAATTTGAATCGGAGGCTATAATCGGAGGTCGAAGCACATCGGCGGCGGTGGCCGCGGTCAGCGCCATTCGATTTAATTAACTTCTGTGTAAAATTTAAGAAAATTAGTTTATTTTTATATATCACACCCAGGAAGGTGTTTACTTTTTTGAACTGATATGAATTAAACTCAAAATAATGTATGTAATTTTTTTTTATTACACATCTCTCTTTTGTGTCTGCCTCCGATTCCGGTTTCGGTTCCGATTCCGGTTCCGATAAACCAAATTTAAAAACTCCGATTCCGAATTCGGTTCCGGTAAAACAACTTCCGTTACATCCCTACTATAGACGTATCATGACGATAGAAAGCTGAAAAAGCAATTGAATCGTATAAAATCAAGGGTTATTTATTTCAATTTGGCAAAACTGAGTTAAACTGAATATCTGAATTACTTTTTAATTGTCAACCTTGCTTTTGTTTTTATACAAAGACTTTAACTTATATTTAAACCTACACATCAATAATGAATTGAGAAGAATCTTTTCCTCTGTTAATAGTAATCTTCACACAAGGTTACCCAAATAAGTAATTGACTGCTTTTAAATTTCGTTTAGACAATAGGATTATGATACAATTGCCTAGATTTTGTTTGAAGCATTAATAAACAGTTGAATTTAACTTCCTTATTCTATTTCCGATACTTGTATATATTATATTGCCTGACATTTCAGTATATCTAGTGTTAAATGTAGATGGCCTATGATTTTGAACGACTCAATTCTTCCAACATTCCGCATCCTCTATCAGTTTGCTACTCACTTCAGAGTCCTGTGACCTGGAAAACCGTCTCTCTATGGAGTTCTTGAACTTGTAGGAATGTAAGTAGTCTTCAGCGTGATCGGGTTTCCGCACCTTCCGCAGCGTGGGCGTGCGCCTGCCCCGGCCGTCCAACGGCAAAGGCTCTTCGACAAATTCACTGTCTATAACGGCTCCTGATGCTACTGAAAGGTAAATGGACGCTGTTAAGCAATACAGTGTCAACCCATAAAATGATAAAAAATTAAATTTTTATACCCATCGCTTCCTTATAAACTGGAGTACATATTTCAAAAGAGATATATTATATCATTTAAATCGTTTAATAGCAAAAATATTGAAAAAACTAGTGGGCACGAAACCCTAACATGTTTAGAATATTTAACAATAATGCACTAAATACTGTAACGATACATTTAGTGTAATAATAATAATTACAAAAAAATCAATTATTTCTGTTATTTTTTTAAAAGCAATTTAGTAAAACCTAATTAAAACTTCAAACTCAATTTTCTCAAAATGGCAACCATGTGGGTTGCATAACAGCGTCCAAATATTCTATACCGTTTATATTTTGTGTCCCTTCTCTTTCTACTAAAACTATTTTTAAACTGAATTTTAGAAAATATACGTGAACCGTGTTAAAATGAAACCGAATCCATAAACTAATTTATTGATTTTTGTCTGTTTATTCGAATATGAAACAAAAGACTGAGAGACCTAACTGGAGGTGCCCATAAACATCGCGCTCCATAAAGACCGCTGTGGTTTTCACGGGCTCGTTGGAGCATTTGTTAGAACCTTTCGTTCCGATAGGTCGCGGATTCGAATCCCGCCGGGTCAACATGATTATAATCTTCTATAAGCGTCTGGTCACTTCAGGCATTAAACGGGTAAGAGGAATATCGATCCTTCAAAATTTGTGCAAGATGTAGGCATATTTTAACAAGTTACAATGTTTCCTAAAAGATTACCTCTTTCACACTCCATAGGATAGGCCTCCAGCGGTCGCTCAGGCTCGTAGGGCTCCCGGGGGAAGGCGGGCGGGGGCTCCGGGTGCCGGATGACGCTCTTCGCCGCGTAGCTGTGGGAACTGCTCGACGAGCTGGCCGTCTCTGAGGAGGAACCAGTCTGGGAACGCGGCGCTTTCTCTCGGGGTAATTTTTCTCCTGAAATGAAAGAATTGTTGATCACCTAGGTAAGGAGGTCCTTAAATGGGGTGACATTGGCTCTACACAAAAATATACATTTTAATCGTAAAATAAGCTTTCTAAGTGATAGGATAGACAAATAATAAACTCCGTAGTACCTACTTTTAATAACTTTCTGAAATTCAATAGATTGATTCGTTCTAATTCTTTATAATACCTATATTATATCATAGAAAAATATTTTATTAGATACTAAAAATATGTTGTAAATAGCTTTTAGAATTTTTTTGACATTTGTTTAATACGGCGATATCTATGTCTGAAGTTGATCAAATGAAAACTGGCATGTCATAGAACAGGGTACAATTAAAAAAAGTGGCGAAGAGTTTATTGCCAGTTCTTCTTGTCCGTTCTACGCCCTTGATTTGAGAACTGGCGGTAAATGTAAAATTAGAAGCATATGTATTTTTACTGACGTTCATAAGTCTACATTGTGTTACCTAAATGAATAAATTATTTTTGAATAAAAACACTATACCTTTGACAACGACATCGCAGTGTCTCTGCATATGCGACGCAAGTTGTACGCACAGTCCATCAGCCGGCCCGAAGCCTTGCACCTCGACGAGGAAGCGCACAGCCTCCCCAACCGCCTCCTGGTAACCAGCCCTGAAGTGCTCGTCGACCGCCTGCTTCTCAGCCGCTACAAAACAACCCACGGCGCAGATGCAACACCTTCCAGCGGTCGACTCTCGAAAATATTAGTGTCCTTCAGTGTTAGCCCTCTGTACTTTTGCTTGTGTTCGCAAATACACTCGCTTTATCTAATTATCCGTGAATCTAATTTGGTCGGTTTTAGAAAGGGGAATAATGGTAGGTATTATTTAGTTCTGGCTAGTGGGGTGTGGGGTTTTATTATTATATACCTAGAGGTAATAATTATTTCATCCGTCATGTTTTTAATGTGAATTCCTTGCTATCAATTAAGTATATAATTACTTTTATGTTAGTCATCAAAAGTGTGCCAAAATGATGGTCAAATCTAAGCTCAAGTGTCATCAATCCGAAGCCGAAACGAGCTTATAACGTTTTTTTCGCCAATGAACATTATTTGTTATTCAAATACTTTTGTGATTAGTTTTAATATAATAATATTGCGTGTTGTTCCCACGAGAATGTAAGTGAGTGCTCCAATTTTACCATACATTCTGCTGATAGAGGACAAATCTTTGTTTTTATTTATTTTTATTTTTTCGTTTATATATATATTTTTCGATTATTATAGTTAATTACTTAAAGATGTCATGTGGAACATGGTGTAATGGTAGCTCCTTACAAAACATTTGTAAAACAAAAACTTGGCGATTAAAAAAGAGTGGCGGCGAGTTCCTTGCCAGTTCTCGTCCGCTCTACGCCCTTGATTTGAGAACTGGCAGTAAATGTAAAACTAGAAGCATTTGATATGAATTTTTTATTGATGTTCATAAGTGTACATTGTGTTACCTAAATGAATAAATGATTTTTGAATTGAATTTGAATTTGAATTAATAAGATATATATTTTTGTAAGATGTATCTAAAATACTGGATTCAATTTAAATTAAGCGAGTGTATTTGCAGTATAAAAATAAAGAGTGCTCTCAAGTAAAATTTTGTTATTTTACTGACCTTCAATCGTTCTCAGTTTTACTGTACACAATTCTTTAATCGAATGTGTTTAAAACAATAAAAACCAAAATCTAAATTAGAAAAATTGAAAGCATCTGAAGAAAACTAGTATGTTTGCGAGAGTCCCAGTAGCTGTCCTATCTATATATCTAATTCATTTCCTATCTTCATATATTATTAGTAATATTAAAATATTTAGCTTTATTTTTTATTTAAAAAAATAATAATAATAATGTACACAATTTGTTGTTATTAAATAAAGCTTTTACATTAACACAAACTTCAATTTTTTGTAGTTTGCAATTTGTTTGTCTTCACTGAGAATCCACGAAGCCATCAAGAAACTTAAACTAATTACCATGTACTATATATCTTTAAAAAAGGACTATAATCTTTGTTATTAATTTACAAACCGTTGACTCTATCCTGCAGGAACTTCAGGTGTCGGATAGCCATCTCGATGATTTCAGTCTTTTCTACCCTGCCTCGGCCCTTCTTTAGGTATTCTGGTGGAATAAGGCGGGAAAGGTCCGCGAGGCAATTGTTCATTCTGTCTCGCCGGCGCTTTTCTATGATGCGGTGTGACATCGGATCTTGCTGTAGACGGAATTTAAAGTTTAATCTATTGTACTTAATTTGAAAAAAGTCGCAACTTAAACTCCCTATCTATTCGCCATTTATTTTACGAGTTAAATATGATTGTATTTAAAACAATTATTATTCAATTAACGTATAATCTCTCCGATATAATTATGTAAAATATCCTCATTGTGTGAATTTATTTTTTTAATAGCGATCCACGACGGCTCCGCAAGGGAGTAATGTAGATGTACTATACACAAATACCTTGCCTGTTACTCGCTATACTAGCTTTCTATTGGTGAAAGATTTTTTAAAATCGGTCGAGTAGTTTTTGAGTTAAATAGTAACAAACAAATCTTGCCTCATTATGATATAAGTATAGTAGATGAAAAATGAAAAATGTGATAAAAAGTATAAAGTATAAATCGGGCATATTCGCTTTAACTTGCCCTCGAGACCTTCCCCTTCTTGAGAAACGCGCCGGAGCTGGCCAGGTATTCGCCTTCATCATCAGAGCGCGCCGTGAAATTAAGCTGATCTCCATTAGGCCGACCGAACCCATCGTTTGAGTTGTAACTGGAAACAAAAAATAAACAATTTATTTAAAATTAATACGACATTACAAGTCAAACATTGGCATCTGCGGCCTAGCATGACCGCCACGAGATATGTCGCGGACGAGAGAAGACAAACTAAGATGTAAGATATCTCGATATATTATATATCGACATCGACAATTTTGATAGAAAAGACATCTTGACCGACAAATATATCTATTTTTGATATTAAAAGTTGAGTTTTTTAGTGTAATTGTCATGTTAGACCCGAAAGAAATAGAGCGATAATCGATTAAAACACGAGAAAACGGTCGACATAATTTTGTCGCGGTTTTCATGCAAGGCCGGCTGTAGTAGTAATAACCATGGTATGGTATTAAGTACCAATGATATTAAGTATTAACCTTCCCCTTTAACTAATAATATAGGTTATTAAAGAAGTATTTTCATTCAGAGGATCCTTGGAGACCCCTCCCCATACAGTATAGGTATGTCATTTTCTGGAGGGTTTTAAAAAAGCAATGCAATTGCCACGTTTTAACAAATACGCATTGTTTTTATAGTGTTTTATATATAGCATAATAGTATTTGTAAGTTCAATATTATATATTATATAGAATTAACTAGATACATAAATTATCTACAATAAATCGGTCTCTAAAATTCTAACCTCTTTTAGGCACGTGACAATATTTACCAACACGGTGCGAAAGGCCTTACATATTCATGGTCGATAAAACATTTTAGGTATAATGTTGCAGTAGGTGCAAGGTATAAACCTTGACGTTTGTACCTATGGTATATTATTAGGTACATACGTCAAGGTCTATTTTCAAGTAGTAAAAGGCGAGTAGACTACCTACTTTATATTTTTTTTAAAGCGCAAGTATTATTAAAGTACATATTGAGGTTTTTACAAAATGGATTAAAGCAGTGTTTGTTTGTATAGGTCAAATCTTGCAAGATTTTACCTTTCTTATCGTACGGATATTAAATTGTATAATATGTCGCTTCAGATCCGATGACATTTTTATGGTAAGTTATTTTCTTGTGTATAGTACATCTACATATATTACACCCGTGCGAAGCCGGGACGGATAGCTAGTTTGTAATATACAATAAGCATATGTTTCTCGCTGAATATGTAGCTTTCTATAATAGGTGAAAGAATTTTTAAAATCGGTCCAGTAGTTTTTGAGTTAAATCGTAACCAACAAACAAATATTTCCTCTTTATAATTATAGATTATACTGCAATCTTATAAATCAGAATTATTGCAGTTCTTGAGGATAGAACGAGACAGAGCTATGCAAAATGTATCGCGCTGTCACGTTCTCTCTTAAAGCATGACGTCAATAATACTGCGCTTAGCATTGGATAATATACAAAACTAATATCAATGGCGCTTAGAGAACACAGTGCAGCCTAGAAAGATATAGATAAGTTGTTGTTGGTTATCACTTATCGTATCACAATAACATCTATAAATAATTCCATTCGTAGGTGGTAAACAAAAACCTCAAATAGGTATGTATGTATGTATGTATTTATCAAAGCTGTCAGCAACTCATGAAAAATTCCACGTTGTGCCACCCAGAGCTATAAATACCTATACTGTATTTCCATTTTTTCACAACGGATTTTGACACGTGACTTGGTTTTTTTTTAAAATTTCGATCTTACCTAAACTAATCTTTTATTTATAATTCGGTTGTTTATAGGCCGACTTTATTTTATAATTTGACCGTCTACAGCGCTTATTATTGATAATAATATTTCAATTTTCCACAACGTAGGTATTTTGGCACGTGACTTGGGAGAATTAAATTTACGTCTAGGTAAAGTTTTATGAAGAATTCGGCTGGCTTTATTTCATAATTTGAATGTGAATTACTTTCCATTTCCATTCGATTACTTTTCAAAATGATAAGTTCATCTAATAAAGGAAAATATAAAAATAAGATAAAATTATTTGTTTTAGTTTGAAGGTGATACTGAATGCATCCATACCATTGACATGTGTATTGTTGATAAAGATCCATACCGTAGGTATTTGAATACAATATGTTGCTTAAAAAGCTTATGAAATTTTATTTGACATTCTTAAATATTTCGCATCTTTATGTAATTCTTATAATTATTAATCTTATATATAACACTAGCAATTGCCCCCGCAACCCCCCTTGTGGGTTGAATTTCGTAAAATCCGTTCTTAGCTGACCTCTACTCGGCGAAAGGAATATTCCTACCATATTTCAAGTCGCTACGCCTTATGGTTCCAGAGATATCGTGATGAGTGACTATATAGGTGGAAATCTCTTTTATATATATATAAGAAGATTTTCATGTCACAATGTTAGTTACCGTACTCCTCCGAAACGGCTGTACCGATTTTTACCAAATTTTATATGTGTATTCAGTAGGTCTGAGAATCGGCTACTATCTATTTTTCATAATTTTTGGGACGAAATTTTATATTTTTTTATACAACAATACAACCCTAAATTTTTACACCAACCCCTGCTTTTTTTTGTCAAAAAATCTAGACCCGTGCGAAGCCGGGGCGGGTCGCTAGTTATATATAATTATAACTATTGAGCCGACCCGGACGCTACAATTTTTTCCGAGTAACGAAGAGACTTTATTGCGGAGATTGCACAGTTGCCTTGGAAATATCCACGCAAGTGGAACCTCAAAGCATGATATATTCCAAATATGGCTAGCAACGCTACCGCGTGTCTGGACTTCAAATACAAATATTTTTCAGTATAATACCTACTTGTTTAAATTTACATTTATGAGCTCACGTGTGCCCTCTGCGAGACTGACACACGTGATGCTTCCATGTGACTTAAAAATGTACTTCATATGACAAATAAAGTAGGGTTGCCGACCATACAACTTAATAAATAATAATAGGTACTTACTGTTGTACGATTTCACCGAATTAACTTGCATTAATTCATCAACATTACATAACAAACAGTACGTTTAATAAAATCTGTTTTATTATTTTCTCGAAGCATATTATGGTTATTAATTATGCAGTATTTTACAACGTATGATGCAGTTTGTTGTTGTGGATTTTTGAGATAATCAAAAATAAAAAATATCTATCTGTAAGTAAACAATATGATTTACGATAGAGTTTTTATAATAACTATTTTTTTTAATTTCACCTCTCTTTTTTCGTGTAGAGGCCAGATAGTTATATCCTGGTACTTTTACAATATATAAACGGACCTACTTATTTTGAAAGTGGGGTAAGAGACAGCTTATAGTATTTTTGTTTTAAAAACTTCAATTTATTTAATTAAATATTTTTTTTGAAAGATTGGCAACCCTAACTTCGTCTTGCACAATATTATTCTCAATTTGCATTATACCTACCATGTGCGATAAATAATATGATGGGTTTAGTTTTATGTGGTGGTTTGAAATACTACTTATCTTGACCCTTAATTAATTAGTACCTGGATGGCCGAGCTTTGCTCGGTATTTTTTTTTATTTTTATATGTTGTGTGTTTTGGTAAATTTAAGTACGAATTACATACTAATAAAATCAAGTCTAACCTCAAAGCACTCATTGACTTCGTGTGACTTAACAACGCCATCTGCTGGAATAGCTTTAGTGTTGTTGTGTCGTTAAAGCAATTTAAAAAAAATAGTATTACTATTCGCCGATAGATGTCAGGAAGAGTCATTTTTCGTTTAAGTTGATAAAACACGAATAAAATGACATAGTATTGCTATTCGCCGATAGATGTCAGGAAAAGAAATTTTTCCTTTAAGTTGATAAAACACTAATAAAATGACATTTTTTAGAAATGATTCCTAGCTAGATCGATTTTTCGCCCCCGAAACCCCCCGTATACTAAATTTCATGAAAATCGTTGGAGCCGATTCCGAGATTCCAATTATATATATATATACAAGAATTGCTCGTTTAAAGGTATAAGATAATTAATAATAATTATTATTATTATTGATGATGTAATCCAAACTTCGATTAATTGATATGTGTGCAGTGTGCACATCTGCCTAGATTAGGAACTCCATCGTATAATAGTATTAATAGTTAAGGTTATGCAGTGCAAGGGATCAAGGAAAAGTCATCGACAAAATCTCTGTAACACCTTATAAAGACATTTTACAGAATTCTTCTGGATTTCTATAAGACATATAAAAAGAAAATTGGTCCCCAAAGTCGCCCATCAGATTAGGGGCCCCCAAGCTTTAGGGCCCCCGAACCCGTTTAAGCGAAAATTTACGCAGGGCATCGCCACAGTTAGGAAACAGGGCCCCCCACCAAAATTTTAATACAGGGCCCGATAAGGGTAAGCTACGCCCCTGGTTAACACCACAGATATTTAAGAAGCAGAAATGCCCTATTGATTTCTACCCGATATTAAACCGAAAAAATAAAACATCGAGGAAACCGGATGACAGGACGACCTCCTTCGGATAGACGCCATTGAATATTTCTGATACCAACTGCAGTGACTCAAGTCACTCTTTATTTACGAGATGTGGATTTTATACTTCTAGGTATAAGTATAAAAATAAAATATATGTAGTTATTAAAACTTATTCGCCTAGTCCGAATTGCAAACACAAATCTCCGCAAGTAAACTGTCTCCGCGACCTTGAGATAACAAATTATACACGTGTTCAAAAATGTATTATAGTCTCAGATTTGAAACACGTGATCGTAACTCGTCAGCACCGACTGATAAACGGCAACGCCATACAAAAAGACAAGCTATAGTATAATATATTTTATTATTATACAACGTGATGAAATCGCAGATTCGCTTATTTGAAAATAGTAATAAGTATATACTAATATTTGATATTACTATTTTTTTTATTTTTTACTAATTTTCATTCCAAAAAATAATTACTTACATTTATAGATTGTAGTCGTTGACATGTAGTAGATAAATTCATACGCGAAATTAAAAAAAAAAAATATGATTTTTTTTTTTAAATTATTTTAGCCCTTAACCACTGACGTACGTATGTGGTACGTCATTCAAACTGTTTTTCGTTTAAAACTTTATTTTGCGCGGGAATTTCTGCACGTCCTTTTTGGTAGTTTCCTAGACACCAGAGATGCATGTGCTATTGATGCATCAGGTCTTCAAAATGATGTACGTATGCCATACGTACGTCAGTGTTAGTGTAACAAAATGACACGTCACTGGTTAAGGGTTAGAGATCCCCTAATCATACAGATGTAAGGAACTGAAAACGTTGAATATATGCCTTTCCTTATCGCTTCTAGATCGATGGACTACTTATGTTGTATTATATTGTGCTAAATGCTAATTGCAAGCAATCGTTTGACGTCAGCCGGGCATATCACGTGCTAACTGACACGCAATGTACGATAAACAGGGTTCTTGAAGTAAAAAAAAACCAATTGAATTCAACGATCGCGAACACGAATTTCTCATGAATTATTTAATTTTATTTATATAATTCAGTTACCTTATATTAGATAGTCAAAATTAAAACGTATTTCTAGGCAATAGGCGCAATACCGCAAAATAATTATTAGAAGTGTACCGTAATATCTAATTTTTATATCATTAAATTTAAATAAAATACTGTTTACCGGATTCTATTATTTAAATTATTAAATCGACGTTTAAACAATACAAATAATAAATCGCGTTTTAATCCGGTATACAGTATTTTATTTAAATGTGTGATACTCGCGTTAATAAAAGACAATATTATCATTAAATTTATCCTACATAGATATTATTATATATGCACATTAAAATATCCAATCCTATCTGTATCTTTAAAATAAAAATTTGAAATATATAAATAATTTTTTTAAGTCTGAAAAACCAACCTGGGCAATCATTCGCAGAGTTCAAAACCTTAAGCGTCACGAAGTCACCTAGATAGTTATTATATTACATACATATCGACACAGGAGCCTGAAGCTTACTTCGTGAAATGCCTCAGCTACATAACTTCGATCAATATGCTATAAACCTATTTTGCCTTTTATTCGAGCACTTACAATACATTGACTAAAACCGTAACGTGTCGTGATATTATTCTAGTTAAAAAATATATTTTTCGCAGCAAAACAGCTATCAGAAACAGAATTACTTGAGTTGGCTTCATGTTCAATATAAAAAGGGAAATGGGATTCTGAATATAGGTAAATATACTATTTTTTTAGGATTCTACTAAACAAAAGGTTGGCTTCACTGTGGAATGTTTTAGCAATAATCCTAGTTCACCTACACAGAGTAAGTTAAGTTAATCGCATATTATACAATAGGTAAGTCCCAGAGGTATAATACTGAATTCATAGCACGTTTAGGGCCGTGTGATAAGCTGTGTTTACAGACATGCGCCAATTTGGGTTCAGAGATGACGTAAGCAATAACCTTAAGATATGAGACTGTTCGTGTTCATCGTATCTGGCTAATAGTAAACAGGTTAAACTTAAATACTGTGAAAGCAATTACAAATTTCGCTATCGTCAATTTACTGCAAACCTGTACATATTTTAACCTTAGCATTCAATATTATTAATAATAATAATTATCCTTATCGAATAGTGTTGCCAAGCGTTGACGTTTAGGTGGACATGTTAATATAGTATCAGATAGCTACATAGCATGCAACCCAGGGTTAAATATTGCCCTTATTTTATTATTTCGCATTGAATAAAAAAATAGATAAATATTCAATTAATAATGGATTTTTCCTCAAATTACATTTAAAAAATGTCTCCTAAGTGGACTACACAAGTAGCCCGTGGGAACTTTCAAAGAGTTATTTTACGATTAGGTGCTTGCATGTTAGTTATATGTTTACAATTGTTTAGTTTGTCCTACTTTTATAAGACTTTATCAGTATGTCAAATAGATACAAGAAGCGGTAATGCGAGCGATTGCGGCTGTGCCCCATGTCGAGTGTATATGTATTGCAGTCAGCAGACCATTAATTTGTGAGAACATCTGAGGGTCTAGCACGAATAACTTGCGAACACTTTCTCGCAAGTCATTCGTGCTAGACCCTCAGTTAATTCAAGGCCATACTGTTATTACGTGTTTAAATTATAGTAACTTATAACTTATATATTATATCGATGGAAAAAAATTATGCAAATTTAATATCACTATTTTTAATATTTACGTATATGTAGTTCTACTACAAAAATTAAGTCATTACTAAAAGACTTGAGATTATTTCGTTGCTTCTTACCTAAGTTGTGGTAACCAACAAACGTGTTTTACGTATATTTTAAACAATGCCGTCTGTTTCATTTGTTTTCGCAGATAAAAAAAATAAAACTTACTAAAAAAATTGCATACTTACGAAGAAAGTTATTATAGTTTACTGACCTATACCACTTTACGTAACGTAACGTAAAACACAACCTTGTTGGCTCAACTAACTTTCTCTCGTTCAGTTTAGATTATGGGGATGATCGAATGGCCACAGACGTATTAGACTTATCTATACTAATCGAGGAAGGCTTTATAACATCACGCTGCGACCAATAGGAGCGAAGCATCAGTGAAAAATGTTGCAAAAAAGGGGTAAATTATCCATATAAAACTACTCGACCGATTTTATTATCATGATCTGATACATTGCACCCGTGTGAAGCTGAAGCAGATTAATAGTTTATTATATTATATATAACTAGCAACGCGCCCCGGCTTCACACGGGTGCAATATAGATGTACACAATATACACAAATAGCCTATGTTACTGATAATGTAGCTTTCTATTGGTGCAAGAATTTTTAAAATTGGTCCAGTAGTTTTTGAGTTTATTCATTACATACAAACAAACAAAAATACAAATCTTTCCTCTTTATAATATTAGTATAGATATAGATAATATATTAAAAGTCGCGTGACGGCCGCGGCGCGGCATGGGTCGACACGTGAGCTCGGCTCACGTTGCAATAAACGAGGCGTTGCGAAAACTCCATCGGCAAGTGTCAAGTGAGGTAACCGCTACGATAACATTGCGAGCACCACTAGGCTGTGGGCGTGATAGAAATTTCAGACGCGTCATAGAAATCTCATGAGTCAAGGTCGAAAGGATTTTGATAATAATTTCATATTATTAAAGCCCGTCACCGTAGTCCGTAGCTCAGTGTTAGTACTATCTATTATTATTAATCAAAAAATCAGATTCCCGTAAGGTCCATTGGTTAGTAACAATTTTTCAAATGACTTAAAAAGTATGTTAGTGAGATGTTTTAATTACTAATCCAGTGTCTCACAAGTGAACTGTCAATTTATTGAGATAACACAAAGGATTGCACAGAATTGTGTAAATAGTGTAGAGTTAAGGAAGGTTACGCTTTGAAGATAAAATTTTTCGAATAATGATGTATTTATTATGTAATTCAATTCTACACTTAGCCGTAGATAGTAAATATACTAAGGTCTACAAGATATCTACGAGTAAATATTTGGGGAATTTCGCTGTAGACGATAGTTGATCTCGCAATTTTTGAGATTTATAAAGTTGAGACATTAGAATTAATATTTAGTTCAGTACGGAGCAAATAATCCACTCGTGAGTAGTACACTGTACGGATTAGCCATTAAATTTTTATATTATACACGTGTGAGATGATTTAGGTCAAAAAATTCATCCCGACGCGACGCCTAAAAAAGCAACGACCAGTACCGTAACTAGGGGGGTAGACCTTGACGCAGAAATAATAAACCAGGATCAAAGTTTTTCGAGGGCGTAGTTAAATGAAGCCTGCCCCGGGCGTAAAAACAGCTAGTTACGGTACTGGCAACGACACAAATGACTTTTAAGTTTTAAGGCAGGTGGTACAGATACCCATAACTGCCTGTATTTTCATTTCGGTATATATATTGGTTTTAACGGTGATTGGTGTAGCTCTTTAAAATCAAAATACATACCACCATACCATATTAAAAAAAATGTAAACCAAGGTAAGCTTCCTATGCATCAATGTATATTGTCATTGCATTTTGTCATCCATTAACTCACCATTCGTGATATCCACAGTGAGGCAAGGTCAAACGGCCTGCGCCTGCGCTCGATAAATTGTTTATCCTTTAAGAAAATAGGCCTCGTGAGTCGTGACCTATGCGACTTTTACATAATGATAATATTTATTTATTCAGGTATAAACCCATAATCTTAAAGTAGAAATAAAAAGTGATGAAATTAAATTAAAACTAAATTGAATTAGTTTACATTCTGAGACCGATTCACCCCCATTCTTGTCAGGAGGATCTGAGCACCGACTCGGACCAATTCGTTATGACTTATGAGTTCCGAACAGTTTCCCAGAAACAGGGGATTCTATAAACTGCAGCCTCTGCAAACATCGCTGAAGTATCGTGGTTATTACATAGTAGTGAATAAATCACTGTAATTTTTATGACCTAATTTTGATGACCTGTGCAGTTGATAGGCTATCAGTGCATATCAACTGCTCAGTGATATAATCGTTGTGTTTAGCACTGGTGGTTCTGGGTTCGTATCCCAGTATACCATGGAATCAATATAAAAAACTTGTTTCAGGTGTGTGATTTAGGGGAGGGCAATCCGGCAATAAAGACTTCTAAAAAAAATCTTTCAAATTCCAACGAGTAAACACTAGTAAAATATAAAAATTCCTTTTAAATATTTTTTCAATGTTTTATCTTTATTTAATGTACTTTGTACAAACATGATTACATTGTTCTTAAATATTAAAAAAAAATGTACATTTTATTTGGAAAATAATTTGAGGCCTCCACTCCTTTGTTGCCCCAAGGTCTCTATACATCTAAATCCGGCCCTGTGTCAGCCTCATGTACCACTAAGGGACTCGTGACTCTTATTTTTTCCATGTGAGTGTAGCTGACGGAAGTAACCAATGCAAAATACCAATTACCAACTAATGCTGTGACCAATAACGTAGCAAACCTATTTATTTTCCAGTGCCAACAATATTATTAATTTTTGAAAACAAGTTATTTAAGGGGCGGAGTACAAATGTTATCTTCTGCTTATTGAAGCATTTCTACATTTCGATATTGATCGAGCTTTGTCATGACATTTAATTAGTAATAAGTATGTAGGTATTAACGCTTTAAATAAAGCGAAAACTAAATACCTACATGGTCGGTACGTAATGGTTTAGTAATTACTTCTAAAAACTAAATTATATCACTAAATTATAGTAGTATTAGCGTTTGTCCTTTTTCGCGGAACATTTTTTTGTAAGTATAATTTAATTACATACATTCGTTTTAGAAAACAGTGGAAATATCTATTACCTTTTTTAAATATAACAAGCAATCTCACACTAGTACGTTTGTCCAAACAACTACTTCCTAGTTCCTATGTAAATACTTATTAACAGCTAGTAGTCGTCAGTTTTAGAAATGACTGAACGTAAATGATTTGGTACTTGGTCTTACTCAATGATTGGTGTAGTAGTATGATCAATGACACAGTCAGTGATTAGAAATGCAATGGAAATGTTTTACACTTAAAAATACTGTTTATGCACTCTTGTCACGTTTTCGACCATGCTCAATACGTTGTCCCTTTCACTCGCTGAATAAAATACCATTGTTGATTGTTCTGCGCTCTCTATCGCACTAGTGTTGTTACATTAACTACGTAAACTACGTCATTCAATGACATTAAACCCATAAATATTTAACCATTTTAGTACTAAATATGTATGTACAATCAGTAATACACGATGTTCTAAAATTGTGTCTGTTTGAGAATACAATAAACTATGTTACTTCCTTTCTTGTGCCCTAGGCTAGCTAAACAAATCACTAGGCTAGATAAAAAAAAACAATCACTAAACTATTACAAAAAATTGCACTACAATTTTTATTATGCAAATATAAACGTTAAGAAAAAAAGTCAAGTAGATTATATCCGGTCGAGTTCGATTGAGTCAGGCGATACGTAAACGTGACACAGATATCAATGTGTGAGTAAGGGAATGATGACTAACGATCTTGTTTGTGAGCATGGTCACATTTTGCGTGGCGGGTGGACCGACGCGCGATAGGCGCGTGCAGCCGTGTAGCGCCTCTACCCCGCTCCGACGCGAGTCACGTGTTTCACGATGTCGGCTGCTATTTTCGCTTAACGCTTTCGCAATAATCACACTGTTTCGATTGCATCGTACTGGAAATTATTTTATCTTCACGAGATTCATTTAGAATTATGGAAACTGTATTAGAATCATCTTTATCAGTCATTTGTCAGCTCCTAACTTCATCAATTGACCGCACGTGTTAAAGTAAATTTATTGTGTAACTGATTAACAGCAAAAATGACGATGGAATATTCCAAGAAGTTTCTTCAATATTGATTGATTAAATATTCATTTTAAGAACGTGACTGCGATTTTGTAATTACTTCACTATTTAAAAGAATGGATGTTTTACATCGAACACAAGATAAATAATTGAATGACAATATTATCAATTTTACAAAAAAAAAATTCACTGGTAGGTGTTTTATCATAAAAATGTTTCAAAGTTTACGTCGAAATTATAATATTATGACTAATGGTTGGTGAAATGGCGTCTTGTTGAGTTCCGCAACAGTTCGATATTATATTAAATATCAACAGGCTTGTTGACTTTATTTATTTTTAAAATTAAATATACACAAACAAACAAAAGTAGATTAAAAAGTAATTAATAACATAAGAAAAAAAAAGGAATTTTAAAATGATCACATCTAAACTCCTAACAAATACCTATATTATATAGATGGAATTGGTAAAAAAAAACATATTTTTTAACTGGAAGCTACGTTATACTCGATAAGCCTGTATTTTATTGATTACACTTCTATACCTACTTATAGGTACTACGATATTGATTTATTAACATGTCTGTCTGTCTATAAATAGAAAATGCTCTTAGGCGAGCTGAAAATGGCTAATGAATGTTGTGTATGACAATATTGTTCTTAAAAAATAATAAAAAAGTTTTATGATGCTATTTCTTTTATTTAAAATTAATTGTTTAATTTGGGCGTATATTTTACGGGATAGCTACTATTTTTGTTATTTTATTCAATTTTGAGAATTCAATAAGTTATTGCTAAATTTTCTAAATCTAACATTAGGTAAATAATAGTAAATACCGGAAAAGGTAAATAATATAAATAAATAAAAAATAAAATTATTTGATCGTGAGGATGTCAAGGGCAGGGGCGTATTTAGGGGAAGGAATTCGGGGCTACCGCCCTGGGGCCTTCACAAAACATCCCCCAATCTTTCAAATTCCGACGAGTAAACAACTTTTCCTTTGATATTTATTTTTCGCTGTTTTACCTTTACCTACTGAACTTTGTACAAAATTATTATATTGTTCTTTAATATTAAAAAAAAAACATGTTATTATCTGGGAAATAATTTGGGGCCCGGGGCAGGGCTTTGTTGGCCTGAGGCCTCCACACCTCTAAATCCGGCCCTGGTCAAGGGTACGAGGACAGTGTGGAATATTCCTTAATTTTTATTTGTTACGACTTGCGTAAGACAAACAACTGAGTCAACCACCATAATTTAACAAAACAAACTGAACATAACTATTGTTACGAGACCCTTGACATTTGACTGTTTTTTAAATAAAATAATCAAAAGAAATAACTAAGAAGCTTACCTATCATATTTGACCGTTTGTCCATTTTCCTCCCAATAATGACGATTTTCCATAATAAAATCTTTTCACAATAACAATATGTCACGTAAACACGAATCACTCGGTCACTAACTTGTCACAAATCACTTAAAATTAAAAAATATCACATTGTTTCCGTATTGAATACAGCACTTTTTTTCACTACGATATCAATGCTTAATTGTCGCAATCCATTTTTTGTAAATATTCTTCGTTATTCAGTATGGCACAACTTACAAAACGCAACACAGACGTGAAGACCGTAACACGCTCACAGCGTTTGTGAATTGTTTGTTCGTGAAAACGTGAATGGTCTACTCTTTAGCAAGCACCGGCTGGTCATGTGACCGCATCGTAAAAATATAGCTGGTAGCAACAATGAAGGAATGTGCAAGCCTTCTCGATGCATCTACTATCTACCATCCTTAAATAAATTATAATGATAAAATTATCCTGATTTTTTTTCCTTGAATTATATAATCAGCTGGTGCCTGAATATATTAGTACAATACATACTCAGCCTTTCTTATTTAATTTGAGCTAAGAGCTTATACATAACAAAAACCGTGCATTAAATTGTCGACTTCCGTGTTACCAACTAATAACGATCATGTTGGTTTCAAAAAAGAGCCTAGCAATTTTTAAAAGGCAGACAACTCGTCTGAGAAGTCGTGGAGCCTACCATCAGGGGCATCAGGTAACCCAGCTGCAGCTATGTATGCTACATATGTGTATGGTACTATGTCTATAGTTATTCGCACAAATTGTTTTGTGATCATAATATTATTATGTACCTACTAGCTTCTGCCCGCGACTTCGTCTGCGTAGAATTAGTACCTACTAAGGGTAGCTTATTTTTTAACCGAGCTGTTTTTTCATCAATCTCCGCTGGCGCTGCACTTCAAGTCAATCTTATCGTGATATTTTTTAAAAGTTCATCTATATTAAATACTGAAAACGAAAAATGTATCAATTTTGATAAGAATTAGCCAAATACTTTAAAAGGTGCAATTGAAAAAATGAATCAAATTTAAATGTATTTATGGCTCATAGTTTAGGGTATATTGACTTCCAAATAAAAGGTAGATATATGCTGTCGTGGACTTTTAAATAGAACTATTTAAAACAAACAATCCCACCATATATTATATTATTGTATCTCCAACGCGGCAACGGTTTAGGCAGCGCACGCCAAGGTAACTCTCAGAATGCAGGATTTTTTCCGAGTTACTTGATACTTATCGTAATATTATGGCCAATATACAAAAACTGTTTATAAATTGTAGCCTATATGTTATTCTGTTATATAACCTATATTTTTATAATGTTTCGTAAAAATCCCTTCACTAGTTTTTGCGTGAAAGAGTAACAAACCATCTATACATCCATCCATCCTCACAAACTTTCGCATTTATAATATTAGTAAGAGTAAGATTGTAAGACTATGAATTAAGAATATTATTAGTACTATTATGTATATTCGGAGCTAAGCTTAGTTACGTTTTTAAATATTAAAATCCATATAATTTCTGTAAGGATGTTCAGTAGGTAAATGGTTTTCAGATATATTTACATCACACAGTGTATTAGTACAATACTCAGACAGTCATTGTGAGCAAGCCATTATCCAACCATTTATTGTTAATCATAGTAGTCCATTGAAAAGTTACATTTGGGGTTGCGTTTTTTAGAGGACGGAATTTTATTTTTTTGATGTGTAGGGGGGGTCAGTGTAAAGCTAAAAACAAGTTTGTGGGGTCGCCACCCTTGTCCCACGGCCGCCATCTTAAAAATAGGGGTTGAAATGGTTTTTACGATATATCTCTTAAACTATTAATTTGATAAAAAAAAATTGTAGACATTTTTTGTTGCAAATTAAATTTTCTACAACTTTGGTCCACTAATGTTTTATCGTAGAACTATAAATAAAAAAGTTATAGGCGAAAATGTTCAGAAATTCGAGATTTATATTTTTCGATATAACTTTTTTTTATCATTTAACGAAAAAAAGATATCTGACCATTTTTGTAGATCGTTTTTTGAGGAACAACTTTTATTCGCAACATTTTTTCATAAAGTCAATAGCTAAGGTTTTACAGTGCTCCGAAGTGAGTACTATTTTTTCCATCGAAAAGACTGAGGACGAAGTAGTTCTAATTTAGAAAATCCTCTAAAAGTCCTCTAAAAAACGCAAGGTAAGGCCTAAAAAATGTAACATTTCAATGGACTATAGGAATTGTGATGAAAATAACTATTCTTATAATTTAATTGAAATAGGGTAAAACACCCAGTAGTCAGCCTTTTAACTCATTTTTCAACTTTGAAATATAGTCTAACGAAAATAAAAAAGATAACGATACGCAATTAGTCTTAAATAGAAGACTATTTATTAAAAATAATTGATAAGATTATAAAATATAAAGCGTGTAAAAAACAGATAAAATTTCTCTGAAAACGTAGGAAACATTTTTTTTCGTAAATACGTCATTTTCACCAGCCTAGCATGACAACCGCGACAAAATTTTGTCGACCGTTTTCTCATGTTTTAATCGATTATCGCTCTATGTCTTTCGGATCTAACCTGACAATTACACTTAAAACTCGACTTTTAATATCAAAAATAGATATATTTGTCGATCGAGATATCTTTTCTCTCAAAATTGTTGATGTCGAGATATAAATATAGAGATATCTTACATCTTAGTTTGTATTCTCTCGTCCGCGAGATATCCCCGAATGAGTGAATTCCCGAATCCCCTAGTGGGGCATGGGGCAGACACATATGTGTCTTTTTCACTGATCATTTTTTTCTTTACAAGCAAGTAGGTGATCAGCCTTCTGTGCCTTACCCTACCAAAACATTTCTTTTTTAAATCGTGTTTCCCTGGCTTAGTGACCTATACGGCTATATAAAAGACCCACAGTTTCGCACTGCGTTGACATTAATTACAGGGGCTTAAAATGTTCAAAAAAAGCAATTAAAAGAAGAAATAGATACTATGCGATTCAAATAAGAATAGCAACGTCAAACGTTAATGCTTTAAATAAATTAGCTAAATATAATGTTTAATTAAAGTCATAATGAGTTATTTATAAAACCATATTTTTTCTTTCTTATTTTCATTTTTGGCAAGAATTCGCGTGAAAGTGACGCAAAGGCCCAGAAGCCATGACAAAATTATTTTAAAAAAGACGGAAAGAGGACACCAGTCACCACCATTTGTAGTTTGTCATGCAACTGAGAACATGTTCTTGTGGACTGATACTTTTATATTGTTAATTCTGTATTTTTCGCTCAAGATTTGTAAATAAATTTTATTTTTAAAAAGTTTTGTTTTGCTCACCCTACCTAACTGGTTTGAATTGACAGCTATGCTATCCTATTCTTATTTGAATCGCATAGTACAGTCTGTCAAGACTCGAGTTCTGCATATAATATTAGAGCTGTCAATTAGTATTTATGTTGGCGTGTGGCAAAAAAGGAACTACTTTTTATAAAGCTTGGTGGTCTTGAAAACGACATCAGTGAACAACGACGTGAAACCAAAGAGTATAATAATATAATGTGTACTATGTGATTCAACTAAGAGTAGGAACCTCAATGACCTCTACCTGTCAAATGTCATTTTAAAGTACAGTTTGCAAAAAAAAACTTATTTGCAAATCAACAACGGTTTATTTTACTTTGTTTAATTGATTCTTACTTAAATCAAATTTAAAAAAGAACCTTAATACTTCACATAAATTAGCTAAATAGAATATTTAATTATTAAAGACATAATAAGTTTTCTATAAAACCATACTTTTTTCTTTCATATTTTCATTGTTGGCAAGAATTCGCCCGGAACATGGCGCAAAGGCCCAGAAGCCCTTGATATGGCTATTTAAAAAAGACGATGCTAGTTGGCTAATCACCATTTTTCGTTGTTGATGTACTTTGTCGTGCGTCTGAGTGATTGTGCTTGTGGACTGATACTGTTACTTTTATTAATTCTGTTTGTTACATGTGATTAAGGTTTTTTCGCTCAAACTTCGTTAATAAATTTTAATTTTTAAAAAATCTTGTTTGGCTCACCCTACCTAATTGGTTTGAATTGACAGCTATGAACGTCACAAAATGGCGCTGAGTCGATCCTATTCAGCGGGGTTAGAACGCAAAACGCAAAACGATTCGACTGATCGTCTCGCTTCATTGTGATTGGAGTAGAGACTCTCTAGATACTCTCTACACCAATCACAATGAAGCGAGAGAGTCTCTACACCAATCACAATGAAGCGAGACGATCAGTCGAATCGTTTTGCGTTTTGCGTTCTAACCCCCCTTATTTGAATCGCATAGTATTATGTAACAACGAGTCAGTGCCAACTGCCAAGTGGTGCCAAGGACTTTATATACAGATAAAGTCCTTGGTCAGTGCTCATAATTTGTAACAAATCTTTTGTAAAACGACATTAATTTATTTTATATTTTACCTATCTTAATTATTTTGATTTTTAAAATTTTCTCTGTAGCTTGAAATTAATTATTATAGTCAGTTGAAATCAGAATGAAGCATGTTCGCGATTTATGACTTGACTACTAGCGTAAATAACTTTTTAAAAAATAAATCTTTATTATTATTAAATTAAAATAATACATAATTTAGAATAATTTATTTATCTAATAATTAATCTTTACTTTATGAATTAAATTTTATTTTATTTACTACGTAAATTGCAAAAACGAAACGCATTGCGCACGGTCTATTGCGCTGGCTGTCAAATCTCAATAGTTTTTAGAAAAGGCGTTTGTAGAGTTTTAATATATTATTTAGAAAAAGTAATTCAGTGAATTTAAAAATGTTAGCATTGATTAATCGCATTCTTGATTGGATTAAAAGCTTGTTTTGGAAGGAGGAAATGGAACTTACGTTAGTGGGATTACAATACTCAGGCAAAACAACTTTTGTTAACGTCATTGCCGTATGTATTATCGCTAAACATTAATTTTGTTGTACACTGTTATCTCTGGATACATTAACCGTTATGTACCTATTTTAATGAATATAAAAAATATGAATTCTACACCTCATGTTAAGAAAGTATTGATTATTTCTACAGCTGTGTCGCGGCTAAAGACATTTAAATCTCTCTTTTTACAAATTACAATATTTTCCCATACTTATAATTCTTGTTAAATATTTACAAAAATCATACGCTTATTACATTTTCAAATCTTATCACAATTTCTATTGGATAAATTAAAATAAATTATGCAAGAAAACAAAGGTTTGTTGCTTGACTAATTTGTCACTGTAACTTTGGATAATAAATACAATTTCCCAATATTGGTTTGTCCATAAATAAAGTGTATTATACTGGTGTAAGCAGATCTTTTTAACATATTGTGAATTTTGAATTTCACTAAACAATTAATTATTTTCAGTCTGGCCAGTTTAGTGAAGATATGATACCAACGGTTGGATTCAACATGCGTAAAATTACTAAAGGAAATGTTACTATTAAGGTATAGTAAGATATGGCATTGTATTAATTTAGCTAATACATACTTTAATGTGGTTTGCTAAATATTTAAATAATTCCTTTGTTAATAAACTTAGATTATAGTAATAGGATTAGAAAGAAAGCCTATGAAGCTGCAACACATTTGGGGCTCACAGATTTGTAAATGTGGAGATCTAAACATAAAACCTCCTACAATAACCCACCTTTTTGAATGATATACATTATACATAATTTCCATTTCATCCAATAATTATTTGCATTTTTTTAAGGAACTTTTACTTATGACATTACATAAATATTTAATAATTCAAGTATATAAAATAAATGTGTAAAATATTATAAGAAAGTATTTATTATAACATTACATTTTATTAGTATTTTGGGGTAAACTTGTTAAAGTGTAAAAAATAGTACTATTTGTTCATGTCGTGTCATATTCCTTTAAGGAATATTTTAGCTAATGATGATGTTGAATGTAAAATATTTGTTTACAGGTATGGGATATTGGAGGTCAGCCACGGTTCCGCTCAATGTGGGAAAGATATTGTAGAGGTGTTAATGCCATTGTGTAAGTATTTTCATTTAATTAGATACATCTATCCAGATATAATTCAGCTTATGATGAAAATAAGCTCTCATCCTACATTGTGACATGTATTTTTAGTGTTGATTAATTATTATCTATTAGGAAGGATGGGTTTAAAAGTCTAGTAGTAATGTTTTTGTGATAATTTCAAGCTATAGTCTCGGAAGTCATAAGTAATGTACATCATCATTATGTGGATTTCCTGTTTGGACCTTTTAAGCATTCAAATTTTGCTTCAGAAAAAATTGTGAATAATTTTTTACAGTAATGCAAAAAAGGGTTACTCAGAATGCAAAAGTAAAGGCAGTATTTGCCCATTGAAGAATCAAGGATCACCAGTAAAGTTTGGAGTAAGAATCTCACAAATGAAACATTATCATTGACAGTTACATGGTGGATGCGGCTGATCCAGACAAGATAGAGGCGTCACGTAATGAATTGCACAGTCTGTTGGAGAAGCAGCAGCTGACCGGCATCCCCGTGCTGGTGTTGGGCAACAAGCGTGACTTGCCGCATGCGCTGGACGAACACGGTCTTATTGAACGCATGTCAGTATATTATAATAATAAATCCCTTTAATCTCATAATAAGAATATACAAGTTTTACAAAGATAAGAATGCATGCAAATTAAAAAAAGTGTTATAGAATATCTCTTATTTCTACGTTTTTTGAAAAAGCCTACTCCTAAAATTTCCACTGCCGTCTTACTCTGGCCACCCACTTACAGTTTGGCCCTAGTCTCAATTTTAGATTGTCTTCTCACTGGATGCACTGTCTTCCTCTTCTTCTGTTTCCATCTCTTGGGTACCAATTCGGTCACTGTCCGACTCCACTTTCCTTTTGTATCCCGGATATTATGTTTATCAATTTATGCCAAGACATCGGTGAGTTTTGATTTAGCTCGAAGGTATATGTTAGTATATACTATGTAATTATTCTGCTATCGTTGAACACAAAATCTCATCATTTTAAGTCTTCCCCTTGAATGAATTTAAAATTGCTCAGTAATATTAATATTCAACTGTCGTGCAACACAAAACATATTATGTAACTATTACTTTCAAAATTATTTTCAGGAATCTCTCTGCAATTCAAGATCGCGAAATATGCTGTTATTCCATCTCGTGTAAGGAAAAGGACAATATCGACATAACGTTACAATGGCTGATCGCGCACAGTAAGTCAGGCAGTGCACGTTAATCGAGCAATTCTCAAATCTAAACACAAGTCATCCGGAACACATAAGGCGTAGTCTCGCCTGCACCAGCGCTATTAGCTTGACATTAGCGGATCTGTAAGTACAGTACGTCGCACGTGTTTGGCCTAAGCGGTGATTTTATCATTTACCTCTTCACCGTTTCTTACCAAAGTTAATATCGCCAAATTTCAATCAATCAAATTGTAATTAATGTTAATCTAGAAAAAAGAACTTTGAAAGTTTCGATTACTAGTTCCTTAGTCTGTAACCGTAAATATAGTTGTTAGTGGTTTTAATAAACCCGATAATTAGTTGATAGCAAATTTTTAAAATTTTTGCAGTCTACCCGCAATTTTTCACTTGCAACTTCGCCTTAACGCGTGTCGAACGGAGACGACTTGTATGTTATAAAGTAAAATGCTAAATAAATTAGAGTTTTGCCAAAGCACTTATCGTTTGAGACACTCGCTATCGATTATATAATATTTATTGTGACGTGTGTTGCAGCTAACGCATTGATATGTGTTTTGGCAAATTGTTGGTTTTTATATCGAATTAGAACCGATTTGATAATATTCAAAATGAAGGCTTTGGTATGTTGAAGATGAAGAATAGAATGTAAAAACGTAATATTTCAGGAATAATCAAAATAGATTTTTTACACTGAGTTATATACAATAGCTAAAATTATACTATAGTACCAGTGGCGGGACAACCATATAAGCCCAAAAGCCCAGTTTGCCCTATTAATACAAGCATACAAAAGTAAAATAATAATCTTCTCAACGTTTTATATAAGTTTTATATAACTTACATGATTACGTTATTATATGTGTTATATATAAATGCGTATTACTTTAAAGTCCAAAACTCGGGCTTTTGGGCTTGTATGGACGTCCCGCCAATGTATAGTACCAGTAATATTGCCAGTAAATTAGTAACAATTGAAACATACCGTGTCTCTTGCAAGTTTTTGAAGTGACAAGCAATATTCAATTCACAAAAACCGTTGACTAATGGCATATCGTATTGAGGTGATAATTCGGTATGAAATATTGTTCGAATTCATAATGTTAACTTAGCTTGAGTCGGTGCACTCTCTATTATATAATATCTCTATTTCATATATAATTTATTTCTTTCATATCACAGCCATGTTTAAGTTAACGAATATATGAAATTGATATATAAATGGCGTGTATAAGAATTATTCAATGTGGCAACGTTTTAATAAATTGTGCATAATTAAAAATTTTTGTTTAATCTTTGTAGAATATCTGTGTTACTGTGTAATGAACTATTAAAATGTCTCTGATGATTTACTACTAGCCAAAGTTCAGATTTATTTTCATATTTTTTTTTTTAATAATATGGGTGCTGACTGCTGAGTCCTTTGTGAAGATAACTTTCTAAGCTATTCTATAAAACGTAACAATATGAAGAAAGGTGTTTTCTTTTTCGTTTCTGCATAATATGATAAATCTATTCAAAAGTTGCCACATTACTTTTATTTGTACGTATGTATTATAATTATTAGATTATATTATAGTTTCTTTGATTACGTATAAATATTCTCATATTGTTAGCTAAAATTAAGTTAAAATTTATAAAATATAATACATAGAGTGATACTTTTTTTTCTACAACATAAAAAATGGAAACATGTCTTTTATTTTTTTTTACAACAGAGATTTTTATTAACATTCCCTAGATATTTATTTATTTAGATTCCATGAAAATATAATTAAACTTGCAAAACGCCCCGGCTTCCCACGGGTAATAGCTTTGGTGAAAGAATTTTTACAATCGGTTGAGTAGTTTTAGAGTAAAATTGGAACAAAACTGCAATAATTGAACAAAATGACATAGTACTAGCCCTCGCCGTATTGTTCGATGCCCGGTGTGGCTCACACCGGCGCGATGGCGTGTATTTTTTGGTTATATTGATATTTTTAATTTCGTAATATCTTTAGAATGGAATGTCCGATTTCAATATTTCAAAAAGTAATCAACAGGTATTGAAACAGTCTTAAATACGATTTATTTGGATAAGAATTAATACATAGGTATGGATAGCATGGTCTGATTTTGATCGGCATTTCTATCTACTTTTAAAATGTAAAAAAGTATTTATAGTAACATAACTACAATAGTTAGACATGGTCTCCCGAAGTTTTTTGTAGATATATATATGATATGTTCTATAATATTGCAGAACTTTTTTTTGTTCTATCATCAATACTTTCCGAAGCGCATGCGACGAACAACATTTTTTGGCAAATTTTTTTACACCTCGGGTTGGTTTTAGTAGGAATTTCGAAGGATCTCCATTTTTTTCTAGTAATAAATGTAGCCTATGTTACTCAGTTAATGTAGCTTTCTATTGGTGAAAGAATTTTTGAAATCGGTCCAGTAGTTTTTAAGTTTATTCGATACATACAAAAATACAAATCTTTCCTCTTTATAATATTAGTATAGATTAAATATTATATTTTTACTAAAGAAAATAATATAATCAGATATGATGACATCCGAACAAAATCCGCAAGACGTCAATTTTATTCCCTAGGTAATAGATAAAGAGCACGAACGACTCGCAAGGAAGTTGTCGTTTGGTTTAGGGGAGGGTTACTGCCCCGAGCCTAAGTAATCTATTCTTAGGAACTGTCACGATGTCAAAATTCTATACAGAAAAAATGGTTTCATAAGGCTCAAAACTAGATTCAAAACTGAAACACGTCTTGGAATATGAGCCTTAGTTTTGTGTACAAGCTCTTAGCACGAACGACGAATTGCAGATTGACGATTCGAATACTTTCTCGCCTCTGTTATGTAATAGGTACTCAAAATTATAAAATAGTAAATCCTACGAAATCTAGTACGTTAGATTCAGAAGAAAACTCGATAACGGGAGATCAGACTTTTGTACTGTTTATTACAAAATTAATTTCCATTATTATTACAGTTAGTTTTTCTTCGAAATGGGTCAATACTAGTATTAATGTGTATTATATGAAGTTTACCAGGACTTTCGTGGATATGAGGAGGCTTAGAGGTATGTACCTACTACTATGTTATCGGAGCGTAACTATATAATATATCGTTTTAAAATATTAAATTATGTTTAAATTTAAAAAATATATCTTTATTTCTTATATCTTAAAAATAACTTTCAGGGAATAAAAGATTTCGCATAGGTTATAAGTCTTTATTTCCATTTATAATAGTCAAACTTAAAACGAAAATATTATATATCATATAAAATTAGTAATTTTTTTGTATAATAATATAATTATATTTGTAAAATTTATAAATGTATATTTAGTTTTTCAGTGTACCCTGGAAACCTTCGAGGGCAGTCGACGACTGAACAGTACGAAATATATTACCTACCTATTCAATTTGTTTTGACACGAGCTTCATTCATTCTATATTATACTTTTTTAATAATCACGCACGCACTTCAGTTCTTTTGAATTCTTTAACATCACAAAGGCAGCAAAAATATTTTCAAGGTGCTCTTTCGAATGATGCATCTTAAATTTCGATAAAAAAAATTGTATCATATTTTTGCAAAATATATTGAAAAGACATGAATTTAGGAGTGTAATTTTTTTCATTTTGAATTTCAGAAACCTTATCGAATTATTTCTGGATGATAAGCTTTTAATTGTCCAAAAATAATCCGATAAGGATGTGCTCGATAGTTGTACTGTCGAAATATACAAAAAAAAATCTCCGACGTTATATATATCTGCAAAATAACAACAAATACACTAACTTGAAATTTAAGTTACGCCATTCGCAAGAGCAACCTAGAAAATAGTTGCCAAGGAACTTTAGGAAATTTTTCGCTGTCTTTAATGGTAAATAATTACATCGAAAAGAAAAAGTGTCTTTGTGATGTTAAAGGGCTTTTTTTTACTTATAATTCTAAAACAGATATAATTATATTAAATGCGGGCAATGCACTCGCAAGCCTTCTGCAGTCTGCGGTAGTCCATTTGAATGGATTTAAAGTTTTCCCACTACAATAATAATGAAATATAGTCAACGATTCATTTGGAGTCCTTGGAATTTCAGGTTTGTTTTACAAACCAGATATAACTAAATTACTATAACTATATTTAAATAAAATACTGTATACCGGATTAAAACGCGATTTATTATTTATATTCTGTCTCCCCGCGACCACGGTTGCTGAAAAGCATCCGAAACGTCGGGATAAATAATTTAAACAATATAAATAATTAATCGCGTTTTAATCCGGTATACAGTATTTTATTTAAATGTGTGATACTCGCGTTAATAAAAGACAATATTACTATAACTATAACTAAATTACAAATATAATCAAGTACAAAAGATTTTACTGAAAGTTATAACGCTATCCTCCGATTAGGAGAGGCCTACGTTCAGCAATGGATAATTTCTGTCTGTATTGCTAACAACTTTTATTTACAGGCAAGTGAGTGATCAGTCTTCTGTGACCTGCTCGACTGACGATTTTCTTGTTTACCCGGGATTCGAACCCAAGAGCTACCGCTGTATACGCAACGCGCTTACCGCTGAGCTACCTAGGCCACCTATTGAAATAATGGCACATTTATATTTAATGCACTTATCTCGTCGGACAAACGCACAAACGGACGCTGATAAACAATACATTGTCAACGCACAAATTGATAAAAATGTAAAGTTTGATACCCTTATGAGCTGGAGTACATATTTTAAAAGAGTTATACAATAATAGAAATACTAAAAAAACTACTGGGCATGAAACCCGAACATGCTTACAATATTTAACAATAATGCACTAAATTCTTTTACTTTGATTGTTACCGAGAAAAACGATATACATTTAGTATAATAACTAATATTTCTGTTATTTTTTAAACAAAATTTAATAAAACCTATTGAAAACTTAAAACACAATTTTCTCAAAATGGCAACCATGTGGGTTGATTCTGTATTGCTTATCAGCATCCAACTATGCTAGTTTTACGTTTAACAATCGACGATTTAGATACTTAAAGCAATAGAATCGTCGATAGTACACCATTGTCGAGAGCCTTATCCTACTAAATCTAATATCTACAGTTTAATACAATAAAAAAACCAAGGTAAATTTTTATAAGTGGGGACCTTGGAACGTCTCCTAATTTTTTAACAGCATATTATCACTAAAAAATAGTATCTTATACAACGTTATGATGGCGAAGGATCTTTAATAACGAATATAATAAATACATATGCAATACCGCTCAAAAGTTTGAAGACGAGAGATTGAAAGTCCTCATCAAAAACTTTTGCTGTATGGAACCACAAACCAAAACATTATCTGAAAAGCTCCGAATCACATTCGATAAAATTTATATGGGACCACCTCTGAAATGTGAATACAAAACAATAAAAATATTGGCGGGTTTATCGCGTTACAAACACAGTCGAATTGAAAACCTCCTCCTTTTTTGAAGTCGGTTAAAAAAGAAATTTCCTTTAATTGTGCGCCTTATGGTCGAAAAAAGGGCCTAAAACGATCACGAACCATAGTCCGTACAGGGTCGAAAAAAATATATTTAAATAGAGAAAATCAAAGCTATCCTTTTCAAAACCAAGAGTGAATTGAAGCCTGATTTATCCTTTTTAAAACACCGCTTTGTAAATTCGAATGGTTTTTTTTTGGCAGAGTTATCCAACTTTAATAGCGGCAAGAAATAACGAAATCAAATAAGCCAAGTGAAACGAGTAGGAATCGCTTCTGGCATTCGTCGGCCGCTAGTTATACGAGTATTAATGTAAGGAATAGGAATTTATAATTGTTGCCTAATTATATAGTCATGTGTCAAGATATTTAAAACACGTTACTTAGTGCTAGAAAAATAAACCTCATAAGTTATTCAAAAGCTCCCAAATTGCATAATTACCAAATCGGTAATTTTTTATTGGTAAGGTTGCCTGCCATCATAATATTTTACTCAGAAAATATGTAAAAGAAAAGAAATCAGCCCGATTATAGGTTGAGCCTAAGGTATACAACGAAATTTCCGTAGTCCGTTGCGCCTTGACAATAACCTTGCCTAGATTATATTGATGGCATTTATTACATAACGACAAAAACAACCCTTAGATACGCCGTACGATAGTATACGTACTACACGGGTACCTACAGCTCTAATAATATGGGGACTTCCCATCTCGGAATACTTCAATATGATACTATTTAGGTACCCCAAAAGGGGAATAACCCAATCGCCTCATATCATAATATTGTATAATCTACGAAGCAGGCTGGAAGTGAATCATTGGATGCTTTGATATTTCTGCGATTTTATTTTATGTACGTAATTTAAAATTCTACATAGTTTTTGTATTGTCATTTTGATTTCTTGCAAAAGTATAGTTTTTATTGTTTGGTCTATTTTATTTTATTACTAGTATTAATTTTTTTTTAAGAAATTACATTTTTTTTTTCATTTGAGCCCAATTAGAAACCATATTATAGTCTAATCCCGGGATTTATCAACATGCTTCCCTAGTTGAGCCCCACTTGTAAATATTTACCAGTCAATATCACGTTTGTCAGATGAAAAGTTGATATGGTTAAAAAACATTAGGAGACAATCAAATTATTGTGATGACTGTTGTTTATACAAACAAGAAGAAGTAAGATAGGAACTGAACTTTGACTTTTTTAATACAATACTTTTCATTTATACCATTTACCAATGACTCAAACACGATGTAATAAAGTTATCAAGGAAGATATGCTTCCATTGAACTTTATCATCCTCAAAGAGTTAATAAATCAGATATGTACCTGACTATTAATTTCCTTACAAATACTCTGGAGGTTGCATTTCTCTTCCTTACGCTCCAAAATTTTAATTCTCTCTTCTTGTGCCTTTACTGTCTGAGTAAGGACAGCCACTTTATCCGTTAAATCTTTAATACTTTCTTTCATTTCATCGTCTCTAGTGCGAGCACTGTCCTGGCTATCTCTCGACTGGCTGAACATAGAGTCGCTACTCACAGAACTGTCCATAGACATAAATCTATCCAGCGATACGGGCTGCGAAACCTTAAAGAACTCAGACTTCTTGAAAATATTCATTTCTTCAGGCGTCAGTAAACAGTATGAGACTTTTTCGACGTCATTCGCATTAATACTGTTTAAAACGTCTTTTAATTTATCAGCATACACGTTTAAAACAGTCGATTTGATTCCGGCGATTAAATTGTTTTCTTTGTGCCAAAAGTACGGGATTCGCTTCTTGTCGACGGCGTTGTGGAACTCTTGAACCATGTCTTTAAAGATGACACCTACATTGCTCTCCCAATACTTATCATCGTTCATTATATTTATTTTCCAGAGGAATAATGTCTTTATATAATAGCTGGCGATACATTTCAAGCCGAGGGCGTCGCGAAGTTTTTTCACCTGAAGAAGTGGGGATAAATAAACGTTTAAAAATATATTCAACCTTGCATGATGTCATCTTTGTTTTATTTCCTGAGGCTGTATCGTGACGGGCTTGCGCATTTGGTAGATACCTACTTTGTGCTTCGATGGGTCGCGGGTTCGAATCCCGATCGAAGCCGGGATGACATAATTATAATCTTCTATTAGCCTGTCTTCCTAAAGTCTGGTCACTTCGTGCATTAAACGGGTGGGAGGTATATCTAAAATTCCGACGGGGTAACGAACCACCGTTCATAGATGGAAAAACCGTGAAGACCACATTTCGTGATCGTGAACCGTGAAGACACAGCGCGTTTCGGTCTCAATATACAGATTTCCGAATGCTCGTAGTAAAATGTAGGCCGACAGCGCATCATTAACTTATGTTCTGTGGCTGCCTACTGCCTACTTCATGATCGTCTTTCGATATCTAATATTAAAAAAGAAAGTAACATCTATGAAACAATATCGATATTCAAACCAAATACTATTGTACTCTTTGACTAAAAAAAGCAAAATAGTAATAGATTTTTTTGGATCCAGATCTAAAGTTGATTCAGATGATTGTATACCTAGATGTCACCAGATTATTGTACGAACCCTTCGTTTATAATCCCGCGTGAATTTATAAATGCCCAAAAATTGGACTTATAAATCTTTTTTTTATATTTAATCTTGTGTGCAACTAACGAAACGAAAGAACAAACATAGGTATAATATTATAAAACATTTTAAATTCTACCTACGATTATAATTATGAAAATAGTAATTTCAAACGAAAGACAATATCTAATTGCGAACGACGGATCGATCATCGCATCTGAAATAGGAAAATGTATGATCCGTCAACCGAAAGTTGATTCGGAGAATAATTAAACAGTAGAAAACATACCAATCTAATAGTCATTTTCAATTGCTTCAAGTTTTTCATGATTTTCCTCTCTTGCTCTTGGAAGGAGAGACGCCAGCATCGGTTTTGTAACTTACTGTCCTGAATTGCTTTATTAGGTTTGGGCACTACAAACCAGTCTTTTGTTTTTTCATCATTTATGTTTCTAGAATAATACGTAGGTTTAGATCTTAGACAGTGATAGACATCCTAAACTCCTGCTTAGTTCAAATTCAAAATCATTTATTCATTTAGGTAACACAATGTACACTTATGAACGTCAGTAAAAAATACATATTAAATGCTTCTAATTTTACATTTACCGTGCTGATATAATTATTTGATAACAGACAATAATGCGATTATTTATTCCGGAATCGCATTTTATTGCTTAAGATTTTTCATTTAAATGTGTTTTACTCATTAAAGACAATCTATAAAATATAAAATCTCGTGAAATGGTTCAACCGATTTGTATGAAATTTCTTATGTATATTTGGTTATATTTTATACTAAAAAAAAATATGTATACAGTAATATTTAACTATATTTTGATAAATTTTCTTTAGTGTCAATCCAGCCCAATCTAAAATCTTTTATCGGCTTCAACATACAAGATAGATACCTAGCATCACGGAGTTTATAAAAGAGAAATAATTTTAGTGCCAAACAGGGCCTTTTTTTGTTTGTCAAAAATTCATACCTGTAACCCTTTGGCCACCTTGGCAACATGAATCTAATTACTGGTACAAGGTCCACATCAAGGCTAAAAGATTCATCAGTGTTCTTAATGTTCAACGTGTATGCTGGCCCAGATGATTTATAGCTCAACGTGTAGTCAACACCGTTCACAGTTACTTTATAATTCATGGTGTTTAGTGTCTTCTGTATGATACTATGCAACCACTGACGGAACTTATTTTGCAAAAAATATTTGTCGTTGTCCCGCCACTCTCTAGTCACCTTGTGACATGTTTCCCATTCCTAAAATTATACATTACTAAATGGAAATCAGATTTAAGGTTTTATACAAACACTTTTTTGCTCATAGATGGAAAAACCGTGAAGTGCATATTGTGTGTTCCGGTTTTAGGCTATGGATTTCCGAATGCTCGAAGTAAAAAGTAGGTCGACAGCGCATCATTGATTGATGTTCTGTGGCTGAGGTAACACCTACCATCAAGTGAACCTCATGCTCTTCTGCTGATATCAGACATAAAAAATAAAAATAAAACTTTCTTTTTGTGATAATTAATAATAATGACTACATTTTGCAGGCCAGTCAGTCACCACAGCAACAACTGAATGTCAGAAGGTAATCAAACACATTACTAGATCTAGATTAACTAGCTAAAACTATAGTTGGTCACCAGGATTAATATACTTTGTACATACCTTCTGTTTATCCAGATTGTCAAAAGCTTTGATAATCTTTATCCTAACAAAACCAGGTTGATCATTCTCTATGATGATTCCATCCTCTCCATCGTCATAGTTTATTGGAAGCCGTATAACTATGTTCATGTCAAATTCATCCAACTTCGACACTTTAATACCATCATAGACACTTCCAGCATATAGAACCTATTAAACAAAACATAACACTATTATAATCAGTTTCATAAAGTGATGAAAGCACACATAATAAAAAAAAATCTAAAGGAAAGTTTTATTGGGAGCGATGGCAAAAGAGTTTGTAAAAAGAAACTTCAGAGCTACTGCTCCTTCCAAGTGTTAATACATGACTGATTTAATTCAAGTTAAATATACAGATCAAAGAGTCTTATACGAGTAACTATTGTTACAGTGGTATGCTTATCTCTAGATGTAATGGGAAACTATGGAATTTTAATGTGTCTGGGTTAGCTGGGTTACAGCTATGTAACTGGAACAAATATAAAATTATTACGAATGTGATTAGTCATTAGAAAAAAATCTTAATTTCATTTGTATTCTAGACAATAATTTGCAGTATACAAACCAGATGAATGTATCTACAAAAATCCAAAAAATAATTTTTCTTCATACATAACTCAATAATTCTTAACTTTTTTAAACTTTTAATATTATACTAATGTACAGATTTTTTTTTATTCTGTATTAAAAACCTGGTATAATTTTAAGTGGCGGATTGTCACAGTATTTATTGTAGAGAAAATGTAGTTACATTCATCTGACTCTTACACCGCAAATTGGCTTAATAATTAAATTTCTGATTTATGTTGATTGAATGTTGTATAGGAGATGGAGGGTTGCACCACTAGTGAAATATATATTTAACTAATTTATTATTTAAATAAAATACTGTATACCACATTAAAACGCGATTTATTATTTATTCAGCAACCTTACTGAAAAGCATCCAAAATGTCAGGATAATTTAAATATTAAATCGCGTTTTAATCCAGTATACAGTATTTTATTTAAATGGGTGATACTCGCATTAAAGACAATAATTATTAAAATACAATATTATTTTTAGGTTGATAGTCCACCTTTACAATGTCTGAAAAACATGATTTCTTTTTTAATGGATATACTTACTGAAAAACATCCCCAAATTAGTGGTACACTGACAATATAGATATAATATTATGTTAAATTTATTTATGTTCTAACCAGACAGAATAAGCCTTACTTGTGTAGCATATTTGCTGAAATAATTACATTGTTCCTCCATCTTTTGCTTTACTTGTTCAAAGACACTCTTGAATACCTCCTGTGACTTTTTTAGATCTTGATCTTTTAAAGTAATAAATTCTTTGAATATTTCACTAAGATAAACATCTAAAATTTTCTTTTTAGTAGACATTTCTCTAAAAAGACAATATATTTTTTAAACAGGTAGTATACAGTTTTTACTAATAATAAACTAATAATAATTAATTATAAATCACATTTTTAATTTCGAATACTACACTTCTACAGTGTGCCGAAATAGTAATCTCTATATAATTCAAAATTATTATTATTGAACTGAGTACAGTGATAATACATAATATGTAATAATTTCTTCATAATATTATGTAGGATAGGAACTAAGATGTAATAATATGCTGTATATAATATACCTTGTTTATTATCCTAAGTAGGTATTGCAGTGAAAACAAGTAAATTAATAATTACTTCAAGCTACAGGCACTAAGAAGTCGCTGCACAATGTTCACTACACTTTAATCTAAATAAGACTAATTAGAAAATAACACCGGCCCAATATTAACGACTTTTATCACTATTTTGTTTTTCATGAAGATTTTATGGCCTGGTAACGAGACCTTTAAGCCAACTTTTATCACTAATGCAACTCTGTCCAGTGTTGCCGCTGAATGAAATTAAAATGCGCTATACCCCTATCGAAAATGCGCTATATCTTGCGAATATCCGGCTTCTAAAATGCACTAGATTCCGCTAAACGATTTGTAAATATAATAATAGGTAGAACTTATATAAAAACTATAAAATAAATATGTTTTATATAATATTTAGATTATATTAATTAAAATTTAACATTTCGAAAATCAACTAAATTAAACATTTCTGCATCTTCGCCCCCAGATGTTGATGATGAACCTGTACCAGCTACTGTCCCTTTTTTTAACACATAATATGGATGGATGGGCTATTAAACTACTTTACATAGAGAAATGATTCTAGTGATAGTAGACTTACAAGAGAATATATTATTTTTCATACCAAGCTTTGTTATTAATAATAATTATAATGGTTTTGTTTAATATATTATATTTTAGGCATTTTTATGGGGTTTTTTTATGGTGATTTGTGAACTGGTAGTAAATGTAAAATTAGAAGCATTTAATATTAGTAATATTAGTAATTTAAAATCATTGACATAGTATTAAATAGACTTCAGGTCGCATACAAAATTCACGAAAAAAGTAACCTGTTATTTAAACCACGCCCCTTGTCAAATTTTGAAAAAATGACACTGCTCAATGGGAACAAAGAAAAGAGTGAAGTCGAAATATGATTTTATTTGTTACCAAAATATATATACATATCTATGTATTATACATACACACTTGACTAACTTCGAAGACTTTGGTATTATATAATATATTTGATAAACAATAATATAATGTTTTATATAAATTGTAATTCGTATTGTTACGAGCTATAATGGTTCGGGATTAATAAACGCCGCTCTTATACACTGAGGATTTATTTATAAAAACAACACAAAAGAAAATAAATAAAAAAATGAATTAATTAAAAATTACACTACTACAATTAGAGAAAAACGAAACTAAAACAAAAAACTACAATTACACTGCGCACAAAACACTGACTCTTATACTCTTCTGGCTCTTGAACTATCGCACTCAGATCTCTCGTAAATCGCAGAAGTTGATCGCTTGGTATCGCTTTCCGAACTTTTGCTATTTGATAGATTCTGCCTTAAAACGGCCTGAAATCGTATGTCAGCTTGCTGAAAACGTCTCTAAGTGACTGAAATATACCAGAAATGTTTCTCGAACTTTATTCAGCCTGTCTCCGTAACAGTATGTTAAATAATAATATCCGCAAAATGAACATACAGATTGGAATGTTTTCTTTTCCGTTTTAGCGTGAAAGCGTAACAAACAAAAATATCACTTTCGCATTTATAATATTACTAAGGATGCTTATCCTAAGATAGTAAGGATTATTTCAGTACAAATCTACTCCATGCATCCACTATTCTGTTACACAATAGTTTGCGCATGTGTTGGCCAACCTTGGCCAAACATTTGTAGCGTTGATTTAAAACAGATAATTTTGTTCAAATTTTGAATTATTTGTTAGTTTAAATGCTTAAAATATATCTTATTTTATATGTACTAACCAAAAATAAGACTCCGTCCGTAAAATAGTTTTTTCGGGAATTATTTTCGCAATTTTTGAAGACAAACTGCGTCATTGTGAAACGTCTTAATATTGGCCGTGCTTGAAGAGAACTAAACAAATTAGACTCTCACATTTCAAGTGAGCCGATATTTACCGGCACGGATTTTTTGCGTCGACCCGATATCTAGTATATTGTTGATCGAAGTTTAAAATGTATTATTTTTTATTGACGTTCATAGATGTACATTGTGTTACCTAAATTAATAAATTATTTTTTAATTTAATTGAATTAAATATGGCAACTTTGTGACATTTCAAATATAAGACAACTGTCATCTTTCAGTCTCCCGCGACCACGGGTGAATATCTTCTATAACGAAACGTTGGACGTAGCGCCATATTGTTTTTAATGTTGTATGACGTTTCTGCTTGGCTCTGATTGGCTGTCGTAAGCGGAGCAAGCTGACAGCCATCTTGTTTACTTATTTTAAATTAATTTGACGTTACTGGTACTTGAAGACTATTTTGCTTACTGCAAAATGAATTACGAGTGCTGTGTTTGTAAAATTTCGCAAAAGGACGCTATTTTACATCATTTTCCGAAAACAGAGAAAAGACTCTTCTTTCTTGTGGTTAAAGTGTCTAAACCGTGATGATCTGAAGACATTATCGCTAGAACAACTTGCAAAACTATTCGTTTGTCATAAACACTGAAAAGAAGTTTATTACGCCTAAATTCCATCTCATAGGCTGTGCGTATCCTTCTCTGTTTACTGAAGACGACATAATCAGTGGAATACTATCTCAGGAGAACGCCGGTAGATACTTTAAATATTACTCTATTCAGTGATTCAGTCATTCTTGTATTTAACCTGTTTATATGTTTAATTTGCAACTCAGTCTCTTTATTGCGTCAAAATAATTACTTTTACCTTATACTGAGTTTTACTTTCGTTCAATTTCAGAAAACATTGATCCAGAGATTGGTCATTCATACTCTCGCAAAAGACACTTTGACCACACATACTCCAAGGACCCACTAAAAGGTATGTTATTTTTCTATATAGTTACATTGCTTACTATGTACATGTAAAACAACTGAAAAACTTGCTTAAACACAATGAATAAAAGTAACCATTAAAATGACTCCATAACATAATAATTAATTAATACTAACAAAATAACAATTAAAAATATAGATAAATTACATGAAATCAATTACTTTTCCCGTTCATAACATAATACAATATAACTTAATTATTAATTTAATAATTAATTACCTTTGTGAGTTCACTAAAGAGATATCCATTAGTAAGGATTAAAAGAAACTCATATGTTTCAGCTATAACTTTATAAATAGTTTCTATTTATGAATCCTATTGAATCTAGAATGTTATTTGTTTTTCATTTCAGTAATTCAGCTTATTGCTTCAGTATCTACTGAAATACCAGATTTGCAGACCACCACACAAAATACATAGCATTTAGGTAATATTCTCACTTTTATTTCTTAGAATATCTTTATCACAAAATTAATCAAATGATTTTACAACAGTTTAGGCAGTGCCCCAACTTTGTCCTGTATTGTTAGGAAAAATATATTATTAATTTTATTATATGAATTATTTAAAATTACAATGTTTTCTTATTAACTAATTCAATCCAAGTTTGAGAAACTTACTTTAAAACTCATAAAGTAATGTATACTGAATTAGTTTTTAAATATTTTTAGTTATAGTTTGTATATATTATTTGTAAAAGAATAAAAAATACTTAAATTGATGTATCATAATATTTTATACTTTCAGATGGCACAGTCAATAAAAATGGTATCAACCTGTGTATTGTGTATCCGCCACATCTCATAAAGGGTCTGCGCAACAACTTTTTGAATAATGATATTCTATTTAATCAAACAATTACAAAGTGGAGTGATATTGTAGAAGTCTACAAAACAGACTGCCATCATACAGAAGCTAGACTTCTGTACAAATTAAATGATGAACATGTCATTCCCGAGAAGATTAAAAAGATGAAGGTAATTAAAAGCTTCGAATTAGTTTTGACCAAATATTTATTTGCGTAAATATGATAGATAATAAAGTTAATGTATTTATGCAGCCCTCTTCTGTCTTCATGTGTGTGCTTCATTTCTGTGTTGTGCCCTACATTTTTGATCCATATTATTCCTCTTATATAAAATTGTCAACCTGTTGTCAATAACATGGAATACAATACCACAATAGTGTAGATTATGTTCTCAGTAGCAACTGGTTTTGGTTTATAAAAACTTTAATTTTCAGGTTAAAAACTGCGTGAATATTCAGCAAAACAGTATCAGCAGCTTTATAATATATGTCCAAGTTTTGTAAGTAATCCTAATCTTAACTAAAATAATTTAATTGCGAATGTGAGTTTGTTGAAACGGCTGAACCAATTTAGATGATTTTTTTTTAGAAATAGATTGAAACCTGGTACTTTGGTATAAAAGTATCTAGATATCTGTCTATATTAATCTTATATAGAGATAAAAATTCTTAGTTCCCATGAAGGGACACTCTGGAACTACTGAACTAAATAAGAAACTCTTTCACTATAAAAAGGTATATATTTCTTTAGAAATAAGCAGTGCGCTTTTAATATACTTTCTTCTTGTCTTTTTTGTATGTGCATAAGTTGTGGTTAAATAAGGTAAATAAAGCTACATTGATTGCTAAAGATTACTATATAATTATGTTTTGACCCAGGTCATGCATGACCTTCTTGCCAAAATCCACATCAGTTCAGTTGTTAATGATTAATTAAGGAAATAATATCACAAACTTTCGATTTGCTTGATTGAAACATAATTGACGAATTCTCTTTTTTCAGCACACTATTCAGATGGAAGACCAGTTAGCAAGACCCTGGGAAACACGGCACAAACAGTTTTATTTTTTGACCAACTGTTTGACAGTGTCAATGGTGCTGCCATATATTCAAAGAAAAATAAGGGAAAAGTGCTCAGAACAGCAGTGGTACATAATTCACCTCACCATCAGTTTTGGAAAGAATCAATAAGTAATTTAGAAAAAATGAAATATGTCCACTCATTAGGAAAGGAAAAGTCTGTGCCCTCATTAAATAATTTTATTATAACATTAAAAAGTTACATGAGGCTTTGGCAGATGTTTAAAGATAATGGCATAAAAATTATGAGGCCCAGATATTTTAATTCGGACCCCATTGAAAACATTTTTGGTCAAGTAAGGGCATACAATTACAGAAGTAATGCTCCAAATTGCCACAGCTTCAACTGCACATTCAAGTCATTATTAATAACAAGAATCATAAAATTTCACAATAAAGCATTTAATTGTGAGGATGATCTGGCTGATCAAATGATTAACTTACATGCTTTATTTTCTGAAGAAGATAAAGAAAATATCGAGCCGGATCATTCAAGGACAGAACAAAGAATTGAAATGATTGTGGAACAAGCCCGGCGAGAACGCTTAAATGTTCATTCGCGTGCCTACACTGCTGGATGGGTAGTACGAAAGATTTTTGAAAAAAAAAATAAACTTAAGTATAGTAAGCATTGTAAAGCGAATCTCACAAGCAGAGAAACTAATATACATGACTGGATCTCTCACTGAGATTATAACATAGCCAAAAATCTTTTGAACTACCCATCCGAGGGTGCAGTAAGGTGTTTTCGTACAGTTGTTACTGAAACAAATGAATATTTGGAACATCAGCCCACCAAAATGATGTGGCGTTAAACATTAAAGCTATTATTTTGTCCAAATATTCATTTGATTTCATCGACTGTACCCAACACAAGACAATTGTCCTCAATCATTTCATTTCAATTACTGTAAGGTTCACAATAATGAATTGGTGTGCTATAATTAATCGGATTTTGAAGGGCACGGACATAGTTCGTTTACAAAATCCTTTAATAGCTGCGATGCAGAAAATGGCGTACGAAAAATATAAAAAGAAATTAAAAAATAAATCATTTAACAAGTAATGGGTTGTTTTAATAAATTTTCCTTTAAAATAAATCTTAATTTATTACTACTACTAGTATTCTAAATTTTATATATGGCAACTGCGAAACCTCTGGCTGTTTACGTTACATTCCTTTGCCTTATTATCTATACGAAAGATTTAACAAAAAAAAAAAAAAAAAAAAAAAAAACAAAACGTCAGTTGACATTAAAACATCAACCTCTACGGCGAAATTTTTTGTTCTAGAGTTGGCAGTCTGATACGTAGTATCCCTTACTAGTCTGTGCCCGCGACCACGGTTGCTGAAAAGCATCCGAAACGTCGGGATAAATAATTTAAACAATAAATCGCGTTTTAATCCGGTATACAGTATTTTATTTAAATAGCATACAAAATGTTATTGAAATCTTGGTTTCTGTAGGTTCCCGATTTGTGATTACAAATATTATAATAATTACAAGCCCCGCGTAACAAAAATATTGTGGTCACCCTTTTAGAAAGTGACACACAGCCTCCGTACTAAACGTCCTGCTCGGCTCGTTATCAGGTTACGAGTACTCAGTCCTGAGGGGTGAGCACGAACAATTATCGAAATCGTTTCTTTGTTGATCCTTCGATCCTTGTAGTTATTAGGTAAAAGTTCAAAATGCAGAATGCCTTTATAATCACACGAAACTGACAGCATATTATTTTTTTGGTGACTGCTTTACTTTTCATCACGAGCACGATCTTTTCAATTAAATGTTGCCATAAACTATCCAATTTTCTTCGCCAGTAATTAATCATTTCAGGTAGGTAATACCTACGCTTGGTCGAACGCACCAACTAGAAACAAACCCCTTAAGTAATAAGTATACCAGTATCAGTATAATATGAAACATTTAAAATTGTACTCCATGATGTACCTTAGTAAAATCAAGAAAATTTAGTTATAATTAAGAAAAACATCAAAACCAACCGTTTTAAATCCAAAACAATGGTTTATTTCGGTTTTAAACGATTTTTTTCGTTTTAAACGGATTGGTTTAATTGGTTTTTTAACCGGCCTTACATCTATAGGAACACCGGATCTTCGTATACGGCCATCCTAGATGAGTTTTATTAAGCTACCGTTCTACTAAACTAGTAGTATTCAGAAAAAACTAAGTCGTCTGGGAGTTATCATCGAAAACGCTGCCTAAACCCTTTGAGATATAACAAAAAAATGTATGGTAGGATATTTCTCTTTTAAAGATTTAAAAAATTTCCGCTTGGGCATATATATTTTAAGGATAGCTTACTATATAGTATATACCCATTCTATCTTCTAAAAAATGGTCACGTACAATGCGTTAATTAGGAAGCTATTTTGACGGATATAGTATTAATCCTTATCAACTTAAATATGTTAGTTAGCTTAAGCATTTCATGTCATTATTATAATTTTACACCATATAATTTAAACGAATATCTTAGGAGTTATCGCAAAAATTAATCAAAATCAGACAATAACCTTACGACAAACAAAAAACGTAGGTAGGCATAATATTATGATCTACCGTGCGAAGCCGGTTTGATATTAATTTCAACTTGATACCTCCACGCGTTCCTGAGAAAAATGATCTTGACGAACATACGGACAACAAAGTGATCATATAAGCCATAAGGCTTCCGTTTTTGGTACGGAGTACGGAACCCTAAAAATAACCTATGTTCATATTTCGAGTACACCTGAGTAGTGGCAAGGGAGTTACGAGATAGCATTTAATATTACACACACCTTATTACAAGTAATTTATTAAATACTAGCTGATGCCAGCGACTTCGTATATTATAGACTTTCGGGGTGCTGGTAGCTGCCTCCTCGTGTGCGAGCCTGGTTTCCTTCCTTGTGGATAGTTTATCCTATTGGAAGGCAACCTGGTTTGCCGGCGCGCCCCGGGCAACACAGCTAGCGACTGGTTATTCCTCTCTCTAGCTGTGGCTAAACGCTACAATTCCTCCGTGGTAGAGCCACGCAGAAGCTTCTTAGCTGATGCACGAATGGGCCGGCTCGACTGGATCATCACCACGGGCTCACAAGAAACCGGCGTAAAATAGTAGAGCTCTACTGTGTTTCGCCGAGTACGTGAGGACACCAGAGGCCTATCCCCACGACCCGAAAAATATGGCAGCGGTTTTTAATTCAAATATACCCCAGGAGGGTACCAGCTCTACCGAGTCTGGAGAATCCGTCGCCGGGCGTCCATGCTCAGGCTTAGCAACGCCTCCTGATAATGGATGCTCGGGCTGCCCCGCGTATTCTGGGGGGGGCAAAAATCCGCTCGTTTTTAAGAAGCATTTTTCGAAGCGATGTAAAAAGACCTCGGCATACCCCTCTGATCTCACAGTAGATCTAAGCAACATAAGAGGGCTGAACTCAAACTTAGATGCCGTACATCATCACCTGGAATCTTCGCGACCAGCCTTACTTTTTCTGACCGAAACACAAATATCCTCTCCCCCAAACACCTCCCATCTCACATATCCAGGCTATAAACTTGAGCACCGTTTTCTGCCTCGCGCTGGAGTGTGCGCCTATGTGAGAGAGGATATTTGTTTCCGGCGACTCGGTAATTTTGAAGGCGCGGACCTGTCTGTTTTGTGGCTACGTGTAGAGTGCCCTGACCATCCACGAATATATGCGTGCCTTTACAGGTCCCATAGCGGGAACTCAGAAACCGATCGCCTCCTCGAACACATTCAATCTTCTACCGACTCACTGCGTGAGCAGACTCCTTCAGCTGAAATCATAATCCTAGGTGATTTCAATGCTCACCACGCTGAATGGCTCGGGTCACGAACAACTGACTACGCAGGGAGATCGGTATGTGACTTTGCCGCATCCTATGGCTTCGTTCAGCTAATTTCCTCCTTCACCCGAGTGCCTGATATCGAAGACCATTCTCCATCTTTGTTGGATCTCGTGCTGACTACACATCCCGATAATTACCAAATATCTGTCGTTGCCCCCTTGGGATCTTCAGATCACTGCTTGGTACGGAGCACTGTGCCCTTAGGATCTCGCTCACGGCCACGATCTGCAGGTTGCCGTCGAGTCTGGCATTTTGGTTCAGCAGACTGGGAAGGGATGCGTCTGTTCTTCTCATCCTACCCTTGGAGAAAAGTTTGCTTTAAAACAAACGATCCTGGTGTTCAGGCTGACTCTGTTGCCGACGTGGTGTTGCAGGGTATGGAGCTTTATATTCCTCACTCTGTTGTACCCGTTGGTGGCAAGTCTCAGCCATGGTTCAATCGAACTTGCAAAATGGCGTCTCGTCAGAAGCAAGAAAGTTTTGAAGCCTGGGCAAAAGCCCTGAATACTAAGAACTCGGACATTGGCAAACTTAAAAAAACATATAACTATGCCTCCAGATCCTACAAGAAGGAAATAGCAGCGGCAAAGAGCAACTTCATAGGTAGAATTGGACGCAGGTTGACACAATTTCCTTCCGGTTCTCGCGCCTTCTGGTCTCTGGCCAAGGCTGTTCAAGGAAACTTTTGTCGGTCGTCTTTCCCACCTCTTCGCAAAGATGATGGCTCCCTTGCACACTCTTCTGAAGAGAAAGCGAGTATACTATGCACTCACTTTGCAAATAATTCAACTTTGGACGACGAGGGAAACACCCCGCCAACTATCCCGCGGTGCGAATTTTCTATGCCCGACGTAAAGTTTTCACAAGACTCAGTTCGGAAGGCACTTTTCTCCCTCGTTACACACAAGTCCAGTGGGCCTGACGGTATTCCTGCCATCGTCCTTAAAATATGTGCACCGGAGTTGGCGCCGGTCCTCACGCACTTGTTTAGACACTCATACTTAACTGGCATCGTTCCATCTTCTTGGAAGACCGCTATTGTGCACCCAATCCCTAAAAAAGGCGAACGCTCTGAAGCTTCTAACTACAGGCCAATTGCCATAACCTCCCTGCTGTCTAAAGTGATGGAAACCATCATAAACCAACAGCTCCTAAAGTACCTAGAGGATCACCAGTTGATAAGCGATCGTCAGTATGGCTTTCGTCGTGGTCGCTCAACTGGTGACCTTCTCATCTACTTGACCCATCGTTGGGCTCAAGCTGTTGAAAGCAAGGGAGAGGCTCTGGCTGTTAGCTTGGACGTAGCAAAAGCCTTCGATCGTGTGTGGCACAAGGGTCTCCTTTCGAAGCTACCATCTTACGGACTCCCCGAACGTTTGTGCACTTGGGTCTCTAGCTTCCTTTCTGAGAGGAGTATAAAAGTTGTCGTTGACGGATTCTGCTCGAACTCTCTGAATGTGAATGCTGGCGTTCCTCAAGGCTGCGTGCTTTCACCGACACTGTTTCTTCTGCATATCAATGACATGCTAGGAATCGGTGGATTTCATTGTTATGCGGATGACAGTACCGGTGATGCCTTATATTGCGGCCGTGCAAGAATGACTGGGGAAGAAATCAATAAGTGTCGTCTACAACTTGTGTCGGAGATCGAAGAATGCCTTGACAAAGCGTCGACGTGGGGCCGACAAAATCTTGTCCACTTTAATCCCTCCAAGACGCAAGTTTGCGCATTCTCCACGAAAAAGGACCCTTTCGGCGCTACACCTATATTCCAGAACACTCCATTAAACACCAAGTCCTGTATCGGAATCCTCGGTCTCGACATTTCGAGCGACGTCCAATTTCGCGGTCATCTTGATGCCAAGGCCCAATTAGCCTCCAAAAAGCTTGGGGTGCTCAACAAGGCCAGACGATATTTCACGCCGGCCCACCGTCTGCAGCTTTACAAACCTGCACCGAGACCTTGCTGAACGGCTTGATCCGCTTAGTCTTAGGAGAGACGTCTCATCTCTGAGCGTTTTCTACCGCATTTACAACGGCGAGTGTTCTGGCGAACTATTTGACCTAATCCCAGCTGCAGACTTCCATCACCGTACCACACGTCATAAACAATTATTTCATCCGCATCACCTTGACGTATGGAAGTCGAGCACCGTAAGATTTACGCGCAACTTCATTCCACGTACAACAAAATTGTGGAATGAATTGTCGCCTTCAGTTTTTCCGATTAATTATGACCTCGCTGGTTTCAAAAAACGAGCCTATAGATTTTTAAAAGGCCGACAACGCATCTGAGACTTTCGTGTCGTAGATGTCCATGGGCGGTGGTGATTACTTACCATCAGGTAACCCACCTGCTCGGTTGTCTGCTCTGAAATAAAAAAAAAAAAAAAAAAAAAAAAATTATATATTTGTGTAAAATTCATGAAAATCGGTTCAGTATCTTCGGAGATTAGCCCGCACAAACAGAGAAACAAAAAAATTAAAATAATCTGGGTTTATTATATTTCTCTTCTTACATCCCCCTGACTCGGTTTTTAGCATTTTTTTTTCTATGTACTGAAATTTGACCTCTACAGTTTTATTATATGTATTATAACACACACAGATTAATCTGTGCCCAGTTGGGGTGACATGACAGGATATATACTCTTTGGACAGGATGTCCGAATGCGAAAGTCGACATTTTTTTCAATATTTTGACTTGGCACTGTTTACAATAATTTTAAAGTACGTAGGCAATAAAATTTATAAAAATAGAATTCTTCGTACGTATATTTTATTAGTATCTTATATACCATGCTTTTAAATTGTTTTGTATGCGAAATTATGAATTGGGAACTAGTAAAATTGCAAGAAAACGTATGTTCTATTACTAAATAACACAATATTTATTTATCGTAAAACCGTTCCGACAGACAGTTGTTCCGTTTAAACCATTGCTGTGAAGTAGCTTGCTTTCTTTACACATTTACTCCTTGTTTATTGGGCGGGTGTTACAATATTAACACATTATTTGTTCACATATTTTCTCATATATTTCATACTAGCGACCCGCCCCTGCTTCACACAGCTACTACCCGCGTATTACCTATACCTACATGTTTTCTTTGTCGCAGGGTCTCAATCGCACGCGTTAAAAAATTGCGTGAACTCCTAAGATATTCATTTAATTTATATGGTGTTATATATTATAATAATGTGCATGAAATGCTTACGTAAACGTATTTAAATTGATAAGGATTAATAGTTAATATTTAGGCAGCGGTATCGATCACTTCCAAAAATTATCGTTATATTTCAACCAATTTACATAAAGCCTTGACAAATTATATACTTAAACCTTCCTCATGAATTACTCTATATATTAATTAAAATTCTATGAAAATCCGTTCAGCATTTTTGAGTTTATTACGAAGAGACAGACATACTGGGCGGAGGCCATTGTTTTATAGTATGTACTATGTAGTGATTTATTTAGAATAGACTTCTATAATCCAGATTATTAGAAAATATTTGTTACATTTAATGGTACACGAGTTTAAACAGCTGCTGTTATCCATACGAAATTGTTTTTAATTATTGTCATTTTAGCTGTAAGATGAGCAGTCGCGACAGTTGGGTTCCGCTGGCTGCGGGGCTAGTGGTGGGGGCCGGTTTGCTCGCTCTACTCTATAAGATGTTCGCGGGCGGAGGCGCCTATAGTAAAATTAATCTCAACCCTGGCGCTAAAAATTACAAGTGCACTTGTAAAAAAGACAGTTTAGATAGCATAGTAAGTAAAATGTCTGTTTATTTATACCTAAAGTTTACAGAAAAGGTAATTTATAAAGTTTACATAGCTTAGGTGAGTGACAAATCTTTACCTTGAAAATGAATTCGATGCGAGTAAAGCTGTGATTAAGATTTAAGACTAAACTGAATTGTAAAGTTAGGAGTATTTATTAGGAGCTCGTGTATAAATTACGATTAATAGGCGCTTCATATAAATATAAAAAGGAAAATGTTAGTGAGACTAGGGCTTTTATCATGGGAATGTAGGTATAACATTATTTCGTAGTAATAAGAGTTGACAGATTTCCTCCAGTGGAGGAGTCTGTGCAGGCAACTAAACTGTGTATACAAAAATAATCATCAGACAATGAAATATCTATATTATAATTAATAATCTATATTGGTTTTGTGGAGGAACAAAAGGAGGATCAACGAGTAGTCGAACCTCTGATTGGCCGGCCGTAAAAGCCGTTTACATGATGCCATTTTCTTGTACGTACAAGAGCAATAATTTCAGCGTAATAATTGGCACATAAGTATATCGCTACAATTTATTCTTTGAGTAGACAATTTTATTTTACCTCTTTTAAAACCTTTGTAGTGCAAAATTCACGATGCGAAAAGGCGACTGTGACAGAAAAGAAGAAACATTTTCCCACTTGTCAGCCCAGCTGTCACAACGAGACAATGCCTAAATTAATATTGAAAACAATAAAATAATGATATAAAATAATACAAAATGGTGTGGCGTGAAGTATCTTAGTGTGCAAAAATCTTACGAGACCAAATGCAATGTGTGATTGGTAAGACGAATTGTAATACATTCCTTTATTAATAAGTGAATAGGATTTAAGACTAAAAAAATCTTATAAATTCCGTTTTAAAGCTCCTGTATTCAGCGTCATAATCAGTGCCGGTGTTAGGGCCACTGACGCCCCGGGCAAGAATATTGTGGCGCCCACTTTAGGAAATCAATATCGAATGTTAATTTTCTACTTATTTTTTATACACGGATTAAATTAGAAAATACAAATTTTCCAGCGGTTTCATTTTCAATCGACAGAATACGATATGCGTATAGCACAGGGCGTATTGAGCGTGTGCATGGGAGGTAGGTGACTCCACCTCGGCGCCCCCCAAAATTTGGCGCCCTGGGCCATCTCCCCATCGCGCGCCCCCCTAACACCGGCACTGGTCATAATATGATAATCAAAGTTCGTTAACAAGTTGGAGAAACCTAACAGCCTGATTTAGTGTTCTGGACTCAAATTATTTTCTAAATAAAATTAATATTTTTTTAATATTTAAGAAGAATATAATCATGTTTGTGCAAAGTACAGTGGGTAAAGGTAAAACAGCGAAAAAAAAAATCTAAGAAAAAGTTGCTTCCTAATAGGTACTCGTCGGAATTTGAAAGAATTTTTTCAATTAAGTATTACCAAAATCCGGCCCTGTAGGGTTATTCACGATCATTCGAAAACTTTCCGTACCGATATTACAAGATTCCGTACCGATATATCAAGCTTTCTACCATTTTATACTAAGATTTTAATCGGAAACTCCCGAAGAATACCGATGCTCAATCCTATCGAAATTGAGAATACCATTTTCATATCCAATAGGATACGAAACACTTTAGTGGGAGAGCGTAGCTTTCCGGGCGGAATGATTTCGAATGATCGTGAATAACCCTACTGGAACCTATTGTGTTTTTTATATTCAATATCAAATTTGAATATTCGCAAATCCAGACTGAAACCAAAACGTGTACCTACTTTCCGAATTTTCCATCTATTTCTATAAACAAAATTCGTGACCCAGGTGAAATTTAGATTTAGGTACTTCCTATCTGTTTACATATTTAAACTGACCAGCCAGCCTAGCATGACCGCCACGAGACATATCGCGGACGAGAGAAGACAAACTAAGATGTATGTAAGATATGGAGATACATATATTATATCTCGACATCGTCAATTTTGATAGAAAATATATCTCGATCGACAAATATATCTATTTTTGATATCAAAAGTCGAGTTTTAAGTGTAATTGTCATGTTAGATCCGAAAGACATAGAGCGATAATCGATTAAAACACGAGAAAACGGTCGACAAAATTTTGTTGCGGTTGTCATGCTAGGCCGGCAGATGTAAGGAAAACACAAGATAATATTTTAAACATGTTATATCCTGCCAACCTGCGGCTCATAGAAATGCAACACCTTTAGTTCGATTTACAAGGGGACCCCGCGTACTCATCATCGCCGATTTGGGCCAAACTTATCCGACAGAAAAAAAAGTTCTCACACGGAGAATCGAACGTGGGACCATTGCATCATCATCCAACCACTCTAACTACTACACCAAAGCGAACGGCTGCTTGGAAACGAGCCTAACATAAATGGTACTTCGCTAGCGAGAGCCGCTTAAGGTGACACTAGTCGACATTTTTTCCATAGAAATTTCGGGGGGCTATTACTCCACTATTTAGCACTGTACATGCAAAGTTAAACATGATATCGTTTTGTCTCATTATTAATTTTGTCTGTGCAGAAACAGAATGGTAAAATAAAAAACCATTAAAAAGTTACGAGCTACCAAAGATTCGTTTTTATTGCCATTTTTTAACACAACTTTGGGCTTAAATTAGTAATAAAAGAAGTATCAAATTTTCAAAACAAAGTCGGTACCGACAAAGCACGATTATCGAAGAATACAATAACTTTTATTTGTAATTGATTTATGCAGTGGTTTTTTCATAAAACTCGATTTTCCAAAGGCTTTTTCGTATTTTTTTAGACGCCCCTTTTACTATGAATTATCGTGCATCTCACTTAATAATGACTGCCCCAGTGCGGTGCGGGAGAACAGCATGCTTTTTGGCGACGCCCACCAGTGAGTTCGAGCCCGCGACTTGTGCAACCTTAAAATTTGAATATCTCCTGAACGCTTTACTATCTATAAATCTCCCTTTGGCTACTTTCATTTACAGTCATGCCCTGTATGTGGGATAAGTTTGGCCCAAATCGGCGATGACGAGTACGCGGGGTCTCCTTGTTAATCTTAACATTACCTTTACCTTACCTACCTTATTACCTTTAAAGTGCCGAGGAATTAGAGCGACAGCGGCTCAAAGCTATCCGTGCTCAATCTCGCGGCGCTTCCCCGCCTCCTACGCCGGGCTGGTTGGAGATCCTGTTCGGGGATGGCTCTGGCAGCTGGTTTACTATCATCGGCGGCTCTACAATCCTCGTGGCCTTACTTGGCCTGTTCTATAAGAAGTTTGATAAAATCAAAGAATTTTTCGGTGGAAAAAAAGGAAAAGGTCCTTGTGATGGACGTGTTCGGGTAATTTATTTTATCAAAAACTAGACAATCTGATCTATTAACTCCTTATGTGGATATGATAAAAGTACAAAGATGAGCTTAATGCCGTGTGGCATTTTCAGACAGCTAACTTTGTGTAGTGATGATAGAATTGTGTATTCTTTTATTGATCAACCAGCAATATTGTTGTTGTTGACTTCTATTACCTATATGCCACTAAAAATCGCCTACGTTAATTATTAGGGTTTTATTATTTTAGAACAGAATTAAAATAAAATCTTTCAGTGAAATTAACAATATTATAAGAAAATTTAAAGTCGGCTCGATAATTACATATACATGTATCTCCCTAAAACAAACAAACCCTACATACATATTTATTAAACAAGTGTAGAGGAGAGGGTAACCACGTTAATGCAGCAATTTCCGGTATTTTCGTAATTTCAAATAAAAATATTTTTTGTTTCAGAAACCTCCTCCAGAATCATTCAATTCCTGTCGCTGCGATATGTAACAAAATACATATATTTTATTAAATACCAATTCAATTATAAAACATTATAATATAGTTCTTTAGTGTTACAAATTATATTTGGTTTTATAATTGCAAATATTCTTTTATTTAATCAAGCATCATATTATCACTCATGAAACAATTGGTTTTGCCCATACGTAACGTATGGAAGCGGAAGGAAAAATTACCCACACAATTTGTGAGCATGATAACTAATTTCTGAATAAATTTGACCTTATTGGCGCTTAATCGAACTCGCGGTTACTTGAGGTAAATGATAATAATTTATTTAAATCAAACCAATGTCGATCCATATATTACATTAAATAAAATTATTTAATTTTTGTATTTAACCCTTATCCTCTGAACATGGGTCGTATGTGTCCATGTCGAATCTTTCAACGTTGAGCATTACTAGATCCTTTATTTAATGTCAGATATCAACAGAGGAGCAAGAGGGTCACTTGATGGTAGGTGATACTTCAGCCACATAACATCAGTCACTAGAAGTGCTTTTCAATGCGAAATTTTCTATTTCACATAAAACTTAATTCAAAAACGATTTCACGTACAAATCTTCCAACGGAAAATCATTACGCTCATTCTTGACTAAAATACACATATACATGCATCTTGTTAGCTATCATACATACATACATACATATACCTGCATCACGCCTCTTTCTCATTGGGGTAGGCAGAGATCACGGAATTCCATATGCTCCGATCCTTACATACCACTTTCGCTTCTTCTACTTTCATCAATGCTTTCATACACACTCGTCGGTTATGAGTACTTTTGACCAGTAAGTTTGCTATCAGCCATTACAATTTACAAGTCCATATCTACATAACTCTAGCACCTGGTTTCCCTTATGCTGGGTTGGATATCGATTTTCCGATAGTATCAATTTCATGTAATAGTCGACATACCGATTTGCCAAAAGATGATGTGGTCTTTTCCCCTATCTTCCTTAAAAGACGCGTCCAGAATCAACGCGCTCGTGTTGTCCAAGCTCATCTTGCTTTTAAAATGTGACTCGAGTGGATGTTATCAATATTCATTTAGAATCAATTACCTCATTCATTATGAAGTTACTGGTTACCTGTAGGCCTATCAGTCAATGCTTCCGTGACTATTGACATCTACGACAGTATAGGTTATCAGATACGAAACAAAACATTCGCTGACCCCGTATTTGGGAGTTTATCTACTTGTTTAGGTAGTATTAATGCAAGGAGTGACTCACTTGATTGACAGTTAATGCCTAATGGTCAACTTCATGAACGGCAACATTGTGCTGGGAACGTTCAGTGAAAATACATTATTTTTCTATTCTTTGTGTTAATACAAACTGCAGTATAAGATTTATAGAGAACCATATCAATTGTCATTTAGCAGATGCTCCAATGGATCGAAAGGTGAGATTTTTAATTATTTTATTAATACATTTTTGACGAACCAAACGTTTGATTAAACCAAGGCGAGTCAATGTTAACTGATATCAAAATTCCTTTACCCGAGCAAGTGTGATATTGATGCTAAAGTTTTATTTTGATTTCAGAAAAAAATCGATGACTCAAAGAAATTCTGTGTAGTTGAATTTTTGGAACTGCCTTACCGAGATATCAAGAAATTTGTTATCGTTCCAAGCTGTTGGGTAACAAATCAAAAATCACTGGGTTTGACAGTCGCATATCCTAGAGAGAGCCCTGCGAAGACCCAGAATCGTTGTGTGAGAAATGAGAGACCTAAAGGAGATTTTAATGATTTGATTAGCCAAAATGACGGCCATTTTTTCCTAAAACTTGTGGAATTTTTTTCTTAAAAACTGGATTCGAGCAAATATTGTATTTAATTTGAGGTAAAAAGTAACGATAAAATAACGATTTCCGTGTAGGTATGTTTTGTTTTCCTATCTCAACGGTGAATGTGAATTTAACCCTTTTTTCAAGATGGCGGTAAATGTACATAGGAAATCTTGGTCGACAATTTGAAGTTAATCTTAACAATTTTTATATACACATCTGACATTGTAAGCTCATAAGAAATTAAGCTTATTCTTTAGCCGACGAACTAGGATATACCCGTATACTTAGCCAAGTTTTATTAGTTACTAGTCTCGCCTCCACAATGGGTAACATTTTGGAGAACAAGCCACCAATGACCACTCAGTTTCTCAGCCATGGCCTATATTATTATCTATTAATACTGACTCTTTAAGTAAGCGACTCGCGTTATAAATAAAACAGCGTATTGAAACAAAATATATTTATTACCACCTCATACAAATGATCCATCATGTGCCTCGTTGGCCCAACTATGTATAACTATTGCAAACCCGGGCTTGACACAACCGTAATAACGAAATGATCTAAGTAAAAGTTAGTGCCTTAAAACAAGGAACGATAACTATAATATACATATAACTTAGTATTACTAATAATAATACGCAAGTCGTTTTAGAAAGGATGAGATGAATAGTCGAAATAATTGATTATCTAAATAATTTTAGTCAAATTATGTTTGTGACTGTTCTATTTCATTGGTTTAGCTTCGTAATGTTAATCTAAGTGGTATTCCTTTAAAAATTTTTTATGTATTCTTCTCATTTCTTATCTAAAACGAGCAGCGCGTAATTTAATACTAATTTTACTATAAAAATAACTAGAACTAACACTTTAAACTGATATGCTTTGTGGTGTCTTGAAGTGGCAAGTCGGTGTGCAACGTCACATTTTGTCAAGATAAGTACAGATTTATTTTCAACAAATGACATTTAATTTGATTATAAAAATTATTGTCATTAGTACCGCTGAATGAAATCAGTAGCCCCAAACTACGGGCACCTCTTTTTAGAAAATACTGAATAAAAATGTTTTCATTTTAGTAGAATTAGTAAGAATGAGAGAATGATGTCATGAAACGATTTATACCCATTTTTATTCACACGTAGTACAGCTTATGAAGTGCAGTTTTGCACGATAAAAGCTATCAATATTTTGAAATTAAATTTCCATTTTCGTTTTGTATTCTATAAAAAATATCATACTTTAATATTTTCATTGGCGGGCCAAATAAATTTATGAGACATTGTATGAGTTTTTTTTAAAATATCGTGTGAATGTTCGAAACAAGATTTATGTTGAAATTTCACTAGGTAACGATTCAGGCAGTAGACAAATCATTTGCTACATTATGTTTTATAACGAATATTAATTGACTATATTACGATGTTCACATTCAAAATATAACAACGAAAAACCTGTCAGATAAGGCTATTAGAGACGCATGAAAATTATCTTCTTTAAGACTTACTGGTATAATTGATTTAGTAAATTTGTGTTATGAAGAAATTATACCAACACCCTTCTCTGACAGGCTCCCATACATTACATTCGGACGGATGATGTTCTAGTACAAAGGAATCGGAAATTAAAGCTACTTTTTGAACAATAACTGAGAGAAACGATTTAACTATGGTAAAAGGCTCCAAGGATTCAAAATAGGATGAATCAGTCTATTTTGATTTTGCTGCCGCAAAGTGTTTTCAGTTCACTTAGGTATATCTATATACCCAAAGAAAAGAAGCTGAGAGTTATTTTGAAATGTTAGAATAGTAAAATATGTGCAACAATTAAGGAAAATAGCTAAAGTCTTTCAAATGGATAGAGACAAAACAATTTCCAATAATTTGTTCATAGAAAAAACTTACAGTTGAGATACTTAGTACTTTTTATATCCATGAAATATTGGCTATGAAAGGATTTTTAATTATCTTTCTTCACCCAAGGGAATAAACCAGGATAATAATCGGGATCAATGACTTTATTTTAATATTAGAAAGTGTTAGTCAAAATCAAAATAGTCTCGATAAAACTTCTCACATACACGAGATATAACATTTAGGAATTATGTTTGGCACTGATCTTTAAATACGATCGATCGGGATTATTTAGTCATAACTTTTAAAATACAATATTTACATTTCATATACCCTGACGATAATGATTATGACAAAAATATGTTTGTTTGAATTTAATAACTTTTAATACCTTATAGTAATTTAAATTAAAATTTTTATGTGTGGTATTTAGTAGAATTTATTGTTAATAGGATTCTTTCTAGCATCGAATATAAACATTATAAAAAAAATGAGATTTAGAACAACAAAGCTATCGAAACGATAACCAAAATATGACAAAAAAGGATAACACTTATTAAAATGAAGAGTAGAAGTAAGAGAGAAATGTATTTACGTTTAAATTAGTTACAACTTGCACAAGGTTTGGCAGCGATACCAAACAATACCAGAAAATCTCAAATAATTGTAAAGTTGTTCGAAAAGTCAAAATAATATGCGACGCACGTTAGAAAAACAATATAACTTCTTTACAAGTAAAAATATTTACCAATTTCCAAAATCCTCCTCCAGCGTTTTTATATTATACCTATACAAATGGGCGATTATTCTATATATTCACTAAGTTGGACTAAGTGACGCGTTTTACAAGACTAGGAACGCACCACCTCATGTAGAAATAATTTTGTCAATATTTTTATTTAGGACGAATTCTCGATGCCACCCCACATCCGAGGCGAAAAATATTTAAAAAAAAAAACGAAAATATATCTATTCGAAGATTTATAAACATAAGTTACTTTAGTGAAAATAAAAATATGAATTCTATGAAATAAATTATCGTTACGATGTTGCCACTTTCATAAAGAATTTGTTAACTTATTTCGATTTAAATATATATACACACCTAAATATGAACTGGCAAGTAATAACGTAATACTGTATACATAAATTAAATTAAATGTGTATAAATTATTATTATTCGGAATTAAATCTAAATAATTATTTACACGGCGCGAACGTCCATTAAGTAAGAAAAATACACATCCAACGAAATCTTTATTTTTTATACAAATTTCCCACTAAGTAGTCCTCAAAAAGGTGTAGGCCATTCGTATGGCTCGACTATAGACTAACATCTCTACAACCATTACGTAATCTCATTATATCCAAAGAAATGCTTAGTATATTCAGTCAAATAAACGCGGAATCGATAGGTCTTTTCATAGTGTAGAATATTTAAAGGTTCGTTCGCATTTTGCAAATCGGGAATTATTTTTTTCTACTTAAAACTATTCGTCAAAAAGACGATTAATACGATATAAATATTAACGGAGACTAAGGATAGTTCTACTTCTATATGTGGACTTCAAAATCGTTACTTGCGTAATAGTCGGGAGCCTGACATCTGCGATGATAGTCCAAGATATTTAGACATTCGCTCTGCATAAAAAAAAAAATTTTTTTAACTATATTCCGAACAACAGAATAAAAAAATATCTTCTACAAAAAAGATCTCTGTTTTTAACGTAAATCTGACAGTTTACGAGATTTTAAAAAAAAATTCAAGATGGCGGCTATCGCTCGCGGTTTCGGGCGACAGAAACTTTGTTTTATACTTAGGGCCTCCTGATGTAATCCAATCGAAAAATCACATAGAATATTTTTATGCAGAGCGAAACCATTCGTGCTAAAATTCCTGGACTATAAAAAACGCCAATAAATATTCTACAAATTTTTGAAAAAACCATTATCATTCAATATATTGTCACTTAAACGTTTCACCGCACAAATTGGCACTAGCCTTCAATACTGCTTAACAATGTGTATACCGATCATATAATATTGCTCTTTAAGTTTTGTATATAATATTTAGGGAATATAAATAGTTTTTTAAAATTTTCTGTTTAACACTACTATTGGAAGTCACTGAAAAATTTGACACAAGACAAAGTCGCGGCGCTCTCGGCGGGGACATTGGGGCGATCCACACATATTGCACCTAATGAAAACCTATCGAATTGTTAATACGCGACGTTTAATTCTGTTTTATCTTAATTTTGCTGTTTCCATTTCGATAGATTTTCCATTTATAAACCAACTCAAAAAACACCGCACTATTAATCGCGTATCACCTATACACCGTAAGCGACGAATATTTTTGAACTGATTTCTTTACGAAATCGCCCACGTCCGCTTTTCCTCCACGGTTCAGTCACGTGACTATGGAAGAGCCCGCCCTAATTCGATGATCACTTATGAGTCCGCCGGTCGACTTCGTATCCCTTACGTTATGACTTCTTATCGAAGAGCTGTAATTTCGACTTGACAGCCCCCTCGCACACCATCAGCCTCTGCGCGACGCACTTCCGCCCGCACCCCTCCTCCCCGACCACCTCCATCCTGCTCCCCGCCCCGCCCCTGTGCTTCACATCAACGAAATATTCCTTCTCAGTCTTTTCTCCCTTCCCGAATTGCAGCATCTCCATTTTGCCGCCGAAATTGCTCATTTTGAGCCTCTGTCCTTTGAATTTCTCGCATTTGACAGCGCCTTTCCTCTCAAAGTACTCGACGATCTTGGATATTTGCGCGGACCGGACGTGTCTCGGGATCCGGTCGTCGTACAGGCTGTCCGAGCCGAGGGAGGCGACGTCCTCCGAGCTGTCCGTGTAGACGCTGGAGGTGCGCTTGCAGGCGGACAGCAGGTGCGAGGGGAGCACGCGGTGCAGCTCCTCCTCGTCCAGCCGGTGCGAGGCGCAGCGCGCGCGGCCGCCGCAGCAGCAGCGAGTGAGCACGTGGTACTCGCGCTCGCTCTGCGCCTCGGTGTCGAGCAGGCCGCACAGGAAGGGGGACGCGTCGCTCTCCCGGACCGACTCGTCGTCGTCGAGGCTGCGCAGCGAGCTCACCGCGGTGGAGAGCGCCGAGTCGTCGGGCACGGTCGGCCGCCGCCGCAGCAGCCGCTCGTACAGCAGCAGGCAGTCGGTGCACGCGCGCAGCCGCGGCTGCTCGTCGAACTCGTCGAGCGACCGGTCGCTGGAGTCGCGCCGCCACCACCAGCATCTGTTGTCGTGCAACATCGATTCTTGTTAATTTTAAAAGTGCTTCAACATGGATAACAACTAGGTAACACGAATTACGGACATTGGTTATGTATAAATCTGGCATTCGTTGCATTAAGAATTCCTCAAATTCGAGTTTAGTCAGTAAACAAAGATTTAAAAAAACATCTTTTACAAATGAGTCTGATTTGTAATAAATTTGCATGTTTACTTTTTCCAAAGCACAATAACAGACCTGTGGCAGCCCATCAGCGAGCAGGGGCACATCGCCCCGTAGCTCGCGTGTCCGCAGAAGTCCTCGTTCGCCACCGAGAAGATGCCGCTCTCGCAGGAGCCGCGCCGCCGCAGCTCCGAGTCGCTCAGCTTCTGCCGCCGTGTGAACACCGGCGACGGCGGCAGCGAGGAGGAGCGCGGCTCGTCGGCGGTGGGGAACAGGGTGGGGGGGTCGCCGCTGGAGCAGCGGTGGCGCGGCGTGCCCGGCGGCGGGTTGGTCTCCAGGATCTTGTGCACGCCGCGGAAGGTGTGCAGCGCGCGCTTGGCGGGGCGCGGCGCCGCGTGCGTGTCGCGCAGCAGCATGATGTGCGCGAGGCGGTGCAGGCGCGCGAGGCGGGGCGGCGCGGGGGGCGACGGGTTGAGCGCGCACGCCGAGCGGTGCGGCGGGGAGGGGGGCGAGTCGCGGTACGCGCACTCCAGCTCGGAGAGGGAGCGCCGGTGCGCGGCGCTGCCTGCGGGTGAGATGTTAATACAATTACATGAAGGATGCAAGTATTCTCAATAGTCAATTTCAATATCGTCGGTTCAAAAGTAAAACTCACTAAGTGACATTTTGAATAAAAATAAATTATGCTACTGTTACTCTGAACTTTAAGAGTAAACCTACGGTTAGAATGAAGAACTAATTACGTATTCTGAGGGCCTAGCACGAACAACTATCGAAACATTATTCGTATCATCGAACTGTCATTTGTATGTTTCAAATGATTTCTCATACAACTGACAGCTTGACGGTTCGAATACTTTGTCGTTAGTCGTTCGTGCTAAGTCCTCTGGTCCATAACGCAATACACGCTTATTAATTTGCAGTTTTTACGCTTAAAATAAGCAATAGCAGCAGCATTTATTTTTATTCCAAATTACACTTAGTGAGTTTTACCTTTGAACGGACGATATATACGTAACATAAAGTGTATGAAATTTTTGAAAACAAGTCTGTATAAGTGACGGGCTCATTACTATGAGTAATTTCTTCCAGGCAACCATGCCAAGGTTACTGTCGTTAAAGTAGAGTCGCGTACGAATGAAGTCACCGACACTATTAAAAACGAGTTTATGTGTACTCACGTGAGTCGCGGTGCGCGTGCGGGCTGCTCTCGGAGCGCATGCGCAGCGGCCGACGCCACGCCCACGATGAGTACGATCTGCCTGACGATGAGTCCGCCTCCTCACTGAAATTATACATTGCCGTTACAAACACAAAGTTAACCCCATCATCGACTCCATATCGGTCTAAGTTCAATTCTCAGGTAGAACCCTTGACATGCCCTGACACTTTCTGCACCCGACACCTCGAAAAATTAGGTCATCTTGTTTTCACTCTCACGTGAAACTTATTTTTGAGTTTGAAGACTCATAATATACTGCTTAGAGATCGTAATATTGATATAGCCCTTGGTCAGATTATTCGTATATGCCTACTTAGGTATTAGTATGTTGGCAAACCTGTCGTAAGTGTTGTTGGGTGTATGGCAACCCCAGGCGGCGTCGTCTAGGCCTTCCTTAATCTCGGCCAGCTTGCTCACTATTTCGGGGAATAGCGGACGCGCCTTAGGCTCGTACTGGAAATAATATAATTTAATACATTAATAAAAACATATAATTTCATTTTGATCATAGTACTTACAATTTAATTTTAACATTATTTTAAATGTTTACAGATTAGTGATACAATAAAATAATATAGTAATGCGATAATAAAATTATATATTGTACATATCACAGATTCTAAGAATTATTGTTGTCTTATCATTCCAACTATTTTATAATTTATTAAAGACCTCTTAATGAGTGATGACACAACATTGTTTATCATCTGTTATCCTAGTAATATTATACATATGAAGGATGTCTGGATGGATGTTTGTTACTCTTTCACGCAAAAACTACTGAACGGATTTTGATGAAACGATACAGTATTATTGTTTATAATTCTTATAACGACTTACAATGCAGCAATTAAATGCCAACCGAAGAAACTCTGGGACGGTGTTCTGGTCGCAGAGCTCCACGAACGCCATGTAGTTGAGACCGAAGTTGTCGGTGCGCGGCAACACGTCAGGGTCGGCGTCCACCTTTACGACGATAATTGACAATCATTACACAAACCGATCGACCATTACGCTATTGCACGACAACGCATAGTGGGAAATGTTATAAAATTCCATTCTGTTAATAAAATTATCGCAGTTCTTTTAACTAACAGTCGCCTCATAAAATTACTTACAAATATTCTAAAATACTGCAGTAATTGTCTTGAAAATTGACTTTGTAATGAAACAAACCAGTGTTGTATTATGCGTCTATACGACTTTTACTAGTAAGGAGTAAAATATGTAGGATTAATTTAGCGATGAATACCGTTCATTAACAAATAGAAGTGCTAAATCTGAAACACTACACATTAAAAAAATATTGCTAAAGCGGCAAATAAGTATAGCGAATAACTGTAAACATTAAATTATTATTTTAATGTTTAGAGTTTTGCCTTTTTTACCCAAATTTAACACATTATATCATATTAAGCTTGTAAATTGCTTCATAAAGGAAACAATAAGTCGGTATAAGCGAATAACTTACTCTGGCGATAAGTTGGCATAGTATGATCCCGTAGGAGAATATGTCGGAACGGTTGTCGTACCAGCGTCCGCGCAGGCACTCCGGTGACATCCACCACGGTGACCCGACACTCGGCAGTCGGTAACCGTTTCTGTAATATATTTTGATACAAATAAACTCTAAGTATAGGCATTTACGACGACAGGGGTTGGCGATTTCTGACTAGTGTTTGAAGTTTGAACTGAGAGCGCGGCGTGGACATAAGAGTGAATTCCCAACTGGGGCCACATTTCTGTATCTGTCTTACTGATCATTCATCTTTAAAAGCAAGTAGGTTATATATTTTTTAAATTATTTCTTTGTCGGAATTCAAATCTGGATTCTCCGATGCTAATCGCAGCATGCATACAACTTATCCACGGAGAATGTCCAATTTTATTGTAATTATCGACTATACTATATAAGAAGTAGGTATAAAATCATTAAATAGCGAACAGGAAGAATCACTTCCTAGCTCTAGGTATGAAACTGAATGAAATATGGAATGCTTACAAGCTTTAGCATCCACGTTTGGTAAGTTTTTTTAATATATTAGTTATTATAATATTATTTACAGTGTGACAGCCTCCTGATATTATTATTTTTTTCTTTAGCTTAAATATTTTTCTTAAATATGTACTACAATTTTTTGTTTTCATTTTATAACTTCAGCATTTACCTAAGTCCGGTTGTGCTACATAAGTGTCCTTAGAGAAATTATTTAATAATGCTGTGTGCACTTGTTCAGTCTTTACTTAAATTACATTTGTCTTAAACTGGTAGAATGAACATATTAGCGCCGCCTATTTTTTCTGTTGTTCACCCTGGTATTGGGTGAAGTCAGCCGCAAGGCAAACGTAGTACTGCGCATGCGCCGCTGCCGCCATCTGCGGTTAATATAGCTGCGCTCGCGCATCCATCGTCCTCTTCTTCGTTGACCACCGTCGAGGAAGGTGCTGTCGCAGGGACGTTCTCTGCAGTCATCTCAGCCACGTTGGCTAACCTATTGTCAAGTGCCGTGCACTGACGAATCCTGGCCTGGAGGAGGAGCAGTTGAGGTAGGTGGTGCTTTATTTGTTCCTTTCTACCAGCTAATAATTTTATATACAGTCCACTACGAATCCCACATTTTTTGGTCCAATTCGAGCGATTTTTTTAAATTTTTTACTAACGTCAGTTTATTTTAATTTTGTTTTTTCTTGAGCCGTGCTTATTAAATTAATAAATAAACATGCCTGACGACAAAATTCCTAGTAAAAAAGAACTAGATTTAATAAGGAATATTAATAGAAATATAGCAATAAAACAAAGATTATTTTCACAATTGCAAGAAGTGTTTGATATGTCTAATAAAATAAAATCTCAACCTCAAATAAAAGACTTATTCGTCATGCGTGCCTCGGACATTGAGTCGCTCAGAGATAGGTACGAGTCCGTATGTATAGACATTTACGATTTACAACTCAGTTTAGAATCAGAAACACAATTTTCTGACCAAGACCTTAAATCATTTGATGATCTTTTTTATCGTATAAAATTGTGTGTTTCGCAATGTGACGATTCACACGTGGCGGGCGCACACAACGTGGGTTCTTTGGCTGATACTGACCGTGTCAGTAGTAGGCCTAGATTACCACAACTAGAATTATATACCTTCGATGGTAATATTGAAAATTTTACCACTTTTTACGAAACATTTTGTTCTTTGGTGCATAATCAAACAACTATTTCAAACATAGATAAGTTCCACTACCTTCTTTCGTGTACAAAAGGTTCCGCATTAAATATTGTCAAAAGTTTACCAATTAATGCAAGCAATTATAATGTTGTGTGGCAGTCACTGCTTGATAAATACCACGATAATAGGATGCTTGTGGGCAAATACCTTGATAAAATGTTAAATTTTCCAACCTTAAAATCGGAATCTTCGAATAATTTGACCATTCAATAAAGGCTATAAGCGCGTTAGATATTGAAGATTTATCTAGTTATATTTTATGTCATATAGCATTGAGAGCACTTGATCCCGCCACTAGAAAATCATTTGAACAAAAGATTAATCAAAATTCAATACCTTCTTATAAAGATTTAATGTCACACATACAAAACCAAATAAAAATATTAGATCATTCAAATTCATTCGAATATAATACTTCAACAACTAAATTTAATAATCAAAATAAGGGTAGTTTAATAAATAAAAAATCAAATGAACAATATACACGTAAGGCGTTTTCGCAAACTTTACAATCTACTAAAATTAATAATGTAACTTGCATAAACTGCGGACATAATCATATGATTTTTCGATGTGTTAAATTCCGTGAATTAACACCAAAGGAACGAGTTAGCCGTGTTAACTATTTAAAATTATGTCACAATTGTCTTAAGCCTAATCATTCAACAGCAGATTGTAAAAGTGAATTTAAATGTTTTACGTGCAATAAGCGACATCATGCGCTATTACATTTGGATACTATCGAGAAACCGGTTCCTACGCTGTTCGCTAGCCACAGTAGGCAAGATAGTGAGTCATTTGTTACTTCGCACACCAATACGTCGCATTCGTCCAACGCTGATAAGAATTATTGTGTACTTTTAGGAACAGCTGTTGTGTATGTGAACGATGCCTACGGTAATGAACAACCGTGTCGCGTTCTTATTGACTCGGGCGCTCAATCGAATTTTATAACTGTGAATTGTTTCGAACGATTAGGGTTGTCAAAACGTAAATGTAATTATAATATTTTTGGTTTATCGGGAAATAATGTAAAATCTTTAGGTATAACTTCCTGTACAATTAAATCGAGACATTGCGATAGTCCAGTTTTTAATATTGATGCTATTATTTTACAAAAAATAACTTCTGATTTACCTACGATTGAGGTACCAGCAAGTGTTGCGAATAAATTTAAAAATTTAATTTTAGCCGATCCCTATTTTTATAAAAAATCTCCAGTTGATATTATTTTGGCAGGTGATATTTTCCCTGATATTTTTGATGGGAACAAAATAAAATTTAATCCCTCATTTCCCACTGCACTAAATAGTGTATTTGGGTACGTATTGTGTGGGAAGGTAGAAGTACCGTGTGCTTCTACTGATGGTGTCACTGTCACTGCAACGTCTTGTAACATGGTGTCGTACACCAACGATAGTGACACGATCAACGAAACTTTAAGGTCATTTTGGGAAATAGAGGAGTCGCCGTGCGACAGCCCTAGTAGCCCGCAAGAACAACTTGCGGAAGAAATATTTTCCACAAAATATTACCGTACAATTGAAGGTAGATATGTTTCACCTATTTTATTAAATCCATCCTATGAGTCTTTAGGAAATTCTTATGATTGTTCTATGCGTAGATTTTTATCTTTAGAAAGACGTCTTATGCGATCTCCCGATTTGCACGTCGCCTATGTTGCGTTCATGCGTGAATATGAACAACTAGGACATATGCAGCTGTACACCGGGACTGAGACTAAACATTTGATACCACATCACTGTGTGGTACGGGCTTCTAGTACCACTACCCCAGTTCGAGTCGTGTTTGACGGTTCAGCGGTTACTTCCAATGGCAATTCTTTAAATGACATATTATTAACCGGGAAAAAATTAAATCATGACGTTTTAACAATTATATTTAATTTTCGACGTTATGATATTTGTTTAACTACTGACATCACAAAATTTTTTAGGCAGATTCTCATAGAACCGGTAGATCGATGTTATCAACATATACTCTGGCGAGAGACGCCATCGGATCCGATAAAAACCTATGAACTCGTTACAAATACTTACGGCCTGCGAAGTGCACCCTTTATCGCCGTACGCAGTCTGCGTCAGCTTGCGTATGATGAGCGGGAGCGGTATCCGCGAGCCGCTGATGTTATTTTAAATGGATTTTTTGTCGATGATTTAGTCTGGTCTTCTGAAACGTTTTCAGAAGCCTGCACGTTGCAGGATGAGCTCATAGCCCTTCTCAAACTTGGCGGATTCGATTTGCGTAAATGGGCAAGTAACTCACCTGAGTTATTAGACAGGGTCGATTCTAGTCAAACTCTTGATATTAATTTTGATGATGCTGATACTTCATCACTTAAGGTACTAGGTTTAAAGTGGTCACCTATTGATGATTGTTTTTCTTTTGAATATAATATGAAGGACAACACTTTTACAAAAAGGTCAGTTCTCAAGCTACTAGCTAGTATCTTTGATCCTGTTGGCTTTTTATCGCCTTGTACTTTTCTTGCCAAGTGCATTATGCAGGACCTCTGGAAGCTCAATCTTGGGTGGGATGAAAAGCTTCCGGCAGAGTTGTGCGAAAGGTGGTCTACTTTTATTGACTCACTATCAAGTCTTTCATCACTTCGTGTTGAGCGGCACATGCTTATAACACAGTTTCGTGACATACAATTGGTGGCATTCTGTGATGCGTCGATTCGAGGGTACGCGGCCTGTGTGTACGTTCGAAGTGTCAATTCAAATGGTGAAGTCAAGACTAGACTGCTTGCGAGTAAAACTAAGGTCGCACCACTAAAGCCACTTTCTATACCGAGACTTGAACTTATGGCTGCAGTTTTGTTGTCTAAATTAATCTTATACATAAAACAAAATCTTAAAAATATAACTTACAATGTAACTGCCTTAACTGATTCGAGTGTCGCTCTGGCATGGTTACAAACGTCACCTTATAAACTTAAAACCTTTGTTTCGAGTCGCGTCGCTCAAGTAGTGGAGGTGGTGCCGCCTAGCTGTTGGTACCATGTGAGAAGTGAACATAACGCCGCTGATATCTGTTCACGCGGCGCTATGCCTGCTCAGCTCGTGGCTGAGTCAAATCAATGGTTTCATGGGCCAGATTGGTTAGCTCGTGACGTTCACGAGTGGCCCATAGATACTTTCTACGTTAGAAATGATAAAGATATTTTAGAACTTAAATCTAATATAGACACATTTTCTTTTCCTTCTCAAAATATTAAAAATACTATTCAAGTTGAAGATGTTTTTGAAAACACATTTTCCAAATTTTCTTCATTTATAAAATTGCAACGTACTATAGCATGGTGTTTACGATTTGCAAATAATTGTAGACTAACTAAACACGATCGTTTTGTCGGTTCACTTTTAACTCAAGAGTTAAATACGTCACATGATATGATTATTAAACTTACTCAAAATAAGTATTTTAGTGATGAATTAAAACTTATAAAAAATAATAAAATAGTTCCATCTTTACGGAAGTTGTCACCTTTTATCGATGAATTAGGGTTCCTCAGGGTGGGGGGTAGGCTTTCCCAAGCGGAATTACCTTACAATTCTAAACATCCTTTACTCATACCTAAACGATCTTGGGTGACTACATTATTAATTGAATATTTTCATAAAACATATTTGCACGTAGGACCACGAACCCTACAAGGTATTTTATGTAAAAAATATTGGATTATCAATGCGCGTGGCATGATTCGATCCATCCTTTCGAAGTGTATAACTTGTTTCAAGTGCAATCCCACAGTCATTCAGCCTGTCATGGGTACGTTACCTGCGTCTCGTCTTATACCGAACAAGGTTTTCAACCACGTTGGTTGTGATATAGGCGGACCATTTTATATTAAGGATGGTGTAACTAGAAATGCAAAAAAAGTTAAGTGCTATATGTGCTTATTTGTATGCTTTTCTACAAAGGCAATTCATATTGAGGTGATTAGTGACTTATCTGCAAACTGTTTTCTTGCGACATTGGATAGATTCACAGCGCGTCGCGGTTTGTGTTCTTGTTTGTATTCGGATTGCGGTACAAATTTTGTAGCTGCCGCGAAACATTTAAAAGATGTTTGTAAATTCTACAAAGATAATGATACTTTGATAGCAGATGGTTGCTCGGCACGTCAAATAAATTGGTGTTTTAACCCTCCAAGCGCCCCCAATATGGGCGGTCTTTGGGAAGCAGGCATCAAGTCTGCTAAAAGACATTTATATCGCGCGATAGGCGAGAGAGTATTAACCTTTGAAGAATTAACAACTATCTTTTGCAAAATTGAAGCAATTTTAAATTCACGCCCTCTTTGTCCCTTGTCTAACGATCCTAACGATTATGTAGCTCTTACAGCCGGCCATTTTTTGATTGGTCAAAGTTTATTAGGAGTACCAGAGTATACGATTGACAATATTAATACAGGTAGACTGTCACGTTGGCAGGTTATGCAACAGATAACACAGATATTCTGGAGGAAGTGGTCCTCTGACTATTTACACACATTGCAACAAAGAACAAAGTGGTTTTCGTGTAAATCTAATTTAAAAATTGGTGATTTGGTCTTGATAAAGTCTGATTGTACTCGACCACTTTATTGGCCTATGGGCAGAGTGGAGCGTCTCCACCCTGGCCCCGATAACGTAGTTCGTGTAGTTACAATAAAAAATAGCACAGGATTTTTAAGGAGACCTGTCAATAAGGTTTGTCCTTTACCATATGTTAATTAAAATAATATTAGACATATCAAACATCATTCAGTTTTCTTTCTTAGTTTATGATCATAACTAATAGTCTATATTTTACCTTTGTTTATTTAGCTGTTTTTTTATTATTATTATTGATTTATTTTTGTATGGCTCGTAGCTTAATTTATTATTATAATTATTTTTTTTTTTTCTTTTTTTTTCTCATAATAGAAATCATCATAAATGATTTCGGTGGGGGGTATGTTCAGTCTTTACTTAAATTACATTTGTCTTAAACTGGTAGAATGAACATATTAGCGCCGCCTATTTTTTCTGTTGTTCACCCTGGTATTGGGTGAAGTCAGCCGCAAGGCAAACGTAGTACTGCGCATGCGCCGCTGCCGCCATCTGCGGTTAATATAGCTGCGCTCGCGCATCCATCGTCCTCTTCTTCGTTGACCACCGTCGAGGAAGGTGCTGTCGCAGGGACGTTCTCTGCAGTCATCTCAGCCACGTTGGCTAACCTATTGTCAAGTGCCGTGCACTGACGAATCCTGGCCTGGAGGAGGAGCAGTTGAGGTAGGTGGTGCTTTATTTGTTCCTTTCTACCAGCTAATAATTTTATATACAGTCCACTACGAATCCCACAGCACTTATTATTGACGCATATACCGGACCTATTTCTTTATGATGTTTTTATTGTAATATGTAAATTGTATATGTGTTGTTGGAACACATATTAAATAAATAAATAAATAATATATTCTAGTCAGTAGATCCTTTTTTGGGAAGAGATAATTATCACCACTGCCACCTGCAGTTCACAGAAAAATAGAAATTTTAAATGTCTGTGTCACGAATTCTGATATATGCGTACAAAAGTATCTTGCTTAAAGGGACATACAAGAATCAAGAAGTCCTACAATTTCACCGTATATTGCGATCAATACACGAATAAGTAATTAGCAAATAACCGATGGGGTGACCGGACCAATGAACACTTGTCTGTCAGAACGTGGGACGGAGGCCCGAAATTCCCTCATCGCTTCAAATTTTTGTCAAGAGGGTGAATTCGTTTTTGCAAGCTGGCGATTCCCTAGAGGGCTGTTTTTAAATAATAAAATCATATTAGTTATATCAAATTATTCTGCAGAGCAACGTCGCAGACGCGCAGATTGCGTTTCTAAAATTTTAAATATAAACCTAGGTTCGACTTAATGTCCATTATTTCCACGTAAGCCTTTTCCCCATTGAAAAGTCGTAACTAGTGACCGAAACCATTGAACTATTCCAGTATGAATCACCGATATTATACCGGTATAATATAGATAACAAAATCTAGCAGAAGCTATAGTTAGGGACAAACCCCCTTGTAGTAATGTAGTCATCCCGAATTCTGCTTGTCATTCAGGCCTTATATCAACTCATACCATTAGAAACTACTTCTAAATCATGTCGTTAAAGTCGAGCCGAGTCACACTGCGCATTTCCTAAATCCGTAAGAGTATTTCCGCAAAGCATTTACGCATCGCAAATAAAAGTGAAGGGTGGTTCTTACGAAACCGCATAGCACCTTGATAAATTGTCCAAACTTGACAAATGACCCGGGCCGTTACACGATACCATTCGCACGCAACGTCGCGTGTCTAGCTTTCTCATTCACGTGATGAGACGCGTTAATTATTATCTTGCGCACCTTGAATGAGATGCAATCGGGAGATGCGACGACTCATTGATGGATTGCCGAGAAATTAACAACTCGCAATTAGACATCATTATTTAAAAAAAGCCATAATAACTTTAATCAACTCTGGATTGGATTTTCTAAAGTTAGAAAATATTTTTTTTCGTGTGTATTTGATTTTTTTTTAATTTATTACGTTAATATAGTAGCAATAAGTACACTTTTAATACCATTAGTTAAACACTAATAACCATAGATTATTATTTCTCTGACCCCTGTTTTAATAGGGAAAATATTTTCATTTGGCTTAAGGGCTCATTCAATAGTTTCATAAAATTGTAAGTTAGGGGAGAATTTTAGGGTTGCTATATATACTATACTTACACAGGATGAGGTATCTTCGCCGCTAAACCAAAATCCGCAACTACAGCAGTATATTCACCGTCTATGTTCTTCTTTAATAATACGTTCTGGAATCATATTAAGCACACCATTATTAGAGGTAAAAATTAAGTAGAAATGTAATAATCTTTGATAATAATTTATCTCACGTATTTTTAATTTTCAGGAGGAATAATAAATAATGAACTTTGTATTTTTAATGCAAAAGGAATACTGAACTATTAGATTTCCACGGCAAAGCCACTTCATAAATTTTGATGAAGTCTGATAAAGAAATAACCCAACAAATTACATAATATAATAATATACGTTCGCGCAGCGCGATGGCACGGAACAAAAAATAAGCCAATTTCCTTCTCTACGATACAAGATTTCTCCATACCAAATTCTATCAAAATTGGTTGAACGCATTAGTTACAAAAAGGTAGCAAACAGAACACCACCACCACACAGAACAAGGTAGATTATCTCACCTTAGAAGTAAGGTCTCTATGGAAGACGCCCAGTGAATGCAGGTACATAAGTCCCTCAGCCATGTCCGCCGCGAGGGAAACCCTGAGCGGCTGCGGCAGCGGCTCCGGTGGCCTGCTGAGGATCAGCTGCTCGAGGGAACCACCCTCCATGAACTCTGTCAACGCGTGAAGTTGGCCTTCGTGAACGCAAACACCCATGAACCTGGAACATTCACCAAATTCAAATATATTTATATGAAATGCTGACCCCGTTCGAATATTCTAAGTTTAAATATAAAGAAAATTATTGAATAGCGGAATGTAAAAATAATATGGAATCATTCATACCCCTAGACGTAATTTAGCACCTGGATGTTTTTAATGACAGACGGTAGGTGATACGTAATCCTAATTATCAATGATTCCGAATCTACATTCAGTTATATGTGTCTTGTTATCCAAGTACTGAATTCTCGACTAAAGAGGAATTTGTTTGAGGTGATCAGCCTTGTCCGACAGAAACATTTTTTATATTTAGTTTTTTTACCCCCTCGAAAACGACTGAATTGAGTACGTTTATGTCCTAGTTTTGTTTCTATAATGGTTCATAATTAAATTTTCACCCCAAAATAATCCAGCATGAAATTAAGCAGAACCATCCGAAGCGCAATGAATAGCAAATTACACGAGAACCCAATGTTTACATTTTATTTAACCGTAAACGTATATTGTTTATCAAGTTATAGACTTATGTGCACATTAATTCTTTAATTATTTCAATCCATACCAGAAATCTACGAATATAACAATATTGGACGATTATGCATAATATATGGAGTGTGTAAAGTCAAGAGTTCGGTTACTAAGTAAATAAGCTCTGCAATCTGCATAACTGGGCAAGTCATTAAATAAATAAAATAAAGGCTTTTATTTCCTGCATTAACATCATTTTGTTTCTTAATAATATTGTTAGTAAGATTAATTTTAGTTACAATGCGTTTTGAGTATTAGTTTGTTAGTGCTTTAATCTTTTGGAGAGGCTTATTGGGTACGTGTATAGGCCTCCTAAAAATATTTCCAAATGTCTAGAATAGAACAGAATACGTATATTTATCAGAAGTGAACTTTACTAACTAAACATTTTAAGAAAATAACCGCCTCCGATGAAAAGGTCAGCAAAGGCTCAGCATGGTGCGGTGAGGTTTTGGCTAACTCACCGCGCTGTTTTTCAGCCACGGCCTAGTCATCTCAAGGATGATCACACGCATATCACTACATAGTATAAAACAAAGTCGCTTTCTCTGTCCCTATGTATGCTTAAATCTTTAAAAATACGCAACGGATTTTGATGCGGTTTTTTTTAATAGATAGAGTGATTGAAGAGGAAGGTTTATATGTATAATAATAACAGTTTTTCTGTAGTGTATTTAGTATCAGCATTGCACCCGTACGAAGCCGGGGCGGGTCGCTAGTTAATAATAAAAAAATGTCTATGTCATTAATATCGTGATAAAGAGATTCAATAGCAGGGTCACGAACAAAAGTGATCTATTGACCGTCTCAATCCTGTCGAAGCCTTATCAAAATTCATAAGCACGTTGCCCGTCGACAACGATTTAAGTTGATTTAATCGAAGCGTATTTTGATGACAAAATTGATTACTATACTAGTCCTTATAACGAATATCTTCAGTTGATTAAATTAATGAATCTCATATAAAGATTTATGTGTAAAAGATAGATTTTGTCAAGATGCTAGTTTCACTTAGAACAAGTACTCATTCCCATAATTATCCCTCTAGCATCACGCAATGGGTATGAAGCTGGTGTGTTGGTTCATCAAGTCAATGCAAAATGCCAATTAAGCTTCGCGTGCAATCGGCATCTAAGGAGGGCCCAATTACAATGCAACCGTTAAAGAACACATTTGATTAAACGCACACGCAATAGAAAGTTTGTATCTAGGAAGTAAATATTTTTATGGTAGTGAAGGGCGAGTACGATCGGATCTATCTGCGGCCTGCACCAAAAACATGGAATCAATAGCTTTAATATTGTCTTTTATTAACGCGAGTATCACACATTTAAATAAAATACTGTATACCGGATTAAAACGCGATTTATTATTTATATTGTTTAAATTATTTATCCCGACGTTTCGGATGCTTTACAGCAACCGTGGTCGCGGGAGACTGTCTCCCGGTCTCTGTCGTTTTAATCCGGTATACAGTATTTTATTTAAATCAATAGCTTTGGTATTATGATGATGCGCATACTGGTTAAGATAGCAGCACACAATAATGGACAAATATGTGACAACAGATGATACAACGGGCTTACTGTATGATCGGGATGAGCTTATCGTATCTTCTACCTCAGCCAAAGAAAATTAATCAAGTTTTCTTACAAATTAATTCGAAACGCGCAATCCAAGCTTTTAGGCGTTTTTAATAGGTTCGTTATCCGACTTTGATATTCCTCCCACTTTTTGAAATGATAGGACATATGCTTTGCTTGTAGCCCGGTGTATAAAAACGGTAGAATCGAAATTGCATTGCAAGGTTGGTACAATAACAACCATTGTTTCAATAATTAAATATGAGTAAACAGATATTAAATATTCATGAGCGCATGTAAAATAAAACTTGTTGTAAAATTTCCGAGAGCAACAAAAAATCTACTAGGAACTTGCAAAATATATACTAGGAACTAAGAAACATTTTAAAGTTTAAACTTTGAGAAGTAAATAAAAATTTCTTCTCCCAGTTAGTTAAAAGTGAACCACAGTGCACAGACACAATAGTAATTGACAATTTATACAAATCGACAAATTAGAAACACTATTATCATCGAAGTATTGAAACAATTATCATCGAAAGTATTGCATTATTAAAGCAGTTAAAACAAATATTCAGGTTTATCGTTAAATCTGTCGCTACTAGTTTCGTAACTGCTTACGGTGGGTGGACTGTGGCGTTACCCAACAATGAGCAGTAAAACTCATTGTTTTTTTTACTTCCGATGATAAGAAGAGGAAATGAAGCGAAATGCGAGACAGTGCGACCATTGTTTGGGATGACACGATCTCGTAACGAAATATTACATAAACAAGGAAATGGGATGTTTTGTCTTCAATGATGACAAGTCATGACTGTTGATTTCTTATATAACCCACTTTAGTTTCACATTCATCTCTGTGAGATGAATGAAAGTATGCTGAAATGGTTGTTTGTTTGTACATACTAAAATAATAATCTATTCTCTGTAAGAAGTTGAGAATGGAGAATTTTATTGGAGTCAACGATCAACTTACGGAAATGAAATGGTATAAGAATGGTGAATGTTACAGTTCATAAACGTTCTTTAGTAAACCAGTAGATAAGGACATGGGGATAGATTCATTTCTGGGCCTGTTTCACTCGGTAGGCAAAGTTATTTTTTAGTTTGTCTCCCCGGTAGAATCTATACAGTGGCGGCGTAAGGCGTGGGCGATGTGGGCCACCGCCTACGGCCCAGGGGGCCTCGCGCCCCGAAAATATATGCATTAGGTACTTAAAAGCCGCGAACGCACCAAAAAATTGTGCCAAAAAAGGCCATTTTTTGCGCGGGCAGAGGGCCTCGCAAAATGAATCTTGCCCACATAAAATTTAGGTCTTACGCCGCCACTGAATCTATATAGTACAATAATTAAACACTTCCTTTTCCAAATATGCACGGAGAACTGTTGTTTTATGTATATCCACATTTCAATTACTTAAAAATGCAATTCAGTTAAATCAATATTGGTTATTGAAATAATCATAAATATCGGGTCACCGGTTCTTTTAACGTTAAGCAAACAGCGATCGGTAGCTTATGTGTGTAAATATACAATTTACGATGTTTGATCGCTGACGCACTCACACTCATCCACAAGGGTCTGATAGGGGTCGAAAGAATGTTTTACGTAAGTTTCTTGTTGTTTGTAAGTCCTATAAAAAGGGCAAAGTTTTTTTGAGTGTATATAATAGGTAAGTTCATTTCTTTGGCACGTCTTGAAGCGTGCACGATATGATGGATTTTAATATATTATGTTTAATAAGATGATTTATGTGACTGCCATACAAGAAGGCTTATTAAGCGTGTTTGTCGTTTATATTTGCAACTACTACTTCTTATTCCACGTAATATAATATAATCCGTGCTGTAATTGGCCTATTGCAATACTTTTGGCTAACCGCCAAATAATTAAACACTTATCAATATCCTCTGAATTATATGAAATTTGTATTTTTTTACGACGAGCATGAGATTCACTTGATAGTAGGTGATACCTCAGCCACAGAACATTAGTAAATGATGCGCTGTCGACTTACTTTATACTTCGAGCATTCGGAAATTCATAGACTGAAACCGAAACGTGCAATATGCACTTCACGGTTTTTCCATATATGAACGGTGGTTCTTTAACCAGTTGGAATTTCGATATTCCTCCCACCCGTTCAATGCCCGAAGTTACCAGACGTGGGGAAGACATGTATATAGCAAAATGACGTGGTAATTACTTATGGTTCAGTTCTCTCTGAAAATGAGACAGAGATGAGAGACAATAACTGCTATCCGACTTTCACTTCACGTTCTCCACGGTATGAACTGAACACATATGACATCCCAGCTTGAATAAGTTGACCTATAGGTACATAAAACTAGGACTTACCCTAAAATATTAGGATGCTTGAGTTTATTCATGAGTTGAACCTCCCGGAGCATATTAGGCCGGTTCGCCCGCTGTTGGTTCATCTTCAGCACCATCACCTTGCCGGAAGTTTTATGTGTTACCTGCAAAGAGAACAAATTTAGTTTAGCATATTATAGAATAAGATGAGTGTTCAGTCACTAGCTTCCTAATCCGCTACTATAGACAGAACTTTCTCGGGGCCTTTTACCAACAAACAACCAAGGATTAGCTCAACTCGGATGGAGAGAAGACTAAAATAAAAAATAAACAATATCATCGATGGTATTTTTATAACAGAGCAGACAAATGAGCTGGTTGGTTACCTGAGTTACCACCATCGCCCATGGACATAAGTGATTCCAAACGTCTTAGATGCGTTGTCGGCCTTTTAAAAATAGACAGATGGAAACACGTAAGGCTGATATTACCTATTTTACCAGATTTCTGACAGAAGAGGGTATTTTTTATTTTATATACTAGCTACACAGTTAATTAATGACCGAAACTCTTGAACCCAACACGTTAAATATTAATTAACTTTATAATATTTTTAACTACAAAAATATGAATAAATTGGGTTAATTTGGGTGATTGAAAACTCATTACAGTCTAATAACTGGCCCATTGTTAACTAGTTAACTGCTATTTAATTGCATTAAAATTCTAGATTCCTCTCAATCAGATGTAACGTACATACAATAAATACATACAATCTGTTTAGAAGGAGCAGTTCTTTAAATTACTGGGTATAAAAACTAAGGTGTCACTGACGAGCGCGTTTGCAATACAAAATCAAAGGCTCTGGATGTGCAAATTCTATCAGTCTTACTGCAGTTTCGTTCATTATATATGGCAACAGACGAGTGTGAGCATCACTTGATGATATAATATGATACCTCAGCCACAGAACATCAGACAGTGATTCAATGTCGGTCTCCGAGTATTGTTTATTTCGAGCATTCGGAAATCCATAGACTGAAACAGAAAAGCGCAACATGCACTGCTTTTTATAAGGTTCGCCAACAGATGTATTTTTGACTCTTACACAACTATTTATATAAATCTAATGAAACGACATCATTTAATAGACAAATATAACATGCAATTACAATAGAATTAAGAATCCGAATTCCGAATGCTCGAAGTAAAAAGTAGGACGACAGCGCATCATTGACTGATGTTGTGTGATTGAGGTATCACCTACCATCAAGTGAATCTCATGCTCGTCTGTCGATATCTAACATAAAAAAAGAAAACTTAGCAGCTATGAGATTGAATATAAAAACTTGGAAACAAACATGAACATAGTTCAAACTGAGTTACGATAAATGATTATCTAAAACTTAAAAAACGCGTTACGCAATTGGGGAAGAGAGTAATGGAAATTATAAGAATATCCCAACTGTCAATAGTTCTTATTCTGTGCCAATGTCCCAATGGTTTCCAGGGATTGCGAAAGAAAACCTGCACGGCGGCCATGTGACCCCTCAAGGGCAGACCCGACGTGCTTTCCGACCGCTTCTGATATCGCCCGCTTTTTGTCCGAGATGACGCCACACGGTCGCATTCTCGATTACCCGCCAGCTAATCGGTATGACTTAATGTAAACAATTAATTCCTTGAAACTCTGTTGTAAACTGTGAAATTGCATTTCTATAGTTCCTTTATGTGTATGGCAAGACTATTTACTTAGATTTAAAGAGGTGACCATTCGTTTTAGAGTATTTAAAATTATCCTTTCTATAAGAGGAAATATCTCCTTACGTTTATATCACAAAGAGGATACAAATTTCACTAACATTTGTTTTAGGTTTCGACTCAAGCCTCAATGTTAATTCGGTGTATTTTATAGTATTTATTTAATTATTGTTTATAAGGAAACATAACAAACACATCACAAAAACAGAACATATAAGAAGAGATATAAATAGAGATGCGTTCAACACAGATCAGATAATAGATCAGAGTTACCGAATAATTCGATCTTCCCTTGAACCAGATAACCGCCAATAATTTCATTTCATCCCACATACTTCTCTCACGTCTCAAAATATCCTAGAGTTGTGAGCAGCCAACAAACAATGCTGTCTTAGTACAAGTGTGTCGCAGCATTCTCGGATTTAGTATGCATAAAACTAATGTTGTGATTCGTTAATTTAAAAGGCAAAATTGTATATTGTAATCAAATTTAGTATTAAAAATAGAAATAATTTATATTAATTATAATGAGTTTACATATTGTATCGATACTTTTAAGTGTATTTAATTCAGATGTTCAATTGTTATTATTGTGGAAGTAATATCAGTCATTTAACTCATTCGACAGTTCACTCGTCACGTGTTCACTCACGTCATTCGTTCCTTTCATTCATTCAATATTGAGAGAGTGTCGTCTAATGTCAAGCTGCTAAGCAAAATTATTAGAAAAAGGGCATTCTGTCTACAATCGTGCTCGAGTTAAGCCCTAGTTATACTGTTCGTAATCTCGTGATGTATAATTTAACGTCTATACAAAGTGAATATCGATATTTTAAGAAATTGTACACGTGTTGAATAATATATTCATGTCCGAGAAGTGAAGTCTGTATTGAAGATAGAAATATACCTACGTTTGGATACTGTACACTGGTGATATTACTACACTAACATGTTTTTTTTAAAGCTAGACCACAGAACAATATAAATTCAGAATCCAAAAATGTTGTGTAGCACCTTTTACAAGGCGTAAGTAAATTCTGAAACAATATGCCATTTCTAAGACTATTTTATTTTAATTAAGTATCCCTGAATAGGTACATAAAAAAATCTATTATTTCATTATACAGATACTGATTTGACTAGCTTATGAATGCAATATTTCAGGCTTTTCAAGCTTCGTTTTTATGCTTAACATACTGTTGAGAACGATTAATTTTCTAAACACTTATAATTCTTTAAAAAGATATCAGTGTTTGTTTCTTTCGTATCTAAAATATGACTACATGATGCAAATGCATATTTTGAAACAAGAATCTGATAAATTATTATCTGTCTATTTTGGTATGAGATATAATCTCAATTCTCAATATATGAAGGGGGCGCCTGCTCACTATGTACTTAGGATAATTTAAGTATTCTTCATAATATTATTCTGTTATCAAATTTATTATACTCGTGAGTGCCAAGGCTTGAAGAGTAGGTATATGGGATTTATTTATTATAGATAAACGAAGGTAATTTGATTGTTAGTATTATAAATCAAATTAATACGCTCAGATTTAGGACATATTTGGACACGGCAGATTTGTAATCTGAATCAGATACTAGTGGACTAAAAGATAAGTATCAAATCAGCTAAAGTCGCATAATCATGCCTGCACTATTCGTTTAGATTATATTCTATAGCTTCTACCTGGAGAATTAAAACGATAAACTTTTTGACATACGATTGACAGACGAGTGAGAAGCTCACTTGATGGTAGGTAATATCTCAGCCACAAGACATAAATTCGTCAATGATAGGCTGTCGACCTTATAATATATACCTATTTTTTATATTTCTCTGTGAGCGTTGATTTTTCTTTATATTAGAGGAGGCAAACGGACAGGCGTGATGGTGAGCGACTACCGCCGGCCGCCCATGGACATCCGCAACACAAGACCTCTGCGGTCTTGATGATGCGTTGTCGGCCGATAAGGTAGCCTACTCGGCATGTTTCTTGAAAATTTTCAAGGCGTATCGGTAAGGTTGATTTCTTACCCGAACATTTATCTAATAAACTTAAAGGTTAATCTTTAAGGTAATAACCGGACATAATTTTCAAACCAAACCCTGTGAAATAAGCTTGTGACATACCGGCGACGATTCGTGCTAATGAGCCCAATTTATATTTCAAATATTTTTTTAAAATTAAAAATGCAATTATTTTCAATATCTGTGTATGATTTCGACTAATAAATAACAATAGAAGTAATATACTAAACTAAACTTAACTAAGCATACGAACGTAACAGTATTCAACGCCTTCGTAATATTCCCCGTTCCCACCGTCACGATGGTGCTAAATTCCTAAACCAATACATGACATGTATGTAAATATTTTCTTCAAATATTAACGAAGTATGATATTCAACAAATACGATCCATTTTTTTATATCAGTAATCGACAGACGAGCGTGAGACTCACATGGGTGACCTCAGCCACAATACACTGCCAATAATACGCTGCCGACCTATTTTCTTCTTCGAGTATTTGGATATCCATAGCTAGATAATCAAATTCACAATATGCATTTACCGATGTATCCATCCTTGAATAGTGGTTCGTAACCCGACCCAAGAAAATTACGTTAATAGAAATTTATAAAAATGCCATTTCAGTGGGATTCGAACTACACCACACCCACTACCCAAACACTGTATTTTCTAACGACGTTAAACATATGAGTCTATTCTCTTATATACTACGTTTTGTCAAAGAGTATGCATTATATACCTACTAGGTGCTTTAATACATTATCTGGAGCATACTTAACCCGACCCAATAAACAGAGATTCATACATAGATTCAACTCGGGAACTTTAGGTCTTTGCTCTTGGTTTAGAATATTTTTTAGATCTTAATGCTATATAATTTGAATAGGTCGACAGCGCATCAGTGCTTGATGTCATTTGGCCATTTCCGATGATATTTAACATACAAACGTTATATCTATTACGGGCAAAATTTATTTCATTCTTGATAAGTGCCAGGCTCTCAAAAAAGTTAACACGTTCTTATCTACGTTTACATATATATTGAAACAGTTCGTATATAGTATCAATATATAAACTAGTAGCGATCTGCCCCGGTTTCACACGGGTGCAATGTAGATGTACTATTGTACTATACACAAAAAAAAATAGTTTTCTATTGGTTTAATTACAAACGTACGTAACAAACAAACATATAACCCTTCTTCAATCAAGTAGGAACTGACAACTGTATCGCATCTTAATAGTAGATACAATATTTTTACATATGAGCACTGGTAGAATTAACGTAAACATTGGTAACAGGTACAAATACAAAGTTAAATATTTTTAGCTGTTAGTAAGGCCGGGTCCAGACGAGTGTAACGTGTAATGTAATCCACTGAGTAATGTAACACAAATTTTACGTGTGGACGGCAATACGAGCATTACATGTAACGCTCGCGCGGCGCTCGGGGTTGATCCATCGGCTGTCGGTTTTTCGCGCGAACACAAAGGCGCTCGCAGTGCTCGATTGGACGGCGTTCGTGACGGTTGTGTCGTGTGGCCCACTTATATACTGAGATTTTAGTTTCACAAGTAAATATCTTCTTTTATACGATTTAGTTTTCCACCATCGACGCTTTCGACGTTTCCGGTCTTCAGTTAGTAAATACATGAAAATAAAAGCCGCACCAGCTATCACGACCTTCCTATTCGGCATGTTCGTAGCAACTGAGTGGAAACAGCTTTTGAAATAGTTTCGCGTGCACAATTCGCATTGAGTTCGTGTGCCGTCCACACTGTTGACGCTGAATTACACGTAATCTTACATTACACGTTACACTCGTCTGGACCCGGCCTAAGAGTTAGATGGGTCATTGAGACAAATATTTAGTATTGTGAAAGCGTCCTAGCAGAATAGAAATATACTTTTTAAGTAACAGGGGGAATAGGAGAACGCAAGTCCTCTGGTGGTGCGTTGCCGGCCTTTAAGAAATGAGTAGGCCTTTCCTTTGACAGATGTAATAACTACATTATGTTGCATATTCACAAAGCAAACCCAATAAAATGGGTTATAAAAATAAAACGATAGCGCAAGGCATGCGGTGTGATAAGATAGCGATACTGCTTACCGTAAGATGGCGCTGAAAGTGCTAATCTGAGAGCAAATCTTTTTATCAGACTTTATGTAACCGCATGGGACACGGCGCGACGGTGAAATGATTCGGATTCCATGTGGGAAAATGCACAGCTCGCTCGAGACTGCGAGATAACGTGTGAGAAACTCTGATGAACTAACCAAGGGTCTTAATTAATAGCGTATTATTCTTTTATTAGTTATTACAGAGTAGGTAATGCCTGTGGTTTCGTTTGCATAGAGAAATTGAGATTTTAATCGGGTTCATAAGGGACCATCCATAAAGGACGTCAAACATTAAGGGGGGAGATATTATAAGTTTCGTGACGTGTTAAAATGCCAATTTGAACTATTAACGAAACATTTTAAAATATTCATCTACCCCTATGAATATATTATTAAGTAAAATTGGAAAATATGTGACGTCACACTAGGGACTGACTGTGACAAGGACGGGGGAGGGGTCAAAAATCTCTAATGTGACGTCCTTTATGGATGACCCCTAATAAATGAATCAGTAAGTTTCACTTTCCCACTCAAAATCAAGTCAATCTTTTGGCACGTTTTTGCGTGAAAAAAAGGCAAGTTATTCTAGTAATGAGTTTGTTTTATAATTAAATTCATCTGCTGTTAAATTATTATATCTGTAACAATCGCAGCGCTTCCTAGAAATAACAGTCACCTTGAAACGAGATGTTAAATGACCAAGTCTAATAAGACTAATGAACCTATTTATTACGCTCCATTGCCCTTCAACCGGTATTCATTAATGCCCTTGAATATTTGGCATTCGATATTGTGTAGACAAACTTGGAAAAATTGGCCTATGTCATTTTTTACCTTTTCCATCGTCTGCGACATTCTATGAAATAATGCTGATCCAGAACCATTTACACCCTCAACACACACATTCACCATTACCTTTATGATATGTATGATGTTTTTGTTTGGTTAATTTTTTCATGCTTTATATAAATGTAAAATACTGAAATTATGATATAAATTAATTTATCAGATAAATACACAACTCATTCACATTCATGAGAGTCATCAAAAAACTAGTTCATTTATTTTTATACAAAAAAACATTTATTTTAATAGCTATAACTTGTTTTTTATGAAACGTTAATATTTCAAATGAAATTTCACATTCTATTGAAGGCAAATATAGGGAAAAATATTACAATTCTGATGTTCAACTTGCACCAAGTGCAATAACGGTCAGATACGAGTACTTTGTTGGATTGAATCCAAAAGACATTGTATAACTTCTCGGTACATTACATTTTTTAGTGGGCAGTAGATAAAAGTATCATATTAGAATTTTATTGGTTTGATAATATAAAATAGACTTACTTACAACTAATACGTAGTATTTAGTTTATATCTCTATTGCTTATCGATACCAATATTATAAAGAGGTAAACTTTGTGAGGTTGTAGGGAGTAATCTCTGAATCTACTGAACTGAATTTAAAAAAAAAATCACAACTAGAAATCTATATTATCAGCGAGTAACATAGGCTTTTTTGTTTAGTACATCTACATTGCACCCGTGCGAAACCGGGGCGGTGCTGGTCATCTATATAAATGAAAATTAATGTAAGTTTGTCCTCTATGCACTTATAACCTATTCATCCGATTATGATAAAATTTTGGTGAGTCGTTTACATATTATGACCGCTAAAGTTCCTGGCCCAAAAAAAACACTTTTTTTTATTTTAGCCGGCATAGCACCGCATGCTGGGTACACCGTACAGGTATACAATAATTCCGAAATAAAAATATCGTATTTCAAATTTGCTCGAGCATGTATGTCTGGTTCAATAATAATATCATTAATTATATCATATCATATAATATTAATATATATAACAGAACACACACAGTTACAACAATCGTTACGAAATAAAAATACAAATAGGTACATAATATTATGTATGCTAATGTTATACGCTAGTCCGAAAGACTTATTAAAGTTGTATTAGCACACTGCTAAATGTTTTGACCAGACATAGTGTCGTCAGACAATACAACCTGTTTTGAAAACAAGATGTTTTAATATATTGGCGATAAATTGTATGAAAACTGGCAAAAAGCACTTAACATTTATTAAAAAATACTATGGAACATTTATACATAATTTATTTAGAACATTAAGACCATGTGACTTCATATTACAGAACATTTCGTAATTATATTAGGTAGGTACTAAGTTAACGACGTTAAAAAGGCGAAAATGAATTTGAAGCAATAATGATCATAGTAGGTAGTGTATATTATATCGGCTTTTGATAATAATTCTGTTTTAATTCTTAGACTCCTCTGTTTTTCAAAATTGTTTCCTTATCGTAAGGAAATAAATAATTCTAGAGGAAATATTTTATTTTAATTAAGTCTTCTTTTACCTATAATCATTAATATTTCTCTTTGCTATTAGTACAGTAAATAAATAAATAAGAGCAAGATGCACTTCTGTTTTACCGAGTTTTATTTTAATGACGCGTGGATTGGTTGTGTAGGTCATGTAGCCATCTTTCTTCTTCTAGTTCCTCTCCTATTGGAGGTTGGACAACATCTTGGCGATTTTTACTTTAGATACTGCAGCGCGGAATAAGGACGTTATGTTCATCTGGAACTAATCTCTAATGTTGTTTAGCTAGGTCATGTCTCCTTTTTCCGACGCTGCCATCTTTAGCCTTACAAAATCAAAGCTTATTTTCTCCAATGCAATTTTAAATCATGAACTTTTTAACATTATCGAGGTAGTAGACCAAGAACTCTGCGGACCTGTTCTATTATCTCATATGCCATATCACTTTGTATTGACAGTTACAATTATCATACCAACTCATTTATTAGGTCTTGTACAACCGGATTTTTATCATATAATGTATCCAGTGAACTTGTAAATATGCAACATATACCAGTTCGCTGATGCATATTTGTAAAGTGTTATTTTTAACAACTTATCACCGACGCGCTGCGCCATTGATAAGACATTTCTTATCGCGACATCCGCCTTTCAATAAATATTTTGCTTTTCAATATTGTTTGATATTGGATGTAAACTCTCGTCTGTAACTTTTGTTGTTTTTACTTATAAGAAATGATTTGTTTCCGAATACAAAAAACCCTCAATTAAATCTTTAGTATAATAGTTATTTAATTCGACCCACAACGGTTGAAGAGTTTAAGGAATACATACATACATACATACATATACATCACGCCTCTTTCCCATTGGGGTAGGCAGAGATCACGGAATTCCATATAGTCCGATCCTTACATACCACTTCTTCTAATTTCATCAATGCTTTCACACTCGTCGGTTACGAGTACTTTTGACCTGGCCCTTTTGCAGAACGTCCCCGAATTGATCAAGGTACGTTCGCCTAGGTCGACCACCCCTGACTCTACCAGTACTTAGGCATCATTTTCGTTCACACAAATTCCTTTTTGTACTCATAATCTTACAGGAGCGCCAATATTGTAAGATTTTTTCCACTCCCTTTTTTAAAATCTTGTCGTAGATAGTACGTTACAATCGATGAATTAGAGATAGCTTACAAAGCTCACAAACTGCCCCAGAACGAAATATAATTGATATTACCTATTGATTAAGGCGTTGAATTCCTGCAGCCATTTAGCACTACGCAGTTTGCAAGTTTCTAAGCAAATCTAACGTATTAAACAAATTTTACGATACCATAATGGCCAGCTCGTGTGTGTTCTTGTAATTCGTGATGACAATTGACACGTTTAGCTTCGGAACAGTCGTGACTCACAGTATGTTAGCAGATAGCAACGAACCATTTCATCCATTGTTTTGTGTATCAAATTGATTTTATCGCTTGACTCCTTGAATTAAATATTTTCATAGAAAATACCGCGGAAACGCGACAGCAGCCTTTGAACACGTGAGTCTTTGAATCGGTAATTTTGTTGGACTTTATTATGTACAAGTTTTTCTCACGACTCCGCTCATGCTTATTTATACAAAGCATCTAATTCAAAATAATGAATTTCGAAATTTAAGGGGGTAAATTTGTGTATATATATTATGATATGAAAGGTACCTACTGTCACATTTTAAAAACTCTTAACTCTGTGTATAAAACTTACTCCATTTTAAATATAAACAAAACGCACAATTAATAACAGATTATTACAGTGCATACGGCAGTTTAAAGTTTCATATACATACTTCTATGTGCATAAAAACGTTGGAGATAACGTTATCAATGTTATGTTTTGATAATTTCACTGATTTATAGCTGAACTGTGGGTGGTCTTTGTTGGGGGCGCCATTGAATATATTGTATTAGGTATACAAGTTTGTTGTGACGCCACCAGTTATGTTAAGGCGCTAGCAGTTTACAAAGCGCGTAAAATAAACTAGAATTTCAGATTCAAAATTATTAGTATTTTAAGTAATACATACATTCATCACAGAATTTGAATTACGAGTATTCTAATCGAATAAAAACAAATGAAAGTTATTTTTTTTTGGGCCATGAGCCAGCGGAGTACGTTGGTCTGTAAAAATATTAAGATTAAAAGTTAACAAATTAGTAATGACACATAAGCGGCACTTCTGCTATTATAAACAAAATTAATAGCGCAGTCTTTATTGTTATTATAGAATGATAAAATGTATATCGGCAAAAATAAAGAAGAAAGTCTTCAGGCGAATACTGCCCCAAGAGGACAATTTCCTACCAAGTTATTAAAGCTCTCGGAATTTCTTGAACTTTACTTTTCTCACTCCTTATCAAAACGCTATTTAAACGATTTTCTATTCGATAAATCTTCACAGATTTTATTAAAAAGTCGTTCCAAAATAAATATAATCGATACATCTTCGTGGAATTCAATTTCAAAATTAATTTTCAGTATTAGCTAATTTATTCGGATACTAAAATGAAAGCCACTTTCACTTCTAAATGACGAAGAATTTTATCATGTTATCCTTCGCAATCCGGCCGGCCAGCCGGTTCCGGCTGTGATTGTGATAACTCATACTGTGTTGTGCTCCTGTTTTAATTCACCAAACTGTGGCATTAGTACATATTTCAACAAAAAAACACTTAATCGTCACTGATAAGAATATAAAGTGTACAACAAACTATTAATTTTAGTGATCTGGATGAAAAAACAGTACTTAAAAAGAAGAAGAAACAAAGGTTAGCTGTCAAAACTAATTAGTAATACGTTAATTTCCAATCGATAAACAAACGAGTTGCACAGAGAAACACAAACTGTCAAGAGCTATCAAATTGACAAGTGTCAACTCTAAGCTGCGTTCGCCTTGGTACACACAATACAACGGAACGTTCCATTTCACACATTTTAAATATTATTAAAAGAAAATAATATGAACGATCTCCAAGACCTTTTCGATAAAATGAAAATAGAAATGAAGAACCAGACACAAGAAATTATTTCACAAATGGACGAAAAACTTGCTCCTTTAACTCGCGAAATTGAAGAATTAAAATTAGAAAATGGAAAATTAAAGGAAAAAATAAAAAATTTGGAAAGGAATAAAAGGGAAAATAATATAATAATTTTCGGTATGCCTGAAAATGAACGTTCGCAAACAGAATTATTACAATTAACGACGGAAAAAATTAAATGCGATCTCCAAATTCCTCTCGAAAATAGAGACGTCAACACAATATATCGCATAGGGAAAAGAGACGAAAAAAATGGGAAAGCAAGACCAACACTAATCTCACTTGTTAATGGATGGAAAAAAATTGAAATAATGAAAAATAAAAATAAATTCAAGGATGTATACGCCTCTGAAGATTATGCTAAAGAAGTACTGGAAATACGGAAGGAGCTTCATGAAAAACTTACTGCGGAAAGGAAGAAAGGTAACTACGCAATAATAAAATATGATAAGTTGATAATAAAAGAGGGGGGGGCTGATAGGGTGAACCGAAAAAGAAACTCATCACTGTTATCGCCCGAGACCTCAATAAATCAACAGCCTCGTAAACAACATGCCACAACAAACACAAATCGAATTAATCCCTTTGAAGTAATGAGGCCCAGAAGTAACTCTCTTGCATCTTCATCAAGAGGAGCAAATTGTAAATAGGATAAGGTCATCAGCCACCGGAACTCAACGACAACTAATTTCAAACAAAAACTTAAAACTAAAACCAACACATTTCCCAAGCCGACTGGTCCTCGTGGGGAATTAGACCACCACCCTCCACCTTTAAACAACAATTCTGAATATAAAAATTTCAACGCAAACCGTAATGAAAAAACTTTACTAAGAATATGCACATATAATGTAAAGACTTTGCTATCAACCGAACGATACTTAGAGCTGCGATACGCAATAAATAAAATCAAGTGGGATATAATAGGATTATCTGAAGTGCGAAGATTAGGCTGCAAAATAGAAGAGTATTTAGACCACATATTTTGCTACATTGGACAAACCAAAGGACTTTACGGGGTAGGTTTCTTAATAAAGATGTCACTAAAAGACAAAATAGTTAACTTTACTGGAATATCGGAACGAATAGCTTTGCTTCAGTTAAAATTAGATGACATCAATATTTCTATTATTCAGGCATACGCACCTACAGAGAACTCTAGTAACGAGGATCTAAATATATTCTACGATGATATAAAAAAAGCATATGCATTAGCTGATGAAACTGTTTTAGTAATTGGGGACTTCAATGCCAAAATAGGAGAACCCAAAAATGAAGAAAATCTAATATTGGGCAAATATGGATACGGAAAAAGAAACGAAAGAGGTCAACAAGTCATAGACCACGCCTTCGAAAACAAATTGTCGATCATGAATACTTTCTTCAAGAAAAAAGCAAATCGTAAATGGACTTGGAAATCACCAGACCAAAAATCCATGAATGAAATTGACTTTATTATGACAAATAAACCTAATATAATCCAAAACGTTGAAGTACTAAACAATATTGATTTCTCATCTGACCACAGAATGCTTCGAGCGACGTGTATAATTAAACACGAGAAAAAATCTAGAAAAAACTTTAATAGTGCACCAACTAAATTAAAAACTGAACAAGAAACAATCGTCTACCTAGACAACTTGAAAAAATATATCAACAACGATACAGATGAAATCACAAATGTTCAAGCTTATTACAATTATATAGAAAAAGCACTGAAAAACAGTCTAACCATAAGCAAAGATATTAAGATAAATAGAAAGAAGAATATATTCAGCCAAACTACCGAAAAATTAATAAAAAAGCGCACAGAACTAATCAAGATTAAGAATAAAGATAAAAATATAAGAAATGAACTAAGCAAAGTATTTAAAGAAACAAATAAAGCTATAAAAAACGATTACAATAAACATAGACAGGATATAATTAGTAGAAATTTAACAAATTTAAGAAGCACAAAAAGAGGTTTAAAGGAATTAAATCTACACAAACCTTGGATACAAAAACTAGAAAACAAATCGAAGGAAACAAAATCGAGAAAAGATGTCTTAGATTTTGCCACACAATATTATAAAGATTTATACAAGAAACGAGATAATGAAGAAAGTTATGATCAAGAAAGAATCCATGACAATGAAAACAATATCGAACCGATAAGTGAAAAAGAAGTGTATTCGCACTTAAGACAACTCTCCATGGACAAAAGCCCTGGTCCAGATGGTATCAATAACGAAGCACTTAAAATAGGCACACCTGTTCTTCTCGTACCATTAACACATATGTTTAATATGATATTGGACACTGAAATTATACCAAAACAATGGTGCACGTCAGATATTATACTCCTATTTAAAAAAGGAAATCCACTAGACTTAGGAAACTATAGACCAATCAGCTTATTATCAAGCTTATATAAACTCTTCACCTCGATTATACTAAATAGAATAACAAGAGACATTGAAGACAATCAACCATTAGAACAAGCTGGTTTCCGTTCAGGCTTTAGTACTACTGATCATTTACATGCAATTGAACAGATAATTAACAAATATATAGAGTTTAACAAGCCTCTTTATATAGCATTTATTGATTACTGCAAAGCTTTTGACACTATTAATCACTCTTCTATTTGGGAAGCATTGGAGTCATATAAAATAAAGCAGAAATACATAAATATCATACAAAATATTTATGCCAACAGCACAAGCAAAGTCAAATTAGAAAACAGGGGTGAAGAGTTCAGAATAGAAAGAGGTGTCAGACAAGGAGACCCTATGTCTCCCAAACTGTTTATCGCGGTGCTTGCAAACATATTTGAAAAATTAGATTGGAAAGATAGAGGCATTAAAATAGGCAATTTTCATCTCAGCCACTTGAAATTTGCAGATGATATTGTTATACTTGCTGAAAACCCGAAAGATCTACAACACATGTTAAGCTCACTCGCTCAAGAAAGCTCAAAAGTAGGTCTTGAAATCAATACAAATAAAACTAAATTGATAACAAATAGTACTGAAATCCCTATTAATATTAATGAAAACTGTATAGAATATGTTAAGAAATATATCTACCTGGGAAAACTTGTGTCATTCAGTAGAACTAGCAACGAAGAGGAGATAGAACGCAGAATCAACTTAACATGGAAAAAATTCTGGTCACTAAAAGAAATATTTAAGGGTGAGTACAGCTTAAAAATGAAAAAAGTGGTATTTGATACCAGCCTACTTCCTTGCTTTCTGTACGGTTGTCAAACGTGGACATACACAAGCAAAATTAAAAACAAAATAATAACTACCCAAAGAGCAATGGAAAGAAGCATGCTAAAGATTCGAAAAATACAAAAAGTAAACAGCAGAGTAATCAGAGAAAAAACAAAACTAACCGATGCATTAACAAAAGCCCTTCTCTTAAAATGGAGATGGGCCGGGCACGTATCAAGACTCACTGACCAAAGATGGACAATTCTAACCACACGCTGGAAAGGACCATTAGGAAAACGTAACGTTGGTAGACCAAAAAGACGGTGGGCTGATGACCTTATCCCTATAGCAGGCAATAATTGGATGCAAGCAGGAAAAAATAGAGAGTCATGGAACAAGATGGAGGAGGCCTTTACCCGAGAAGGGATCCAATTCTCATAAATGTATTATTATTTACTAACAAACTAGATATATAACAAACTACTAACATTTATATTATAAGATTTAAATTGTGTACTTTATACTAGAGATTTGGAAAATAAAAAGGCTTATTATTATTATTATTATTATCCTTCGCAATAAGTGTGGCATTTCTTTGTTGGGAATTAGAACGTTTATGGAGAGGGCCTTCTATGGCCGATACAATAAGATAAGCAAATTCAACGTCTCGATAACGGTCATCGGGTCGTGATTAGCGATAAGGTGCACTCTCACGGCACGCAGGTCAAATCTAACACAACGCCAAACAATACTTTTTTATTAACCACATATTTTACACTTGACCTGTTTTTGTATCTAGTGCCGACCTTATTAAGTCAATAACATAGTAATCTTTCATTTACAAATCACCTTGAAAAATCGTGTAGAATAAATTTCAGCATGAAATTACGCTCTATATCTATACTAATACTAGCGATCCGCCCCGGCTTCGCACGGGTGCAATGTAGATGGTCAAAAATTCTAAGCTATCCTATCTCTTAAGTTGGACCAGACTGTTCACGGTGTGCCAATTTAATTTAAAATCGGTTAAGTAGTTTAGGAGTCCATCGCGGACAAACATCGTGACAGGAGATTTATATATCTATACTAATATTATAAAGAGGAAAGATTTGTATTTTTGTATTTTTGTATGTATCGAATAAACTTAAAAACTACTGGACCGATTTCAAAAATTATTTCACCAATAGAAAGCTACATTATCGCTGAGTAACATAGGCTATATTTATTACGAGAAAAAAAATAGAGATCCTTAGAAATTTCTACTAAAACCAACCCAAGGTGTGAAAAAATTAGCCAAAATATTTCTTTCATCGCATGCGCTGCGGAAAATATTGACGATAGAACAAAAAAAAGTTCTACAATATTATAGAACATATCAATATCGACAAAAAACTTCGCGAGACCATATGTGTAACTATTGTAGTTATGTTACTATAACTACTTTTTAACATTTAAAAAATTGAAAGAAATTCCGATCAAAATCAGACCATGTTATCCATACCTTTGTATTAATTCTTATCCACATAAATTATTTCGTATTTAAGACTGTTTCAATACCTATTGATTACTTTTTGAATTATTGAAATCGGACATTCCATTCAAAAGATATTACGAAATTAAAAATGTCAATACGAACAAAAATACACGCCGTCGCGCCGGTGTGGCTCCACGCAGCGCAGCGGGCAATGCGGCGAGGGGTAACTACTCGAACGATTTTAAAAATTATTTCACCAATAGAAAGCTAATAAAATCAGTGAGTAACATAGGCTTTGCTTTTTTTTTCATCTACATTGCACCCGTGCGAAGCCGGGGCGGGTCGCTAGTATTATATAAGATTATAAAGAGGAAACATTTATTTGTTTGTTACGATTTAACTCAAAAACTACTGGACCGATTTTCTAAATTTTTTCACCAATAGAAAGCTACATTATCAGCGAGTAACATTGTATAGTACATCTACATAGCTCCCGTGCGAAGCCAGGGCGTGTTACTAGTATTTTATAAATTAAGTAAATAAACACAATTTAATCAAAGTTTAGTTCCTAAATAAAACAAATAAAGCAGCTTATCACGCCCGAACAATTATGTTTACACATAAAACAATATCGGCACGTCAAAGGATTTCTGAGCGAGTTCACGATATGCTACTGGAGTGGACTGGGATATCTCAGTGGTCCTTGGAACTCGGAATAAGACACTCAAAAACGACCTGCGAATGCTGACTTGTATTTGCGGGGACAAAAGGAATGTTAAATCTTCTTATAAAGCAGTTTTGTAGTCTTCGAAAAAGATATTATACATAAATTGGCTTTTGTTTAAAAATGCGGATAATGTCACAAAGTATTCCGAATTGTCTTGTCTTGCGAAGAATTCTTGTTGTTGTTGTGAAGGACAGAAATAATATCGTATAACTTTCCCATGGAAATAATAAATTTTAGACCAGATATAAAGATACAACGAAGACAGACTCTATCTAGCGACTGCTGCGAACATCAACTCCATTCTCAGATAAATTGGCGTCCGTATTTCAGACTATCTGTCATCGCGCATATTTATTTACGTCCAGAACCGTAGCAAGCCTCGCCAGTCACGAATATTCCAAATACACCGTCTAGACCATTATATCATGAGCAATATTCTTCCGCCATCGTATAAAGGTGATATAAAGGCTGGAACGACACGGTTCAGTTATTCTCGTCCACGAACCAAAAACGCGGGCATCCAAAATGGCGACAGTGATGCAGTTTTTATGCATCTAAATAATGTAGCGCTTCTTCGAAAGACATCGTCGCTCGGTTGATGTTCGCTCGACAGTCGCATTGCATTCCATTGCGTCTGCGGATAATCTCAATACCGTGTAATTTTCGTTGCGAATTGATTTAGCGGGACTGCAATTCCATAGAAACATTTTTCTCTTTTGCTCAGGTATTCTGCCGGCCTAGCATGACAAGCGCGACAAAATTTTGTCTACCGTTTTCTCGTGTTTTAATCGACTATCGCTTTATTTCTTTCGGGTCTAACATCACAATTACACTTAAAACTCGACTTTTAATATCAAAAATAGATATATTTGTCGAACGAGATATATTTAAAGGTTCTATCAAAATTGTCGATGTCGAGATATCTTACATCTTAGTGTGTCTTCTTTCGTCCGCGACATATCTCGTGGCGGTTATGCTAGGCCAGCTGAAGCTTTTGGTCGCGTAACTTTACATAAAGAGAGGTGTACTCAAGTCGCATACAGTATATTTTTTCTTTGCTGTAGCGGCTGAATATAAATAATTTTGAAATTGTTGCAATGCGCATGTTGTTACACCACGATTTGTTTTTAAATCGGCATTAAATCTTTCGTTGATCGTTTCTCGAAGGCTATGCGAGTCATAAAACGAATTTCATATAACTAACGTATCTTAAAATTTGCATTTTTCAAAGTACTATAAAAGTATTTGTTATGCCATTAGAGTGTAACCCAGAAATCTGGCATTCAGCTCGGCAAATTTATTCGGACAGGCGCTAAGATTTGCAGATATAGTCGTGACTGTGCCATTAATTAATTTGACCACTGGAATGTGACTTCGCTTAACGCACATGGACTAGAATTTCATTAGACCTACGTAAACATATGGTTGGTTGGATTTGTTGTTAAGATAAGATGAATTCAGTTTAATTAATCCCAGAAACGTGTAGGCAATTTTCTTGATATGTGATACAGATACTGTCTAACCCATAATAAATATGTGTTCATTATATCTATTTTTAAATATGAAACTTCACCAGCCCTTTTCATGAGAATAGACGAAAAAATATATATCTCAGTTATTATCTATACATATAATAAAACTGTAGGTCATATGTCTGTACATAGAAAAAAAAGGCTAAAAACCGTGTCAGGGGGATGTAAGATGAGAAATAGAACAAACCCAGATTATTTTTAATTATTTTGTTTCTCTGTCTGTTTGTCTGTTTGTACGGGCTAATCTCCGAAGATACTGAACCGATTTTCAGGCAATTTTCACAAATATATAAGGCAAAGCCAGGGGCAACATACAGGCTTTGTTTCATCAAAATCGGTTGTCGGAAAGAAAATTTATTTTCTATTTATTCAGTTTGATATATTACTAAAATAGTTTGATTATTTCGTCACTTTGAATTGATCATATGAAGAAACCTTGCTCAAAAGCTCAGCTTAAGGTGAAGCCTACGCGAATGAAGTCGCTGGCACCAGCTAGTAACAAATAAAACGTTCAGTTAAGTAAATTGACAATACATCAGAGCAATCCCGTTGTCAATATTCTATTCTGTCGGCATCTCCGTCACAATACCGTAATGGACACACATTCCATTACAGAAGAGAATTCTGCGCGCACGCAGGGAATTCGTTTTGCACTAACCGACTGTATCATTGAAATACGCTAATGCTGATCTTATTTTCTTTATCTTTGATCACAGTGTGATATCATTATATTATGCGGCATTACAAGTTTATTAAACACAATTTGTTGGAGTTTTTCATGAGGGATTCAGTTCATTTCTTTGTAAATTTTTACAGTCACATACTTATAAATATTTATTACATATTGTTAAATATATAATATAATATTTTTCATGAATTCACATACATATAAATAACATGTCCGAACTCTCGAGCGAATATCCGACTTACAACTTATCAATCAGTAGGTATACAATAACTTACATTTGTAGTTGTACAAATGAACTTTAATATTGTCTTTTATTAACGCGAGTATCACACATTTAAATAAAATACTGTATACCGGATTAATAAATCGCGTTTTAATCCGGTATACAGTATTTTATTTAAATGAACTTTAAGTTAGTTTAACGTCAGAGGGCAAATACATAGAAAACCAGAAGCAATTATGTGTAATTGCTTCTCATTTTCTATTGGTCGGCGCCAAATACGTAAATCATTCGGATTCCACGAACTATTGCAACATTCAAACAATCCCGGATTCACAGACGAATTTACAATCAATGGGAGACGCAGCCGCTCGCGGAATCGCATCTACTCGTATAAGCGGTATCTACAGTAACCGTTAGAGGCATCACACGTATATCAGAGGCTAATTTCAGCGGAACGGTAACGAGACAGCAATATAGATACCGGTAATATTAACTGTCCCGGAATTTGTACCAAGGCCGACCGTTTCGATATCGATTATAAGAAAGCCAATCAAGTAATTGATTTCGACTATATACATGGAGGTTAAGCCGATCAACCGCATTTTACTTGATACGGCTGGTTTTAATGGCATCCTGACGCGCATGAAAGCGTGCATAGATGAGCAAATGACAGTATAGTTTTTTTATGTTAATATTATTCAGTACGACATGATTATACAAGACGTAGATGCTTGGGAATTAATTGCTTCAAATATAATTCTAATTAATGTATAAGCAACCTTTGTTAGAGTTAGATTATCAGTATTTATTTATATAGTATATTGATTGAGATTTGTATTAATCATAAAATAAAACAGTCGACTCAAAATTTATGTACATTAAAAAAGTTACCAGAAATCGAGAGAGAACAATTAAAGAAGAGAAACAGTATTCATAATATATTTTTTGAAATTTTTTGTCTGTTTGTTCACGTTAACTCCGAAGAGACTGAATTTGGTTCGGGTTTGATTACAAGAGTTACCTATCTAGTTTCTTGCCCGTCTCTCCTCCTTATATCTTCTAAACTAATACATATTATAAAGAGGTAACTCAAAAACTATTCGATCGATTTTAAAAATTCTTCCAATAGAAAGCTACATTATCAGCGAGTAACATAGCTATAATCATTTGTATATGTGCCCGTGTGAAGCCGGGGCGTTTTGCTATCTTGTATTATTGAGTTTGAATAGGAGTAAAAGTAAGTGTATTTATATAATTATCGGTAAAATAAATTACAAATCCATGCTAATTATTTTATGTTTTGTATCAAATACGACATGCAACTCATGAAACACTTCGACCTGCTTTTTAACTTGTCACTTTCATGTTATCTAGGATTTAGGAGAATGTATGAAATTAACTATACAATTTTACAGTGCTAATATTGTTTTAATGCGACGGAGCAAGTAGGTCACACGTCGGAACCTAAATATTTTCAGTTCGGAAATTTCTAGAGCGTAGATAATTTAGCTTGTTTACCCGTGCGATATCCTACCCACACAATAAATACTTTGCCGCAAAATCTTCTAAGTCTCCAAGTTACATACTTAACATAAACTTGTTCTTAGTCTCAGAACTGAATAATGAATATTTTTACTAACATTATCAAAATAAACTCTTCAGGGGAGCTTATTGGTATTAAGGATAATTTCTATGGCGACTTGACCGAACAGTATGAGCGTTGCTTTTAATACTAGATGTCTTGGGTTCGAATAACGGGAAACAAGATTTCAAAAAAACTTTCGCTCGGGAAGGGCACGGATTACTAATTGCCTGAACTATATTTAATTGTCTGAAAAGAAAAATGCATTGAAACAGGCACAGAAATGTGTCTGCTTCATGCCTCACTAGGGGACTCGTGAATTCACTTTTTCCTCATTTGAAATCAGATAGCACGAACGACTATCGAAAATGTATTTGAATCGTCTATCTGTCAGTTGTATGAGAAATCATTTGAAATTTCATACAAATGACAGCTCGACGATACGAATACTTTTTCACAAGTTGTTCGTGCTAGGCCCTCAGCTAACTTAGGTTTGAGTTTTCATTACGAAAGAGTTTTTCCATAAGAGAATAAAAAGTCCAATCCTTTCCGCTCGATAATACGGTCTGCGAGTTAAACAGTTTATTCAGCTAGCAGTGGAAACTCCGCTTTAGGGGTCTCATTAAGACTTACAATAAGCTTTAACCCAAATCAAACCTCTCAAGATTCTGTTAAGCATAATGAAGAGTTCGTTCACATAGCTGCAATCGCTGACCTTTGGATAAAATTACGAAACTAAAAGTAGCCGTTCGGAACATTCGGAACATAATTTTAATATGATGGATCTTTTTCAAACATTTCAAAGAAAGCGACGATATGTCTTTGTATATTTTTTTATTATATGATTAGAAAAAACATAAATAGTAATTATTTGACACCGGTTTTGCGGTCAAGATTGTCTTGCTTTCCAGCATAGGCCTTCCCTAAGGCTTTCCATTTTTGACGATTATTCGTCTCCCTTCTCCAAATAATACCCGCCATTGTTTTGATATCGTCCTCCCATCTGCGACGTTGTCTCCCTTTCTTTTTTTGTCTTAGTATTACTTAGTAACAAATAGAAGCTACATAGCTTGTATAACGCAATTTCACTTTGCTAATTATAAAAGTATATTAATAACATTTACTCTCTCTACTAACTTCAAACGTTGTGATGAATCGATTTTGTTTTGTTTTACGAAAGAATAAACGATAGTCTACGATTCAATTGCTGGTAAGTGACAACGAACTATAGGATGGACCATGCTTGCAGTTTAATAAGTACCCATTCACAGTTGCCTTAAAAGATCCAGATAGCACTTTAGTAGGAAGAAAGACGTATTCAAGTTTGTACTTATTGTGCAAGTAGCGCGGTATAACCAAAAATAAATTTAAAAGGAAAATAACTAACGACATCAAATTATACGTATTAAAATAAACTTCTTGGGAGAGCCGAGTTGGCGGTTGTAGAAGTGTTTCTGTAATATTAACGTTTGGTTAAATGCTTCGATCAACAATACATGTAATGAACTCCTTGTTTGTTAGCCAATCATTAATTTATTGGTTGAATTCGAATTGACATTTTACACTGGGACCAATTATGATAATTTGTTATATTGTGTAATTTAATTTTTTATATAAGCAATTATAAATATTTTTACAATATGAAGTAGGTGACTAATCTGATGATAAGTGATCGGCTTATAGGACCTATAAGGAGAGTATAGGCTCATTTCTTGAGGGATTCTGAAAACCATCGGCGAAAATTGGATCCACACTCCGTATAGTGTTTGTACGAGGCAGTGTCTAAGGAACTTTCAGACATTGAGATGATAAGCGTGGTGTCATTTAAAAATTGTTTCAATTATTATCAAATTTAAACATTTTAGTAAAAAAAAAACTTAACGCATCGACTGTTATATAGATTCACACATTGCGCCATTTATTTCTTCACAACAATTCACATACGAGTAGTACAAAGATTAGCCAAGAATTCGATGACTTAACCAATGACAGATCGTTTAAACGGCGCGACCAACAAAGCATCATAAGATCTATTGTGAATAGTGTTTTGTTTAACAACAACGGCTGTAAACAATACTGCATTGATTGGTTCAAAATCACTCTCGATTTCATCCTTTGCTTCAATGAGGGGCGAATGAGATCCAATTTTCTTTCAATTTAAATAAATTTAGAATAGAAATAACAATAGTAAGAACATGTCAGGCAAATAAATATTATTTGTATTGAAAAGTATGAGGCTATCGGCCGAATTCTCGAACGCTAATCAACATTGAGAAACGTATCTCTAACCCTTTCATTACGAAGTTAAAATGAAAGACAGAAACATTTTAAGAAGCCCTCAAATTTTGATTATCGTTTCAGTATTCTGCGGTATGCCCTCTAGACCGTTCCGTGACCGACTAACACCGTCACGTACCATGCACGGAGCGTCAATGGCTAGGATATTTTGCTGGTGCTGATGTACGTACATAGGTTCTACTGGGCATAGTAGTCTGTTTCGTGTTTCATTCCGTGCCTTGATACGTTCACGAGTGAGGTCATGGTACGGTATACTGGGCAGACTAAATCTCAAAGATGTAAGCGATGATAGCACATAAAATTAGGTTCGCGGGTTGCACATTGCTAATCCATGCAAATTTTCTCACGGCTAAGATTTTGAGATGAATTCTCTAGATAATTCGATTTGAGTAGTTAATTTATTTTGGGCAACACTAGGTAATTCAATACCGGTTTTCTCAAGTCGGCGCCGACATAAAAATGTACAATATTCAATCAATATATATTTACAAACATACCAAAAATACCATCTTTATTAGACAACTCTTGATGAGCTCATTGGTGCGTCTTGCGTTCGGATGTGTCGCGGTTTCGAATCCCGCCGGGTTTATTATTTTTGATGAATGAATTCTATAAATCCGAAGATAAAATATAAGAATTAACTAGACATGTAACGTACTTTCTTTTTCACAAGTTCATTTGGATAACTTAATTAGACTAACAATGTTAAAAGGTTCGACAAAACCCAGTTCAAAAGTCACACGAGTTTACAAACGAGATTATCTTTGACGTCATCACATTCAGTCTGAGCTGGATTACATGTTTGGAACATGTGCTTACAATAAAAAATGAAAATAACTCCCTGCTTTAATTTTTTTTAACTTTAATTAATTTTTCATTACTCAACCATATTCTATGTTCGATCAGTTATCAAGATAATAATTGCATTCAATTTACTAAAGGTGTGTGTGCAAAAAATAGATAACAAAAAAGTAGAATTTCGAAATGCATAACGAATATTTTCTATAAATAAAATAACCACATTCAACATATAGAGCAAGAATTTGTTTCCTTTACATTACATCTAGCTAAAACATAGACTACTATGTTTTTATCAAATCGTGTGTTTCAACGAGTAGCGTGGCATTGAGGTTGTTAATTACAATATCGAGTTTTAAAAAAATCTCTTTAGATATACCCACTGTAGTTTACACTAATAAAAACAAATAAGTTAGAAATTTATATAAACATTCGCTTCTTGCAACTGTATAAGTTGTATCTTTTCACAAAATAATATTCAATCTGCATTTTACCGAGGCAAAAGTTATTAAGGTATACAAACTGAAGCATTTCCACCGTCCGCGTCGCGATGCAAAAGAAAGACGATTAAAAAGTGGCCCGTTACGAAACTCGTAAAGAACTCCAGGAACGTATGTATGAGACGCCACCGGCTTATTAGTGCTATAAATAAGTGACTCGGCGATCTGTGAATACGTACTCATGCACTCAAACCTAAGTTACAATTGGACGCTGATAAGCAATACAGTGACAACCCACAACATTACAAAATTTTTAATTTTGATACCAATCGCTTCATTAGTATTATTTAAATCGTTTTAATAGCAAAAATATCCAAATATTGTAAAAACGAGTGGGCACGAAACCCTAACATATTAGAATATTTAACAATACTACACTAAATTCTATTATTTTGATTGCTACCAAGAAAAACGATATATACATTTAATGAAATAATTATTATTATAAAAATTCTATTACTTCTGTTAGTTTTTAAAGGAAAATTAATAAATCCTAATTAAAACTTCAAACGCAATTTACTCAAAATTTCAACCATGATTGACACTGTATTGCTTAACAGCGTCCAATTATCTTTTATGGTATTAAATTATTTATCCGTAGAAAAAAGTTACTAACTGCATAATCCCTACTTTACACTCGACCTTGGATAAATAAATCTACATGATTATTGAAATGCTGCCTTTGAAAACATGATGTTATTATAAAATACAATATTAGAATCTCATAGCGATCATCGATAATCTAATAGCGATACGTGTGCTGTGTGCCTTTAAGCAGTTCCGTGGGTATCTTCAAATTCCATGATCACTTGACCATCGATAGGTACCTATAATTAATCTATTGCTAGTTGTTATAGTAACAGTGTCTTAATTATAATGCACATACCATCATGCATTGAAGAGTTCCCGTTTTTAATCTCGTACTCATCATGAGATCCTAATCAATTTATATGGGATCAAAAATTACGGAGATATCGCGTAACATATAAAAAAATACAGTCGAATTAAGCACCTCCACCTTTATTGAAGTCGGTTAAAAATTTTAATTTTACTATTATAGTAAATTATATAGGTCAGGTAAATTATTTAGCCTTACAGCGAACAAAACAGCGACTTGGTTTATCATAATCACACTACTCTATATACATTATACATATACCTATTTATATTTTTGCATATTCTTCAAATGGTTAAGACGTTATATCTAAATGTATGAAGTGTGACGATAGCTCGTGCGTCAGCGCCGGCGCATCCCGGCCCTTCGTCATGTTAATGAGTATTTATAATTAGATTCTGTTGTTGTAAAACAGTTAAATATGCCAATTTGTTGTGGATGTATTTAAGTTAGTTAGACGTAACAAACTTCGGCGTAAGAATAAAATATAAAGTATAAAAATATACCTAGTGTAATTTTCTGTGCCCTGCCCGATCGAAATAATTTTTTTGTTTCCCCGGAATTCGAACCCGGTGCTATACCTACGCAACGCGCATACTACTGAACCATAGAGGCGGCTAGTTAGGTAGGTACTTACTAAATAAACGTAGTAATGATGTTCTTACCTGTAACAAAAACAATTGTTTATTTCAAATTCATTGAACAGAAAATAGAATTAAAACACTTGAGTAAAATCGTTATCTACTCTAATATTATACAGAGGAAAGATTTATATTTTTGTGTACAGTACATCTACATTGCACCCGAGCGAAGCCAGAGCGTGTTTCTAGTTCAATTATATGATTAAATTCAAACGTCCTTTATATATTACATGACAAAAAATTATATGTTTGTATGTTTCTTTTTTTGCAATAAATCATTTCAATATTATTATAAAAACATTAAAATAGACAATTAGGTATTCGTTATTCCTATAGGACAGGATTCTCTCAGGACCCTCAATCAATTTAACTATTCACGTGTAAATGGAATTTTTGTTTCATCATTGCAATAGACCGAACCCGCACTCTTCATTAATGAAACAATGTGGGGCGAACTCGAAACCACTTGCCCCATTATTAACAACTAAGTGGGACTAGAAAACCCTTCGTTGGTGAAACGTGGAGAGTTTTCAACACGAATTATACGATTGGTCGATAAAAAAAGTAAATCAATGATTTTAGTTATAGTATCAGCATCAAATAAATATAGCGTGAAATTATTCTTTGTAAAACAGCACAGTATAGGTTTCACGTTAAACAATTGTAATACAAGCCCCAGGTTTACGAATTAATGAAAAAACTCACTAACATTGTGGAATGTGTGTATGAATAATTTTAACTTTTTATTTTAAGTATATAATTATCATTTACTAGCAAAGTGCCCCGGCATCACACGGGTGCAATGTAGATGTACCATACACAATGTTATGTTACTCTCTGATAATGTAGCTTTCTATTGGTGAAAGATTTTTCAAAACGGGTGAAATAGATTTTGAGTTTATTCATAACATACAAAAATCCAAAAATATAAATCTTTCTTCTTTATAATATTAGTATAGAAGTAAAGATATAGATATATTTAGGTACACAATATAGGTACACTTATGAAGGTCAATAAAATAGTACTGCAAACGAATTTCTTATCACTTCTACAAACTGATGATGGTTTTGAGAAATAAAGATCGTAATGTCATACGTATTCAATTAAGCTGTATTTCCATTAAAAAGATGCAGTAAGTATGCGCTTATTCGTTTAGATGAAGACATTATTGGAATTTACAACCGGTGTGGTCTCACGATCGTTAGAGCGTTACCCAGCGTTGCGTAGGCGTTTATTGTTTACGACACACGGCACAACGGCAGAAGACACAAGGCATTTATCTGACGCAACTTCCTTTTGCACCTACGAGACTTACGAGAGGTGTTTTTATAAGAGCAAACCTCCCACCTCGGAAGCCTTTAAGTATTATTAGTTTATTTTGTCATAAAATTACCACCGTGGAATCCGGAATCATTACGACTTATTCACAGACTAAAGTAGCTTCTACATACTATCTTCCATTATAGAGAGCGATAAAAAGTTTGTGGTCTCACATGTTACTTTATCTATGTATGTTACAGAGATGTGCAGTACCTATACAGATATCGAAAACCAACAAAACTACGAGAAAGTATTTGTATCGTCGTACCCTTATTTGTATGTAATTAAAAAAAAATCTGTGACAGTTTGATGATTGGAATACATTCTCGATAGTCGTTCGTTCCAATAGGTCTATTACGAAAAACGAACGCAACGAACGGATCGAAACGAAAGAACAAACAACTTCGTATTTTAACTTATTAAGAAAATATTTTTAATTCTATTTACGATTATTCTTACAATCATAGTAATGTGAAATGAAAGACATAATGTCTTATTGCGAAAGACGTGTCGATCATCGGATTCATAATAGTAAAATGTACGATCCGTCAGCCGAAACTTCGTATTTTGTTTTGGTAATAGGCCTCCAGGCCTTCTGAGTAGAGTTGTCCAAAGAATATACAGCAAATATAAGATATTTGTTTAAAAACACTCAGCAAAAATCTAAATAATTGCCTTGTATATAATGAGAAAATTATAGACAAATGTTATAAAAATTCAAGTGTAGAGGAAATGTTTTTAATTTCTTCCTTCTTACGTTTACATAGTTCCGTATATGGACAGCAAAATATTCCAAAGCGGACGTGACAAATAATAATAGACGTTATAAAAAATTGATGTACAATACATCGGTTCCGATAACAGTATGCACTATGCATTTATGAGAATCATGATCATTATTGTGCTTATTACAAGATAGTAAAGATTTACACTGAGGGCCTATTTTTCAATGGTTAATTATTATTACAATAAAGACAATTTATTCCAAATCATAAATTCCATTACAAAAATTGCACATTTCAAATATTTCTTAGTATTTGCTTTTAATGATTAGAAGAGTTAGTAGTATCTTCTTATTATGAGATTTCATACCCCTCTTTGGGTGAGTATAATATGTACATAAATAAAATTCAAATAAATACCTCACTTAAGTTTGAATTTTTCATATTCCTCTATCAAACTTAATAATCAATTCCTTAGTTGAGAGATATATTGAAAAATCAACTCCAACTAAATAAATATAAAATTCCGGTATTCGAAGTGATTCGATTAGCTATCAATATTTTGGTCGATCAATAACAATCAAGGTAATCAAATTCGACAAAAAACTTAATTGTATCAATCGTTTTGCGAGTTGGCAAATCAATTGTTCTTTCTATAGATATTTGACAGATTGACAGTTCTCAAGAATATATAAAGACTTGAGTAACTCCTAAGAATACGGGCTTAAATATATTTTATGACAAAAATTTTATAAGTCATCTGATGTTTCCATCACTAGTTTATATTATCGATGTTACTGAAAGAGAACTGAAAGAGTATTCTGTTCGAAATTAAACTGACTCAAAAGTTAAAAAAAATAATCCTACTTCTACGAACACTTACGAGCATATGGTGGATGTTATTAACGATCTCGACTAATTACAAGCAGACTATTAGTAGTTAGATCAATGAGGTCCGTCACGTGGTTTCCTCTGCTCGACTAAGCGAGATTAATACTGATTTGTAACACGACACTTCTAGCTTTTACGATGATGCTACAATCGTAAGGATGAGGAGAAACGAACGTTATTTTTTGAGTTGTGAGTCGCGTAACGCTTCATTCGGTTTCATACAAAAGTCCTGTTTGTGCCACACGGCGCCAAAATGAAACAGGACCTTTGTATGTAACCGAATACAGCAACGCAACTCAAAATACTCACGCAAATACTCACGCTCACAAAATTACGCTCGTTTGGCCTCGCCCTAATAGGGATAACCATTTCAATTTGACTCAATTCAACTTCCTGTGAAAAATAAATGTTTTCAAAACTATACTTTCATAACAATACCCTTTTTATTTATTTATTATTACATTTATATATTTAATATTACATTGTATATTTACATTAATTTATAAGAACAGTACAATACATTAAAGAGGTGACGTGACCCCAAACTGTCTCTTGGTGGCTATAGTAGTACAACATCTACATTGTTTGAAGGTGAATTTTAATAATAGAATCTACTTCGTTATCATGCGATTTCTCTGAAGTCTGAGCTATTATTACTTTCTTAATAATTCGCATCCTTTTTATAGCTACAACTGATTTGGCACAGTGACTTATTTAACAATATAGCTTGTAAAGATAGTGAATTGGTTCACATCCTGGCAATGGTTTCCTCGTCAAAATTTCATATTACATGTAAATAATCGACATACATGAAATATTTATGCATCAATTTCTTAGAGAACGACTTTGATATACTTCCTATGGTATCCTATGGAATGAGAGTTTTAAACAGCGAACAGTAAACGGTCATGAATAGCAGTCTTACCGCGGAATACTGAAACGATAATCAAAATTGAGGGCATCTTAAAATGTTTCTGTCTTTCATTTTACCTTCGTAATGAAAGAGTTAGAGATACTTTTAAGTACACCTCAATGTTGATTAGCGTTCGAGAATTCGGCCATTAGCTGCATAAACGTCTTTAAACCATGTCAGTCATACTTAGTAATCAAATGATCATGTGTCTTTGTTATGTTCGATCTATGCGAGTCTCGAACTCCAACGCAGTGCGTAGGAACTTAGGCGTCAACGGCGCCATATCCCTCCCACACATTAACGAAAATCAAGTATTACAGAATCAAAAACGAGTTTTATATGTAAGCATAAATAACTGACCTGTTTTAAACAGATATTTCATGTAGCGTTTGCATTACGACTTGATGGATCTTTAATTCGTGTATTTTGAATTAATATTAAGAACACACGATTTTTATCTATTTATTATGTCAAAATTGAGAGGCTCACTTGGGACTTGTACTTCAGCCACAGCCATCAACGATGAGCTGTCGATCAATTTATTTATTTATTTAGGTCACAATAAAGCCTTGAAAATTATATGAGTAGGAGTAATTATGGAATATTCTAGTGTTAAGATTATTGTAGAAAGCATCATATTTTGGCTCATTTCTTAGGTTTTCAGAAAAGTTATTAAAAATGTCTATACATTTATAGTGCTCTCCGTTTTTTGTAATCGAGCAGTCAAAAATCAATAGATAGTAACTGAAACTCAACTAACAGGCTTGTTGAAATCTGATCTGTCTTATTAATGTAAACATTATAAAATTCATACTTTCAATTAATAGACCTACTAAAATATAGAATTTAGAATATTACTTAAAAACGTAATAAAATACATTATCGAACTTATTACTTCGTAATGTAAAATGTAATTATTATTGTTCCTCCATTTAAAATTGAAAGATAACATTGCGTCGCTTAATTTGTAATTCAGTAAAGCAATTACATTTGTCCTTGACGAGGCAACCAATTTGTAAGCAACATAGTAATTATTGGATAATCCGCCTACTCTCAACAGTTTAAAATATTTCTCCAGTATAATTTATATCAGAATTACTCAGATCATATGGGAGAAAAGTAACAGGAGATGAGTTCAGAGATGGGAGCGAACAAACCGAGTTGCTAAGTTAACGTTTATATGACTTTTTGTAAGTAATAAAAGGCCTATTACTCTGATCATAAATAATATCTTCTTAATATTTTTTTAAATTAGGAAAATTAAAAACAGAAATCGAAACATGTAATGTAACATCACATTTTTCCATCTTTTGACGGTGGTTCGTAACCCGATCGAAATACGATATACTTTAAATCCGCATAATGCCCGAAATTACTAGACGTAGGGAAGACATGTTAACAGAAAATTATAAATATGCTGTATCCCCGGAGGGGTTACAACCTGCAACTCATGTGAACGAAAGGTTTTGTACCCAACGCGCCAATGAGCCCATTAAATTAATTGTACCAATTGATTATATTTTACAGGATAATTGAAAGAGACGTATTCAAAAGGGAAGTAAAATGATCTAGCTGAAGATAAAAAGACGCTAACACTTCTGGATGAACTTTTTATAGCAAACCATTTGGATATAGTTCTTTGTTAAGATTCCATTATAACATTATCCGCAACACAGAACTTATTTGAAACTGGAATAAAACAGCTTTAATATAATAACGAGAGTAATTCTAACATAACTTATAAGCTAAGCTATAAATGGAGACAGGTGCTTTGGCACGTTTATTGCCACGACGATATATAACTAGAGACGACAGTAATTCGCGTGGAATGTTTTCAACAGTCTGAAGCGATGTCGTTCAGCCATTAAGTTAAGTCCGTTTACATCTAGCTACACGCCATCCGGTCTATTATTATATCACGTAATCTCTGCCAAAGTCGTGAATGAAACATTCAATGTAAAAGGTTTCTCCATTATCTCAGCAACGCTTTATAGGATTCATGGAACAGGGTGAATTTCATTCAACAAATTTCATTTTGGTAGGCAAAAAGGTGAGTTATTTTTGAATTTCGTTTGTTTGAATATTTATTATTTCATCATCATCAATTTCATTCAACAAATTTCATTTTGGTAGGCACAAAGGTGAGTTATTTTTGAATTTCGTTTCGTTTGAATATTTATTAAAAACATTTTAAGTAAAACCAACAAGTATTTCCCTATAAAAATCACGTTCAGAAACAAATTCGGAGGAAGCCTTGTTTTAAAAATATTTACGCTGCAACAATTGGCAGCTTCGTTCGACAAAAACTAGCACGCTATGCAGAGGTGACGAGTCGAGATAATAGCCCGTCTGATTTATAGTTGTTAATAAAAACTGGTAGAAAGTGCCAGGAGTCATCGGCACCTAGCGTTGATGCGAACTGTGGCAAGGTCAGACTATTCGATAATAGACGAACCACTATGAGGTAACAGTTTGTTTGTTTATATTTTTTATGCTGGTGCCGTCGACGTCTAGATAAGTGACTGTATGATTTATTGAGCTTCCTAGGAGTGGTGCGTATTTATCGTAACAGATATTAATCACAGGTATTCAACGATAACAGATAACAGTTGTTCCTGCGATTGTGAAATATCTGTTATTGAAAATATCATGCAATACTAAATAACAACTGTTCAACAAATACTAGTAATGGTCAAGACAAAACAAAACAACTGTGATTGTTACCTGTCTCATTTAAAAATATATGATTGTCGCGTGATAAAACGAGATACACCTAGTATTTATTATCCAACAAAATACAATTGGACATTTCACAGGAAGGAAATCACATTGAAAAGTTACTCCTAAATTAGATCGTATTATCCGTAATTCCTTTAGTATCTTTGTAAATAACAGACTGTTATTTAAGAACAGATATTTTCATCTGTGATTATTGAGTAGCAATCACAGGTAGAACAGATATCATGTTTGATGTGTGATCACCCATGTCTAGAGCTTCCACATGTGTTGTAACAGGTTCGGACGTGTTATGCAGTGGAATAGTTATTATTACCATAATTAGATTACTCGCCACCTCCTCTCGTTATAAAAATAAATACCGCTACTTTTATTTAAGTTGCTGTCGCGTTTGTAGCTTGACAATAGAAGCGACGTGGCCTGGAATAATATTGTCTTTTGTTAATGCGAGTATCACGCAAGTTAAGTTTATTTCAATTTCAAGTAATAAAATGAATATTTTTATACTTTAAAGTGTGGTTTACCCCTGTTCATTAACTATAAAGTATTTCGAGATACAAGTACATAATATATATACATACATTCCTAATCGGTTGCCCTTTATAGAGAAAGAGCTATGAGATCAGGGGATCCAGAAAATATAGTGCACAATTATATACTTTTCTGACGATTACAGCAACGATTCAATTAAAATATAACCTTATCCAAGTAAAGTTTTATAAGTATTTTTACAATAATATCATAATTATCATTTTTTTCCGGTAGACTGAGATATGTACTAATAGATTTAACTGTAAACTACTTTTATTTAAAATCAATTCAAATATAACTTTATTCAAGTTGTCTTTAACAAATGTTATATTTTATACGTATTTTTATATTTTTTATTGTAACTTGTAAGCTACCACCTTCTACTGAGAATAGCCGGCAAACAATTTGGTAGTTACTTTTTTTTAAATCAATATTATACAATTATGTAATACAAATGTAAACAATACAAAAATGATAAATTACAACTATTGTGTACAACAGTTACAGTACCTTGCTTAATGATACAGAAAACATCATCTAAAATCGAATATTCGTTTATAAATAAAATTCGCTTAAAAATACTTATATATAGCTCTACTATTAAATCAACTTATTTGCGGCAATGTGCCTTTGAAGCGGAACATTGCATACTAATAAGCAACGATTTATTTCATCAAGAAAACATCCATTTTCCTCGACACAATTGACTGATTGTTTTATAACATTTATCGATTGAAGCAATACAAAGACCGAAGGCGAGTAATTGCGTATCCGCATTTTTTATTGTTCCTAATTAATTCAATATCAATTGTATTCAATAAATGAGTAAGAATGACAAATTCCAGTTCGTAAGCAATTATACATATTCACTAGCGACCCGCCCCGGCTTCGCACGGGTCTAGATTTTTTGACAAAAAAAGCAGGGGTTGGTAATAGAAGAGTGAAAATATAGCGTTGTATGTATTTTTTACTGCCACATTATAAAAAAATAAAAACAAAAAAAATCGTCCAAAAATAAAAAATAAAAAAATTTAAGGGTGAACAACCCTTATCACTTAGGGGTATGAAAAATAGATAGTAGCCGATTCTCAGACCTACTGAATATGCATATAAAATTTGGTAAAAATCGGTAAAGCCGTTTCGGAGGAGTACGGTAACTAACATTGTGACATGGAAATTTTATATATTAGATAATATACACATCATGCCTCTTTCCTATGTGTAACCTATATTGTGTATATGTATTGAAAATTAATAAAAAGCAAAAAATCCGTATGAGATCCGCCAAAAAAGTTAATCCCATAATATTCCAACACGTTACTCAAGTCGAAATCTATTTTTGGGTAGGTACTCTCTAAATAGCAATGTTCTATGGAGAAAAATTGGTTCAAATAGAACTAACACAATATTAAAACCTGAGTCAATAAACAGCCAGTAAGTAAACACGGTGTCTACGAGAGGATCTATTAGTTACACCAGAGGACATCCAGGTCGCTTGCTCCGTCTCTTTACGGCTGTTAATATCCCATAATAGCTCGTTCTCTACTATATTACTTAGATAGCATCAGTCATCAACATGGTAGAAATTAGTTTATTATATTATTTAATTGTAGGTAATTTTAACTTTTTTGACGAATCATCTCAAGAGAATGATGGCATATTTATATCTTCACCTGCAAGTCTTCTGGTTTTATATGTTTTTTTATCTAAGATATAGATAGACAAGCATGAGGTTCGCTTGATGGTAGGTGATATCTCAGCCACAGGAGTCAGTGATGTGCTGTCGATCTACTTTTTACTTGGAGCATCGGGAAAAATTGAAACCGAAAAGCGCAATATGCACTTCACGGTTTCTCCTTTTATGAACGGTGGTGCGTTACCCGGTCGGAATTTCGATATTCTTCGCACCCGTTTAATGTCCGAAGTGATCAGATGTGGGGAAGATATGTTTAAATAATTTTATTTAAATATATAAAAATATAAACATGTTGTCCCAGCGGGATTCGAACCCGCGACTCATCGGAGCGCAAAGTAGTTGTTCTACCAAACGAGCCCGTCAAATAATGTGCTTTTCATTGCTCGTTTGACCCGTCAAATATATTCGATATCTCATAAAAATATAAAATTAGATTCATTTAAATAAAATACTGTATACCGGATTAAAACGCGATTTATTATTTAAATTATTTATCCCGACGTTTCGGATGCTCCCGCGACCACGGTTGCTGAAAAGCATCCGAAACGTCGGGATAAATAATTTAAATAATAAATCGCGTTTTAATCCGGTATACAGTATTTTATTTAAATGTGTGATACTCGCATTAATAAAAGACAAAATTAGATTCAAGTAACACACCAATAGAATGGACATAAAATCGCAACAGTTTCCTTGCAATGTTCACACTTGATTGCGTCCATTACAAAAATACCTCCAAAATAATCCGCGTGAAACAATTAACAACTAGGTAATTATCAGCTCACCGCAAATTCGTAATGCACTTAATCGATCGCGGGCACAATAAGGTAACCGATTGATGCTCGTCTTAAGTGAGTCTGCTAATATTTTTCACTGGCAATCAAGATGACTATTGAAGCTTTAGCTAAATAATTAACTCTATAATTTCTTTGTTCTCATCTCAATCACCGCATTTCAATCAGTTTTTACGATAGTATCGCAATTATTATTTTTTATCAATGCTCTCGAACAAAAATAAAATTGAAGTTAACTGTTTCGTGTATTCGGTGGGCGATAGGCATTGGATTTTGCCGCATTTTCTAATAAGATCTGTAAATGAAAAATAAAAAAACGTACCTAAAATAGTAAAAAAAAATCATAATTATTAGACCCCTTTAAAAAAAAGTTATATTTCGCAAGCCTGTTGCAAACTTCCCTCAGGCAACAGTTTTAATTCTTAAACTTTAAATCACGTCATATTCAATACAGTTTTATTTTTTCATTATTGCAAAGCATCTGCATCAATCAACATCACCAAAGTCCTCTCAAACGATAAGATAAAGTAAAATTGATAACGCTGAAGAAAGTGATAAATCTATATAAAGATGTCACGAAGCTATCAACTAAATAAATATTTTAGATATGATATTCGCATAGATGCACTACTGAGGGTGACGAATATTGATTACGGCAAAATATGAAGGGGTTTCGTCTAATAGATTGTCTAGACGCATCTTCTACGATATGCAGCAGTTTAGCAAACCAGATACATATATTACCATTGATTCTGGTTTGAGCGAAGATATATTAAAATTATACTATAAATTGAATTACATTATAATAACTAATCCGTAGTTTAATAATTTCGACGCTATCTTAAACATCCGCCCACGGTTTTAGTATATCTTCAAATTATTGGTATAATTTCAACTGTAAGTTAACTGTTCTTTCCGGCTCTTCTCGATAGAAGTAACATTACCATCCGGTGGTAGCACAAAAAAACGTACCTATATATGTATAATGATATCTGGTCTAAAATTAAAGGCCAAACTGTTTCTCTGAAAAATTCAAGATTTATTCACAAAACGTTCTTAATCTATTACAAAACACAAAGTTACATGAACAGAACAGAACATTAACTCACCTGAAAAATTCAAGAAACAACATTAAAAGCCCTTAATCCAGGTATTTTTCTATTAATTACGATTTTAAATTAAGTAACGATATTATTTGCTGATTCACTTTCTCATCAATCATGACAAGACCACTGACAAATTAGTCGCGTTTGACATTGACGTTACACTATTACATATTTGCATAGGATATTAATATTGTCTACACTCAAAGCGCGCCAAATACAAACATTAAAGAAGACAATCATGTTTTCTTTACATCTCCCCCCCTAGGAGAGAACAATTACGGGTGATTGTTCAATCTTTTCCAGCAGGATGTAGTTTCGTGATGTGATAGAAATTTGACTCCTTTTTCTTGTGACCGGTATCAACTTCATAGATTGAATTTGAAATTTTGTTTATAATTTTGTATGGTCCAACCCTCAATTCGTCCATCTTTTTCCTGTTCAACTTATTTCCGTTTTCTACATAGACTCTGTCCCCTACTTCAAATTTAAATTCTTTCCTGTGGAGATCAAATATCTTCTTATTGTAGTTATGCGACTTAATTGTGTTTTCCAAAGCTATTCTTCTATCTCTTTTCAGATCTTCTCTTGTATATTCTGTTTTTAGTTCTAGGGGTAGAATATTTACATTTTCTCCTTCTAAAAGATATTTTGGAGCAAATTTTGTGACGGTGTGTTCCGTTTCATTATATTTTTCTGTACACTTTTGTGCCACAGTACTCCATGCTGTTTTCTTTTCATTTTCATTCAATTTACATCTTATCTTATTTATAAGAGTCTGATTTAATCTTTCATTAAGTCCGTTTGAAAATGGTGTATCCACAGCGGTAAAAATAATTTTAATGTCTTCTCTCTTGAGGAATTCTTTAAATTCATTGGAGTTTATGCCCGGGTATTGATCCGATAATATTGTATCAATCTTGTAGTTTTGAGTAACCTTCATTATTATTTTAATAAAATCACTGGAGTTCTGTGTTTTCGATGTGGTAATAAATGCATATCTTGTGAAATGGTCTACTAGAAGATGTAAGTATTTTTTTGTTGACCGGGATCCTCCAAATCCTCCTATAGTATCAATAGATACTATTTCAAATGGTCGTGTTGCAGGGCCTAAATGTGACATTAAGCCATATGTTGGTTTTCTTCTTGTTTTGTTTTTCTTACAAGTCTCACATTCGTCGCAAATGTATTTGATGTTCGTGGTGATATTCTTTGCAGTGTAAAATGGTGTTATCTTATTCATCATTTGTGTTCTCCCAATGTGGCAGTAATACTCGTGCACATCTTTTATTAGCTTTCTGCTCAATTGTTCTGTCAGTATAATTTTCTTTCTGGTTTTATTTTTTTTATAATAAATTTCATTTTCTAATATAATTTTTCCTTTTTGTATGTCTTGGTTACTAAGTTGATCCTTTTTTATATCTTTTAAGCTTATTAGGTTTACTATTTTTAAAAAATCATCATTATTTTCATGTGGTTCTAGAACCGGGTGTCTGCTCAAACAGTCAGCTTCTTGGTTTAATTTTCCTGGGTTATACTTTATCCTAAAATTATATTGTGATAAATAGTACATTATATCCCCCAGTTCCTCATCAGTCCTTGCCTTGATGTTCATGTTTTCTAGAGGTTTATGATCTGAGTATACCACAAATTCTTTTCCCATTAACCAGTGTTGCCAATACTTCAAGGCTTCTTTTATTGCCAAACATTCTAAGTATATTGCCTTCTTCTGTTTTTGAGTTTCGGATAATTTCTTTGAAAAATAAGCAACTGGTTTGTTATCTCCATTTTTATCCTCTTGTTTTAGCACCGCCCCCACTCCACTAATACTAGCATCCGTGTAAATTTTTATTGGTAGTCCAGGGTCAAAGATATTTAATATTGGTTTTAAGCATAACATCGCTTTTATTTTGTCAAAAGACTCTTGGCATTCTGTCGTCCATTTGAATTTTACATCTTTTCGTAATAAATTATGTAATGTATCTAATATAATTGCACTATGAGGTATAAATTTATGGTGAAAGTTTACTTTTCCTAAGAATTGGCGTACATTTTTTCTTGTTACTGGAATGGGAAAGTTTTTCACTGCACATAGATAATCTTTTAGAGGTCTTATTGTATTGTTCTCTATTATATGCCCTAAATATTTTGCATATCTTTCCGCAAAGGAACATTTTGAAAATTTTAATCTTAGACCTTCTGCTTGTATTGCCTCTAGCAGCCTTGATATGTGTTGAATATGTTCTGAAAAAGTTCTTGAGTAAACCAAAATGTCATCTATGAAATTCACTGCAAAACTAGAGAGCCCATGTTTTCTTATGATATTTCCTAGTATTCTTTGAAAAATTGCTGGTGCAGTCTTTAATCCAAATGGTAGACACGTCCATTGATAATGTCCTTCTTGTGTTACAAAGGCAGTTTTGTGTCTATCTTGTATTTTTAAAGGAATAGACCAGAACGCAGAATTTATGTCAAAAGTAGAAAAATACTCACAGTTTACAGTTTTTATCATTAGGTCTTCAATCAACGGAAATGGCTGTGATTGTGGGACGACAATTTTGTTTAATTCTCTAAAATCTATACATAGTCTTGTTTTCTTTCCATCTTCTTTTTTATACGCTAGGGTTACTGGGGCAGCAAATGGGCTATATGATTCTTCAATTAAATTTTTCTCTAATAGTTTTGATATTTGATTTTCAATTTCTTTTCTATCTTCAGTTGTGCATCTGTAAGGACGTTTGTAACAGTATTTATCAACCATCAAGTCAATATGAGCTTCATAATCTCGTACAGTTCCGGTATCATATTTATCCTTAGCGAAAACCTGTTTGTATTCTTCTATTAATTTGTCGATTTCTGTTTGTTGGTATAAATCTAGATGGTTTACAATCATTTCAAATTTCGCTGAGTTAATATGTTCATTGAAATTTATTTCACATCTATTTATTTGTTTATTTTGGTTTAAAACCTCAGAATTTATACTCGTTACTTCAATTTTGTCACCTAGTACATCAGGAATTTTGACATTTTTTAAATATGAAGTACCTTCAAAACAGGTTGATTTATCTTCCTTCGGTTTGTAACATTGTGTGATGTTCAAATCTTCATTCTGTATTAATTTGAATTTTCTAATACAATCTAACCCAATCAGGAAATCGTAGTTAAAATTTTCATTATCTATTGCAAAAACATTCATAACTTGTTCAATTTTATGTATTTTTATTTTCAGTTTTATCATACCTTTCGTTTTCTTGTCACCATTAATAGTCTTCAAGTTTGCTATTTGTAGGTCTTGTGTATTTTTCCTCGGTTGAATTTTCAGCAGTTTTGCATTTATTAATGACACATTTGATCCTGAATCATAAATTCCAGAAACTTCCAAAACATCATTTAATAGCAACTTTATTTTTATTAATGGTGGCACTTCTAGTTTTTTTGGTTGTCCTCATTTAATTCAACTTCAAGTTCTGAGTTATTTACAGTTTTCATGATTGTTGTTTGATTTTTGCCTTTAAACCAACAACTGTCCTCGGAATGGAAGCGTTTTCCTTTCTTCTCTTTCATACATATGGGGCATGGTTTCTTCTCTTCATATTTTTGTTTTTGTTTATTGTCCATATAAATAATGCTCTTTTTTTCATATTTCTTTTTTTCTGAAAAATTTTCCAATTTTCCGATTTCATTGTAAAGATCTTCAGTTCCTTGTAAACTTCCTCTATTTATTTTGTCAGTGACATAGTTCGGCAAACCATACCCAATGAGGTCTATGAGTGTTTGGGTATCAATTGACGTCCTTACTTCCAGTAGTAATTTCTCTTTTTTTAAAGCATATTCTAATAATGAACCCGCTTGATATTTATATGATAGGGCGTACCTACTAGGTGACCATCCTCTGTTACCAAAAGTCTCAGAAAAACTTTTTTCCCATTTGTCCCAAGCTGATTCAATGGTGAGTTTCATCATCGTGCAGCTATACCAATCTGTACTGGAATTTTCCATAAAAAATTTAAGGATTTCAATTTTATTTTTGTCTCCGATTACTTGGAACCGTTCACATTCTTTATTAAAATTTTCAATCCACTGGCAAGCATTTGAACTTCTGCCATTGAATTTTTCAATTAAAAATTCTTTTGAAATTTTCTCCAAACTTTGTTTTTCTGACTTGGTTTGTTTATCTTCAAGTAATTTTTGTAATAAGTTTTCTAGCATTACATTCGAGCTACTAGGTATAGGCTCAGCCTTGATTTCTTCTTCGAAAATCTCTTCCAAATAAGTATCATTGAACTGTATATTTTGGTCATCGTCCAAATATATTTTTGATATATCTGGTGTTAAAGTTATCCAGATTTTCCTAGTCTGGTGTCTTTTAGTCAATGATTTTTTCACCTTAGCGTAATTGGAAGTCATCGAAATTTCTTCGTGGTGGTGTACAGGTTGAAATTCTGTTGGTATTTTGTAAATTTTTCCTTCAGGAGTCGCTATCGAGGTTATGCATATAATGTTTGATTTTCCATCTGCTGCTGATTTGACAGCGAAATCGAACCTCAGCTTTTCCATCTTGTATTGAATAATAGCAATAATGTTGTTTTATAATGATATCTGGTCTAAAATTAAAGGCCAAACTGTTTCTCTGAAAAATTCAAGATTTATTCACAAAACGTTCTTAATCTATTACAAAACACAAAGTTACATGAACAGAACAGAACATTAACTCACCTGAAAAATTCAAGAAACAACATTAAAAGCCCTTAATCCAGGTATTTTTCTATTAATTACGATTTTAAATTAAGTAACGATATTATTTGCTGATTCACTTTCTCATCAATCATGACAAGACCACTGACAAATTAGTCGCGTTTGACATTGACGTTACACTATTACATATTTGCATAGGATATTAATATTGTCTACACTCAAAGCGCGCCAAATACAAACATTAAAGAAGACAATCATGTTTTCTTTACATATGTAATATAATTTTTGACAAAGTTGACTCGAATAAAGTTATATATGATTTGACTTTGAACAGAAGTACCTAGTGTATAGTAAAATCTATACATACCTCAGTCAACCGGAAGTGGATGAAATACAAAAAATGATAATTAAGATTCGATGTAGCTTGCGTTTTAGTAACGTAGGCGTTTATGAAGTGAAAAAGAAAAGTTATTACGAAAGTACGTAATAAAAGTTGATGGCTACATGAAAATCAATGCGAGTTTTATACTTTGTTTACGATCGGTGTTAACTATCATAACCATAATTCCGATAGGTGCGTACTTTCACGCATTGCGTAAGAAACCAAGCTTACCTATATTTTATTTATTCCAAATTCCAAATATTTAGATTGAATAACAGAATTTGATTTAAATATTTATAGAATATACATAAATGGACTCCACATTCTATTGCAATACATACTAAATATAAAATATACTGAAAACAGCCTCAGTGAGTTTTCCAAGTTCAGGATGAAACACCTTAGAACTACGCGAGTGATCATTTTACTGAGTACAACTCCTGTTTATCATAAAGTCCGCGGTGTAGATCCGCTACGAGAAACATAGTACCCAATCGATAGTACACCTAAAACGTTTTATGGACAGTATTTTCTCAGCGATAGAGAAACGTTTTCCTTAATTGAAATTAGTTTGCATACAATCGTCGACCGTGAGCAGACAAAGTTCGCGTATCCTTGGACCTTGTCTCTTAACGATTATTGCTGAACTGTTTACGGAAAGGACACGAAACTCATGCACCCGAGATATTAATCAGTGAGGATGTAGTCTGCATTTAGACGACACGAATTGTTGTTTACCGAGGTTTCTTTCAATTGTTTTAATATTTTTAAGTTTCTTATTATTAAGTGACCGCCTCCGTGGCTCAGTATGCTTTTAGCACCGGAGGTCTTGGATTCTAGTCTCGGAATCATTTATAAAAAATGTTTCGATTGGGCAAGGCACGGAAGATTCAAGACTGATGTGATCTAATAGAAAATTGGAGAGACACAGTATTGTGGTTAGTGGTTACCTAGGGGTAACCACAATATCACCTCGTGGATTTGGGAGTTTTCTTATATTCAATAATTAATGTATTATATCTCGCATGTCTGTCATAGCACATTAGCTGATTAAAATGGTAATTTAGTAAACTATGTTTAATGAAAAAATAATTTACTTTCACTTTAAACAAACTAAAGGGTCGCATTTAGGTGGAAATTTATAAAAAAAAAATATTTGACACTTGATGGTTAAGTCCATCGACTGTCAAGGTTTTATTTTAATTTTCCATTTTGCCCCTCCAAAAGGTTTTATATTTTACGTCTATGGCTAGGTCATTTACCTCTATATACACAGTACACACCTCTACAACAATTTCCATCGCTAAAAGATTAGGAGAAAATGAGGTCTGATAAACAGACAGACAAGACACGTGAATGATTTTATAAGGGTTTCTTATCTATATAAGAAAATAACCTAAAAGTATATTTACCTGACATTAAAGATGAAAGCACCGACACACGACGTCGTGGAACAAATTCGGAAGAATAGGCAGCGTTATAAATAGAAACATTAATCAATCAAGAGCTGAATACCTTGAAATATGTTTTCTAAGAGGTCAATACAGATCATTACGATCATGCTGCGGGCTATGGGAAGGTAAATGATGTCGATATTGAAGGCGGAGTAGACATCTGTATAAATCTAGGTTGATAAGATTAATTTAAGGTCGCTCAGACGAACTGAATAAACCATATAAAACCATTTAAAAGTACCATATTTGAATGATCAATCGACATAATTTAAATCGAATGTTAGCACCTATGCAATATCAAATGTTTTAGCGCCTATGTAAGTGTAGCTGTTGATTTGTATCAATCATCTCACAAGACAAGTACGAGAGCCGTCTTGAGAAACCCACAACTAAACAATTTATTCATCAGTTCGTAATTGAACGAGTGTAATGTACAGTTCAAAATCTGTAAAAGGAAGCTGCAATATGCATTAGGAAACAAGTCCCACGGTGTAATGTATCTTCAAGGCGATGTTATATTTGACTGGAACCATTGTTTCGTTTGAGTCTCTTATCATTAATTTGGTGCCATCAAGTATCGTAAATAAACATTAAACATCGTCGTTGGCTTGTCAAACGGAAAGCATTATTTAAGAAAACTATTCTGTGTTATGTGTATTGGTTCCAAAAATATTGAATTATAATTCATATGTCAATACCGGTTTTGATCCGATATTATTAATATTGTCTTATTAACGCATCATATAAATTAAATATTTTTTACCGGATCTGCCCATGACCACGCTTGCTGAAAAGCATTCAAAACGTCCGCGTCGTGATAAGAGCTAAACGCGTTTTAATCCGGCAAAAAATAATTAATTTAATAGTTTAGTTAACAGAGAAGGTGTAATCGAAAGTATTATTTATTTATTCACCAGCTGACTTCACCACTGGGGTCGTTGTCACTTGATACCAATGAACCCAGGTAAACAAAATACCTGGCATTTCTCGAAACTTAAGTCTTTCAAAACATTCTCGAACAGAATACTGATACATTATTTTCTTTGATGTTCTAAGTTTAGGGATTACAATGGCTTAAGATGGGCAATAAAAATGATCGTTAAGATGTATAAATAATTCATATACATATATATTTCACGTCGCTTTCCTATTGGGGTAGGCAGAGATCACGAATTGCATCTTGCATTCCACTTTCGCTTCATCCATTTTCATCAATGTTTTCATACATACTCGTCGCTTTCGAGTACCTTTGACCTGGCCCTTTTGAAGAACGTCCCCGATCTGAGGTACGATCACCTAGATCGACCACTCCCGACTTTAGGCTATAATTCAAAAGCTATAAAAATCTTTGACTAATAATGACTCATGATTCTATATTTGTATTCAATACAAGTCAAACAATAGAGCCACTAAACTGTTCTAAAGATGGAAAATACAATAGCGAATTTAAATCGTCAAAGTCAATTAATTTTGTAGGAGCGGTTGTTTTGTAGTAATATTAGCAATAACACAAAAACTATAACCGGCCGTAGGTATGTGATCTCTCCTAAACAACTTTGCGTTAAATACGTCTATTACGCAAATACTGTTCAATGAGGCAAGTAAAATCCGATAGTAAATATGCGTAAAGTAAATATATTACTGACACGAAAATAACATAACGAGTTATTTATACGGTAATCACAAGTTATGAAGACAAAGAGTAACCGATTTTTTTTTCTTATAATTGGCAATACCAAGCGGTGTTATTCGCGCTACAAATAGCGTTACAGCGCATGCTGTAGTAAAAACGTCATAAAAATATATAATAAATAAAATCGTTTGAAAGTTTTTTAATTTAAATTTATGATACCCAAAGTATTCTATATGGAGCCTCAGGGGTGAGAAGCATTATACCAGCTGTCTCATATACATTTTCTGTTGATTTTGCAAAAAAAAATTACAAAACATGACCACAGCGAGGCTTACTTAAACGAGAAAAGCAGGGCAAAGGTATAAGAGGAAAGAATTTGGGGACCTTCAATTTGAATGTATGATATTCATTTCAAAAAGTTAGAAGTTAATGCCGCCGTATCTTGCAGATGTTGCAGGAATATAAAACAAAAACGTACAATCAAAACGAAAAATAAAAATATATAATACACGAATCACCACAATGAAAGCATTAAGCTTGATGTGGCATTCGTCTGGTTTTTCTTACGACTTACTCGGAATTTGAACAAAAACCTCCAAGAAAATTTCGTGAGACGACTAACTTAACATTCGCCATAATGTCTGAAGAAGTTCGAGATGAATCTTGATGAAGTTCAATGTTGAATAACATTTCTTAAAACATAGTGATATGAGTAAAATTAAACTTAAATCAAATTAATAAAAATACTTCAGAGAAACTCACATGAAGATTATGATAGAATTCAATTAACTAGACTATAAATATTAAGTGTCACTATGTATAGTTATCATATTTTAAACATTTGGATCTTGGAATTTATTTAAAAAAAAACCTTATTTTTTAAATATGAAATTACATATAAAATACTAAAACTACTCCACAAATTACCACAATGTAAGATCAGAGCTTCCCGCAAGCTTGCAAAAGTAATATATCTGAGATTAGAAGAGATCGAATATAATATACTAAATACAGTACGCTGCTTTCTCTAACTCTATTATTAGTGCACAAATACTGAATATTATAGTCGTGTGTTATTTCAGAACGAATTCAATACAAGTCATTTCGTACAAATAATGTTTCACGACTATGCCATAAAAGATAAGGAGGAAATTGAATTGTAGATTTATTACGATATTGAAGAATATATTAATTGAAGTAGACAGTTTAAATTATCTGAAATCGAAGAACAATATTGTTTAATTTTATTTTCTTTTTTTATCATTTGTCAAGATATTTATATGTATAATACATAATACGTCTGTCTATGAGTATTTTACGAATGATCGAAAATTACAACCAGTTTGATTTTCACTTTAACAATTCACAGCGCAATTTAAATATCACCGAATTATTAATATTATGTAAATAGTGTTTATATGAAGGCTTTTATTCGAGGAGGAATTTGTGTACACAGAACTAGTTGCCTGCATTATCAAGTGATATATACATAAATTATAACCTCTACAATGGATGGTACATTTCATATAAAGCTATCGGTTATACATCGGGATTGTATTTGCTAACCAGTTCAAACGGTGTCGCGACAGATGGCACGGTAGTCGCCGCTTGCGCAGTCACATGGGGTATGGTTCTTATATTAACGATTATAAACATAACAGTATTATTTATGTTTCGTACATAATAGTCTGGTGTCCAGTTTAGAAATAAGGGTGAAGTTAAGGGCTCTAAGGCTTTGATGCAAATTAAAGCATCCGAGTTATTTTATTTTCCATTTCTCTAATCACAACTGAAATTAAAATCCAGATTTCTTTCTTCTTACTTTTGAAGAAGACGCGCATCATGCATGTCTCGTGAACCTCACGCTCGTCTAAAAGAGGCCCAAAATTGGCTGATAGCATATGCAGAGATGATTACTATATTTTTGTGTAGGTGATCTGATAAAAGTCGATCTTGCTAGAACGACTTCTGTCAGAAAATCTGTGAGTTGTATGCGAGTTGTAATTTCATACAACGACCTCTTTCTCACAAGTTGTTCATGCAAGATCCTCTGAGCATTTTTAAAACGACTGACACGAGCAGTTTTACTGAATTATATGCGAGAATCAATTTACTTATACAATAAAACGCTTGCACTGTTGCCACGCCTTTAGTGGTAGTTTTCTCAAAAGGTTTACGTGTAGGCTGTTTACGTCGGAGGTCACGCATATCGTATAATCTATTATTGACTATACTAATGTAACAACTAACCACGGTCACTCTAGCTCATTGTACATCTTTAACATTGAGTTGTATTTTTCTTTTATTCCACTACTTATAATACGATTGTCGTAGATTCAGGGACAAAAACATTAAATGATTTCTAAATTGTACTCTTTAATCTACTAAGGTATTAGAGATTTTTGACCTTGTACCGTCATCACCATTCCACCATCGACAAGATGCCACCTTATGTTGTTGACATCCCCAAAATCCGCACAAAACGATTCTCTTCGTCTTTTTTAATACGAACAAGTAAGGTTTGGAATTCTCTTCCAGCCTCTGTCTTCTCTACAAGTTTTAGATCAGCGTACTCCATCGTAGACCACGTTGTCACTAAAGATCAGGTGAAACAGTGGTGAAACACTGACCTAAAATCGCAAAAAGATACTTGCAGACACTGATATTTTGTGGATAAAAGGAACCAGAATGCCAGAAATGCCAGAACCGACGACAATTTTTAATCTTTAGCAAATACAACGAACGCGCAAACGCGTATAAGAACGCTTTTCACGAACGATATCAGACAGTAAATATCGTTGAATACTAAATACATATTTACTTGGAGATGTGCTAACAATAGTTCTTTCAATAATTACTCCTTGATAAGAATAAAATATGAAGCGGTACGAGGCGTGAGGAGATTCTGCAAGTTACATGGAACCTTTATCAATGTCAGATAAGAGTCAATGTTACATTGTCTTGTTGACTAAGATTTGTTTACGATATCTTAAGTACTACGAAAGGGTATTTTATACTTAAAAAACAACCTTATTGTCACGGCGAACATCCAGGTTAAGGATAGGCTGCGATAAACAGTCACTACCAACACTTTATTATTGAGTAGGTACTATCATTCCAGCAGCACTTAATGATGCCTTTTTAGCCCTTTTTGTGCCTTAATCTAGCCCATTTTGTACTCTTTTTAAGACCAACAACAAACGATTCTGAACTGATTCGTTAGAATCTAGAAGATATTTTGCCTTACTAACAAATAATTACGTGCATATTCACATCTCAGAATTCTAATCGTAAAATATCAACAATTCCTTTACCTATATAATTTCGGACCAATTGCTGTCTATATTTGTAACGCTAAACGATACAAATATATACACGACAAATTTTATAAAGAATAACAGCTTCGCATGGGTGCAATGTATTATACACAAAAATACATGTTACTCGCTGATAATGTAGCGTAATTTTTGAGTTAAATCGTAACAAACAAACAAATATTTCCTCTTTATAATATTAGTATAGATAATATGCACAAAAATACAATTATTCTGTGGATAGGTCATATCGACCATGTTGGGTTGTCCAAAATCATGGCGAATCATAACCTGGCCACTATTTAAGTTTTTTAAAGAATAGGAGGTCTACGGGCAGGAGGCTCACTAGATGGTAAGTGATCACCATCACCTATGGATAACCGCAACAAGACGAGATCTTGCAAATGAATAGATGTAAGTAAATACAGGCGTTCTGTACTATGATACAATCTAGGTCGAAAGGTAGAGATGCAAGATGCCATAAAAGAGCATATAAGCCACAAGGTCACCAGACTTAATTAAGGAGTGAGCTGTTTTCCAGTATTAAAAATACTGTATGACCCAGTTGGATTGTTTTGATCTCTAGTAACGAGCGTACAAAACATTCAAGAACTTTCCACTTGGCTGAGATTTTGTTTCTGTATGTGTCAAAGCGCCATACTAGACTGCAGTTGCAACCGTACTTTTCATACGAGAATTTTCAGTTATAAAAGTCTATCAACAGAAACTGGTTCTCCTATTTTATTTGAAAATATTAATATTTATTTTTTACCCTTTTGCAAACAATAACATTTTATGGGTAATTAAATCTTAAATCATCGTTAAAATAAAACAATTCTTCGGTTTCCGTGTTTAAGAACAATCATAACATTCTACCTAATAAGGATTTATTTTATTTTATGAGCGATACTATCTGACGGGGATAATGATAAATTCAATTGTAAAACATAAGATGTGACATTGAGATAAGAATATAGTCAGGAACAAGACGCGTATATTACACTTATATATTACAATATTATACTTTATAAGACCAACAATAAGCGCCTTTAACTTGTATAGAACACATAGAGAAGTGAGAACAATAATTTAAAAAAAATAAACTAATTGTTAGTTTGTGTCTTGTATAGTATTATTAAAAATGATTCAAACCAATTATATCTGCACTTGTAGGTACATACCTGAAAAAGAAAAAGTATTCATTAATAATAATCACACCAAGTACTTCAATAGTAAAAACAATATATCGAAGGTACACAGACGTCACTGTACCCAATAAATAATAAGTATCAAATTTTAAGTTTAGAGTAAGTAAGTATTTATTACGGCGATATTCTTTGTATATTAGGTAATTTTGTCCCTAAACTTTTTAAATTGAATTTAACTTAAAATTTCATATTTATTGGGTATTAGCGTATGGTTACATTTTGTAATAGTCCTCGATATATAACATTGTAGGTATTATAAGGTATATTAACATTGTAGTGTCGCATAATTAAGCATAATATACTACTGTAGACCGCCAGGCTTGATTAACCTGTCAGGGATTCATTTACTGTAGACAAAGGAAAACATAGTCTTACGGCCTTATACATAAACGTATTATAAGATCGATATAGTTAAAATATGTTTTGTCTCCCTCTATCGAATATAAAAAGACTACAGAACGAAAGAAACAAAACACATTATAACTATATCAAGCTTATAATACGTTTATGAATAAGGCCTATAGTCTATATGCCATTCTACAAGGAATTCGTATTCGCTTATAATAATTCGAAAATCACAGTACGAGTACAATTATTATCGGAACTACAAGTATTTCTATATTGCATCTTAAATTACGGATCCTTACCGTGACGTATCAAATCGAGCAGACACAATAATGGCTTCCATGGTCTATTAATTAAGCTATGTAATCTAAAACAGTCTGTTCCTAAACACCTGCTGCACATAAGGCGGGTCACGCTCCGCTAGAAGGGGTTCGGACAGACTTCTGAAGGTATGTTATTCTTATTCGAAAAGGGTTTTTAATGCAGTTAGAGCCGTTAGGGGTCACTTTTTAAATATACAGTTATTTTATAAGGATAACATCACAAGAATAATGCATAAAACATCAAAATTATACTTTACACATGAGGTCGAACCTTATTAGGTATTTTGACCATAACAAGTTAAAAATATAAGAAAATAATAAATTGTATTTTTCTTTTAACTCACAACCAAAATTAAAATATTTGATGAACGCTTTCGTGGCTCAATAGTAAGTGCATTGCGTTTAGCACTGGATGTCCCGGGTTCGTATCCCGGGGAAACAAGATCAAAAATTGATTCGGTCGGGCCGGGCCCAGAAATTCTAGGCTAGAATGCATATCACCTATAAGCCAAATAACAAAACTGAACAGTGGAGCAGACAGCTGTCAGCCCCATGTCCCACCGTGGGTCTCAGGAACACTTTAATTTATAATTATATTAATACCAGCGACCCGCACCGGCTTCGCACGGGTGCAATGCTGATACTAAATACACTACAGAAAAACTGTTATTATTATACATAATAAACCTTCCTCTTCAATCACTCTATCTATTAAAAAAAACCACATCAAAATCCGTTGCGTAGTTTTCAAGATTTAAGCATACATAGGGACAGAGAAAGCGACTTTGTTTTATACTATGTAGTGAAGCTGTTAAATAAATATAGTAATTTGGACAATAATAACTCGATTGAAACATTCGGCTGATTCAATTCAGATCGGTTCGATGGACGTAAAATTAATACATTTTCACATAATATATGGTAATTGTAAACTGTTAGGAATTCAAGTTACACAATAAAGATAACGACCCTAATTCGATGTTCCCTTTCTAAGTTTTTGCACAATTACAAAATAATTACGGACTTTACGGCCAATGAATTCAAGTCGATGCATATTGTAGCCTAAGCGAATTAAGAAAAGTACATATATTATATAATCTGAGGTTATTTTATTTGATATTATACTTCGTCCTCATTATACCGTCTAGACTCATACGGCCATATTTATAAGCTTGATATAGTTAAAATATGTTTATGAATAAGGTCGTTAGAATCTTGCTTATTATCCGACATACTTTCGAATTTAAATAAAATACTGTAAACCGGATTAAAACGCGATTTATTATTAATATTGTTAAAATTATTTGTCCCGACAAGAGGACACCGTTGGTCAATATTGTCATAATATAGAAAATTACAGTAAATATCAACTCCGTAGGAATGGATGGTGTTAATATGGCAACTTTATGACATTTCAAAAATCAGACAAGTGTCATCTTTCTGTCTCCCCGTGACCACGGTTGCTGAAAAGCATCCGAAACATCGGGATAAATAATTTAAACAATATAAGTAATAAATCACGTTTTACTCCGGTACAGTATTTTATTTAAATGTGTGATACTCGCGTTAATAAAAGACAAAATTATGTACTTTCGAATTCTATAAGAAGTTTTATAATAGAACATAATATATAATATTTCGATCAAAATGCTGTGCAATGTGTACATGTATCATGCTATCTAAGATTTATTAACCCATCAAGAGTAAGCAATTAATCATACAAAGTTAGCAACGTTAGAAGACATTTGAAACACGGTTATACCTATATAAAAAGCATCATTACAAACGTAAAGGTTACACAGATCATCAATTTAAGCTCAAAAGGATTGTCATATTACTATCGTTTCACAACGAGTACATAGTGCAATAAACATTTAAATTGAATAATTCAAAATGTAGGCAAGTGGGTCGCGTGACGAGAAGCTACTGCAACACACTCCACATTGTGCTCCTAATGATATAATACACCTCAGTTAGAAACATTATTTGTATATTTTGACGGGCTCGTTGGCGCGTTCGGTAGAACACCTGCCGTGCGCATCGATGGGTCGTGGGTTCGAATCCCACCGGGACCACATATTTATAATTTTCTGTATACATGTTTTCCCCACGTCTGGTAACTTCGGGCATGAATCGGGTGGGAGGAATATCTAAATTCCGACCGGCTAACGAACCACCGTTCATAGATTGAAAAACCGCGTAATAGCGCGAAAAATCTCTATTAATATGTCAATTTTTCATTTTGATACTTATCTGGAAATTAAAGTTGGTATATGTAGTGGCATTACGTTTGTAAACTGTGAAAAAAGTTTAAAATAAATTTTATGTCTTGTAATATTCACGTTTATTTGATGATTGTTGTTTTTAGACTATGTACCTACCTAACACCAAAATTCTATGATGCTAATATAAGCCGAACTAAAAAAAATACTGAGAGCTAACTATAACAGTTTAGTTTACACAAGAGACGATTCTGAATAGGTTTGATTAAAATTCAAACGTAGTTTTCTGGCTAAATGAAAAAATTGGCGGAAGTGACAAAAACAAGTTTTATATTACAGCACATGAGCATGAATGGTCTGACGAATATTTGATGTAACCGGTATATTGAGTAAATAATTAGTATTAAAATATTTCGTAGAAGAGATATATTTAAAAATATAAAATAATGTTCCGACGGGATTCGGATTCGACTCGAGTTTTGTGACTCCTGAGTCTCTGTCTGAGTCTGACTCCTTCTGATGTATGTATACCACAGATCACCACCACCTACACACTGTTGATTTATTTTGTATTTTCTTACTTTTTATATCTATTTAATCCTCTGTCGCAGATCGCAATGACGTCATTGCTAATTATGAAATAAATAAATAAGATACCTAAGGATATAAAATTAATGGTCCTAAAAGTTCATCGGAAAAATGATTGCATTGCGTGTGTCAAAATAATTTCTTGCGCCCACGAAGTAATTACACTCCGAGTTCCGCATTAGATTACCAAATTTTCATAACAGCGCGCGTTCATTTGCATTATGTAAATGAGAGATATTAGAGGAGCGGCCATCTTTTTACGACTCATAACTAAAGCCATACATGACACTTCTATATGATATGAGACCTTGCGAAAGTAAAAATATATTATTTTTGTCTTTACTTGCTCCGTGTTTTTATAATACTATTTAATAATTATAACTTTCACAACAATCCCAAAAAGCAGTCATCTAATAGTTTTTATTTGGCAATGTGTGTTCGTTCAAATGTAATTAAATAATATTAGTATTGAAGAATCAAACATTTCTTGTAACATAGTTTTCTTAAGGAGCCGCACAGGCCATATTAAGTATACAGTCACTCACTATCGATGGTACAGTTGAGTATTTTTATTTATGTTAATTAATTTTGTTTGATCCTTCTAGTGAATAGGAATTCAACTATGGATTTGAAAACTTACTACTTTCAAGTACTACTACTACTTTCCAGTTTTAAGTACGCTTAAAAGATCCCTGAGTCACTGCTCTAAAAATACATGTATCCCCAGTTTAGAACGTTCGTGATCGGAGGGAACTTACATCCGTCCCTGGGACGGTACAACAATCCACTTTCGTCATCCAATTGCTTATTTTTCCGGATTGTTTTCAATTTATAGCCGTAAATATGAACTATTCTTATCATATACATACCTATACTACTAGCAACTCGCCCCGCTTCACACGGGTGCAAAGTATACACAAAAAATAAATTACTCGCTGATAATACATTATCTAAGAGACAGAGCTACAGCTTTCTATTGGTGAAAGAACTTTTAAAATAGATCATTAGATCCAGGGATTACCCCCTACGACCTCACAAATTTTACCTATTTATTATATTAGTATAGACTAACACTTAAGTTCGTTTTTTTAGTTTTACGGCTGCACACACAGTCCAATATAGCAGCTCATTAATTTAAGAAACAGAACTAAAGATAAATAGCTACTCTCAGTTCGACAGTCAGTAAGTATCATAAATCCATGCCAAACGCCCTTTTTTAATTTAAAATCTGACCATTCTAAATGTTTGTTAGATAAACATTATAAAGTATCCAGTTTATCTTTGTTTTACAGCAAATTAGCAATACGCCGGCAACGAGCCAACGACTGCCAAACATTTGGCGTAAACAAACTTCACGTGGTTCTCGTTTAAACAATTTAACGTACATTCTGACCTACTGTAACAAACTATTTATACTAACAGTGTTTTATTATAAAGCACTATATGACATAGATATTTTATCAATAGCAGGGACTGTAACCGGTTAATTTTTATTTTCCAAAATACGTGTCTGACTGAGATACCGTCATATTAGTTTGAAAGAGTAATATACACTAAACTTACCACAGTAATTTTTTTCAGTAAATATGAATAAAAACGAAAGAATAATAACAAAAACCTTTATTATACCGGTATAACTCCCATAGTAAATTAACCGGTATTCAGTCCCTGATCAATAGTGAATTAAATCAATTTTAAAATATCCGCTCCTTAGCAGTATAGAAAATATTTGCCTTATTTATACATATTTTCGCTCAATCGATATCGATGGTAAAAAGGTAATAGGGTATAACCGACAAAAACCAAATTGTTCAGGAGATCAGTTGAAAGTTCACTAAGTTTAAAGGACACTTTGAAAACGTAGTTTTTTGTTTGGTCATAAGTGAAAAAAAAGTCACCCATTCGAAAGAGCATAAAATTCTTAGTAGGATGGCAATCATAAGTCATTTTCGACCAAAATGTCGCTTTTAACCGTCGATTTGGATATAACTACAAACTTAACCACGATACGGTCAATTTAAAAGAAATGATGATTAATTAAGTTTCTAATTAATATAATATATGTGATTAAGCTACGTTTGAATGTTTAAAAAAAACGCAATTTTTAATATAAATTCATCAGTGTTTTTGTAATACAAGAAAAAAACGGAGTCACATTTTAAGAATACATTAACCATTTGTGCTTATATAGGTATGATACATTTAATTTGATACTGTAAGAAGTTTCAATAAAATACTACTAACACGCCCGGCTTCGCACGGGTCTAATGCAGATGTACTATACACAAAAAATAGCCTTTGTTAATCGCTGATAATTAAACTTTCTATTGGTGAAAGAATTTTTAAAATTGGTTAATTCGATCCAGAGATTACTCCCTACCACCTCTTTTTCCACTTTGAGTTACAGTATTCCAGTTTTAGTAGGGATCCCTTATTATTTCTGGAAATAAATATATCCTATGTTACTGGGTGAAGAAGTTGCTTTCCAATGGTGAAAGAATTTTTAAAATCGGTCAAGTAAATTTTGAGTTAAATATTAAGAAACAAATCTTTCCTCTTTATTATATAAACAATAGATGTGATGTTCGCGTTAATAAAAGACAATATACTTACTAATAGAAGGCCCAAGATCTTGGTTTCGTAATTATTATACAGGAAAGAGAGACCTGTAGCCAAAATTATATACAGTATAGTCACCAGTAACGGACCGGATTGCCAAGTGCAACTGCATTTGAAAATGAAAGTATCACCAGTATTACAACACAAGTAGTGTGGTTTATAAAATTACTAAAGGATATAGCGCTATAAGGATATGACGAGAACATAGATATATATCTTGTACCTATATAAAATTTCCATGTCACAATGTTAGTTACCGTAGGTACTCTTCCGAAACGGCTTTACCGATTTTTACCAAATTTTATATGCGTATTCAGTAGGTCTGAGAATCGGCTACTATCTATTTTTCATACTAAGTGATAAGGGTTGTTCACCCTTAAAAATTTTTTTTAATTTTTGGACGAAATTTTTTGTTTTTATTTTTTATAATGTGGCATTAAAAATACATTTACACAACCCTATTTCACTCTTCACCAAAATATTTTCACTCTTCTATTACCAACCCCCGCCTTTTTTTGTCAAAAAATCTAGACCCGTGCAAAGACAGGGCGGGTCGCTAGTGTAATAATAATAACATTATGTTTCATTCGTGATAAACTTATTGGAGGCATTATGAAAATTGGAAAGAAAACGGCTTTGTATTGAAACGTTTTATTTTCTGGACATATTATTTAAGTCTTGTTAGGGCATGACCTATATAATTCAATACAATTACACTTAGTTCTTATAAATTATTTTATTAATTGTTTCATTGTTAAAACGGTTGTATATATGGTCTCCAAATAATTGTTTTCAGGATGATCCATTCATAAAATTACCATCAGACGTCACTAAAGGGCGTCTGATTTCATAATCAAATTTCAATGCAGCTAATTAACTTCGCAGTTCAAAATTATTTAAACGAGAAGAAGCAGTGATTAACATGACTTTTTAAGTATTCTGTAAATCTTTTGATGCATTTTTTATGCTTAGCAGGCACTTTATTAAAAAAAACTATATTTTTATAGTATGAGACTCGGATCCAGAGTATACATAATCTGAAATCATATCTCATAAGTGGCTTTTAAAATAAACATGAGGATAATTCAATACATCTTTATTTATATTAGCTTAAATCTTCAAATAATATGTTTTTGTATTAACCATATTATAATATTTCCGACATTTTTTTTTATCCGGGCGCCACAGTCGCAATAAACCTATGGTAAATAGATTAATTTCAAAATGAAAAGTCGCTCAGTAGCATAATATAATCATTATTCAACTATTCGTGTGAAGGAACTCAGTTTCCCGTCGATCTCCGTTTCCTATAGTTATATAAGCTGTATCCTCATTCTCACAGTGCTGACAACTTTTTTTTAAAACATGTCATGTATAATCTACAATATCACATTTGATATCAAATTACACAATTATCTCTTATTCACATCCATACATTATATATTATTATGTATGAACTTTTTGAACGGTATTTAAGGCTTTCAAACAATTACTCTTACACCACCTTAGGCGCATATATAGACTGAATATTTATTTAAAAAAAGTTAATTCTCTAGGCCCCTAGAAAGCCTATAAAGAGGAAAGATTTGTTTGTTTGTAGAAGCAGGGGCGGATCCTAGCGATATATATATTTAGAAAAATGACATAAAACCTCTAAAAACTTGATTCTATCTCAGTGCTATGGATATAGCGATCCCACTCCCTGTACTCCGGATGAAAGCATTGTACTGATTAGATTATCTTGAATTCAACCATTCAACCTATGTTTTAATTAAATATTTTTTTCGCTATCCAATATTTATTAAATTCAACAATTATGAGTATTATTATAAATAAGGAAAGAAATTTGGCCAGCATTATATAATACGTTAAAAAATTGCTACCTATATAGTGTCCTTTAAAGAAAAGTAGCGCGGTTGAAGCAGTCGAGCCGAACGTGTTATTTTCACACTTTGCTGGCACGAGCCATAAGATAGCGCAAATTAGGAACAGAGGGTTAACACAACACACACCAATAAGTCTTTCTATATTAAAAAAAAAATAGTTTGAGGATGCCTGTATCAATTAGAAAGACTCAAAGTCTTCATTCCATTAAGATTCTAGTAAAATTGCACTAGGTATCTTACCAATATTTTTTGCTTTTTTTTTTTTTTTATGTTAGATATCGACAGACGAGCATGAGGTTCACTTGATGGTAGGTGATACCTCAGCCACAGAACATCAGTCAATGATGTGCTGTCGACCTAATTTTTACTTCGAGCATTCGGAAATCCATAGACTGAAACCGAAACGCGCAATATGCACTTTACGGTTTTTCCATCTATGAATGCTTTTTATCATCTCTTAATATCATTGTTGACATTTTAAAAGTATTTAGTTTATATATTCATATTCCTACATAACTAATGTACGATACTACGATTCTGGTTTGTCTAGAAGATATCGCTGCCTTGCTATAAGGCATGCTATGTTTATTAGACTTTTTAATTATTTAAATAAAATATTAGTAATTAATTAAGTGTAATTTACCGTTACTAATATCTGTTTCACTGATCATTATTCTTCATAGGTTTTTGTTATCTGTTTTCCCTAGGATTCGATCGAGGGACTTCTTGTTCTAATCGCACTGCGTAGGTATACCATTGAGTCACATAGGTACTTTATAAAAATATAATATATAAACTACAGTATTTTTTTTTTTTTTTTTTTATGTCAGATATCGACAGACGAGCATGAGGTTCACTTGATGGTAGGTGATACCTCAGCCACAGAACATCAGTCAATGATGTGCTGTCGACCTAATTTTTACTTCGAGCATTCGGAAATCCATAGACTGAAACCGAAACGCGCAATATGCACTTCACGGCTTTTCCATCTATGAACGGTGGTTCGTTATCCGGTCGGAATTTAGATATTCCTCCCACCCGATCAATGCCCGAAGTTACCAGACGTGGGGAAAACATGCTTACAGAAAATTATAAGCATGTGCTCCCGGTGGGATTCGAACCCACGACCCAGCGATGCGCACGGCAGGTGTTCTACCGAACGCGCCAACGAGCCCGTCAAGATTTGAAAGAGTTCCTTTTAAACAAACTTTATAGAATTTGATGTATATTAAATGTTATCACCTTGCAGTGGCCAGTGGCATTTAAAAGCGTTGCGCTTTCGTAAACCTCTTCGCACGTGTGTATACAGCGTTAAATTTATTTTTATTCATACTCGTTTCGAAATCGAGTAAGGTCCGCAGCTTATTGCAAATCTATCCTTTTGCGAGGTTATTAACTGTCCCTATATTTTATATTAATTAAAAGATATATAAGGAATAAATAAACAATTTTATGATATAATAAATAAATAAACTTTCGGCATGTTTATTACTGCATTTGGCGCCTTCAAGGCACCATATAAAATTAACAAAACTGCTATTTTTGGCATATTTTATGATTTAATCATTGAACTTTCTGTTAACAATTTCCCTAAAAGACTTGACTAGAAAATAAATTTCATTTTTATATTCATAGCCTTAAAAGTGACTGCGAAGAATATTTTAATTATTTATTACAAAACAAATAATAGTTTTTTATTGAACATTGAACAACATTGAAATTGTGTGACGTGGCTCCTAAATAGCCTGTCTCTTAGTGGCCCCATGAGATGCCGCAAGTACATACTGATAACCGAAGATAGGTAGGATAGCAATAAAATATTCATTTTTAAATTACAAAACAATGATAATAAATCTATACTTAATATTGTCTTTTATTAACGCGAGTATAGTATTTTTAATCCGGTATACAGTATTTTATTTAAAAAAAAATAAAAAATAAAAATCTATACTTATATTATAAAGAGGAAATATTTGTTTGTTTGTTACGATTTAACTCAAAAACTACTGGACTGATTTTAAAAATTCTTTTTTGTGTACAGTACATCTAGACTGCACCCGTGCGAAGCTGGGGCAACTCTGTGTTACTAGTATAAGGAATAGAGTTCCCGACCACATCATTCTCATCTAAAAATTTACGGAAAATTGACGCAAAAGCGCCGTTTATGCGTTATTGTGAGCGGCGATTTATCTTTATTTATATTATTCTTAGATTGGAATATGCCCATTTGCCCACCGCTGTAATATGTGAAAAAAGATTTTCCCGCTTTTCTGTTGAAATATTTCCTGAATTTCGCTATAAACATCACGGAGCCCGAGACCTTTCCAACGAATGCAAAACCGTGGAAATCGGTTCGTGCGTTCTGGAGTTATATCGTCAGGAAGGAAAACCCGACTTATTTTTATATAGTAGATTGCTCTCAAATAGATCTATAAAACATCTAATGAAAGCTACACCGGTTTAAATTTGACCGCTTGTGATATTCCGCGGGATTGCTAGTTCTGAATTAGAATTAAATATGTTTGTTCGGGCTCCTACTTTAGGTACACTCCGATGGGTCGCGGGTTCGAATCCAGCCGGGGCAATTTTTATAATTTTCTGTTAGCTTGTCTTCCTCACGGTTGGTCACTTCGGGCATTAAACCACCGTTCATAGATGGAAAAACGTTTCGGTTTCAGTCTATAGATTTCGAATGCTCGAAGTAAAAAGTATATCGACAGCGCATCAACCAATGTTCTGTTGCTGAGGTATCATCCACCATCAGGTGAACCTTATACTCGTCTGTTGATATCTAACATGTAATATGTTTCTAATAAAAACGAAATCATTATATTTCCTTTTTTTTATTTATTCAATCTCTCAATACAATTAAAACTCGAAAATGGTTTATACATCGGGCGCGACTTACTCTACCGTATGTTTATTGCCGACTTGCACTTTCTACATCTGAGGTCTGTGCTTTCATCGAACATTTAAAATTCAGATGAGGCTTTAAACGACCTTGCGTTAAGTAATTCGGCAGTAAGACTGGCGTGGTTCGAATTATAATACCATGATTCATGACATTGATACCCATTGACTTGACGTGACTCATTCTTAAAATAATTATTAAAGGCACTCGCGAGTCATGATCATGACGCCAGGCTTTCGTGTCCTAACAATTAATTGCAATTACGATCTTACGAACAAATGTATTAAAGCAGTCAATTGCTAATACTTTAAGATATTTAATTCTCAAAAATAGAATACATAAACTCATTTACTTGAGGAAAAAAAATAAAATGACATTAGATTATGTATTTCTTATATTCGGAAACGTATATAATTATACAAAATATGTGACCACTAAGTAACTACAATACCGAAGTTCTCGAACTAAATACACATTTTGTTTACTTATCCATACTTTGTTTCGTAAAGTTAATCTACTATATAAAAATAAGTCGGGTTTTCCTTCCTGACGCTATAACTCCAGAACGCACGAACCGATTTCCACGGTTTTGCATTCGTTGGAAAGGTCTCGGGCTCCGTGAAGTTTATAGAAAATTCAGGAAAAATTTCAACAGAAAAGCGGGAAAATCTTTTTTCTTTAAGAATAATTATATAATTTCGAAGCCAAAATTCTGCCACAACGTCTGCGGGGTCCACTAGTTTGCTATAATAAAATACGATCCTAATTACAAATTTTGTTTACAATATGAATAGACGTCAAATCATAAACCCCATCTTCATTAGAACAAGTAGTTGCTATGGAACTGTATTTATTATCTACATTAATTATAATATTGTCTTTTATTAACGCGAGTATTATACATTTAAATAAAATACTTTATAACGGATTATTTTTTATATTATTTATGCCGACTTTTGGGGTGCTTTTCAGCAGCCGTGGCTACGGCACACTGAAAAATGACAATTGTATGATTTGAAATATCACAAAGTTGTCATATTCCGTAGATGGCGTTAATTCCGTAGGTGGGTGAACGTGATAGGATAGGTAGTTAGAGGAAATTTTCTAGTCATCATTGAGTGTGTTGTTGATAAATACCTATATAATTTAGTACATAAGAACTTTCTAGTTATCAGTACAATTAGGACAATTTCTCATATTGTATACAATTCGCAATGATCACGTGCGAGGTAACAAGATTACCTACTTACTATTGTCTAAAGCCGATAAAACCGCCACAAATTAAATTACGTGCCTTTGGCTACTACTAGAGATTGTTTGCTTTCAAATTTCGCTAGTAACCCCATTTATTAAGAATTTTCTATTTATGGATGGGATCTGATCTTCGCCTCTCTTTTACTTTGTATTTAATAATTGAAGACATGAGTGGACAAAGAGGCTATGTAACATTTTTTAAAATTCCTACTTTTTACGTTGGGTGAAGCTGTTATGTGTCTCCATAAGAATATATACACGTTATTTTATTTGTCAAATTTAGTTATGAAATAAATAATCAAGAAAGTTAATAATTATCTAAAAAATATGTATCACACCCATTTTTTTTTCATTTACCCATTTTCTCGATCATTTACATAAATCTCTCCCTTCGCCTTCTGCGTTTTTGTATGCAGTAGAAGAGCTATGTAGTATGTACATAATAATATATATTCTGGAACTTCAATTAGGCAACTGTCTGTTAGAGCTGATACTTGAAATAAGGTGTATATTTCATAGGCGCTAGGTGTATCGATGCTTTAAGAGATAACACTCAAACGCGTTACGTATAACATGAGAAGCGCCCATATGTAATTGCTATGTTAAAAACTCACCTACTGTATCACACAGATTGCCGGAAGTTGTAGCTGACGAAAGATTTGTATTGCTTAAGGGGTGACTCCAGTTACCGCGGAGGAAGTAGCGGAATTGCGTACGCGGATGCAGATGAGGATATAAAACCAGGTTATCTATCTTTGGTCTGAGAAACACCTGCCTGTTACATTCGCATTATATAATTCGGTGCACTTTCAATTGTAACTCCACAGGTCTTGTACGTGATCAGTTTTTTTTACGTTTTATTGCTAATTGCTACTGCAATTCGCATAAGCGTTTCTGTTCCAGCAAACGTTTTGTTTGGACCAATATGTAAGCATCATGACGTAATGAATAATACAAAATATAATATTATATAATACTTATATGACAAGTAAAACCATTGTACTGATAAAGAGTTGCTAAAGAATATTTATTATAATACGACAGTAAACTTATTATGCTGACTTTTGATCATCATTTATAAAAGAAAATAATTTGAAACTAATACAAGTGATTAGACATTGATTGAAGCATATACATACATTTTATTGCAGCTACTAGCAGCCTTCTAGAAGTAGATATAACATATAATTTTTTATTTTATTTATTGCCTATTTTTTTTCTCTATATGTAATATTGTTCTGATACTTTTCTACGGGGTTGTCTGGAAGAAATCGCTATTAAGCGATAAGACCGCCCTTTGTACCGTATATTATAACGTTTTTATTATGTCTGTTTACTTTTGTGTGCAATAAAGTATTTTTATTATTATAAGTATCTAGAACCAATAAGTATAAGAAGATTACATATTTATATTATGTATTCTCTTCCGCTCCGCTTATAGCGACGACACAATATTTTTCATTAAACCTCCTCTTTAAAATCATCTCACCGTTACGTGATACTCTTGAAGCGAGAAAATCTCGGATCCAATTTTAATGTACCTACGGAAAGTTTATTAACACTGGCGGGTCGCGTGTGAAATGTTAAGCCGCATTTAGGTGTTGTGGCTTTCAAAATTAAACACACCATTCAAGACGATTGTAGCATACCTTTACGTAAGCGATATACGAATTAGGTCCATTGTGTTAATTGGACATAACAGTTGGTAAAATTTATATTATGCAAGCGCGTGTACAATCATGATTACGTGAATTGGTTGATATAACTTCTGTAAGTAGAGTGCTGAATAAAAACATAAACATGTTTTACATCGCTTTTGAAAGCTGCCATTGTAGCAGTATCTATTGTTAGTGTATGATTAGGATACGAAGGGCCATCACATATAGACTGTCTTTAACAAATATTTACGAGATAAATTGAAAAACCTTTGAAGGTACCGTGTTAACTGGACCACGGTTGCTGAAAAGCATCCGAAACGTCGGGATAATTAATTTTACGATATAAATAATAAATTGCGTTAAAAACTGTTAAAAAATCAAATAATGTATCTATCAATAATACGCTAAGTATCCTAAAGTTTCTCACATTTTTGATGGCACCTTTACTTGTGTTAAAAAGGATGTTATGAATAAGCGTGGGACAAGCCATCAGTCGAACTCAAAGATTGCTCCCATAACACATTTAATATGAATTAACTTAATATTGTCTTTTATTAACGCGAGTATCACACATTTAAATAAAATACTGTATACCGGATTAAAACGCGATTTATTATTTAAATTATTTATCCCGACGTTTCGGATGCTTTTCAGCAACCGTGGTCGCGGGAGACTGTCTCCGCAAGCATCCGAAACGTCGGGATAAATGATTTAAATAATAAATCGCGTTTTAATCCGGTATACAGTATTTTATTTAAATGAATTAACTTTTATCGCGATATTATTTATCCCGACCTTTCCTTTCAATCTGCTCTTGAAATGAGCGCTTATTGCGCTATAAATTATTTTATGTCAGATATCGACAGACGAGCATGAGGTTCACTTGATGGTAGGTGATACCTCAGCGACAGAACATCAGTCAATGACGCGCTGTCGACCTAATTTTTACTTCGAGCATTCGGAAAAATTCATTTAAATGTTTAATACTCGCGTTAATAAATTAAAATATCCACACATCCACTTCGAATTCAAAATAAATGTGTTCACTTTCTAAAGTTAACTTGCAACAAAATTACGTAGGATGAGAGGTCAAGCTGCGATTGTATTGTGTAACTGTGGACTAAAGTGATCTATTTTAGAAATACTGTTTACTTCACATTAGATTCAACAGCTTTAAACTCTTATCTTTAGTGTTCATACGTAATCATGAAAGTAATATTTTGTTCATATTTGGAGAAGAGTTACAGCATAATAAATATATCATAGATTAACTAATAGTTACTTAACTTTATAGTTGCAATTTATGCAAGAATGCAAGTGCTGTCAGCGCGTAGGAAATTTATTTCAGGAAAACTGCTTTCACTGTATATTTTATTACGTTTGTTTTTAATTATATTAAATAAAACTACTTGACGACAGTTACTTGCACTTTTTTTTAAATGACAATCTTATGATGTATTTCTTATAGATAATTCGGATGTCGTTGTCAACCTATTTCATTGTTTCTTCAATCAGGCCATTTCTACCTTTAGATAGAATAGCTCGGTGTTTAGAGATTCCTAACCAGACCGATGGTATAAGATATGTACTTCGCTTAGTAGCTTCCAAATCATGTTACATTTTAATTATGTATTTTATATTATTCAATGAAGAGAGAGGTAAATAATTCAGTTTAGAGTCAGCGTAGTATGTAGTTTTACAACTCTGCTTAGTTGTTCATTAGTAGAACAACGACGTATGTAATCAGATTGTACATGCATGACATCACGGTATTAATTATAATAAATAAAAAATACTACTTGTAGTACTGTGTGCGCCCGCCTTAACTCCATATCGTAGTTTATTGTACTCAGTACTGACCTGTCCAAACTAATAGTTTATGCAATCGCTGACGTATATATTACTAGTGTTAGAATAATATACGTTATTACGAATGTGGGATATAAATAGGTTGCAATAACAAGAATGCATCTAAACTTCTAGACTGCGTTTTGACTAAACGTGTGGATTGCGAAATGACTGAAATAACACTCATGCACAGATTCTCAATTAAAATATTTATAGGTGGTAAAGTTATAACATGTAGATCGCGTCTTCAGTTCCAAACAGCAAGTACTGTACAATTATCTGCCATCAAGTCTGTCCACATCAGACATATAATACGATCTAAAAAACGTATTTCTATATGTTACAATAGATTATAATTATTATTGCTCTATGCGGTTGCTTGGAAGATATAGCTATAAAGCCGCCGCGGCCGTTTGTCTACTGTTTATTTTTCCTTTTTCTAGTTAATTTTGTGTGACAATAAGGAATATTCTATTATTTATTATACCTAGGTATAATCATGAGCCAGTACCCAATTACAACCACTAAACACATTTACATTTAAGGCCGTAGATTTCAACGTTTCTTTGTAATTGTTACATTTTTGTATTCCAAATTTTAATATCGTGTGTATTTTTTATGTCTATAACTAATACGCTGCTAAGCTTATTAGTTAAAGACATAATATAAATATAAATAAATAAGACGTATAACGCTTACAAAAAAGGTATATATCACTCTCTACCAAGGTTTTAGACAGCAATGCTCACAATATTAAGTGTGTAATGTCCTCAACGGCGAATGAAGATATGTCACCTCCATTAACGTGATTCAGCGTATGACGAGTAATCTACTTGCTCACCCAACACACTCTTATCTAACTTGTAAATCGTAATACTATCTGTCTTTTACAGTAAGACGGAAGAATAGATCAGCAGTCTCTAAGCAAGTAGACCTCCATCCAGCTCGACGCTGTGGTAGGTTACGCTAGTTTTAGTATTAAGTTTGTTTACGCACATTTAGTTCAAGATTTCGATCACGTTTCTCCTGTATGAACTCCTAAACTATTGATCAGATTATAGTAAATACGCTCTTTCTGCATACGCTCGCAAAGGTTCGTGTTCCAAAAAAAAAAAACGTTTGTAATAAGCGTGTTTCCCAAAACGATTTTTCTGCATCATTGCATGTTTTCTATGTCAAAGAGATTCGCCTCCCAATTTGACTCAGAGATAAAAAAAATAGTAATATATTATGTAGGTATATATATATCTTTAAATCGAATGTATTTTATTCAGTAAATAACAAGATGAAACGCAATACTATTGTCCCGCGGTAATAATACGAAGATAATTATTTAGATGTTTACGTCTTTACGGCCATTGTCTGAGATAATTGGTTCGACATCATCTACCGCGAGTAAAGTATACAATATTTCTTTAGAGCTTGTTTTGTTACAAAGATTTGCTCAGCATTTAAACTAATTTTACTCCCTAAGAAATCATTCTTAACCGGTTTATTAACTTTTATATTTAGGTAATTTATTAAATTACGTTGAACAATCGATACCTCATTAAAATCTATATCTTTCCAATGTTACTCGGTAAGATCCATTGTATTATTTTTCCAACCAGAAAATTCAAAGGGACAAACGCCCGCATTTATATTATCATTATTATTTTTTACCTGCGGCTTCGACAGCGTTGAAGGCTTTAGTTATAATATAACGGGATGAAAAGCTGCTTCACGATTTAATTATTTTATATACGAAAACCATTTACATACAAAAATATACGCGTTTTAAGGTCATCCTCAAATAAATTCAGTACATCACTTTAATTTTCTATTAGTTTACAATGACATCGTTCACCAACACGCTGGACCGACCTTATCAGTAGGGCTGTACAGTCTACTTTAGTGCAGTTTACTCGCAATACAGTTGACCGCATGAAATGGAGAAGCATTGTACGTGAAGCAGCAGCCCTAGGAAAAAGGATGATGAAGGAGCGGTGTCTCCGGTGTGTCATCAGCTTAACCACGACCACTCTGTCAAATTTCCGACTAAGAAGAAGTACAATAACATAAGAAAAAATCTTAACTTCGACTGTGTTTATACAGTCAAAGTTAAGATTTTTTCCCATCCCTTCCATCCAGATTCTCAATCAATCATCAAATTTTAGCGCATCATTGACTGATGTTCTGTAGCTGGGGTATCACCTACCATCAAGTGAACCTCATGCTCGCCTGTCAATATCTGACATAGAAAAGGAAAAATCGTCCTTTTCAAAAATTATTCGCGTTATTGAGTAACAAACATCGACTCATCTCTACAATTTCCCAATTATTATTTATTAATAAGGTTTTAATGAGGTTGGAGTTTCAATAAATGTTGGAATGTTCCGATATCCGATAAGACTGATTTAATTAAATGTGAAATATCAATTAATGGCAGTGCAACGAGATTACGAACATAAATATTCATAGAGTAATCCTCGCAATGATAACTTTGTGGAAATTAAATCTTCATTTATGATTTATACCTGCAATTTATACAGTTATTCTTTTAATGATGGATTATAATTATTTATTTTGTTCAGCTTTTTTGAGTATTTTCTTTTAGGTGGTTAAAGAAACTAGTAGAAAAATATTAAGGTTTTCTAATATAAAACAATTAGTTTGTAAAACTTAAGACATTTTTATGACCAGGACATCCTGTCACAGGTACAAATCTACTTAAAAGCATGTCGGTATAATTGTATATAAAGAATCCCGAACACTTAAATAAAACAGAGTAAAATTTCAATAGATTAATCATAAACACAATAACTTAATTCTGAGTAAAACTAATATTTACTTGAAATAAAAAGTATGAAGCTAATTATTTAAATACCAAGTCACGTTCAGGGACAAGAAGGTAATTTGTAATTTTTTAGTGTCATTTAAATACGTTATTAAGAAGATTAACAAAAGACGTCAAGCATTACTTACTTGGGTCCGGCCAGAGTTCGTTGAACTCATATTTAGACATGAGGGGAGTGTGAATGGTAAAGAGCGTGAAAGAAAAGCGTATCATTGATTCATATGTCAAGCCCCGGTTCGGTGGACATTGTATCATTATCGTATTACCGTCTAAGAGCTAGCTCATATGCGCCATGCGACCGGTAGAGCTAAGTTAAATATCAAAATGCAAAACTAATCACAGTTCCGAAATTATTAAATAATACATATTAAATTGTAATATATATATTTTTAATTTAATTTGAAATTGTCTTGCACAAAACTGCATTGCAAGAAAAAATAAAATAAAAAGACAAGATATAATTTCAGAAAAAAATTGGCCTTTGTTTTTGATTATTGATTTGGATGCTGTCTAAGATGGTGTAAGGGATTCCTAGACTTTGGAATGCTTTACTATTCACACTAAATTATTTTAATAGGTAATCAGATGTACGTCCAACACCACAAAATAATGACCGTAGGAATGTAAAAGTCCAGGCGCAATCGAAAAGTGCACCGCATAGATAAAACAGCTTCACCGTGTCATAGCCGATAGGAGTAAATATTGCATCTCAAAATAGACTCTTACCAAACCCGCTCACACAACGACGTTATAGAATACCTAATACGTGGATCGGTTTAAGAAATCTCGTGCTTTAACCTGCGAGCGGTCGTCGACCCAGCTGCGCGCGATCGAGCCTTATTGTAGTCCATAGAACCGCACTAGTGCTTTACACTCAAGGTTAACCATTTTATAGCATTTTACGAATTAGAAGCTGCTAAGATAAATCACATCTTAGTAATATTTGGAGAGACAGAAAAAAAATATACATCGCAATATATGATTCAGACCCCTGCATGGAAATAACAGGAATAGATTGTGCAAGCAAAAATAAAAATACAGGAACTAATTAAAAAGATCATAAAGTTACAAGTTACAACATTATACGAAAATACTATAGTAGACATAAAGTATCCCATTGCAGACGGCAAAGATTATGGATGGAAAGCAGCAATGAAAGTGTAAAAAGAGATTAGATAGAAATGAAATATTCTAATCAAAGTTTCTTTTTTAAGAAATTTAGCTCGACGAATATCAAGAGCTAAGGAGTTTCGAAACAAAATAAATACTTTGTATGCTAAAATGATGTTAAAGAATAATCAAAAACAAAAGAATTGTGAACTTAAGTGAAACTAACTGTACACCAATTACATTTTATTGCAATGATAAAAATGTGACGTTTAATCAGATAATAGCTATTCGCGAGACGCTGGTATAGTCACGTAGTAACTCGTAGTTTACAAACAATAACATCTCAACTGTTATAATATATACCATACCTATAAATATAATACATATTAATCATCAATATATTCTGGTAACTTATTATCTAATTCGCTTGAAGCCGTAGGTATATAGATTTATTATACTGTTTTTGTTATTATTCCTATATCATTTAGATTTAAATTTAGAATCTAAACTCATTCAAATAGAAATTTCTCCAGTTTCTACTTTAAACACATTTTGCATAATCTCTATGATAAAGTGTTTAATTTTAAAGAGAAAATTTCTTGCGGCTGGTCGTACATTTATACGTATAGTATTTTTTATTTATATGAGAAAGTTTCATAATGAAATACCTACTTACTGGTGTTTTCCGAGAACTGTTATTACATTTTATATTGATTCGATAGGACTATCACTGTGTTATCAAAAAAGAGACATATATAACTATGTTTTATAACAATACAAGGTACTCTCATAGCGTATTTTGTTCATCCTAATTCTTATTTCTATATGAATTTTTGCACACCAAATAGTAGGATACATTGAAATCGTGATAAAGTCCAGTTAGTTTTAAAGGCCATATGTGCCAAAAACAATAGTGTCCGTTCGAAAAAAAAAACTGAAATCGTCAAGTTATTTAATTATCTTCTAAATACAACGTAAAGCGTGGTTAGGGTTGTGCAATTACAGTTTTATTCATATTATAATCCTTGAGTGATCGTTATCCTAATCTGATAAAGTTCAACCAAAGGCGATAGCATCGTTGGTCGAGTCGCAAACTGTGGGAAAATAAACAACATTAAACCACTATGCTCTAATACTATTCAAATAATTGCCTTATTACATTCAATGAAAGTTATCAGAATGCAGATAAGATTATTTGTTTCGATACCGTCTAAATATAAACATTACACTATGAAATTATAAAGAGGAAAGATTTGTTCTTTTGTATGTTTGTAATGAATAAACTCAAAAACTACTGGACCGATTTAAAAAATTCTTTCACCAATAGAAAGATACATTATATCAGAGAGTAATGTAGGCTATATGTATATATTTTAAATCTACATTGCACCCGTGTGAAGCCGAGGCGCCTTACTAGTTATTAATAAATTCAATTATGTATTGGTATTTCTACTTTGTATGAATACTTCAATAAGTATATATTAATTATTATTGGAAGATTTGACTCAGAATATTTTTATTAAATAAAAACCGAACGTTCTTTCACTACAAAAAATATATGAAACTTCAAATTTACATCACATCCTGAATAACTATTAATTAATAAAAGTGTATCAAGCACTTTCTATGTCGAAGCCGGCAAAAAATCGTGTCGAACACCTCTTACCATTGTTACATACTTCGAATTCACTTGTTTTTTACGAGACGATTTGTCGTTTTATCTCTAATATTGCATACAATAGATGAATCGTTGCTTATTTTCGAGTATGGCAGGGTATAGAAAGCGTGGGCGATTAGCAATTAATGACATCAGTTCGTTCGAGATACGTTTCTTGCTAGTTGCTATTGTTCTATCGAGTTTAATTAGTGGGGAAAGTCTAACGAGTCTTGTGAAAGTTTTACATGTCGATGTTTGATCCTATTTGTTTAGAGTTACGTGTCATGCAAATGTTACTTGTTCAAGGTCAATTATTTTGACACATTGAACCTTGACATATTCTTTGTTGAGTAGTCAGTGTTGTAGAATTGGTTGATGGGTGAAACAAAAGTCTGTAGGTACTAACGTTCTCTTTGGAAAATAATTACTAAGATAATGCAAACGCGAGCTTTCCTTTTCACTAGCACCGGTTTCGTAACCGATATTATATTATTTCTAAGTTTCATATGGCTTAAATTACAAATTCCTTTTTTTATGTTAGATATTGCCAGAAGAGCATGAGGTTCACTTGATGGTAGGTGATATCTCAGCCACAGAACATCAGTCAATGATGCGCTGTCGACTTACTTTATACTTCGCATTCGGAAATCCATATATTGAAACTGAAACGCGCAATATGCATGCACTTCACGGTTTTCCCATCTATTAACGGTGGTTCGTTATCCGGTCGGATTTTCGATATTCCTCCCACTCGTTCAATGCCCGAAGTTACCAGGACGCGGACGTGGGGAAGACATGCTTACAGGAAATTATAAACATGTCGTCCAGGTGGGCTTCGAACCCACGACCCATCGATTCCCAACGAGCCCGTCGAATGGCTTATTACAAAGTACTAATCGACATACGCATAACAATCAAAAATCAACATCCGATTTAGTAGTAACATTGAAATGGGTTCGTTATTATCAACCATTGAATCTATTATTAGCAGAGAATCTATTTAAGCTCAAGTATATATTTACAGTTCCTTTTTTCCGGTTTTAAAATCACCGTATTATATAGGTGCTAGTTATAAATAAAGATCATTTTTCTTTCTTTCATGAAAACATGTTTTCATGTTTCTCCAGATTAAACTTAATCTCCTGTGAAAACTACCATTTTACTGTTTAAAATAAAAAGCTTTCCAGATGACATAATATGTACGTCAGAAAAGATAGAATATTCTCTTAGATACGATGATAATTTGTCATATTTAAAAATGTATTAATTAATAATAAATAGTGGTGATCTGTAGAGAAAGATTGTTATCAACTTTACTAGCAGTCCACCTTCAACTTCACCTTCAACACATCGGTGACCCCGACGTGAAAGGTAAAAAAAAATAGTTTGAAATTCGGTACAAAATCTCGTATATTTTAGATACAGCTATTATAAAAGTAGATCGAAATAAAACAAAACTAGAAAACCTGTAGACTATTTTTAGCTCAGCCGGTCGCTGTACATTCATGAGTGTCTTTAAAATAGAATGAAAATCAATTAAGTTATTAGGAGAACAAGAATATCGTCTAGATAGTGAAGATGAATATTTTTCTCACGGATCTAATGTGAACGCATGTTTTAACTTAATTATGACTTGAAGGCAAAACATTTATATATTACCTCTTAAATATTTTACAGAAAGTGGATTCTTCGACACCGCAGACGTTTTTATAGATTAAGTAACAGATATATTTTTGTAGTACATCAACACCCAGTGGCGTACCATGTAGGAAAGGTAAAAAAATTACATTCTTCAACGTTTTTTTTTATCACATTAGACAATAAAAAAAATGATAACGTGACAGCCACAATAGAACGATCACGGGTAATTTGAAAAACTCAAACTATAAATGTCACAATAGTTCAAAAGCTTGAACTTAATAGGTCGCAGGTGCGATCCCGGCTCTTCTACTATTGTTGTAAGCCCACCCTAGATAAAAGCTTTGAAAGCTTAGAGGGGTTAACGTGGAAAGCAGTGAGTAATGTTTACACAATGGACAATCAAGCCAGCAATAGAGTAAAATATCCCCGCGATAGACGAACCACAACTAGCGTTTTACGAGTATTAGTTTACTTCGTCGTCGATTTCTAATGCCCGGTTCTTATACGCAACTGATGTCTGTAGGTTACCATGGTAACGTTGCCAAGATGCCATACATATTAGTAAATGTATAATCTATGTTACATACTGTAGTTTCTAAAAAGTAGGCCTCTATCTATAAACATAGAATACTAACTTGTGAACCGTTTTCTTCTGTAAGTACATACACATAAATCTCTAATAATATTATAAAAAGGATTGTATTTTTGGATTTTTGTATGTTATGAATAAACTCAAAAACTACTGGACTGATTTTAAGAATTCTTTCACCAATAGAAAGCTACATTATCAGCGAGTAACATAGGCTTTCTTGTGTATAGTACATATAATACATAGTAAGCTGGGGCACGTTGCTATATATTCTATATTTTTGTTCCAAGTATCCCATATTGAAATAAAAGCTGTTCTAGTGGTGCTGTTAAAGAGAGATGCGCTCCTCTCAGAGAATTGATTGAATTAAGCCGGCAAAGGTCCCCTTCTCCGTTTGTATGGATCTATGTGCAGTGCACACATTAATTTAAGCAATTGAACAGGCTACTACTATAGGTACATATATAGGATATGCGAGTAAAATTTTGAAACTGATTGTTTATTTTTCTTAAAAACCGTATAACAAGCGTTTGCTCAGAAAAAATGACTGCCACTTAAATAGAAGGGAATCGAGCCCATAATACTTGGCAGAAACAGTATTAGAGGAGTGGAATAAACCACCGCAATACCCAAGCAGTGAAAATTACTGCCATATTGCTCGCATAAATTATTTACATAATCACTTGTGACTTGACACAATTTCACTGTTATAAATTAAATACATTTATCCACTTTCATAAGATTGTATAAATTTAAATTATATAATATTGCAATAATGTTGTAGTCATGATCGGTGCAGATCTATCGAAAGCGTTTACTGGGTCCGTGTTAAACCGAGCGTTTCGTATTGTAGTAAAATACACCGCTATTACACCAACACTTTTGGCATTCGTAACACCCTATATGTAATAAGTGCGTAAGACCACTTAAATAAAACGCTCACACTACCTGAATTTAAATTATAGGAGATAAGAAATCATCTACGTAAATCGCACCGCCGCAGCGATACCGGCAAACAACGTTCCGTGATTTAATCACTACGCGAAAATGAGGAAAAACAGATTCTTGCATAGATCACTGCGACGTAAGAATATCATATACTTTCACTCGTTTCGAGATTTCCATCATTGAACTGACAACTTTCAAATACAGTGCAGAGCGTGGTGAAGAGTTCTTTGGTGCCCTGAATATGCGTCGTCATGCACAATCACGGTCGCTCTTCGAAAGTTATAAAGAAAACATAAAAGGCTTAAATTTCTTGCAATTATCTGAAAGATTTTATGAGGCAAAAGTATGAAATTTTAAAACTTCGCTAATTTTATTTTATTACATTATGTACATAAATATACCACTTTGATCATTTATAGGTATATAAATATAGAACGTAATACCATATGTTGCCATAGTAAAATCTAAAAAGTACATATTTTTAACAACAATTTTTTTTTAATTGTTATAATTATTACCTTCTGTGTTGCAAGACTGACTGGCAGCTGCATCAAGTGCATAATTTAAATTTTAATTATTTACACAAGAATAATCACTGTCATTGGGAAAAATGTAGCCAGGTGGTCAACGATGTGTCCTGAATACAAAACAGTTAATTACAGATCAATACGGATTCCACCGCGTAAAAGGCAATTAGCGGAAATTTACTTATGTGAGCTGGTTCATAAAACCTCCAGTATACGACAACGAGATACCTATTCTAATGAAATGATAGCAGATTCTATATCTGCATATTAATTGGTTGAACAAAGGTTACTGGAGATTTTCCATCCATTAAGCAAACTATTATTAGGTAAAATGTTTTAATAGTTAACAGCTTAAAAAAATATTCATATACGTATAGACTTACGTAATACATCCATATGAAACTGCGTAAAACAAAATATAACATATTGTGCAATAGAAATTGGTGTTATTAAAAAAAAACTAAGCCCATGAGCTAAGCGATTTTGTCGTGAAGATCAAATCTTGTTTCGTAAAAAAATATATATTTTTTATTTGAATGTATAATTGATTAGTTTGACTAGAAAGTATTTAATAAAATCATAAATCTTCAAAAATAAGTAATGAGTCATGAAGAAATAGTGAAATTATTTCACCACTTTAAACAGTTTCAAGAGAGTTAGCACGTATTTTGTGATCAATAAATTCTTCTAATGGGACGATATAACAAATTCAAATTCAAATTCAAAAATCATTTATTCATTTAGGTAACACAATGTACACTTATGAACGTCAATAAAAAATACATATTAAATGCTTCTAGTTTTACATTTACTGCCACTTCTCAAATCAAGGGAGTAGAGCGGACGAGAAGAACTGGCAAGAAACTCGCCGCCACTCTTTTTTAATCGCCAAGTTTTTGTTTTACAAATGTTTTGTAAGGAGCTGCAACCATTGCACCATGTTCCACATGACATCTTTAAGTAATTAACATTAAACAGTAAACGCTACATTTGATATTGCTCTATTATACTCGTACTAACATATAAATTTTAGTCTATTACTGGATTTACTATGAAAGTTTGGTGGGTGTAGTTGTAAAAAGGAACTAATTTTGGCCGGAATTCGATAATTTATAAGATTTTCGATAATTATCATATATACAATCTTAGGTTCTCCATCCATGTACTTCTATCGACTGTAAATATCGATGTTTCTTCGTGGACACATGTGTATTTTTTTGTGCAAATAATGTTTATTGCTCCTATGGCATTCGAACGGCATAAAAATAAAGGAAGGTTCTTAAATTACATCTTTATTTAATTACTAGCAAAACGCCCCGGCTTCGCACGGGTGCAAATAGATGAAAAAAAGCAAAGCCTATGTTACTCGCTGATAATTTAGCTTTCTAGAATTTTTAAAATCGGTTGAGTAGTTTTAGCAATAGCAAGGTCTGATTTTGATCGGCATTTCTGTCAACTTTTAAAATGTAAAAAGTAGTTATAGTAACATAACTACAATAGTTAGACATATGGTCTCGCGAAGTTTTTTGTAGATGTTTATGTATTCTATAATATTGTAGAACTTTATTTTGCTCTATCATCAATACTTTTCGCAGCGCATGCGACGAACAAAATTTTTGGCTATTTTTTACGTCTCGGGTTGGTTTTAGTAGGAAATTCTAAGGATCTCTATTTTTTTCTAGTAATAAATATAGCCTATGTTACTCAGCGATAAGGTAGCTTTCTATTGGTGAAAGAATTTTTGAAATCGGTCCAGTAGTTTTTAAGTTTATTCAATACATACAAAAATACAAAAATATAAAAATACAAATCTTTCCTCTTTATAATATTAGTATAGATTTCTAAATGTTCCACGATATTTGCTCAAAAAGATTGAGCTCGCAATCGTTTCAAGCTTGCAGATACGTGTTAATCTACTTTTGCCAAATGGGATTGACGCCAGAGATCTGCGGATTTTGGATTGCACCTAAATAATTTAAATAACTTATGTTTAATGTATGTGTTGTTTGCGAAACTATCGAGATACGATCGCGGGGTTCGTGCTTCGTGGTTTAATTTTTTGTTGCATAAGACATTAATCTAGAATTACAGCACACATTTTGGTTAGACAAAACTTTTGATAACTTATCGCAGTAGAAAAATTTTATAATTACTTGCCAATAATCAATTTCTTACGAAGCATTGTTTTAAGTTTATCAAGCACTTGATAAAATACAGCCTTCGAACAAGGCTGTTTGCGATACATGCAATTACCATTAACCTATTAAATTCTGTTGGTTTACATCACATAACCCTTGTAATAATCAAAATCGGTGGAAGAGCTTCAAGAGTACTGGGGAATTTATTATATATCGGTTTTACATAGAAATACAATATTTCGTTATGGGTGAGACCTAGCGTACTTTGCCTAATTGGCCTAAGCTGGCTAATTAGGCAAAGTTTATTCACTTTATGTTTAGTCAATGACCTTTTCGTCGTAACCTTTGTGCATGTGTGTAATAATGTAATAATATACATATTAGTTTTAATATTTAATAATGTCTTAAATATTGTGTATATTTAGTGTATTGTAACGACGAATAAATGTTTCTCTCTCTCTCTCTCTCTCAAAACTCAGACAAACCAACTAAAGCTAGAACCATACTTCAGTATAATTTGAATGCGTTTTGATTTTCACCATTCGTCTACTTGCTACCAAACCGAAAAGGATTTCATATCATAAAGGCACAGTAAAGAGAATTTCATGATCAGTAAATGTCTACCTTAAGGAATGTTTTCGAACATGTCGTTAAAATGAAAAGTGCTAATGCTATGTTAATTATCACCTATGTACGTATCACTCGGACGCGTTTGTTGATCAGTAAAAGTTTCGCGTGTACCGCCATGCAAATATGCGTCGCATAGAATCCACTCCTATTAATTTCACACGCGATGACAATATGTATATATGGGTGAATATACGCTATTTGAATTCCATTGGTCCTTAGACGAATTGTATGTTAAACTTATTATATTATTGTTTCGGTATGCTTAAACAATAAAGAATATGGTCTTTTATTTGGGCCACACAGACTATTAACGATATTTGTTTAATTTAAGGCATAAATAGTTAAAAATACCTGTAAATGTATACTCCTCTGGCCACCCCTTTTACTAGATTATAATGATTTTATAGCCATATGCTTTATATACTTATGTGATTATGTTTTTTTTTTACATGATCATATGCTTTAATAAACATTGAAACATATTTTACCAAAATACACTGAAAAAACATTTATTAATATAAAAAAAAATGACTTATATTCACGTGACGTTACAATAGTGTCACTTCATCTGGCAAAACTCGAAGACTTAAAATATGACTTAAAACCGCATAGGTATATTTTTGTCCTTAAACTACGCATGTATAACAGTGTGAAGTTAGAAGCAAGCTAACAACGTTGAGCAAATCTTCAATAATATTGCGTCTATTTTCGATTCACTGTAGGAAAGCATGGTTGTGCCAGTCGTTGGAGTATTTCCTTTGGTAAGTATATGTTTTTGTATTTTGTCGTTACAAAGTTTTATATTTGCACAATACAATGTTTATTGTGTGTAGATGTCATGTATTACGTTAAAATGTGGTCAGAAAATCAAGTGATGTTGTTTTTGTAGGTTATGCGCGATTTTGTCACTTCTCTGGCGTCACTTCTCTGGCATATTTCATACGTTGTAGACATTGCTATGACTGTCAAGAACGGATATTTTGTACTTGTGGAAAACCATATAAATAATAAAAATACTGATATGCTGGCTTATGTTCGTCAGATTTTGATGAAGAAGAAGGAAAGATCAGTGTTACTTTTTTAAAGAACTCCAATGAAGATTGTACTTTTTTAGATTTAATGACAATGGTATGTATGTTAAATGGGAACATATTGCCAGTGCCAAATATACTAATAAAGGGTAACAGAGTATTCTACAAGTTTCCAGAACCAGTTGATGTGTTTGAAAAGTAAATTGATGATTGTTTAGTATTTACGTATAAACTATTTAGTTTAGTAGAAATTATCGATTCTGTTCTTTGCAAAAAATGAAAGTTTTCATTTATACTGTGCATTGCTAATTTTTTTAAATTTATTTGTTTAGAGAGCGTCGAGACTGATAAGTGTGTTATAACATACTATTATTGTTTTTCTTGTAAACGAAGTTTATCTTTTTGTTTCATTAAGAAATTTTATTCAGATTTAAGCTTCTTAAAAGTGGCTTGTAAGCTTTTTAACATTTTATAATTAAAAACTATCAAACAGTATGTACTGTAATTTTCATCTCAGATGAGACTGATAAGTAGAAAATATTAATTCTGTTATTTGATACTTAGACATTAACAAACTACTAATAATAAAAATAAGGTTGTGTTTAGAAACTTTAAAGACTGAATATAACTTGTATATTAATAAATATCCAAATGCTATAATTTATATATATGTTTTATTTAATATATGCCCAATTTCTTAGCTAATAATCAATGGCATGTCACTTCCCTGCTTTAATTTGTCACTACTCTGCCTATAGTGTCACTCCCCTGGTAACAAATTTTCCTCTGGAGCTTATAAAATTAAAAAAAAATGAAAAATCTTCTGGCCCGCATCATTACAAATGCAAAAATAGTGTCAAAAAGAGAAATTATGAATTTTGAATGAAACAGATTACATTTCCTTCAGGGACACAAAAAAATCAAATACCGTATATTCACCCATATATGTTTGCTGAAAATTTACAGATGTAAGATATTGATATGCTATTCATGATCTAGGCGGGATCGATGAATTGTCTATTCAATGATTATTTTAAAACTCAAAAACTGATGTTGAATATTTCCTGTATACAAACTTTGTTGGGTGAAACGCTTTTATTTGATGGATATTTCAAAGTGATTTGACGAATCAACAAAATCAAAAAAGGACTTTCTGTAATAATATCCTCCTGAGGCCCCCGGTATCACCTATGATACTTGACTAAAATAATTTATTTGAGGACCGTCTAGCGGTTTATTGAAAAACTACCCACTGATCGATAAACTAGATACTACGGTCCGTTAATCACAGGTGTCTCCGGCTGATTACATAGTTTGTCACTAGTCTTTATTTTCATTTAAATGTAAACGTTTTTGGGTGCACCAACACGTCGGCAAATGAACGAGGTAAATATTTATTTTTACTAAGTTTTTGGTGTTTTTTTGATTGTTTGCAATAGTACAGGTATCGACAAAGTGTATTTAGAAAAAAAATATATAATAGTTTTCCTCTTAGATAGTTTATTCAACGGATTTTTCGTCATATCATAGATGATACTTTGGGCACTCGACACTATAAAAATGTCCTTTTTTAGGTTTGAGGGACCATCGCATTTCGGACCTACAATTTAATCTTGACGTGTCCTATTGTGAAGACGTTGATGAGGATGAGGAAGATGAAGATTTGCCGGTTGATCAAGACGGTATCAACGAAGACGTTGTACCCCGAGAATATGTAAGCGAGTGGGAAGAGTCTGATGAAAAGCCCCTTTCCAATGTTGCCCATTTATATCGCACTACTGCTCCTCAGCGAGCTATTAATCGGCCTTTGTCATGGATGTGCTCGGATCACTTCGATAATACCTTGGATACTGATCTATCACTAGAAGAACTGACAAATGGACGGTAAAAGTAATCATTCATTTTTTCGATTTTGTTACTGCATCAGCGTGGATAGAGTACTTATACGATGCCATGAAACTTGGCCAACCCTAAAAACTAATCATTCAACACCTGGACTTCAAAATGGATTTGGCTAAGTATATAATTTATGGCGGAGCAATTAGACCACCCCTCGTACTGTGTTCAAGCCCCAGTTTGGAACGCACAGCAGTCTACGTGGTAGTCCACTACCTCTGATGCTAGCAGAATAAGTAAAGAATATGCCCACGTGTTCTTCTAGGAAGCTCAGACTTGTATAAGCTGTTCCAAAGGAGGCACAGCACTTCCTGTTTATGTCAAAGGAAATCAAAGCAATCGGTCTTCATGTCGAATAAAGAGTTGTAACCATCTCAGTTTTGTAAAATGTTCCAAATGTAACATTTTTCTATGCTTCAATGATAACAGAAACTGTTTTTACAAAAACTAATGATTACGAATAAATGATACAACATGTCAATATTCATTTCATTAACCCCTATTTTGAGGTAGTGGTGGGGGTAGGATTTTTTTTATTATTTTTTTCTTCATTATGATGCTTCAAATAACACCCAAACAAAAAATTACCCAGATCTGATAAATTTTGGCACCCTGGGTCTCAGGAGGATATATTTGGATGATTAAGTAGATTACAATGAGTCAGCGGAGGGCCTAGCACGAACTTGCGAAAAAGTATTCTTATCAATGATCAATGTCAATTTGTATGAAATTTCAAATGATTTCTCATACAACTGACAGTTGGAGGATTCGTATACTTTCGATAGTCGTTCGTGCTAAACCCTCGGATATTTTCAATATTTCTATTTTTTTTTTATATCGGTATAATAAAATATATAAGCGTGAGACTTGCTAAATAGCAGGTAATATCATAGCGTTATCAATACTGTTTACAGATTTTATTTTTACTTCGAAGATATCAAAGTTCCAGGATCAGGGTTACGATCTGATGTGTAACAGATGTTATAACTATACAAATATTTTAAGGCATGCGATTTAGTAAATATCTTTAAATGAGTTGGCCGGTGGAATAAAAAATAAACTGCAATTAACTGCGGTCGTGTGCGCAGCGGTTATTTACATCTCCGAACCTGTTCGCCATCGCCCAAGGATCTTATTACGAGACTCAAGACGCTTATGGGTATGTGTATAAATTCTACTTGTCTTGAAATACCTTATAACATATTCATGATATATGTAAGGCGTCCTGATAAGGTTATATAATGCTGCAATGATTTTGAATCTGTACAACATAATTTAAAAAGATTTTAATTTAATCGTTAAGAACTTGATAGGAATAGGCAGTGTCGAATGTCTAGTAGATATTCTGCAAAACAAGCCGCCCTTGTCAACTCCATTATAGGTGTTATAATAAAAAACAAGCAAATATACACTTTCTAGTCCAATAATTAAATGAAACGTTTGTATTTTGGGCCTTTCTTTCGCGTGATTTAGGTGAAGGCCAAGAATTCGGTACGGACGCCTTTTAAGTTCCATGTTTGACCGGTTTTTCTGCATAATGAATCAGTAGTTAAATACAGTAAATACAGAAGTATTTTGTAGGGAAATCGTTAATTTAAATATATTTTGATTAGTATATGGCCGAATTCTCGAATGCTAATCAACATTGCGGTGTACTTAAAAGTATCTCTAACCCTTTCATTACGAAGGTAAAATGAAAGACAGAAACATTTTAAAAAGTCCTCAAATTTTGATTATCGTTTCAGTATTCCACGGATAAATTCTTAGATGTACTATAAGTTGAAGTCAAATAAGAATACCAGAGAAACCCTAAAAGTAAACACCACCTGACCTTCGCATTAAGCCTTAAGACAACTCCATGTGGTTATGTACGAATAAGAAATGAATTATTGTAATAACGGATATATAAATAACATTTCATTTCAGATTTTACTTTGATAAACAATTTTTTAGCAGTTTGACCCTCACCGAAATTAAGAATTACAGGGTTATTAATAACGCGGTAACTATAAACAGTAATTTAACGAGGACTTATCGAAATGCACGGCTTTATCATTGAGGTTATAAAAGGCCAATGTAATAACAGAGATGACATAATTATTATGGCGTACGATTCAGAAGATAAATGCGAATTTATTAACGTTAATTTCTCTTGTCTTTTGTGTTACCGTCTAGGTTCATTTAGGCCCGTATTCCAAGTCGTTACTCAAGTCGTAATCTATTCTTGAGGACTGTCAATATATCAAAATTCTATAGAGAAAAAACGGTTTGACAAGTCTCAAAACTAGATTCAAAACTGAGACACGTCTTGAAATATGGGCCTTAAATACAAAGGTAGAAAAAAATAAATGAACATTTTGGGTACGTTTTTTCTCTCCTGTCATCTACTTTTAATATGTCGTTTATTGTTTAATCTTAGATCTTATAAACAACGAAAAAAATATAAACTTTCAATAGAAATTGAAAGTTTATATTTTTTTCGTTGTTAATATGATTGGTTTTATGTTTTACAATAAAATCGATGTGAGCGGAATAAATCAGACCTGTTTTTAAAATCTTCTATCATTTTTGCAACAGTAGAATTAATCGAATGTGTCATTAATAAAAATGGAAGCAATTAAGATAAAGATTATTATCTGAGATTCAGATAAATGTTTTTGGATGAGTTTCGTTGTAAGCGAAATGCGGTCGAGGTTAAGACATTTTTAAATGTTGATGCTGGAAATTTCTTTACTATTAAGCGCGTAACTCGAAGCAAATTACTCGCATGATATAGATATCCGACAGACGAAGTCTTTAAAACTTCAACCTCAGATCTATACAATCATACGTGTTGTGTGTCAACACGTGTGTAGGTATAATGAGTTCTATAGTCGCAAACCTTGCGCTTAGATCCAAGGCAATATCCTGTAGTCGTCGAATCAGCTTCCTTTCCGCCTTGAACCTCAGAAATACCCTTTGTCGACACACAAACACACTTCCGTAACTATAATGAATTTATTTAAGAAAAGATTTATGTTTAATAATACTACGAAATACGAATAGGTTTAGCAATTTAGCTATATGCAAAACCAAACATTTACATTTTTTTAATTATTTAAAAAAAGGTTAGCGCCCAACGTGGGGCTCGAACCCACGACCCTGAGATTAAGAGTCTCATGCTCTACCGACTGAGCTAGCCGGGCTATGACGGAGATGCTAAAATTATCAAACCAGTCAGTAAACAACTTTAAAATATATATGATTTGATAAAATTATTGCTGGAATCTTTTGTTGTTTTCACGATTATAATAAAATTATTGATATTCCTGTTCATATTAACTACAAGCTATGACTTATTTGTTTTATTTATCATACATTTTTTATTTTATACATTTAAGAACATAAAAAAAATATTATATTTTAATATGTAGTAATACATGTTCACAACAATATTCATAAAACTTCATTAATAGTAAACAATATGTATACTGATTAAAATAACATAATAGCCAGAATTTCGTATTCAAATTAAAAGGATGAGCTTCATCATTGGAATTCAGAATTCCATAAAGTAAATATGTGATGTCAACAGTGAAGCATGTCTTTTAATTTATATCACTTGTGCTAACAAAGCTTCCAAATGTTTCATCATGTAGTATTATTATTATACCGTGAATAGAGGATGATCTTGAAACATAAGGAATATCTTATTGATTTTAAACATAACATTGTCTTTGAATTGATAAGTAAAGTAATTTAAAATTACACACATACTGAGATAGAAAAATATTTAAATATAATAGAATTTGATGAATTACTGCTCTGAAGGTCATTTTAAACCCAAAACTCATTGTCAAACTAAATAGGTATCCAAATCAGTGACTAATCTGTCTACTAATAAATGCAGTGTTCCATGGCCAAGGTCATTGACAAGGTTCAGTTCAAAAACTATTATTCATAAGCTTGAAATAAGGAAAAATTAAAAGTTGTACACATCCATTAACTTGTTGTAATGGTACTTAGTTTTCATTTTATGATGATGATAGTCAATGGAATTATTGAAGTTTACTGATACCATCACATTAGTATGGCTCTAATCAACATATTTTAATGATAGTGATAAGAAACTAAAGGATTACTTTCAGTCGCTCATGCTTTTTTTCCATTCATACATAATATTTCTTCTTAGGTTAGCTAGTTAGCATAGATCAGTATCTCTGGTCAACTGTGAATATTGTTACTAACAATAATAGGCGTAGGTTATGGAACTTATATTTTCTTTTGCGGATTTGTATTTTTGTATGGTCTACATGTAATTTTGTACAAATCCTACCACCTAAGCAATACATATAGTTTATAATGAAAGAGGAAAAAATGTAATATAATAATAAAAATATCATCTTTTCAGTTTATTATACAAAAAGAAAAAGATTTTTCACCTAAACGGCCAATTATTTAAGACATTACAGATTTGAATTATGATACTAATTAAGATTTACTACCCACTTAATAATAAAAATTTAAATTACTTATTGACGTCATACAAATTATTTTTCTTAAATTTTTTCAGGAATCATAATCTTATATTTGCAGAAAAAAAGTATAGATTTATAAAATTAAATAAAACATATTAATTAGTTATAGTTTGTAAGTAATCTAAACATTAGGTTTGATACAACTGGGACAGTGAAAGATAACTAAATTCAAATTAAGTTATATGTTACATATAACTTATTGGAATGTTATAATATATAGTATAATTTATTTTTTACCATAGTTGCTTTTAGAGATCGACATATAATGTCTTGCTTATTAATTTGCTTAGGGTCCAATCAGAAAATAGACAATTTATCATATAAAAAAAGGTGTTTTTTTACAATATTTTGAATTCTTTCGATAATCGGAACAATGTCTATTAAATATTCTTACATGCATGCTTACTATTAAAGTGAGTAATGATATTTTATAAAAGCAACTTACTTTGAAAACTTCAGAGAAGAATCCTGCTCCAATTTTCTCCAATATGAAGTCGTCAAAAGGGTAAAGCGCCGCAACAGCTGTCCGCAAGGCTGTGCAAGACGAGCCAGTCACTCTCCGATCACCAAGTCTTTCACCATCACTACCACTTGACTCCGCACAATCATCATCACAGCACCCGCGTCTACTGCGCCCCCCATTCTCTTGAAACCGTCTCCCTATCTTCGAATATGGCCCTCGAACGAAACGACCAGCCTTAGCAGTCTCGTCTAAATTCGTAAAACTTTCTGCTATCTTCAGCACCTTCGTAGGCCGCCGCCGCTCGAAATTCCTCCTCGTTTCCTCTGAACACTCGTCTTGCATTCTAACAGTTAATCAAGAACTCGTATAGTTTATCCCACTTCGAACATAATGATTCTCGATCGTACATAATAACGTTCGCATCACAATATTTATGTGGCGGTACTTGAAACTATGCGAAATAACATTGTTATTTCCACAAAAATAACTCGGTATTAAAAGGCTGTCACTTTCACATATTATCTACATCACATCCCTGTTATTATAGTGTTTACACATAGTTTTATTACAAATTTGATTAACTTGTATTTATTGAAACAAGTTGTATGTTACACTTATGAATTGTTTCAAACGAACAGTCTCATTGACTGGCGACGCGCGTACAAAATCAGAAGCAAGCAATCCAAGCATTCTACATTTTGTACACCGCCACACATGACATGACATATCACACGCTTATGATGGCAGGCCTTGTTCATTGTTATTCTTAGTTCTATGTTGGCAGCATTGGTTACGTTCAATAACAAGTTTCGCTTTATTCGCTGCCGGCGCCGGTACTCTAACAATTTTAACGCCTTTTTTATGATACACTAGTGGACCCCGCAGACGTTGTTCTGGGATAATTTTGGCTTCGAAATTATATAATTATTCTTTTTGAATATGTCCATTTACCCACTATAATTGTCTAATATGTCACTGATTTGCAGTGGACATCTGTTATTCCCTAAGAATGCATGACGTGAGCTGTCAAGATGGCGGAGTTCCGAATCTAATTTATTTTATAATTAATCTTATGCATATATTTTTTTCCGGACATAGAGGAATCCAACAAATAAGATATCGTTAAAATCGGTACAGCCGTTCTTGAGTTATAAATGGTGTAACCATAGAGTATAGTACCTTATAATATAGGGTGTAACTAACACAACTTTCTTTTTTATATATAGATATCTAACGGAATTTTTGTTTTCATAATTTTCAAAATACGAGTATATAAAGAGGTTTGGAAACCGAATTTTCCTAAAAATATAACGCAACAATAAGGTTAAAGTGCATCTTTATTTTTCGTCAACACTGCACGTTGGTATTTTTCAACTGGTAACTAATGAAAATATAAGTACGTCCACGTCATCTTTCGGAACGAATTCCAACTTTATTTTATACCTTTTTTTATTTAATCTGAGCCTATAATGTATGGAAACACATAAGTACATAGGAATAATAAAATAAAAACAAATCAGCTGATATTTTCTAAACTTTTACTGTTTAGTTATTAAAATGAAATATGAAATTATACATAAAGAAAACAATTAATAATACCATTTTTTATATGATACCTTAGATTATTTATATGTCAAATAATCAAAGGTTTTCGCTTATTAATTTTTAATTCATCTATGTATCATCAGGGCTGGATTTAGGGGAGAGAACACGGAGCTTCTGCCCCCGGGGCCTCTACAAAAAAGAATTCGGAATAAAAATCTTTCAAATTCCTTTCCAAAATCTGCCTATCACCCAGCAAATAGTCTGGTCCATCACATTAACGCCCCAACGACCTTAATACTTTATTTATATCTTTTTCACATCTTATTTCTAGAATAAAAACAACGAATAATGTTTTCCATTTTGAATTTATTTATCATGCAGCTGACGACTATATTCTTAATTAATTACCGTATCTATATCACACATTGGAAACAACATATTCAAGTAAATATGAACTTATAATATTATCATTCACATGAGTCGTGACAGGCATGCATTGTTACCATAAAGAAATAATCTCTGTCACATTAAAAAATAACAACCCTAGCTCAATTATTCACAACGGTCTACCTAATTACTATTAAAAATTTAACGCTCAATAGCTTTTAATACAAATATGTTATTGCTGTCGCGAATTTATAACTAATTTTTACTTAACTAAACTATACATTTATCTCAAATTGAGTATTCGTTTGTCACTTATCAATACTTTACATCAAAACATATTATTTTACTTAAATTAGTATTGCTTGATGAAGGAAAATCAGCGTTTCCCTTGTTTGTAACAAATTACGTTTTTTATGAGCTATAATAATAATTAATCTGCCATCAGATGGCGTTTCTTAACCAACTTATTTATAATGCCGTATCTATCTATTTATGCTATGGTATTGATAAAGTTTCCCGCCAACACAAATAATTTTACGTCATAACTCGGGTTTTGTCAGTAAGGTGATGAAAAATGAAGATATTATAAAAGTTACAGTTTTACTCGATAAGCAACGATATAAACTAAACTAAAATAATAGAAATAGATTTAAATAATGATATCTGAAGGATAACTAGCAACACGATTATAAATAAATATAGTCAACAACACTATTTCTATAAAATCGGTGAAGCTCAGAAGAATACTATATTTTAGTTCTGAAATATTTATTTTAATTAACCCTAAATATAATTTGCTCGATAAAGAAATATGCTAAATTATTCTAGCTACGCAATAACATGCTATGATAATTTTGTACATATTTTTAAGCTTCATGTGTAACTCGATTCGATACAACTATGAAAACAATGACGATAAATATATTATGAATTTCGATGTTAGCTACCTGTTAGAAAGTTATTTTAATACTTATACTACAGGAATATTTTACTTAAATTTGTATTAACATTCATGATGAAAAATTCAAAACTTTAAAGATTTTCATACATAAAAGGTGTAATATTATTTTAATCTCGTAAGCAACAAGAAATTGAAATATAGGTTATATCAATCTAAGGTAACCTAAATAAACCAAATATCATATTAATTATGTTCCAATTAAATTTTTTTTTATTTCTATCATGAGTTACAACATCAGGTATTTACGTTTTATGAAAATTATTATATTAACGCACTTATTGTTAGTTCTAAGGCGGTGTAGATACACAATGTAGTCGTGAAGTTTCGAATGTATGCGTTTCGCCCAACTTTCATCATACAGAATTAGTGTTAAGTAGCCTTTTAGATGGTGGGCATATGTTTTTTATTCTACTAAGAAGTTTGGTACGGACCTTGAACAAATTCAACGTTCTCCTTTGGGTCATTCAAACATTTATATTTGGTTTCAACGTGGATACAAATTATACCAATTATAATTTGAAAGTAATAGAAAATAGTATCATTTAAGTTTTTGAATGTGAGGAATAAGAAATTGTTTTACCTATTCGAGGCAGTTATACCTTTAAGATTCAAGCCTAATAATATTAGTATTTGCCATTGTTTTCATGTTTGCGTTGCATAGCATAAGTAATATATGCTTCAGTATTTAACGATGTAATATTATGATGTTACAAATCTACGAAAAGGCTTATTAAATAACAAATGTAGAATTACAGTCTTCAATGCTATATGATTAAAGCTATCTTCTTTTCGATTTCTTGTAGGTAGGTATATAAAAACAGTTTAAATGCAGAACCAATTAATTATTGGTGTTGAACAAAGGAAATAATGGTACATAGTTTTATTATGAAGGAATATTAAATTGTATTTTCGATTACCTTACATCATACATGGTACAAGAAATCGAAATGAATTATGGTTTCATAAAATTACACTATGTAGATGTGCGTTTAGTTAAAAATTATTTAAAGGCCGTCTGAACTAAAGGAAATAATTACAAGTTATTTAATAGGTAGGCTCTATTAAATGCTAATCTTTATAATTTTACAGGATTTTTATAAGATTTTTCAATTTAAGACTGATTGCTATGAAACCCGCCGCTATATCAAGAAAGTAAACAAAATTGTGGCCTCTTGTAAATAATACAAAGTATAGCGTATTTTTTATGTTAGATATCGACAGACGAGCAAGAGGCTCACTTGATGGTAGGTGATACCTCCGCCACAGAACATCAGTCAATGATGCGTCGTCGACTTACTTTTTACTTCGAGCATTTGGAAATTCATAGACTGAAACCGAAACGCGCAATATGCACTTCACGGTTACTTTTGTTTTATATTACAATGTATAACCACTCTCAACTTAGTAATCGCTTAACACACGTGTCAAATAAGTTTTCCGAAAGTAAATAATATAGAAGATTTCCCAATGAATATGTATAATAAATTGGAAAACAAACAGTAAACGCCATTAGCGTAGTTAGGTGGACATGAGCCCCGGTGCAGAGATAAAATCGCAACCCCCTCCCCCGGGTTAAAGGTCAAGGCCCTTCCATTATTTGCCTCCCTCTCCTTCCAAAGCCCAGGGCCTCAGCTTCGGGGCCCCACTTTGCCCTATGATAGCTACGCTACTGGTAAACTCATATTATATCAGATCAGATAGAAGCATTTCTAACGCGGCATATTGAAACATTAATTCACAACCATTTGCACCATCACACGATCGCTTTTAAAGTTTTTATGTATGTTAGAAATTGGAACGAAATAAGCTTAAAGAAATATGTATTTTATAGTGATATTTTTAAAGAACTATAATTATCCTAGCAATGTGTAACGCAAGGATTTATAAAACATACAATATATTGTACGCCAGTATGGATTTTCTGAATATATCGCATCGTATGTAATTTATATCATCAAAATTAAATTATAACAATTACAACAAACAGCTTAAAAATACGATTTATTGATAAACTTATCTTAAAATAATGAGCAAATTTTTAAATAATATGATACGACGCTAAATAAATATAAAAATGTATTTACTCAGTACAAAATAAAAGTAATAAATTAAAAAAAACATGGTTTACGATGATTATAAAGAGTATTATATTAAACTATTACAATATACTTTTGTAAAAGGATCAAGATCTTAAATGGACTCTGATAAGCAATACAATGCCAACCCACATGATTGCCATTTTGAGTAAATTGAGTTTGAAGTTGTAATTAAGTTTTATTCTTTAAAAAATAATAGAAATAATAGATTTTTTTAAATTATCATTATTACACTAAATGTATTTAATTTTTCTTGGTAGCAATCAAAGTGATAGAATTTGGTGCATTATTGTTAAATATTTTAAACATGTTAGGGTTTCGAGCCCACTAGCGTTTTCAATATATTGCTATTGTTACGATTTAAATGAAATATCTGTTTTGAAATATGTACTCCAGCTCATAAGGAAGCGATTGGTATCAACATTTACATTTTTGTTATTTTGTGGGTTGACACTTGCTTAACAGCGTCCGAATATTTCTTGTTAAGTTTTTTTTCAATACATTCTCTTTTAGTATTTAAACAAATAACTGTTTTTTTTAGAGGTAAAACGTTAAAGGATAGGGATGTGAAGTTTAAAAAGTTACACGCTAAAGTGGCTTATGTTACAAGCAATCATCTTGGTATTATGTAGTGAAGAACAATTGGTGCAATGCATATTATGTAGGGAGACGGTATCCGTTGAAGAGGTTGTTTGTTGGTTTCATCTTGACATTTACCTGTAAAAATAGTTTTGTTATGATTTATAGACTCTACACCAGTTTATAATAAGTACATAAAGAAAATCTATCATACTGCTGATGCGAGGAGATCTTCTTAGATGGCGTAGTAAAAATATCTTTTAGGGTTAAATACGAGACTTATAAGGCAAATGTATGTTTGTTCTCTAAGCACTCCTAAATTATTCAAGCTTTGAATGCTCTGAGTTCTTAGGTTCCTAGCCTAAAAAGGAACACTTTTATAAACATATTAGGTATAGCTAGTAATTGCGGTACGTGTGTCAGATATATCTGGCGTCCATCTGATGACCTGTGTGGACGAGCGCCAAATCCCTCATCCCGTCCAAGCCGTCATCCCTCTGATGAACTGTGAGCGATTGCCGTATATAAAACGTTTTACTAACAAGATCATATATCCGTACCAGGCGTGAATAGGTTGATAAGTCGACTTGTATAATTTTATATCATAATAGGCATTGGAATTTACTGAATACACTGAATTACTACTACTAGCGTAGTACTAGTAGTTCAATGTTTATTAGGATAGTTTTCACACAAAGAAAGACTGATCATGTGCTATGTTCGCATGTGTGTGTGTGTGTCGCGGCGTAAAGAGCGATCGTAGGTACCAACGGTATGCTGTATGATTATGTCTTACCAGTGAAGGTAGCATCGAACAACAGCGGCTCCGGCCCGCCGCCCCGCTCGCAGTTGGTGGCGCTCTGGCCGACCGACAGCACGCCGTCCCGCGCGTCCCGGGACACGAAGCAGTACCGTCTTGCAGCCGTGCTGTCCCGCGTCACAGGCGTCGTTACAACGAACGAAGCACCGTTCTCATACCAACCACCGTGGCACGTATACGCTAGAAATACACAGTTAGTAGAGGTGAGTCGTTGACGGTTACCCCTGGAGATATGCTCTGTGAACCCAGGGATCCCATAACGGCGGAAAGTGGGCCGTGGTGGTTTTAGAAACCAAATAAAAAAAGGGTCTTTGACGGTGTTTGTGTTAACGAAATGAAACTGTTAATTACAAACTGATAACCTGTTAAAAAAGCAGCTAATTTTATTAGCTGGTTTGCAGTGATGTCAACATATTTTACGTAGCAATTATTAGTTAATTAATAAATGAACAGTTAATAGATTCAACAGGTTTCGCGTTAAATAAAAAAACTGCTTCGGATGATGTTAGCGACTACGCGTTGAACGGTCGTTGAGCTAATCCACGCGTTGCGTTTGAATATCGTTGAATTTAACAGTTAATATATTTAACGGCTTTTGCGGTAAACGAAATGCAGCTAATTCGTTAACATTAGAAAAGCGGCTTAAAAAAGCTGCTTGTTGAATTAACGCCCACTCCTAACAGGTCAATACAAAAGAGATAAGCCATTGGCATATTGTGTTCCATCCTAGACTGCGTTGTCACTGGCAGGTGAAATGCAGTCAATGATTGTTATATAAATGACTCGTTGGCACGTTTGCTAGAGCACCTATCTGAGCACCGATGGGTCGGGGGTTGGAATTCCGCCGAGGAAATATGTTTCTAATTTTCTAGAAGCATGTCTTCCCCACATGTGGTCACATCGGGCATTAAACGAATGGGAGGAATATCAACATTTCGAAAGGGTAACGAACCACCGTTTATAGATAGAAAAACCGTGAAGTTTATATTGCGCGTTTCGGTTTCCGAATGCTCGTAGTAAAAAGTAGGTCTACAGCGTATCATTGACTGATGTTCTGTGGCTGGGGTACTATCAAGTGAACCTCATGCTCGTCTTTCGTGCAATATATATATTACAAGATTAAAAAATAAACATTTTCGAGTTTATGTTACAGTTTGCTGTTCTTTATAATTTTTCTAGGACCATCTAATACTATATTAAAAATTATAAATGCAAAAAACACTGAGCATATCTTATAGCGGTATGTACCGCTATAATATATGCCTAAATACTCCAAGGCCTAAGGCATAAAGTAAAAAAAATATATATTGTTAGCAATCATAAACCAAATTTTATAATCAAAAATCTATTTGTACCTGTAACTAGTTCCTTATTATCACAAGTCGAATAAAACTCCATATTTTTTGCAGTATTACAACCAACTTCCAGCTTACTGTACGTACTGCTGACACAGCTTATTTCATCATTCGACTGCCTTCTACTTCTCAGCATCGGCATATCTGATATATTTCTAAGGTTAAAATTGAACATCCTTGAATTGTTAAATCTATGGCTATAATCTAGGGGTTTTTCTCGTCTTGATCTCTGCTTGTGAGCGCCTGATATGCTTCTCTGATGTCTATGGTTTGAAATTGTGTATTTCCCAGAATATGGACATTCTTTTGACTCTGGATTGCTTGCTGAAAATATAAAAATAGTTTGGTTATTTATAAATACTGTTAAAAAACTAAAATGCTTCTATAATATACGTCCCATTTTTATCACACGGGTGCCATATGCAAAGGCAAATAACTACTATGCAACAATGAAAAGACAATATTTACTTTGTAGCGACATATACAATCTGCGCCAAGAAACAATAAAGCATCTAATCCTGAATCGCGCTATATACGTATAAATATTTCCGAGCGCTAAGCATATTATATATATCTCGACATCAACCACTGAGGCCTTAGGACCGGTCCGTCTGTTGTTCGACTGGTTGATGATTCTCCCTTTACGTTGGAAGAAGACCACACCTCCCTTCCTCCACAACTTTATAGAATCGAAATATTGTTTTATACCAAAATGGTAACATAAAATAGCTAATAGACCTTTCTTCCAAGAAATTTTTTTTGCTTCTAGCGCGCGGCGAAATTATAAACAGGTAGGTATTTCGCTATCTGAAACTAACCTACTAATGTAATGTAGGGGGCAGTAACAGCATTGAAGTGGTGAGGAGAACATGCATCATCAGGCCTCGACGTTGGAGAACCTCGCTGCAGCTCAGCTATGTACGTGTCCCGTCGATACAAGACCACACATACGTAACGGGATACGCTTGAATATTCAATCAACAGTTAATACCTATTTCCTCTTTCTCATTTTTTTTAGATATCGACAGACGAGCATGAGGTTCACTTGATGGTAGGTGATAGCCCAGTCACAGAACTTAAGTTAATGATGCCCTGTCGACCTACTTTTTAATAATCTAGTATTAATTTTATTGGTTTCTGCAATACTTTATTTAAATTTAAATAAAATAACTTTTACTGGATTTATTGTTTATCCCGACTTTTCGAAAGCTTTCTAGCAAACGTGGAAAACGTTTATGTGGGATACTCGCGTTAATAAAACACAATATTATATTTTCCATTTTACACTTATATACATATTATAAAAATATTAGGTCTCGAAATTTTACCGAAATAAATGAAGTATGAAAATCAGTTTTTGTGTTCACTTACCAATGGTGTTGCCAATGTGCCACTAACGCCACTGAGTTTCCACTCGGCGAACTTGCCTTAACATTAACGCAGAACACTTTAATCTCTGCGCCAGTCTGGTTCGTGATGCGCAGTGTTGCGTTTCGTTGGTAGAACGTGTAGTTACTTGTAAAGTCCAGGGTATGCCACGTATGAGAGAATGTCATCCAAGAGGGAAACTGACAGTTGAATCGAACTGAAACTGAAGAAGTTATATGTTTAATAAATAGTTATCTATTTTAATTAATTATAATGTTGATAGATCTAAAGATATTGCACACTTCGCCTATTGCAGTCTCTTATCATATTATATTAAAAGCAATGGAACTAAAATAGAAAGATTTGCGTTTATTGCCAGTTCTTCTCGTCCGATTTGAGAACTGGCAGTAAATGTAAAAGTAAATGTAAATAGAAACATTTAAAAAATAATATTAACGTTAACAAGTGTACATTGTGTTACCTAAATAAATAAATGATAATTTGATCTGAAATCAATTATTATCTATTATTATTATTTATGTTTATTTCATTTTTTGAGAAAATTTAAGATTATTTCATAAAAATGGAACTTCTTCATTGAATATTAAAATCTTTTACATTCCTATAAATATATCGCCTATTTTATTTTAAGAATACAAGTCATAAAGGGAGATTTAGTAACCATTATAAAATAGTATTAATTTAATATATCGACAGTCATCTGTATAGTGTACAGTAGTGTACTATATACACTCATGTGTAAGGCCGCAAGATAGTTTAGTTTAACCACAGAATCAGAATCAAAGATGTTCTATTTTGTATTATTTTTAACCTCGAACCTTATTTTTCGAATCACACTTATATATCAAAAGTACCTAATATATAATAGGTACCTCTTTTCAAGGCCATAGTCCTGGATCCTTCAGTAGCACTGAATAGTCCATTGCATGTAGCGTCTCCAGATTGAGCCACGCGGTATTCCACTCCGCCTGGAGACACTGGGTTATCCTTCAGACCTGGAGCCGATCCTGAAAACGATGAATAATAATTAAAAGAAACAAGTTAGATATCGAACAGACAAGCATGAGGTTCACTTGATGGTAGATGATACCTCAGCCACAGAACTTCAATCAATGATGCACCGGCGACCTACTTTTTACTTCGAGCATTCGTATATTTGTGATATTTATTAATTTAATCACGGTATATGATCAAATAAAAGTACCTTCAATTCAAACTGAAGCTAAGGTTAATTACAATTATTGAATGTATGGAAAATACTACTTATTTATTTAGAAAAAGATGTCAAAAATTTAAAAATTTTGTTATCGTACATCAGATTAGTTTTATTTATGCAGCTTTTCTAGAAGAAGAAAATGGAAAAACATTATGACTTTTTCATTTAAGGTTTTAAATTAGTGATCATAATCGCATCCCTTAAGTTCCTACAACACATCAACAGCCTACATCTATTAAGAAGCATGTCAAAGTAAAAGCGAAAAGAAAAGAAGAGTTAAGTCTTACCAATACCATTTGTCTTCTCGTAGACGAAGCACCGGTAGCGGTCTTCGTTGCTGGTGGCGTGGTTGTGATGCAGTTTACCCACCAGAAACCTTAAGCTACCTTCTTTCCATGTTGCAAGACACTCCAATTCTTCAACTGAAAATTTAAATTAGTACTATAATGTATATGTAGGCTTTCTATTTTTTTGCATCATATTCGGTAATATATTAAAAAGTGTGAACGCGTTGAAAACCTTATTTGTTACGATTTAACTCAAAAACAACTCGAACGGTTTTTAAAGTTCTGTCACATTTTTTTTTGTTGTCTAGTACATATTTATAGCACCCGTGCATAGCCGGGGCGTTTTGTTAGTATAAAATACAGATAAAATAGGAGAAATCAAGACGTTATACTGTTCGGGGAAGGGTCTAAGGGAGGGAGTTCCGATAAAATATATTGGACGCACGTATTTCAAAATTAAATTAATGAATGCCTTAATCTTTTTAAAGTATTAAAATAGACTCGGGACTTTGAAAGAGTATAGTGTACGAGTATATAAGCTAGATGTTTTTGTACATCAGATCACTTCACGATTTCGTTCAAGTTCACTTGATGATATGCAAAATGACATCAATAAAATTAATGACGCAGTCTGATTTTTACTTCGACCATTTGATAATCCAAATCAAGCTAAAATAAAACAGTCGTTTATATTTCAATACGGTCTATTCTATTATTCATATTAACCCAGTATTATTCAAATTAAATTAATATCTATAAATATTTTTTTATGTGAGATATGGACAATGAGCATGACGTGATACCTCAGCCACAGGACATCAGTCAATGATGCGCTGTCGACCTACTTTTTACTTCGAGCATTCGGAAATCCATAGACTGAAACCAAAACACACAATGTGCACTTCACGGTTTCTCCTATGAACGGTGATTCGTTACCCGATCGGAATTTCGATATTCCTCCCACCCGATCAATGCCCGAAGTTACCAGACGTGGTCTCGGTGAGATTCGAAACCACGACCCATAAATTCGCACGGCAGATGTTCTAGCAAACGCGCCAATGCGCCCGTTAGAATTTTAAAGCAACCACCGGTTCCGGCAAGAAACTAGGTAGCTCCTCTTAAAGTAAGTTTTTTTTAAGCTATTGAATAATGTATAAAATAAGTTCCTTATTTTCTTTCTTTTACATCTAGTAAATGCAAGACAAGCGGTACAAATGAGGCTATTTTAAACTATTGCAGTGAACAAGCAATCTCTTTGTGACTATTACGCAGCGTCGCGACACGGTCTCAGATTTATTCCGCAAATAAGCTGACTCAACTATTATTATAAGACTCGCTGAGAAATGAAAACACATAATTAATTACATCTCGTCTAGAAAATAACATGATTTATCATTTGTATTAAGGAGTGTATTTCAAAATATCAAGAGGACAGATATTTGTATTCACAGACGTTATTTGTTTGGAAAATATTAGCATCGAGAACTTTAATCTTAAATATTTGTTAGGAAAATAGATTTAGTGTAATATTTTATGGATTTTTTAAATATTTTATCAAGCTGTTTCATCTTAACTGTTATGATTACGCTTGGATTTCTTCAGTATCCTAAATGTTTTATACTATATACCTACAATTTTTGGAAGACATTCCCTAAATAAAGGAAGGAAATCACTGCAAAATCGAATAAAAAACAATGGCGTGTGTAGTCGGATCCGTTATAATTTCACCCGGATTTCTATAGTAGGTATGATTATTTAAAATCATTTTGCGGAATATATTCTCTAAATAATAGTGGAAAGCTGTTGCTAAACCGAACGTTATTTTATACAATTAAATATATTTAATAATTAAGACATTGATTCAGTTCGTTATAGAATAATTAAATGTTTTATTTTTATTAAAATCTTTGCTGTATACAATTACTCTTTAAAACTATAGTTATAGTAATACTTTAAAGTTAAACTCTATTTTTAAAGCTCATATCGACCAGCCAGAGGTAGACATCAGCCAAACTACGCTACATGAAAATTCTGTAACAAACCGTAACAAATAAAGTATATTTTCTGTGTAGACGCTGACGAAGGCGGTTTGTCAGTCCACGGTCGCGCGACGAGCATTGTTTCGATAAAATTAATGCTTCTGCCTTTTGTGCCGCAACGACTACAATATACTAGGTTAATTGACTTTTCTGTTAGATGTAAATTTTTCAACGTTTCAGTGATTAATTGAAAATCTAGGGTACATAAATTTCGTAGCAGCTCTTATATGATTGAATCAAATCGTAACATAATCGTGTTTAGTCGACTTTATTGAAAAAGTATTGTAGCTATTTATAGGCATAAGAAATGTAGCGTTATTCTCAAGACCCTGTTGTAATTTAAATAATTAATGTTTTACCCAATGAACTTCAACCTCTAAGGACCCCGAACAAAAACTTGGGGAATCGAAGTCGATATCAATCAGAGGATTTTCTTAGCAAAGCGAGACGTAGGTATCAAGATTGAACACTTAGTTCAGACTCGATGCGCGACGCGGACAATTTTACTCCTAACTTTCTTGGTAACTTCGTTTCTTTCCAAACTGATAATTTAATCTTTTAAAGACAGTTTCGTAATTCGCTTTAGTTTACGTCGAAATTGGCTGACACTTTTGTTAAGGTGTGACAGTTTAATATAATTATCGATAAAGTTTTTTGCTATTGGAGGTTGTTAATTCGTTATTATTTATGTCATTAAAAATCTGATGAAAAAAGTTTTTTAATTATGAAATTAACGTTTTTCATTTTTTTTTTCACACAGAAATTCCGGGATAAGCACATAGCGGATGTTCAAAACGATATAAAATAACGCATTCTTACTAAAATACAAAATCTATTAGTAATCCAATGTTACAATTTATAAGCAATTAAATATGAAGTCCAAGTACGTTAGGTAGGCGCAGTCGCAGCAATAGAAACTAAAAATTACTATTCAACCAAAAATATGTTAATGCTCGCTTATAAGCATTGCTTGGGTTTCAAACTTGGTGAATAGAAGCTATTTATATTTGTTTTAAAGTTAAGAAAAGTTTCTACACCTTTCACGTGGGTGCAAATATACAGTAGAACTTAATTTCGTTAATTAACATTTCATAGAGTTTACCAAACAAGTCAATTCAGATGATTTCAATTTCGTGATGTTTTACTTTACATGTTATATTTGCCTTATACCTTTATTAATACCTTGCGTTCCGATAGTAGGCAGCTTCGAATCCCGTCGTAACGACATGTCTATATTTCATTATTATCAGCTGTAAATATTGTTTCCCTATGTACCAGAACTCTTCAATAGTTTAACAGATGGGAGAAATATCGAACCACCTTTGACAGATGGAAAAACCGTAAAGTGAATATTTTGCGTTTCGGTTTCAATCTATTGATTACCAAATGCTCGAAGTAAAGAGAGTCGATTGAGCATCATATATAATATATTAACACACTCCGGCACAAAAAATGTCTATATGCCTATGTGACTCGCTGATAATGTAGCTTTCTATTGGTGAATGCATTTTTAAAATCGGTCTAGTAGTTTTTGAGTTAAATCGTAACAAACAAAAAAACAAATTTTCCCCTTTAAAATATTAGTATACACTATTCTGTGGTAGAGATATCACTTATCATAAATGAGACTCATTAGAGTAACTCGTCTGTCTATATCTAATTTAAAAAAGGTACAGAAAAGTTCGTAACAACCAAACTCCAAAACAAACGCGTGTCGCTGAAAATTAGTACTACAATATCTATTTCTTTTTTTAACACATAAAGTGTAAGTATATCGTGGGTTATTTTAAAACCACGCGTAGAAACAATAGACACCTATCTTTGGCTGTCTGCCCAATACATTTGTAAGCCGCATTCTGACTTCTTTATTTTCGTTTCCAAATAGACTAACAAGTTTAAATTTATTGGATACTAATAAACCAAACTTATAAGGAACCACGTATAGTTAAAATGTTATTGGTCGCTCGTCACCTTAATTAATTTGAGAAAGAATAGGTTTGTTTTTTGTATTTTACACTCTTTTACTGCGATCGTTGGTTACATTGTGTAACACGATATTTTCCATCGCAAAGTTTTAATGGTTTTCCTTTAACCTTTGCTTAATAATTTAAGTTAAACTTTATAAAAGGTATTTAACCTTTAATAGATGTAAGGCTTACCAGTGCTCTCTGATCCGTATACATCCGGGCAGGCTTGGTAGTTCAGTAGGAGCCTGGAATCTTCAGTGCAACTCTCGATAGATGATGCTGGAATCTTACAGTCCCCATGGCCTCTGAAATACGAAATTAGACTTAATTTCTATGATTATCATTTTCAATTATCGAATCAAAAATATTCCCTGCTTCATTGCTTCCCAAAATAATTCAATTTATAACAACCGTTTTATTAGAATTTTAAATAGTAAAGTTTCTATTTCAAAGCCGTAAATGGTCTGTAATTATGAGTGACGTCTGCCATCACCCCCAGATCGATAAACCCGTGTAATGACATTTTAATTTTCCCTCCACGTCAATACACTCCTTGGAAATTGTTACCTTCAGTAAATCCTAATATTAAAATAAACAAATGAATTGTATACGTAACTAATGGATCAATTTGACCGATAAGTTTTCAAAAGAAAAATAAGTATTTTTTGAAAGACGATACGATAAAATATGTATATCGCAGGTGAATTATATTTTATGAATCTTAGATTACCCGCTTAATTTAAAGGAATAATAAGATTAATTGAATTTAGAAATTCTAAATTAATTAATTATCAATAACAATAACATCATAGATGGAAAAACCGTGAAGTGCGCAATATACGTTTCGGTTTCAGTCTATGGATTTCCATGGTATCACCTACCATCAAGTGAACCTCATGCTCGTCTGTCGATATCTGACATAAAAAAAATAATAATAATAGAATCTATCTAACAGTTTTCAAACCGCAGATTACCACTATTTGTTGAAAACGTTTTGATTTAATTATACCGCCTAGCATAGCCATCACGAGATATCTCGCGGACGAGTGAAAACAAACTAAGATATCTCGCTATATTAAATCTCGACATCGACAACTTTGATAGACAATATATCTCGATCGATAAATATCTCTACTTTTGACATTAGAATTCGAGTTTTAAGTGTAATTGTCATGTTAGACCCAGAAGACATAATGAGATAGTATAATCGATTAAAACACTAGAAAACAGTCGACATAATTTTTCGTAGTTGTCATTATTCATATGCTCGAAAGAAAGAAACAGTTGCATATTTTAAATTTTAATTAAATAAGCAGGAATATACATAAATCCCTGCATGAAGATTTTCAATTCTCTTTAGATCCTCGTTTTGTAGAAGGTCACATGCAATGTTGCCTACAAAGCACTACTAAATTGTGCTGCCTTCTTAAAAAATTCATTAAGTTTCACGTAGGCGGGTCAAACTTTGCTGAATTTTATAGTACTGGACGTTATTTTGCGTAGATAGTTTCACTATATCTATTAATTATCTTAGCATAACTATCTATTTTTGACACGATACGCGACTTTATTAAGCGATGGTTGTAGTAGATGTTATAATTCCGTGTTCTACAAACATCGCTTAGTCTGTAGATAGTAAAACGCCTTAACATATTTATATAACACGCAATAGGTATCGTTCTTTAAGTTGATGCGTAGCGTTATTTTAACGATAAGATTAAGTAGGATATAAACCATTTGACATTTCCATATATCTGTGATGGCTGCTCTGACAATTTTCGATTACTTTGTTGTTTCAATAGTCAAATGTAGGGAATTACATTGTTTTAGAAATATATTTAACACGAGGGGCATCGAACACACACCCCACTGGTGGTAGTTATATATAAATATATAAAGCAATATATTCGTTACATTGCGTCTAGAAATAAAACGAACCACGAATGTACGGGTAAGTTCCGTTATTCATTTTACACATTACCAACTTAATATAACTTGACTGAAATATATTAGTAGTACAAAAGTTACCGTATACCTGTTATATGTAAAGGAAAATGGAGCTTTTAGCGGGCAGTCAACTGGTTCAGCATTTTCCCGGAACATGGAGTAAAGCAGTGCGTCTCCAGTAATTAGAGAGCAGAGATGGGGAAGTGCGTCGCGGCGATGACAGAAGGCTGGAAGTCGAATTTTTATTATTTACTATAACAACACATTGTACCTGTATAAATTAAAGTGGCTTAAACCAAAATTTCGTTTTTTATAGTATAGGAGGTAAACGAGCCTGCGGCTCATTTGATGGAAAGTGAACACCGGCGCCCATGAACATCCGCAACACCAGAGAACTTGCAGATGCGTTGCCGGCCGTTTTTGGTAAACGTTTAAAATATTACCTAAGTTTATTTTGATTATATAATTTTCAAGTAAGCCACAATTTTCATGTAAGACAGATATTCTAAGAAAGTGTTTTAGGAAGTTCTATCAAGAAAATCACCTTAATTTAATAGTGCTACATTATATTTTAGTAAATAACAGTATGACAAGGAGATGGGTCCGGTATAATATAATGCGTCAATAACAGGTACAATATTAATTATAACTTTTCTATGGGTAGGTACTTCAATAACACAAACTTAGGCAAGTGTTGAATTTATAAAAATAAAAAAGTAAATAACAAAATACTGGTATTAATTGTAAGATAAAAATGTCTGTATTACAAAAATAGCTAAGGATTCCAAGACACAAAGCATAAGATATTCTAGAACTGTCAAAAAATTATATTGATAATCGAGAATTATTCGTTCTCGTCAAACGAAAAGTACATCCCTACTCTTTAAGAAATAACCAAGATTTTTGTTTTCAGATCATCAAGGAGTGTGCAATCGTGTCAACAAGCAGCTTCTTTTTTTGAGTCTCCACTTTGCGGGCCTGTACCATTTTGAATTTTAACTTCTTTTTTTTACTGATTTTTTGTGCTCTTTAAAAATAAATAAAAAACCCGATGGTAAAAATCTTTACCTTTTTTATTTACAGCGTTTTAAAAAGCACATATAATTTGGCACTCTAGACTAGAATACCCCCTTAAACTTAATAAGTTATAGGTGTGTGACTTCTTATTTTATGTTGTGCTACTTATTATGCTAATATATACAAAAGTTTATCATAAGAATTAAGTTATTTTAACGTAACTTTCGATGAAAAAGTAGTAGAAAATGAATGGATTTACTTACTTTCTTTATATTGTAGAACATTTAAATGTTTCTCATGCATCACAACGCAGCGATAACAGCCTTTCCTAAAAAAAAACAATTAATTAAAATCAGAGTAAAGAAGAAATTTATCAGGAAGAGGGGGGGAGGCTATCGGGCAAGCGACTCAACGATAACACCTGCCTATGGACATTGGACATCCATAGACAAAATTACAGATGTGTTGTTCCCAAAGATCCCTAAGTCTCATTGCTCTAGGAAACCGTTGCGATAATTAGGCGCGGATACAACCTTCAAAGAAGGTTGTGGTCACAGCCACCCGAAAATTGGTCAAATATAAAAAGTACCAGGACATCAGAAATATGGAGCAAGAATTTTGTCAATCTATTGGTAATTTGCTGCGTTCCGAATCAAGCACGATTTATAGTTTAAATAAAATACTGTATACGGGATTAAAACGCGATTTATTATTTATATTGTTTAAATTATTTATCCCGACGTTTCGGATGCTTTACAGCAACCGTGGTCGCGGGGAGACAGAAAGATGACAAGTTTAAACTTGGCGATTAAAAAGAGTGGCGGCGAGTTTCTTGCCAGTTCTTCTCGTCCGCTCTACGCCCTTGATTTGTGAACTGGTAGTAAATGTAAGATTAGAAGCATTTAATATTAGTAATATTAGTAATTTAATATGTATTATTTTTTATTCACGTTCATAGGTGTACATTGTGTTACCTAAATTAATAGATTATTTTTGAATTTAATTGAATTAAATATGGCAACTTTGTGACATTTCAAATACCAGACAACTGTCATCTTTCTGTCTCCCCGCGACCACGGTTGCTGTAAAGCATCCGAAACGTCGGGGTAATAATTTAAACAATATAAATAATAAATCGCGTTTTAATCCGGTATACAGTATTTTATTTAAATGTGTGATACTCGCGTTAATAAAAGACAATATTACGATTTATAGTTTTTTATTTGTACTTTTTTAAGACATTGGATTTGAATATAGTATTATTAGCCTGTCGATCTCAATAGACCGTAAAAGTGTGACGTCAAAAGTCTATTAGGGTTGTGGGCATGATGATTCGAGAAAGAATGTACTTGTACTTGCAAGCGCATGTTATGATACTACAATTAAAATAATACTTACTATAGATATTAGTAGTATTTTATAATATAGCCCTTTGGTATTTCGTTATACTCGTAATTAACATTTTGAATAGGCATATTACGAAAAGGCCATTATAAATGTCTTCATTCGAGATTTTATCGATCAAGTGCTCTTCAGAGATATTCGAGTAGACAATGATATCTGTATAATTCCGCCATTAAAATTATTGCTCAGCTCGGCCTTATTTCATAAAATGTTTTACATAGATAACAAGGGAAATAATTTTATCATTTTGAAAGCTTGAAGGAAAGAATGAAATTTTTAACTTCCAGTTTGAGTTATTCAATTATTATTGATCGTTCTTGAGTTTTCACAAGATTATTCACGTCAGTAGTAAAAAGTCTGCTTTAATAAATCAATTAAAACGTTCCCATTTATCATAAATTCTGGAGACATATGGGAATATTTTAAAGGAAATTAATTTCCAAAGGGGCTTAAAGTTTTAGCAACAAGAGAAATTGACCGAATTTAAATAATGGTTAAACATTAGGCTTTCAGCATATTATCCATAATAAGCTAGTTAATGCCCCTTCCTTCGTTTCAATAAAACATATCTCACTTTGAAAATAAATAAGACATTATGCAAAATAATATTGTCTTTTATTAACACGAGTATCACACATTTAAATAAAATACTGTATACCGGATTAAAACGCGATTTATTATAATTTAAACAATATAAATAATAAATCGCGTTTTAATCCGGTATACAGTATTTTATTTAAATTATGCAAAATGTTATTTTTTAATACGGGTCTTTGAAGTTTGTCATATTGTAGAGATTTGTGATCAATATTATATACCTAATAGTAACTGAAATTAAACAATTCTATAACCTTACTTACCAAGTAGATTATTTAACTTAAGTGTACTATAAATACAACAAATAATTATAATGACGTTTAAGGAAAAAATAATAATTTAAAAATTATTAAATATGATCACAAGTTAAAAATACATAATATAAAATCAACTCACTCGTCCACAATAAGAAATTTATCCCCTTCGGAGGAGAGACAGCGCCCTTTGTTGGAGAGAATGTTAGCTTCGATGATGATGGGCTGAATCACTCCCGACTGAAACCACTTGCCTTGCCACCGTGATGGGAACGCACAACCTGGGACAAAAGAAATCATTGTTATAGACAGATTTTCTTATTTTTTAACCGACTTCAAAAAAGGAGGAGGTTCTCAATTCGTCTGTATGTTGTTTTTTTTTTTTTTTTGTATGTTTGTTACGCGATAACTCCGCAAGTTCTGGATGGATTTGGATGATTCTTCTTTTGTTTGGTAGGGGATATTTCAGAGGTGGTCCCATATAATTTTTATCGAAATTGGTTTGGTGCTTTTTTAGAAAATCAACAATAACAAAAAAAATCTTATACGTGGATGATGTTATGGTTTGTAGTTCCTTTCACGGCGCTGCATGCTGTCTCATTTGAGCAGCACGTTTAGTGGTAGGTCTACTAAATTATTATGTAAGGATTAATGAACTTAAAAAATACACTTCCTACAAAAAATTTGAAAAAAAATTATTTTTAAGCAAAAAACAAAAACCGACTTCAAAACTATAACTAAAAAGTAAAAAATAATATTTTAATTACTTCAAAGCATTATTTATTAACAGTTATTTTTGGAGTCAGAAAATTATAAACATGTCGTCCCGGTGGTATTCGAACCCATGACCCATCGCTGCGTACGGTAGGTGTTCTACCGAGAGCGCCAACGGGCCCGTCAAACATGAAATAAAATTCAGACTATACCAGAGTAGTCTGACCGATAAAAACTTTGACTGTGGAATTAAAAAGTCACATATTTCATGATTTAAATTAAATATGATGCGTAATTTAATACTCTATGAAAACGTAATAAAGTATTAAATTTAAATGTGATATTACTATACAATTATATTTGCAGTTTAATTTGTAGCTGAAAGTTTATTATAGATATTTCCATGTTCGCTGCTGTCATCAATGCTATTACGATTCTTTTTCTGATATAATTCGGATCATAAATTACTATTGGTTAGGTTTTAGTTTAATGGTCTATGTAAAATCCTATCACCCATCCTTCTCCCGCACATACCTTAGAGCTATGACGTCGAATGCGCTGCAATCTGCCAGCGCCTCGCATTGACTTTTGAAGTGTCGAAAAATATGGCGCCGTGAGTGATCGTTGTCGTAAACTTAGTATATAGAAAACCCCGTGCTCTCACTGTGGTCTTGTGCGTATGGTGGTGTGTAAGGATCGAAGGCTCTCCAGCATCATATAAAGGTATGTGCCACCTTCCTTAAGCCGGAATTGTTTTAATTCATCGCCTAAACTCCTACGCAGTTCCGGCCGTCCATCTTTTGCATAGACCATTCGTATTTAATCGATGTTTTAATTGCAACGCGTATTTGGTTTTGGTCCTTTTCGAGCTGGGTATAGAATTAGTTTATTTAGATAAATTCTATAAATATTTCGTAGTTTTAGAATCGAAAGGTGTCGGTCGCAGCCACGCGCCGCCGATCTACCTTCAATTCGAATAACAAAATCGTATTTATCAATATCTAGAAATTTCGCTTTCAAATTATATCAGATTCGTTGTTTTAAATCGCTTTTATTCATGGTTCGTAAATTATCATATACTTAGATAACCTTACTTCGCTTACGTCGCTTTTGTACTATTTCATTCGTGCGCCATATACTTATTACATTTTGTTAAAAATCCTAAATACTAATATTAAATCGCTTTCATTCGTGTTATTTATATCTTATTTCCTTATTATAAATTTTGTCTCGTTCACCCCGCTAGTAAATAAGAAACTAAAACACTCGTCGTCGTTACATAATTACACTTATTAATCGTTGACCCCGCAGGTAAATAAGTCGTAATTCTTTCATTAGTATTTCGCATCTCACAAAATAGATAACATACAATTTATTAAGTATTTCGTTCACCCCGCATACCTATATTATAGGAACTTATAAATTGATGTTATAAACTTACTTTCAAATCGCATTCGTATAACTGTTGTTTTAAACGTTATTAGTTAGATAAGTTGCAGTTTGCAACCACGCATAAACACATAGATATAATATATTTTGTAATAGATTTATTGTTCAATACCAATTAAATTTTAATATATCATTGTGTTTGCATCTGAAAATACAAATAAGTTAGGATAATACAAAATAATAATTATTTTTGAATAAATATAGAAATAGATTTTTTATTGAGTAAAGAAATATAATTAGTATCTCATTTTCTTTTGCAATTTGAATGCAATCTTTATGCTGATCGATGTACGAATTTAAACGGTACGATCGAGTTAAATCGCCCGTTACATTTTTTGCTGCATCAATCTTCCAGCTTGGCTTTAGGATGGAGTGTTCAGTTGATACAGAAAAGTCACTAAATCTCTGAATCTAAAACTATGTAATCGGTTTATTTAAAGAAATTATTATATTTCAACACCGATCTTCAGAATGCCCTAATGAAATAATATAAGTAACACCTCTTATTTGAAAAAAAAAACAAAAGTGAAGCGCATATCAAAAATTTCAAATAACGAATATTTGATAAAATCATCTTTTAGCGGGAAATATGGAATGGAAAACTTCCATTTTTAAGAATCATCAAAAATAGTAGCTAATAAATAGTTTTTTTTATTATGTGGTAGGACTGAGTGGAAAGCATTAGAGGCGTTTGTCAATAGACAAGCTGTTTCGCCTTTGCTGATAAAGATGGATTAAATATGTAATATGTTTATAGTATAATAATAATATTATATCTTAAGCTGTTTAACTTTATACGAAGAAGCAGCAACTAAAGGATTATTTTATTTTATAAGTAAATTAAAAGATTACAATTACCAGATCGCATAAAAAGTCGCGAGCACATAAGATTTGACTCTTTGAAAGCGTTGTTGTAGTCTTTTTACTCATAGAGATAAATAGAAAATTCTTAGTTCACTAGACGCATGAAAGCCTATCTGGATAATCTAAGTACCTACTCCTATTTGTGGTGCCAATAACAGTAACCAATTATCTCAAGTAAGACCGTGCGAAGTCAGATCTCAGAGATTCACACAATAGCAAAACATTTCGCGGAAGAGCAGTTGCCTTTTGTACGTTGAACTTTTTGACCAAGTTTCTATTGAATTCAATAAGCTCAGAAGTTCTTATTGTGACTTACGAAGATTAAAATTAATGTTTGTACGAGTATATTGTGTAGTGTTTGTACAGTTAATACAACTTACAGCGTTTAAGATTGAGATTGAAGGCAGGTTTTAAATTGTTAATCGTCTCAAATCTTGACATTTAATATATTTCGTTTGGAAGAGCTGATAGACATTCAAAATAGTAGATTACTCATTTAACAGTATCATTGGATTAGGAATTAAGATTGGATACATTAAAACTCTATCGATTACTATACTATTAGAATTATTTTAAAAAAATTAAACGCTTTAAGCAGAAAGTCTTTATTATATGATTTAATTTAAGTTGACTAATTTAAGAATGACTGGGTAATAAAGCTCTTTAATATTTCTGGTCAATCAAGAAGAAATTACAAAAACCTATACTGAAAATATCGCTAATACAAACTACATTGAAACATAATATGTCCATACAACCAATCCAACAATAGCTTCAAATAACGAAACCCTATTTCCACATGAAGTTAAATTAATATTCAACTAGCCATTTAATATGAGTATTGTGGTGTGATTATGCACAATAACCGGCAATGATACGACGATTACAATACAATGCGTGCATCAATCGAGCGCCCCTTGCAGTCGGAATGAATAAAAATGAGGTAGATGACGTCCTGACGAGTTGTCGAGATGCAAACGAACCCGCATTGTGATGTACAAGTACAGTTCCATGCTCTAATAGAAGTCTAAAGTCTTTTACTCTACTACTTTATTCGAGAGAATCATGCAGATATCTTTCAATCTTTGTAGTTAGCTCATAGCAATCGCAGCTAACTAGTACCAAAGAACATATATTTACATAGAAGCACAGGCCTTATAGTAGTTCTTGGCACAGTTTCTCTGGGGTAAGAGTAGTTCTTACTCCAGCCACCGCGGCGCTGCTAGTATCCGTGTGAACGAACACACTGACGCTAGGTTTATAGCGCGCACTCTCTCGCACCCAACCACTATTATAGCGTTATTGCCTTTCCCTCGGTAGAGTAAGTGCGACAACGCGAGGGGCGGACTGCTTAAATGTGTGCGGCACACCGATACATTGTTGCGCGCTCTACAGGTCAATTGAAGAACTACTTTTTCTGTACCATAAATTAGTATGGGCCTGTGTTTATATGTTCTTTGCTAGTAGCTGCATATAAATTCATAAGCTCCTTAGCTCACATTCTGAAATATATATTTTATTTTTCATCACATTGTAGACCATTCTTTACTTGAATTGAAATCTGTTTTTATATGTTTAATCAATTAAAGTGCATCATACTCAAGAAAATGAAAATGACGGACGAAAAATCAAAGCTTAAATTGAAAGTGCTAAGTTTTTGCGATAAGAATATGTAAAACATTAAAAAGCTGTCCGTTAACTTTGCACTTAGCCTAAAATACGCTTTATTATATATTTATACAATAAAGAGGCAATCTATGCGAACTTCATTGTTCTCAAAGTGGCTTTAAAATTTAATAAAGCGGCTAGGTCCGCCCCTTGCTAAAAAACTAAGCCGAAGTTGCAATAGATTTTTAGATAGTGCAGTAATGGTGTTTACAAACGCGACGGCGAATACCCGACTAAATTAAACGATCTTTTGTATAACGGTTGAGCACACACAGAAGGCTACACTTAATATAACCGGGTGCAGGTAATTACTTAATTTCGATTAAGAGACGCCGGTCGTTGATTTATTAAATCATTTTTGATTACAGCGTGGCGGCTTGGCGTTATTTTAACATAATTTTTTAAACGCTATTCATTATGATAGAAAGGCTAATGAATTTAAGTTTTAAAATAGGTTGTTCCTTACTTTTGTTCCATGAAATTTCGATTCCTAAGGGAGCAATGTTGTTGAACGTAGATGTACGGATGCAATGAAGATTACAATATACACATTACAAAATAGCCTATATAACTTGTTGATAAGGTTAGCTTTCTACTTATGAAATAATGTTTAAAATTGGTCTAGTTGTTTTCAGTTTATTCGTTACAAACATACAAAAATACAAATCTTTCTTCTTTATAATATTAGTAAAGATATAGATGATAGAGTATTGAGAGTCTCTTACAGTTAGATACTAAGTAAGATGCTTAATGTCGGATAAATCTGTGCCAGTCCCAAACACCTCTAGAACATGCTATTCAAATTATATAATACTTTGATCTTCAACTATGCAAATGAAGGCAGAAACAAAGAGAATAGTAATGATTTCGCAAGGCGGCATTATTTTAGTTTCCGATGGAAATTGTATGACTCACGTTTATGAATAACTAGCGGACCCGACAGACGTTGTCCTGCCAGATTTGAATATGCTATTTTTTCCTACTTCTATTCTCATATCATGTCTAGTATCTCATTGATTAACAGTTATACTTTCAGACAAAAACATACTATATTTCAAATTGCCAAACCTGTAACAACATAAATCCGTTTGTTCACTCGAAAAAAAAAAAAAAAAGATTTTTCCTTTTCCTTCCAGTGATCGTGGAAGCTATGTATTATAGTAGGTAGGTTCAAACATAGAATTTGGTTTAGGTAGCCTTTGACTAATAGTTATAATATAATATTATTGCTTATAGTTTGTTATATCAACTGTAAATAAACCAAGACTAACATTGCAAAATAACTCGTACTTTATCGCGGTCAGAGCCCATAAGACATTTTGTGTGGGCGTCTCCACGGGTGAGGACTAGTTTCTGATAGTGATAAATTATTTTTAACTTCGAATATCGACAACTATACAATGCAAAATTGCATTTGTCTAATTCTATATTCAAGAGAAATTTTAACTTCAAATATAACTTATTCATGCAAATTACAAGCACCTTTGAATCGTAATTTTTTAAAGCAACCACCGCGCCCGCGCCGGTTCGGAATGATGTCTTTACCGAGTAGAGTCAGCAAGAAACGTATTACGACTATTACGTAGTTATTCGATTGTAATTTTTTTTTTAAATTGTATCATACATATGCTCGTAGAATCATTACAAAAACTCTCACATGAGAAGAAACTCGCAAAAGTTTTTGAGTAAGAGATGTCGGTAATCTCAATTGTTATTCAGTTATAAAATCATTGACATAGTATGTTGATCGAAGTATAAAACAAAGATCAGGTAGTGAAAGAGGAGAATTCTTCGAAGAAGGTAAGAATACATTACAGATATTTATTTCGCTGCGAAAAGATTTCCATTTATTAAGGTTACATCGACATACTTATTAGTTACTTCAATACTGACCTGTCCTTGTGTTACATAATGACCTTGCAACAAAACGATATCTACATACGAGTAGCTTGGACGATGGCCAAAGCAAAGGTTAAATTAAAATATTTTGGGATCCGTGTAGCTCTAGGGGTTGTGGAACCGCAGAGAAAGCTAGGATTACATTATAAGTTCTGTGGTATTCATTTAAGCACACGCTTGGGGAGGTTACTATTGGTATAATGCTACACAATGTACTTGCAAGGGCAATAAACTTAAAATCAAAGAGAATTTTTGCATATATTTTTGGCCGGATAAGTCGCTGGTTCATATCGTACCGGTTTAGATGATTTTGAATATGGTAACGTTGTCATCGCTGCCTACCGATCGCGAAATACTAATACTTTCGTTAGTTCGTTACAATAAAAGCATGTCTCGTGATTCCATATTATTCTTAGTAGGTAATGAAAGCATCTTGTCACAATAATATGATCTTACAAATGTTATAAAACACCAATACATTGACGGGCGTGACTTACCGAAAATATTAAATGGCGAGCCCTATAAATTATTATCATCATCGTACATACATGTAACCTATCTCGCCAAGTCACGAGTGAAATTCTTAACACGGTGTTACATGTTTAATTCCCGACTTAACAAACTTTCGCATAATAACAGTGTCAATATAGCACGTAACAAGTGAGCAGACAAAATTAATGCCAAGCTCAGGCAACTTGGCTAATAACTCATGAAGAGCCTTCATAGAGGGGGCTAGTTATACGTTACGATTTTGTTTATAAATGTTTATAATATGACAAGCAACACGCTCCGGCTTCACACGCGTGCAATGTAGATGTACTATACACAAAAACCCTATGTTACTCGCTGATAATGTAGCTTTATATAAGCGAAATAATTTTTAATATCAGTCCAGTAGTTTTGAGTTTATTCGTTACAAACATACAAAAGTTCCCTATTTATCGTATCTCTTTTGGTGTGGATAGCCTAAACATAAACTCTTAGAGCAGTATATTTACAGGAGTCCTTGACCATAATACGGGATAGAGTTATACAAAATGTTAATGTTATTTCGTAAAATAAGAGATAATATTTAATATAATAATGCTTTTAGATATCGTGGTACCCTCGATTTATATGAGAGATTGGCCAGTAATTTTATAACCCAGCTGTTGTTTAACACATTGTTCCTAGTGCAGCAAAATACTTAAAATTACAGCTTACATTGATTAAGTTCCAAATAAAGGTGAAGCAATATTATGTACTAGCTGATGCCCGCGACTTCGTTCGCGTGGTGATCACGTTATGCTGAACTTTTGAGCAAGCTTTCTTCATATTATATATCCTCCATCCTCTGTACTTGGTGATTTCTTTTCGGAAAGAGTTATCAGAGTAGTCATTGACGATTGCTTTTGCATCATATTATCGACATGTTTAATGGTGGTTAAGGTTGGGGTTCAAATGATGATTTGAAATTCAAAAGAAATACCATAGTAATTGAAAAAATGAACCTGACTTTAAAGAAACTTTAGGGAGATGCATTACAATCAAATTTTACGTCACCAAAATGCAGATATGTGTCTTTTTTCCACTAATCAGAGTTCAGTCGAAGATTGAATCAATGCATTTTCCGTCATAAATATATGCACGAAAATTGTACGGGGGTTTGAAAATACTTGCGACACATGGAAAAAACGCCAAGAAAATGTCTAAATACGAATAAAATGAAGGTATGGAGAAATGCAACGTAAAATGAATGAAAAAAATAGTATGGCCATGTTGGCCAAATACTTAATTTTTAATAAATTTAATTAGTGTGGAAGATACTATATCCACCTCTATATTTATTTCATTTAATTGATCACTTTTAATTTCAGATATTTTTGTTTAATTCCCTTGGAAAGGAAAGGATTGATGAAAATGCGAAATAAACGATCTCATAAGAAATACATTTCTATATAAAAGAATAGTTCAATAATACATTTTCTATTTTCAATATTAGTTCTTTTAAAAATATAAAAAAATATTTCCCTGAGTGATGAATCGAACTCGCATCTGAAATTACGTAGTACGACCGTATAGCCACTATGCCACGAACACATATCGAAAAACGGCGAAATTATCAAACTATTTCATTTACATATCAAACTGTGATTGCCATCTGACAATTCGAAAAAATTCAACGCGAGTCAGTTTTCATTGCAATTTGTTGAAATGATGCCTTTAAAATAATATTTAAATGATGATAATTTTTTTTTCCGACAACCGATTTCGATGAAACATAGCCTATATGTTGCCCTGGACTTTGCTTAATATATTTGTATAAATTACGCGAAAATCGGTTCAGTATCTTCGGAGATTAGCGTGAACAAACAGACAGACAGACAGACAGACAGACAAGAATCTTAAAAATTGCATTTATGCATTCTGCTACCCTCCTTTTATCACCCCTCTTAATTTCTGGTAAAAATATTTAGTGAAGCGTAATTTCGATCCTACTCTTTTATTATATGTATATATATATATATATATATATATATATATATATATATATGTCATCTTTTGTATTTCTTATAAATTTGCCAACTTATGATGTAGAATGTAGATACTATTAAACGTCTTGATAAGTATCAATTTAATATTCATTTCACTTTATAAATTACATTATTTATAAGTAATATTACTTGTTCGATGTGTAATTTATAAAGATACGATATCGTAACGTTGGCCATTGTGGTAGTATAAATTGTGCTACAGGCAAGGGCTGCACTACCATTTCTTGGGCCTTTTGTAAAAAAAACCATGCTTTTGTAGGACTCCTTGACGATAGAATGAGTCAAACGAATACACGATACATCGCAATACATTGCGCTGTCACTTTCTCTCCCTTAGGAGATGGATAATGCTGCTCTAAAAGGCTGTGATACAGCCATTCTAAAATTATAATATGGTTAATACTCAATTAGTTTCCTCGTATCTTTCATAATTGGAATCAGCAAAATGTCAAGAGCTCTCAAAACTCCACTTTGAGGAACAATTGTTTATTATTTTTAAACGATACGACATCGTGTCGCCACGAATGAAAGGAATAAGCTCGCCTGAGGGTTAATTTGTTTAAATCAAGACCCAACATTTTGTTACATTTACTTATGTAGAACATTTTAATTAAATAATTTGATTTTATGCGCCTTGAAGCATACCTATTTAAAGTATAAACATATGATGGAAGTTTTGGCTGACAGTTCATTTCATAGCATTCAGTGTAGAAGAACATCTCCAACCATATTACAGCAAAATCCTTTGTCTCTTAGCGTTGTGGCAATCTCGGTATATATATTATCAAAATCTTAGGCCATTGCAATGGATATATATCGTCTATTGGTATTTATAACCACTCATGTTATGTTCTTGGTCAAGATTGATTTGTAAATACAACTTATGTTTTTTGCTATATTTTATGTTAGATATCAACAGACGAGCATGAGGTTCACTTGATGGATGCGCTGTCGACCTACTTTTTACTTTGAGCATTCGGAAAACCATATACTAATACCGAAATGCGCAATATGCACTTCACGGTTTTTCCATCTATGAACGGTGGTTCGTTACACGGTCGGAATTTCGATATTCCTTCCACCCATTCAATATCAGAACGAATAGACGTGGGGGAGGCATGTTTACAGAAAATTATAAACAAGTCGAACGTGTATATTATAGTTCAATCGTTTTTTTGTCTCTCGTGAAAAGTAGCCCGATATCAAATTCGCGAGTTATTCCGGTCGGATCCCCTAATCGGATCCACTGCTGATTATTATTATTATTTAATTCCGTTCTGATCCACTCTAAATTTAGTCATTCCGGTCGGATCCCCTCATTGTTTTTGAAAGGAAAGTACAGTCAAGAGAAAAACAGTTGTTCATGTAAAACAAATTTGTTTTATTTATTTAAAATATTAAAATCTTCACAGGCAATCAGGCATTTGGTCTTTTTATTTGGACAAACCTTAATTAAAAAAAAGATTTCGACCATCTTAATAAAATAACAAAAATAGTACTTAAAATAACTAAGTATATAAAATCATCACTGGCGATTAGGCATTTGGTCTTTTTTTTGTTGGATAAACCTTAATGAAAAATATATTTTTTACCATCTTAATTAAATAACAAAATCAGAACTTAAAATTTCGATATTAAATTGTCACAGCAATCAGATATTTGGTATTTTTATTTGGACAAAACTTAATTAGAATTTGACCATCCTACTTAACTAATAACAAATAAAAAAACAAACTTACGATATTAAATTGTCACAGGCAATCAGATAATGGTATTTTTATTTGGACAAACCTTAATTAGAATTTGGCCATCCTATTCAACTAACAATAACAAAACGTAAAAATAACGATATAAAATTATCACAGACAATCAACAAACAACAACTTTGTCAACAACGAGTCGTTGTTCCTCAATACTAATATACACGTTTCCATTTCAATAAGTATTACGAACATAATATGTATTTTAATAAACCCTGTACGTATATTTTGTTGCTGACTGTCCCAAAAATCTGTTAATAGATAACGAGGGGATCCGACCGGAATAAAATATTTAAAATTATTTGTGATCCTCTGAACGGTGGATCAGACCGGAATAGAAAATATTATAAAATAAAACGGATCCTCCAGGGTATCGGATACGGGGTATCCGACCGGAATAAATCAAATTCGCGGTAATGAATGCCGATCGACGATATAATGAGATACCTACTATTTCTCCACTCTCATACTTTTAGTAAGTGAATCTGCTTAAGACTCCCCGTAATCTGACCTCATTATTTCTTTAAAAGAAGAACATAGTAAAGGTAAATAATACAAAACGATTTAGAACATCCTGATGTTATTTCAACTTATGTCTGATTCGATTTTGAATGGAAATTAATGATGGCCGTCGCTGGCGAACACCTGACTTTTTGTAAGTAGGGCGCTATTTTCTATTACTTTTTTTATTGAGGCTGTTCAAATGCTTTACGTTTTGTTCAACCAAAGCCGAGCCTTTTCCCGTCCGTATTGAAAACGAATGACCGAGAAAAATGTATCGAAGTAATATTTTTCAACACTAAGGAGTCAAGTTCTACGTTTATTTATATTTGATATACAATAGATTGTTTTCAAACAATTTCTAATCCATTATATTTCTCTTCCTATATCTAAAGAGCTGTCAACACAGCATCTCATTCGTGATTGATATTATTTCAATATCTTCTTAGGAAAGATGTAGGTAAAATATCCCTGAGAATGTTCTGACAACAGATCGAATGGTTTTTAGTAAAAATCTTTATAATATATCTCTACTCCACAAGTCACCAAAATTGCCCCGGCATTTGAAAAAAAACAAACAAAATTTTTAAATGCACCACCTTTTTAAACATTCGTCTGTTGGTGCATGTTATTAAAGAGCCTACAGCCTGTGATAATTTTAATCTTAGCAAGGCCAGCCGGGCTAGCATGACCGCCACGAGATATGTCGCGGACGAGAGAAGACAAACTAAGATGTCGATATATTATATCTCGACATCGACAATTTTGACAGAAAAGATATCTCGATCGACAAATATATCTATTTTTGATATAAATAGTCGAGTTTTAAGTGTAATTGTCATGTTAGACCCGAAAGAAATAAAGCGATAGTCGATTAAAACACGAGAAAACGGTAGACAAAATTTTGTCGCGCTTGTCATGCTAGCCCGGCAGGACAAGCAAGTACTCTGCGACAATCGACAAAAAGCTGCAGGTTCATCCACAGCATAAACAGAAATAAGCATCATATCAGCCTACCAGTCAATAAATAAATAATATATAAAAGATGTTAGACAGAATTAGCAGAATCCTATATTGACCTCATATCCATGCAATTGTCAAGGTGCACAAGGAGATTCCACATTTCTTAAGACCAAATCCATAGTAATCGATTTTGTTTATATGTTTCAGTTAGTTAAGATCTAGGATATGGTTTTTATTTAATTGTAGGTATTATTGATTAATTTAATTATGTTTGTGTAATTATGAGCTTTGGTTTATTCGTTTTATTGGTATCATTAATAATTATAAGTAAAATTACCTTCAGTATAATAAACATAGAGTGACACATAGGTGGCGCTAGGGTAGAAATTTTGTGAAAATCCAATTTAGACTGCTGTCACCCTTTGAATGAATGAATCAACGAATAAATGCTTTATTGCACAATTTTTAAAAAAAACTTAACTTGCTTGTTTACAGTAAAGCACTTGAAATGTCGGGATAATTGACGTAATAAATCCGTTTTCTTTTTCTTTTAAATAAATATTCTCCCTACACTGCGCTAGTTATTTCATGTGCTACACAAATATCTTACTCCTGCTATAGTACCCAAAGAAGAACTCTCTAAACTACACTAGGATTCTAAGAAATTATTGCTTTTCCATTCGTGTAATGACGAAGTGCACTTTTGCTTTCTATCGAACTAAACCCTCTAGTACTTCTAACACCCTCCTCGCCCCAGTACACACCTGTGACTCATAAAAAATCGAATGCATTAGCTTAAGCGATACGTATGTTTACACGAGAGAAACCACAATTTATTTGCCACTATTTATATGTTAATTTTCATATCACCAGAGTGCACAATAAGTTATTTTAAACGTATTTTAAAATAAAATTTTGTCATAAAATTAAACAGTTTTTAATGCAATACGGTGAGCCACAATAAGTGAATGATTTAGTGTTAGTTAGTAAAAAACATTTAGTGTTTTTTAAAACAGGGTCTCAAAAGTTTTGTAACAAAAAATATATACAATATTACCAATAGATAACTAATCTAGAGAAGTACATATTAATGGCAGTATCGCTAGCCATTATATTCTTCCAAGCAAACTATAAATTGTAGGAAAAAATCTGAGGAAAAAACACACGTTAGTTAGGTAGGACTGCGATTTTAAACACAAACAAATCTTAAATTAATCAACACAATCACACATTCAAAAAAAATAACATAAATGCTTTTATATATATAGATATTGTAGTTCCATTGAATAAGTATTTATATATCTATTATAATGTCAACAATTCAATAAAATTCCATTCTAACTACTGACACAGTATATTTTAAGATTCTAACTATAATATTCATAAAATATTAAAACAACTAGTAGACAATACTCTGTATATAAAATAGATAATTATTTCAACTTAGGTTTTCGGATAAATACGAGAAAGAATCTGTTGGTATGACAGAATGATGGACAGAAAGAAGATTAATTAATGACTTCTAAAATGTTTACAAATATTATATTTTAAAATAATTATCAACTGGCAAGTGACAGGTGACGTTAGCCTTATTTTGACAAGTAATTAAATCTATTCTAGAGTTCTACACTCTGTATTAGAGGTAGGTCGTTGACGGTTTTTGAAACTGCTAATTACAAACTGATAACCTGCTAAAAAGCAGCTAATTTTATTAGCTGGTTTGCAGTTAGCGACTACGCATTGAATGTTCGTTGAGCTAATCAGCGCGTTGCGTTCGAAAATCGTTGAATGAAACAGTTAATTTTAGCGGCTTTTGTACTAAACGAAAAGCAGCTGATTCGTTAACATTAAAAAAGCAGCTAAAAAAGCTGCTTGTTGAATTAACGCCCACTCCTACTATGTATAAAAAAGCAGCATATAGCATTCTAAGTACTAAATGGCAGGGCTGAGAGAATCATAAATCAGATCGACAGTAAATTTTATTGAGGTATCGTAAATACAGTTTACAAATTATATAATAATAACTTCGGTTTATGGTGAGGTGGTTATTACGAATTGGCTTTTTATAGCCTGTAAGTGGTTTTAAAATGCTTTTAATGTTATACGTCTATTATCGAAAAAATATATCTTCTGTGAAGATACATTTTGTGTATTATTGGCTATTAGTAACAATTAAAATCAATACCTGCTATTACGTATACTGTTAAATATCGTAGACGCTTATTTCATGACATGACTCAAGTTAAAAGTGATCAGAAGTCTAGTATTACGGGTTATCAAATAATTTTGCTATTTTTGTTGAAGTTTGAAATATATGTGAGTTTTCTCACGTTTATCATGTAGCTCTAATAGTTCGAAAATAAATCAACATTTATGGTTATATGATGATTGGGGTTTAAAACATTTTCCTTTGGTCAAATTAAAATTAAAATTTTATTACAGAGCCGGCAACTGGGCCGGCGCTTTACCTGATGGCCTTACCATTAGGTAGTCCTAGTAGTCTCAAGTGCGTTATCGTCCTTTTAAAAAATCATAATATAATTCGTTTAAAGTAAACGTGACATAACGAGCTATATTATTGGTTTATACGAGTAAGTACATAAGACGATCGTAAAGAGGTTAACTATTTTATCAATATTTGCCTGTACATATACATCATAATATATTAAAGTAGTCCGTGCCATCTTTCCGGGCTTGATACGCTCATAGCACAGTCATGGTATGAAACGGTGTAGTGTCCTTTAGAGTTTAGACATAGCGTTCATAATTCCGAAATATCAATCTTGTTATTATAAGTGTTATTTCTAGATTAGATTCCATCTACCCACAATATCAAATTTAATTACTGATACACAGTTTCATAAACATTTCGTGATATCATAACCAAGGACAGAAGCCTAAACAAACGCGTGATATTTTTGTAACAAAATTTGCGGCTAGAAACCCTAAGGAAACATCGAGTATTAATATTTCGGTAGCTCGAACTGAGACGCGACGCCAACGCGAGCGATGTGAATTTAAAAAGAGCCTTGACCACACAGAGAGGAATTATATCACACTGAGGCTTATCTGAGTGCGATTTAGCCTCTCCCGGTCTTTGTCGTATTTAATTGGATTAGATGGCGTCTAATTAAATAATTGATAATTGGGTAAATTAATTTAGCGATTAACTATCAATATTTCAAATAAATATTTGAACACAATATGGTCTCTTAATAAAGATATTATATAAGATGCAGAAGAATGAATTCTGTTACAAACATTATGTATAAAGAATGATTTAAGCACAATTTTATCACTTTCTATTATATACTTTATTTACCCACCGCCTTTGTGGCCCAGTGGTAACGGCGTTGCGCTTAGCCCGAAGGTCCCGGGTTCAAAATCGAGGAAGCAAGATTAAAATTAAACCGTTTTTGGTTAGGCAGAGCACATCTTATCACTTTCTTGTCCGTAAAGAGAAACGATTAATGAAACCGACAAAGAAATGTGTCTGTTTCACGTATACTAGAGAATTAACTACAACTAGCTACTTAAATTATTTAAAAATTTTAGTTTAAAAAAATCCTCTTTTAGTACAAACAATTTTAGCATTGGTCAAATAGAGGCCCTACTCAAGCCGTGCAGCAGTGAGGTGCTTTTTGCTCGCTCTAACCGATCCCCGAGCGGAATATTTTATACTGCACTTTATTTAATATTAGACTTCGCAACTGGAATTTAAATAGTTTTAAATATGTAGTTGTAAATCTGCAGAAGAAGTTTACATCTTGCACGGTAATATAATAGTTCCGGAGTGGTTTACTTTAACAAGACTCCTTTATATGGATAGAAATTCATTTTAGGTAATAATATCCTAGTATTATTTCTATTTTCGACCGGCTCGTTGGTGCATTTACCTACCGCTCCGATAGGTTACGAGTTCGCAACCCACCGGGATGACATGTGTATAATTTTCTATAAGGATGTATTCCCCAAGTGGGGTCACTTCCGGAAATTCCGACCAGGTAAAGAACCACCGTTCATAGATGGAAAAACCGTGAAGTGCACATTGCGCATTTTGGTCTCATATTACATAAACATATCGCTGCTTAAATACAAAACTGCCACAAGTCAAACTACACTTTTTTACAGAAGAGCTTATGAAAGAACAAAAAACGTAAACGATAAGCCCTTTTGTAAAAAACTGGAGTTTGACTTGTGGCAGTTTTGTATTCAAGCAGCGATATTTCAGTGGATCCTGCCTTTGAGTTAGACAGAATTTTCCTACCTCACATATTATTAGATCAGTGCTGATGCCTTTAAAATTGGTAAAAAGTGAAAAAAATAATTATTTATTTATTTTTTTTTTTTTTTTTACATATTTATTTATTACATTTTACATATATTGAATATTACATTGTATCTTTCATTATAATAACATTCATTTATAATAACAGTAAAATACATTATGGAGGTGACGTGACCCCAAACTAGGCACAGCCTGTCTCTTGGTGGCCACAGGAGGAATGCCGTAAATACATATAGCAACATAATATGTTAGGTAGGATAGCAATAAATAATTATATTCAATTTTAAATTACAACACAATGATAAAATTATAAAACAACAAATAATTTAATTTTAAGTGTTAAAATAAATTTAAATTTGTTTTTATTTTACTAAATTTTTATATGCAATGATTTCCCCGATGCGTGATGTATATGTATGTATGTGTGATTTGTAGGAGTGTATGTATGAGTGTTAGAGTTATGTGTGTGTGTGTGTGTGTATGAAAGAGACAGTCTTAGCTTAATGTGTACAGCAATTCTTCAGTTTGGTGATATGTCAGCGAGAACAGCCACTTTCGCACCATGACAGTCGCAGCTCTGCAGTGTAGGGACTTAATATCGCACAACTTGACGACTTTATTATATAAGTGAATATGCAGAAATTTAGGAGACCTCACCACTCTAAAAGTTTTAATTGTAGGTAGTCTGATCTGATAAACTCGTTTGCTCAGGAGATGGTCGTATTCAGGAGACCGACGAACTTCGCCATGTGCAATAGAGATTGCCTTCAAGATGTAAAGTTGACGAACGCTTAGCAGTTCAGCTTCCTTGAAAATAACATCGGTAGCCGTGAGGATTGGTTTGTTCAGCATTACCTTTATTACCCCTCTTAACGCTCTTTCTAAAGTTATCATGTATGATTTGGCACTTCCTCCCCAAGCCGCTATACAGTATGTGATGACCGACTGACATAATGCGAAATAGACAGTCTTGAGAGTATTCCAAGGGGCACATCTTCTTAAACGTTTAGAAACATAAAGAAATTTTCTAACACGAGCTGCGACACTTAAGATATGATCCTTGAAGGTAAGTCTGTTGTCAATTGTCACACCAAGGTAGCGAATTTTGTCCACTGAAGATATTTTTTCGCAGGTGCAACTTTGGGTTCCTGATTTGTCAACACACGAGTGGATCCTTACACTGGAGGGCGTCAATGGAGCCTTAGCTTTAAGTTTGTAAAAGTTTAAGAATTTTGTCTTGTTGAAGTTAAGCGTTAGTAGATTTCTTTGCAGCCAGGTTTGTATAGAAGTCAGTCCATTTTCGACATTATATACCGTCTCACTCCACGTGGCGCCACGGAACAAGACCGCGGTATCATCCGCGTAGCAGATAAGTTCGCCATTTGGTAGATCTACTTGAAAGATATCGTTTATGTACAATGTGAATAATGTAGGCCCGAGGACACTACCCTGTGGGACGCCATATTTAAGAGGTAGGATTTTACTAACATCATCGATAAGCTTAGTGCATTGGTAGCGGTCCTGTAAATAAGTAGCAAACCAGTTGAGAGCAATACCCCTCACACCGACTGATTCTAATTTACTTAATAAAATGGATACAGATACGGTGTCAAATGCTTTCGACAAGTCCAAGAAGACGCCTACACAACATTTATACTTGTCTATATAGTCGTGGACAGTGTTGGTTAGTTTAACAGCAGCGTCCTCTGTGGATTTTCCTTGACAAAACCCAAATTGGTTAACAGAAATAATTTTGAGATCTGACAAGTATCTTGTGAGGCGTATATTTACAATCTTTTCCAATATCTTCGAAAATATTGGCAGGAGGGAAATTGGTCTGTAATTGGATGGGTTGTTTTTTCCACCAGACTTATGTATTGGAATGACTATCGCCCGTTTCCAACAATCTGGGAATTCACCATTGCCAAGACTCAGATTAAAAATGTGAGTTAGAGGCTCTGCGACATAGTTTTTAATTAATTTTATTAGTTCAGAAGAACATTTGTCATAACCGGGTGCACTGCCATTTTTCAGATTACCAATCAAAGCCGTGATTTCAGAAGGGTCAGTGGGATAAAGGAAGAATGACTCTGCCCGTTTGTTTTGGTTACTTACCTGGTGTGCAAGTTCCGCTTCTGACTTATTTAACTTAACCAAAATGTTATCGGCTAGAGATTTCCCAATGTTAGCAAAATATTCGTTGAAGATATCCGCAGTTTCTGTGTTATTACTATCCGAGTCAGTGACTTCCGCTGAGCGGGAGGGGAAGTCGCAGATATTATTAATAGTTCTCCACAGCTTCTTGGGGTTATGTTTATTGTCGCTGAGAATCTTATTGTCATACGCGTTCCGCACATTTCTAAGTAAATTATTGCAGAAATTCCGATATCTTTTGTAAGTTATTTCAAGAACTTTATCATTAGGTGATTGTTTGAGTGCCAAATGAAGTTTGTCGCGGTGTAATATACATCGATTAAGTCCTTGCGTCATCCAAGGACATAACAAAACATTTTTTCGTCCTATTTTAGCAATAGATGTATGTCTTTCAATTGTGGAGGAAATTATTTCTGTAAAGATCTTAGCAGCTTCACTAGCATTTTGTGAATCGTTCACTGTTGACCAGTCCTGCTGTATTAGCGACTTTACGACGGCATCATAATTTATTTTTTCAATATGTCGGTTTCTTCTTTTCTTATGGATAGTGCTCGGGATATTTGCCATGCACAAACTGTGGTCAGTAAGGCTATAGTTACAGACAACTCCAGTTGGAGACTTATTAGTCTTTATAAATATATGATCTAGGCAATTATTTCCACGGGTAGGAGCATTAATAGTTGGATGGAGGCCGTGACTTGCCATTAAACATAAGTACTCATTGCTATAACCTGCAGAGTCTTCCGCCAGAATATTTATGTTTATATCACCCATTACTACTACTGTGCCAGTTCTGATGTTAGCCAACAGTGAGTTAAGAGATTGGAGAAAGGGGGTGGGGTCCTTGAAGGACGGAGATCTATATATACCTAGAATTGTGTGGGAGTTAGCTAAATTTATTTGAAGGCAGTCAGCATCCTTAAGGTCTGGTTCCTGGATAGATATACTATGAGACGTTTTAGAATACACCACTACACCTCCGTTCTTGTTTGTATTCTTAAGGGATCTGTGGGCCTGGTAGCCTGGTATTTGACCTATCATAGTGAAGTCATGCAACCAGCATTCAGTTAAAACGATGATATCAAAGGCAATATCCAAACGCTGCAGTGCTAGAAGAAAGCCATCAAAATTCTTTTGAATACTTCTTATATTCAAGGTTAGTAACTTGAGACTATCAGTGTATTCGAGAATATTTTTACACTCTTCTATTTTTCCTACTGAGTGACACTTAATTTGAAAGGAGTTATCTATATCTTTGTGAAAGTCCGCTATTGTGAGATATATAAATAATAAGTAAAAAAGAATTTAAATATAAGCCTTTTGTTAAGTTGGTCACTCAAATTATGAACTTGGTAATATATTTTAGAGTGTAAGAAAAATATATATTTTTTGTGAATATACGTATACATTTTTTTGAATTTGTAAGGTGTTACAATATTATTGAAAATATATGATTTTATTGACGAGTTTTTTTTTATGAAGCGTTTTAATGAAAGTCTGTGAATGAATGAGGTAACTGGGTGTTTTTTAGGAGTGTTAATAGAGCAGTCAGTTATAGTGTACATAGAATATCTGATATGGTTAGAATGAAAACATTTACATGCACTAAGAGAGTATATGAATTTAAACATACCAAATAATATTTTAATTACATTACATTGGAACAGTTTCGTTTTCAGCTGAAGCGATATTTTCTTGTGGTTTCTTGAACAATGATTCCAGGTCGCTGTATTTTGAAATGGTGTGTACGGGCTTCCCTTCTGATTTTCGGATTCTGATTTTGCCATTCTTGATCCAGCAGAATTTGAAACCATTTTCGTTAGATTTAAGGCGAGCTTCTCGAAATAACTGTCGGTATAGTTTTGGGAGATGTTCGTTGAAAAATAATTTATTTGTCGGTCCCTGGATTTCGAAGTCGGTCGATGTGAGGTTGCGTCTGGATCTAGTGTGACTAAGAAAATTATCGCGAACAGTTTTCCTCGTAAAACGCATCACAACTGGTCGCGGCCGACTATTATCATTTGTTCCACGTCGCGAACCAACTCTATTTATCCAGTCTATGTCTTCGTTTCTTAAGTCAAAACCTATGCGCTGGGCTATGACAGTTGCTATGTGAGTGAGATTTTCGTGAGGGTGTTCGTTGATCCCTATGATCTCAATTTCGTTTCGCATTATATTATTTTGTTGGCTATAGACCTGTTGCTCTAGTGAAGCTATTTGCTCTTTTAAAGCAGGGATTTCGGAGTTTTCTTTAGCCAAAGTTGCGATTTTGACCTCAGCTTCAACCACACGAGATTCCAGAGCAGTGGTTCTTGAAATACACTGCGTTATTGTTTCCGTGAGTGATTTTATACATTGTTTCATGTCCTGTAGGTCCTCGCGAAGCAGTCTGATTTCAACCGCAAGGGGATCGGATTTACCATCTGTGTAAGGAGATAACACTGCTTTCCGCTTTGTAGGACGAGAGATTGTTGGTGTCCGTGGGCTAGGTGGGAGGCGTACAGGGTTTGTTGAGTTGCCTTTGGGAGCCCTGCTAGTACAGTTAGGGCACTCCCAAGAGGTAAGGTAATCTTTTTCTATATTATCAAAATCTTCCTCATTTATGTTAAGACATAATGGATGAAATATTAACACGCATCGAGAACATTGTATTATTTGATCTTCCTTAATATCCAGGTGTAGCAAGCATGCACCGCAGGTATTAGACATATTTGTCAGGAGTTATAACTGCTGTACGGAGAGGGTGTCAATAATTACTAATTAGTTCGCGATTAGCCGGGCGCGTGAGTGGACGACGGCCGCTGCTGTTAAAATTTCATTTAATCTTATAATTGCTCAACGAAGTTTTCTTGATCTTTCGAAGATATTGTGTGTTTTCCGAAGTGAATGAGTGGGTTTATTACGTAGTTGACTTACGTACACAGTTGTGGCAGTGATGATGTTCTTTAAACGCAGTTTGAGGTGAACTTAATAGTTGTATCGATAATAATATTAGAACGAAACCCGTTATTTTTTTTGGTTCCAAAAATCAGATCAAATTTTCTGCTTTCAATTAAATTTCTAATTTTTTTTTTTGCATCAGTACAGAAACTTTGTATTTGTATTCGAGAGTATAGTGTTAAAACTGAAATTCGGAAATTAAATACAATTTTAAAAGTTTAAGGACAAAATGATCTATGATTGATCTATAATAATCATAATGAGCTAAACCATTGTTGAAAAGAGTGTCCATGGAGTTTCTTGCCGGTTCTTCTCCATGAGACCCACTTTTTGGAACCGTGCAACTAGACGTTTCATAAGAGCCTGCAAAGGCCTATTTGAAATAAAAAACTTTTGATTTTGATTTTGATTGAATGTACAAAGAATATTGCCGTAATAATTATTATTTGTGATGTGATATTTTCTTTGCATCTTAGATATTTCTGTCCCTAAACTTTTAAAATTGAATTTAACTTTTAATTGCATACTTATTGGGTTCTAGCACTTACCCTCGAATACAAATACAAAGTTTCTGTACTGTTGCAAACATTTTAATTTGATAAAGAATTGAAAGCAGATAATTTGACCTGAATTATCACTGTATATTCGTTGATAAAAAATAATGGCAGTAAATTATATATGCAAAGAACAGAATGAATGTCCTTGCACTGATAAAAATGAATAAGAAATACTTTAATATAGGTTATGCGAGATATGCAGCAGCAAAATACATATTAATTATATACACGAGTGCAAGTTAAATAATAAGCGCACCTCAGCGTTTTCATTGTTTTCTTGTTTTATGTACAAGTAACGTTCTCGTACAGCATCAGCGCTTACATTCGGATGCAACGGTCGGCCATTATTACAAAAGTATTGTCACTTGAAACAGTGTTTTTTAGTAAGCAAGTACAGTTGGTATATATGTAAGAGTTATATCCAGCCGGCCTATCATGACCGTATCGAGATATCTCGCGGACGAGAGAAGACAAACTAAGATGTAAGATTCTCGATATATTATATCTCGACATCGACAATTTTGATAGAAAAGATATCTCGATCGACAAATATATCTATCTATTTTTGATATTAAAGGTCGAGTTTTAAGTGTAATTATCATGTTAGACCCGGAAGAAATAAAGAGATAATCGATTAAAACACGAGAAAACGGTCGACAAAATTTTGTCGCGGTTGTTATGCTAGGCCGGCAGAGGTATTGAATAGATTTTCTGAAACTAACAACACCATCGGCTGTTTAAAGGTAAGCAACTAACCTGCAAGCCCTCAGGTGTTGCGGATGTCTATGGACGGCGGTGATCACTTACCATCATGTGAGCCACCTGTCCGATTTCCACCACCCTATAAAAAAACCTGTAAAAATAGATGGAGTTAGTATAGCGATACCTAACAGTCTGTTCGTGACCACGCTTGCTGAAAAGCACTCGAAACGTCGTCAAATAATATATTTCTATACGTATAATACAAGAGCAGAATCGACGTTACTGTTCACTGAATATATTTATCAGAAATTAAAAGAGATGATAAAAGAAGGGTAGCAGAATACATTAAAACTATTTTAATTTTTATTGTCTGTATCTTCACGTTAAACTCTGAAGATACTGACATTTCCGTGCAATTTTCACAAATAGATTAAGGAAAATCTGGAGCATTAAATTAACGATAGTTGTGCTGCCATTAGCGAAAAATACAGCATCAACCCTACCGAGTCTTAAAGCCAGTCCTAACAGTAGTCTGAAGGTGGTTGCTATCAGGCCGGAGTCCCTCCTTTTATAGCGGAATATTGA